>CAJQZP010000774.1:12947500-14413090 GCA_907164705.1 Parnassius apollo
TGTTGTTGTGTGTTGTTTATTTTCAGAATTAGAGCTCTTCTCCCTTTTTCTAAACAGTTGTCAAGAAATAACAATTTATCTCTACCACAAGAATCTCTACGAAAAACATCAGTTTAAAATGCGGGTGATTACAGCCGCATCGAGAAAAAATGACATGGTTGCCTTTTTGAGCTCTGGCTCACATAATAATGGCCAGTTTGGTAAGTGAAACAGGCGATAAGAATTTTTATCACAACAGTAAATATGACAACACAGTCCACCTGGTGTTAAGTTAATGCGGTAGCAGATAGATAGATAGATTTATGCTCGATTAAGAATCATAACGGAACGACTCGTTGCCAGTAAAAAGCGTCTTCGTTTCTTGGCACTTACCATACGAAATACAATAGTATTATACTGCTATTTTACGCTTTTATTCTATGTTAAGGTTAAAGAAAGTAAACTTACAGTTTTTATACGTTCTACTCTTGGTTACAGGCCTCCTCTCATTTTTAAGAGGGTTTTGGGGCAGGGAAATGTTGGCCGTGCTGCCTCAATGTGTGTTATGTCGCCTCTACACGTTGGCCAACACAGTGGCGAATGGAGTGGCGAATATATTGGCCGAGAGTTGGTGACGGCGTCCACACGTTGGAAGGTCGTTCAGTTTACTTCGGTTCGGGCCAATGTGCGGAAGAATTTATAAGCACCGCGCAGTGGCTCAGCAATGAGTGGCTGCGCCGGGCGCCGCGGGTTTGATCCCGCACGGAACAAGTATTTGTATGTCCTACAAATAATTGTTTCGGGTCTGGATGTGTGTCCTTGTGCAATTTATGTTTGTAAACTGCTTCCGCGATACGGGAGAAAATCCTAGTGTGGGGTTAACGTTTTTATAAAAGAATTATAAAATAATAGTGGATATTAATGGGGCTGTAAATAGATATACGATTAGCTTTATTTATTCTTTACATGCATCATAAACTGAAATAAATGCGTAAATCGGACCAAAAATTAATATTCAAAAACTGGAGGTAGCCGGACTAACTATGACATTGGGACGTCAAACATCTCAGTCCCCCCCGTGACCATGGTTGCTGTAAAGCACCCGAAACGTCGGGAATTAAAAATAAGTAAAAGTAGTGAAATAAACGCGATAAAATCCGTAAATTTAGTTTTATTCAATGAAATTAATACCATTAATAAGAACTTAACTTATTTTTAAGTTAAAGGAGTTATAATCGAATAGTCTATGTTTTAAATTGGGTTTTGATTTTAAAGTTTAGCAAAGTATGTACTTGCATTTCTATCAGACATTTGATGTATATAAAAAAAACACCTTACAATTTATTTGGTAATTTAATTATTTTTTGAGAAAGACAAAAACAATAGCAATAAATATAATTAACACTGCCTTAATAATAGGTACTAATTATAACTTAGAACATAAATGAAAAACTCATGACGAGCAAAGTGGCTCAGGACCATGCTTTGCGGCTGTCTGTGGAGGAGGATGTTCAGTAGTAGACTTGTGAACAGCTGTAATGATGATGATGATTCGAAATCTTGCACGATTAAATTATAAGAAATCGACGTTTTTTTTTATAGGATAGTGTGACAAACGAGCACACAGTTCACCTGATGGTAAGTGGTTACTGTGGCCCACAGACATCTACGTCTATCCTCGATTACGAATCAAAATGCAGATGCGTTGTCACCCGTGAGGACTAAGATGAAATGCCTCGTTTCCTTTAAAAGGGTCTGGTTCTCTACACTCACTATACGAAACACAGCATCATTAAGCTACTATTTTACGCTGATATTCTGTGAGAGCGTGGTCCTTCCCCGGTCGAGCCGATCTTCGTGCTGCAACTATACTTCTAATATAATTGCATGGTTCTACCACGTATAAACGACGTGATTCATTTTTTTCATTTTAAAATTGTTCTCGTAATAATCTGATTGTAAAAGAACGTTATTTTTTTTGATAAATAGCTTATTGATTAAAACAAATGTTCAATAATAATTAAATCGCGCTAATTAAAGTAGTAGGAATGTTTAAAGTTGAAATTGGCACTAAAAGGCTGGTAATTGGGGCATCCACCTTACAAAGCTTGAGTATAAAATTTAAATCAAATGCGTGTAATCACTCTGAGAGCTTGTAGCAAACTGAACGCGCGCCCAACGTGTGGACGCGGCGACCAAACTCTGCCAACAATCCTTTGATCATTTGTAAAAAACCGACACCACACGGATCTGGTGCCAACTTGCGGGCCATCGTTCCAATACATACCAATGAAGCCCAAACACCCCGTCTACACGTTGGCCAATGCTATTGGCCACTACATTCGCCACTGTGTTGGCCAACGTGTAGAGGCGACATTAGAGGACTTCACAGTTTTCTTTTTTTATAGTAGAGGTTGACCGACGCCCATTAAAAATTGCAGATGCGTTTCATATCTTTAACATAGTTTATTACTCAGACGTGTAGGTATCCTTATGATGTTTTCCTCCACCGTCGAGCACGTGCAAATCAACACTTAAAATTGCAAGTAACAATTTCATTGGTGCATCTGGGTCTATCCCACCCTAGTCGTTCGCGTACTGTGGAATTTACAAACGCTTCTCCCCTGAGCTTTCGTGGTTTGTTCTGTGTGATCACGGGAAATCTCTAGTCGAGCCGCTCATTTATGTTGCAGCCGTAATAAGCGGCAGGGTGGCTTTTCCATCCCCGAACTTTTCAGAAGTATTACATAATGATCATTAGTTACTAGTATTTATAGTACATAGTAGTTTCAATTAAATGTGAAAACAATATTAAAGTAGGATTCCTAAAGTTCTCATCAGTAATGCTTTAGAATAAATAACAATTTAAAGACAAACTGACCACCCCCTTGGAGTTTCATATATTTTATACACATAAATAAAATTTTAGTGTCTGCGTTTAGTATCGAAATAACTAATTAATACGAAATAACTAACACTGACGTACGCTAAATATAGATGCCAATTGTCATTTGTGTGACACCAATTGTTATTTGTTTGACACCAATTGTCATTTATGTGACGGAGATTATGACTGGTGTGATGCGATTGTCATTTGTGTGACGCCGATTGTCATTTGTGTGATGCCGATTGTCAGTTGCATGATCCTCAAAAATTCAAATATTGTAGAACCTAGGGTGCTACATATACATTAATTGTAGCTTCATTTCCGTTTTTTTTACATCCTTGTGGCAAATAATTATTTTTTAAATAGCGACCTACCCTGGTTAGGATCTATGTATTAATGCGGCGTTATTTAGATTTTATGTAATCATCAAAGACAAATTTTTTGATATCATCATTAAACATAGCTTAAATCACTCCCGGTATTGCTCTCTATCTCTTTGTCAATTTTCATTACAATCGGTTTTTTTAAGCCATTCCAAAGACGGACAGACAGAACTTTTTTTAAATGGTTATTCAAGTCAAATAACCCATTCGTCTCAATAAAAGGCAATTAGTTCAATATTACAGATAGATACTTTATTCACATTTTTATATGTAAATAAAGTTTCTGTATCAGGTGCATAGATGAGTCAATGCCCAGAATTTGAATTATCATAGAGTTTAGATAGAATAATAATAATGTCTTTGTTAGAATACAATATTTTTTATTCTATATAGATTCATCAGGTATCAGGTAAATTCTTTATTTTATTTTATTTTATTTTATTAATAATACAACTTTTAGGATTCCGTTACTAAAAAGGAAAAACCTTTTTAACAGACATGCAAGTAAATAGAAGATATCTACACTTGCTCGCGGAATGTTCCAAAAACGATCACGAAAGGAAACTACTAGTCACCAAAACTGACATTAAAATATGTAACATAGGTAACTATCAAAGCATTCTCTTTGAAACACTGTCAAATGCTGCTCAAATGGTGTATCATTCAGTTAGTAATTAGGTTATTCAGGTGAAACATTGTGCCACTGTTCAGACGCAAATTGCAGGCAAAGAAAGACGCAATCAAGTCCACTTTCCCTTTGGCCATATGCGCTATAGTGCTCAGTTTTACCAGCGAAGGTAGAGAGTATAGGCCGACAGAAGTTTGTCTCGACCGCTTTAGCAAAAGACCAAAAAGCAAATGTAATAATATCGGACGGTCTGGAAGAGAGTTTTACGCTAATATGTTTAATGCGATCGAAACTGGCTTTCCGTAATACTTTTTTGCAGGACTTGGCGGCCTGTTTGAAAGCTCTCTTCTTAGAGCTGATATCCGGTTCGAGCATCAACCCACTTGCGCTTTTCAGCTTAGGCCCATTCAGTGTTAAGCCATGGGCGAGCTTTGCTACTGGTGAGAGCGTCTGAAACGGGGGGGGGGGGGGGGGGGGTAAAATACTCCGTAGCTTGACGCAACACATCGATTACCGCATCTGCGCAGCTCAATAGATCCGCAGAAGAGAAACAGAACTCCTACCAAGAACAGGATGCAAAAAAAGTAGGATCCTTTTTTTTCAAATTTAAAAAAGTCACTAAAGTTAAGGGTCTCTTGGAGGTGTAAGTTAAGGTTCTAACTCTACGAAATCAAAAGAGACGGCTATTTATGTCATATATTTTGATACTCGCAAACTCGGTCATCTAAACCTATACTTCTAGTACTTTCCGTTGACTTTTAATCGTATAATTTGGCAGTCTGACAGCAAATGTAAATGAAAAAACATATAATAATAATTAAATATACCTACTTATTTTTTATTTTGAGATTATAATATGTTTACTGTGTTGTACATCGATGTATAGAAGGTTTATTCCACGACAAATTAGCCTTCCGTGAGACTAACTATGAGCAATGTTCCGTTACCTTACCTATAATCTCTAATTTTTAAGAAGCTAGTAGTATTTTAATTAGGTGAAAACATGTATTTATACCGTACCTATTGTATTATCTTTGTTAATTTATGTACGGCATTCGTATATCTTTAGAAACAACAGGCAAAAAAACGTCGAGGATGTCGATTCCCGTGATAGATGAGGGAGAGAGAGAGAGAGAGAGAGAACTTTCTACATACATAATTAAGTTTATTTTCAACCCTTAAATCTTAAGGTATTTTTTTTTAAGTTAAAACTTCTTTAGAATCACTGCGATTTGAAACTTTTCACATTTGGAAGCAATATAATATGATAAATGAGGAAATCCTGTCACATGGTGGAGCCATGCTGCAGTTACATTAGTAGTATAGTTGTAGCACGAATGGGTCGGCTCGATCTTCCCCGAAGGACCACGCTCTCACAGAATACCAGCGTAAAATGCTGCTGTATTTCGTATGGTGAGTGTAGAGAACCGAAGACCCCTTTTTACTGGAAACGAGGCATTCCATCTTAGTACTCACGGGTGACAATAATCACGGGTAATCGAGGCTAGATGTAGATATCTATGGGCAACAGTAACCACTTACTATCAGGTGGACTGTGTGCTCGTTTGTTATCCTATACAGAAAAAAATATTATCCAGGAGTTATACTCCTAAAAATTTCACTTGATTTTCAGCGGGGATTAGAGTATTTCAAATAATATATTTTAAATTTGTTTTAATATACCGAAAAGGGATAGGATTTCACCTTATTGAGTCAGTAATGGCATTTTAAATATGTGCAATACTACTAAATTAAAATATGCATGCTTTCTGCACACTCTGCATCACGCAAAGTTTCCAAGATATCTGTATGATAAGATAGCCGTTGAAAACAAAGTTTGCTTTCAGTCAGAGAAAATAGTCATCGGCTTCCACTACCCAGGATTAGCCTCGCTGGAGCCAGGGGTGTTTTAAATTTGCCGCTGCTAAAATTTGGAACGATTTGCCACCACCAGTCCGATCTACCCTATTTCCGTCTACCTTCCGACAAAGATGCCGCAAGTGGCTTATTCAAAAACAGTCCCTGGCTCTATGTGGCTTTGATACCCCCTCAAATTAGACAACTTTTTTTTGTATTTAGAAAGTATAATTTATTAATTGTTTAATTTTTATTTTTACTTTTTTATTGTTGATACGTGTGTTTCATCAATTGCCTAAGACCCTGTATGAAATATGCGCAAAGGCTGTGGCAGAATAGGAGGAGTAATGGATTTTTTATTGTTGATACGTGTGTTTCATCAATTGCCTAAGACCCTGTATGAAATATGCGCAAAGGCTGTGGCAGAATAGGAGGAGTAATGGATTTTTTATTGTTGATACGTGTGTTTCATCAATTGCCTAAGACCCTGTATGAAATATGCGCAAAGGCTGTGGCAGAATAGGAGGAGTAATGGATTTCCCGTTACAACTGAGTCACAGACCGTTTTGTCACAACTAAAAAGTTATTATTATATTTATATTATAGTTATTAAGCTATTTAAATTTTAACATTGTATTTTGTGTGGCAAATAAATACTTTTTATTTATTTATTTAAATATAAATGGATATTTCTGGTATATACCTTCGCCTAGAGAAAACCATGCATTTCTAAGAATATATTGATAAACCATGCTCCAATAGCCAATTATTAAGAAAATTGACAGCTTGGAATAAACGAGAAGTAGCCTTGGCAATAGAGATATCAGTTACATACTACAAAGCTAGGTCATCTGCATATTGCAGGATATTACCTAGATAATTCATGGACCTGTCTAGATCATGGGTATAGAGACTGTATAACACTGTATGACACTAAAAGAGACAAACATATACGTCTAGAGGATATACAAGCCTGCGAGAGAATGAGATAGAATACAGTACATAGTGTTTCTGTTACTATATGTACAACATGTGTCTACGACTCTACGAGCAGTAAGGGACGAATCATTTGTTGATTAGTAAATATTTAAGTATTTACGACAGTGAAATTGAAAACTTGAAGTCTGTATAATATATAATGTAATATGTAAAATAAAATGTAAAATCATTTTTAGACTAGTACATGTTATAAAAAATAAACCCTAAATAATTATCCCACTCCTTGTACTCTGTATTCGCTTCATTCACTCGAAATTTAGTTTATTTAAGGTTTTACTTCTACCGCGTGTGAACCACACGTATGTTTTTTTTCTATTTAACAATTTACGAGCACATCCCTAAAATATTTTATTGAAATGCCCGTAAAGGGCAACTAAATGATAAGTGACTAAATTAATGCAAATGTTGGACATAAAGTCGTATGTGCGGCTGTCAATGATCTTGTAGTTTTGCAGTAATAAAAAAAGATACCTAATAATAAACGTGTTTGCGAAATGTCAGAGTAGACTAACGTGTTATACTAAATTTATGTAGGTACGGACAATACACAAAAAACACATTTACAAGTGGCTACAGCGTTTTAAAGTAGATTGTACGAGTATGACGGCACCAAGAATTGAATTTATAACTTGTTTTCGTTCTAATAAACGATTCTAATTCATTGCAATTCAATACAATTGTATGGAAAAACTCTAGTTTTACCAGCTTTTATTTAACTTCAAACTTCTATTCTCAACCGAACACCTTTTTTAAAATTCGGACCGAATGGTCTGAAATTTTGCATACCTGCACGTTTAATTCAGATAACAATGCACGGTTAGCTAAGTGTCGTCTTTCTAAATCTAATATGGCGGATCGCCCAAGATGGCAGACTAGTTATTATTTATGCACTCCCATGGGTATCAAATTATAAAGTGTGAAATTATGAGGTAAGGAGGACTATTTCTGTGAATTTCATACACAGGTGTCCGTCGAAATGCTTTAAATTAGGGTAGCGTGGCGATAAAATAGTAAAAAAAAAAGATTCTGTTGCTGATGTGGTGCTATAGGGAATGGAACTTTTTATTCCATCATCTGTGGTACCTATCGGAGGCAGAACCCAGCCTTGGTTTGGTCGCTCCTGCAAAATTGCACCTCGTCATAAGCAGGAGTGCTACCATGCCTAGGCTCGCGCATCGACGTCTCGGGATGCAAACACCAGCGCCCTTAAAATGAAATACAATTCTGCCTCCAGGTCAGGCCAAAAGTGTCATTGTCAAAGCAAAGTCAGAGTATATCGGCAGAATTGGCGAGAAACTAGTTCGTCTTCCTTCGGGAACATATGCATTCTGATCTCTCGCCAAGGCTGTCCAAGGGATCTTCTGTCAGCCATCTCTCCCATCTCTGCACAGGGAGGACGACATACGGCCCAATCCGCAAAGGATAAAGCTGATCTGCTGTGCGGGATGGTTGGCGGTGGAACACACCGCCAACCATCCCGCGGAGTGAGTGCTCCATGCAGGATGTCCTGTTTACCCAACGCTCAGTGCACAGAGCACTCCTCTCACTGGATGTCAACAAGTCGAGTGGGTACTAAATACAGATACACTGTACACAGTACACTGAATTACTCCTGGCTATACTCCTGGCGCGGCCGCCATCGTGAGTAGGTTACTGTATCATCTGTTTACAGCGGGCTCGTGATGAAAAATATCGATCGCTGTAGAAATACAAAACATTCTAAAAACCAAATTCGATACATACTTGACCAAGGTTAGTTATTTTTATAATCACAGATTTTAGATATTGTTGCGCTAAAGTACGTAGTATTTATATATAAACATACTTACACATCTTGGACTTCATGGAGTGACCTGAAGATGTACTTTGTTGAATGCTAAATTTAAATACTAGTTATGACTAGATGAAAAACTTTTTGAAAACAGGTAAAAAAGACGAAATATTTACGATAATGCCGGAATACAAATACCTAAAAATTAAAGTAATATTAAAGTTGATTTCTGATCGTTCTAAGATAGTTCAGTTAAAAGTTTTTTTTCAACAAACAATAATGAACATTTTTTTAATCTCAATAACAATAACATAGAAAAATTAAAAAAAATATTTTCTATTGTAGATTTAGAATTTTTTTTTACATTTATCCGCGCTCGTATGATGCGCGATTTTAACAGTGGTAGAGCCACGCGGCAGCTTTGCTGTTGAACGTATGAAAACCGGGGTGGTACCACGACCTCACAGAATACCGGCGTGAAGTGGAAGCTCTGCTTCCGCGTTTCGTTTGGTGAGTGCAGGTGACCGGAGGCCCCATCCCCCCCCCCCCCTCTTAACACGGCAGAATGGTAATAGTGAATTAAGTAAAAATCTACCTCAGGAGTGTAGCAGCACTCCTGGAGAATCCCTCGCTGTGCATCCACGACCAAGTTACTCCACTCCTGAGCGTGGGTGCTCAGACTGGCCCGCCTATTCTGGGGGGGGAGGTAAAATTCCTCTCAAGACCATAACTGCTCGGGGCAAACTAAGCGGGAGAAACTGAAAAATATCAGGGTACTTCATTCTAATCTAAACGCCGTACACTACCATCTCGAGACGGCGGGGCCGGCTCTGCTCTTTCTGACCGAGACGCAGGTGTCCTCTCCGGCTGATGTTTCGTATCTCTCCTACCCGGGGTACACACTGGAACACTCCTTTGTGCCTCGGGCTGGAGTTTTCGTATACGTCAGAGAGGATATCTGTTCTCGACGCCTCGGCAGTCTTGAAGGTTCGGACTTGTCCATCCTTTGGCTACGCGTAGACAGCGACGACTATCCGCGCGTCTACGAGTGCCTCTATAGGTCCCATAGCGGTAATGCCGAAACAGACCGACTCTTCGACCACGTCCAAATGGCTACAGGTTCGTTGCTACAACCAATTCCCTCCACAGAGATCGTGATTCTCAGCGATTTTAACGCCCACCACGCCGAATGGCTTGGTTCACGTTCAACTGATCATGCGGGGAGATCTGTTCATGATTTTGCCTTGGCGTATGGTGTGACACAACTGGTTACTTCGCCTACGCGGATTCCAGATGTGGAGGATCATGCACCTTCCCTGTTAGACCTTCTGCTGACCTCTCATCCGGACGGATATCTAATTTCCGTCGACGCCCCTTTAGGCTCCTCGGACCATTGTCCTGTCTGGAGTGTGGTGCCACTCACGCTGAAATCGAGATTGCATTCTGCAGGCTGCCGCCGAGTTTGGCACTATAGGCCAGCTTATTGGGATAGGATGCGGTATTTCTTTGCATCCTACCCTTGGGGACGGGTTTGCTTCTCGCCGAACGATCCCAACGTTGTTGCCGATTCATTCGCTTATGTTATTCCTTGTTGGTTGGAAGTTAAAAATACTATATACATTTCTCTTTCCAACGATATGTAAAATCGTTTAGTTCGAATACCGACAACAAACGTAAACAGGAAAACTACACGCTCGGCGGATCTGCACATCCGCCGAGCGTGTAGTTTTCTGATACTTAGTGAATAAGTACATGTCAGTGGGTCGATCTTAAACATAGACAAAACGAAGAATATATCGGTGTCTCCAACATTCACTTCGCTCGTAGTTCATGAAAATGTGTACTTAGGCTTGGCTTAACTGTTTTATTAGATAAATCCAAGTTTGACCGAATGGTAAGCCGACGACAACTAGCCGGGCCGCGTTATTTTACACACGTCACAAGGCGTTGACACTGTGGTCCTGTGTGGTGCTTTAATGCCAGGAATAAGGTGCCTATGCAAGTAACCATTACTGTTACAGCCTGTCAGGGTCCACTGCTGAACATAAGCCTCCACCATGGATTGCCTCATAGAGGGGACGTTTGCCCTAGTTCCACGCTTGACAATGGCAGATTTACTCCCCTCTGTCGCCTCTTACGACACCTACGGGATGATATGAAATAGTGAATAAAGAGAGACGATTGGGAACGAACGCAGATCGTAAAAATTAAATTTTCGCTGGGATGAAAAATGAACCTAATGTACACTTTTAATAAATATTATCTATAATGAAGACAGCTGATGTAAGTGGATAGTGCCATCACTAAGAAATGAAAGTGTTAATAAAATAAATAAAAATATACAAGACGAGGTAGTCGGCGAGTCAAAGATTTACAAGTCTATAGATATTGTATTGACAAGTGACAACAATACTTGCATTAGCTGACGCTATAAGTTGATACTTGATATCTCAGTGCTGCTGATACGTAATATTATGCGCATTACAGAGGTGGGGAAAAATATATGAAATCATCATTGCTTACTTCAGCATCTAAAGGAGACTGTTATTGTGATGCCTCACATTAATCAAATTGTTCTAATATAATTAACATAATACATAAACACTCACGCCTGTCCCCCAGAGGGGTAGGCAGAGACTACAGACTTCCATTTGGTACGATCCTGACACACCTCTCTCGCCTCCTTCACATCCATATACCTACGCATACATGCTCGTCGGTTAAGGGTACTCCTAATTTGGCCCGTTTTCAATAAATCGCCAATATGGTCGATAAATTTTCGCCTAGGACGTCCCTCTCCGACTCTGCCATTCACTTCTGCAACATAAATTTTCTTTGTCACTCTTTCCTCATTCATTCTTTCCACATGAACAAACCACCGAAGCATTCCTTTCTTAATCCTGGTCACAACATCATCTTGCAAACCACACTCTTCTCTTATTACACAATTTCTTACCCTGTCGTTCAGATTCAGCCCTAACATACTCCTTAAGGACCGCATTTCTACTGCGTTGATTCTACTCTCGTGCTTCTTCTGCCACACCCAACTTTCACTACCATACGTTAAAGTAGGGACCAACACAGCATTGTGAATTGCCATACGTGCCTTTTTTGACACATTTTGACTCTTCACAATAGAGTGCAGGGCCCCATTTACTCTATTTTTCTAATATAATTGACCAACCAAATTTCAAAGACTATATTTCCCGCTCAAGCTAGCATTTACTAAGACCGTTAAGAGGATTCTGAAGCTGTAAATTTTCATACAAAATGCGATAACGTTTTCCCCCCTGTAAACACAGTCAAATTTTCATAATTTTTAAAAATGTTGTAGATATAAAAATTTAGGTCCGATCGTTTTTATTGAAAAGATATTATATTGCGTACGATATAAGTTATTAGCATCTCAATATCTACATTTACTATAAAAAAACACGTACAGACTTACATTAAGGTGTTTTGAATCTAATGAGATCAAACTCATTTCTTAAAGGTTTAGGGGGATGAACTGTTATCGATATAACGGTTTAGCCATTCCGAAGATTAGACCAGAGTCCAGAGAGACAGACAGACATACATAAATTTTATAAATGGTTTATCTATGTCTTAATAACATACAGATACTAAGAATACAGTTATTTCAATATTACAGACAGACATTCCAATTTTATTTATATAGTAAATAATAGATTATCATATCATAGAATTTTAATATCTACGTATCCCAACTATCCCAAAAATAAAGTAATAAAGGAACTTGTAGTCCACCGCGGTGAACTGCAAACAAATCTACACCTTATGCGTTGTCACCTCTGGTACTTAGATGGAATACCTCCCAGCCTGCTATTATACTGGTTCTCTCTAACTTTAGTTACCAAACTCGCACTAGCGGATAACGGATAACCTTCAGTTGCACCCTCCTTTCTGCCAAGGAGAGTCGCGTCCGTTTACGGCTTAAAGATCTCTTGTCAGATCGGTAAGCCAATACCAAAAGGTGGAGTTTAGTGGGTAAAAGTCTCCACATAACCACGCAGCTGGCTGCGTGGTATGCTACGAGCATTCTCTACCTCCCTCCCCCATTACCGGAGGGTTGCCCTTATTTGCTTCGGGCGCAAAAAAATAAACGGTACACAGCTATGCAAGCACTGTTATTGGCGGCATAAATAGTTAACTAAAAACTCTTCTTCTAAACTCCTTTTTCATTGGAAGGCACTCTGGGTAGGTTCTACCAGTAGTAACTAGTCCTACCACGAGTCCTACCACGGGTTCTACCACGAGTCTTACCACGAGTCCTACCACGAGTTCTACCACGAGTCCTACCACGGGTCCTACCACCTGTAAACAATATTAGATATATATTATATATGTATTGGTGTATAATAAGGAATATATTGACTGTTTAAAAACCGCTTTGAAGTAGTCAATTTTGTCATTTTATCCCCTATTCCCGACTTCCCTATCTCCTTTGGAGGTAGAGTATACAAAAAATCCTTAAACACGTGTTAGTTAGTTTCTAATCGATAGCTTATAATAGCGTAAACAAAGATATAATTAAAACATTCCAAAGATATAATTAACGGACTTTCTAACCATCTTCCATCCTTAATTTTACCACCTCAAGGGTAGAATTGTCAAAAATAATGAAACACGTGAAATCTCTGAAATATCTATAACCTAAATGGAATTTTTCATTTATTTCACTTAAAAAATTATGTGTTGTCATCTACTATATTACCCTCTATGAGGTTTCATTTTCAAAAATCCTTAAATAGGTTTCAACCTTCATCCCAAATACCAATATTTGTCGGTCATAGTTATCCTAATTTTGTTTTATGCGTATCCTCATTACTTTGCATGTAAAGAAAACATTTTTTCCACGCTAACTGTTTTTTCCAAACTGACTTTTTATTACAATTTATGCTGAAATTTTTGAAAAATTAAGCAATAAGTTTATCGTTATTTTAATCCAAGTCCACATTTTTTTTTCAAATTTTTAGCCTTAAAACTTAGATGCAACCTTTGTACCACAAATGTTGCATTCAATCCAAAACGTATTTGTAAAGGTACACAAATCCACACAAATATGAAAATGCCCAGTTAAATAAAAAGTTACAATCGCAATTTAAACTGTAACACTCTATTCCACATTCTAAGGTCTTGAGAAATCTTGAGTTTTTGGAGAAAACTATTATTCCAATTACTCACTTCTACGTTTAGTGCTTTGATTGTCCTGTGAGACAGACAGAAAGGTTTAGCGATTTGGGCTATGTAATATGTATATGTAGGCGTCTACTTACATTATTTTTTATACTAACTTTGCATCCACGTTTTAAAACCTAAGAGTAAATTATTGAAAAAAAAGAAAACTGTTATTTTATTAAATTACCTGAATTAATCAACCTTTGCACCTGTTTTCAAACTATAAATAAATGCAAACGAAGAAAAATGAATCAGAATTAGCATGTAAGGTTCGAATTAATCATCCATAATTTACATTTCGACAAATGTCGTTTTTACACTATAAAGAGCTAATTCAATATTATTAGTATAATATATAGTCAAAAATAATCCTGATAAAATTTGAATAATTAAACAAAGCTAATAATGATCCAAAATGTTCGTTTATTTTACTAAGTCAATCACTACGCACAATAAAAAGTTTTATACAAGCTGTTACAGCCTATTTAACCTTCATCGGGGTTGAATTTTCAAAAATCCTTTCTTAGTGGATACCTACGACGTAAAAGGCAGCCACTGTCCGAATTTCTGCGTCAATCGGTTTATGTAGTGCGTTGAAAGATGAGTCAGTTACTCAGGACATCCTACTTTACCATACTTAATTTTAATTAATAAATCGATCTTTATTTCTTATTTTTTAAATCATTACTTACCATATTTACTAAGTCCTTTACATATTACTTATTTTTAACTCTTCATAAACTTTTAATATCTTACAATAGGAACATATTTTACTACCTATAATAATTTTAAATTTCTTTTTAATTGTTTAATTTACCACTATTTTAATTAGTGAAGTTTGTAAGTTTTAATGTTCCCAGATTGATATTTTATGTATCGCTGTAGGCCATTGATGCATTTACAACTCATCATTCTATTTAAAACCTAATGATGCCGATGATATAATATTAATAAATAAAATGTTAAGTTTTTCGTAAAAAATATTAAAATATTAATTATATTATAAAATGATGATACATTTCGGAATAATGCATTAAAAGGTTATTTTTAATAATAACAATAATTTTGGAGGAAGAGTCGCTCGCGTCCGTAGGCTTCGACCACCTAACCACATGAGTAAAGATACCTAACCCCAGGCTTACCTCACAGGTGTCCCTAATGTCATCTCGGCGCTTATTTCATTACATCATTACATTTATATTTCTGACGACTGTTTGTTTATAATAAAGGTAAGATAAAGATATTTTATTTTGCAAATATGGGTACAGTACATAGTAATATAGGTAGTGAGTTCAGCCATATTTTACCAGTAGGTATACAAAATATGCAGAAATATAAACTAATCACCTAAACAGCTATAACAAAATAATATAATATCACAAAAACAAACATAATTTAATTTTTAACATTATGCAGGTTAATCTCAAAATAAAAAAAAAGTCAGTCAAGAATTCTGTTACGCTATAGTAGGTATGCTTTGACTGTCAAGAAGCTACGAAGCCTTTTTTTTAAATATCGATAGCGGCAATTCTTTTCAACTTTTTTAGGTATTTTATCATATATCACTGGAGCCATGCAGTAATACTTTTGCGCATTAGTGCTGTCCATAGATTACTTTGTATATACTAGAAATGTGCTGTCTTAGCGGATTGATGACACAAAAGGATATTGTCGCGTCTATTTCGTGGAACTACTTGGACAAGGCGTTTAAAACGTTTTGAATGCATTTTAACAAACACAGCTACTTCTAGTATGTATAAACAAGGTAATGTCAGTATTTTATACTGTTTAAAATATGGCATGCAACTATCGGTAGTTTTAAGCTTGAACATCGCCCTTATGCATCTTTTTTATCTTTGTCTCTTTCGGTTGAGTTACCCCAAAATATTATTCCACATCGGAGGTAGGATTCTGCTAAGCCGTAGTAAGCAGTGAGGAGTGCATCCGTGTATACTATTGAAGACAAAATATGTAAAGCATATGCGATTTTACTAATTTTCTTACATAAAGTAAGTAGTAAGTAAGTTAACTGGAACGCACATATTAGTGTGCTTTCCAGTTAAGATGTTTATCTTAACTGGAAAAGACCCAGAAATTCGAGACCCAGAAATTGCAGTTTTAACTACTTTTACAACATCATTATTGTAGTGTACATTTAGGCCCATGCTAGGAATCCGTTGACTGAAATGGTCTGACTGAAATGGAAAAAAAACGCGCGGTTATGTTATAAGAGGTTTGAGTAACAGTTCCCGAAAGCGGATAAGATTGTGGATAAGTAGGAACAATAACAATAACATTTAGATAATTATTCAGTTTTGTGCAGCTCTTTCTTTCTGATGGATTAGATAAAGTGAATAAATTTAGTTTAATGAATGAAAAGCGTAAGTTTTTATTTAATCTTATTTCCTCGCAATTTGTCTCATAGTCTTCCTAAAATAAACCGAAATTATACATATAATAATAATGCCATCAGAAACATAACTTGTAAAAAGAAAAACAAGTCTCGCAACTCAGTTTTTATACCGTAAAAAGTTGTAAGATCCATGTAACACCAAGTCGTTTAATTTATTCAGTCCCTACTTAAGGGTCTTTCTGTTTTCAGTTATAACATAATTAGCTAACCTAAAAACATCTTATAGTGACAATATCAATGTTAAAAATCTTTTATGTTTTAAATAAATAGATTGACTTGAAAACACAATGTATCTCACAACCTAATTAGATTGTTTAGTGCGATTGCCAAGTCAATCTATTTATTCAAAATATAAAAGATTTTTAACATTGATATGGTCACTATAAGATGTTATTAGGTTAGCTAATTATGTAATAACTGAAAACAGAAAGACCCTTAAGTAGGGACTAAATAAATTAACCGACTTGGTATTACATGGATCTCACAACTTATTACGGTAGAAGAACTGAGTTGCGAGACTTGTTTTTTTTTACAAGTTATGTTTTTGATGGCATCTAATTTCTTTTTTGAAAATAGTCTTACTTTTTTGCTTTTCGGTACCTTCTACTTCTTGAATACCTACAACGTACCTATCTACACCTATTATACATATACAGATACACTGATTCATTCACTGCAAATGTAACTTTGTAATCCTATATATTTATATGGGATTACAAAGTTATTTGTGCAGTTGATGTATCTAAAAAACTGGACCGAAATTGAAAAATATTTTAGTTTTTCCTTGATTTATACACTAAATACTAATTGTATTCTAAATTTGAAGCTTCTATGTCTGCTAGAAGTGCCTTAGAGTTTTGACGATCGGTCAGCCAGTGAGTGACAAAATTAAGAAGCTTTGACTAATTATAATTATTAAACTACTAGTTCAAATTGAATGAAATTTTAAGTGTACAATCTTTGTACTATGCCTGCTTGGTCTCTGAAAATCAGGTTCCTAGTTTTATCCACAACGAAGTTATAGGGGGGTCGAAAATGGTCTTAACTGCTTCGAGAAAAGTATGGTACCTACGGCTGTGCCGCTTTTTTTGTTCGACTTGGCGGGGGCACTGCCGTGCCCCAAGATATAATTCTACCTACTTTTACATTCGCAAACACTTGCCGACAATATACAGCTTGCGCGCGCGCTTTGTAACCTCGTTTTCAAAACCTTTTTATGAATATATTATACAATCATAAAGAAAACCCTAATTTTTCTTATACAGTCATATAGAAAAATTCAAAAATCACAAAGAAAATTTATTTGCTATATTATGCTATTCGAATAAGAAATATACTATTTTTATCTTATTTGAAATCTTGACCGTTATGAATTATTCGCGTAGAGAAGGGGAATTGGTCGAGCAAACAGATGAGTTTGTATATTTGGGATGAGTATTTAGCATGGATGGGAGATATGATAAGGGTATAGAACGATAAGTCCACGCAGGAAATAGAGTAAATGGGGCTCAACACTCTATTGTGGAAAATCAGAATATGTCAAAAAAGGCACGTATGGCAATTCACAACGCTCTGTTAGTCCCTACTTTTTATGTTTTCATTTTATGTCTGAAATTATTTTTCCATTTTATGTTTTACACGTAAATTTAACATTTAGCAAGTAAGTAAGCAGGAGTAAATTTTATATTATTATATTTAAAAATGGAATAACGATGAATATTGTATTAATAATATTTTACTCTATAATATAACTTCGGCTTTCATAATGATTTCACGCGAACACTACACATTGAATTAAACTAAATTTACGGATTTCATCGCGTTTATTTAAATGATTTTACTTATTTCGGCTTACAGATAATTGGCACTATTCATAATAAGCGTGAGTCAAAAGACAGTTAATCATCAAGTCAAAAGATTTGTATCGTGATTCTGTGACAATCAATAATTTCACAATCAGCAATAATTTATAAATACCATTTATGTTTATTTTTTAGCTTTTTATTAAATATTATTTTTATAGTGATATATACATGCATTTTTAATTATTATTAACAAAAGTATAATACTTATATAATTTACAAAATTACTAAAAGCTTAAAACATTTAATTTCCTTAAAAAATGTAGGAATGACCAATCAATCAATCAAGCATTCAAATTTGAAACCCCTTACACAATTCCATAATTTTCAGAACTAACACAAAGCTTCATTCACTTGTACTTGTGTTCTACATGGGAGCGCGTAATGTGTAATTAAAGAACGTCAATGATACCTTGACTGATGAATATTACGGATGAATGTGTTAGGATATTCACATTAACATCTCAGGGTTAAAGTCAAAGTCAAATTCAAAGCTTCTTAACGAATAAAATTAAATCAGACGTCCTCAAAAATAGCCGACTAGTAAGCAATGTCGATTTCAATGCAATATAACCAACTCTCCATTTTCTATTCTCTACCATACTATCCCCAATTCATTTATAAGGTGCCCTTTGAATCAAGTGTCAAAACAGACAACAAAAGATATTTTGACACTGCCCGACTCAGAAAATACGCAAACAAGTCGTGTTCATTTCCCGCATGCACTTATCATAGTGAAGTGTTGTAGTAACATGTTCAGAGATCAAGGAAAATATAGTGACATAACACGGATGTCCGAGAATAAAAATATTTTGGGGACATGTGAAGACTGGCTTAACACAAAGACGTAGCGCGGCAAACTGTTCCCAGCTTCAAAATCTTCCCAAAATAAGAGGAAATCTTTACGCAGCAATAGGGCGTACGTAGAAATATAAAATGTACTAAGCAATAAGAATTTCGTAAACCTTCAAATAAATTAATATATATATATATATATATATATATATATATATATATATATTACAAGAAAAAACAATGTAAAGATCTAGAGGCTATTTCAAATTCATAACAATTTTAATTTAATCTTAGAATTGTTGGTTTGTGGAGTTTTATTTTCGATCAGATCGCTGCTATACTTATATTAATAAAGGTTTGAAAACAAGGTAGAGCGATAGGTAAGATATATATATCTAGATCTCTTGAGCTTATGCTTAATGTGCACTTCATTTTATGTTGTGGTTGATACTCGATACCCGAGATTTCGTCTGCGTAGAACTTAAAATGATGATGTTAATTCTTTAGTTCGCTAAGACAATGTTTGATCAAAGAATAATTCAGTTAAGTGCCATGAACTTTAAACTGATCTTCGCTGACACTACATTTCAATTAATACTAACTAAATGAAAATACAAAAATTTAATTACTGCCGTTAAAATGCATTTTATTTAAAACTATTAAATTCGTTCTAAACAATTAGAATTGATATTTATCTCTTATTGAAACGGCTATTGGCTGACAGATATAGTCTCGGTGAATGACCATGTTTTAAAACATTTTTGGGAGTAATTTACAATACCTACTTGGATTGGAACAGTGAATAGTAAAGAAATTTGATGCATTCTGAAGTTTTATACAAAATACATAGACTTACGAGCTTAGGGTTCGTGACAATTAAAACTGCCGATTGAATTACCAAAATTGACACTTTAATTACCGAACGCCAGTTACAACTTAAAACACAGTAATAATAAAACACAATTCGCCGTTGTATCGCTTCGAAGTATTCGCTTGAATCGCCAATTCAATACTGACCCGGTAGCGGTCCTTACTGGCCATATATAGGGCTTTTTCCACTAAAACGTCTAGAAAGTTGAAGCACATACTGATCCCGACTGACTAGGTGTAGAATGTTCTAGTATGGAATTCTCTAGAAGGATTAGTTCTGCTACTCGATACTAGATGGCGCTAGTGCCATGTACCAGGTATTAATTATGGCGCGCAACAATAGACTTATTATACTACTGCGTATATCGATGCAAAAATGGGTTAAATGTAGTAACAGTAGTAAACAGTACTTTGGGCAAGTAATTCAGCTATCGAAAAGCACTTTAAACCATTGTTGTAAAAGGTAGAGCAACCCTAATAAGCCAGTTTTAGAAAATGATTTAGTACCATAAACCATATTAAATGCCCTTCTGCAAATTGTACAGAATACTTAAAAGTCTACCACTTTCACACACACAAAATCTACCACTTTGTCCTGCGTATATGGACTATGATAAAGCCAAAATTTAGGCGGTCCAAATTTCTATGTGCGGTGTCAAATTGACTGTTGGTATACCGAAGTGCTAGTGTTTGTACATTAAGCCTACGATTGCTATCAGCGTACAGAAATAGAGTACGAAAACTATGGAAATGTAACGAGGTGAAAGACAGGGTTAAAAAAGGATTATTCTCAAAACTCTTCACTGCTGCATAGTAAGACTTTTTCAAGGTTGTGGACTGGAAATGATAAACTATTAACATCAATGTCATTATAGCGAATACATCTCTCACATTATATTTGACGACGACATAGTTATAATGGCAAAACCCTGGAGAAACTTAGCACCGTGCTCAACGACCTCAGTAGTATCTCCCAACGGGTCTTAGGATGAATGTGGACATGAAAAAAATTCTGTCTAACATTTTATACCGGTAGCTGTTGAGAACACCACTCTCGAAGCTGTTGCCAAGTATGTTAACCTGGGACAAAATCTACGATTAGGTAAGTCTAACTTCGATTACGAGGTCAACCGGCAATTTCAACTAAAGTTTAACAAAAATTGTTCTCGAGTGTACACCTCTAGATAGAGTGACGACCTACAAAGAAATGCAGGAAAACATTGAAGTAATATGTACTTAAGTACTAGAACAGCTATCTCAAACAAAAAATGTGCGCTACTCTGTGTTCGCGCGGTTGTTTTTTTTTCATAGAATAAACATAAGTAGAATGACCCGTAGGTAATAGTAGATTGTATTGTTAAATAGGTCAATTATATCGAGAACAATAATTTTGTCATTTATTTTGTATATTATATTTGCTTATTTAATATAATATTACATGATATTATATCACAATTACATTTTAATGATATTTTTATCTGAATATTTTAAAATTTATCTAAGTCAAATATAAAAACATACTAAATGTATGTTTAACAAAACTTATTAACATAACATTTAAATTACAAATATATTTCTTTAAATTAGAATAATTTAAAGAATGGTTACATTAATGAACAGATCATTAAAAGAAAGGGGTATGAAAGTGAACGCAAGTAAGACGAAGGTTATGGTTTTTGAAAGAGAAGAAAGTAAAACGATTTGTGAAATAACAATAGAAGGGGAGTTGATCGGGCAAGTAGATGAGTTTGTATATTTCGGCTGCGTATTTAGCAGGGATGGGAGATATGATAAGGATATAGAACGACGAGTGAATGCGGGAAATAGAGTAAATGGGGCCCTGCACTCTATTGTGAAGAGTCAAAATGTGTCGAAAAAGGCACGTATGGCAATTCACAATGCTGTGTTGGTCCCTACTTTAACGTATGGTAGTGAAAGTTGGGTGTGGCAGAAGAAGCACGAGAGTAGAATGAACGCAGTAGAAATGCGGTCGTTAAGGAGTATGTTAGGCTGAATCTTAATGACAGGCTAAGAAATTGTGTAATAAGAGAAGAGTGTGGTTTGCAAGATGATGTTGTGACCAGGATTAAGAAAGGAATGCTTCGGTGGTTTGGTCATATGGAAAGAATGAATGAGGAACGAATGACAAAGAAAATTTATGTTGCAGAAGTGAATGGCAGAGTCGGAAAGGGACGTCCTAGGCGAAAATTTATCAACCAAATTGGCGATTTATTGAAAACGGGCCAAACAAGGGTACTCCTAAACCCTTAACCGACGAGCATGTATGCGTAGGTGTATGGATGTGAAGGAGGCGAGAGAGGTGTGTCAGGATCGTGCCAAATGGAAGTCTGTAGTCTCTGCCTACACCTCTGGTTGACAGGCGTGAGTGTTTATGTTATATGTTAAATTAGAATAAAAGTAGTTCATAAATGCTGGACACGCGAGAGTTAAAATTGGACGAATTTATACCACTTTGACTTTGATGTGGAAACCTAAAAATAAAATAAAAGAATAATAAGCAGATTTAAACATGAAAATTTTTGCCAAATTATAATAAATTATATATGTCTCTACAAAAAAAATGTGTATAATAAATTTTTTCATCCTGTACTTCTTCGCATCTGAACATATTAATTTCATAATCTATATTCCCTGACACGAGATGGCGTTTTAAGAATAATTTGTTTTATTATTAATATATAATACTTTTTATTAATTAAGTATCTTATTAACCGATGAAAAGTAATTCCTTGGTTTTTACTGATATTTCTTGAATTATTTGTGCAGTATCGAAGTACACACGACGGCATATTTTTATCAAAAGATTTTTTTTTTAAATCAACACAATACGTGACAACTCTATAAGCGCCTAGCGAGTAACTGATTAAAGTGCGGTGTATGCACCGCAGTTGAGTGGAACAGTGTAGCTGAATGCAGTGTCGTCTCTAGTACGTAGTACATATTAGCTCAATGCAGGAAAACGACGGATGCAGGTGACACAGGACCGTGGTTTGTAGCATTTTTTAAAAGAAGGGCAATGTTTAGCAGTGGACTTGAGAAGGAATGTAACAATAATGATGGTAAATACCAGTGATGACTTATGCTACCGAAACGTGGTCTTCCGCAGCTGACCGTATGAGACAGCTCTAATACACTCAGCGAGCAATGGATAAATTATCAAGTTAAGTTATACTTAGTTAAGTTATTACCCTATGCAGTACCGCATGCATAAGGAATGCGGTTCTCCATAGGAGATATTACCTATATATACCACATATATAGGTAATATCTGGCATTTAATTTGCTATGCCCAAATGAGCTTCATGATGTACCTAAACTATTTGTGACATGTTCTTATATTCATGAATGCAATAAATAAATATGAAATATGAAATATCTCAGCTAAGTAGTTTGTATGTTTATTACTAAACAATAATTATAATAATAGTCACTAAGTAGCTTGACCCATCTACAAATGATTGAGAATAAAGATTTCAAAATTGCAGTCAAGTACTGGCAAGCGCAATGTTGTGCAACCCCGCCCCCCACTATATTAAGTGACAATCTAATAAAACACTCATGTAGTCGATGGATGTAGGTGGCTCAGGACTATAAAGTCTTTGTTCTTATAGCTGTCAAAAATATTTAAGCTTTATGATTAAAGACACTTCACTAACTTTTATTGTCGAATAACAAGATTTTCAATCGGTAAAGGAAAATATAATTGGTAAACACATGTCAATTTTTAGAGAATGGCGTTGTATAAACAAACATCATCGGTAGAATCATCATCAAGCGAATATTACACCTTTTTTTATTCAACGCCCCTCCCCCCGTCTACACTAGGATTTTCTCCTAGACCGTGGAGGCAGTTTACGTACATAAATTACACAAGGACAAACATCCAGACCCGGAATAATTACTTGTTGTTACACGTATACTCATTCCGTGCGGGATTCGAACCCGCTGCCCACAGCGCCGTTACTCATTGCTAAGCCACTGCGCCACGGAGCCGGCAACTTACCCACCTTTAGTATCCTCTCAGACATAATGTTGAGTTTGAATATTAAAGATTTAATTTATTTTACTATTTAGGCTATGGTATTATATAAAGCTGGTTATACCGTACAGTGACGGTGTGAGAATATCCACGACCCAACATAGTACTGTGGTTGCCGTAAGAGGCGGCATAGAGGAACTGAAACAGGAAATATTTAGCAGCGTTTTTCTGATAACAGCTCAATATTATAAAAACTTCGGTTGCCAAACCGCCTGCCAAGTGTTGCAACTATGGCAAAATCCCCCCTATGAGGCATATGTAAGACGCCTGTGCACAGCGATTTTATAGACCGTAATAGATGAATGGATAATTTATATAAAAGTATCTGTAGATAAAATGAGCACCGAATAGAAAATAATTTATTTTTATAAATGCTATCTAGTTACATCCGCAACTCTCGAAGTAATAAATGTCTCATATAATTCTCCAAGGAAGTTACTAGTGGAAGTGTGCTTGTTTAAAAAGTTTATTTTAAATAAACGAGTCGATTAAAAAAGTAAAAAAATATGTTAACTCATGCTTTAAACTTAATTATTAGAGATTAATCAAAATATTTACTGTAAAATTTAAAATAATAGTTTTGAATTAAAACTATTGGTGATCACAAGATTTTAAATTATTTACACTGTTATATTACTATATGTCAAATATTGAAACTTTATACCTTAATAACGAAGTGAATTCACCAGGACCGGCAGCCGCACTTGTGGCCAGAAGCCAGCTATCGGCAGCCGCCGGCACGACCGCATCCAGAACCAATCAAAGCAAACTGAAGGCTTAAATACTAACTCCGCACGGCAATAAGGTACGGGGACATACTGAAACCGTCTGCCGCGAAGAAAACGGATAGCGCGCGACTAACGTGGCACGTAGAGACATACTGGTGTTATGAACAATTCGTACAATAACATAAGAGTGTTGTGTATGTCATTTAATAATGCAGAATAAGCGTTAATAAGTACATTGTTGATTGTGTGGCCCGTGTGTGCGCAGGTGTGGGTGTTACAGCGCGCGACGCTGTCCCAAGTCGAACACCACTTCACTCATTGAATCAATACGCGTATATTCTAAAACTTTTGAAGATTTCTGGTAATATTGCTGAGAGGCACTAAAATACATTTATTTTCTTAAATTACTTTAAATACGACTGTAATATTTAAGCCTACACAGAGCATTATTCTTAGCAAATGCATTACAAGGAAAAAAGGTTTTTTAACTGATAAAGCTTAGCGTGAGCTGTATTGTGGGTCAGCTCGACCGGGAAGGGTCGACGATTACATAGAATACCAGCTCGAAATAGCGACTTAATATTTCGTTTGGTGAGTGTAGAGAACCGGAGACCCTTCTTGCTGTAAACGGGGGGCTCCGTCTTGGTTCCTTGGCGTTGACTACGCATCTGAGTTTTGATTCTTGATCGACGATAGATGTAGATATCTATAAGCCGCGGCCTCCACAGACTATATGCTCGTTTTTCACCCTTATTCTATAAAAAAGTCACCACCGAATATTACTCAATACTTACATTTATAATTACCAACAGTTCCAGTTCTCGATACTATACCCTAACCATCCAACATGATGATCTAATTACTCTCTCACTTTTCTTGAAAATAATCATTACGTACAATGTACCACTACTTCTAGTCATAACTCCACTGTACCAGCTATTTACATCTTGGATTTATTTTTATCACAATACTTTAATTTATTATACAATCAAAAACTAATCATTTTATTTCTAAGAAAATAAATTATCGTCACGTTTACGACATTTCAACTGACAGTTGTAAAGAAATGATCATTTTATTTGTAGTCGCATTCAAATTTTAACAAAAATCACTGACACACTAATTCTGAAACTCACATCACTTTATAAAATTATGTTAAATGCTTAATTCGTTGTTACTTAGGTCTTCAAAAACAATTAAGCCAACTAAAATTATTCAAATAGAATACTTGATACTCTTGGACATATTATGTAGCAAGCATAGCTCCTATAATATACCGCTCTACTTCCCATCCAATAATATTCTTCAGTCGCCAGATCCTGGAACATTATTTAGTAGTGTCCCACGTGATAATTATATTATAAATTTAATAAAATGTTATCACATTCACAAATTCTACAAAAAAAAATTGTTATTTAACTAAATGTAACTAAAATTTAAATTTAAATCACTTAGTATACGAATACCGAGAACAAGTTATTGTATACCAAACTTTTTGAATTTTACCAACACTTGAGATTTCCAGTATGTGATCTAAGCGTAGTGAGTTGTATATCTAATTTCGTTACTTCAGTGCAATTCATTTCCCTTTTTGCACTCCATTGGTGTGTTTCCTCTTTTATCCATACTCAGTTTTTTGTTGAGTCGTATTTGCTCTCTCCATGTTCTGGACGAAAATGTTTAGGGTGGCAGAATTCAATATTTATCAGTGTTGTTTACACGTCATTTTTTATAGGACAGGATGACAAGCGAGCACACAGTCCACCTGATGGTAAGTGGTTGCTGCGGCCCATAGACATCTACATCTATCCTCGACTACGAATCAAAATGCAGATGCGTTGTCACCCGTGAGGACTAAGTTGGAACACCTCGTTTCCAGTAAAACAGGTCTCCGGTTCTCTACACTCACCATACGAAACACAGCAGCATTAAGCTACTATTTTACGCTGGTATTCTGTGAGAACGTGGTCCTTCCCCGGTCGAGCCCACCCATTCGTGCTACAACTATACTACAAATATAACTGCAGCATGACATTACCACGTATAAATTCATTTCTGTGTCTCTGTAAAATTACTTTTCGTAGGTTGCAAACTAGATTTTCTATATTGCGTAGTAGTAATTTTTTATATTGTTTTAATCTGTGAAGCTAGTTTAGTGCGAGATTTATTGTAACCAAAAATTTTATTTTATCCATTAGCGCATAACCGTCCATCGCTAGGCTTGAACCTCTGTAGCAAGGATTACTAGTATTATATTTAGTAATACTTGCTAATAATAACACTAGTTTACAAAATTGAACTTTTTTTATACCCCAAAATAAATGTTTATAAATATGTTAATATACGTTTCTTAAACCTAAAAGTGTTAGCAGAAATATTTTATGTCGTCACAATTTCTTTCTGCAGTCGAATGTTTTTTTTAACTACCTAACGTGGTGATAACAGTTTATTGTTTATTCGTTCGCTTCAAACGACAATTATTTTGTTTTGGATTGATTTAAAATGTCGAGTGGAGGAGTTTTTGTTACGTTTATGGACAGATTATATTTTCAAAAAAGAGAAGACCCATTGTAGATACGTTGAAAAAGTGCATATCTTCATTATTTTGGATTTTCTGTTGCAAATCAAGATAAAAAGTGGGTGCCTCATGTGTTTTGCGAAAGCTGTAGAATCGTTTTATTCCCGTGGTCATCAGGAGAAAACGTTCACCTTCTATTTGGTTCACCAATGCTATGGTGTGTTATTTGGATTGCAGGGTGGTTACACAAAATACTGTTATTTCCTTTGTTTGTGGGATAGTGGAGCGAAACAACATCATCATGTTAGAAAAGAATGGCCTATTCGGAATGAGTATATTCCGGGCAAAATGAACGTTAAATACGTTGTTGGTAGATCCCAATAACATCACCACCCCCTTTACACCAAATTGGGGCTTATGAAAAATTTTGTGAAGGCGCTTGACAAAAACAGTGATGCTTTCCGGTATTTTCGAAAAATCTTTCCAAGCATTACAGAGGGAAAGCTGAAAGAGGGTATATTTGTTGCCTCATAAATCTGTAAAATCATGAAAGATTCTCAAAGATCAAGAAAAATCTGATTGGAATCCATTCAAAATGGTGGTAGGAATTTTTTTAGGAAATAAAAAAAATGAAGATTACAAAGAAATTGTTACCGATTTATTGGAAAATTTTCAAAAGGTGGGAGTAAACATGTCATTAAAGATTCATTTTCTGCACTCGCATCCAAATGTTTCCCTGAAAACTTAAACTTAAGGATTTGTATTAATTGTCACATTTTTCAAATAGATTTGTTTTCGCAGTAGGTAGGTGCTAGATGTCTCTCTCTTCTTTCACGTGTCAACGAAAGGGTTATTCCCCTTCGGTAGCCATTTATTTTTGGGATTTCTCACGTGCGTCTCTTCTGAGACCTACGGGACCAAATAGAGTGAAACATTTTCGTACACACCGTGTTCTTTTGCACCGATTTTGCTGATTATATTGTCAAAGAGTATATAAGTGTACTTTCACAATGTTTTCATATAAATTTCAACGATGACATTAGTTTTTTTTATATTTCACTTCATTAGGCATAGGGAATGGCCTGTATGGATTATCAATTAAATCTCTAATGCCAAGTTCAACATCTGTAGGCCTAGCCAGACATGAACTATGTAGACATGTACATCGATTATGCTGTATTTATCAAAGAATATTTAGATTTTCACAATCATTATATATTAATCTTAAAGATGGTATTATAGTCATTTTCATATATATTTCATGATAGCGAAACATAAGGAATGGTCTTTAAGGATCATCGTATTGAGCTCTCTAATGCTTAATACAACAGCTATAGGCCTAAAGAGTCCATCTGTAGAATGACGTTGCTGTAGAAAGTCCAAAAGAAACGCACCTACTACATATATTTATTTTTGCTTTACGTTTTTATTGTATGCATACATTTAAATCTTAATCTTCTCTTATATATAAAAATTAAATGATGTCCGTCAGTGTCGCTAAAACTCGAAAACGGCTCGCACGATTTTGATGATTTTTATTATGTGTATTTGAGCGGCCCCATAGAAAATGGGCTGATCAAGCCCCGACGGTTCGACAAAAAATGAGATTGACTTAATTATGACGACCAGACAACAACTGTTCAGTGATGTCTCAGTAATCGCGAGGGTGAAAATTGGCAGCGATCACCAAATGGTGAGAGGCACACTGAATTTAAACCTTAAGTTGGAGAGGTCACGTCTAATGAATTTTTACGTGGTAGAGCCATATCTGCAGTTATATTAGTAGTATAGTTGTAGCACGAATGAGTCGGTTCGACCGGGGAAGGACCACGCTCTCACAGAATACCAGCGTCAAATAGTAGCATAATGCTGCTGTGTTTCTTATGGTGAGTGTAAAGAACCGGAGACCCTTTTTACTGGAAACGATGCATTCCATCTTAGTTCTCACGGGAGACAACGCATCTGCATTTTGATTCGTAATCGGGGATAGATGTAGATGTCTATGGGCCACAGCAACCACTTACCATCAGGTGGACTGTGTGCTCGTTTCGTTTCGTTCGTTTCACCCTAACCTATAAAAGAAATCAAGTCAGCGGTCCGTCCCCCTCATGCGCTTATCCAAAGCCCCGAACACTTTTATCTCAAATTACAAAATCGTTTTCAGTGCCTAGAAGACTGACAATGAAGTGGACGATATGAATGACAAGCTTGTAGAAACTGTCAGAGGTAAATTCTGTAAAACCCCTCGCGCTAGAACACAAAAACTTTCCGATCACACTCTTAATCTCATCGCCATTAGACGTGAGATGAAATAGCAGTTTTCAGTAGATTTGACAGCTTACGGGCAACTAAACAAACAGATCTCAAAATGCATGCGGCGAGGCTATAAGATCTTCTCGCACGCAGACTAGACGACTCTCAGTCTCCCGAATAAGCCGGTTTCCGAAAAGGCTTTAATACCATAGACCACATAAATACGCTTCGGCAAATTGCACTGAGAATCGAATAGTACAATCTGCCACTTTGTCTTGCGTGTGTGGACTACGAAAAATACTTTGATTCCATTGAAATTCGGGCGGTGCTGCTGTCTCTTCAGCGGTGCCAAGTTGACTGTCGGTATCCGAAACGATGAAGTGTTTGTACAGTACAGCTACGATGGCTATCCAAGTACAAAACCAGAGTACGAAACCTCTCCAACTGCAGCGAAGTGTAAGACGGGATAACGCTATATCCCTGAAACTCTTCACCGCTGCATTAGAAGACGTTTTCAAGCTTCTGGGCTGGAAAGGATACGGTATTAACATCAATGGCGAGTACATCACTCACCTTCGATTTGCCGACGATATAGTCCTTATGGCAAGATCACCGGAGAACCTAAGCACTATGCTCAATGACCTCAATAGTGTCTCCAAACAGATAGGTCTTATGATGAACATGGAACAAACCAAATATCATGTGTAACGTCGATGTCACACCTCTGCCGGTAGTTGTTGGGAGAACTAAGCTTTTTGACTAATATGTTTTCCTGGGACAAATAGACCGACTAGGTAAGCCAAACTTCGATCGAGAGTTCAATCGACGGATTCAACTCAACTTTTTATCATACATTTGAAGTATATCATAAAAAATTACGCTATTAAATTTTTTAAACAGTCTTGTTGCCATCATTTTGACTGAGCCCCAATGTTTCATGTGAATTCCTATCAGATTCTCACGAAAAAAGAACAAAAACAATTTGGAATAAGTGATTCTTATTCAAATAAAACTGTTAATACACAGCCTTTACGGTGACCTATAACTTGCTAAAGTCAAAAGATGTGAGAGTACCTGTCTAAGCCTAAGACCCTTGTACAAGTAGCTTTATTAATATTCGTTAAAACGAGACAATTGTGAAGAGGTGCACTCTCAGATGTTTAAAATTTAACGTTAATTAAATGCTAACTATAAGCTTATTTAGTGACAAACATTTGATTCAATCGTATAGCTTGGTTGTTGCTTATTAACTTAAATTCTATAAAACAATACTTGTAATATTTATGTGAACTGCGAGAGTAAAATAATATATTAGAGTAAAATAATAAAACATATCGACAATCATGGCATATTTTTGTAATATATTCATGCATATGCGACACAACAGATATGCATATTCATGCATATGTGTCGCAATAATCCAAGATTTAGCTCAAATAGTGCGATGTTCTACGTCATAACTCATAATGTGCATCTCATAAGATTTATATTTTATAGAGATTAATTTCAATGGATAAATTGAAATACGAAAAATATTTTATTAGACAAGACTATTTTCACCATCATAAATCATCATCGTTACAGCCCTTCACAAGTTCACTAGTGAACATAGAACAAGGAATGCCACACAGGATGATTATCAGACACCTGCATCCATCTCTTAATAGGTCGATACTGCACGTATTGGTGGGCCACCCCACACTACGCTTTCCGGTATACTCTGCTTTTTAAGTTTTGGGGAATAAGATGTGTTTTAATCTCCCGGACCGTGCACAACCAGTTTGGAGCCGACGATTGACCACTTGGCCGAGGCCAAGGAATAGTTATGTAGTAGTGTGTTCACAAGTCCACTGCTGAACATATATGCCTCCCCCAAAGAATGTCACAAAGTACGGTGCTGAGCCACCTGCATCCATCGATTCCCTGCATGTCTTACCAGGTCTTCACTCCATCTAGTAGAGGGCCGCCCTACACTTCGCTTACCGGTACAAGGCTGCCACTCGAGAATCTTTCTTCCCTTCAATAGTCGGTTCGCAGAGTTATATGGCTGATTCATTGCCACTTCTATTCACGAATTCGTTGGACTATTTCGGTAATTCTGGTTCTATTGTGGATATCTTCATTTTTAGTCTGTAACGCAAAGAAATCCCGACATAGCTCTCTTCAGAGCTCGTTGAGCGACCTTGAGCTTCCTCATCCTCGCGCCAACAGTGAAGGGACACTTCTCAAATCTATGTCATCGCTGGCAACACGCACTGATTGTTTGTTTTCTTCTTGTTTCGGATTTTGAGGTATACCGGTGAGAAGATGTGACATAATTCACGTGGTAGAGCCATGCTGCAGCTATATTAGTGGTATAGTTGTAGCACGAACGGGTCGGCTCGACCGGGGAAAGACCACGCTCTCACAGAATACCACCGTGAAATAGCAGCTTAATGCTGCTGTGTTTGCTGCTGTATGGTGAGTGTAGAGAACCGGAGACCCTTTTTACTGGAAACGAGGCATTCCATCCTAGACCTCACGGGTGATAACGCATCAGAATTTTGGTTCGTAATTGAGGATAGATGTAGTTGTTTATGGGCCACAGCAACCACTTACCATCTGGTGGACTGTGTGCTAGTAAAAATAGTAGTGCAGCAAAAATTTGTATATAGAATTGGCATGTTGCCAATTCTATATACAAACAAGTTAATATTTATTTGTACAGAATAAAGAAGCTGTGATAGCTCAGGGGCTAAACGCTCGCTGGGTACGCGAGCAACCCGGGTTTGATTCCCGTCGTCACCAATGAACCACTGTTCTTTTCGGCGGTGTAGAAAAACGTCATGATGAAACAGTCATGTCTTTGAAATAAAAAAAATATTTCAAAGACATGTGAAGTTCGCCAACACGCATCGCAGCAGCGCAGCGGACATTTCCTTGCCCTAAAACCCTCTCAGAAATGAAACGAGGCCTGTACCCAGCAGTGGGATTTATATAAGCTGTAACTTTAAGTAACTGCCTACTAAATTCTGGATATGGTGTCATTTTGCAAGTATGCAACCAGAAGCTATAAATTGCAAAGGGTAATTCTAAAAACGTTGTTTAAGTCAAATAATGCTTTGTTAAGTTCCTAGTTACAAGCATGCTGGATTCAGATGACCCTAGTAAAGTGTAATTGAATTATGAGCTTAAAAGGACGGAGACCACAATAAACATGATAGATGTTGTCTATTTTAAAACATAGTATTTTGGAATTCTCAGATGACTAGATTATACAGTTATGTGACATTTATTGGGTGAGCCCTGTTTTCAGCTGAATTTGTGAAGGGTTGTAATGGTGATAATGGAGAGGCGGTTTTTTGTTGTTATTGTTGTGATGGTGGTTCGGTGGTGGTGGTGATGGTTGATATGATGATGGTGATGATGGTGGAAATGATGACGGTGGAAATGATGATGGTGATGATAATAAGTATCATAGTGGTTGAAGTTACCTTTGTCACCTTTTTCACGTGGTAAAGCCATGTTTCATCTATATTTTGACAGCTGCTTCAAGCAGCTCGTCTCGCTAAGTCAACTGGACCGGCAAGGGTGCCGTTTGCACAAAATATCTAAGAACGTAAAATACTAGCATAATGCCACCGAGTTTCGTACTGTGGGCAGCGAGTACTTTACTAGTATCGAGGCATTCCATATTGGGCCTCAGAGGCGACACCGCATGCACATTGATGACCACAGCCTACACTTAACATCCGGTAGATTGGTAGCTTGTTTGTCACCTTTGATTGCATAAAAATTCGTTTGGCGGCCACTACAATGCAAAGTGACACAAATAAAGCAAATGGTAACAACGCTTTAAATTTATATATATATATATTTCCAAAAATAAATAAATTCCACACGAAACTTGAAACTTATTTACGCAGTGTTTCATGTTCTTCCTGCCAAAAACTGCTGATTTCATTAAAAGGAGACTGGAGTTCTGCTATTTCACCCGTATTCCCCGTTGCACCCTGAAAAAAAAGGAATGTAAAAAGTTTGTAATAAAGTAAGTTCGTAAATTAACATTCATTGAACAAAAGAGATAATTTTATTGTTTATGGATATAAATTTAGGTAAATTTAATTGGTCTTATATTGAGATTGAGATGAAATTCCAATAAATTAATACTTGACGATCGTGCACAATCACACTCGAACTTAGTGTCACCATAAAAATTCTTTAAAAAAACAATCTATTATAGTAACAATAATATTTCAATTAGACTCCTTATACATAATATAGTAGTAACTATATGCTGTATATGCTGTAGTGAATGGATAGTTTCATTATAAATTGTAATAAATTTGCTTACTTTATCTCAAATTTCTTTAGCTACCTTAATGTGAATTCGCGGTAAAAATCCATTTTTCCTAAATCCGACAAGAGTCACCGGCCTTTGTCGTCTTTCAAACGGTTCGAAAAAGTCCTGAAAAAAGGCAGGAAAGTTTGTACATCAAGTATGACTTCCGTTTTTACTTACACGGCTCCAAATATGATAAATGGGCATTAGTTTTTTAATTAAAATAATTGTGATAAACAATTATATAATCCACCTGCTAATATTTGAATATTGTGGGTCCATACAATTTGTCTGATAATTGTCTAATAACTAATAAGATGGAATATCTTATTAAAGTTTCTGGTCTCTCAAACACAATACAAAACATAGCAGCATAATGCTGTTCTTTGAGATTGGTATTCTGTTAGAGCTTGGTCTTTTCCCGGTCGAACCGACCTGTTTGTGAGGCAGCAATAATTCATATACAATTTAAATAAATAAAAGAATTTTATTTTTTAATTAAAAATAATACATTTAATAATAATATTCTTTTTATATATACTTTTATATATACAGCTATTTATTTCCACTATTTTTCACTAAACAATAAGATTTTATCTAAATATATATAATAAGCAATATTATATATATATGTATATATACATACATAAACACTCACGCCTGTCACCCAGAGGGGTAGGCAGAGACTACAGACTTCCATTTGGCACGATCCTGACACACCTCTCTCGCCTCCTTCACATCCATACACCTCCGCATACATGCTCGTCGGTTAAGGGTACTCCTAATTTGGCCCGTTTTCAATAAATCGCCAATTTGGTCGATAAATTTTCGCCTAGGACGTCCCTTTCCGACTCTGCCATTCACTTCTGCAACATAAATTTTCTTTGTCACTCTTTCCTCATTCATTCTTTTCACATGACCAAACCACCGAAGCATTCCTTTCTTAATCCTGGTCACAACATCATCTTGCAAACCACACTCTTCTCTTATTACACAATTTCTTACCCTGTCATTAAGATTCAGCCCTAACAAACTCCTTAACGACCGCATTTCTACTGCGTGCATTCTACTCTCGTGCTTCTTCTGCCACACCCAACTTTCACTACCATACATTAAAGTAGGGACCAACACAGCATTGTGAATTGCCATACGTGCCTTTTTCGACACATTTTAACTCTTCACATTAGAGTGCAGGGCCCCATTTACTCTATTTCCCGCATTCACTCGTCGTTCTATATCCTTATCATATCTCCCATCCCTGCTAAATACGCAGCCCAAATATACAAACTCATCTACTTGCTCGATCAACTCCCCTTCTATTCTTATTTCACAAATCGTTTTACTTTCTTCTCTTTCAAAAACCATAACCTTCGTCTTACTTGCGTTCACTTTCATACCCCTTTCTTTTAATGATCTGTTCATTAATGTAACCATCATTTGCAACTCGGCCGCCGACGACGCAAGGATAACTTGATCATCGGCGTACAAAAGGCATTTGACGGTTAACTCACCCATTCTTAATCCGCATTCTTCAACTTTCAAATTTTGCAAACAACTGTCCATTAATAGGTTGAACAGCCACGGGGAAGCCACACAGCCCTGTCTGACACCTTTATGGATGTCAAACCAGTCCGAGTAGACCCCGTTGATCCTAACACAAGCACTGGAGTCTCTATAAAGGGACTCCAATGCCTGTATCAAGCCAGCGCCCAACCCAAATGACTTCAGTGTTTGCCATAGCACATCCCTATTCACTCTGTCCTAGGCCTTTTCCAAGTCCATGAACGCACAAAAAAACCTTTTGGTTTTTGGCCAAAAACTTCTCCGCGATCATGCGCATGGAAAAGACTTGATCTGTACATCCCATTCCCTTTCTAAATCCCGCTTGCACATCCCAAATTTTTCCATCAGTTTCTTTCATGACCCTTTCAATCAGTACTTTAGCATACAGTTTTCCCATAATGCTAAGAAGGCTGATGCCACGGTAGTTTTTACAGTCCTGCTGCGACCCTTTTCCCTTATATACTGGGACTATCACGGCTTTGCACCAGTCTACCGGTACCCGCTTCAGTTCCCAGCATAAATTAAACAAGGTGTGCAGCAGGCCTGCCACCACTTCCTCTCCAGCCCTTAGCATTTCGAGTGAAACTCTATCATATCCAGCAGCCTTACCTGCTTTCATGCTTTTCATTGCTTTCATTATTTCACCTATACTTATCTCGCTACCTCTTTCCTCTTCTTTCGGAATTTCTACTTCACTTAGTACACACGTTGTCTCCTCACTCATAAACACGCTTTCAAAATATTCCTTCCATCTCTTTAAACTCAAAACTTCATCATTCAGAACATAACCATTCTCGTCTCTTATAGCATTCATCATAGGCTGTTTTGAATGTTTCGAATGTATATATATGTATATATATATGTATATATGTAATATATCTATATATATAATATATATATATATATATATATATATATATATATATATATTTGCCGGATAGTACGGCATAAGAGCAACCCATTTCCTGCCTGCTGGTATTATAGGAGGCGACTGTGGGAATGGGATGTGCCAAAAAGATATTGTGGGATTCGGTAGATGGCGGATAACCATCTTGTTACACAATACACATAATGTAAAATACAAAGGCCAGCGACAAAGACAGGAAGCAGCGTAGAAGATGCGAAAAATCTGGTACTAATATCAAATCAACTGCTAAGCGTGATTAGTGATTACAATAGTGGAAGCATATGTCCAGCAGTGGTGAGCTGGCCTGATGAGGATGACATTAGCAAGTTAACAACAATAACTTTATAATCCTAATTCTGAAAACAAAATTTTAAATCTATTGAGATGTAATAATGAAATAAATTATATAATACATATACTTAGAATATACTTACGCCAGTTTATTCTAAGTCTATGATATGATACATTCCAAGACTTAATAGCTAGGTGGTAGAGTTTCTTTTCTGCCAAGCTAGTTGTGTACATACTGGTGTGTTTTAAAAGATAATACAGCTAGTTTATTCTATATTTAAATCTTTTAAAATTGCTTGTAAATTCTTCCTGCGCTGTAACTACAAACTACACTGCCACGTAAGGTGTGTGGGCTCTTAGCTCGTTTATCGTCTTAAGAGGACATCCAGGCGGAAATTACACACGTACAAACATGTTCCTATGTTTTCTCCTAGAATAATAATATAAAAGCAGATATGTTTTTAGGATACAATCTATTTATTATAACCAATAACCAATTTTTATGTAACCTTTCAAAATTACTAAAATTGCCCGTTATACCGACGTTACTATTATTAGACTTAAAAATAAAAGAACCTTTTTTATATTGATCGAAATTGTTAGGTAATAATATATAATACATATGTGGTAAGAAACGAGAGAATACGGGTGATCGCGTCCATGAAATGTATAAGAGTATGTGGTAGTATATATACGACTCATGGCAGGGTAGTAACAAAGTTGTACTCGTACCTTCTCAAAATATGGATCATATCCCAGTGTTAATGATTTGGCTAGTTTAGTTAGCGATTTAGGGGATCTCACCAACACCGTACGCGCCATTTGATCACCGGGGTGTTGTGCCTGCTGTAAAAAAGACTTTTAAAAATCATATGTACGTGAACTTTAAAAGACGGTCCAATAATAAGAAGTAACCAAAATGAAGCACTGGAATCACAGTCGAACGAGCGAACGTAGTTTTAACAAGAGACTCCGTACTAATTACGTGGTAGAGCCACGTTGCAGCTGTATTATGGTTGTAGAATGAATTTATCGGATCAACCGAGGAAGAACATGTTCTCACAGAATACCAGGGTAAAATCTCAACACTGCAGTATTTTGTAAGGTGAGTGTAGAGCACTGGAGATAAGGCCGTAGCCAGAAAATAATTTCGGGGGGGGGGGGGGGGGTTGATTCGGTGGAACAATAGAAAAACATAAAACCGTTTTTGACCCGGGGTTCGAACCCGTCCCGGGTCCCGTCACACTATCAATAGTCGATTTTACAACCACTAGAACAACGAGGCAGTCAAACTTGACTGTTGAAACTTGGGTGAAAAACTATCCAAATATTGTAAAAGCATTTTGCTATTTAATTGCTTTGCTTAATCATTGACTTATATATTACTAGCGTAAGGACCGGGCCGACCGAACAACTAAAACGGACCAGTGCGCTGGCCAACGCGAATCGGTCAACAGTAGTGCGCGCGCAGGACAGATTTGCCTGTCATAAATATGTCTAGTTGCGTGGTAAAAGAATGCAAAAATTACGAAATAAAGATTAAAAAAAATATGGGATATCATATCATCGGTTAATAACCTTATATTAATTTTGTTACAATTAAATTATTATATAAAAGCATTTTAAAGTTTTATTTTACAGTTAGTTTAGTTACGTTACCAAGATTAGGCCAGGGCTGGATTCAGAGCCTCAAAAATATTGTACATGGAAATTAAAATTATACTATTTAAAAAAAATATATCACGTTTGACGTTTCATGTTTCTTTTTCCCATATTTTTTTGGATTTTGGCGTCACGCGTCTAGTTTATCTATACGTTTCGTTTTTTGACGGTTTTATTTTTACTTCCGTTTAATTTTTGTCTAAAGAACTTAGTGTAAGTTAAATTTTGAATATCAGTACCTAATATATTTTATATTCAATTAGGGTAAAATGAAAAGAGTACAAAAGAAACCATATCTGCTTAATTGAATCTGAAAATCTGATTCATAAAATATTTTGAAATTCTGTTTTTAAACCAATTGCTTCTGGAGCATAGAGTTTTTATCTTGGTAGCCCCTCATTAAAGTAGTATCAAGAATGCAACATAAATGCACTGAAAGAGCATCGATTGATCAGAAAGAGAGCTAATTCTAATTTTATTAAAAAACGCGGTAATCATGTACAATACAAAAAATTCTCGATATCGTAGGATTAATATTAAAATTAAAAAGGACCCAGTAATAATACAAGTCGACCTTTATGTAAAATTATGGTATTTTCGCTTTGTATTTTTACAATACTATATACTCAAACTTTGAAATAATGATACAACTAGGATAATTATACTACGAAATCCAACCCTTGTTACGTCGTGCTTTGATATGACGTTTATATTTTGACAGATGCGCTACTTTTTCTTGTACGAAAAAGTTATGAGTAAAATATTTAGAAGGACCTATCTTTCCTTTTGAAATCATTGGGCTTAATTGATATTATAATTGCACACAAAAGAAATCTTACTTTCAAAAATATGACATGTAAATGCCAAGTACATATTATAAAACCGACTAATACACAACGAATGCGTTAAAAAATCAGAAATATTATTAGAAAACAAAAATAAATTACAGAAAACACCCGCTCTAGATTTCATCATCATCAATCATTACAGCCACTCACGAGTCCACTGCTAAGCATATCTATACCTATATATACCTCCCCCGAGTCATGCCACAAAGCATGGTGTTGAGCCGCCTGCATCCATCGTCTACCGAAGGTCGACACTACATTAATCGGGGGAACCGCACCAAATAGCCCCCGGTATTTTTTACTTATAATATTTTATAACAGTTATTATTGTTAGTTAAATTGAAATTAATAAAAATAGGAAATAGAAATTTTTAAGTATAAATATATATTATTGTTATCTTAAATGACTGGAATCGAATTTCAAATTTAAACCCTTATAATTAAATTAAAAACTTATAAATATTACTTACAGCAGGAGCTGGGCGGTAAGCCCACATTGAATTTAAATTTGGATTTATTTCCCATGTGTTCGGAGTCGAAGGATAGTCTTTTGAGGGCATCTTGAAATTTTGTACTGATTGAATTTCCTCCACGGGCTCTTTGGTACCTAAAAGAGGTATTGAAATTGTTTAAAAATAAACGCAATCGCAAGCTACCCGCTATATAATATGTAGAAATGAATTGAAATTACTTTCGGTAATAACAAAATCTGTTACACAAGAGAGTACAGTCAGCGTTGCAAATAAATATGAATACATCTTCAAAAAGCAAAATTTAAATGGTAAATGTACTATATGCGTTCGACTCTGCGACGACCGACGACTGTGATGTTGAATTTGATTTTGCGCTTAAGTGAATATGAAAAGGAGTTCTGAGAAAAATATTGTTTACCTTCACAAGTAGTAACGGACAGACGAGCCAGGTTTAGGTTTTCATTTAACACGATTCTTAGAAGCAGACAAAGCTCTACAATCATTTTCTCTGGTTCGGTGTGGACAAGAGCCGAAGAACGAATATCGAATTTAAAATAGAATTGTTCTAACAAAGGCTCTGTCGCCTATTATTATTATGAGTAGAAGTATTGTTCTCCTTATCAAAACATGCGTTCATATAATAACGTAAATGATGTAACTATTTTAACGTGAGATGAGAAAATTTTATCATCAGAGAATTTACGTTACTATAATAAAAACATAAACATAAACACTCACGCCTGTCACCCAGAGGGGTAGGCAGAGACTACAGACTTCATTTTGGCACGATCCTAACATACCTCTACACTTCCTCCACATCCATATAAATACGCATACATGCTCGTCGTTTAAGGGCTCTTAATTTGGTCCATTTTTAATATATCGCCAATTTGGTCGACCAACTTTCGCGTAGGGCGTCCGTTTCCGACTCTTCCATTCACTTCTGCAACATATATTTGCTTTGTCAGTCTTATCTCATTCATTCTTTCTACATGACCAAACCACCGAAGCATTCCTTTCTTAATCCTTGTTACAGCATCATCTTGCAAACCACACTCTTCTTTAATCATACAGTTTCTCACCCTGTCACTCAGATTCAGCCCTAACATACTCCTTAGCTTAATATTTATTTGAAAAACTATTACTAGAGACTTATTAAACTAGGGACTTTAAGAAGAGATTAGAGGCTAAGTGCTTGCCGTATTCGATATCCACCAAAGAAATTGTTGATTGAAATTTTAAGTGCTGATTTACCACGTGCCCGTGGTAAGGCAACCTACATGTAAAAAAATCAAAATAAAAAAATTCGAAGGCATGTGAAGTTCGTCAACAGGTAACGCAGCATGCTGGGATGGATAGGTGTACCCATACCTTATATTTCGTGGTATGTACCTGCATGAGTAACATAAACTCGATCCCTAAGGATCACTGCATTAGTTAACTTACTATTTTAAGTGCTCATTAACGACGTACTCGGTAATTAAATAAATATTGTGAAGAAAACTGCATATCTGAAATACTAAAATATTTTAAGAAACTCGAGACATTTGGCTCTAAAGCAGTGTGTCGGATTTTCCGTACCATAAGTTGTAAGGGCCTGCGCTCACAGACGGCACGGCAAGGCAAACTTCAGTATGCCGAACGATCCTGTGGCATCTCGCGTCATGCCGAAGGATCCTGTGGCATCCCGCGGCATGCCAAATAAGTTACGACGCGCTTGTTTACCAGGAGCTCGCGTGAAGCGGGCTTCATTTAACCCTGTTTCAATTACTTAGCAGGCACATTCCTATGACAACATGAAGTAAGCTATGCATTTCACGTGATATAGCGGCGACATCTCACGGAATGCCGTGACGTGTCGCAGTATTTCAGGAAATGACGTGACGTGCAGCAAATTCCGCAGTGTTACGCGAGACGTTTCGGTCTATTCGTATTAAAACAAATGATTATCAGTGCTAATTTCATTAAAATCTTATGTTCACGAAAAAAAAAACTACGACGCGCCGTGCCATGTCGTCCATATAAACTTACGATATTCATTCCTCCGTTTTTAGCTGACTACAAAAAAGTTATTCAAAGACCTCAATTTTTTATATGTATGATGTAATCGATGTTACTCGATATCTTTGTCAATCGTTGACCAATTAAAAAAAAAACTTTAAAAAATCATTAGATTTTTTTTCTCTATGCATAATGATACAGGGCAAATATTTTTTAGGATACAATCTATGTCATCTATCACTTTTATGATACTGTTGTTTTTTTTTCATAAATTAATTAGTACCCGCTTGACCGAGCTTTGCTCGGTATTTTTCGCTCGGTTTTTTTAATTCGTGTGTTTTGGAAATTATATTTAGATACAAATTACATACTGATTAAATACGAATAATATTTTTTTTGAATCTTAGCGAAAAACATAATAGAAAAAACTGAACTGGTTATTTGAATAAAAAATCATGAATGCAATTAGTTTAATTTAAATTTTAGTGTTTTTAAAAAATACTAAAAAAGGGCTCGAAAAAATAGATTTTCTCAAAAAAGAAAAGAACTTGAAAAAAATTAAAAAAAGTCGGTCGGTCTGGGCTCAAACCATTGTATCACGATTTTGTGACCGCCCAATATACCAATTAAGCTATTTATGATCATTAATAAACTGTCAAAATTTACCTTCTTATTCTAACGATATTGTAACAGTTTTTCATTGCCTAAAAACACGGACAAAAAGACATTTTCTAAAAATAAATCCTAGCTAGATCGATTTATTGCCCCCGAAACTCCCTGCACACAAAATTTTATGAAAATCGTTGGAGCCGTTTCCGAGATTCCGATAATAAAAAAAAAATATATATATATATATACAAGAATTGCTTAACTTCAAATCATGTATATAACGGGCTACTTCCTTTTTTCTAGTTACATATTTAAACATAGTTTCTCAAAAACGATCTAACTCGACTTTGATCAAAATATACCGTCTACTCGGAAGTGGTTAAACATTTCGCTGGGCCCCGTGACGCTTTATTGCCGCAGGTTCAAACCCCACACAGAACAAATAATTAGTATGTTTGACATGAAAATAATCGTTGTGGGTCTGGATGTTTATCCAGTGTATAAAAAGTGTACATAATACCGCAGAAAATAATTTATTTATTTATTTATTTAATCTTTATTATACACCTTATATACGAAGGGCGGACTTAATGCCTTATGGCATTCTCTGCCAGTCAACCCTGGATGATTTGAGAAACTGTGGCAGGTGTTACCAATCACTTCATAAATAAATAATAAAAATATAAAACAAAATAAAATGCAAATGAATAGAATAGATATATAGTTAGAAAAATATACATACTTACTTAATATATAATATAGGATAAATAATAAATATATAAAATAACATAATACATATTAAAATACATTATACAAAATATTACTTATAAAGTGAAAGAGAGAAAAAAAACAATAGTCGGATAGTCAGGTGGTATTATTCTTACGACAGAACTCTCGAACTAGTCTTTTAAAATAATTCTTGTTATTAGTTTTCTTGATATAAACAGGCAAGGCATTACAGAGCAGTAAAGACTGTATAGTAAAAGAGGAATTAAAGAAACCACTCCTATGTGGTGGAATACGAATTTTAAGACAATTTTGGGAACGGGGAACTCTATCGTTAGTAGAATACAATTGAAAGTTATCCTTAAGATAAGAGGGAAATTGGGGTCATTTAAAATTGAATGTAGTACTTGCAAAGTTCGGGAGCTACGCCTTTGACGATACGAATACGAATAATCTTTATTTCCATATAAATCAGTTAACAATATGTCTATTTATGTATAAACTACACAGGAAATTTTATCTTATAACACTTTTGTAACAAAAAAATAGCATCTATTGCCGAAATAGGCCTAAACCTGTATTTCAGCATATGGTGCCATTCCCCGGACATAAAATTAAAAACCTAAAAACTCAGATGAAGCTGAGCCTAAAAAATATAAATTTGAAAGTACTTTTAGTGGGATGTCCGTCCCTCAATCACGCCTATACCATTATAATTATACCTTAGCATAGATATTGATTATTCGTAGATTAGCACATAACTTTTTGTAAAAAAGGGCGAATAAGAACTATTTTATTATATATGTCAAAATAAACTTTTAGATCTTTTTTTGTATTATCCCCTCACTAAGATTTTTGTAGTATCGTGGAAGCATGAGCAATTATTATTTGTAGGGCATACAAGTACTTACTCCGTGCGCCTATTCGAGCCACGTCCCTCATCCCTCAGCGTACCAGCTCAAGCCATGAAGCCACTATCCCTCAACGTCAAATAAATATTTTTATACAGTAAAAACAATATCATCAAAAGACTCAGCTGACGAGAACAAAAGACTGAGAAGCAAAGTTAGAACAAGCGGAGAGAGTCTCCGCACTCGCACTCACTGAACGCTGTTCCGAATCCAAACTTTAAATTACGTCAATATTTCAAAAATACCATTTTTACTTTTAATCCTTTACCGTCCTTTACCATGCATATTATGGATAGGTACACCATAAATCTTGATAATAATATCCTCCAGACCTAATTTCGGTCGCAGCAGCCAATCTCAACTCTGACTAGCCATCTGCGCAGCACAGGATTATAGTACCCAAGTGTACTCGTATGCACAAGCACAGGTGCATTCTCTATTCCCTCACTCTCATAGTCTGATGTGGTGGTAACCAACTTCCTAACTCCAGGTGAGAATTTCTTGCCAGAAAAACCCAACAACTGATTTTGGCTCGATCCGTGATTCGAACCCAGGACCTCATGATCAGCACTCGCGTTTATAACCACTGGACGAACGAGGCAGTAATAGCTTAAGTAACATACGTACATCTATGATTGAAACTTTCTCAACAATTTTTACTGCAAATATTTTAACAGTTTGGCAACAATGTTACAAATGTTTACGTGAAGAATTATATCACTGTGTACATTTATTATACAAGGGTTGTCAGAACCTTTCATAATTAAATACTAATATTTCATTAAATTCTCCGTTCATTGCAGCCCATCAAAAGTGCACTGCTGAACATATATTTGTTATATTTGCCACTTTTTGCAGGCGGGATGGCAATCGCGGTTTTTTATTAATTTTAGCTGCTATTACCAAGATGCTGCAGCTTATCTCCTGTTTCAGTTTTCCTCTGTCGCCTCTTACGATATCCACGGGATCGTTTGAGGTAAGGAATCGCTTTTCAGTGCGGTGTATGAGAATTAATACACAAATAACATAATACATACAGTCCGTACGAATAACGAATGGGATTAAAAATGGCGACTCATTGAGCCTGTACCGTCAACATGAACAGTATACCAATAGCGAAAACCCGCTGCGGTATATTATATTATAACTTAATTATATTATTAAAGTAAATTTTCTATTAAAGTAAAATATTTAAAAATAATTGTATACCCAGTTGTTAAAAAAATTAAGCTCATTAATTTTAAAATAACATATATATAACTAGCGATCCACTCTGGCTTCGCATGGATGAAATCTATTAACGTGACGTTATTTAAGCTTAACATTAAATACCGTTTATTTTATCTTATCAATATTTACATTTTATAAAATTGTGTCTAAATAACTTCTGGTATTACTCTCTATTTTTGCGTGAAGTTTTATTACGATCGGTTCAGCCATTACAAATATTACCTTGACAGACAAACAAACGAAAAATTTTAAAAATAGTAACTCGTGTCTCAATGGCGTGTAAATATTTTATACAAAAATATTAATGAACAAAATCAACAATAATAATGAAGAAAGCTCTCAGAACGCGTCATAGCTCACAAATTTCGGCAAACGGCCCGATACCATCCACACCATCTGGATGCTTGGCGGTTCACCACTGTACGTTTCAAAAGGAGCTTTCTTCCGCGTACAACCTCTCTGTGGAATAGTTTACCACCGGCGATTTTTCCGGACCGATACGAACTGGGGACCTTCAAGAAAAGAGCTTACTCCTTTCTAAAGGGCCGGCAACGCACCTGCAATTCCCCTGGTGTTGCAGTTGATCATGGGTGGCGGTAGTCACTTAACATCAGGTGAGCCGCATGCTCGTTTGCCCACTCTTCTATAAAAAAAAAACTACGAAACCAGACTGAATTTTGTTTCGTAATTTATGGCGTTTTGTCATCAGTGATTCCATTGACAAGTTGGACTGAAGTTATAGAACGTACGAGAAACGCATATCGCAACGTATTTTTTGCAGTCTTTAACGGGGGGTATGCGTATAGATAGCGACAGTGTGCGGGCGAGAGGTGAGTAGAGGCGACATTCAATAAATATCTTTAGGGCCTGCGCTCACAGACGGCACTTCAAGGCCTTACAAAAGGATTTTTTCGTGAACAAAAGATTTTCAACTTTAATTCAATCAAATTAGCATTGAAATTCCTTTATTTCAACACGAATAGACAGAAACGTCCCGCGTGACACTACTGCAAGCTGCTGCACGCCGAATCTTTCCCCGGAATACAGCGGCACGGCACGGCACTCCATGGGAAGCCGCGGCACGCCGCTGTATCAAGTGCAACGTGTAGGTTACTTCATGTTGTTAAAGAAACGTGACTGCTAAGATGTTGATACAAGATTGAATGCAGTCCGTTGCGTCAGCGAGCGCCCGGTACACGATCACGCGTTGACTTGTTTAGCATGCGGGATGCCACAGGATCCTTCGGCATGACGCGAGATGCCACAGATTCGTTTGGTATACCGATAGTGTCTTGCCACGCCGTGCTATACCATGACATCTGTCAGCGCAGGCCCTAAACTTTACACATAATTATTTTAAAACAAACAAAATGTAATCCTCTACACTGGTCTATGCCACATCTGTATGTACGCTCGTTTCGTGTTACTTTGCGATAAGTAGTTACGTTGTACCAGTTCTGGCTCACTGAGTCAGAAGTGGTACAAGTACAACGTTAGTCGAGACTCACGATCTTTTGGCATGCTCTGATCACGAATCTCAGATCGGTCCATTTTTGCGTAGGATGCACGGTTCCGCAGATGTGCAGATCAATTAACTGTTATCTAATTGATATCGCACCGGATACCTTCTCTGCCTCCACCGTCATTAGCGCCCCATTGTTCTTAACTACTTATCTATTGTTCACTGAATACCGTCATTATCTATTCTTCCTCAACGTGGTGCTATTGTATTATACTCCTTTGTTCCTATCTACACTAATCTGACTCATTAATAAAACACATTACCTAATTTTGTTAAAATTTTTGTTTACAAAATACAAAATCTTATTACTTATTATTTATAAAATAGGAGCGAAACATCTCATCCACTAAAATATCGTTGTACAATGTGTTCCCTGTAAATATACTCGTAAAACTATGCGTTGAACATCCCTGAAACTTATATAGCAAATACATTAAGCAATATTCGCCACAAACTGAAGTCCACTCATTCTGAATCCTATCAACATTCCAGTTCCATCTTTTACAATTTCTTTTTAAAAACTCTAGATGATATCGTACAGGTGCCCGTCCGAATGAATCAAAATATTGACCGACGTCATTCGTATCGATATATAAAGCTACCCAATGTGACCCTGGTTTATCATCTGTATCTAAATTGCATATTATATACGTTGGTACGTGGGTGTACATGGGCAGTTTATTGGCAGCATAAACATTATTTTCTAGAGTGGGGTGAATCTTTTTCAGATGTTGTTGTACATCTAGTGTATCCATGATATTACTGCTATTAGTAGATTATTACAGTACCAATCTACTCAATGACTAACATAGGAATGATCAATTATAGTGATTTCTAAATATTAAATTGCATTCTTTGTGTTATACAAAACGTATTTGAGTCATCAATACACTGAACAAGACACGACACGAAGGACGAAGGAATATTGAGATAAGCAACAGAATTTGAGATAAGCTTGTTGACAGCAGAAATTCTTTAGATTAGAATTATCACTTACTGGTACTATATAAGACCAAGCAACTGCAGTCATTGAGTTAGTGTATGGTCGTTTGACCGCAGTGGATCTATCAATACTACATTTGTGTTACTTCAACGCATCAAAGGCCATGGATGTAAGTGTTTATTCTATTGACAAACTTACTTTTCTTTCTGTTATTTTCTTACGTGTGTATGATTTAGTGTTAACAAATTATATTTAAATATTGTGTGGGTATATGATTAAGCCGTGGTAGCTCAGATGGTTAGCGCAAAATGTAAATTTCACAGTACGCGACCCGGGTTCGATCCCCGCCGGCACCAATTAAATTGTTAATTGCAATTTTAAGTGCTGGTTTACCACGTGCTCAGCGGTGAAGGAAAACATCGTGAGGAAACCTGCATGTCTGAGAAAATTTCTAAGGCGTGTGAAGTTTGCCAACACGCATTGAGACAGCGCAGCGAACATTTCCTAGCCCTAAAACCCTCTCAGAAATGAGAGGGGGCCTATGTTCAGCAGTGGACTTTAATAGGCTGTAACTTTAACTTTTTTAACTTTTATGATTAAGTGTTAACAAATTGATATTAACATGATAACTGTGTTGTTGCAGAAATCATTGAGCTTCGATTAAAATACCTATAAATAGTATTACTACTCGCCACTCTCCCCTCAAGAAGAGAGTGATGACATCGTCATTAATAATAACACATGCGATGGTGGAAAAAGAAAATCGCAATCGATTGATCATTTTTTTGAAACTGAATCAAAAATAAAAAAGTTTTTTTATTTTCTGTTGTCATGTACCGTAGCAAGAGCCGCTAGCTTTCTACTAATTCTGACGACGGAGACCAAGCGACACATCTCATCAAAATTGAAATGTACGATATGAAGAAGCTATCCAAGATTCCAACTACTGATCATTGGAAACATACTTCCACGAGGATTAAATATTACGTAAAGACTAATAAGGATAGCATCTACGACAACACAAACGCCCTCGTATACGATATTACAAAGATAATAGCAGAAAGTGAAAAAGTTAAAAAATACTTTTTTAACAAATACAGTCATTAGCTGATCATTAGTGAATGTGATTCTGTGTACTTAAATTACTTCTGTGTACTCATTATATTCTATTTCTAATCCTTTGCTAGACTATAAATATCAGACATTATTTGAAATTTGGGTATCAGTTGGTCTACCAACAGTGAAGTGTGCACCAGTGCTTTCTTCTCCACAACCATGGAAGAGAATACAGAACTATTCAACAGCGAATTAAATCAGGAGTTGTATTAAGTTTGTGATGAAATGGAGAAGGATCAATTGTTCGATTCATCGTATGGTGATGAGTTGTATAATCACTGTGCGATGGTTGAAGCACAGTTTAAGTAAGTAAAATAAACATTCATTTCGATCATAATTTACACATTGTCTTATACAGTTTTTAATAAATTTAAACATTTTAGTAGTCAACCACTACAACTTGGAAGAGGAACGAAGCGAACGAGCAGCAAAGAACCCAAGATCATCAAAAAACCAACAACGGAAGCAGAAGCGCCTACCTCTGCAGGGAACAGTATCAGTAACGGTGATCAAGTGGAATGTCTAACGTGTCATATATTTATCAAGAAACGGTATTTAGCTAATCATTTTAAAAGTAATGTTCACAAAAATAATCTTAAAATCACATGAATTCTTTATCAAACGTTAGTGTTATTGAATCTGCTTTTGGAAATAGGATTTTAACTTATAAAATCAAGAGTAGAGTAGATAGTTCGACATTGGTAAATTTTGAAACTCCTGAACTATTTTTAAATTCTATTAAAGATGATATTTTATTTTTAATACAAGAGTGTATTCTTCAACACATAATTTTTAAAGTAAACTTCATATTGCATGCTGATTTTGTTCAACAAACTAAAGATATTCATAATACGTTCGATTTTCAAACGCTTAACTATATTATTTGTCAAGGAGATGACTTAAATATTTTTTTTCATCTTTTATGATACAATTACTACTAAAATTAGTGCATTTGAAAAAAAAATAGTGGATGTAGTCTAAAAAACATAAAATCTATAGACATGAATGTTAATAAATTTAACCCCCCTACGCGGTACTTCATACATAGATCTTCCTCGTGACATAAAATTAAAAAAGGCTGTTATAAATGTAAAAAGCAAGGATTATTTTTGTTTTAAATGGGCGTTACTCTCGGCGTTATATCCCGTAAACAAAAACGCGGATCGGGTATCATCGTACGTTAAACATGCAAATAAACTTAAATTTGATGGTATTTCCTTTCCAGTTAAAATTTCTGACATAGCTAAAGTAGAGAAATTTAATGATATTAGTATTAATGTTTTCGGGCTAGAATATAATAAAGAAAAACGATGTAATTCTATAGTAGGTCTATTATTTTTAACAAAGTGTCGTAAAGATAGACATATCAATTTATTATTTTTTTCGAAGGATACAAAAAATCATTATTGTTACATAAAAAATTTATCGCGGTTAGTTAGTAAACAAATTTCAAAAGACGGTCACATCATGCACATTTGCGAAGCATGTCTACTTCATTTTCCATCTCAGGAGAGGTTAAATAATAATGAACAATACGATTGTACCCACATTTGTACAGAATTACCAAATAGTGAAACTTTAAAAAAAAAGAATTGGTTTGATCAACCCATTTCAAAATTTTCATGACACTTTCAACAAAATGAACAATTTCAACAACATTCGAAAAAAAATACGAAAAACAATGGGGATCCCTCAAAATAAAGAAAAATATATATCCTTTTCCAAAAAATTAAAAATGAATAACCACGAAATTATATTGAGATTCATAGATTCATTTAAGTTTTTATCATGTAAATTAGAAGAATTAGCGAAAAATCTCAGAATGATCAATTTCGAGAATTACGTAGAAATTATCCTAATGATGAAGATTTCTTTCGTTTAGAACGGAAAGGCGTTTATCCATATGAACTTATGACTAATTATGATAGTTTAAGCCTAACATCGCTCCCTGAACAAAAAAAAATTTATAGCTCGCTCACAGATTCCCATATTTCAAATGATGATTACAATCATGTTATAGATGTTTGGGAACACTTTGGGTGTTGTAATATGCTAGATTATTCAAACCTGTATTTAAAAACAGACGCTTACTTTTATCCGATGTATTTGAAAACTTTAGAAAGTTATGTATTAATACTTATGATTTAGACCCTGCACATTATTACACAGCACCCGGTTTAAGTTGGGATGCAATGTTAAAATATACAAAAATAGAATTAGAACTTTTAACAGATTATGAGAAAATTGCATTTATTAGAATCGGGTATCAGGGGTGGTGTATCTCAATGTAGTAATCGTTATGCTAGAGCTAATAACAAATACATGGGGGATTATGATGCAGGGAAACCAAATTCATATATCACATATTTTGATGCCAACAATTTATATGGTTGGGCTATGTCTCAATGTCTTCCTACTGGTGGATTCGAATGGGTAAATCCGAATACAGAATTTAATGTGTCTGAGACATCGGACTTCGGTTTTATTTTAGAAATTGATTTGGAATATCCAGATGAACTTCATGATTTACATTCGGACTTTCCTTTATGTCCAGAAAACATTTGTGCAGGCAATATTAATGAGAATAAACTAGTCCCAAATTTAAATAATAAAGATAAATATGTAATTCATTACAGAAATTTAAAGCAGTGCATAGAAATGGGGGTTAAATTAACTAAAATTCATAGAGTTTTAAAATTTAAATAGTCTCCCTGGTTGAAGATGTACATAGATCTAAACACAAAATCAAGAAAGTTTGCAAAATCAGATTTCGAAAAAGATTTTTATAAATTAATGAATAATTCAGTCTTCGGTAAGACTATGGACAATATTGAAAAAAAGGTTAACATAAAATTAGTTACACACTGGGATAACCAGGGCAAAGCTTTAGGTGCTCAAGATCTAATCTCTAAACCACAATTTCATAGTCTTTCAGTATTTTCGAAAAACCTAGTTGCAGTTCAGTTGCGAAAAACGAAGTTAATATATAACAAACCAATTTATTTAGGGTTTTGCATTTTAGATATTTCAAAAACATTAATGTATGATTTTCATTATAACTATATGGTTAAAAAGTTTAGCAAAATCAAATTATTGTATACAGATACGGATAGTTTAATATATCATATATTTACAGATGATTTTTACACTGATATAAAACCTGACCTTTCATCATACTTTGATACCTCAGCTTATGATACAAATAATATTTTTGAATATCAAAAATTAAATAAAAAGAAATTAGGTTTTTTTAAAGATGAAAATAATGGTAAAATCATGAAAGAATTTGTGGGTTTACGATCCAAAATGTACGCTTTTAACTTAGAGAATAAGACTATAGCCAAGGCAAAAGGGGTAAATAAATGTATCACTAAAAAGATGACCATGGATAGTTATAAGTTCTCTATTTAATAAAAATGTGCAATATTATAGTATGCTTAGATTTAAATCAATTAAATCACACAATTAACAAATTGGATTGGTTTATCATATAACGACACAAAGAGGCATATTTTAGATAATAATATTGAAACATTAGCTTGGATTCATTATAAACTGCGCTAAGTGTTGATAGTTTTTACTTTTATGTCTACATGTAAATAAAATTTGTATTGATTGTAAAATAATGACAATAGTAGAATATGACGTAGAGTTTATTACATATTTAATCATTGTTTTATTGTAAATAATTTAAGTTAATTGTTGTTTATATTTGCGTGTGTGTGTATTTATTTGAGGTTGAGATGATTGTAAAATTATGATGTACTAATTGTCTTAGAAATAGTATACAGATAATTCTGTTTTATATAATTTTTTCAATATATATTAATTGTTTACACCAACACTTTCATTTTTTATTTCACCCGTTAGAACTTTAGATGTGTGTAATGTTTCACTTTATCCATCCGTTTACTGCTATTGTGGCAGGATCAAGTGGATGTGGGAAGTCAAATTTTGTAACAAATTTCATAAAATCAGTTACAGAAATATGTAATTGTGATTTTAATCAGATCACATGGTGCTTTGATGAAATGCAACCTTTATATAATTTACCAAATGTTAACTATCATACAGTACAGTCATAATTGATAATGAAAAAATTCCTGGAAGTAATATTATTGATTTAATAAATGATTCACTAAAACCCTTAAAAAGAAGTGATCCAGTAGGGTGGGATAGATTTGCTGAAGCATTAAAAGATATTAAAGTACCACTTACTTATACTGGAAATCCAAAGAGATGTGAGTTTATTAACCAACTTCAAGCAAAAGATTTGAACAAACCCTCTGAGATTGAAGTTCAAGAGTTTTCTACACCGAGCAGTAGAGATAAAAAGTCTGCAACTAAAATACGTAAAAGGTTTGAGTGGGAAAAATGGACCCCGTACTAGAAGAAATTAACAGGATTTATTATGATCCATCTAATCCCGCTGATTTTGGTAGTATTGATAAATTATTAAAAGCCATGAAGGGTAAAATGAATAAAAAGCAAGTAAAGGAATGGTTAAAATCACAAGAAACATACACATTATATAAACCGATTCGAAAAAAATTCCCGCGTAATAGGTACATTCTATCAAATATTAATGAACTGTGGCAAGCTGATTTAAGTGATATGCGAACTTATTCTCAATATAATGATGGTTTCAAGTATATACTTTGTGTTATTGATGTATTTAGTAAATATGCTTTTGCAAGACCAATGAAAAAGAAAAACTCAGAAACAACTAAAGAATGTTTTGAAAGTATATTTACTGAAAGTAATTTAACACCTACTCACATACAATCTGATAAAGGTACAGAATTTGTTTCAAAAGATGTACAAAAATACTTTAAATCCAAAAAGATTAATTACTAAACTACTAACAATCCTGACATTAAGGCCAGTATTGTTGAACGATTTCAAAGAACACTAAAAATGAAAATGTGGCGTTATTTCACTCATAATAATAATTATAGATATATAGATGTTTTACAATATTTAATATACACTTATAATCACAGCTTTCACTCTAGTATTAAGATGTGCCCATGTGATGTAAATCCCGACAATATTATGACAGTTTGGACTAATCTTTATGATAGACGGTCAAACAAACTTTCTTTAGAAAATCCTAAACCAAATTTCAATGTGGGTGATTATGTTCGAATAACTAAATATAAACATGTTTTCCAAAAAGGATAGGAATCAAATTGGAGTGATGAAATATTTATTATATCTTCAATAATCGATAGATCTCCATGGGTTGTTTATACAATAACAGTTTACAAAATACCAATAGTTGGTACTTTTAGAAAGGGAATTAAGAATCACCCCTTCAAAAAAAGATATCGTTACTCAGTAACAGAAAAGAAGTATTAGTAAGTGAAAAGTTATGCAGAAAATTTAAAATTAGCTTCTAGTTAAAAGAAATATGAATAAAGAAAGTTTTTATTTAACTTTGCTCAGCAATAGTTCAATGGAATACTTTCCTGATAACAAGACCACAAATTTTTCAACGAAATTACCAAAAGCTATTAAATTAGAAGGTGAATGGTCGGTTGGAGTTGTCGAGTTTCAATATCCATGTACCATGTTACTGTTCAAGATCATGAAAATGTTATATAGGTACATTACAAAATCTATTTTAATGCCTAATGAAGATAAACTATCCACAGTTTACTACAAAAAACATATTCCAGCTATCAACTATGATAACGTTGAGCATATTTTAAGAGAGTTAAATGGTATCGGAGAGAACTTGAAATTTCGCTATGATGAAATAACAAAATTTGTGTCTATTTCTGTTTTGGATAAAAATATAACATCCGTAACATTATCACCCAAATTAAGTTTACAACTAGGTTATGAACCAAATAAAAATCTCCTAGAGAGAAATTTTGGAAAGTGTCCTGCTAATTTACACTTAGGGTTACCATCTCAACTCTTTCTATATTGCGACATTATCGATCCTCAGATTGTGGGTGATGTTATGACTCTTTACGAAGAGTCATTTCATTAGATCCTACAAAATACATTTATGGTGCAAATAAAATGCACGTTTTCTCTCAACCTCACTACTTACCTGTTATGCGAAGAGAGTGCGATACGCTGGAAATAGTTATAAGATCGAGCACAGGACAAAAAATACCATTCCAGTTTGGAACCGTGTGTATTAAACTACATTTCCGAAAATTATAATAATGAATTCTCTTCGTGATCATCATAAATGTCCATATGAAAATTATTATACACATCAAGCTGGGTCAGGAGTTGGAGTAATTTATAAGGGTTCACCATACCGACTCGGTCATGGTATTGGCAGCTTCTTAGGGGGGTTATTTAGATCAGTTTTACCTTTAATTTCAAGTGGTGCTCGAGTGATTGGTAAGGAGGCATTAGGCGCTAAAGTAGGACTTTTATCGGATATGGTTCAAGCGCGTCCTATGGAAGCCTCAATAAAAGATCGTCTAAAGCAAGTTAGTACGAATTTAAAACGAAAGGCTGATGAGAAAATTGATCAATTTAACATGACAGGATCTGGGTATAAAACTAATAGAAAACGATTGACCTCGTTCATTCCACCATTAACTGCTAAAGTGAAAGCTGCGAAAAAACTTGGTCTAAAACTAAAAAAATATCAAAGATATATTTTCAAATTAAATATGCCTAATGATTTCTTATATTACGCGAACATACACATAAAAATTTTAAGGAATTTTCCGTTTTTTATTTTTAAAAACCCGCTTTTCGAACCTTTTCAGCACGCCGGCCGGGAGGAAGAAAGTTTATGTCTGTTTCGTCTACGGGATAATTATATTTTAATTTTAAAATAAAATAAAAAAAAAAAAAAAACAATTATCAATAAATTATATCTTTCCTTCATAATCATTCTTGTGAATGCGTTAAGTCAGAATTGGATTTGTTTGCACTACCGTCTACACAAACTAGCATTGAAAATGGATTGTGGATTCATTATAAACCATGATTAAAACTACTTTTACGGATTTTATCGCGTTTATTTTTACTTTTTATTTACTTTTATTTTTGATTCCCGACGTTTCGGGCGCTTTCCAGCACCCATGGTTACGACTATATACCATATATATAGTCGTAACCATGGGTGCTTGAAAGCGCCCGAAACGTCGGGAATCAAAAAAAAAGTAAATAAAAAGTAAAAATAAACGCGATAAAATCCGTAAAAGTAGTTTTAATCATGTATAGTGTTCGCGTAAATATAAGAAATCATTATCATTATAAACCAATTTCATCTCTTGGTGATGATGGACCTATCGAGTTTCAAGTTTCCTGGGACAGGCGATGACTACATAGATTTGTCTCATACATTACTCCACATAAAGGCAAAAGTATTAAATCAAGATTCAACTAACTTGATATCTACTACAAGTCAAAGTAGCACCTGTAAATAATTGGCTGCATTCACTTTTTAGTCAACTTGATGTTTATTTAAACCAGAAACTTGTATCACCACCTAATAATACCTATGCTTATCGAGCATACATGGAAACTCTTTTAAACTATGCTCCTGCTGCTAAACAATCTCATCTTACTTGTAGTCTTTGGTATGATGATACAGTAGGAAAAATGGATTCTACGGATGGTAAAAACATAGGATTTGTTAAAAGACGAATTGATTAGTGAAAGTAAGGAAATAGAAATGATTGGTCATCTTCACGGTGACATTTTCAACCAGGATAAATTTTTAATTAATGGTGTTGAAATGAGTGTTAAATTGGTTCGATCAAGAGAGAGTTTTAATTTAATTGCTGAGTCAAACGATGTAAAGTTTGCATTACGGTTGCAACTCTTATTGTTCGACGAGCACGAATTAATCCAAGTGTATTACTCGCACATCAAAAATTTTAGCTTCTACCACTGCTAAATATCCTATTACTTGAGCTGAAGTAAAAGTTTTAACAATTCCATCGGGTGTTCAAGGAAAAACTCTTGATAATATATTTTTATGGCAGGTACCCAAAAGATGTATAATTGGATTTGTGAACAATTCTGCATTTACTGGTTCCCTTACTAAAAATCCATTTAACTTTGAAAACTATGATATTAATTCTTTCAGCTTATATATTGATGGTCAACAAATACCTTCAAAGCTTTGCAACCATCTTTTAATAATAGTTTATTTACATCAGCATATTATACTCTATTGTCGGGAACCGGTATTCACTTTCTTAATGAAGGAAATGGAATTTCTTGTGAACAGTATGCCAAAGGTTACTGTCTGTTAGCATTTGACTTAACTCCTGATTTATCAGCCAACTCATCAGCTCATTGGAATCTCATAAAGCATGGTAGTGTAAGATTAGAAGTACGATTTGAATCCTCACTAATACAAACAATTAACTGTATAGTTTATGCTGAGTTTGATAATATTATTGAGGTAGATAAAAACAGAAATGTTACTGTAGACTATAGTAGTTAAGGTTATAATATGTGTTTTGTGTTAGATTTTATGAGTTATGTGTAATGCATTTTGTGTGTATATAACTATGTGAAACGTTATAAAATTAAATAAAACAAATTGTATGCAATATATTATTTTTTATTTCTTTATAAATATTCTATTTAATCTAATACAAAATCCGTTCGAGTTTAAATTTTACATAAGCACACTGACTAAACCACTGAACATGCTGCTGCCAAGGATCATCATCATCTTCCCAATCTTTTAAACTACCACCACAATGGAAACACTTGGTCCTGTCTGCATGGCCAAAATTTTGCAAAGGCCAGTTTTCGAAACTGAGCAACCGGCTAGATTTTGAACTGAAGAATGAATATTCAGCTCTTGAGTACTGCATATTCTTCTCCACTCAGTGTTGTAGTTTTGTTATTCAATTATGTGTTCTGTACACGTATGCCACACTCATCTCTTCCTTCTGCTCTTGTCTTCCTGTAATTTAAGTAAACAGAATCACATTCACTAATGATCAGCTAATGACTGTCATTGTTAAAAAAAGTATTTTTTAACTTTTTCACTTTCTGCTATTGTCTTTGTAATATTGTATACGAGGGCGTTTGTGTTGTCGTAGATGCTATCCTTATTAGTCTTTACGTAATATTTAATCCTCGTGAAGCATGTTTCCAATGATCAGTAGTTGGAATCTTGGATAGCTTCTTCATATCGTACATTTCAATTTTGATGAGATGCGTCGCTTGGTCTCCGTCGTCAGAATTAGTAGAAATGTATGATACACCATCTCTAGCGGCTCGTGCTACGGTAGATGATAACAGCTTCCTCTTTTTTATTTTTTATTCAGCTTCAAAAAAATGATCAATCGATTGCGATTTTCTTTTTCCACCATCGTATGTGTTATTATTAATGACGATGCTATCACTCTCTTCTTGAGGGGAGAGTGGCGAGTAGTAATACTGTTTATAGGTATTTTCATCGAAGCTCAATGATTTCTGCAACAACACAGTTATCATGTTAATATCAATTTGTTAACACTTAATCATAAAAGTTAAAAAAGTTAAAGTTAAAGCCTATTAAAGTCCACTGCTAAACACAGGCCTCCTCTCATTTCTGAGAGGGTTTTAGGGCTAGGAAATGTTCGCTGCGCTGTCTCAATGCGTGTTGGCAAACTTCACATGCCTTCGTAATTTTCTCAGACATGCAGGTTTCCTCACGATGTTTTCCTTCACCGCTGAGCACGTGGTAAACCAGCACTTAAAATTGCAATTAACAATTTAATTGGTGCCGGCGGGGATCGAACCCGGGTCGCGTACTGTGAAATTTACATTTTGCGCTAACCATCTGATCTACCACGGCTTAATCATATACACACACAATGTTTAAATATAATTTGTTAACACTAAATCATACACACGTAAGAAAATAACAGAAAGAAAAGTAAGTTTGTCAATAGAATAACCACTTACATCCATGGCCTTTGATGCGTTGAAGTAACACAAAGGTAGTATTGATAGATCCACTGCGGTCAAACGACCATACACTAACTCAATGACTGCAGTTGCTTGGTCTTATATAGTACCAGTAAGTGATAATTCTAATCTAAAGAATTTCTGCAGTGGAATTAACTTTATGCGTCAACAAGTTTATCTCACATTCTGTTGCTTATCTCAATATTCCTTCGTCCTTCGTGTCGTGTCTTGTTCAGTGTATTGATGACTCAAATACGTTTTGTATAACATAAAGAATGCAATTTAATATTTAGAAATCACTATAATTGATCATTACCTATGTTAGTCATTGAGTAGATTGGTACTGTAATAATCTACTAATAGCAGTAATATCATGGATACACTAGATGTACAACAACATCTGAAAAAGATTCACCTCACTCTAGAAAATAATGTTTATGCTGCCAATAAACTGCCCATGTACACCCACGTACCAACGTATATAATATGCAATTTGGATACAGATGATAAACCAGGGTCACATTGGGTAGCTTTATATATCGATACGAATGACGTCGGTCAATATTGTGATTCATTCGGACGGGCACCTGTACGATATCATCTAGAGTTTTTAAAAAGAAATTGTAAAAGATGGAACTGGAATGTTGATAGGATTCAGAATGAGTGGACTTCAGTTTGTGGCGAATATTGCTTATATGGTAATGTATTTTATTGATGATTCAGATTAGTGTAGATAGGAACAAAGGAGTATAATACAATAGCACCACGCTGAGCAAGAATAGATAAGGACGGTATTCAATGAACAATAGATAATTAGATAAGAACAATGGAGCGCTAATGACGGTGGAGGCATTCACCGGATATCAATTAGATAAGAGTTAATTGATCTGCACATCTCCTGAACCGTGCATCCTACGCAAAAATAGACCGCAGATTCGTGATCAGAGCATGCCAAAAGATCGTGAGTCTCGACGAACATTTTACTTGTACCACTTCTGACTCAGTGAGCCAGAACTGGTACAACGTAACTACTGCGATAGCTATACAAATAAAATTTAAATAAAAGGGAAATTTTAATCAGAAGATGGGCAGCGGCATTTACAGCAGTAGACACTTACGTTGCCTCTACACGGTTTATTACAGCGATTGCTAATCCCTCTGCTCCTGATAATGAGATAGGCTGAGACATCAATGTCCAACTGTTTGATATTATAAAGTGATGTATAAATAAACAAAAGATTTAACGTGCACAACATTCCGATATTTCATTTAAAATAAAATATAAAATTGTTTATTTAGCTATGCATTCATTTCAATTGTAAAATTTTCAAAAGTTATTCAGTTTCACGCAGATCATCAGAAGCAATTACGTCAGCAGACGGAGCGCAAGGCGCTTTGGCACAGGGTCTTCGCTGCTCTTCAAACTCTCCAGGAGCACATCTCCCAGCGACACAAAGTCTACGACGGATTATAGAGCCTCCTCCACACGAAGCGGAGCAGTCACTCCATTTGCCCCAACGGCTCCAAACCTTACGCGCGCGTAGTCGCTCCTCATCGCCGCTACTATTCACTAAATTAAACAAATTATTAAATTACTATTACAGACATAAAAACTATAGTTTATTAAGGAGAAAATTGATTATTTCTGCGTTTTGTTATTTATATTATATTTGTTTTAGAGAGCTCTAGGGATCTGTGACAGTAAACACCCGGCCGCCGAGCTCCAAGACGTCAAGCAAGTGTTGCGAGTGCATGTTGTACTGCCATATGTCAGAGGTGTCACTGACAAGATTGGTTACATCTTGAAGCATGGTTCATTAAACATACTTCAAGCCACCGAAGAAATTTTTTTCAGTTTTTACCATCAGTCAAGTGTAATCCCTCTGGAAGATGCAGGAGTGTAAAAGTTTGATTTTTAATGTGGTCTCTATTACATAGGACCGACTCAAAGATCAATAAAAACTAGCGTTATTGAACACATAGCCAATGTTAAGGATCGCCGCTCTAGGAAGTCAGCAGTCTGTGAACAAGTACAGGATATCCCCGTAACTACATCAGATTTGATAGAACACAAATTCTCGCTAAAGAACACCGATTCCTTCAAAGGCTGATTCGCGAGGCAATTGGAATAAAAAAACATGTTAATTTCAATAGGGAATATAGCTGGTTGCTACCATCTGCTTGGGATCCTACAATTAATAAAATTAAATGCCAATCCAAGCATATAACAGCAAGACTTCAAGATACTATAAGCTCATACTGCGTTGATCGGAACAAAAATTAACAATTTTAATCTCGAGGTAGCCATGGTTAACTATGACATTGGAACGTCGAATACCTCAGTCCCCCCGTGACCATGGGTGAAGTGCTCGAAACGTCGGAAATATAAAGTTGATATGCGCGATAAAATCCTAGTTTTATTATACCTTATTTATATTCAAAAAGTCATTTGCTATTAGTAATATCACAGGCGGTATCGTGCAGGTAAACAATTTCAGAATACGAATGAAGTTGTAAGAGTAACACCATCGGAAATTATCTATTATATTGTTGTTATTTACTTTATTTACTATACTTACGTACAGATTACAGAATATAATTTGGTATAACCAGAAGCCAGAACTAATCCTTCTAGAGAATTCCATACTAGAACATTCTACTCCTAGTCAGTCGGGATCGGTATATGCTCAAACATTCTATATGTTTTAGTGGAAAAAGCCCTATATATGGCCAGTAAGGAGTAAGGACCGCGATCGGGTCAGTATTGAATTGGCGATTCAAGCGAATACTTCGAAGCGATACAACGGCGAATTGTATTTTTAAGTTGTAATTGGCGCTCGGTAATTAAAGTGTCAATTTTGGTAATTCAATCGGCAGTTTTAACTGTCACGAAACCCAAGCTCGTAAAACTATGCATTTTTATACAAAACTTGTGTTAAAAAATGTATCAAATTTCTTCGAAAATTGTCAAATTGAAAAATGTCAGGAAAGTATTTTTTTTACTTTTTAATTTTATTTTTCCTAATGTCCTATATGTGTTGATAATTAAACCAGATGGATACAAACACTACAACCAAAGAGATTTTTCTTTAATTTTATACAAACAAAATACCAAGAAACATTTTCCTCTACTATTATATACCTACGTATTTTTGAAAATGTGTGTCCATTTCCAAAAACCAAACGAGGAATAAAAATCTGAAGGTGATTAGGTATATAAATTTCGTAACTATTGATTTAATAAAGTATTATGAGAAAATGGTAAAGTCTGCAGCACTCTTAGCCACTCATACATACAGTACATACACGTAGAAGTATTATAACATAATTTAAGGCACAATTTTGACGAACGAGAATTTGTACTGGCAAAATATGCTCCTGGTAAATGTCTGCATTGCACATTTTGTATAATGCTTTAGCTACGACGTTGCTAGCACTTCAGCATGCAATTGCCCTTGAACATCCAAGGTATAAACATATATAGGTAGAATTCTTTTACGGTGCGACCATACAGCGAAAAGCTTACATACCTTATGACAGAATAAGGTTTTAGATATTATATCATAATATTCGACGATTTACGTAATTTTTGTACCTGTCCATTTGTCTATTTCACTATACTCCGTAGTAATTGGCTTTACGTTTTCCTTGAAACGACGTCGAATGGCGGGCACATTTTTTCTCATCTGTTCTTGAATTACAAGGTCAATTAGTTCTACGGGCTGTAGAATTAGTTTATCGCCATCTTTTTGCACCTCAGGAGAATTTTCTATTAAGCAAACAAACGTAAATAGTGACAATAATAAACAAAACATTGATAAACCATTTATTTTATTTCAGTTTATAAAGCACATTTGGATACGTTGACATTTCTATACCATGATAGATAGTAGATTCAAGAAAGTCAATACCAATAAAAAATAATTGAAATTATTGCGAAAGAAGGTTCTCTTTGCTAATGTTGAGTACATATAATATAGCACATAGACGACCTGACAGACCGATAACACGTAAAAAAATTTGAATTGCCATTGTGTGTGTTAGCTAGTGATGTATATTTTACCTATAAGGGCTATCGATAAGTGATTGCAGTGCGATCTCAATACTGCTGGAACTGGAAGGGCTAAGGGAGGGGGCAAACGGTTCAAAAACTTAGTTTAGTATACAAAACTGAATAACTTCAAAAATTAACTTACTTTTTACTATAATAATATTAAAATAAGTAATAATCATAATACTTTAGTTTTTCCAAAAACATGTTCCCGGGCCTTAGTTAAACGCTAAGCGTGTCTTTTGTTGGATTTTAATACCAAAATGTACAAAATTCCAGTAATTTTTGAAGAGATGAGTTTGCCCATAAAATTAAACAATTTGCCAAAGAAACCAATGATAAAGTTGTATTTTTAAGCTATGGACCCTTGGAGAAAATTGTTTACTGTTATGGACAGGTTTTCCCCGAAATTTCTTTTTTAACTTCTATAAAATAAAACAGTTAAGGTTGACTGCCTCGTTGGTCTAGCGATAGTTAATGCGACTGCTGATCATGATGTCCGGGTTCGAATCCCGAGTCGGGCCAAAAAATCAGTTATTGCGTTTTTCTGTCAAAAAAATCTTATTAACTGCCCAGAGTCAGGAAGTTGGCGGTGTCTTACCCCCGTGCCTCGAAAAGCACTCTCTCACATCTCTTTCTGGTTGTGTCGGTTTATCGTCCCATCGGACTATGAGAGTGAAGGAATAGTGCACTCTGCACCAGTGCTTACTCATACGAGCATGTTATTATTATTATAAATAGGTAACTACTTTTATGAAATATATAACAGACATTATGTACCTACTACCGTTTTTTATTTCACCAGCAGAAAATTTCATATTATTATTTTAAACAAAAATAATTACAATTATTAATAAAACATCTTGGTCTAAATTGTGGCGCATTAAACACAAAAAACATGTCGGAAATTAAGTAAGTTTAGTAAGTAAAAGTCAAAATAAAGTTATGTCATTACAACGCAAATCGAGCATTTATTTTTATTCCAATTCTTGTAGTGTGTTGGGCTGTCTATCCATTCATTATAGACATTCAAGATAAGTATCGACAATTATTTCGATGAAATTGAGTCGTTCAGCGCGTGCTGATACTCAGTGTTGTCTAATGTTGCCAACTTAATGGATTTTCCAATAAAACTGGGTATTCGACTTTTGTTTTGAAATATATTTTTACTTCTTTTCAGGAGCGTTTTCCTTTACTGTGTTGGCAACAATTCGCCGTCACACGAGACTTTTTATAACTTTTAATTAATACGCAATTAATTATTCATAATTTGAAAAAAAAACTGCATTGATTATCAATATGCACACTTAGCGACTAAATAATTTAAATACAATAAAATTGATAAATAATTTTAATTCAAAGTCCCAATTATATCTGATTACTTAATTATCAATAAAAAATAATTACCTCAAACATACAACAAGTCAAGGAGAAGTAAACAACATTTTGGTACTTCAATAAGTTGATATCCTGAAAGAACAATAAGCGCGAATTCATTTATTATATACGTAGGAGAACCGTTTGTGAAAAAGCCCTGTATGAGATCACATTCGTTTCGTATCATAGACGTTGGAATAATTTTCACAGGATGATTAAAAAAATAGTCTCGCTGGGTTTCTTGCTGATTCTTCCCAGGACAGAGGTTTTTATGCAATTTTTGTAATTAATTATACATAATTTGAAAAAAAAACTGCATTGATTATCAATATGCATACTTAGCGACTAAATAATTTAAATACAATAAAATTGATAATTAATTTTAATTCAAAGTCCCAATTATATCTGATTAATTAATTATCAATAAAAATAATTACCTCAAACATACAACAAGTCTTTCCTCTGGTTTATTTGGCCTTCTAAATCTTGAGTATTCCTTAGAGATATATGGTTTTAGTATATGTAGTATCTTGAAATTTCTTGTATGTTAAATGCAAATATTTGAAAAATTGTTAATCATCATCTAATAAGTATTTAAATAAAGTATAATATTCTCCATACAACTGCCCTTATAAATTAATATTATGAATCCAGAATCTCCTATTCTTTGAATATTATTTTCTTTTTTCTCTGCCAATAAGCAGGCTATTACAACAATTTTTCCCATAGCGATCCGAGCGATCAATGTATAATCATTTTTTGTACTGTGTTCTTAAGGGTCTGTACTCTATTAGATGATCGTTTATTATTGAACAATATGCACTAATAATAATAATAATGTCCTCCAGACCGAATTACGGCCACGGCGGCCTGCCTCTGCGGAGGCTAGCCATCGGCGCAGGACAGGATTATAGTGCCTAAGTGTATGCGCAAGCACAGGTGCACTCTCTATTCCCTCGTCGTTGTTGTCCTCTGCAGGGCATAATGCCGTGCAGGTCTCGGGCCTCGGGGTGTACCCCTTTACCCGGATGTTCCTCACGGCACACTACAGTGTGCCGGTCCTGGGCGCCTTGATGGTAAAGGCGTTGTTTGACGACTATTGTCGCGGTCGGTTAAATTTTTCATTAAGGTAGGTTATCTCGTAATTTGTGTTTAACACAAATTACTTGTCTAAGTTGGCCTTTCTGCGGCATTGTGGGATTTACTCAAACTCCCTAATCTATATAGGGAGGAGTTCTCTTGGATAGGGTCGCCCGTCCGGCGGCCTTGCATGCAACGGCGCGAAGCCGTTGAGGTGTTCATGTGGCCCGTTGTCGGCACGGTCAAGCATACCGCGCGCCAGCCGGACCACGAATTCATGCATGCTCTCCATCTTCAAGTTGGCCGCTATAACGTCGTTACGGACGTAGCGACCCGCTCCGACTATGGTTCGTAATGACAAACTCTGCTGGGCCTGAAGTCGCCGCTTCTGATGATCGCTCAGGAGTGCATACCAGGCCGGAGCAGCGTATGTTAGCAGGGGTCTTATGTATGTTTTATAGATAGTTAACTTCGGCTTTGTCGGTAACTTGGATGTCAGGACAGGGCGGAGCATTGCCCGCGCACATCGAGCTTTGCGTATAGCAGAGTCGACGTGCGCAGTCATACGCAGCATCCTGTCAATCCGACATCCAAGGTAGGTCACGGCCTTCTCATATGCGATCTCCAGGCCTCCGAGGGTTAGCGGTGGTGGTAGATTTCTATAGCGGCGAGTGAGTAGAGCGGTCGTCTTGCTAACATTGACGGCCATCCTCCACTCATCCAACCATGGTGGCAGCAGGTCCAGCAGACGTTGCATCCTGGCAGCTGCAATATGGGCTCTTCTGGACGACGTGAAGTATGCGCTGTCATCCGCAAAAAGCGCTAATTCGACGTCGTCCTCCCACTCGTGCAAATGTCCTGCCAGGATAGGGATGTCATTTGTGTACGCCGCGTACAGGGCTGGTGACAGACAGCTGCCCTGTGGCACACCAGCTGTTATGGTCTTTATTGCGGACACGGCGTCCTACGCGACCTAGAACTTCCTGTCTTCCAGGAAAGACGCCACTAGCCGCAATATAGCAGGAGGGATACTTGTTTGTACGTCTAACTTGTAGAGTAATCCTGTGTGCCACACCCGGTCGAACGCCTTCTCGATATCGAGAAAGACGCCCAACGATATGCGGCCACGGTTGTGTTCGGCCGCAAGCAGGTGCAGCACTCTGGTCAGCTGTGTTGCTGTTGAGTGACCCCTCCTGAATCCATGTTGCTCCGCCCGAAGTTGGATGCACAGGCGGAGACGTCTTAACAGTAATCTTTCGCACAGTTTAGCTATATGCGGTAGCAGCGTGATCGGCCTGTAGTTGGCAGCTCTACGCCTGTCCTTCCCGGGTTTCGGCAAGACGATGACTTTGCCTTTCTTCCAGTCCTCCGGGAAGTGGGATGTCCGCAATATGCCGTTGTAGAGCCGACCTATCTCTACAAGGACTCTATTGGGCAGCTGTCGTAGTGCAGCGTTGGTAATCCCGTCGTGCCCCGGCGCCTTCCTCGGTTGCAGGCGGGTTACTGTCCTCCGCAATTCAGCGGGGGGATATAAACCACTCTCCTGCAAGCAGTGGCGCGGGCGACGACAGGAGCTCCTGCACGCGGCTCTCCTTCCGGGTATGGATTTCCATGAACTCCGCACTTGCTGGGTTCGACATAAACTGCTCCTGGAAGTGCTCAGCTAGGATATCCGCTCTGCCCTTGGCATCGTAACGTTGAATGCCCGCGTTGTTAGTCAGCGGGCAAACAGGTGGTCGAGTTTTCGTTAACTGTCGGTTCAATGTATAGAGCGACGCGTGCTGTTCGTCTGCCTTCCATATGCGCCGCTCCCAGGCCTCTCCTCTGTGGGCCTGTATTGCAACCGACAGTTCGTCTGACAAGGTGTTGAGTCTCCTTTTTACTCTAGGGCAGCGAGTACGCGCCCAGAGCTTCCTCAGCGCTCTTTTGTGGTTTAGCTGCACTCGGATCTTAAGCGGCAGCTCCTCTTTCCTTCCCGTGAGAGGGACGATCGTAGAGGCCGCGTTGAGGGCCTCCTTGATGCACGTGGATATTCTGGTTGCAGCGGCCTCTACGTCGTCCGCTGAGTTGATCGGTGTATGGACTGGAGGTCTCTCCTGCAGGTGTTGGTGGTAGAGCCTCCAGTCGATCTTGGTCTTGACAGCTCTGGGCGGTGAAGTCACTGCCTTAGTGCCAAGGGTTATCGGAATCGGGAGGTGCTGTGTAATCAAATCATACAGCACTTCTACCACTACTGGGTAGTTGACGTTCCTAGTGAGCACGATGTCTAATACATCCGGACGCTTCCTAGGGTCGCTAGGGATGTGCGCTCTATTCCCTCACTCTCATAATCCGATGGGATGGTAAACCGACACGACCGGAGAGAGATCAGGCGCAGGACCAAAGGCTTTACGTGCTTTCCGAGGCACGGGGGTGAGACACCGTCAACTTCCTGACTCCGGGCAACTACTGAGAATTTCTTGACGGGAAAACTCAATAATTATTTTTTTTAGCCCGACCTGGGATTCGAACCCAGGACCTCATGATCAGCAGTCGCACTACTACAACCACTAGACCAACGAGGCAGTCAATATGCACTAGTGTTGTCTGGAATATCCTTTTCAGATTCAATTCCTAGACGTACATGAACAGGTCCTAATTTTCGTTTTGTCGTGATCAATCAATTACAAACAACGGAGCCTTATGTTTAAATATTTGAGGATCAAGTAACGGATCTACAGGAAGATTATAGAACGACTGACGAAATCTAGCATACATATCGTGTAATATACTCACACACACACTTGTTTTTATCAAATTACAAATTAAGAGCATCGTACGAGTAATAGTAACAATATAGAAATAATGTAATATTTGTCAAATTACATTGACCGAAAATGGCACTGTCTATAACTTTATTTTTATTTTATTATTAGTTTGTAATCCAAATATATCATAATAAATGTTTTGACAGACCATGTATTTTTACTAGACTGTGTTAAGGGGAAATATAATGTCAAATGGCTTAGCAAGATCCTTCGTTATGCCGAAAATATTGCAGCATTAATTTTGAAATAAATATATGGTAAAGTGGAGGATTAATGTTAATGATTATGTTAGACGAAAACACGATTTCGTAAAATTTTCTCGATAGAAAAAAAAATCCAAAGTTACCTCCAAAATAAACAATAAACCGCTGTTATTCATAAAATACTTTAAATAAGATCATGAAACTTTGCATACTAACTGAACTAACTATAAAGCAGTGCTTATGTTATTTACTTTTTTTAAAATACCATTATTTTCACTGTAAAAAAGAAATTACCTAAACTATCGGCGTCTTGAGCTTGATTCCTGTCGCCCGTTAGTATCGCTTAGGCTTTTGAAGGGAGAAGTTGTGTCGCTTACGATCAGAATATACATTACGCAACAGTACGACGCAAAATTAAAATGGGAAATAACCGTGATAAAAATAAGAAGCGGCTGGCTTGGCGTTAAGAAACAGGCATAAATATGATAACCCTAATGAAATAAGTGTCTAACGACCTTTCTACTTACAGTATTAGTGATTACAAACATATCGGTACATAGCATACGACGCGCGGGGAAGTGGGGGCGAAATTAGAATTTAAGCTGACTTACTCTATGCTCTTAATAATGGATATTCATATACATAGATTCCAATTTCTATATGCCATTTGTACAGACTTGCCTTTCTCTAAATGTTTTACTAAAGTAAGCTTTTGCTGGTCATATACCCTGATATGAGGCATACGCCATTACAATTTTGTAAACTTACTCTAACAGAGTCATCTTTTTCAGACACAATCTAGTAATATTGTTGCGCGAATAAGACGATGGCACTAGCGCCATGTGGTATCGGGCAACAGAGCGAGGAGAGCTTTCCAGAAAATACATGACTAGTATTTCAACCAACAGCGCCATCTAGTATCGAACAGAAGAATTAAGCTTTCTGGAAGCCGCACACTCGAAAATTCTGTGCTTGGTCGGTTGGCGCGCGTATTTACTTGAATATTCTGGAATATTCTGGATGTATTCGTGGAAGAGCCCTATTTAAAGGCAATACGCGATCGGAGAAGTATTGAAGTGGGCGAGACAAGCGAAGCTTCGGAGCGGAATAAAGTGAATCAGTGTGATTAATTATTAGTGTTTTAAGTTTAAATTTGTGTAAAGAAAATTAAAGTGTTAATTTAGGTAATTTTATCAGCAATTTTTATTGTCACGAACCTCAAGCTCGTAACAATATATAAGTCAATGGACACAATACTGTTTAAATTTGTATTAGTTCTATTAAGTATTTAGTTTATGTTTACAATTTATAATTGTTTTTCTATAATCTTCTTAATGGTAGTAAGATACAAGAGCTACCGTGTTGATTATGAAATCCTTAAATCCTTTTTTAATCTTAGAACTCGAATAAATTCTTTATTGTTTTTATTATTATTTTTTTTTATCTTTTCACGTTTGGATCGTTTAACGTTAACATTGACTTGAGATTTCTTTTTTATTCTCAATTTTATAGAAACATTGATTGTCACTGAAGTCTATCATGTGATGCGTAGTATCCTCTTAGTAGTATGTGATCATGTGGATTTCTTTAGGTGAAAACACATTTGAATATTTTCGTTGTTAAAATTAATTAGTTTCCCTTTTAAACCCAAAAAATTTACTGTTATTGATGGAATATATTTTTATGGAGAAGTAAACAACATTTTGGTACTTCAATAAGTTGATATCCTGAAAGAACAATAAGCGCGAATTCATTTATTATATACGTCCTCGTTTCGTATCATAGACGTTGGAATAATTTTGTTAATTCATGCTATTAATCTATATAAATTAAATATATATATATATATATATATATATATATATATATATATATATATATATATACAAATTGAAAAAAATAGTCCCGCTGGGTTTCTTGCTGATTCTTCCCAGGACAGAGGTTTTTTTTGCGAACCAGTGGTAAATGAAAAAAATAGTATTGTTTACAATCTACATTGAATAAAAAAGTTTCTGTTTCTGTTTATTAATTTGCTTCTAAAATCGTGCCCGAGAACCCAAACAATGGACCAATATTATTTTTACCCCAAATTAGTTAATAACAAAATAAAGGAAATTTAAAAGTATTATTATTTGGGTAAATCATTATGGTACAATCTTTTATTTTCGATTTGATGTATTCAATTAAAGCAAATAAAACATAAGCGTCATATAGAATTTTTATTGTTATTATTTCCATCGGCTAATATATTATTGCTTTCATTTACGTTAGGAATATAGTTGAATGTAGAAAAAAATAAAAAACAAACAGTAAACTCATAATTACTATCTAATAACAAAGGAGACACAAATTCGGATTGGAGTTTTTTGGAATATATTTATTGAATTGGAATGGATTTATTATCAATGATTGTTAGAATTAAGCACATTATGACAAAAATTCAAAACACAAAGTACTTAGTATTTGTTTAGCTTCCAAAAGGTTTTAAATTTTTTTAAACACAAATTCCCACATTTATATGTGTTTCGTTTCTATTCGTTATCATATTTATAACATATTTTCGGTCCTACGTATTTGATGAATGCTTCCGGAGGCTTTAAATTGCCATAACTATCATATTAGTCAACATAATTATCTAGTTCTACATAATTATCTATATCTGCTGCTTGACTATCAGAGTTTATGTAAATCCTTGTCTAGATAGAGATCAAGGGGCGTTAGGCATAGAAGTGCATTAAGAGCTGCTCCAGGCGATGATCGCATAGCTCCAGTTGCCATTAGGCAGGCAGTCCTTTGAATCCAAAACTATTTAGTCTGTCCGCAGTCGTCTTTTGGTTGGCCTTGTTACACCAGATAATAGAGACGTAAGTGAGAATCGGCCTCACTATGCTGCTGTACAGCCATAGGACCATACTGGGACGCAAGCCCCAGTTGTTCCCGACCAAACTACCTAAAGCAATTTTTGCCTTATGGCATACGTTGCTAAGGTGAGAGTTCCACGTTAGTTTTTGGTCGATTGTTACGCCCAAGTACTTAACTTCCGTGGAAAATGGTACTTCTTTGCCATTAAGTTTTGGTAAAGGGTATTATAACAGTTTTATCAGCATTAACTGATAAACTGTTATCCCTACACCAGTTATTTATGGTGTTTAGGGCTCTTTGTATTATTGACGATAAAGTACTTTGGCAAAAGCCCCTCGCAATGATCACAAGGTCATCAGCATAACCCAATGTGTCAATGCGTAAGTCTGCCATTTTGCACAATAGTTAGTCAACCGCAAGAGACCAAAGAAGGGGTGACAAAACACCTCCTTGTGGGCAGCCTCTTGTGGTTGCAACCTCAATCGAAGTTTGAAACAGCGCTATTTTTGCCTTTCTGTTTGAGAGCATCGACTTCACCCATCTGATGATTGTGGGGTCAACATTTTTAGATGTTAGACCCCCAATCAACAGTGATGTGGGGCTACTGTCGAAGGCGCCCTCAATATCTAGAAAGGCACAAAGAGCTATTTCTTTATCCTCCAGTGCTTTTTCGACCCTGTCAATGACACTGATCAGGGCTGTTTCCGTAGATTTGACTCTGCGGTAAGCATGCAGGTTGTAAAGTATGGGCCTCGTAGCTAGAGCTACATCCCTTATATATCTATCTATAACCTTTTCCGATGTCTTAAGAAGAAAGGAAGATAGGCTTATAGGTCTAAAGGACTTTGATAAAGCGTAGTCCTTTCTACCAGCCTTAGGTATAAATAGAACCTTGACAATTGTCCATCGTTCAGGAATATATCCACATGCAAAACTTGCTCTGAAGATTTTCACCAGATAAGGAAGAAGGATGTCGATACCTCTCTGTAGTTGGATGGGAATTATTCCATCCTCCCCGCTTGATTTAAATGGTTCAAAGGAGTCAACAGCCCACTGCACCAGGTTTGGCCTTATTATCTTTGCAGCCCTACGCCAGTCCTCATTGCAAGGCCTTCGTAGGGCTCTGAAAGGGTACAAGGCTGAAGTCTTGTATGACCCTGGTAAATGGATTGACGGTTAACTCCAATGTTTCTGTTTCACTATTAGTGAAGTTACCATCCGGCTTTTTAAGAAGCCCGATCTGATTAGGTTTAGCTTTCGATAGCATCTTGTGTAGTCTTGCACTGCGAGGCAAAGACTCAACTTCCTCGCATAGCTTCCTCCACGATGCTCTCTTGGCTTTCCTGATTTCTTTATTATATTCAGTTAGGGTTGCACTATAAATATCCCACTCTTTGGTTTTCTTAGCCCTATTAAATAGTTTCCTGGTCTTTTCCCTAAGGTCTTTCAGCTTAGAATTCCACCAAGAAACTTTTCGTGTTGAGGTCTTGGTTTTGACGGAACAACTATCCTCGAAGGCTTCACAGATACCTACGGTTACTGTCTCTGTCGCTAACTCCAGACCTTCAATTGTTTAGATGCTTTTAGGAAACGTTTCCGAATTCCTCCTTAGGCTATCTCTGTAGATATCCCAGGAGGTCGCTTTCGGATCCCTAAAAGTAACGGTTTCAAAGGTTGGTGATGCTCCAATCACAAACTTAATGTGCTTGTGATCAGACATCGCGTTTTCGCTACTAACATGCCAGTCATTTATCCGCCTGGACATGTTATTAGTAGCAAAGGTTATGTCTAACACTTCTTGCCTAGCACGCGTTACAAAGGTTGGTGTACAACCTAAGTTTACGCTTACCAGGCGGTTGGAGATGAGAAAATCAAAAAAAAATTGATGTTGGTGCTTCCCCAGGCTGTGTGGTGAGCATTAGCATCACAACCCACCACAAGTTCGGCGTTGTGTTTTCGGGCGAACTCCGCCACTCGCTCAAACTCGATGGTAGGATTTGCGTTCTCGCCGGGAAGATAGGCTGAGCAAATGATTACTCTGGCTCCTGTGCATCCCTTGAGATTTATAAAGGCTGTAACCAGGTCATCATTGCAGTACTCTGGAACAGCTAAAAGTTCAATATTTTTATTATAAATTATACAAGCTCTGGGTCTACTGTCTTTGGTATTGACAAGAATCTTACCGGCAGCCGACAATCCCAGAACTTGACCATTGGCCACCCAAGGCTCTTGTATAAGGGCGAGATCAATGTTGTCCTCTGCAAAGCAAACCTCCACCACTGCTGCATGGTGAAGATTTGCTTGGAGGACCCTCGTCTTACCCTTGGGTTTAGCCATTTATGGGCGTGGGGGGGGGCAGGGGTCTTTTTCGCCTGTTGAGGACGAGGACGTCCTTTGCCTGCGAACTTGACCCCAGCCTTACCTTTCGTCGAACCGCTCCCACTTCCCCTCCCTCCCGGCCTGGACGACACCAGCGGAGGCCGTCGGACCGAGGCGAAATTTGCGCCTTCGGTCTTCGTCACTCTCACCGGTGGCGTTCCAGCCTCACCCCGAGAGGTGGAGGGCTGGGGGGATTGGGGTTGGGGTTCGGGCGGTTAGGGCTCCACATATATTAATTTTCTACAAACATTAAATTTATTGTCGGCTGCTTTCCATAAATTGTCATTATTCACCCGAAAATTCACAAAACGTGAACTTTAAAAGTAATTTACAATTTTATTCACTTTAAATGTAGAATATTTAACTTATTGAACAAAATATGAATTCATAAAATTGTTCAAAATGAAATAAAATTACGAAAAATAACTGGCCATGAGAGAAACAGAGAAAGAAAATGTGCGCGCGCACTGCTCTCTCTAGCTTACATCCCCCACTCAACTCTCGTTCGCCTCGCCCGATCACACCTTTCTTAACGCTTTCGTCACGCGTTCGCCAGCTTATTCCGTAAGTCAAGCGTGCGTAAAGAAGTTTTACTTCAAAAAGCCGACTTCAATTTGTTAAAAAAATAAAGTAATTTATCCATATTACCTTGCGATGTCAGGGCTAGATCGGATATTAATTCTTATATATACTCTATGTCTTAGCACCGACCTCATAAGCTAGTATTTGATTTTTTTACATTGTAGTGTGCGTCAATATTACGTCATTCCAGAGCGATTTTGACTTGCGTAGTAAAACCACAGACAAAAAGAGAGAACGGTGAGCTGAAGGTAGTGAAATTTGGGATAAGGCAACGGAATCCAAGGGACCAGCAGCTGGCATACTACACGGAGAAAGAGGGACTTATTTATGATTAGGTAACTCCCCACAGTAATTGGACCTGGTCGAATCCCAACCCCGACAGTTCGAAAAAAACGAGATTGACTTCATTATGACGGCTAGACGGCAATTGTTCAGTGATGTTTCAGTAATCGCGAGAGTGAAAACTGGTAGCGGTCACCGATTGATAAGAAACACACTTAACCTAAACGTTAAGTTGATGTTACGTTTAATGAAGTCAACGCTCTGCCCCTCTCGTGCTCTAATCCAAAGCCCCGAAAACTTTCAGCTCAAGCTACAAAATTGTTTTTAGAGATGGGCCGAATATTCATTTTATATTCGGTAAAGCTGTCGAATATGCCGAATATCGAATATAAAACGAATATTCGGCCCATCTCTAAAAACAATTTTGTAGCTTGAGCTGAAAGTTTTCGTATTCGGCCGAATATTCGACTAAATCACCGAATATTCGTTAAAGTTGTACTCAAAGTGTCCAATGTATTTAAATGTACGAATTGAGTAATGCCATGTCTTTCATAATTTTACTGTTTAAAGTAGATATATTTTATTTATGGGTTAAATCTACTTGTATAGCGTTATGTTTTGGCGGCACTGTAGATTTATTTCCAATTATAGCAAATAAAAAGCTTGTTATTTTTTTTTTGTAACCAAACAAATAAATATTACATTAGCAGATTTCACTTTACTTTGGTCGTCAGTTTCTCTAAAATAGGTCCAAATGGTATATCTCCTGCCACTCATTTTTATCACATAATTATCAATTTTATTAAGAATAACACAAGGAAATACTTTCTTTCACAATAATAGTCAAAACATAAGCATGTACCGGTAATTTTGCTCAGTACTAAATAATGCAATAACTTGTCAGGTGTGGCGGGGGAGCGAGGGGCAGGGTCCAGTGCCAATCCCGCGCACTTTACGGTAACAAGTTTTAACATAAATTGGTTATGTACCTAGGTGATCTTGCCGAATAAAGTTCGGCCGAATATTCGGTTCGGTAAAAGTTTTACCGAACTTTCGGCCGAATATTCGTATTCGGTGAAATCCATATTCGGCCCATCTCTAATTGTTTTCAGTGCCTAGAAGACTGCAATACAGTGGACGATATGAATGACAAGCTCGTGGAAACTATTCAGTCGAAGCTAAGTTCTCTAACACTGACGTACAAGAACCCAAATCCTTTGCGATTACACTTAATCTCATAGCTGTTAGACGGGCAGTGAAGTTGCAGTCTTCAAGAGATATGACATAATAAAGCAACTGAACAGACAGATCCCCAAAATACATGCGGCGGGACTTACGCAACTTCAATACAGCTCGTATTGAAGAAGCGATCGAGCGGTACCAAAACTCCAGTCTTTGTCAGAGATCTGTCTGCCAGAGATAGTCAACTGTCGAAGCTAAAGATCGAATGTGGTGGCATTGTTTCCGGGACGCCTGAAATGTTGAGTAAGATTGAGGTTCTACGGGCAGTTGTACACGTCATCGTTGGAGCCACACGCAAGTACAAGTAACGATCCAAGAGAAAGTTTTATAAGACACTATTTTGATGATATCAATCCCGGAGGTCATTCTTTGAGATTAGCATGGCTCTCCAGCACCTTAAAACGGAAAGGCACCGGGCGGGGTTGTAATTACGGCGGGGCTTCTGAAAGCGGACGGAAAACCAGCCCTTGAAGTCCTTCAGAAGCTCTTTAATTTCATCCTCTATGGTGACACTACTCCGGAGGCGTGGAGCAGAAGTGCGGTGGGCTTGATTCTTAAGAAAGGTGCTCTGTTGAACAACAAAGGTACTTCGGGGTAATACAGGACGGATTTTTGACTGGTTGAAAGAGTCTGGCAAAAACTATAAGTATTTTCTCTACATCCATATACGTCAAATTTCTGGAACAGGGCGCAAATTTGTAATGGTTTAAAGTAGTTTAGCTATAAGAAGCTTTTACTTTTGTAAACTCAACGGTTTCTGCTTAAAACGTTTGCGAAGACAAGACGTAATTTTTTACATACATGATAAAGAATTTGCCATGAAGGAGTAAGACCGGACGTAAATTTAAAACCACTTCCACTGCTTAGACAAAAAAGTTCACAAAAGGGATTCAATCTTTACCGCTCAAAAACATATTTAAATATGATCTGTAAATTTCTAGAGATATGTTCCAAACGATTCTTTGTTTTTTGTTTTATGGCATACGATCTTATCCCTGATATAAAGAAATAATTTAGAAGTAATTTTGTGGTCCTCAAACTTTGTTATGACAAGATAGAATTACTCAATAAGGGAAAGTCGTATGTAGACTATGAGAAAACCTTTGATTACGTCGAAATTTAGGCGGTGACTGTCGGTACATCTAAGAGCTGAAGTGTTTGTACAGCAGTGCTACGATGGCTATCCTATTACAGAACCCGAGTATGAAACCTATCCAACTGCAGAGAGATGTAAAGCAGGGTGACGTTATATCACCGCAACTGTTCCACGCTGCATTGGAAGACGTTTTCAAGCTACTGAACTGGAAAGGATACGGTATAAGCATCAAAAGCGATTACATCACTCCCCTTCGATTTACCAACGATATAGTCCTCAAGGCAGAATAACTGCAGAACCTAGGTACTATGCTCAATGACCTCTATAGTGTCTCCCAACGGGTAGTTACGTCTTAAGATAAACATGGACAATGCAACGGTCATGTTTAACATACATGTCACAATTATGCAGGTAGTTGTTGAGAGCACTACGCTTATTGATGAGATAACCTAGGAGCAATAATCCGACTAGGTAAGTCCAGCTTCGACCGAGAGGTCAATCAACAGATTCAACTGGGTTGGGAAGCAGTAGGGAGATTACAACTCATCTCGTCAGGCATACCTTCATAACTTCGAAACAAAAATGCACAACCAGTTGCCAGTAATGACTAACGTGTCTGAGACGATCCTTTACCGGCCGTATAAGGGAGTAACCTAAAGCCCAACCAAAAAAAAAAAACCCGACACAAGCTCACGGTCACTCAGCGAGCTATGTTCGGGGTTTCTCTGCGTGATCCGCTTAGAAATTAGGATACCCGCAATACGACCAGAGTAACCAAGATTGTATCGGTCATATAACTCGAAGAACCGACAACCGATAGGGAAGCAAGGTTCTCGAGTGGCAGCCTCAAACCGGTAGGCGAAGTGTGGGCAGCCTCCCACTAGATGGAGTGACAACTTGGTAAGATATGCAGGAAGTCGATGGACGCAGGTGGCTCAGGCCGTGCTTTGTGGCATTCCTTGGGAAGAGGCGTTTGTTCAGCAATGGACTTCAGGTCTGTAATAATGATTCATGTTTTTAGTTGGATTAGCGTTAACGCTTGTAGAAAACAAACTTGGCTAACCATACAGACAGTAATGGATTTATAATAAGATTAATAAGGTACACTAGGCTCTGGCCAAAAACAAAATTAATAACATTTCTTTTATTTAGTGATCCCTAAATCTCTATACGATTTATTAAATTTCCCAAGGTGTTTCTTTTATTTCGTAAACTGATAGTCAAAAGGAAATAGTAAGTTTTGTAGAGGATGCTTAAAAATATAACTAAAAATATAAAAATTTATGGATATGATAGGGATTTCCCTATTTTAACGTCAATGAAACCATATTTCAGTCAGTAAAGTATATATAAAAAATTGTAACTACTTCTGGAAAAAAAAACAATATAAAATGAAAAACCAGAACACCATTTGCTATAAAAACCTAGGGGACCAAAAAGTTAAATCCAGTGCTGCCTGCAGATCTTTCAGAATGATACAAGCAGTGCGTGTTGCATTAGCTCTAAGAACGATAAATTTTGAGAAATTTCCTTATTCCTTAGTAAAAAAACATACTAAAATGATCTTTTAAGAGTTGTATTAGGGTTCAAGACAATGAATTAGGGTTGCAAAATCATTTATTTAACAGCTTGATACTGACGGTTGACACATTACAGCATATGGTATTTTAAAAAAGAACTCATTGAGCTAAAGCCAAAGTCATAAAGCCTGTGTTAAATATATAAGCAAACGTTGTACACTTATTAAAAGTTTATCGATTTCAAATAAATATAAATATTTATACACTTGAAATTTATGTAACTATTAATGGTTTCATAACTTCTGCTTTAAAATTAAAATAAATGGTTTAAATTCTGTAAATATGTTTACGTAATATTTCTATATATTTTAGCACTAGTTAATATTACGCAAAAAATTACTCTTTGGTTATATTATTGCAATTGATTACTGATATTTATTATAATATTATATTCTAACTATGGGTCGCTGTTACTGGTGACAATATTACAAGAAAAGTCACCGATTTATGAAGCATGATCTGTTAAAAATCATTTGCAAAGTTTAAATAATAACAGATATTATTTTTGGTTGATTTTCTTTATAATTTTCGCCCAAACGACAAGCTAAATGACTACTTGGAATTAAACGTAAAAAGATTATAGATTTGATAGTTTCTCTAATCTCCAGTCGTCTAATAACAAGCAGCTAATATTATATTTCACAACAGAGGTTAAATTTTGCATGACCAAACACCATTTAATTCTGTAATTAATTTTATTTATGTATATTAGGCCCAATATCGATTGCTCATAAAATCAATAAGCGTGCCACCAGTAACACAAATGTAACAGCACTTACACCCAGTGAACCCACTTTTAAACTCTAGCTAATTGTTACCAGATCTAAATATGTCAGTGCAATACGTGTTGCAAACATTAAACGTACTCTTGCCAAATATATCAACTTCACCGCATTAAATGCTTCGGAATATGCACAACACAAATTGTAACATTAATTTAATTTCAACCTAATCCTAAAAATTTTAAACGTCTATTCACTCAGTAAATTCAGACTTTTAAATAATGCGTTTCATTTGGACTATTAAAAACTAACAATATTTATGTTTATGCTATTTTAACTTATCCTTCATTAGCATAGATCATTGTAATTTTCGAAATTAGCCAAAACTTTCGAAAACTGTATAACAACCCTGAAAGAAACCCCAGCTCCAGAACAACTGTAAAAATCGGCTCTATTTATTAAGTTATACAAATAACATTCCAAACAAAACTCAAATATTCAAGTTTAATTTTCTATAATTTTATTTAACACAATTCGAATCTTTAATATTGAGATCTATAATATTTTAAATGTCCAGCAAAGGTTTTACATATATTTTTATATAACCATCAGTAAATGTTTATTTGTTGTTACAATACACAGATAATAAAGATTAAATTATTTAATCTGAAATACATTTTAGAATACTATGACAGTTTCAGTTATAACTGTTACAGTAATTAAAACTGACACAAAATTACTAAACTTACCTTAGGATTAAAACGAAAAAATACTATAAAATATATGTAATAGATAAATATAAGCGATATTTTCGCTTAAATTCATATATTTAAAACAAATTGAAATTTTATATAGAGATCTATCATAATATTTTAAATCTTCAGCAAAGGTTTTATATACTATATTTTTATATAACCATCAGTAGTATTTTATTCACTAATCATAATACACGGATAATAAATGAGATAAAATAATTTAATTTAAAATACATTTTGGAAGAGTATGACAGTATCATTTATAATTGTTACAGTAATTAAAAATGACACAAAAATACTAATTTTTGCTTCGGATTCAATCGAATAAAAACACGAAAAGGAATAAAATATATGTAATTGATAAATATAAGCGAAAATATACTGTCATTCACAAGAAGGTAGACTATGCGGATTTAAGTAACAACGTCTCGCTCACGAATAAAGAGGAATGTGATTTCTTTCTAATATCTTAACCAGTAACCATGCCGCATTAAAGTACGTCTTAATTCTAATGTCAATATTACATTATTGTGCCTTTGCAAAGGTAGGAATTTTCATCGTCTGTCTTTTAGTAATCATATTACTACAGTCACACAACACTTTGGCCGGTCTCCAGAGACAATCTCCAGTTTGAACCTCATATCGAAATTTTAGTTTAGTCCACAGGTACTATAGTCCATAAATAGAAATTCCCTCTGAATATCGACAAAGTCCTTAAAAAATCAAAACAAATTAGATACGAAAGGAAACACTTAATATATTATGAACTACATAGATTAATGGGAAAAAACTGCACTGCTAAGAACAGGGATTGGAAGTAAGATTTAATAAATAATAACATGTAACATAACATAGGACATTATTACTAAGAGCACAGAATAGACAATAGTATAAGTTCTAGGAGGCACAATAAACGTGTTTTAACTAAAGGTATTCAAAAATAAAATAAAAAAGATTACGATGAACACATTGCAAGCCCCACTGGAAGAGGGCGGGGATGAAAAATTTTATAATTTAATTTATTTTTAATTTTCCTTTTTTCATTAAACAATCCGCATTTCCCCCTTATTTTATAACCAAGGACGTCAAAGGCAGAAAATAATTATAATTTTCGTATTTTTGCACGTACTAATATTTGTCTGATTCTTGGCAAAAAGATCTACTTGAACTTTGAAATAAAATGTATGTAGAACACACAACAACAACAACAACAACGTAACTTCCGATAGTAAACATTTATACCATACCGTTTTTACTTTCAAGTAATTGTTATATATAAAGCTTGTTGCATGTTCGTCATCAGCATTATTACATCATATCAAAAGTTCCCCCATATATTGTCCCATATTGGGGGAGTATACACACATGCCTATTTAACTAAGGTCATGGTTTATCTTAATATGGGGGTAATGCAGGTTGACCGAGTCTATGACTTAATATTTACAACACTGCAAATGAGGAAATTTATTGTCAGCCGTAACACAATTTGTACAACAATCGGTCTCCTAAAATGTATTATTAAGTTAGACGGCACTACACATTTTAGATCTATTTAATAGCTTTACCCATAAATTTTTTTAAATAACTTAGGAATACATTAACAATAAAAAAACTACGAAAAACGGGTAACAATCAATCAGTGTAACATTACAGAAATTGGACTAGATTTTTTTTTTATCTTGGAATGAGTTTCGAGTGAACCACCATTTATTTTCTCTTTTAAATTACAAAGGGCATCTTAAATTAATACATTGATACACTAATTTTTTTGACAGATAGTATAATGGTGATGTTTACTGGACCCATGAAGCTGGCACCCAGAGTGGTTCGGACTGAACCTTCCAGGAGGCTTTCAAAAGTTGTTTGAGGGCACTTGCTAAATCATCGTTCACAATCTCTTCGTCGAACATGTATCCGTATAGAAAATTTATACGGTTCGACGATCGTATAATATCGTTAAACTCTTCTTCCTGCAAATGATACGATATATTTTTAAACAAATGTCCATTACAGTAGTATTGCCTCGGTAGAGCTGTAAATAAGCATTTGGCTGCGGCGCTTCGGGGTCACGGTTCGAATCCCGTACGGATGTTTGTACAATTAATGAATTTAATTCGCCATCACGATGCTAAGAAAATTCTAGTGTGGGGCTAAAAAAATTAACAAACCAAAACTCACGAGAATTCGAATGAAGAAAACTGATTGTGAGTAAAATCGGACGGAGATTCTTATTAAAGAGAATAGAGTAGTAAAGTAGTCTATTATAATTTTTGGGATGTGTTGTATTTATCCACATATGTAGCAGAACATAGGTAATTGACAAAAACAATGATCAGTTAGGTGGAGTGGTAAGGAAAGACCTGATAGCTGAAAATCTGACATCCAATCGAAAGAACAGTTGTCAGTAGCACTAACTAAATATAATAACGACATAATATTTTATACGTGGTAGAGCCTAGCTGCAGTTATATTAGTAGTATAGTTGTAGCACGAATGGGTCGGCTCGGTCGGGGAATTACCACGCTCTCACAGAATACCAGCGTAAAATAGTAGCTTCATGCTGCTGTGTTTGGTAAGAGCCGGAGATCCTCTTTACTGGACGCGAGGCATTCCATCTCAGTCCTCACGGGTGACAACGCATCTACATTTTGATTTGTAATCGAGGATAGATGTAGATGTGAATAGGCCGCGGCAACAGCTGTCAGAACATTCTTTCGTATATTCTTTTTTCTGTAACTATAGTTACTTAAACTTAGGTCTTCCTGATTTTATTCATGATAAAACTGTGAATATTGTCATATCTAATTCACATATTGTTTTTTACGGAATAGTAAGCTAAATTGGCAATGCACTGGTCATTATAATTCTTAGCACCGACAAACGATACGTAAAGGCGATCCCCACAATTTTTTTTATAGGAAAAGGGTAACAAGCGAGCACACAGTCCGCCTGATGGTAAGTGGTTGCTGTGGCCCATAGATATCTACATTCTATCCTCGATTACGAATCGAAATGCAGATGCGTTGTCAGCCTTGAAGACTAAGATGGAATGCCTCTTTTCCAGTAAAAAGGGTCTCCTGTTCTCTACACTCACCATACGAAACACAGCAGCATTAAGCTGCTATTTCACGCTGGTATTCTGTGAGAGCGTGGTCCTTCCCCGGTCGAGCCGACCCATTCGTGCTACAACTATACAATTAATATAGCTGCAGCATGGCTCTACCACGTAAATAACCCACTAAATAAATTGACGAGCTGGTAAAAGTTACAGGAAGTCGAAGGTCGAATGTGGCTTAATATCGTGTTTTTGGCGCCTTCTCCAAGGAATGTCTTGGAGGTGGCGCATGTTCAGCAGTGGTATATTAAATCGAACTATTGTTTAACAAGGCTAAGTGTAACATGCTATATTTCTATTTTTTAAAGAGTACTTACAGTAAACGCTCGCGAGCAGTCCTTGTCGAAAGTAGAGCGAGCATTTGCAGCCGTCCGGGTCTCTATGAGTCTCTCAAGTGGTGGTGGTCGTATGAACACAATGTAAGGACGCAGTCTAGGAGTTCGGAGCATCTTGAGTGCCTGCCAGTGAGGGCTTAGCACACAGACACGACCTATCAAATTGTTTAATTTATTTAATAAAACAAGTCATTAATGTTAAATTAAATTATTTCAACAGATTAACAACCGTTCTTAATCTATATCTGGATATAAGTTTAGTCAAGACTGCGCCAAGTGGTGGGTTGTTAAGAGCATCAACAATTGAACTCGCACTAGCGATACTGTTTCCACGGTTTGGTTTTGTTTTTTCGAATATACCGTACATACTGTTACGCACGTGTATGTGTACGTATTATCTCTGACTGTTTGACCTTCACCGTTTTTAGTCGGCTACCAGCCGTCTTAGGTTAAGTTAAACCTATAACTTCTTTCTACTCGACTTATTTAGAACAATTAAATTTTTTTTCTTCTTGAAAATTAAGAGGAAATTATCACAAAGTGTTAAGACACCTTATCTATCTAATGGTCGCCACACATGGTCAGTTCAACTGATCATTCCAACTGATCAGTTCAAACTAGGAATGTTGATATTCTTTAAAATATCGGTTTTTCGATATATCTATCGTTATAAATATATTAATATCGGAGTTTTACATATAAGTTTATTTATGGATAATATCGAAAATCCGATATTTTAAAAAAGACACACCACATCAACTACTATTATGGATAAATCGAATCCGATATTTTAAAAAAGATCAACATTCCTAGTTTGAACTGATCAGTTGGAATGATCAGTTGAACTGACCGTTTTATTTATGGATAATATCGAAAATCCGATATTTTAAAAAAGATCAACATTCCTAGTTTGAACTGATCAGTTGGAATGATCAGTTGAACTGACCGTGTGTGTCGTCCATATGAGTTAGTCTCTTTTACTTATTTCTGTCGCCGAATTGATGTATATACTCCAGTCTGCGTGTCAACTGTTGCTTTCTTTATTTGAAGTTTATTGCAGGTGATCATAGACTGCAGAAGCCACTTATCAGAGTGAACGTCTGCATCTGCAATCTGCAGTACTAAATATCGCATTATTTTCTCTGTCTGCTACTAAAGATGAGTCCCGCGCTCGACGAATCGAGGGGCTTATATAAAGCTTCCTTCCACACTCTTTTTCACACATCACTTACCATCATTTGGACTGTTAGATCGTTTGTCGCTTTAGTTTTATATTTTATATAAAAATAAGAAGTGACATATCGGAGAACCGATATAATCGAATTAGTGATACTGCTCCCTATCACCGGTCTGTTCGATTTGGGTTCGAAGTTTTCGAATGGATAATCTGCTTTTACTCGGTTTTGCCTTGTTTACTTATTTGTAAGGCACATCACCTATAGCAGATTATCATTTGATTTTTTGTTGTCATTCGATTGTACCATCTTACATACCATTTCCACAATTTGTTACTTTATAGGTTCATTTATCTTTAGACATTAATCGAGCTCAGCAACACACGCATAGCGTAGAGAATATATGAAAATAGCAATTATAAATACAGCATGTATATCTATATTCAGATATTTTTTTGCAAATCGCGATGCGTAGTACACGCTGCAGGGCAGTGCGGCTTTTAAATACCTCAATTGTCAGTTGGATCAATAATTGTACACTATAATAACATATCCTCATAAATATCTCTATATATAAATATCGATTCCTGTCCGTTAGTCTCACAAAAACTCGAAAATGTCTCGATCGATTTTGATGAATTTTTTGTGTGTTTTTCAGTGGGTTCCCGGATGGTTTAAAAACTCAATTGGACCCAGTAGGTGGGGCTGTTGTCGAGATTCAGAAGTCACCCGTGCAAAGCCGTACAAATGTCAGGTGAATCCCGGTCTTCGAAAACTTCGATCCCGATATAACAAATATATTCAATAGTAATAAGTAGGTAATAAGTAGCATAGTGGTGTTGCTAATAAGCCAAGCTTTATTGTGCGTGACACTACGTATCTTTCAGGCGATTTTAAGAGGGTTGTGAAGTGACGATACGCGGCGCGAGTATCTGTTTCATACCGCTCTCTTTGTATCGCCGTATCGTGCGATAGAGAGAGTTGCAAGTTTTGGAGACACTTGCCTACATTTTCTTTTTGAAATAATGTTTCTGTCGATAACGTTTTCACCCATTGACTTATATATTACCAGCGTAAGGACCGGGCCGACCGAACAACTAAAGCGGACCAATGCATTGGCCCTAAAATTACAGTTTAGGGCCAACGCGAATCGCAAATCGTGGTGCGCGCGCAGGACAGATTTGCCTGTCACAAATTTGTCTAGTTGCAAAAAAAAGTGGTAAAAGAATGCAAAAATTACAATACAAAGATAAAAAACAAACATGGGATATCGTATCATCGGTAAAATAAGCTTATATTAATTTTGTTACAATTAAATGATTATATAAACGCATTTTTAGCTCTATTTTACAGTTAGTTTAGTTACGTTATCAAGATTAGGCCAGGGTTGGATTCAGACCCTCAAAAATATTGGACATGGAAAATAAAATTATACTATTTAAAAAAAAATATATCACGTTTGACGTGTCACAATTCTTGTTTCCCATGCGCCGGGATTTTGGTGTCACGCGTTTAGTTTATCTATACGTTTCGTTTTTTAACGGTTTTATTTTTATTTCTGTTTAATTTTTGTCTAAAGAACTTAGTGTAAGTTAAATTTTGACTATTGGTACCCAATATATTTTATATTCAATAAGGGTAAAACGAAAAGAGTACAAAAGAAAAGGATCGATCATCGATTGATGAGAAAGGGAGCTAAATCTAATTTTATTAAAAAAACGCGGTACTCATGTACAATACAAAAATTCTCGATATCGTAGGATTAATAAAAAATATTAAAATTTAAAAGGTCCCAATAATAATCGACCTTTAGGTAAAATTATGGTATTTTCGCTTAGTATTATTACGATACTATGTACTACAAACTATGAAATAATGGTACAATTAGAATAATTATACTACTAAATCCGACCGTGGTTACGTCGTGTGTTTTCGCTTAGCCAGGTGGAGCATGCGATTGAGTCAATTTGATTTCGAAATAGAACACAGAAAAGGTAAATGAAATGTTATTCCAGACGCACTAAGTAGGATTCAAGTTGATGCAATCGCTACGCCGGCAACCAGTGATGAGTGGTATAGACATGTATACGAAGATTGTCAGCCCAACCCTCGCAAATATCCCCACTTCACGGTAAAAGACGATAGATTGCTTAGGTACTCTAAAAATAAATATGAGTTAACGAATGAGTTTAATTGGAATTGGAATATGACGTTTATATTTTGACAGATGCGGTAATTTTTCTTGTATGAAAAAGTTATGAGTAAAATATTTAGATAGGCCTATCCTTCCTTTTGAAATCTTTGTTTTCACCCCCTAAACCTTTACGAAATCAGACAATTTAGGTCCATTAGATTAAGTACACCTTAATCTCAATCACCTAAATCTATGGTCTGTAAGTTTTTCTTTTTTAGTAATTCAGTTTAGTTTAATTTAAAAAACGCTCCAGTAAGTTTTCAAGTCGAAAATATTATTATTATTATATATTATTTAGATGCTAATTACTTATATCGTACACAATATTTCTTTAAAATAAAAACGTACGAATCTAGTTTTCCGTTATATTTACAACATTTCCAAAAATTATGAAAATTAGACTATGTTTACGGCGTGGAAAATGTTTATCGACTTTATAGATATATACGACATAGCCATAATACGAATAATTTAAAAAGGTAACAATTATAGAAAAACAGTAAATTACACAACGAAAAAAGGTACGTAATAGCGTTCATTTAACAATTTAGTAAGTCAAAAGTTTGTATTTTGGCACTAATCTCAAATATTTGAATGCCGTAATAAAACAACATACATGCAGGTAAATAGTAGCTCAGCACCATAGAAAATATACGCAAAGCATTAAATGACACAAATCAAAAACTTATAACTAAAATTCATTCATATATTTGTAAACAAACATGTACCTGAATTAATAATGGATTCCACACTCTCCGCTGACGTACCGTAAAGGTTCCCTTTGTATTCTCCATGCTCAATAAACTTTCCATCCGATATATCCTCATCCATTTTTTCACGCGTTACAAAAACATACTCCTTTCCGTTTTGCTCGCTCGATTTTTGAGGGCGTGATGTATCTATTAAACGATGACAGTGCGTTTTATAATAATCACAGAATATCAGGATAAAAAGCACAATAATGCTGCTGTTTCAACGATAGGTATGGAGGAAAGAAATGCTTGACAAAATTAATAGGAGCTGTTGTAAAAACATTGCTGCCTTAAGAAGTATGTACAGTACATAAAAAACAGCACAAGTTCAGACATACAACAAAAAATATCATCTAATTGTTATTAAATGAATTCTTGCTCGAAACCATTTTCTGGCACAATACAACACTGCGGAGTTAAATTAATCGAAAATACAATACACAAACCAAATAAGAATTATGATCGAATTTGGTTAAATATTTGTGGAGCTTTGTACTTTGATAATACATACCCTTTTTTTAAAAGCAGCAAAAAGTTTGACTAACATCCGTGTTTTTGCGTTCACATACATCTGCGGACCTTATTTTTTAAACTGCTACATACTTAGTCTAAGCGATAAATACAATTCTTCGTTCTATTTGACTTGTTTTTTATATTGTGGCTTATATGCATTTTCAATAAAAAGAAGGGAGAATACTACACCATTAATAATCTGCGATGTTTGGGTTATATGGATGGGGTTTTCGCCATTTTGTGTTAATTACAATCGCATAACACCTCAACAAAGACAAAATATTATGACAACAATGAACTAGATATATACACGTCCATATATTATGTATATCATATACTTATCATGCACAATGAAATAGGTACATATGGCGGACTTAATGCCATAGGGCATTCTCTCCCAGTCAACCATTAGGCTAAACAGAGATAGACATTATGGAGGCGGTGCAGCAATAATCAAATAGAGAGGATAAAAGAAATAGTAATATATGTAATAAACAATACATAGATATTATATACATACATATATATACATATATAATATATAATAGAATATATATACATACATACATACATACATACACTGTATACACATAAATACATAAATATATATCTATATATATATATACATACACAATAGGTTCGTATAAATATTATATATGTCAGAACAAATATGAAATATATACGAAAAAGAGCGCTTAGTCAATTCAAACTTGCAACGATTTAATCATATACTTACGGACTTGATTTTTAAAGACGAATTTGTTGGGAGCTTTTTTAATGTCAAGAGGGATGTCGTTCCAGAGTCTGATGGCCACGAGGGCGAAAGAGTGAGATAAATAACCAGTACGGTGTAAAGGAGTGAGTAACTTAAGATTGGCCGAGGAACGGAGAGAAAAATTATGAGAATCTCCCATGTATTGAAATTTAGATTTCAGATTTGAGATTTCAGATATTATGTATATCATATACTTATTATGACAATGAACTAGGTATATACACGTCCTTCAGATGCATACAAAGCTACAAATTACACTCCTGTAATTATTGTTTGAGTAAAAGAGGGCAACTCACCAGGTTAATCTTACTTATTGTTATAATTTCATGTGCCCTCAATTTCTATATTTAAGACTACTACGTTTTTTAAGATGCTATCAATATTACAAATGAACAGGTAAGATTGCAGTTAATAAATTAAAGTCCTAAATATAACACTAAACTAATTTATATTGTGAGTATAAGCAAGTAATACTTACACGGCACGGGTGTCACATACTTCTCTGGATCAGTCGCAATAAGTCTTCTACGAAGCTCATTTCTGCCCACCCCCGGAGCTCCAACTAGTACTATGGGCCTGACCATTCCAGGCCGAGGATATAGACGGGCGACTTCCTCATATGTTGGTATCATTTCACGATCAAAATCATCGTTCTCCTTAATATCATATATAATTTTTTTAACTTTGGGCGTAGATTTACAAGGCAATAAGGCAGTAGCAGTGGGGTTCGGTGAACAAGGTGTTTTAGGCCCACACTCGGAACTGGCTGTTGTTGGACTACAAAGTGCCGATTTACCTGGTAAATATATAACACAAGATGAAACCAAGGAGTAACAAAAATACTAATGATTACTAAAATATAACTTTCCGATCTTTAGAAATAAAAAGAGCCAACCAACCATCCATAGTTTGGGGATCAGTTTGTCTTTCATGAATAATACGTCCCTCTTGCAAAGCTCGTGATGGAATCAATCCAGCCCTCATAACTCTGTCTCCTTCACGACGTGCTTGCCACCTGTAAGTCAAAACTGCATAAAAAAATCATCGACATACATTTTTGTATATATTATTAAAAAATAACTTACCAATAAGCATCATCCTGAGAAACAATGTGCAGTATGTCACCTTTTTTAAAGTCCAGCCCAGCTTCTTTGCATGGAATGTAAGGATCCTCAGACGAGTTGTAATTGAATAGAGCTCTAACCCTCACTTTGCTCTCCCTAGAGCCTCCTTTACCAAATGACGGTACTAACTTAAAAGTTATTGTTCCTTCTGAGTTTTGCTGCAATAGTAAATTAAGGCATTAGTGGTAAAGCCACGTTGCAGCTATATTATAGTTGTAACACGAATGTGTCGGCTCGAACGGTGCAGGACCACGCTCTCACAGAATACCAGCGTAATATAGCAACGTAATGCTGCTGCGTTTCGTATGGTGAGTGTAAAGAACTGGTGACTCTTTTTACTGGAATCGAGGCATTCCATCATAGTCGTCAGGGGTGACAATGCATTTGCATTTTGATCCTTAGTTGAAGATAAATGTGGATGGCTGTGGGCCACAGCATTCACTTGTCATAAGGTGGACTGTGTGCTGGTTTGTCACCCAATGCTATAAAAAAAGTAAAAGCACTCAATTTTGTATAGAATGTCTAGAAATATGCAGCACTTAAATGGACAAATCAGGTCAAACACTTACTAATATTGACAGAACATCAGCTGGAGTTTTATTTTCAACACTGATACCATTGACTTCAATAACTTCGTCACCAGCGTGAATTAAACCAGACCGATCTGCTGCACCACCATGCATTACTCGAGCAATGACAATCTTGCCTGTGTCCTCATCTGTCTTTATAGTAGCCCCCTATTTAAAAAAAAATACATCATACAATTATATTCATATGCAAACCACTAAGACAATAAACAGACATCAAAAATACATTTTTACTTCCAATATATTCCGAAAAAGTAAAATCACAAATGTTATAATTTCAAAAATTAAGCAAGAATGAATGACAAAAAATACCAACAAGGTTTAAATTTTTAAGGAAAGGAGTCTAAATAAAAAATAATTACATAGACCATTTCTTCACACAATAAAATGTTTTATGTAGGGCTTTGCTGCTTCCCATTTACTTATTATAAATGATTGTACCACTACAATCAAACTAAGCAATGTGTATTGTGTGTGATTTGTGTAGAAGAATTGCAAAAAAAATAAACAATTTGAAAATGGCAAAATGGCAACAAAACACAATACATATTGCATTGACATCTAGAGATAGCAGCTAATGCACAAAATTATGTTGTCTGTGTAATAATGAATGGTGCGAGCGGAATTTATAATGATATGATGAAACATGTTAAGTATAAGAAAAAAATAATAGGGTATAAAAAGATATATAAATAACATAAGCATTTACTTAAGTAGCCAGTTGTAAATATATGTATATGGGACTTACCACTATAGGCTCTGCACTCTGAGCTCCACCCTTTTAATTAAAAAAAATATATGCTTAAATATCCCTATTGAAATGTTTATTGTCAAATTTACGTACATGTAAATTACATAATATATAATACATACAATTATTTAACTGTTATATAACTTAATAAGAATAATACTACATTAAATATGTGAGGTATTATATTATTTACAAATTCAACATAATATATTTAATTTATATTTGGCTGTTAATTATGTAAAATACACCATATAGCTGCTATTTCTAAATGAGGGAATTCAATAATAAAAATACAAATATTGAATGAAATAAGACAAATTGGAAACTTTTACATACCAAGGGTTCATCACTCTTGACTAATTGAACAATTTTAACTGTCTCTTCCTCTTCATCAGCATCAGGCGGTATATCCGGAAGGTGAGGGTAATAATCTTTTTGAGCAACAGCATCATGAGTGCACAGTATTGCCTGATATGCAAACCATATCTTTAATACCATAATTTAAAAATACTTTTTTTTATATAAAATTGAAATGTCAACAGTCCACCTGATGAACTTAAAATAACAAAGAGTAATGATGCATTGTCAGCTCTAAGGAATAAGGCGTAAGACCTCATAGCTTGTAATAATAATGACTCTCTGTACCCTGAACACAGCAGGCATGTACTGACAGACCTCCAGACAAGAGTCCTAACATTTTACTTAGTATTCCTTTTATTGATTTATTCATGAATTAAGTGAATTACTTTTGAGCCAACATGAACCAACACTAATTTTTTTCTTTGTTATATGAATAAATTCTGCAATGAAATACAAGCTACAAGCATATTGTGTGAAAGAGTCTGTCTTAATTTTTTTAGTTTATAATTTCCTGTATTTATCATCCCTTCCTTAGTAATAGGTATTTTTGGTTATTAGTGAATTTCATTGAGTATTGGTGATGAACCAAGCACAAGTTTTACTAGGCATTCCATCTTAGTCCTTACGGGTGACAACGCATCTGCATTTTGATTCGTAATCGAGGATAGATGTAGATGTCTATGGACCACAGCAACCACTTACCATCAGGTGGACTGTGTGCTCATTTGTCAGCCTATCCTATAAATAAAACACAAAAACAGAGTGTGGTATGGTGGTGGTTTTCTCATAACATAAAAAACCTTACCCAATTTTGTATGATTTTTTTTATATGTTACATGATTTTATTATGTATAATATACTACGCACTATTAGAGCTCCAAAATTCAAACCTTTAATATTATCTCATTGGCCATAATGAGAGCATGTCTGGCTCTTAAATATGTTCCTAGGGGATGGAGGGAAGTGAAAGTCACGTTCATACCCAAACCAGGTAAGAACGACTATACAGACCCTAAATCCTACAGACCTATTAGCCTCACATCCTTTCTCCTAAAGGCGATGGAGAGGATGTGTGGACGGGAGTTGAGAGGGTCGGCGCTAATTAACTTACCGCTACACGAAAAACAACACGCCTATAGCTTAGGTAAATCAACAGAATCGGCACTTCACCAGGTAATAACAAAGATTGAAGAGGCCATCCAAAACAAAGCAATATGTCTAGGCTCCTTCATAGACATAGAAGGTGCTTTTAACAGAAAAAATTTCTCCAGCATAAAAGGTGCCCTAAGTAGACATAATGTTGAACCGGCACTGATTCACTGGATAGTAAACATGTTCAGTACACGAACAATAAAGATTGCTGCTGAATCTCAGACAATTCAGATCATGAAAGGATGCCCGCAGGGTGGAGTTCTTTCACCTCTCCTGTGGAATATGGTCAGTAATGAACTCATCAGCAAATTAAACGCATCATTTCTACACAGTCGGTTATGCAGATGATCTGACAATACTGGTCTCTGGTAAGACAGCAAGCATTGTGTGCGACCTGAGCCAAGCGGCTCTCCGTATTGTGGAGAGATGGTGCAGGGAATATGACCTAACCGTTAATCCAAATAAAATGGTTATAGTAATGTTCACACAAAAACGAATGCTGAATAACTATCATCTTCCAGGTCTTTTCAGCACAAAACTCCAACTTTCTTCCGAGGTAAAATACCTAGGTCTTACCTTGGACAGTAAACTTAACTGGAACAGACACATAGAAAACAAAATCAGCAAAGCTAGTTTAACTTTCTGGCAGTGCAGAAACATGATCGGCAAACAATGGGGTTTAACGCCAAAAATTATACTGTGGCTGTACAAAACTGTAATTCGGCCCATGATCACATACAGCTCTCTGGTATGGTGGACCAAAACCAATGAAGCCACCACTATACAAAAGCTTCAGCGTTACTAGAGATTAGCTTGTATGGCTGCCACGGGCTGCATAAGGACAACACCAACAGCAGTTTTGGAGGCTATGCTGGAGCTAACACTGCTTCATCTTCATATACAACAAGAAGCAACTTTAGCTGCCATTAGACTCTAAGACCCTAAATCTTTTAAGTAAGAGTAGAGTCCCCCATACAGATATAATCAATAGAATTTACTCAAAAATTCCTATCTTACAAGCCAAGTATGATAGCATCCCAAAACAATTTGTATTCGAAAGAAGTACATGATACAATTGAAGGAAACTGACCATCTGGAAAGATTGGGTCCAAGAGAGCTCAAAGTTTTCACGGATGGCTCTAAGACAAATGAAGGTGTGGGGTCTGGGGCTTTCTCTGAAGACCTTAATATCCACATATGCACACCGCTGGGTACCCACAACACAGTCTTCCAGACTGAATGCATGGGTATCATCCAAGCGGCCATAGCAATAAATGCTAGGAAGGTGAAAGACTTCAAGTCCATCAGAATACTGACTGACAGTATGGCGGTACTACAAGCTCTGAGTTGCAATGTGACGAACTCTTGACTGATATACAAGTGCCATCAACGATTGAATGAGGTATGTAAGCACAACAATGTGACTCTGCAATGGATCAAGGGACACAGTGGATCTAGAGGCAACGATGCAGCAGATGAACTGGCCAGAAGGGGATCGGCCCTAGCAACTATAGGGCCGGAACCAATAATACCAATCCCCTTTGGCTACGTTCATTCACTGGTACGTAGATACCTCAATAATTTACATGCTCAGCTTTGGAAAAATTTAGTAGACTGTAGACAAGCTAGGGAGGTCCTACCTGAAATAAACAGTCGTCTAACCAAGGTTCTAATGAGACTGAACAAGCCACAGATCAGGATAGTAACAAGTGCTATCACAGGACATGGCTTTTTTAACAAACATTTGTTCACCATAGGTGTTACTGAAAGCCCCCTGTACAGGGCATGCATGGGAGAGGAAGAAACGGCGGCTCACGATTGCTGACATGTCCAGAATTCGCTTCATACAGGGCTAAACATCTCGGCACGCCGGGATCGCTTCCCGAAGTTGCTTGCAACGTCAAGGGACTGCTGAGCTTCTTCGGGGAGATATCATGGCTCGAATAAGCATACTATTCCTGCCCACACGCAAAATACGCGCTTAGACGTGGAGTTGCGGAAAACAGCCCGTTGTAAACTAAACTAAACTAAGTCAGTCAGTATTCTGATGGAGAAGTCTTTCACCTTCCTAGCATCTATTGCTATGGCCGCTTGGATGATACCCATACATTCGCCCTGGAAAACTGTGGTATGGGCGGCGGTGTGCCCAGCGGTGTGCATATGTGTATATTAAGGTCTTCAGAGAAAGCCCCAGACTCCATACCTTCATTTGTCTTAGAACCATCCGTGAACTTTTTTTTTACTTTGAGCTCTTTTGGACCCAATCCTTCCAGATGGTCAGTTTCCTTCAGTTGTATCCTGTACTTCTTATCGAACACAAATTATTTTGGGGTCCTATCATACTTGGCCTGTAAGATAGGAATTTTTGCGTAAATTCTATCAATTATACTTGTATGGACTCTACTCTTACTTAAAAGATTTAGGGTCTTGAGTCTAATGGCAGCTAAAGTTGCTTATTGTTGTATATGTAGATGAAGCGGTGTTAGCTCCAGTATAGCATCTGAATATGTATACTATACTATGCACTATTAGAGCTCCAAAATTCAAACTTTTAACATTATCTCAATGTTTGGGTAACCATGTTTTAAATTATTATGACAAAATTTAATTAAATTTACTTAAAACAGTCTTGGTATAAAATTTCTATGACAAACAGACAGGCAGATAACAAGCAGACATCAAAGCGATTCTATTTGTGTTACATTTCAGTAAGTTTGACACTGACCATATGAATCATAAATTTATGTTGTTTTTATTGGTATTTATGTGATATCTAAAAATGCAACATAACATAAGTAGCAATATGATAATACATATGATTATTTAACTGTTTAATATATATATTACAGCTAGTTTATATCAGTGTCTATACTTTAACTCAAAATATGATTGATCACAAACCTGAAAATGTGGTTTCTGCAAAACCCGTAGTAATTCTTCATATTCGTTAGAAACAGCAGCAACATTAACAAGCATTTCCAGCACCTCTAAAGTCACTTGCATAGCATTTGAAAGCAAGGGAAAAAATCTGTCATCTTTGCCCTTTGCAACAATTTTATTATGCACTTGAACCAAAGCATTTAGCTGTTTGGACTGCAAAAGTTCACTCAAGAAGGCAACATCCTCTCCATCAGATTGCACTTCTTTCAATGATGCTAATAACTTCGTAAGTGCTAAAAATATTCACGGAAAACATATAAATTTTATTAATTCCATAATAACATACTTTTTAACATTTTTATGTAAGCAATACATACCAGGATCCCAATTTTCTGTAACACAATCCATTTTTAAATGATCTCCCACTCATGAATACATTGTAATAAAAATGTGAAAATCACAGAATACAAAGCAATCAGTTGCATTGCTGATAAAATGTTCTTAACAGTTTGATGAATTTTCTTTACCATTGTAGAACATGCTTTTAACCACATTCACGGTTTTAACCTGTAAGACTTCATCCTGCTGTAATAAATCAAATTTATTTTTTTGTATACTAACTCAAAGCATGTGACAGCGCCTGTGCCGTTGTACGTGCAGCAGCACCTCTGTAACTAGCCACAATTCTTTTAAACAATACATGCACTGCACACCTGCATGTTGCACTTGCAGTGGCGCCCATGTGGCTACTTGCTTTGCCTTTATAAAACGGACGGAGCGGCCGCCCTTAAGGGAGTCTTGGCTCTGGCGTGGCACAGTGCACTTGTGGCATCTGCTACTTGCTCAACAACTAATTATTATACTTAGCTACTAAATTAGTCTCAGTACAATTTAAAGTTGATTGTCCGTGATCTATGTATTTCATAATTGTAAAAAGTAATATATCATAAATTAATTCTATTTAAACTAAATGTCCTCCTGGGTTACTTGCTGGTTCTTCCCAAGACAGAGATTTTCTCCGAACCAGTGGTTGTAGTATTATATTGAATAAAAGTGATTTGATTCTATTCTAAAAGCCTTTTCTGTAATGACACTACATTTTAACTATCTTCCTACATCCCTGTTATCGCTTACATAAAGTCTCTCTTATTGCCCCCTATTTAATTGTTAAAAAGTAAGAGAGTTATAACATTTGTGAAAAATTATAATGTGTTTCGCATTGATGCCTTAGGTTTTATTTAATGTTGTGTGCTTCACTATTCTTGCTGGTTCTTACCTACAGAGGTTTTCTCCGAACCAGTGGTTGTAGTATGTACTATATTGAATAAAAGTGATACTATTTTATTCTAAAAAGCTTTTCTTGTGACTCTACATATTCACATTATCCTACTAATGCAATACTGTGTTGTGTAGAAAATTCATAGTGGTGAATAACAGTTTTTAATATCCTCAAAGTGCTTTCATTAATTAAATTTATTCAAAAATATTGTTACATATCGATTAGTAATATAATTCTATATATATAATATAATACTTTTATTAAATAAAATATTGTCGATTGTTAAAGAAAAGCATAAAATATTACAGCTAGTTTTTATCAAATAGAATTTAATAGCACATTAAAGAAAAATAAATAATATTTATTACTCATTTTGAAAATAGTTAAAGAAATACATATTACTAAATATTTCTGTTACAATATATGACATTTCTAGCTAGCAATACTAAACAATTACTTATCACAAAATAATTTTACTTACGTTATCACCGTAATACAATATCATTGCGGACACAAAATAAAAACATAAAATGAAAGTTGTTAACCTAGATGGTGTTATTATAAGAATTTTAAAAATTATTTCATTTTATTGCTTTGATACTAAATTACTAATAGGGCAAGTAAAAATGAAAAGCACCAAAGAGAAAGTCAGTAACCACTACGTGAACATCACCTACAGAAATCAATACCATTTAAACGACTTTGAAACGTTACATTGCATGCAGTTTTGTTTTGATATGAAAATGAGTAAAAAAATAATTATATAATACTCAAATGTTATTCAAAAATATTTTTTAACGATTGCTAATTTATTGATTCTTATTTCTCAGAAATTAAAAAGTTTTATAATATCGTCTCATGTTGATCTGGGACATACAGAGTAAACTAACAATTTGTTAGTAACAAAGCGCTATGAGCGCTATGCGTATTGTAGTGAGTCGTATCCTCTTACTAGTCTATGAAAAGACATTGGTCTGCACTGCACTAGTCTGTGTTCCGAAATAGAACCAGGCCTCTATCACTCTTGCTACCTGCGTGAAATAATTACCTAAAATCGCGACGCGCCCGGGCGAAATAACGCAGTTAGGGCTAGCGCGTTGGAGGCGATTGAATGTTAAAGTTTTTAACGTTGTTTACGTAAATAGTTTTATATGAAAACTTGTTGAAATAGTTTTTGTTTAGAGTTTAGTATATTTAATTGTGGGTAAAAATAGTTGTAAAAGTTTTGTAATGTATTTTAAAAACTATTATTTGATAAATTATAATAGAAAAGCGTTGTTCCTACTATAACTGTTGCGTGGATGGATATTAAATAAAATGACCAACAAAAGAATTCATCATTCTTTAAGTTACCGAAGAATTTTAGAAGAAAGTTATGAAAGGTGAATTTATTTAATTTTTTTGTTGGATTTGTACATACAGCATAAAAGAATTAAGTAAAAATTTGGTCTTCAGAAGAAATACGTAAGTACTTTATCACAAATATTAGTTAAAATTTACTTCACTATCCAAGTATTTACTTACATACCTATACTTGTCTTTTTAATTAAAATATTTTGAGTTATAATAACACAAAATACTAACATTAAAACTTTGTATACTAACAAGATTTTTAACTAAGTAGAATAGATCACATTTCTGTTAGGAATCGTTCAGATTTATTTGTTGTTCACACTATCTACCTATTTCTTCCGAATCAAACGTTGCGATTCCCGACGAATGACCTTGCAATTTGCATGCATTAGGTATCGCATAACTCATATAGGGGCGAAAGTATGGTCAGTCGATCGTAGTCAGAATAGGTACTTCACCTAAGTAACATAATTAACATTTCGCAATGTATTTTTTTACTTTCTATTGACATCCCTTAATAACCACGCAAAATCCGCCGTGACTTAGAAAGCGGAAAAGATGCAAAGTAATATGGACACTAACGCGCAGCGATAAAGTTTTATTTGGCTTGCGTGCGCGATTTATCTGATTAATAATAATTAGGTAGGCTATTAAACATCGGCAAGCAATCGACGTCAAAGGAGTGCAACTTCTGTACGTAGTACTATTATTTATTCTGTGATAGAACCCAGTCCCCCCCCCAGGCTACAAATTCGGAGTACATGTGGAGAACGATCGCTGTAGAAAATTATGTCCCAGACATATGGACAAAATAAGTGAGGCGCTGCGATCGCTAAGATGATTCAATAAAAGCGAGACGGACCAGAGAAGATTTGGTGGCGCAACGCCGTAGACGTCAGAGGGCCACCTGCCAGCCACGAAGGCTGGCCCGTCAGCAGCTCCTACACCTGCAGCTCCTGACTTAGGTGCTCTCATAATGATGCTGCAGGAGCAGGCTCGCCACCAGAAGGAACAGGCTCGTTGGTTGAAATAGCAGCAGGAGGAACAGGCTCGCCGTCAGGAGGAACAGGCCCGCCGACAGAAGGCACAGGCCCGTTGGTTGAAAGATCAACAGGAGGAACAGGCCCGCCAGCAGGCGTAGTGTTGTGTAGTAGTGTTGCTCGACATGACAACCACCTATCGGAAGATGAAACCCGAATCGACCAAGTGAACAATCGGATTGACAACGTGAGGGCTGAACGTGAAGAAAACTCTGGAAGACCTCAAACTTGGGGATGGAATTACAGCTCCCGTGGTAGCTACAACACCTTCGCTACGTGGATTCAAAGTGCCGCCGTTCGACGGGACTTCTTCCTGGTCAGCCTACAAAATCCAATTCAAGGCTGTCATTGAGGCAAACGGCTGGTATAAAAGTCAGGCCATAACTGCACTCAGCTTGCGTGACCAAGCCTTGACTGTGTTGGAAGCTTTCGGTAAGAAAGTGACTTACGAGCAACTCCTTGAGTCATTGGAGGCGAGATATGGCGACGCTCCCCTGGAACACGTCTTTTGTGCGCAGTTTAAAGATCGTGTGCAACGTAGCAACGAAAACCTACCATATGTATACCATACTGTACCTGCGCTCATTGAAGGGAACCTGGTGCAGACATTCATCGACGGCATCCGCGACCTTGAAGTCGTTCGTTGAAGAGTTGCTATGAGGCTCGGACACCACGAGAGGCTTAAGAACGCCTTGGCCCATGAACTGGAGGTGGAAGCCGTGCGGCAGTATCTTCGCTCCCATCGCGACAAGGAGGTTGCGGCAGCTACAGTTCGCGACCGCAATAAAGGGTACAGCCCTAGGTGCTATGGCTGTGGAGAAAGGGGCCATCTTAGATCCAGCTGCCCTAAGCGAACTATAAAAAGGGAAGGTGATCGATCTCGAGAGGGTAGTGCGACTAACAGCACCGCCCAGCAGCAGCAGGAAAGCGAGTAAAAGCCAGGACTGCAGGGCGGGTGCTGGCTGATGTTAAAAGAGCCCTAAGGATTTCGATCTCACAAACCCACGATGGGTACAGCCTAATCGTCAAGGGCAAGATAAATGGAATGTCGTGTAAACTGACCATAGACTCCAGTGCCTCTTGCACGGTTGTCAGTTCCCAACCTATAAGACAGTTTATTGGGATTACGCATACAACCAAGAATGCATTAATTTGGTAAAAGCCACCTGTCAACGCATACCCGTCCGTGGAGAGAAGGAGTTGGAGCTGAAGCTAGGCAACATGATCTACCTGCTTTATGTCTTCGTGGCTGATATAATGGACGACTGCGTCCTGGGCCTAGACTTTATAAGGAATAGTTGTTGTAATATCGACGTTATACAAGGTGTTTTGAAATGTGGACAGGAGGTACTTTTTGTGGAAGGGACGTTATCAGGGAACGTGTAGAGTATTAAGAATATTTTTTTTCCGCCGAGATCGGAAACGATTGTGCCGGTAAGTCTTCCTCGGAACCCTGGACAAGCTCACCGATGGGTACTCGTGGAAAGGGTAGACAATGACCTTCTATGGAAAGTAGCTCGAACCTTGGTCAGAAACACTGACATCTCAGGAGTACGTGTGCTGAAACTTTGTGGCCAGGAACAGATTATAGAAAAAGGCACACTGGTTGGTACTTGTGAGGAAGTGTATTGGTTGCGTCGGTGCTAATATCTATCGAGTGGGACCCCCAGCAATGATTCACAAACGAATGACCACACTTTTAGAAGACTGTCGCAGCGTTCTCTCCCCGAATGAAGTAGTCAAGGTGAAGAAGTTGTTCAAAACAAAATAAACACAGGAGAAGAATTGCCTATCCGCCAACGGCCAAAAAGATTGCCGGTAGTACGTGAAAAGGAAGTGGAAACCAATGGAAGGATGGTGTTATTGAACCTTCATCTAGTCCATGGTGGTCACCGTAATGCTGGTAAAGAAGAAGGACGCCAGCATACGGTTTTGTGTTGACTACCGACTACAAATAAGGACAGCTATCTCTTACCAAGAATTGATGACACGCTGGACATGCTTAGATCATGCATGGATCTAAAAAGTGGCTACTGACAAGTTGAAATCGACCCTAAAGACAAGGAAAAAACTGTGTTCTCGACGGGAAAGAGTCTGTGGCAATTTAAAGTAACGCTGTTTGGATTGTGCAATGCTCCTGCAACGTTTGAAAGGTTGATGGAACTTGTACTTACCGGGCTAATTGGCGATGCCTATCTGGTCTACTTGAATGATATCATCATCGTAGGCCGTACGTTTGAAGAACACCTTCAAAACCTGGAACGCGTGCTCATGAAGATTCAGAGTGCTAACCTCAAGTTGAGTCCGAAGAAATGTTCACTATTCAAACAGCAAGTCAACTTTTTGGAAGAAGGTATCTGCACGGATCCAGAGAAAATCGCCGCTTTCAAGGATTGGCCGGTTCCAAAAGACAAGACGAAGGTTAGAGCATTTTTGGGTTTCTGCTCCTATTATCAGCGATTTGTGAAGAACTTTGCTGATATAGCCAAACCTCTGCACAAGCTAACCGAGGAGAAGCGACATTTCAACTAGGATAAAGGTGAATTACTGTGAATTACTATGCTCAGGACAGACCACACATACAGTTCCCAACTGACTAGGTGTAGAAAGTATTCACTACCTTTTCGTGGTCGAAGTCATCGCTGCGACGTCACCACTTGGCTTGAGCACTGCCCTTCATCTTCCAGTATGGGCTTGATGTCCGGATCTTTCTGCTGTACATGTTTTAAGCTGTCCTTCCACTCGTTGCTAAGGTGGTCTGTCCTGAGCATCCACACAGATACAACTTACTTCTTGCCTAGTACAATGTTTACAATCTTCAGGACAAGGTCTCAAGGCTGTTAGCCACACTACCCTCTCGCGATCGATCACCTTCTCTTTTTACAGTTTACTTAGGGCAGCTGACTCTTCCCCCCCCCCCGGCCGTCGTAAGAAGCTAGTTTTATTTAATTATAAAATACAATTCTGTGTTCCATAAATCTTTCAGAAAATTAGGAAACAAGAAATTCAAGGAGTAATTCAAACAAGTGCGTATTCTAGTTTTATGCAGCCCTAGTACATTAATGGTGAGTGGTACGAGCACGCTCTGGTAACGCCCAATAACCACGCCCGTGTTTCCGTGATCCTGATCTGGTAACGCTCAATATCCACGCCTGTGCTTGTGTGCCTGTGAGTACTTAGATTATAAGCAGTACTAATTTAAGGAAAGCCTACGCACTGTGTCTTAGCGAGCGTCTTTACAATTGTATTCATCAAAATTGCTAATCATTATTTAAAGCCTTGAGATATTTCTGTTTGCCTGGTACTATGGACAGCAAATTGAATAAATCTTTCTCGGAGAGTGACGTTAATCAAGTAGAGCAAAGGGACAGCACCCCCCCCCCCCCGATTTTTGATTTTTCTCGCAACAAGCGAAAGAGGGAAGTCGACAATATTATGGACTTTAGCAGTCTTAAAGACGAAATTAAGAATATGATATCCTCCGCCTTCGCGTTCCAAAACAAGAACTAAAACAAATTAGTTCTTGTTTTGGAACGCCAAGGAGGACAGAAACTATATTACTCTATTACAGGACAAAATTGAAGACATGCAAATGAACAACCGTAAAACCAATTTTGAAATTAAAAACGTACCTAAAAAATCGGGTGAAACCAAAGAAAACCTCATTAATATGGTAACATGTTTGTCGAAAAACATTGGTTGCAACTTAAATAGGACTGATATCAAGGATATCTATAGGGTGCGCGGAAAGCAGGATAGTTTACGCAATACTCCAATTATCGTAGAAACATGTTCAACACTTTTAAAAACAGAAATACTGAAAATGAGCAAGGCATTTAATATCAACCATAAGATTAAGCTATCTGCTAAGCACCTGGGAGTACATACAGAAGAAGATACTCCTGGCTTTGTTTCAGAGCAGCTCACAGCAAAAGGCTCTCTACTACACTTCCTCTACCGAGACCTCGTCAGATCCAAGAAATATAAATTCTGTTGGACAGCTTATGGTAAAGTTTATGTGAGAAGAGACGAAAACTCCCGTATAATTAAATTACGTACTACTACTACGTAATAATTAAATCTGAAGCACAAATTTAACAACTCCAATAGGACCCATGACTAGGTTCAGTGTTAACCGCAGAATATTCCTATAAAAGTATAATATTAATAATTTTTCTTGTATCTACAAATGTTCATTATGTTCTCTGTATACTTTATTTTCATGAATTATTTAATTATTTTTTTTTATTTTTTTCTTTATTGAAACAATTTAATTTCACACACAAACCTCAGAGTTACATTATACACACTTATTTTCATACTTTGCATACAAATAATACACGATACTTATATGTTATTGTTAACTACTTATCTAAAATTCATACACACTTACATACAACCTAACGTAATTGATAACTTATTTCATTTTGCAAACTTTAATCCTCGTAAATTAATAGCTCCGAAATCATTTTTGTTTCACTTATCATGAATTGTGAACTGATTGCCTACTGGCAAATTAAAAACTGTGACAGACCTCTCAAACGCGATCTAAGTTACACTCGCATATATATCTTTTATGAGAATGAATAGCTCCATAAAAATTCTAAATGGCCTTGATGCCTCGGATACAGTACAGGCTGTTCACTGTGATGTAGAGGATATACCAAAAAATACTTGCATAAAAATAGTGATTTAACCATTATTTCTCAAAATATTAGAAGTGTTTACAGTAATAGTGAAGATCTACACCTGACCCACACACGCTTAAATTTTGATCCAGATATTATTGTATTAACAGAATGTTGGCTTACGGACAACAAAATAATCCCAAATATGACAAACTATTCATATTTCGCTACAAATTTTCATCTCAATCAAAGAGATGGAGTGGTCGTTTATGTGAGAAAAGGTGTTAAAGGAATGTCAAAGAAATAAGACTTGAGCACGCTGTATGTTTCAGATTGATACTCACGATACTACCATTTTAGGTATATATCGCTCACCCTCTAATAATAATGCTGACATCTTTATTAACTCTCTAAACCTACACTTAGAAATGATTAAATCACATAAACGTATTGTAGTAACTGGTGATTTAAATATAAATATAATTCCTAAAAGTATAAAGCAGAATTATGAGCGCAGCAATAGGTTTCAATATCTAAATATGATGAGCATGTATGGCTTACTCTTTGGTCACTACTTGCCAACAAGAGGTGTTAATTGCTTAGATTATTTTATGCTTGAATTAGAAAGAAATAAAAAAATGCTCAAATTGCCGTCTTAAACACCACTGTCACTGATCATTCTATGATATTGCTAACCTTGTCAAATATAAAGCTAAAAGAGAAATTTTTAAATATCAAATTACGGACTAATTTTACAAAGACACTTAATAGTTTAATTGATAAAAACCTCTCACAAATATTGTTTTGTGATAACCCTAATTTTGTGATAGAAATGCTCATAAACAAAATAACCGAGTAACCATTACAAGATAACACTACTGAAATTCAAGTACCCAAAAGCAAACGTGTCATGAAACCTTGGATCACTCCTGGACTTTTACGCTGTACTAGGAATAAACGTAAAATACAGAAAAATCTTCGTGTTGATCCCTATAATGAAGTTTTAAAAATTAGTTATAAAAGATATCGAAATTATTGTAATAATTTGCTTAAAAAATTAAAACGCAAATATGAAACGCAGTAACTAGCACTTTCATCTAAAAACTAAAAGAATTTTTGGAACAACATAAAAAGAATAGCCCATTTAAATAGCTCAAATACCGATAATACAATTTTGTTAAATATAGAGCCATCCCTTAAGGAATCAGTTAATTATATCAATAACTTTTTTGCTAACACGGGCAAGTTTCTAGCGGATAATCTTTTAAAAATTAATACAAAAACAAATAATCATTTAGACACTAGCACATGATATACTTATGAGCCTCAAATCAGACAGTGCACCTGGATATGATAATATTCCAATGAAATTCTTCAAGCTTGCTAAAAATGGAGTGGTCCCTATTATTTGTCATTTAGTTAATATTTGTTTTAAGCAGGGTAAGTAAGTAAGGTAAGGTATAATAACTCCAGTACACAAAAATGGGAGCAGAGACGATGTTAATAATTACAGGTGTTTCTGTTCTTTCGTCTATCTCAATAGTAATAGAAAAACTAATAAGTAAATGACTAGTACAATACATCAATAAATTTAAAATACTGTGTGACATGCAATTTGGTTTTAGACAAGAAAAATCTACAGAAGATGCTATAACAGCTCTTACCTCCCTAATCGTTGACCTACTAAATCAAGGAAAGAAACCCCTAGCCGTTTTTCTAGATCTTAAAAAGACCTTTGATACTGTCTCGATTCCTATCCTAATACAAAAACTAGAAACAATTGGCATCGTAGGTACACCACTCAACTTATTCAAGGATTACTTGTCTGAAAGAAAACAAAAAGTCAAAAGTGTGTTAGTGATGACTCCTTTGTTACCTATGGTGTCCTACAAGGCAGTGTACTAGGTCCAACCTTGTTTCTTGTTTATATTAACTATTTATGCAACCTAAAAATAGATGGAGCTCAAATTTTTTCTTACGCGGATGATACGGTTGTTGTATTTCAAGATACAACTTGGGAAGCAGTTCGCAAACGGACTGAACAGGGACTGGCCGAAACAGCCTCTTGGCTTAGGACTAATTTGCTTACTCTTAATGACCAAAAAACTAACTACGTATGCTTTACCATCAATAACCGGACTCAGCCACAAAATGATCTTAATATAAAAATTCATAAATGTAAAAACGTTATTGATGCTGATTGCACTTTTCCAACCATAAACAAAGTATCGGCTATTAAGTATTTAGGTATAATTATAGACCAGCGATTGACGTGGCACAACCAATTCGAGCATCTTATGGGCAGGGTCAGAAAGCTAATTTGGATTTTTAAGCAACTTAGACATGTAGCATCAAAAAATGTACGAACTAAAGTGTACACTGCATTGGTACAATTCTTACTTGCATATTGTATTCCTATATGGGGTGGCCTCCAAAACCAAATTCTTAGAAGTAGAAAGGGCTCAAAGAGCATTACTCAAAGTAATGTTTTTCAAACAATTATATAATATATGTGAGCTACTAACAGTAAGAAAGTTATATATTTTACAAACCGTTTTAAAAATACATAGTACCTAGTCTGACTTCTGTAATAGTAACGCAGAAAGTAAACACAAAATTTGCTTCTCATCAATATAAAAAGCAATCAGTTTTTATATACAATAAAATAAACAAAATTCTCAATATATATAAAATGAATAGATATAATTGTAAACAGTTGTTGACAAAATGGTTAAAACAATTAGACTATGAAAAAACAGAGGCTATTTTACTAGTAAGCACACACACACACACACACACACACACACGCGCGCGAGCACGCGCGCGCACGCACGCACGCACGCACGCACGCATGTACGCACGCACGAACGCACGCACACGCACACGCGCATGCACGCACGCACGAACGCGCTTACGCACGCACATATACGTAGACGCACACGCACACGAACACGCACACGTACACGCACACGCTCACACTCACGCACACGTACACGCGCACGCACACGCAAGCGCGCACGCACACGCTCACACTCACGCACACGTACACGCGCACGCACACGCAAGCGCGCACGCACACGCAAGCACGCACGCACGCACGCACGAACGCACGCACACACGCACGCACACACACACACACGCGCGCGTTTTTATACACATTTCAAACATATTTTGGGGTACCCTGATGCAGGCAAGGAATTTATAGTTGACACAGACACGAGTAATATAGGACTTGATGGTGTGTTGTCTCAACGGAATAGTGATCAAGAGATTGTGATAGCGTACTTCAACAAGTCATTGTAAAAACTGGAAAAGAACTATTATATCACAAGACGTGAATTGCTAACTTTGGTAAAGTCCTTGCAGCATTTTAGCAAATATCTTCTGGGGCGGAAATTTGACTTACGAACCGACCATGCTGGACTAAAATGGCTATTGTACTTCAAAAATCCAGAAGGACAAGTTGCGAGGTGGATGGAACTACTGCAGGAAGACGACTTTGTGATCGAACATCGCAGCGGGAAATCTCATTGTAACGCAGATGCATTGTCAAGAAGACCTTATCCTTAAGATTGCAAGCATTGTACTAGGCAAGAGAACAGACCTCTCAGGACAGACCACACATACAGGTTCCAACTGACTAAGTGTAGAAAGTTTTCACTAGCTTTTCGTGGTCGAACTCATCGCTGAGACGTCACTCCACTTGGGCTTGGGAGCACTGGCCTTCATCCATTCCATTATGGGCTTGATGTCCGGATCTTTCCGCTGTACATGTTTTAAGCTGTCCTTCCACTCGTTGCTAAGGTGGTCTGTCCTGAACATCCACACAGATACCACTTACTTCTTGCCTAGTACAATGTTTACAATATTTAGGACAAGGTCTTCTTGACAATGCATTCGCATTGCCGTGAGATTTCCCGCTGCGACTTTCGATTACAAAGTCGTAATCTTTCTGCTGCTGGGCGATGCTATTAGCCACACTACCCTCTCGCGATCGATCACCTTCTCTTTTTTTACAGTTTGCTTAGGGCAGCTGGATTGAAGCCGGCCTCTTTCCCCGCAGCCGTAGCACCTTGGACTGTATTTTTTTTGCAGTCGTGAACTGTAGCTGCTGCAACCTCCCTAACCCGATGGGAACCATGATCCTGCCGCTGCTGGGCAGTGATGTTAGCCACACTTACTTACCTACCTACCTACCTACTTAAAGTTTTGTTACCATTTGACAACTTTAAGCGTAAGGAATACAATCCTCTATCCATTAACGACTCCGTGTAGTGGCAGTTGAGAATATCCACTACCCCATATCTTCTCGTGGGTGTCGTAAGAGGCGACAGAGAGAGACAGGCAGGAGATGGGCAGCAGCAACTTCCTAATAATAACAATAATATAATAAAAAACTGCGATTGCCAACCTGCTCACCACTTGTGGCAACTATGGCAAATATCTCCCCTCCCATGAGAAATGACGCAAACAAATAGTCCCCAGTCCCCGGTGGCCCCACTATTACTGGCTAAGGTGGCAGACCATGGTAACGGCGGGGCAGGGGGTGCTAAGAATCTCCGGTGGAGGTTCGGTTGCCACCTACAATGACTCGACCCGGCAACATATAACGCACGATCCCTGAGGTCTGACGAGAAGATACTGGAGCCGGAAGAAGTGATAGACAATTGTGGTGGCATATTGTTGGATTATCCAAGGTCCGAAGAGAGGGGGAGACACGGTAATCCTCGAGTCCGGCAATTTGTTCTATCACCGGGAGGGCGACCATCTGTCCCAAGGTGGTGTTGGATTTATCGTCCACAGGTCTCACGTCAACAACGTTGTGAAGATTGGGAGTGTGTCGACGAGTGTCGCGTACTGATACTCAGAATTACCAAACGGTATTCGCTGCAGGTCATATTGGTTTACGCACCAACCTCGGCACATCCCGATGAGGAGGTGGAGGAAATGTATAAGGATATTTCTAGAGCCATGCATTCCTCCAAAATACACTATACAGTGTTGATGGGAGACTTCGACGCAAAACTGGGCACAAGGGAAAGCGGTGAGCTGGAGTTAGGTTTAAGAGTTAGGAGTTAAATTTGGAGTAGGGCAACGGAAACCTAGGGGTCAGCAGCTGGCCGACTTTATGGAGAAAGAGGGACTCTTTATGATGAACTCTTTCTTCAAGAAGCGGCCCCACAAGAAGTGGACCTGGTAAAGCCCCGACGGTTCGACAAAAAATGAGATTGACTCCATTATGATGACAGACCCCAACTATTCAGTGATGTCTCAGTGATCGCGAGGGTGAAAACTGACAGCGATCACCGAATGGTTAGAGGCCCACCGAACTTAAACGTTAAGTTGGAGAGATCTTGTCTACTGAAGTCAACGCTCCGTCCCCCTCGTGCGCTAATCCAAGGTCCCAAAAACTTTCAGCTCGAATTAGACAACCATTTTCAGAGCCTAGAATACTGCAATACAGTGGACGATATGAATGACAAGCTCATGGAAACTTTCCATGCGGTCGGAGCTAAGTTCTGCAAGACCCGCCGCAGAAGAATACAAAACTCTCCGATCACACTCTCAATCTCATGGATGTTAGACGGGAGATGAAGCTGCAGTCGTCGGCAGATTTGACTGCATACAGGCAACTGAACAGACAGATCTGCAAATGCATGCGGCAGGACTTACGCAACTCCCCCCCGAACGGGTTCCCGCCTTGTCGTGGCGGGGGGCTTAGAAGCCGTGGCTTGGTCACCCACGGCGAAACAAAGAGGAACCCATATGGCTGGTCCAAGGTGGAGGGCCGGCCCGAGGTGGCCACTCCGAGTGGGCTTGGGAAGCCCACTTCGGATGTGTGTTGGTGGACTGCGGTGAGAGGTGTGTCCTCCCCACCTACCGCTGCAGCCGAGGTGGAGTCGCGGTGGAAGAGGAGTGTTGGTATGGCGATGCGCCGCTCGCCCTATCCTCCGTGACTCAAACGGGGCCGCACCGTTGATGCGGTGGTGATGGGGCTGCGGGGGGAGAGGATTGTCGGTATTGCGAGGCGCCGCTCTCCCTATCCTCCGCAGCCGAATCTTGGTTGGCGGCGGAGCCATAGACCAGATCCGCCGCTGGGGTCGGGAAGGCTAGTACTTCTAAGTGCTCGTTTTTCCTGGCCCCATGGCCTTCGCGCATCGGACGCGGGGGCGTCTGTTGCGCAGATGTAATTGGAGGCCGTGGAGGAAGGCGTGCCATGTGTTCTGGTGCGCCTTACTTGGAAAGGAGAACGGGGAGGAATATTCCTCTCCCGATGAGGTGCTGCCATGGGGCGGCAGTCGCTGGTGGGGCCGCGGATGTGTGCGAAAGCGTTCCCGTAGCCCTGACAATATGCGACGAAGGTGGAACACCATGGGGTTTTAGTCGGTGCGAGCCCGACATAACCCGTCCTTGCCCCCCGCGAGGCGGATATGCGTAGGCATTTCCCCATGTTAAAAAAAAAAGGACTTACGCAACTTCAATATAGCTCGTATTGAAGAAGCAATTGAGCGGAACCAGGGCTCCAAAGTCATTGCCAGAGATCTGTCTGCCAGCAAAAGCCAACTGTCAAGGCTGAACACTGAGTGTGGCAGCATCGTTTCCAGGACACCTGAGATTCTGAGTAAGATTGAGAGGTTCTATGGGCAGCTGTACACATCATCGTTGGAGTCATACGCAATTGTGAGTAACGATCCAAGAACAAGTCTTATCCGACACTATTCCGATGATATCCCGGACGTCAGCCTGAGCGAGATTAGAATGGCTCTCCAGCACCTTAAAAACGGCAAGTCCCCGGGCGAGGATGGAATCACAGCGGATTTTCTGAAAACGGTTAGAAAACCGGTACTTGAAGTCCTTCAGAAGCTCTTTAATGCCGTCTTACATGGAGGGACTACTCCCGAGGCATGGACCAGAACTGCAGTGGTCTTGATCTTCAAGAAAGTTGAAAACGCCCTCTTAAAGAGCTACAGGCTGATAGACTCTTCCGAGCCGCGTCTACGTGCTGTTTTCGAGAGTAATTACGAATCCTCTTGCACACAGACTCGACGACTTCCAGCCTCCCGAACAAGCCGGTTTCCGAAAAGTCTTTAGTACCATAGACACATATATAACCTTCGGCAAATTGTACAGAAGTCCGAAGAGTACAATATGCCACTTTGCCGTGCGTATGTGGACTATTAGAACGCCTTTGATTCCGTCGAAATTTGGGCAGTTCTACAGTCCCTTCAGCGGTGCCAAGTTGACTGTCTGTATATCGAAGTGCTGAAGTGTTTGTACAGTAGGGCTACGATGGCTATCCGAGAACAGAACCAGAGTACGAAACCTATCCAACTGCAGATAGGTGTAAGACAAGATGACGTTATTTCCCCGAAACTCTTCAACGCTGCATTGGAAGACGTTTTCAAGCTACTGGACTGGAAAGGATACGGTATTAACATCAATGGCGAGTGCATCACTCACCTTCGATTTGCCGACGATATAGTCATTATGGCAGAATCGCTGGAGGATTTAAGCACTATGCTCAATGACCTCAGTGTTGCCTCCCAACCTATCCGTTGTACATTTGAGATTTAAAAACAGCCATTAATTTGCTTTTGCCTCATTATTTTTTTCTTTGGCGTCGCTTATTACCGCACAATGGAAAACATGAAACATCGATATATTTACGAGTACGAGTTCTACCGTGGCAACAGTGCTATAGAAACAGCTCGAAGGATTAATGATGTGTACGGCGTTTACCACGATACGTTTTTGGTTTCAACGTTTTCGTTCTGGAAATTTCGACCTTCAGTACCAACCCCGTGGACGGCCGGAGACCAAAGTAAAAATTGAAGAATTAAAGAATATTGTGGAAGTGGACCCATCACAAAGCACTTCAGAGATAGCTGCAGGCTTTGGAGTAAGTGATAAAACTGTATTAATCCACTTCTGTATTAATCCACAATCTCATGAATTGAGTGAATCGAACTTAGAAACACACGTAGACTGCTGTATTACTTTGCTCAACCGACACAAAAATTTAGGAATTTTAAATCAAATCACTACTTGTGATGAAAATTGGATACTGTACGATAATTGGAAGCGCTCGTCGCAAGGCTGAACCCTGGAGACCCAGCCAAATCCTGCCCTAAACGAAAATTGACTCAGAAAAAGTTACTTTTGAGTGTTTGGTGGACTAGCGCCGGTATAGTTCAATACAGCTTTCTAAAATCTGGCCAAACGATTACGGCAGATATCTTTTGTCAGCAACTGCAAACCATGAAGGAAGAACTAGCTGCTAAACAACCGAGATTGGTCAAATTGCTCTAGGCCATTGCTGCTTCACGACAACGAAAGACCACACACTGCACAACAAACAACCACTAAGTTAGATGAGCTACAATTGGAATGTCTGCGACAAACACCGTATTCCCCGGACCTTGTTCCAACAGATTACCATTTTTTCCGGAATTTGGACAACTTCTTACAAGGAATAAAATTCAACTCCAATGTGGCAGTCCAAACCGCCTTCAAAGAGTTTATTGATTCTCGTCCCATGGCTTTTTTGTTAAAGGATCAATGAACTACCTATGAGATCGCAAAAGTGCATAAATAACAATGGTGCATACTTTGATAAATTACGTCTGTCCGAGCTACGCCACGCTGTCGAGCAAAAATGTGGCACCGCCGTACTATACTTTTCTCGAAGCAATTCAGACCATTTTCGACCCCCTATATAACTTCGTTGTGGATAAAACTAGAAACCTGAATTTTTAAAAACCAAACAGGCGTACAATGCCTGCTTGGTTTCTAAAAGTTCAGGTTAAATTCAGGTTAGTTAGTATTAGTAAAAATTCAGTAGACACGGTATATTTCAAATTTCATTCAATTTGAACCAGTGGTTTAGGAATTATAATTAGTTAACATAACAACATCTTGTTGTGACCATATAAATATTAAAAATATTTTATGCTTTAAGAAAATAGATTGACTTGGCAATCGCACTAAGCAAGCGATTTTAATATAATATGTATTACTTGTGAGATACATTGTGCTTTCATACGATGGCCCAAGTCAATCTATTTACTTAAAACATAAAAGATTTTTAATATTTATATGGTCGCAACAAAATGTTGTTATGTTAGCTAATTACGTAATAACCTAAGACAGAAGGACCCTTAAGTAGGGATTGAATAAATTAACCGACTTGGTATTACATGGATCTCACAACTTTTTACGGAAGAAGAACTAAGTTGCGAGACTTGGTTTTTTACAAGTTATGTTTTTGATGGCATATATTTTCTAAAAAAAATTGACCTTATATTCCTCCCGTACAAAACGCCAATTTCATAGGTAAGGACCTATTATTTTCGCGAACAATACACATTGATCAAAACTACTTTTACGGATTTTATCGCGTTTAATTTTAAATTATTTCAATTCAGATTTGATAGACCACAAATCCTTGCGAAAGAACATCGATTCCTACCAAGGATGATACGTGAGGCTATTGAAATTAAAAAACATCCTAATTTCAATAGTGAAGTAGGCTTGGGTACTACCACCTGCTTGGGACCATGTAATTAATAAAATTCAAACTAAGCCCAAATATACCACTGCAAGACTTCAAGACAGTTTATTCTGCGTAGATCGGACCATAAATAATAATTAAAAAGCTGAAGGTTAAGATCAGTCACCTCAGTCCCCATGACAATGGGTGCTAGATAGAATTCGAAACGAAGGGAATTAAAAACAATTTAAAATTAAACGCGATAAAATCCGTACAAGTAATTTTAATCAATCCTAAAGCAACTAATAAGTAGCTATACCTAATCATTTTATACAGTGATTATTTTAAATAGTGTTATTTAAAGTATTATATTATGAATTTATTTTATAATAATAGAGTATTATTTTTAAAAGTCATTTTTAAGTGATAAGACCACTGAAGAAAAAAACCTACAGTCAAAACTAAAGAAGGGAGTGGGAAGGCGAATTTAAATGGCTAAAACCAGTGATGACAGATGATACAGAAGCATTTTGTTCATTATGTCATACTGAAATGTATGCGGAAATTTCACTTCGAGTTAGAGTTTTAGTTCTTTTACTATTTTTCCCAGGTAAACGTACTCGTCAACAACTTCGAGCTTAGTGCTCCCAACCATTACGGGCATAGGTGTGACATGGATATTAAACATGATCTTTGTTTTGTCCATGTACATGTTAAGACCTATCTGTTGGGAGGCACTATTGAGGTCATTGAGCATAGTGCTTAAGGCCTCCAGCGGTTCTGCCACAAGGACTATATCATCGGCAAATCGAAGGTGAGTGATCGCCATTGATGTCAATACCGTATCCTTTCCAGTCCAGTAGCTTGAAGACGTCTTCCAATGCAGCGGTGAAGAGTTTCGGGGATATAACGTCACCCTGTCTTACACCTCTCTGCAGTTGGATAGGTTGTTTAGCTTTAGGGACAACCATTTGCAAACGGTAGCTGTCTCCTCGACCATTTTCCCATTTACGGCACAGGACTCCATCCTGAATCAGAAAGCTGTCCCATTGGGCCCAATAGCATTTCGTGGTCGAACTCATCGCTGCGACGTCGCTGCATTTGGGCTTGAGAGTACTGGCCTTCATCCATTCCAGAATCGGCTTGATGTCCGAATCTTCCTGCTGTGCATGTCATAGGCTGTTCTTCCATTCGTTGAGGTGGTCTGTCCCGAGAATCCTCACAAATACCACTTCCTTACCCTCTTGTCTAGTTTTCTCACAATCATCAGGATAAGGTCTTCTTGACAATGCATCCAATGCATCTGTGTTGCCACACCATTTCCCGCTGCAGTGTCCGATTGTAAAGTCGTATTCCTGCTGCTGTGGGCGGTACTGTTAACCGCACTATCCTTTCGAGATCGATCACCTTCCCTTTTTACAGACCGCTTAGGGCAGCTGGGTCGAAAATGACCCCTTTCCCCACAGCCTTAGCACCTTGTGCTGTAACTTTTACTGTACTCGCGGACTGTAGGTGCTGCAACCTACAGTCCGCGTAACCTGAGGAGATCGATGATCCTGCCGCTGCTGGGCGGTGCAGTTAGCCACACTATCCTTTCGAGATCGATCAACTTCCCTTTCTACAGTTTGCTTGGGGCAGCTGCATCGAAGATGGCCCCTTTGCCCACAACATTAGCACCTAGGGCTGTATCTATTATTGCGGTCACGAACTGTAGCTGCTGCAACCTCCCTGACGCGATGGGAACGATGATCCTGCCACACGGCTTCCACCTCTAGTGCATGGACCAAGGCGTCCTTAAGCGTCTCGTGGTGCCCGAGCCTCACCGCAGCTCTGACTTCAAGGTCACGGATGCCGTCGATGAATGTCTACATCATATTTCCTTCAATGAGCACAGGTACAGACCGGTATGCTTTTCGCACCAGCTTCTCCACCTCAAGAGCCCACTGTTGCAGGTTTTCGTTGATGCGTTGCACGCGATCTTTAAGCTGCGCACGAAAGGCGTATTCCAGGTAAGCGTCGCCATATCTTGCCTCCAATACCTCAAGGAGCTGCTCATAAGTCACTTCCTCACCGAGAGCTTCCAGAACAGTTAAGGCCTGGTCCCGCAGGCCTAGTGTGAGAGCGGTCATGGCCTGACTTTTATTCCAGCTGTTCGCCTTCATAACAGCTTTGAACTGGACTTCGTAAGCTGAGCAGGAAGAAGTCCCGTTGAACAGCGGCCTTTCAATCCACGTAGCGTAAGTGTTGTAGCTACCACGGGAGCTGTTATTCCATCCCCAAGTTTGAGGTCATCCAACATTTTCTTCCTGACAGCAATAACTTTGTTCACTTGGTCGATTCGGGTCTCAAATTCCGACAGGCGGTTATTATGTTGGGCAATCTTATCCTTCACCTCCCTTATCTCTTTCCCGAAGGTAGCGTGAAGGAACCGTCTTCCTTATCGCGTTTGAGCTGCTCTTCTAAATGACGGGCCTGTTCCTCCTGCTGCTCTTTCAACTGACGGGCCTGTTCCTCCTGTCCACGCTGCAGCTCCTCCTCCAACCGACAGGCCTGTTCCTCCTGTCGTTTCTGGGCCTGTTCCTTCTGCTACTCTTTCAACCAACAGGCCTGTTCTTCCTCTCGGCGAGCCTGCTCCTGCAGCATCACCATCAGAGCATCTAAGTCAGTTGCTGCAGATGCAGGAGCTACTGACGGGCTGGCCTCCGTGGCCGGCGGCTGGCCCTCCGACATCTGCGGCGTTGCACCACTAAATCATCTCTGGTCCGTCTCCTGCTGCCGTTGACTTCGGGTACGGACACCCTCCATTTCGTCCTTAGGTAAAATCAACATGATTTTATCCCACTTCTGACACAAATTGTTACGAGCTCAGGGTACGTGACAATAAAAACTGCCGATTGAATTACTAAAATTGACACTTTAATTGCCGAACAGCAATTAAAACCTAAAACACACTAATAATTAATCGCACTAATCACTTTAGTTCACTTTATTTCGCTCCGAAGCTTCGCTTGTATTGCCAATTCAATATTGCCCCGGTCGCGGCCGTAAACGGCTTTATATATTTTCCATTGAAACATCCAGAAGGTTCCAGAAAATAGCGGCCCGATCGACGAGATGTGTAATATTCGAGTGTGGACTTTTCTAGAAAGCTTAATTCCTCTATTAGATACTAGATGACGCTGTTGGTGGAAATTACAGGCATGGCATTTTTTAGAAAACTCTCCTCGCTCTGCTTCCCGACACTAGATGGCGCTAGTGCCTTCAACTGCGGCGCGCAACATTACTAAATTCACTTATAAATTGGGACCACAATCATTCAATGTGTATATGTGCTCGCTACATATCATGGAGTATAGAGGTAAGTAGGACTATCTCCCATAGGAGAATAGTTGTAAAAATGTATCCATCCGTAAGCAGTAAATTGCAGTTCAAAAACTCTCTACAACAGCGCTCGAGTAGCTACAGTGGAGGTGGGTAAAGTGTATCATTTTTGCGATTGGAACATTTCCATCTCGATCACTGAAACACTGTTAGGTTTCATTTGGATCATCGACTCAAAAGATATAAAATACAGAATGTTACGAATACATTAGTTGCGTCGCGGGCGTTTTTTACTAACTTATTCAGTGAAATGTTATGTGGCAACAATGCTGAATGACATAAGTGCTCATAGATTATTTTTATTATATATTATATAGTTATTTTTATTTATTGTTTACCGTAAAAAGGTTGTATATAAAATCGATCCTCCTTCATACTTTATCCAGGCATAGGACTGGCGGCTAGTCCTTAATTTATGGCCAGCTGGCGTATTATTTTTGATGAAAAGGAAGAAAGTAAGTCACCATAATCATTACGCAAAAAAATCCTAAAAAGAACTCAGTATGTTTTCGTAAACAGACGCGAACATACACAATTTCACAAGTACGGATCAACATAAAATGACAACTTGTTAATGCAAACATTATATGCAAAAAAACGATCGTGTAGTAACTCTATGCTGATGACTTGCAATTGTACACACAAGCGAGTATTGACGATATTTCTACAGCGGTGGACATACTTAACAGGGACCTTGAGTACATTAAGAACTGGTCTGACAGGTTTGGCATAATGGTCAACCCTTCGAAGTGTCAGGCCATAATAATTGGTAGCCGTCCGATGATCCAGAGATTGAAAACAGTAGCTCTACCTCCTATCTTTTTTAATAGTACTGAGATTCAATTGTGTTCCACTGTGAAGAATCTAGGTTTATTAATTGATTCTACTTTGAGTTGGAAAGCCCAAACAACGACCGTTAGCCAGAAAGTCACTGGTACCCTGCGTTCTCTCTATCGCCTAAAAAATTTTCTAACATCTGAAATTAAGACAATGCTTATGCAGAGTTTAATTTTTCCCCTAATCGACCATGGTGATGTGTGTTATTTTGACCTGAATGCAGATCTTCTCAACAAATATGACCGTCTTCTGAATAACTGCATTCGATTCATTTTCAATATTCGAAAGTATGACCATGTATCCACGTATAGATCTCAATTAAAATGGTTACCTATTCGTCAATGCCGTTGTTTGCGTGCACTTACCACCCTTTATTCTATTCTGATGTCTCCAACTTCCCCTTCCTACTTATCTCCTTACTTTCAGTTGCTTAGTGCTAGTCATGAGAGAAACCTCCGCTCTACGAACAACCTTCTCCTATGTCCCTCCCATAACTCTGGACTTGTTCATTCTTCTTTCCACATTCAATCTATTCTCCTTTGGAACGCACTCCTTCTCGAAATCAGGATGGCTAGCAATTGGTACGCGTTCAATACAAACACTTACTTAATAAATTGGCACAATCAACATAGTATCAGTTTATATATATATATATATATATATATATATATATATATATATATATATATATATATATATATATATATATATTCTTGTTATTATGTATATTTGTATGAGTTTATATACATCTGACATTATAATATGTACTTATGTATTATACATTTTTATTATCTTAGTTATTTTATTTTTCATTTTATTATAATTAATTTTATCTATTTTTTGCGATGTACCATTTATATCTTATGTATTTTATTTCCATGTATTACAATTTTTTTTGTTATTTTATTTTAGTATTCGCATATTAACTTTTTAATACACCTACTTCATTCTAACTCTGCATCATCCCAAGGTACACTGGAAGAGAATGCCTTAGGCATTAACTCCGCCTATATACCACATGTGTATATGAAGTTTTAAATAAATAAATAAATTTGATACGTAAGTGCCTTAGTGGTCATTTTTAAGTGCACACTTACATTTTTGATACACTTCTCATTTGTTATCTCTTTCTGACTTTTATAGGTTGTAATTCTTTCGTCCGCTTACTCGCCACTCTCTCGCTCGCGGCTCAGTCGCCTCACGAGCGACGCGTTGCGCGAAATGAGCACAGAGCAAAGTAAATCGGCATATTAAAGTAGTAAAGTAAAGTTACAGCCTATATACATCCCACTGCTGGGCACAGGCCTCCCCTCATTTCTGAGAGGGTTTTAGGGCAAAGAAATGTCCGCCGCGCTGTCCCAATGCGTGTTGGCGAACTTCATTCACATGTCTTCGAAATATTTTTTTCTTATACCTCAGACATGCAGGTTTCTTCACGATGTTTTCCTTCACCGCCGAGCACGTGGCAAATCAGCATTTAAAATTGCAGTAAACAATTTCATTGGATCGGCATATTGTGAAGAATAAATATATAAAAATGAAGATTCCGAAAGAAATGATAGCTCAGAAGGGCTAGAACCCATAGCCGTAAAGCCAGTTAAATAAAAAAATATCTATTTGTCTATGATTTGTAATCGGAAAAGCGATCGATCGGAGCTTCTATGCTATTTATTACCTATCTATCTGCCTATCTAACAAGATCTGGTACATGCAGAATGTTTTGTGAAATGCTATCTAATTAATAGTATAAGTAAATGTTATATAATTTTGTTGATTATTATTCTGATATCTTTTAGTAACCATTTTGAAAGTGTATTGATTTTTGGCTACATTGAATGCAATAGTAATATTTCTGAAGAAATAGCGCTTATTGGAATCTTCGTAGGTATGTTTTTCTTATTTTATTTTAATGTAACTTTCGAATAAGTGTTAATAATTGTTATTAGAAAACGTTTCTCACTGTTTTACTCTTATTTCAAATGATTATGTGTGGTCTACAGTTTTTTCAAATATGCGGTTTTTTAGTACCTACCTACAAAAATTTTATGATCCTACCAAGTCCTGATTATTTACCATTAGATATCGAGGGCGTGTAATTAGACGTAATTAAGCAGAAAGGACTCAATCCACACAAAGTCACTATGGAGTTATAGGCGTTTGAAGTTGTAATTTTACATCTAAGAAAAAGTTACATTTTAAAATTTTTCTGGCCCATGAAAAAGATAGTCAATATTTTATCTGTCTATCAAAATAATAGCATATTTTGCAATAAATTTTGAAATATTAAGTGAAATGTGGGTTGAGTCCTTAGAATTAAACTTACGTTTGTAAAGACAGGTTTTTTTTCACTTTCTGAGAATGGACTCAAAACTACCCTCCGATTAGAAAATAAGATATCGAGGGCGTGTCATTGGATGTAATTAAGCAGAAAGTACTCAATCCACACAAAGTCACTTTGGAGTTATAGGCATTTGAAGTCTAAGTTGTAATTTTTCATCTAAGAAAAAGTAACATTTTAAATTTTTTGGGCCCATGAAAAAGATAGTCAATATTTTATCTGTCTATCAAAATAATGGCAGATTTTGCAAAAAATTTTGAAATATTAAGTGAAATGTGGGTTGCGTCCTTAGAATTAAACTTAAGTTTGTAAAGATATGTATTTTTTTTACGTTCTGAGAATGGACTCAAAACTACCCTCCGATTAGAAAATGAGTTATTAAAAAACAAAATAAGTAAAATTTAATTGAAATAAGGCTAGCAAAATCATGTTAAACACCATTTTTTTAAAAAATTGGAAATACAGCCCAAAAATGAATCAATTAAAATTTTACCAATTTGTCTCATTCTCCTCCAAGTCAAAATCAAGAGTTGGTCCGTATCCATTAAAATCCTCTCTGATATTGCAGTTTCCCTTAAGGTTACTGTAAAATGCATTACAGTCTTCAGATATTAAACTAAATATAGATCTGAGATCATCAAGCTTTGCTCCAGGTATGGGTTTTCCTTGGGGCCAAAGGACCTTCTATTCATATTTTTCTGCAGTGTAAATTCGCTCGTGATGCTTAAGCTCACATTCAATCTTGCTGAAATCGGTGTCATTTGGCAAGAAGGAATGGCCGGTCTCTAAGTATTTAAAAGTAATCGTTTTAAGCATTGGGTGGCTGTTAAATATAGTTTTTAGCATTGGGAATATCTCTATTTTGTCTCCTACAGCAATCGCTCCAAAAAACCAGATTCTCTACACCATTCCTCAAATGGCTTTTAATAAAATTAAGGAGGCACAACCCAACTTCTTGGGCTCCTCTTCCGGCTTCCCCTTCTGACCAGACATTGCGTCGTCCTTGATAGAGCCAACATGTATCTCAGCATTATAAACCCATAACTGATGTTTATAAAATACTATGTAAAATGCAAAACATAAAATTATTTCTAACTCCATAAAACACAGCCTAATTCACTGAAAGGATATACATTGTTTGAGTCTGAGTGATATTTCTGAGATCCAGAAGTGGGATCTCCTGTTCTAATCCAATCCTATATATTAATAAAATCTTGGCTACTTTTATCTAAATCATTTAAAGTTATTATGACTGACATTGCAAATAATTTTATATATATTTGAGTAATAATTTTTGACAAACACTTATGTTTATGCTTATGTACAATTAGCTTGGGCAAATACCATTAAAATTATATTAATTTTTGTGGATCAAGCATAGTACACATAACAGCAATACACTATAATATTATTTATACTAAGATGACATTACTTTAGTTAGCAATTCTTTATTTTAACAATTATAAGCCATTGCTTGACTATTACCTACTTAAAATTACACTGGCTTACAAAATTTGAAATTTCATAACACTCCATCACAACTGTAGTGAAATTTCGTTTTTGTTTCTTAAAAGTTAGTTCTCCACCAATATTACAAAATGAGTCAGGATTTTTATTACACTTTCTCGGCGTATTCACACAATCACAGCAATTACTTATAAATCACTAAATTTAAACTGATATGTAAACAATTAATTAAACCACTGTTTATTTGCTACCATTTGTTTACATTTATCACTGTAGTACTAGTTATATGGATCAACACATCACAAGAAATCTGAGGCCAATCGAAATAAAACTATTGCTGTTTACTAATGAGGGTAGGTGGCAAAAACAATATTAGTTTTCAGAGTTCCTGTGGCATGACTAGTGTGACCTATGTTATTAATACTCTACTCCCAGTAACAACTTCTGACTAAGCTAGTCAAATAGTGAATTCAAATCCGCAAGTGTATTTTAGTAAAAATTATACTCTTTGTATAAATTTTTTTTGATCTACTATACAAAGGGTACATGTCCAAGAGTGGACTTGTACTCTCAAGGAAGAGAAACAAAAGGTAAAACAGATTTTATATTTTATATTATGTACAAAATATATACAACTGATTACTCCACCACAGTCAGCTATTACAAAAAGCAAAAACATGAACAAAATATTTAACTCCCAGTTAAAAGTTAATTGGATTCTAACCACTATGTAATCAAGTTTCTTAGGATTAGTGGTGTGGCTCTTCACACAAAAGTGTAAATATTATGTTTATTTGTGTAAAGATAGCCATATTTTTCTGTCTTGGGTGTCTTTGATATTTTATATAGTTTTATACATATCAATCAAATATTATAACATTTTCAAACATGAACTGAGTAATCTCTTTTGTAGTAAATTTTTTGCATTCTAACAGCCTTTAAAACTCACTGCCGAATATAAGCCTTTCCGAGAATCTACTAAGTGACATATTTCTTGAAATATTAGCATATACTCTTCATTCCATGCAGCAGTGACCACAAGTTGCTCCTATTGTAGTTCAAAAAATGATTATTATTTTTGAATTAGTCCACATTTTGGGCTGAGACTACGTTCTCTGGCAGCTTATTCCACTCTGTGATTACATGGTTACAAATATAGTGTTTATGGGGGTTGTTGTTTGAGAAGCTGATACATAGCTTAAGATGGTGGCCCCTGAGGTGAAACAATTTGTCAAACTCAACATCGTAATGTACACTTAAGATCTTAAAGGTTTCGATTAGATCTTCTCGGTCGCAGTGATTTTTGAATGTTGTAAGTTTTAAAACTTTCAAATGTTCTTTAGACTGCCGTTTCTCCCTCTTATTATATATATCTCTTATCTTAAGCATCATTTCCGGTGTTAGGACAGTAAAGGTTTTTGTGACAGGGTAAATTAGTCTTTTAGCTTTCCAGAGAATTGTTGATATATGCTCTTCCCACTTTAAGTCTTCTGCAATTTTTTCTACCAAATCTGTTTGTAATTTAACAGCTGTATAAAATATCAGTGATACTGATGATGTTAGTAAATTTAAAACAACTTACAAGAAAACATGAATTGTGAGATTAATTTTCAATTGTAAGAACTGAAAATTAACATTAACAAGTTTATAAAAAAGTATGTTTTATCCATGAGGCCATAAGAGCAAATTATTGTACTTTAGTCACAATCCAGAATTGATACTTCTTGAAAAGTATATATGTTCAGAAAAAAAAAATTGCGCAAACATGAAATACTCAATTAATTCTTATTCAAATTGATATTTGGAATACCTGATATTTATCTAGATTTAAATAGATGTTATGATGCTATATCGTCAGGGGGCACTGCAATAAACATTTTTATGCAAACGAATGTTCCCATTTATCTCCAAAATAGATGAACCGATAGAGATAAAGTATTCTGAAAAGGGTATGTGACTCATTGATTTGTGATGGTCTGATGGTTCTTAGATATGTGTTATGGTGTTGACTCGGCAGTGGGTGCTGTAATTTATGCTTTTTGTGCCATAGAGTGCTTACATTTATCTCCAAAACGATTTGAACTATTTATTTACGCTTTTCTGTATTCTTAATCCATTTTATATCCAATATGTCTGACAACCCAAGATGGCCGACTATCAGCTAGTTATTTTTTATACACTCACATGATATGGGTATTAAAAGAAAGGGTTTGCTGAGAGAAATAAGAAAAATAAAATGATTTTACTCTAAATCCAATACAGCGGATTTTGACCTTAATTATTAAATTTGGCTAGTCTTTGAAAAATAACCCTGAAGCAGTATCTGTAAATGCTCCTGAAAGATATCATTTTGGTTTTTTATTCTAATAATTTCTGCTAATAAAAAAATACACTTAAATATTATTGTATTTTAATTCATTATAATAATCAATTATTATTTATGAAACTTCAAAGGCATATAACATTACTTAATTTCATCATTCCATATCCTTTTTTTTCCCATAATATTTGGACAAGCAGTTGGCAGCAACTATTAACAAACATAAAACAAACTACATACTACGATCTTGTCATTACATTTCATCATCATTATGGCAGCCCTTCACAAGTACATTGTTGAACATAGACCTCCCCCACGGAATGTCAGGTGGCATTCTATCTTGTGTGTGTGTCACCCTACACATTGGGTGCGTTTGGCAGAAAAAAGCGCTAGCAAGCGCTTGTAAACAAAATGGCGATCGTAAGCGGTAACCGCTGTCAAATCGTAAGTAGCTATTTTCCTCCAGGACACGATGTTAGTTTTAACCGGGGAATCTAACCTAATTTAAATATATGTTTGTAAAGTATTCATATTAAAAACTTACCAATCATGAATTTTAATAACATGTATATGTCTATTCATGTCATTATATTACTTAAAACTAATATTGCTCAAAACAACTTATAAACTCTACTTCAAAATAAACAAATTAAATAAGCAAAATGGCGGATTGTGTCAGCGCTACTGAAGTAGCAATCGTGTCCTGGCCGAAAACTATTTTAGCGCTTGTTAGCGCTTGCTAGCGCTTTTTTCTGCCAAACGCACCCATTGCTTACCCGAGCGAGGTTGCCACTCGAAAGCCTTTGGTCATCATCGGTTGTCAGATATTAAAGCTATATTAGATAGTCCAGTTTTACTTTAACGGGTCCGTTGGGATATTTCTTAAATCTTGGGACTACCGAGAATATCCTCATTAAAAAGTCTATCAAGAAGATAAACTCCTAACATAACCATCTCCGTAGTTCTTTGAGCGAACTTTAGCTTACTCATACGACCAGCAGTGGAGGACTACTACTTCTCAGATCCATATATTATCGCTGGCAAAATGCACAAAACGCACTGGCGCACGCAACTGGCACTCTTTGTTACTACGTACGGATACGTCACGAAATTTATAGTTATTTCCCAAACGCTGATACTGTATCCTTACTAGTATAGTAGCTTAAAACTTTTAGCATTTTATAGTAATAATGAGGTTTCTAAGAATAGCATACTAACGCTAAAACTTAAGTGGTAAATACATATGCTTAAACTATATATAATATTTTTACCGTCTCGAAAAATAGGACGCACTGATATTTTATAAAAAATAAAAACAAAAATTTTGAATTAAAAGAACAAATCAAATAAAATCTATCGAAATTCAAATCATGTCCACCCTACTTTACTATATATAATAATTTATTTTAGTATACTTGTGACGACATTACAGGACGAAAATAATGAGCAGTTTGATTAAATAGTTAATGCCAGCGTGGCAAATGTGATGGCAACGTTGTAAATATATTATATACGCAAACAATAGAAATGTGATTTGCATTTAAATGTATCAAAATAAGGTTTCGATATGTTTTACGTTCTTTAAGGAAGGATCCTCTCCAAGGATATCGTGAATTATATTATGTCAATATTTTGTAGAGTTGGTGACAATTAGTGACTAAAGAAAAAAGTAATGACGCAATACTCTGGATGGAATAGTAACACACACACACACACGCACGCACGCACGCACGCACGCACGCACGCACGCACGCACACACACACACACACACACACACACACACACACACACACACACACATATATATATATATATATATATATATATATATATATATATATATATATATATATATATATATAGGGCGGGATAGTTGTCATTGTTGTCACGCGTATAACCGATAAGTGCTCTAGTGATGAATCATCTTATTTACGCCAGACGTAAAATATCATGAAAGGCTTATGTCCACGCTGACGTAGAAGTAGAAAAATTCTGATAAATGTTCATAGATAACCCGGCTATTCTAATCCTTTCGTATCCCTATTGTTTTACATATGTGACTTAAATGGAAAAAAAGTATAAGTAACTAGGGAGAATATTAGGTAACATTTGCGTCGCTTATCATATCAGATGCGTGTTAGGAAATGCTGTACATATTATCATTCATGTCAAATACGTTGCCTTTATTTATGCAACTGATCGACGCGACGCCAAAATAAAGCTTAATGTCAAGGGTCAGAATACGCTACTTAAATAAAAATATTTGGTCCCACTTAACGTCTCTTCTACACCGTCGTAGGTATTGTGAAAGTGTAATGACTAACGACTTAATACATTTTTGAAAGTATTTTTAGCTACGAATGCATTTTCAAATTACATAGCTATGTAAAATGTTTTATATATCAAAATAAATTAAACCTTTTAATTGAATACTGGTATAACCATCTTCACGTTAATTGTGTCTCATAATATGGTAAGTATGGAAACATTTTGTTTTTACGAATGTTTAGCAATAACACGGCGATATGAGAGATCATGTAGAAGCGTTGTATTAGATATTAGTGTGTAATGATGACTCATTATAGCACCATTACAATAAGCATAGGCAGCGTCATCACTCAACGATGTAACGGTTACGCGATAAGTTAAAATATATATATATACATATATATACATATATATATATATATATATATATATATATATATTAATTGTTCCAAAGGGAATCAGAAGGTCGTATAATATTCAGAGATACTGGGTTCTGCTTCTAGAATCTCAGCCGCAGGCCAAATTAGTGCAGAAGCTCTTATATCTATTTTATAATGACATAATTTATATCGGAAATGAGTGTACTCACTTCTTAAAACTTTCAAATCGACTTGTGCTTTTGTTAACTAATTATTTGAATTAGATGTTTTGCGGAAATCTAGTAAATTAAAGATTTGCAAAAATATTAGCCGCCAAGTTTATTGGTTAATCATACCAGAATATATTTTTTTTTGATTTAATAGTCATAATCGTTCAGGACAACAACGCCACACAAATTATTTGTTAGATTATTATTCAGTGACTGAAATTATTATATTATTATGCTTTTAAAGTCCGCGGACTTCACTAGTCTTCGAAATATTTTTTTTTCTTATTTCTCAGACTTGCAGGTTTCGTCACGATGTTTCCTTAACCGCCGAGCACGTGGCAAATCAGCACTTAAAATTGCTTTTAACAATTTCATTTCAGCTGGCAGGGAATGAACCCGGGTTGCTCGTGTACTGTGAAATTTACAGCGAATGCTTAGCCGCTAAGCTACCATGGAAAAAATATTACTATACTAAATTTTAGAGTAAACTATAAATTTAAGTCATATTGCTGGATGCGTGTTAATTGCAGAGAGCACATACGACAGTAGGTGTTATAGATGTCTTGAATTTTCATCGTTTGAGTTTAAAATTTTTCTGGAATGAAAATTGTTTGTACTTTCGGGGTGCGAGGCCGTAGGCGGTCGCCCTCGTCGTCCACGCTTTGCGCCGCCCATGTGAGAAGTTTAATTTATAAAATTTTATGTTATAGATCCATCCCTGATCTCTGAAATGCTTAATGCCGGACACGAGGGCTAAGCCTGTCCCGGCAAGCGAGTTGTCAGCCTCAGAAGAAGAGACTCTACTCGAGGAGTACCTTCAGAGGCAACTGGAAGATGATGTTGCGAGGTAGGTTTTATATTTAAGATGATTAAAATTCTATTAATTAAACAACATGATACAATTAAGTCTTGCATGAGTTAGCTTAAAATAACGTAAAAAGTTTACGATACTAGTCATTAACCTTTTAAATTTTTGACCACCCGGTCAAAAAATGAACAATCAAATGTAACTACTAACTACATACTAACGACTATATCCTCAAATTCTGGTTTCCAGAATATTTGATGAGTCAATATATTCGGATCTTGAGGTGGCATGTGGGAAATTAAAAATACTTACGCATTCTTGTATACTAAAAGCACGTACTAATAAATTTTATCAAAAACTTGAAACTTTCTTGCATGTCAATATTGGACGCGACATATTTGACGAAATATATTCTTTTATAAGGTAAGAAAATATTGAGAGGTTTTTTTAAAGCTATTTAAGAACTCTTGTGCAAAATATTATTTTTCTCCATATATTTACAAATAGTTAAATCAAGTTTCCTTTACAGTGATGCATACGTTGAATGTAACATAAAGAATCAAGAAAAGGAAATTATTAAATATTTAAATGAAAAATTAAAACTAGAAAAAATTGATTCTACAAAGCCTAAAAAAAGGACCGACATTGTTACTACTGATGAACAAGAAGTTTTTTTGACACCTAAGTGTCTAAGTCCATACACTGATAAACAATTTAAAAATAGTTGTCTTAGCCCAAGCACAGAATTGACGAGGGAGTACTATGCCTTGGTACCAATAGACGGAAATTTACTTGATCAAGAGCTTAATGAACAAGATGCTTTATCGAATGCATTTCAATCTATTATAAATACTCAAGCTAAGGAGATTAATAAACCTCTGGTTACACCTCGGATTAAACCTACTACTTTATCCCTTACGTCTAGTCACACATCAAAAATAGTAAAACATTCCAACAGTTGTGATAATTTAGTTAGTTGTCATTACGAAGATATTTCCCTTCAAAACGAAAAAGTCATAGAAAAGAAAATCACTTCCTCTACTAGTCATAAATCTAAAGTATTTCAAGGTTTTGAATCTAGCAAAACTTACGATAATACTTATAAGTCTTTAAGTAAAGGTGAATCAGCCGTTGATAAAATAGTAGATCCAACATATTCACCAGACAGCTTAATTACTGATGATCCTAGTTCGTCATCAGATTACTTATCTGCAGCATATAACTATTCCCCAGGAATAAGCTCTACTGTTTGTCTATCTCAATTAAATGTTGCGGATACCATTACGAAAATGGATAACATATTCATCTCGTCAGATTCAGGATTGGAGAACACTGGTTTATTGGAGAGTCTAAGCAGCCATATAGATATCACATTAACTGATATATCCTTGACAGAAAGCACACTTCATGAACTGACGGATGATTTAAATCAACCACAAGATATTCCGACTAGTCCAACAGGAGAAAATCAGTTTCAAAAATGGAAATACATTTCGTCGCGTGGTGATAAAGCTTCATTAAGTGGTACGTCTACTGATACTAATAATGGACAAAAATGCACTTTAACGTCTAAAATAAAAGACACAATGGCTAGCAACTCATCAAAGGAAGAAAAACAGCGACAAAATGAGGAAATTGTGATTTTAGAATCTTCTTCTGTGTCTTCTGAAACAGGGTCGTGGGAGTCGGTATTTCCTCAAAAGTTGGCTGAAAAAGAAATTTGTGAGAAATTTATCAATGACGAAAGACAATTTACTAACGATCATGATGTTATAATTGCAAAAAAATGTCCTACAAATTTTACCGAAAATTTATCTCCTCGTTTAGTACAAAAATGTCCTATTAAATTTAAATCTACTTCTTGTTTCGTTGATGCTGCAAGTTTAGTAGACGAAGAAGATGATACTCAAGGTCTACCAAAATCCTATAATGTACATGAAAAGCCATCAGAAAAGAAGATATCTAATACTGTACCTGCTCCAAGTCAGCCATTGCCGTGTGCCACCGTTTATAAACAGGATATTAGTCCAAATGATTGGTCAGAAAGCAATGAAATCGATGATTCTTTAGAACAAGGAGGTAATAGGGATTCAGATTCGATACAAAAAGATTTGTCACCAACAATTTTTGAAATTACACGTACTGCAGAAGAATCATTAAGCGCGATTGGTTTTCAAAATTCTACACATTTTGAAGCTTCTATAAGAACAAGCACACCGGAATCAGATTCTACTACAAATGTATTCACGTCGGAGACACCACATAATTCCATTTTATCACTGGTAGACTCCACAACAAACAACAAATTGTTTAATTTAGAAGAAAGTGAAACTGATATGGCAACTATGGAAAGAGATTTAAAAAAGTGTCTAAATGTAAAGTATAATGAATCTTCCCCTATAATTTCAGGAGGAGCTTCAATAGAAGACCATTTGCCTCAAAACCGCAAAATTTTAAAGTACTCATCTAAAACATTGGGCGGGACACTTACAAAATTTGATATTTGTAATAACAAAAATACTACAAAAACTGGTGTCTCTGCTTGGGTAGTTGACATGTCAGATGTGAAGTCTGATGATCGAGGTTCTAATGTGAATATCAGTAACAATAAACCTGGAGACCGAACATGTGAAACTTTAAAAAATGAATATAAATGTTCTAACTATACTGAAAATTTTAACAAAACTGGTTCGGTGGATTCTGATAGTAGTGAAAAATCCAGTCATAAATTCTATATAGACCTATCAAGTTTGCCTGACTCTCTACCAGTAGAGAATAATAGAGATAACGACATACTGTCTGAGAAAAAGAATATATTTTCTATGTACATTGATTTAAGTGAGAAATCAACCTTAAAAGAAATGCCTGCTCGACTTTCGTCTTCACTTAATACAAAAAAGCATATTTCAAATGAAGCAAAAAGAATAACAAAGACTTCGAGAACTGGAAGATATATATCTAATACCAATGAAACACAGCCAATGAAACACAACAGCCCAAAAACCAGCCCAATGAAACACAGCCCAATGAAACACAGCCCAATGAAACACAGCCCAATGAAACACAGCCCAATGAAACACAGCCCAATGAAACACAGCTCAATGAAACAAAGCCCAATGAAATACTGGAGCAAAGCGTAGATATTTTTGAAAAATTAGAGTCATTATGCAATGATCCAAATGTCAGTATTTCCGAAATAATTGCTATTCCCCAGAAACAGTGTAAAACTAATGATGTTGAATCGAGTTTAACAAAGAAAATTGAGCTTATACGAGATGTTAATGGAGATAAAATACATCACACACTTGCAACAACTGTAATTGAAGAGGAACCAGTCATTAAACAGTCTCCCGATCTTTTTGTAAAATTGTCTGACTTAGATAAACCCGTTAATAAAACGGACATAAAAATGTCCCTTTTAAAACAAAATAAAGGTACCAATAGATTAGATGTAAGAATGACAAGATCGATTCCTGAAAATAATTGGAAAGAAAATCATGCATCTACTTCGAGATCTACGGAAATAATGAGCTCATTTCATTCAGAGAACGCGTTGAGTTTAAACAGGTTATTTCCTAACTTGAAAAATGAACTCAGTAAAAGTATGCCTGGATCTCTGTCTGGTAGAACACAGTTCCCATTACGTCAAGAAGCTTCTTCAAGTCATGGAGAACTAGACGAGCAAACATCAGACATGTCGGAACTAAGTAGTGTCCAAAGTAGTATCTGTCGTTCGGTTAATGGTGAGTTTTCTTCTCTGTCTTATAACGATAATTATAATTATTTTAATAAATACAAAGAAGGCCATAGAACTTGAAATCTCATTAATTACACAAATGAACCTTTTCTTATTTATTTACGCTTAGCGAGCTACTTACGTCACCTATTATTGTGCAGTAGTTACAAGTAATTACGTCCAGTATTTATTTTACTTCATTATTACTTATGAAGATGCCTTATAACCGTGTTTTATTGCATTATTTGGCCTATTTTAATACAATTAGTTTAAAACTAATAATCAAACTGTGAACACAAAAAAGATAACCAAATATAAAGCCTTGGATATACTTGGGGACAAAAGGAGCAGCATGTTGCGCAACATGTCGCTCAACAACTACGTGGAATGTTCCGTGACATATGGCTCGGAACATTTTGTAGGCCACATTAGTCAGTTTTTACTGTTTATAGAATTGTCGCCCGAGTAGGTTGTGGCGATTAGTGCTGCGTACATAGTATTTACTTCGGGAGTGAAACGTTACTGAAAGAGAAGGTTACGATGGCTACATCGAGAAGAAAGAAAAAATAATATTTTAGGTACTCTCCGAATGTCTGACGGATCTTTTGTGAATTTTACTCGAATATCAACATCTGATTTTGAAACTATCACAAATGATCGGACCTTCCATAGCCAAATAGGATACAATACTACGAAACGCTATTGGCCCTCATATCAGACTTGTCATTGCATTAAGATACTTGGCGACTGGAGATTCTTACGTTTCCCTGTCGGATACTTTTCGAGTGTCGAAACAACTGATCGGTAGAATAGTACCAGAAGTCTACCTGATCCGCAGTACGGTGCCTCTCACGCTTCAATCGCGGTTGCGAACTGAAGGTTGCCGCCGTATTTGGCATTATATAGCTCAGCCGATTGGGACGGGATGCGATCTTTTTTTGCATCCTACCCTTGGTGCGGGTTTACTTCTCGCCGGATGGTCCCAGCGTTGTTGTGGAATGGAACTTTTATTCCATCATCTGTGGTACCTATAGGATGCAGAACCCAGCCATGGTTTGTTCGGTCCTGCAAAATTGCAACACGCCATAAGCTACCAGGCCTGGGCTCACGCATCCACGTCTCGGGATGCAAATACCAGCGCCCTTAAAATGAAGTACAATTCTGCCTCCAGGTCAGGCCAAAAGTGTCACTGTCAAAGCAAAGTCAGAGTATATCGGCAGAATTGGCGAGGAACTAGTTCGTCTTCCTTCGGGAACACGTGCATCCTGGTCCCTCGCCATGGCTGTCCAAGTGAATTTTTGTCAGCCATCTCTCCCATCTCTGCACAGGGAGGATGAAATCACTGGCACATGTCGCAAAGGACAAAGGTGATCATTCATTCATCGCCGACCATACCGCGGTATGAGTGCTCCATGCAAGATGTGCTGTTTACCCAGCGTTCGGTGCGCAGAGTACTCCTTTCTCTGGACGTCAACAAGTCGAGTGGGCCTGATAGCGTCCCTCCTATTGTGCTAAAGACGTGTTCTCCGGAGTTGATACCGGTTTTAACGCGTCTTTTTCGGTACTCTTAGGTACTCCTACTCCTTAGGCGTAGACCTGAAATCATAGAAGACAGCTTTAGTGCACCCGATCCCTAAAAAGGCGACCACTCATATCCGTCTAACTACAGGCCTATCGCTATCACCCCCTTGTTCTCCGAAATAATGGAAGTCATTATAAACTACCAGCTCCTGAGGGACCTAGAAGATCACCAGCTGATTAGTGGCCGTACGGTTTCCGTCGCCGATCTTCTGGGTTACCTAACTCATAGATGGACAGAGGCAGTAGAGTCCACGGGGGAGGCGTTGGTTCGAAGTATCCAACAACAAAATATGACAGGTATAGCTCAAGAAGTAAAAGGACGGTTGCGTTTCCCCATACTGCTGACATTTTGCAAGGCACGTTGTGCATACGACTACAACTGGTAACATGCGCAAACTGACGCGGGACACGTGCGCTCGCTCTCGGAGCAGGAACAAGCAACATGTCCCGCGTCACGTAAAATGTTGCGGGCCATGTTACGGGTCACTGTGCGACGTTGCATCGTCACGTAGATTGAGTGTTCCGCATCATGTTGCGAGACAAAATGTCCCCTAGTGTATCCGAGGCTTAAAATACGATTTTTTTCCGAATATAGATGTAATTAATATCGACTTATCTTATTTTTATTAGTAGCTACTTACGTATTGAATTTTATTTTACAGACAGTTCTACTGAAGATACAAGTCAGACATCTAGTTTAATAGCCAGCTGCCAATCTCGTCTGGGTCAAGACTTGTTACGGATGTTTTTAGAGGAAATAGCGACTGATGTAGTAGTTGAAGTTGCTGGGAAACGTATAAAGGCGCACAAGTGCATTTTGTCTTCAAGGTACCTGCTGTTTAATACTTATGATCTCATCATTGTTCAAAACATAATAATGACCTTGAGAGACTTAAATTTGTATGCACTCCTGTCAACTTTTTGAATAAAATAGGATGTAATATATAATATTTCGATAAAATTGTATTTATATATTGGCAATAATAGGTCGGGGAACAAGTTTCTTCGTATTTTGTTTGTATAAAATTGGAGAAAAATATCTTTGGTTGTACTGTTTTTATCTGGCTGGTTTTAATATCAATACACATAAGTGCTTGGCCAGACTGCAAACGCGAACGCGAGGCGGGCGCGGTGCGACATACTCAAACAAAAATTTAGGGGTAGTTCATGGCTACCCGTTTATTACGGTTGATTTTTAAAGATAGTGAATGAATCACTTTGAGGAAATAAATTTAATAGCGATCAAGCATAGGAAACATGCAGTTGTAATGTTGCCTACCGTTTTCCATTCTCTATTATCGGTTTATTAGCCATAAATATACTTAAAAGCAATTGGTACTGCTGTCTTATTAAAATATAATATGTATATTAAAATATAGAAAATTTTGTAACGACCTTGTGGTATAAGGTTGAAAGGCTTTGAAATTCAAAAATAAATTCTATGTAGCTTAATGTAATTGGCCAATCCTAACTGAAAACTGTGATTGTATTAATAGTTTGACGATTTTTATATGTATAAAACCAATAGGGTTTGTCGGAGACTAGGCCTTTGAGACCCGTTGACAATAGACGATGTTGTGCAACCGACTTAAAAAGATGATAAACGATTGTTCAAAATTTGAGAATGGTAGTCTATTTTTTATTTCTTCTGCTTCTTACGATATAGCATCTATCTCACAGTATAATGTATTACTAAATGCCAAGCCGCGTGACATTCGCGACCATAAAATTTGAGAAGGGCAACGGTAATATTGCGCTCTTGCTTGCACTTACTGGTTTTCAAAAATGTTATCCCTTTTAAAATGTTATGCAATTGATAATTTTAAATTTTTTTTAACTAAAACTGTAATATTGTTAATAACCACCCGGGTCTGCTTATTCACTTCACATGGAACACGTGTAATAATGTTCTTCAGAAACTAAATACATAACTAAATACCGTCTGCGACAGACCTTTGGATAGGTTATTGAGGGTGACGCACGGTCTCAAAATAGTAAACAAATTATAGTGTGCAGGTTGCGCGTGGTGAATGACTGATTACCTGATTAGTGATTAGGTACAATTTATATATTATTATATTGTAACTTGAGCATTATCCACAAAATGAGTCTAATTGGACAAGGATATTGTAGTAGGATAATTTTAGAAAATGGATTTTTTGAAGAACAAAAATAATAAAGTAATAAATAAGAACTAATAAGTAATAACGTAGAAATTCATTTTTCATTTGTATTGAAAATGCGTAAGTACCTACTGCACGTATATAACTATATAACCCAAACTATATAGTACTATTATTTATTCTGTGCCCGAACGCCTAATCGTTTTGTAGTCGAGAGTCGAGACTGCCATTAATATTGCTATTTATTTTTATTTATTTGTTTATTTATTATTCTTTATTGCACACCACATAAAAAATTAGTAATTATTTATACAAAAGGAGTACGCAATGGGCGGTCTCATTGCTGATAGCAATTTCTTCCAGACAACCAGTCTATTTACTATAACCAATAACTATATCAAAATTTTTAGATATTTTAATAATTTTTTTTAGAAGTGGGGCAAACGAGCTCACCTGATGGTTAGTGATTACCGCCGCCCATGAGCAACTGCAACACCAGGGGAATTGCAGTTGCGTTGCCGGCCTTTTAAAAATAAGTAGGCTCTTTTCTTGAAAGTCCCTAGGTCGTATCGATCCGGAAAAATCTCTGGTGGTAGTCGATTCCACAAGGAAGTTGTGCGAGGAAGAAAACTTTTTTTAAATCGCACTGTGGTGGACCGCCAGTCATCTAGATGGTATGGATGGTATCGCGAGTTTTGTCGCGATGTGCGATGGTGAAATTGTGCGGCTGGAATTAGTTCGAACAATTCTTCATTGCACTCCCCGTGGTAGATGCGATAAAATACAACATCAACAGCAACATCTCTCCTCAGTGCCAGTGAGTTAAGCCGATCGGAAATAGCTCGGTCGCCGATAATTCGGACAGCTCTGCGCTGGATGCGATCAAACGGAAGGAGCTGGCACTGGGGAGCCCCGGTCCAGAGATGGGAACAGTATTCCATGTGCGGCCGAACCTGCACCTTGTAAAGTTGCAGGCGGTGAGCCGGTGCTGAAATACTGTCCCGCTATGCTGAGCACACCAAGCTTTTTAGGCCTTCTCTTCCAAGTGACCACGAAACTGCACGTCACTCGATATGTCTACGCCGAGGATTCCAATAATGGCTGAGGCAACAAGGGGAGTGCCTTGAAAACTAATATCAATATAATTTTAATATAAATACTGAAAATATTTAAAAGGCAATTTTATATTTTAGTTTTTTATATTTAAATAACGATCCGCCCCAACTTTGCACGGGTGATTTCAGGATCTTAAAATGTAAGCAACCTAGGGACCCAATTAAACACAAAAATAATTTCATCAAAATGGGTCGAGCTGTTTTTTAATTGTAGCGCGTCTAACGAACACCATTTGATTTTTATCGAATTTTATTTTAAAAGTACTTAAAAGTAAATTATTAGCGGCTTCGAAACAATTCTTGGCAGTTAAAAGTGTTGTCTTTTTCAAACTCAAAAAATAGAACATGTGTATTGTGCTCTGGGTCTCATGGGACAATCACGTTACACGTAGCTGCCCATGTTGCGATCTCCTTTGTTGCACAGAATATACTGCTATAATAACATGCATTTTTGATTGCTCCGATTTTCAAATTTCAAAGACTGGCAATCGTGATTTATCAACAATTATTCGCGAGCGACCTTATACCACTGTACGCAATAAAATTATAATATGTATATGTTAGTTTAAATTATAATATGTATAAGGTAATGAGAAAGCAGATGGGTACAAAATGCTAATAATATTAGTAGCATTTGCATTTGAAAATCGGAGCAATCAAAAATGAATGTTATTATACCAGCTATGATACTATATATACCTCCTAATACGCCTCCCCTATAGATTGACGCGTATGGCATGCTGGTTGTGGTTGGAAACCGCAGTCTTTATTATTTTGTGTCGTCGCCACACTCATGGGACGAAATGGTAGTGGTAGTGGATATTCTGATACAGCCGCTACACAGGAATCCCGGTAAAAGTTTGACAACCTAACTTTGCAAAAGTTTGATATTTCTTTGGTAACCAAATGTGAAAAATGGTTACAGCATTTAAATTTAGCGTCGCCATGAACATATTACCTATTTCACAGGACAACCGCAATATAATTGATATAATAATGATTATTATGCTTGATAAAAATACATTTAAGTAACTTTATCTAGCAGATCTGTGATCAGATCTTAATTTAGGTCTTGAACTCTATGTAGTCTGTTAAGCACTATAAAACGGGATCAAGATTATTTGGTTATAGCCACTAATATTACCTTTATTATTATAATATAATATTCAATTTGTATTTCTATAATAACAATAATGCTTTACTTCACCAGTAAATTTTAACAAATAAATTTAAAGTCCCTGACTTCTAATGTATCTCAAGAGCCATTTCTTCTCACAAAAATAACTGTACAAATTAGTTATACGTAGGCAAAAATAAAAGATAACTTAATAAAACTAAAATACTATTGTATAGAAATGTGTTGCAGTTTTGAATTTGAGTGAAGCGAGAGGTATATTCGCTAATTTTAATCAAAACATATTTTTTATACTCATGTCATAAAATTGTTTCAGATGTCAGTATTTTGCGGCTATGTTAAGCGGAGGTTGGGTGGAAAGTGCTGGAAATGTTATTCTTTTGCCACCGTAAGTAATATTATTTGTTTGGTTACATTTTGAAACTGCTGATTTGAAGAAAAATTATATTCATTTGTAATTTAGTAAGTTTCTCTGGAACAGTGTGTTGAACCTATTTACATAAAGTTTTTGGTCTACATTACAATCTTATTTTGAAAGTTTAGTGAAAAAAGTTCAGCGAAAAGAATTTTAAATGCAAATCCATTCACTCACCGATATTACTGTTGAACCATACAATGCAAACGGGACAAATATTTTATATTGGGCAGATTTTAAAGTATATTATTGTTATTCAATTAAAAAGTGTGCAGACTTAGAGTTAGATATCGCTGTTTCGCTGTAAAAACTAACTCGCATTTTTATGATGGAATGAATGGAAGCATATTTTATTTCAAAAATGTTTTCTTTGACTTATATGAAATGAAATGAAAACTGTTTTCCACGTAGCTTATTTAAATTACGTTTTACAAACGTCAACATGTTTTTAATCTACATAACGAAAACTAAAAAAATCTGTTGTATCAGAAAATTTGTACAGTAAAGATCAATTAATTTTAAATCGCAACAGAGCCGCCAATACAGAGTGGTAAACTCCACTACTAATGCATTATATTTCTTTTGCAGATTTTCCCATAACGTAATACATTTTGCTTTATGCCACATATATTCTGGCGTATCAGTGATCCCTAATTCAATAAGCATTGTGGAGCTCGCTACGCTTGCCGACATGTTGTGCTTAGAAGGGCTCAAGGAAGTCATCATGCTCACGCTAAAGACTAAATATTGTCACAATTTTCACAGGGTATTGATTTTATTTCTTTCTGTTTACTAAATTCTACATATTATGATTTTAACGTTAAAGCTACAGAGCATCAATACGTAATATACGCTTGTATAAGTACATAGAAGCGCTGGATACTTTTAGGTTCATTCTTGTTTTAAAATAAACAACATTCAGGCCGGCATCGTTACCTATGAATATAAACTATGATTGATGACCTGTAATAGTTTATAAATTAATTAATATCCATCAATGGATATTATCCATCAAAAGTGGAGCATTTTTCTTAAATTTTTGTAATGAAAAAAATACATAAAAAAAAAATAAAAAAATTGTAATATTTTTTTTAGCCTTGTCAGGTATGTACAGCGGGTGTTCTCGAATGCTTCCCGCTGACGTCGGCGTACGGTCTGGACGATTTGTATCACAAATGCTTAAGGTGGATAACAAAATATTTCACTAAAGTATGGCCTACCAAAGCTTTTGCTACGCTGCCCAAGGTGCTTTTGGAGAAATGCTACCAGGAGCAAATTACTAATTTCAATCCGGAGACATTTATTGATATAGTGTATGGTTGCGGTATAATCGGTAAGTTATTTTCAGTACTATTTTATATATACAGAATATATACACACAGAAGCCTTATTTACTTGTATTTTCAATAACTCTTAGACCATTCAACCCAATGGACGAGTAATGCGCCTAATGCTACGAACAAAAAATTCTGCACACCTACTCAATAAAATTTTGTGTCATTATGGCACACACAAATCTAAATCTCCAACACTATTACATTTTACGCACACATGTAGATTAAATACATCAACATAAAAAGTTATGAGTGTAAGACGTACAATTATAATAATTAAATAGATATTAAATATCGATATTTTATATCGATAGTTTCCCTAAGAAAAAGAAAACTCACAAGCATTAGCAAAATGCACTCGAACAATTAAAATCATATTTTTAGTTGGTCAGCGTAGTAAGCTTTTTTAAGGTTCCATAGTAACTCAACAAGGCGGTTTGACCGCGGCTTTATACAGAGACTTCTAAAGAGGCATGGTTAAACATGAATACCGGAAATAAATAGGCTCTAAGTATTAAAAACAAAAAGGTGGAGGAACTTACGTTTTAAATAACAAGCCCTCATCACAAAAAATAGTTTTAAAATCGACATTTATATTATTACAATAAAATATTTTTGTGAAACAAAAATAAAGTGTCTCAACTTATTAATTAGTATAATAAATATAAAGGCATAAAATTATAAATAGAATTAAAAAATATTTATTTGGGGCTGATCTTAGTGACAACACCATCTATTTTAAAACGGTGTTCAAAGAAAAAAGTTAAGTTTGCAAGAAGTACTAGATTCGCCGACAGAGACATTTTTGGCAAATAAATAAAACATACAGGTCCTAGAAAAGATAAGAATTGAAGCAAGTGAACTTTTAAAGAGATCATTAATAGAAACTTAAAAGTAACATTGAAAAACTGCCCTGATCTAAAATTTTATTTTATTTTATTCTTTTTGGAAACTTACAGCTAACATTAACAGTAAGTGAATGAATTACAACTACAAGGCCATTTAAAAGTTTTCACATAGACATAATGAACTCAAAAACAATAATTCTAGTCGGTAAAAGATAAACATCGATCAAGATAAATACAGTAAATTAACTAAATTAAACAGAAGAGCACTCAACAAAAGAATTTTTTCGCTAAACCATTTTTGATTCGTGAAACTGGTATTAAACAAATCCAAGACAACGCTATTGGAAATGTCGTTAAAAGTTCTATAATGCACGTATCATAAAATAATTTTGCCTGTATTTAGTCCGGTTATACGGCACATGGAGTAGGCAAGGCTTTCTTAATTGGGGAACTCTTGGTTGTAAATCCTCACTTGTAGCCTCGTACAACCAATATTACCATTTGCCAATTTAAAAAGATAAATCATATCTGCTATGCGCCTACGTTCGTACAGAGGCAAAATATGAAATTTTTTACACCGCGAAATGTAAATATCACTGTAAAATTGCAGAAAACGTAGAAAACGCGTTTGTACTTGCTCAAATAATATTCCCCAAAGTTTGAGATATTTCGCCCTAATCCTTAATTAATACTCATCAAAACCTTATCGTATCTGTGTAAGTAAAAGTTTTTCCTATACCTAATTGCATTCAAACATATTCGAGATGTTTGTTACTCCTTCACGCCACAACGACTGAATAGATTTGGATACTCTGAACAACAAGCTACATTTGTCCCGGAAAATTAAAAACCTAACAGGAACTTTTTAATTTTTCCTTATCCACGTGGTCACAAGTCGCGGGTGTCATTTAGATAACAAGTAAAATAAGTAAATATATTTCAAATATAATAATTAAAGGACGTTTTAGTATAGACGTATCTATAGTTAAAAAAAAATGTTGAATTTATTTAATCTAGGGACGAAAATTGTTCATTCACATTATTATTATAATAATAGGTAATCTTCTTTAGTTGAGTGTTTGATGAAAACTTATAAATATCGATCCGTACATCACAGTCCCAATCCACATCAATATGATAGATACCCTTTCCAATTAAACACGTAACCCTACAGTTGTTACTTTGTTTGTTGTTACTACCCTACATTACAATAGTAAACCACTGTAAAATAATCTCAAATTTGGATATTTCTGGAACCAAATGATTAGAAAAAAAAATATGTAAACTTTGTGATCTAACTTTGAAATTAATGTGATTTTATTATATAATAATATGCTGTGATGTGATTTTTTAAATATTATAAATTGAATAAAAAGGACGTATAAATGGTTTTTGTTTAATAAATATGATTAACCGTTGACTAAATGTAACCCTGTTTCATATTTATAATAAAATGAAAATACATTTTAATTAATATTTTAAAGCTTTCTTATTATTTTAAATTGGACCACATACGTAATCCACGCGACCATTTACCTTATTTTATAAGGCGCGACTGCTGCAGGGTGAAGTAGTCTCGTTACACTTTTATTGTTTATATTTTGCAATATAATATAATATAAACTAGTTTGTGCTTGCGTGTTCAATTTTCAATCTAATTTTAACATCTAAGGGTTGACTAAAAAAAATAAACATACACAACAAACAACTAATATCATGGGGAGTGTGCTTGGCATATTTCGATTATCACTACGATGTTTATGAAATATTATGTACTCGATCATCTTATCGGTAAAGTTCTCCATTATTATTTATGATATAATTTTAAATTATTATAATAGAAAGAAAGTATATATCACAATAAAATACTTACATATGGAATGTAACTATCTTTTTGTAAATTTGAAGTATTAGACTTCTTTTTGCACACGTTAATCGCACAAATCGGTATTTTTTAAAGATAATCTACAACGACGGAAACGATTCTTGTAATGACGAAATCGATTCCGTAAACAGTTTTTATAAACGCACAAGATTTTTAAATCTAATACTTGCGCAGAGTGAAATAATTATGCGAGGCGAGTCCATTGGGTTGAATGGTCTAAAACATTATTTATATATTTCAACTTAAATATTTATATTTGCATACTATTTTAAAATAAACCCTAATATTAGTATATTTATATGTATAATATTACATAATACGTGTCTCAGCCGCACGGAAAATGGCCAAGTGCTTATCTCGCGATAACAAAAGCTTTAAGTGTTTCTAATGAATGTTTGTTATGCAGATATGTCGAAAAATGTTCAGGAGGGTAATTCATTATGTTTAAGTGCACCATGACGAATTCCTTAATTTTTAGTTGGATCGGGTCATTTGAGCGACTAAGTATACATTTTAAATTTGTGTGTTGTGAGAAGTTTACTGTAAGTTTATTCAATTATTGTGATCTTGTGTCTTAATTCAATTACTAAAGTTGCTTTAAAACTATTAAAAATGTCATAAACACCAGCACAAGTTCCACAAGCAGTAGCATTAATTGACCAAGGGCTGACACAGCGTGAAGTTGCTATTGTGCTTGACGTATCATGGTCCTCAATGCAGTATGCACTGAAACGATACCAGGAGACAGGCCGCTACACCCGCTGGCCAGGCAGTGGGGGCGTAAGGTGCATATCGACCCGGGACGATCGTTTTATTGTTCTCCAGAACAATTACATCTATATCTTTTGAGAAACCGCTACTGACCGCTATTGAGATACGCCAGCGTCTCGAAATCGCAAGAGGCGTTAATGTTAGTGAGCGTACGGTGAGAAGACGAATGGAGGAAGTGAATTAAAAAGCTCGTAGACTGGCACGACGTCCAGAACTTCTTAGACAGGACCGAGTAGCCCGACTTCAGTTCGCAAGAGAACATGTCAATTGGACCCATGTGCAATGGGCTATAGTGCTGTTCACAGATGAGTGTCGAATAGCTTTACGTGCTTCAGACGGTCGAGAAAGAGTGCGGAGAAAAAGAGAAGAGAGGTTTCTACCCATTACCACCACTCAAACTGTGAGTTTCCGTGGCGCCCACGTCGCACATTGTGTAGAGGAATATCTGAAAAAGGTTGGAATACAAACATTACAGTGGTCAGCTCGTAGCCCGGACTTAAATCTAATTGAGCATGTGTGGGGCATTCTCAAAAGAAAGATAAAGTACAGCTGCATACCGCCTTTACTCAAACAAACTCTAATTGAGCTCCGAAATGCAGCGCTGGCCGCTTGGGACAGCATACCTCAAGTTGATATCAGAAACATCATTCAAAGCATGCCAGATCGAATGCAGGCGGTTATTAGGACTAAAGGAGGAAACACCCGATATTATATGTGATGGACAATAAAGAAACAGACTTATTTTTTTAACTTTGTAGTATTTTTAAATAGAAAATGGATAGATGTTAATTTTAGTGAAAACATATTATCTTGAAAAGAAAAGTTTCGGTGAAGTAAACATTAAATTTCTACGTTCTAAAACCATTAGAGACACTTATTGAATCCATTTACCCTAGTGAAAATAATCTGTAAATTCACGAGTGGCCAAGTTTCCGTGCTGGTGAATGTATTAATGTATTAGGTATCCGCTACTCCGCGTATACATTCTCCACTTTTGAATTTGTTGGTAGTATCAGTGTTAAACAAAAAAAAGCTAACAGTTCATCTGATGGTAAGTGGTTACACGAAGATAAAAGAGTGCTCTCAGTTGTCTCCCTCTGAGATTAGATTAGAAAAGATCATCCCTGCTACGCCATGTCCAGTACAGTAGATTGCTACGGAGTAATGAGTTATTTTGCAACGAAATCCAAGCCGCAACTCAATAACCTTTATTGTTTATCGATTGTCGGTTTTACGAGTTATAAGGGCGGCCCGCATTAGATGGAGTGCCGACCTGGGTAGAGAAGCGTTAATTTGATGGACGCAGGTGTATCAGGACTATGCTTTGTATGTGTTGTGATGGGCTGTAGTTATGATAACACCCCGGCATTTGTTTATTTTCTATGATGTTACAAGACAAGAAAGGAAGATCACTAGTTATTTGAACGCTAACTCTAACATAACACCACACAGATAAATAATAGATATAACCAAAGACATTCCATGTTTGGTAAAGATTTTTATAGCCATCATGGGTCGTCACGACCTTTTATTCGTTGAACTCCAGAGAAAAGATTATATATATTTTTGACTTGAATAATGTCATGAACTCCCTATCACTTCGTTTCATTTTCAGTCGCATCATTACAAAACAGTAGATGGGCAGAAAACGTGGCGTATCTTTGCAAGCGTTTAATTAACGCAGCTGCTTACTTCGCCTCTAGGTGTCTTGTGGAAATTTTTAAAGCGATATCGTCGATGCCAGCCGAAGCCCCGCAGCCCGCAGTACACGCTCTCGACGAGTGCCTTGCTACCGCCATCCAATGGGCCCCTACAGAGGAAGCGTGCCGTGCCTATGCCTTCCTTTCAGGACTAGTGAAAGATAAGCACAACCAATTCTCAAAGCCTGATCTCATTAACAACGACAATGAAGAATCCAAGGATACAGGACAGAGTAACCTTCTTTACAGTCGTGGCAGTTGCTGGCAATTGCAATGTGAAGGCGTTTTAGTACGTGCCGCACCACGAGTTGTAGGTACACAAGCTTTTTATGATTTACCCTATGATCTACGGAAGAGATTACGCGAACTAGGCTGCATCACGTACGATGCCCAAGCTATTCCAGTCAATCCTTCCCACCTCCAAGGCAGGAAAAATAAAACACATCATCACAATAAAATGCCCAAATTGAACAACCCTAGTACCTCTCGCAGCTTAGATATGGAACATGTGCGCGCTTTGTTCGTTCCATATGCATCAAAACCTGTTACTCAGGTCAGTCCACGAGATATTTTAAAGAGCAACAACGAGCTCAGGGACTTAAGGAAACCAGTGCGTACAATCCCACCGAAGGTCAGAATGACCAAAGCCCAAGAAGAACGCGCCAAATACAATCTGATCAAAAATAAGTCACAAGAGAGTATCAACACGAAACCCCAAGGCGGACGACAGAAAGCATTTCAAAATACCAAACCTAGATATCTAGAGCCCCGGACATGCAAAGACAACGATAAGAAAATATCACACAAAACCCATTTACACAAAATGATTTCGTCCAGTGAATCGTCGAGGAATGTGAGCCCAGTGGAAGGGAATGTTAGGGCCAGCCGCGCTAAAACAAAGCAAGTCTGTGAATCTAAAGCGCAAGCTATGTCGCAAGACAGTTTAGCGACGTCATCACGTCCAAGAACGGCGGAGCCTTCTACTGATTCTCTTAGCGAGTCTCAAGCGAGTAATAAATATGCAACATACACCAAAAGAAGACATAAAGAAAATGCACGATCCACTGAACGTAAGTAACTTTAGATTGTTTCTCAGTTTTTGTTATATAAATATTATACATTATACACAAATAATTTATTTTACAGCCATTAAAATCGCCAAATGTCAATCTGCTCAAACAGTTTTAAATAACGCCGGGAAAACAAAGATACCAGTGCTTGCGAGTCAAATATCAAAGTCGGAGAACCACGATTCTCAAAGGCAATACAATTCTAACAGGAAATTTACAATAACCGATTCAATGCCGTCGACTTCGCACACAGAGACTACAAGAAAAGTGACCACATCACTAATGAACCCAACCAAAGCTAGTCAAGCAAAAATGGTGCCGAAAATTACGAAAGAATGCAAAGGTGTGAGCTTGAAACAATCCAAACATGCGACGAAACACATGAGCCGACAAACACAGGAACGCGTACCTGACTTACAGGTGATTGAACGTTCCGAAACATTCCTCAAGGATGAACCAACATTTGGCGATAAAACTTCAAATCCAGGCCAGTAAATAAATGTATTACTTTATTTTTGCACTTTCTTGTACTTAATGTTTTGCTAGGCAGATGTATTTGTTACTTATCGCATCCCACACAGCTGGCTGTAGCTTAAATCTAATAAATGAACATTTTATTGCAATTACTTAATTATACATCTAAAAATTAACTAAAATTGATATTGTTTTTATAATAGATACGTAATTTAAATATTATAATTATTTTACATGTAATTTTTATGAAGTTATTTGTACATATTATTTTCTACTTTTATTTTACATATTTTCTATTTATTTTCTACTTACTTTTATTTTCTATTTATTTATTTTCTACTTTACCTATTTTGTTTAGTAATTTCAAAATTATCCATTAATTTATGCTTTTACTATATTATTTTATTATTTATACTATTATTACTTTTAAGGGCGTATACTACGTCAAATGGCTTAGCGAGATCCTCTGTTATGCCGAAAATACTGCAGCATTGTTTTTGAAATAAATATATGGTAAGGTTGAGGATTAATGTTAAGTACTATGTTAGACGAAAACATGATTCCATAAAATTTTCTCGATAGAAAAAAAAGTTTCCAAAGTTACCTCCAAACCGAACTACTACTACTACTAACTGAACTACCTAACTATAAAGCAGGGTTTATGTTATTTACTTTTTTTATTTATCATTACGGTGAACTTTAAAAAAAGAAAAAAGTAAATACATAAGCCCTGCTTTATGGTTATTTCAGTAGCAAAGTTTCATGATCTAATTTTAAGTATTTTGAACACCAGCGGTTTATAGTTTTTTTCTATCGAAAAATTTTTATGGAATCGTGTTTTCGTCTAACATAGTACTTAACATTAATCCTCAACTTTACCATATATTTATTATATGGTAAAGTTGAGATAATTTGAAAGATTGAATTTGTTTTTCATTTCTTATACCTCCTTACCACCACCGGACTTGATGGAGAGTGACCTGAAGGTGTGATTCGGTGATTAGAACAGGAACTCCTAGACTACTAAAACTAGGTGTGCCAAGTTTCGGTTCGTTTTGTTAGTTATGATAAGACCTTACCACCGAACTTGATGGAGTGACCTGAAGGTGTAATTCGGTGATTACAACTGGAACTCGGTGTGCCGAGTTTGGGTTCGTTTTGTTAGTTATGATGAGACCTTACCACCGAACTTGATGGAGTGACCTGAAGGTGTAATTCGGTGATTACAACTGGAACTCCTAGACTACTAGAACTAGGTGTGCCAAGTTTCGGTTCGTTTTGTTAGTTATGATGAGACCTTACCACCGGACTTGACGGAGTGACCTGAAGGTGTAATTCGGTGATTACAACTGGAACTCCTAGACTAGTAGAACTAGGTGTGCCGAGTTTGGGTTCATTTAGTTAGTTATGATGAGACCTTACCACCGGACTTGATGGAGAGTGACCTAAAGGTGTAATTCGGTGATTACAACAGGAACTCCTAGACTACTAGAACTAGGTGTACCAAGTTTCGGTTCGTTTTGTAGTTATGATAGACCTTACCACCGAACTTGGAGTACCTGGTGTAATTCGTGATTACAACAACTTCGAGTTTGGGTTCATCTTGTTAGTTATGATGAGACCTTACCACCGGACTTGATGGAGTGACCTGAAGGTGTAATTCGGTGATTGCAACTGGAACTCCTAGACTACTAGAACTAGGTGTGCCAAGTTTCGGTTCGTTTTGTTAATTATGATGAGACCTTACCACCGGACTTGATGGAGAGTGACCTGAAGGTGTAATTCGGTGATTACAACTGGAACTCGGTGTGCCGAGTTTGGGTTCGTCTTGTTAGTTATGATGAGACCTTACCACCGGACTTGATGGAGTGACCTGAAGGTGTGATTCGGTGATTACAACAGGAACTCCTAGACTACTAGAACTAGGTGTGCCAAGTTTCGGTTCGTTTTGTTATTTATGATGAGACCTTACCACCGGACTTGATGGAGAGTGACCTGAAGGTGTAATTCGGTGATTACAACTGGAACTCGGTGTGCCGAGTTTGGGTTCGTCTTGTTAGTTATGATGAGACCTTACCACCGGTCTTGATGGAGTGACCTGAAGGTGTAATTCGGTGATTACAACTGGAACTCGGTGTGCCGAGTTTGGGTTCGTCTTGTTAGTTATGATGAGACCTTACCACCGGAATTGATGGAGTGACCTGAAGGTGTAATTCGGTGATTACAACTGTAACTCGGTGTGCCGAGTTTGGGTTCGTTTTGTTAGTTACCATGAGACCTTACTGCCGGAATTGATGGAGTGACCTGAAGGTGTAATTCGGTGATTATAACTGGAACTCGGTGTGCCGAGTTTGGGTTCGTCTTGTTAGTTATGATGAGACCTTACCACCGGACTTGATGGAGTGACCTGAAGGTGTGATTCGGTGATTACAACAGGAACTCCTAGACTACTAGAACTAGGTGTGCCAAGTTTCGGTTCGTTTTGTTAATTATGATGAGACCTTACCACCGGACTTGATGGAGAGTGACCTGAAGGTGTAATTCGGTGATTACAACTGGAACTCGGTGTGCCGAGTTTGGGTTCGTCTTGTTAGTTATGATGAGACCTTACCACCGGACTTGATGGAGTGACCTGAAGGTGTGATTCGGTGATTACAACAGGAACTCCTAGACTACTAGAACTAGGTGTGCCAAGTTTCGGTTCGTTTTGTTAATTATGATGAGACCTTACCACCGGACTTGATAGAGAGTGACCTGAAGGTGTAATTCGGTGATTACAACTGGAACTCGGTGTGCCGAGTTTGGGTTCGTCTTGTTAGTTATGATGAGACCTTACCACCGGAATTGATGGAGTGACCTGAAGGTGTGATTCGGTGATTACAACAGGAACTCCTAGACTACTAGAACTAGGTGTGCCAAGTTTCGGTTCGTTTTGTTAATTATGATGAGACCTTACCACCGGACTTGATGGAGAGTGACCTGAAGGTGAAATTCGGTGATTACAACTGGAACTCGGTGTGCCGAGTTTGGGTTCGTTTTGTTAGTTACGATGAGACCTTACCACCGGACTTGATGGAGTGACCTAAAGGTGTAATTCGGTGATTACAACTGGAACTACTGACCGAAAGGTGTGCGTAGTTTGGGTTCGTTTTGTTAGTTATGATGAGACCTTACCACCGGACTTGATGGAGTGACCTGAAGGTGTAATTCGGTGATTACAACTGCAACTCGGTGTGCCGAGTTTGGGTTCGTTTTGTTAGTTACCATGAGACCTTACTACCGGAATTGATGGAGTGACCTAAAGGTGTAATTCGGTGATTACAACTGGAACTACTAGACTACTAGAACTAGGTGTGCGTAGTTTGGGTTCGTTTTGTTTGTTATCATGAGACCTCACCACAAGTTAATATTAAATTATGACTGAAAACTTTATTACCTACTTAGTGCTCGACCGATAATAGTTTATTTTACTCTAACAAAATCGCTTTGGCCTCGTGTTCCTGCGTGACCTCGAGCCACGCATAGTGTGTGAACGAGTTCGCATAATGTGCGAACGAGTGGCGCTGGACAGTGGAGACGAAATTAGAATTTGAGCTGAGGTAGTATAGGCCCTTAATTCTTAGATGTATTTGTTACTTATCGCATCCCTTACAGTTGGCTGTGGCTTAAATTTAATAAATAAAAAATTTTTGCAATTACTTTTACTGAAACTTTTACTTTTATTGAAATTACTTAATTATACATCTTGTGAAAAATTAACTAAAAATTATATTGTTTTTATAATAGCCACGTCATTTAAGTATTATTATTATTTTACATGTAATTTTTATGAAATTATTTGTACAAATTATTTTCTACTTTTATTATTTATACTATTATTACTTTTAATTTTTAGATGTATTTGTTACTTATCGCATCCCATACAGCTGGCTGTGGCTTAAATCTAATAAACATTTTATTGAAATTACTTAATTATACATCTTGTGAAAAATTAACTAAAAATTATATTGTTTTTATGTTAGAAACGTAATTTAAATGTTATAATTATTATACATGTAATTTTTATGAAGTTATTTTTAGATATTATTTTCTACTTTTATTTTACATATTATTTTCTACTATTATTTTTATTTATTTATTTTCTACTTTATCTATTTTATTTAGTAATTGCAATATCATCCATTAATTTATACTTTTATTATTTTATTTTATTATTTATACTATTATTACTTTTAACTCTTTACATTTTATTTAAAACTTTATTTTAGTATTACTTGCGCTTATAATTTTTATAGTTTTAAATAATAGATTAATAGCTATAAAACCACATGCATTTAAAGTTTTAGTGGGTGTAAAAAGTGTAGTAGCAATTAGTGTAAAAAAGTTTTATGTAGTAGTCTCCATCCACATGGGTAGTGCTTGAATAAATACCAGTGATTGTTATTATAATAGTAAAAGTAATTTTCACTTACACATTGCACTTACTCCATATCACATAGGTGTATAAAAATTCGGAATCTCTAATTTTATCAATAATATTATTATTAATTTTATTAATAAATAGTGGCTAAAACATACCTATTATAAATGTTTATAGCCGTTTTTCATGTTATTTTGTATTATATTGTGGAGTTTTTGTTTCTATACAATATTGTCACTGAACACCGGCCTAAGTGTTGTAGATAAATCTAAATAGAATAAGAGATCATTTCATAATTTGACTAGCTATTTATTTTAGATTTTTATGTTGCATGTATCTTATTGTTTGTTAAATAAATATGGGAAATGTTAAGTTAGATGTTTATAAAATGTGTAACCTTTATAGTGATTAGGTTAACTTTCAATTTGATCTCATCGATGCACAGTATTCAATATTTATATTTCCGAGTTTGCATCAGCCATTATTATAAGGTGAAAAATTAGGCCATGTTTTATTTTTGTATGTAGCTACAAAATTTTATTAAAGACGAAATGTTTATTTAGAGATTTATTTAAAACTTATTAAAATGTGACGTAACTACCTTCATTTATTGTTATTATCTAAGACTAAATGTGCCAGCCAGTTTGTTGTACGTTTTATGTTATTATTTTAAGATTCATGTGTCTATATTTTAATGTCTAGTCTTAATGTAATATGGATTATAATGAATAAGATGGCGAAATATATTGTTCACATAAGTATTAATTTCAATTTAAATAAAGGAGAATATATCAGCATTTACCAATTATTTTATTCTATTTTTTAAAGTAAACTTTTATTCAATATATCAAAACAGGCGTGATCAGGTTGTTAGTGGATGAATGATGGTGAAATGCAGCGGCGGAAAGATTACCATCGTCTGTTCTCCACATCCGAGCTCTTCCTCCACGAAGCTGGGTTAATTCCAATTTTTCCACCCCAAGTACAATTCAACAAAATATATTCATACTTTAACATATTATTAAATAATTTTTAATAACCACAAACTTAAACGAAATCATATTAAACTTCCTTGTTTTAAATAATAATAAGTAATTTATAAATTCTGTAATATGTCCCGGAAATGACCAACACTAATTCATTATTGAGTAGACGTTATTATATATCTATGAATTCGTATTTTAATGTACATTTGCAATCGTTCAATAAATTTCTTTGTTACAACAGATGTGTAAGTAAGAAACTGGACGTTTCTTTTGCAAGCAATCTAAAAACTTTACAGATTTTGATGCTTATCTTTAATTTCATTTCATCTTTTTTATGCCAAAATTCCATCGAATTTGTAGTTATGTGAGACACTCCGAATGAATTCTAAACTGTCACACAATTTTTGTCGTTGAGCCATTTCCTTTCATAGTAATTTACAAACGCCGTCATATTATCATTATTATTCAAAAAAGATTTAACGAACAGCCATCCCTCAATAATCAGGTTGGAAGGTAATAGCAGTAATTTTTCTGTAAGTAGTGCTTCTTACAAAAAAAAATACTGCTGTATCTATCCACCTATCTTCAACCGTCATCATCTTTTGACTATTTATATACAACATGTAACATAATTAACGTACTTTGACAAAGTAGTTTGTTCAAAATCGTTTACTGAATCGATTCCTATCATTTTTAATATAGGTAATTTTTTATCCCAAAAATCATTAAAACTACGTAAATTACAGTCACACTCAATCTGTACAGTTATTACTAATTCTGTCATTCAATAAAAATAAAGAAAAATGAACTTTATTTCAAGCACGTTAAGTCTTTGCGTTCGTGGAAATGTACTATGACCACAACATTCTTCCGGGATTAGTATATTTAATTTGATAAATAATCAGTACATAAAAATGCTTAACTAAAAATTCAGTGTATGTATTATGATTATAACATAATATACTAATTGGGGTGTCTGAGGGTGTGCGTTAATTATGTTACATTTTGTATTTATAAATTTTCAATTTTGTGTGCACCTTCCCAGTTTGCAATTCACTGTAAACAACGGTTCTTTGCTAAACAAGGGTCGTCTGGAAGAAATCGCTTCCAGAACGATAAGACCGACTGTTGACATTTCATTTTCTCATTCTAATACGTATTAGTGTACAAGAAAGAATATATTGATTAATTATTTATTGATACCTAGCTTATCTGCCCATTTGTGAATTTTACGGGTAGTAACATTACACGTTCGATGCAATGATTTTATCTATAGGCTATCAAGGTTTGAGGTATTATAACAGTATGATTTTGCATAAACTTGCTCTTATTATAATGCCGTTTTTAAAGGGCATGAGTTGTGAGTTCATAAGATTTATTACTATTTTCAGAATTATATTATTCAGAGATTTCAGAGCCTGCAACTAGTTTAGTAGAGTTTAGATGAAAAATTAATCATTCATTTGATTAGTCCTGAATAATAATTATAAAACACATTGCGAATTGTGTCAAAAAGACCAGTATAACTAATAGCGACCACAATGATTTTGAAACCGAATTCCCGATTTTTACCTTCTGTCCCGAAATTTTACCCACTTGACCTGGCCACGCCTAGCGTAAACGAATGAAGACGCAACAAAACACAATGAATGATCTTCGTTAAATAATATTATTTAATTAATAATTTTATACCTTTACTACTAGTAAGCAATTTATAATTATATATATACAAATAGTTGTTCTGGGTCTGGATACTAGTCTTTGTGAAATTTATATACTTATGTTAACTGTCCTACGATATACTTAGGAAAAATTCTTAGTGTGGAGGCAACGTTATTATAAAACAGAAACAAAAAGATATGAGCTGTGGGCGAAGTGCTCGCCGTAAACGCAACGCAACGCAACGCGAGCAACCCGGGTTCGATCCCCGCCGTCACCAATGAAATTGTTAGTGTGATGAATTATTTTTACATTATGAAACAGACTAAAAGTGTATCAAACGATATCTATATCAATTCGAACATATATTACCTACTCGCTTTTTTACTTAATAGGGTAAAAAAGTAAAGCCAACTTCAATTTACTAAAAGAATAAAATAATTACCATATATTAGCTTCACATGTCGGAGCTAGATCCGATATTTTTTAGCGCCGACCTCATAAGTTATATGTGGAAATTATTTTATTCTTTTAGTTCCAATAGTATCAAGATCATTCGTGATAGTGTGCGTCAATATTACGCCGTTCCAGAGCGATCGCTTAGATATTGATTTGCGCATATTTTAATATACTCTCTTAAGACCTGTACCGTATTACAAGATTCTTCTCTGCCGTAAAACACTTTTAGAAATAAGAAGTCTGTGCTTGCTACTTAACTAAGGGACTGGTCTCATGGCCTAAAGCTCGCTCGAAGAACAGATTCCTGATAAAGAAAAGAACGGACGCGCTCCCTTACCCTCCTCTCACTAGGAGTGACCTACTCAGAGATAAGCAATAGATATACATCAGACACTGGCTAGTGGCTTTACTTATTATATGGATACTGATATTTATGTAAAATTCAATGTTTTTTCCCCAGTTTCACTCAGTCATTGGTATTGCTCCCTTGGCTGCCGGAAATATTTCCCTAAATACCTCTGCGTCAATAACGACACGATTGCGTGTTTACATAGCCTTCATATTTCTTTATTGATCAATTCGCAACAATGACTTACGTCGAGGTTGTTGGTGTGACAGCATTATATCTGCTCAGTGTAAGTAGCTACTATGTTCAATTTATGGTTTTTATCATGAGGAAACCATATTACCCGCTCAACTTTATAAAGTTCTAAAAATTTAATTGTTTTATCATTACTAAATATTATTAAAACACAGGAGAGATTAAATTAACAAATTGCCGTTTTTAAGCGTAGCACGTTCTTCCTCGGTCAAACTTCGGCGGCAAGTGAGCAAGAATGTAAAGTGTAAGCACTCACTTCCGCTCGCGCTGCCCGTGCTTTGACTTCGAGAGAGCGCTGGGCAGTGACAGTGCGAGTAGCCTTTTTACATACACGCCGTGCCCACTTCCCTGCCCAACACGGCTGATTGTAAATGGGGTATTAGGGAATAATTAATGTTGACTGTGCAAAATAAGTAGTTTTAGGGTTATCGTTACGTTCTACTAAAATCATCAGAATAAAATCATAAATTAAGTCTTTTATTTCAGAAAACGATACAATATAGCGTAATAGTTTAATATAACAACAATACCATACAGAAATTTTGATTTGTTTCACTGTTACAAATTAAAACTACAAATTGATGCACTAATGGCATTATCCCAACGTATTATCATCATTAAATAATAAAATTTACATGACATGACCAAAAGCCGAATGTGTGTTATAATTAATTTTTATGTCAATAATATAAATAATACAAATATAAATAAGACATGCTGCTACATTTCCAAAGTTTGGTTGACAAGATAAATCACATTCAGTTATAGGTTTATTTTAAAAATTACATTTAAATACAAAGTTAGTAACAGCATTGACAATTTTACTAACTATAAAGAGTTCACAATGGTGAAGATATTAAAAAATCAACAATTTTATATATACCTTTGCAGTAACGTGCGCTCTGCTAATGACGCACCCAATAAGAAATAATAACTACCGGAAACAAATCTTTAAGGGACACCAAAAGATTGAAACATTCAATGCGTGACAAAAATAAATTGTTTCAAGTCTGTTTACCCCCGCGGCCACTTCCTCGCGCTAAGCTTTTGATATTGCGTTACACAATATTTTGTCTGGCTCGCTCAGTTAGTCTTTGAACGACAGACGCTGTGCAAACAATTCCGCTTTTGGCGTTTTATCCAAGCACTAACAAACAGAACATAAATGCACCGCCGTACCAACACATTGGGTGCGTTTGGCAGAAAAAAGCGCTAGCAAGCGCTTACAAGCGCTGAAATAGTTTTCGGCCAGGACACGATTGCTACTTCAGTAGCGCTGACACAATCGGCCATTTTACTTATTTTTTTTGTTTGTTTTGAAGTAGAGTTTATAAGTTTTTTTTGTGCAATATTAGTTTTAAGTAATATAATGACATGAATAAACATATACATGTTATTAAAAATTCATGATTGGTAAGTTTTTAACATGAACTTTACAAACATATTATTTAAATTAGGTTAGGTTCCCCGGTTAAAACTAACTTCGTGTCCTAGAGGAAAATAGCTACTTACGATTTGACTGCGCTTACCGCTTACGATCGCCATTTTGCTTACAAGCGCTTGCTAGCGCTTTTATCTGCCAAACGCACCCATTGTTACGACAAGATGTATTCGAGTCGGCAGATCCGTTGGGTCTGCAATGTCCCAATTAATGTTAATTGAAAATTTCAGTCTATCGGCGTTAGCACGATAAAATAGGTATTCGTCAATGTTACGAAAAAAATTTAAAATGCAGGACGTAAGTCCGCAAGGTTCACCCTAAATATACTGACACAAAATCTACTATTAGTGCTATAAGTCATGACGGATTTAAACATCTAATAGAATTATTACAGTTTACTCGTGGAAACAAATAGGTAAATTATTAAGCATGCGCTTACATCGCGAGTCCAAATAATGACACATTGGTCATCATAGTCCAGTTCTCCTAAATACAATATACTATGTACTTCGCATCAGTTTCACACTGGTCATAAAACAATTCAGTTCTTAAAAATGTAGTAAAGTTGTAAGCTCAACTAAATTTCAGACCAGCAGCGTTAATCTCGAACCCATTTTTTTTAAAAAGCGAATGTTCTCACAGCTGTTCATCACACCCCGTTGCATATTAGCTGTATACAATGATCATTATTATGTATTAATTATGCGCATTCAGTTATTATGTAGTAGACACAACGTAATGCCGCTTATCATAAAAATGTCAAAAATGAAATATCCACATGGTATTACATTAACACATTGAATTTTCCCTCAACGCATAAAAAAATTGTATGGAAACAGTATGTACAAAATAGCTTCCTCACACTGGATATCATCACTTTCTACCCTTTTTAAAAAACCTACATAATAACATAAGCAAAATAATTTTATATACAAATGAGGTATTTTTTTTTTTGTAAAACGCTAAATGAATTGTTTCATATAATATTAATGTACCAATTTATATTCTAAATCTATATGGTTGCGATTAGGGTAGTATTAAAAATCTATAACAGATTAGAGGTAAACATTAATTGATTAATATATCCGTAATATATAGCAAATAATTTAGAATTTTTGGTCGTCACAATACTAGTGTAACATTTCGTTGTATACCAGGCGTTATAAGTGGATAGTGGTCATTAGCGAATAATAATAAAATTTTCCGCATATTTGTGGCATGTTTACAATATTAACTATTTGAGTAATTCGACACGATCGAAAAAATAGTAATCTACTTTCGTTACATTTATAGATTTTCAATTGGCGTCATTTGCTACATTGGCCTAAAATAATTACACTTTAAACAACCGATTAAAATTCGACACGTTTATTTTCCGTAGTGCATATTCTTGGTTTTTTAGATGTGATGTGGGGTGTTTTTACTGTAATTTTAATGTAAGTTGTCTGATATTTTGTAGCATTTAATAAACAATTTAGCGCTATTAGATACAATGTGAAAGTTCACCCCAAACCACACATTTTATATATAATTACATAAAAACACTCCAATACACCAGAGATTCGTAAAAAGAATTCTTCCTTTGTACCAAATGTGTAAAATACATCAATAACGCAAAAAAGTACATGTACATATTGCTTAATTAGGTCCTATGTATTTATTTACTAATGGTCAAATACTCAAACGCTAGTCAATTTTATTAGATTAAGTCTCATGGTGACGCAGTCACTTTGGCTTAAAGTGACAGAGACCGCACGAGACTTAACCGCATCTTAAAATTGAGCAGAGTTTGAGCATTTGGGCATAAAAATAGCAAAAATTGCAAGAACATTACTTCTGATAGAATAAATTTGTTAGTTTACATTCTAAAGCTATTTCATGCTAACACATAATTAATTATTGCGTTATGGGCATAATTTTATGAATATTATGGTAGACGGTATAAATTTTTTTAACAATATCTTCACAGAGATAGTATCTAGTAGTGTGATAGAGATAGTATCAAGAAATTAAAATGCAATAATTTAACCATTTAAAAATTTCACCGTTTTTAACAAAACAACCAAAATTACGGGACAGATTACATACATTACATACGCGGTCAATTTTAGGTTCGGTAAAGTCCCGCACAAACATACTTCTTTATATTATGCCGCGGATTATTTGTTTGTGAGCTGCGGGTGAATAAAAAAAATAAAAAGCTAGTTAACAGCGCGCTAGCAAGGCCAATGGTGTACGATACGTGCTGTTGCAATAAAACTGAGACTAAGATATTGAAAACAAACTGAATACTACTAAATTTTAGAAAACTTTTCAAACATCAAGGAAAAGACCGATTATATTTCATAAACACTTAAATCGTGCGTGCCATTATTGAAACTATTCATACAAGAACCAAATAATATATTTATATCGAGTCGAGAATAATTTATATATAAGGAGCAGATACTTCTTACCTTTACAAGATTATTTGAATAATTTATTATTGAAATCATCATAATATATTCTGTATTACAATACTATTCATAATAACCAACCCACTAATTTACAATTTTTCCTTTAAATACAGTCAAATCTAGTTTACGGAGATCAAACCATACATATGATAGGTTAATTAATTATCTAAGTTACTGTTTATATACGTCCTACAACTGGGCCCAGGCCTCGTCACATTTATTAATTATCTAAACGAGTTGAATTACGGAAATGTTAATTCGCGTCATATTATATCTGGCGGCTTTTTTGTTTTGCGTCTTTTATGTGATTCCTTATCACTAATAATTATGTTGCCTTTCAAACTGTTTTGCACCTTTAAAACACAACACATTACAGAGTATTTAAATTAGTATAAATTTTTATCCAGTAACATTTACCATCGTGATATGTGATACATCCAACAAGCAAATGTTCGTGAATGTCACTTTTAGTTAGCTGACAGCCACCAGACTTCATTACACACACACTGGGTGCGTTTGGCAGAAAAAAGCGCTAGCAAGCGCTTACTAGCGCTAAAATAGTTTTCGACCAGGACACGATTGCTACTTCAGTAGCGCTGATACAATCCGCCATTTTGTTTATTTAATTTGTTTGTTTTGAAGTAGTTTATAAGTTGTTTTTTGCAATATTAGTTTTAAGTAATATAATGACATGAATAGACATATACATGTTATCAAAAAATCATGATTGATAAGTTTTTAATATGAATACTTTACAAAAACATATTTAAATTAGGTTAGGTTCCCCGGTTAAAACTAACATCGTGTCCTAGAGGAAAATAGCTACTTACGATTTGACAGCGCTTACTGCTTACGATCGCCATTTTGCTTACAAGCGCTTGCTAGCGCTTTTTTCTGCCAAACGCACCCATTGTCTAGTTGTGACAAATTGAATGAAATAACAAATATTTTTCGTGTGAAACCATCTTAACTCATGCTAAAGTATGCAGTAAGTGTGCTAGTGATCTAATTACAACGCCTAAGCAATGTCCTTTCGGTAAACTTAAGCTAAAACAAATTGTATATATTATTGCATCGCAGAAGTGTTTTGGTTAAGGGGACTGTAGAAATTTCTTTAATGCTGTGCTCCTTTAATGCTATCGTTTATGCTCTGATATAAAATATGCAATAAGGAACAGACCCTTAATTTTAAAATATTTATGGACAAACTCGAAAGATATGTTCCACGACTAAAGTTTACTACTCCATAAAAATTTTACCAGCTCCACTCATGGTACGGCTATCTAATTTAGAATTAAATAAAAAGAACACTTCGTCTATATATAGACACGAAATTCGTAACATACATATCGAAGTATTTTAATTAAATACGCTCTCTAAATGGTAAAATAATCGGTAGCTGAGCTATGGCTTAATGTGTTTCATCCAATTACAAACAGCTAGTACTGATTGCTATTTAGTAGATTTTTTACCAACACATCAAGTACATTAACATCAGTAAATAAAATTTTAATAAATAACAAGACATGCAAAGTTGCAAACAAGTAACATACTTATTAGACACTAGCGATGAGGCTAAGATTCCGCCTGATTGATACAACGACCGTAAAAAGTAACTACAAAAATAGCGGTCTGTGCTCACGTAAATTTACATACGATTGTGAACACAGCCTTTAATTTTGGGTAGAACATGAGTGCGCCGCTACAGAAGCTTTTATGGTTAAATGAATTGAAGCTGCCTTGCGTGAGACGGTTGCTTTGGGGGTGATTGTACAGCATTTGGTGAGATTGCGTCGGGTCGCCACGGAGATGTTGGGGGCGTTCACATGAGGAACTTGCCAATAATTATGCCAAGGAATGCCATGCCAACGGCTATAGCGATCCACGGCATCATCGAGGCCTGCGCGTTCTTCTCGGGCCCGTAAGAATGACGACGAGCGGTGCGCCCTTCGCCCATCGACTGATGCAAACGCAACAACTCCTCCTGCAATCAAAATTATATTGTTTGCCAAATTTGCAAGAATTCATTCTTAGAACAATCAACTGAAGAATAAATAGCATCAATTTTAATTTATATATTGAATTAGAAAAATTTGGCTTTTGGAATATATTCCAAAATAAAAAACTGAGCGAGCATATGACACTTCTATCATTTACAAACTCAAAGCAATTGATACAAGTAGAGATAATCCATTTTATTCGATGGGTGTCGTAAGAGATCACTTAGTGAAATGCTCGGAAATTCTGTTGCTACTCGACAGATGGGCAGTACAACCATTTTAAATCATCACCTTTACAAGGCGTGAACTAACCAGACTTCATACGAGCAGCACCAGTGATGGGCGTGCTGAACCCCAGCAGCGTATGAGAATTCACAACCTCGTATCGTCCCGGAGTTGTAAGAGATAGCAGAGGGAAACTGAAATAGGATCTCTTATTGCTTTGAATTTTGTATTGTAAAACTCAGCATGGCAAACATATACTTTGCAGATATACTGTAATGATGAATGATGACGAAAATACTCTGATTGATGAAAGAAGCAGCATTAACCTCTTGAGTGCCAAAGTCGCCTATACTTGACCAGCACCTGCGGGCCCTGAGCGCCAACGACGTCTATAGTTGACAAAAAACCCGGTCCACAAAAATATGAAATATGGATATTGGAAAAATATTACTGGTATTTGAATTCTACACTCCTCAAAAAAGAATAACCCAGCAACATGTGAGTATAAAAAACAAGTCTCCTAGAGCCACAATTTCTAAAAAACTTTGAACTTAAAAAAATGGATTTTTATCTAAGAGCAAATACTATGTCTCCGCCAAAGTCATCAATTTGACCACTAGTGTTGTAATGCGTTAGGCATAGATTTATTGAAAACTATTCAAAATTAAACGCAAACGTGTTATTTTTTAAATTATTATTTATATTTGAATAAAACAAAAGGTAAGAAACATAAACATATCATCAGCTACATAAATAAAAGAAAATTTCATCAAATCAACTTCGCATAATAAATCTAATATGTCAAATCTGGCGCATCCTTCGCGCGTTATCGATTATCAGTTCATCGGGCGACGTGGTCAAGGATAGACGACACCCTGATGACGTCATAAACGAATAGCGGAAAAAGTAGTGCAGTGCAACATGAACGATTCCTCAGAACTTATTCGTATTTTGGAAAGCGTCGATGATGATTAATTTTTTTGTTTTAATAATATTAAATTACAAAAAATAAATGTTAATTTTTTTCTTAAGGTAGGAAGAGCAATTTTTCATTTTGTGTTGTGCGATTTTCTTTCTCAATCTCAAAATCATCTGGTAGCATCAGCATCATATCAAAGCTCCATTGTCATAAGAGCGTACGACTTTTCTTCTGTGATGCACTTGGCCTACGCCTCCCCGACACATAAAATATTTTGAGTCGATCTCTGTATATTTTGGTTAGATGGATTTCGAAATCGATACACAACGAGCGACACGGCTACATCTCTAAGAAAGTTTCAAAAAGAAGGTCAGCTACGCCGTTGTCGTCTAGACGTGACAGTGACGTCATCACGATGGAGAATAGTGCTGTGGCTTACTGCTATACACACCGGCAAAATTAGCGGAACACAAAAAAAAACCAGGATTTTAAAATCTTTTACTTGAGGAACTGGCCAGTTATGATATTTTTTTAATTTATTGTCAAATTTGAAAATAGAAAATTAGATGACATACACTTTTTTCATTCATTTGTTTTATTTTCCCGAACAATACGTTTTGTCAACTTGTTCGAGTAATAACTACGTAATTGTAATTTTTTTTGAAAAATTGCATTTAATGGTTTTTTATAAATTTGTTATTCTATAGGCAATTTTGTTTATTAAAAGCTCTTTATTATGCCTGACTTAACATCACTGGAAATCATTAGGGCTGATGAAATGAGAAGAAATGGCCATACCTACAGATCGATTGTCTCAAGGCTTCGTCGACCAGTATCAACGATTCATCGCAGCATCCAGCGGTACAGATCGTCTAATTCTCTTGTGAGGAGGAGGGGCCAAGGTAGAAAAAGATGTACATCGAGGCGAGATGACAGTTTTTTAAACTTGGAGTTCGTAGGAATACGCGATTAACGGCTGTACAAGCTCGAAATGAACTGGAAGACGTTCGAGGAGTACGAGTAAGTGAGCGTACAGTTCGCAGGAGATTTGAAGAAGTTGGTTTAGGGTCGTATATACCTGCCAAAGGCCCAAAACTTGAGAGACGTCACCGCGTAAACCGATTAAGCTATGCGCGAGAACATCGTCATTAGGATTTGAACGAATGGCAGCAGGTTCTCTTTACTGATGAGTGCAGAGTTCTTTTAAAACAGATCGATGGGAGACAGCAAATATGGAGACGCAAAGGAGAACGCCACATACAGTCTAACTTTGAACACACAGTGGCTTATGGTGGCGGCTCGATTATGGTTTGGAGAGGGATATGTTTGGGAGCTCGCACGGAGTTAGTGATAGTCATAGAAGGGACCATGACAGCAGATCGATACATCAGAGACATTTTAGAAGAACATGTTGTACCATTTGCCCCATTTATTGGTGACGACTTTATTCTAATGCAAGATAATGCTCGTGCTCATAGTGCACAATCGGTACAGGCATATCTGAGCCACGTAGGTATACCGGTGATGCAGTGGCCAGCATATTCCCCCGATATGAATCCGATAGACTTGCTAAAAAGAAGGGTTAAATCCAGAATGCCACCCCCCAACAATCTGAATGAACTTGGAAACGCATTACTTGAGGAGTGGGAGCGGTTGCCTCAAGAAATCATCGATAACATAATCTGTAGCATGCCCAGACGAATGGAAACCGTAATCAGAGCAAGAGGGGGGAAACACTCGTTATTAATTTTGCTTTAATTTTATTGTTAAATCATTTAATGCTTACTCTTTTTTTATTTTTTGTGATGGTTCAAAATCATCTAAAAATTTCACTTATTTCAATTTTCTTTATTTTTCAATAAAAAATACCGAAGACTTTTCAAAGTCGTTGTTAAAAGATGTTAATCAATTTGTTATTTTGTGTCTAATTACATTTTCGTCAAATATATGCGTTATTATCTCATAGTCTCACTTTTTTTTCTGTTCCGCTAATTGTGCCGGTGTGTATATTTTATTGTTATCGTTTGTTTTTTATTTATGACCAAAGTACATAGATAAAAAGAGTGGAAGACAGCACAAGATTAAGTACAACATACCAGACTATAAAGAGTCATTTATTGCATAAAAAAAACCAACAAAATCAAGTTATTTTGTGTTATCGATATATCAACTCTTGGCAACACTATTTTTTTCGTAGGTATTTTTTTACTTTTCGCTTTGGCGTACAGGACACGGTAATGCGTTTATGGCGTGGCGCTCAAAAGGTTAAAGATGTAAGTATTCTAGTACTGCATACACATTCTCTTCTCTCAACTGTTCCTAGTAACAAGACTATATAGCGTACATAGCAGCAGCAACTTTAGCCATAGCATAAATTTATATTTATTATTCATACTTGTACTTTAGCAATAACCATCATATTCTCAAATCATTAATTAGCATAGCAATTATTATTGAAACTAACAATTTGTTGTATTTATCATCATCTCAGATGTACGAACCGTACATATTTTTGGCCCTTCGAGCCGAATTCACCCAGCAGTGGTGTGTGGTGTGATGGTTGATAATATTTTTGATAACCAAACTTACGATTTTTTAATTAAACTTTAAGCAATACCTAATTTTTATAAGTTCGCCAATGTGTATGTTAATATTACGTCGTACAATATGAATTTATATTAACATTCTATAAGAACAAAGAAGCTAGCACAGTTTTCAGTAGAAAATGAAAAAAAAAACATCAAATATAAAATAGACAAAAATAATATAAAAGGAATCAAAATATGAGATAACTTAAATTACGAAAATAGCTAGCAAAATAAACTACTATAAGAAAGCCAAATTGATAGGAATGCTTATAAAATAACATAAAATAAAATCAAGCAGCAATCTTAGTTTATCGTTAAAAACAAATACTTATGATAATATGGGTGACCTTGATTTCTTTATCCACTACATGCATGATATGTTCTAAAGCAGTGCATCAAATGCATAAAGTTACAGTCTATACACATTCCACAGCTGGGCACACGCTTCCTTGGCGGTATATAAATTTATGAGGAAAATCAATTGCATCGGCTTTATCTACATGTACCGGTCATTTAATCGGAGGGTAATAGAGTACGCATGTTAGAAACTCGGAGATCAACTCAACCGCCCAAAAAATGTGTATTTAACTTTTGTTTGTATCCATAAACACTCACGCCTGTCACCCAGAGGGGTAGGCAGAGACTACAGATTTCCATTTGGCACGATCCTGACACACCTCTCTCGCCTCCTTCACATCCATACACCTACGCATACATGCTCGTCGTTTAAGGGTACTCCTAATTTGGCCCAATAAATCGCCAATTTGGTCGATAAATTTTCGTCTAGGACGTCCCTTTCCGACTCTGCCATTCACTTCTGCAACATATATTTTCTTTGTCACTTCCTTTCCTCATTCATTCTTTCCACATGACCAAACCACCGAAGCATTCCTTTCTTAATCCTGGTCACAACATCATCTTGCAAACCACACTCTTCTCTTATTACACAATTTCTTACCCTGTCATTCAGATTCAGCCCTAATATACTCCTTAACGACCGCATTTCTACTGCGTTTATTCTACTCTCGTGCTTCTTCTGCCACACCCAACTTTCACTACCATACGTTAAAGTAGGGACCAACACAGCATTGTGAATTGCCATACGTGCCTTTTTCGACACATTTTGACTCTTCACAATAGAGTGCAAGGCCCCATTTACTCTATTTCCCGCATTCACTCGTCGTTCTATATCCTTATCATATCTCCCCAATACGCAGCCCAAATATACAAACTCATCTACTTGCTCGATCAACTCCCCTTCTATTCTTATTTCACAAATCGTTTTACTTTCTTCTCTTTCAAAAACCATAACCTTCGTCTTACTTGCGTTCACTTTCATACCCCTTTCTTTTAATGATCCGTTCATTAATGTAACCATCATTTGCAACTCGGCTGCCGACGACGCAAGAATGACTTGATCATCGGCGTACAAAAGGCATTTGACGGTTAACTCACCCATTCTTAATCCGCATTCTTCAACTTTCAAATTTTGCAAACAACTGTCCATAAATAGGTTGAACAGCCACGGGGAAGCCACACAGCTCTGTCTGACACCTTCATGGATGTCAAACCAGTCCGAGTAGACCCCGTTGATCCTAACACAAGCACTAGAGTCCCTATAAAGAGACACCAATGCCTGTATCTAGCCAGCGCTCAACCCAAATGAGTTCAGTGTTTGCCATAGGTAATCCCTATCCACTCTGTCATAGGCCTTTTCCAAGTCCATGAACGCATAAAAAATCTTTTGGTTTTTGGCCAGAAACTTCTCCGCGATCATGCGCATGGAAAAGACTTGATCTGTACATGCCATTCCCTTTCTAAATCCCGCTTGCACATCCCAAATTTTTCCATCAGTTTCTTTCATGACCCTTTCAATCAGTACCTTAGCGTACAGTTTTCCCACAATGCTAAGAAGGCTGATGCCACGGTAGTTTTTACAGTCCTGCTGTGACCCTTTTCCTTTATATACTGGGACTATCACGGCTTTGCACCAGTCTACCGGTACCCGCTTCAGTTCCCAGCATAAATTAAACAAGGTGTGCAGCAGGCCTGCCACCACCTCCTCTCCAGCCCTTAGCATTTCGAGTGAAACTCTATCATATCCGGGCGCCTTACCCGCTTTCATGCTTTTCATTGCTTTCATTATTTCATCTATACTTATCTCGCTACGTCTTTCCTCTTCTTTCGGAGTTTTTACTTCACTTAGTACACATGTTGTCTCCTCACTCATAAACACGCTTTCAAAATATTCCTTCCATCTCTTTAAACTCAAAACTTCATCATTCAGAATATAGCCATTCTCGTCTCTTATAGCATTCATCATAGGCTGTTTTGAATGTCCCCTGGCAGTTCTTACCAGTTTCCAGAACATTTTAATATTTGCCTGGAAGTTATCCGATATTCTTCTATCATTCTTATCCGTTCTTTCTTGCTTTTTTCTTTCAACTACTTCTTTTACTCTCTTATTAAGATGTCTAAAGACCGCCTTTTTTCTTTCATCATTCGTACCGCTAGAATTACCAGCCTTTGTTGCTAGTAAATCTAGCCATGCTCTCTTCTTTGCTTCAACTTCCATACGTATCTCATCATCCCACCATAACGTATTATTTTTCCTTTCATTCTTTCTCTTACTAACACCACATACTTCGGTAGCTGCATGCACTAAACCTTTCTTTACATTTTGCCATACATTCTCCAAGTCTAACTCCTTCATACATAATTCATCCAAACCACTTATATTTTCTTTCAGTCTACATTTGAACTTGTTTCTCTACCTTCATCTTGCAACCTTTCTGTTCTAATACGCTGTAACGCAGTGGTAGACATAGATGACCGATGACGCCAACGCCTGAATAGACCATTAATTCGGCATAATACCAAATAATGATCCGTTCCCACGTTAGAACCCCGGTAAACCCTTGTATCCACCACTGCGCCCCTCAATCTTTCATCCACAATTATGAAATCTATCATGCTTCTATCGTCACCTCTTTCCCAAGTATTGTACTTAAATCAATCTTTATTTCATAACAGGTGTTCGAATTGTCTGCCACCGTCACTGATACAAGCTCGACAACTTCTAATAAATGCTCTTCTAAGAAGTTGTGCGTAGCGCCGTTCAGTTATTTTTGAATCCTTTCTTCACACGACTGCGCAATTTCTTTCGTTCTTTTAGACAGACCCAGTAAAAAAAATTCAGTTGATTTAAGTCTGAGGATCGCGAAGGTCACAAAATGGGACCTAAACGACAAATCCATGGCATGGCATTTAAATATACACGAGCGTTTGCAGCATAATGTGCAGGACAACCATCATTTTGTAGCCAGTGGAATTGTGAATGAATTGAATCCTCTTGTGGCGAAAGCAAGTGTTCGTCACAAAAAGATTCTTTTCCATACATACGGTGAGGAGACTTTCACCATTCTCATTTATACTTTTATCACCAAACGTTCCCAATATCCTTTCATAACCAAGCCTCCTCACCCCAACCCTTCCATTAAAATCTCCTAGCATAATAATATTTTCATTTCAACACCATCCTTACCATTTCCCAAAACTGCTCTCGGATATAAATGGGCTTAGACAAGTCTGGGGCGTAGACCCCTAACACGAACAACTTCTTTAAGCCCACTTTCATTCGTATCCATAGCAGTCTTGGGCTTACACATTCATACTCTTTCACACATTGGCCCATTCTTTCTGAAAGGATGATACCTACTCCCTGGCACGCGCGCTCGATCTCGTCTACACTAGATTAGTATGCGGTATACATGCCATGTGCAGTGACATCCTTCCCCTTCCTTTTCGTCTCATTTACGCATAACACATCTATTCCTCTATCATACATCATATTACATACTTCATCCATTTATCATTTTGTTTGTAATATAAAGATAATAAAGGAAACATGGTTTCCCTACAAACAAAACGGAAATTCTTTTTGTCAATACTTTCCATCCTAGTCGTACACATCAAGGCGGGTTACATACAGGTCTTCAACAAAAGTCAGGCAGTTAAATTATAATTATCAAGGACACACAAATTACCACAAAATATTATTAACTGATGAGTAATTATAACTTACATCATCTATGAAGTAATTGCGTTTTTGCAATTTTATGCATGAAGATGAACAATAGTATAGACTTTATAGTTTATATTTTAGAGTTAACGAAAATCCCTATTCTTTTTACAACCTACACTTGGACAGAAGTATACTCTTTACCGTATAAAGTCGGTTGAAAAAATTTGCGAAAGTCAAATCATTGATATTTTACACATAAAGAGTTAACAATCAATGAGTGTAAGAAATAATTGAAAAAACAACGACCACAAGTCTTTTAAATAAAATCCTGTTCAGATAACTACTAGTCAACATCAAAGAAAAGTACTTGAAAATCAGGTCAGTGATTCTCGAGTGTCCACTAATAAATAGACAGACAGGGGCATTTGCATAAAGCTTGTTAATAAAATAGGACAAGCAATAGCAATATAATTTCTATTGGAGTTTTCAAATAAACATTTATTATCAGTTTTAGATGGCTAGATAGACAGCAACAATTATAATATAGGTTTAAATAATATTGTAATTTTTTTTAATTTAAATGTCTGCAGCAGTCTAGTGCAGGCATTCATAGGTCTCTACAAAGGCGCGCCATTTAGCCTCTTAGTATTATTACAATGTTTATTAATTACTGAAAATTTGGAAAGGAAATAAGATAATTTTTTATAAATAATAAAACTTTGATAAATTGACATAAAAAGTAAAAACCGCGCATAAGCATATAAGATGTTCATCGTACGTAGCAACATTACCAATAACATTAAAATATAATAATGATATTTAGTCCATTTTCTCCCTACTTTGAATTTAATAAAGGAAAGTATTTTTAATCCTAAATGCAAGAAATTTATTAAATTTTATAAAATTCGCTAAGCTCTAAAAGTAATTGTGTAAAATAATAAAGATATGTAAACATTTTCCAAAGTATTATACTTAAAAAAGTCTGATCTGAACATCATAATTATGTTAAATTATGGAATCAGAAGTCATCGATATTACGTAAACAATTGTATAACGTTAGCAAAAAATTATTCGCACACATCGCAAGCATCATACTACATATAATATTATGTAGTTTGAACTTTACCAGACCAAAGATGTAATTAATTTCAGATTCTGAATAGATTTATTAATTAACACACAATTTTACATATTATATATAGCACAATTAAACATTACAATTTCGTATCGTTAGTGTAGTAGGAGGACGACTACGGAAAACACCGGCTATTTTGCCGGACCGATACCACATAGGGAGCTTCAAGAAAAAAGCTTACTTCTTTCTAAAGGGCCGGCAATGCACCTACAATTCCCCTGGTGTTGGAGTTGTTTACATGGGCGGCGGTACTCACTTAATATCAGGTGAGCTGTATGCTCGTTTGACTCCTATCCTATTATAAAAAAAAATTCCAAAAATATGTAATTTAGATAGGTGACAATCGAGAGTGCCGATTTCCGGTATGCCGATCAAGCGAGGGGGGGGGGTTGCAGCTTAACTTCTCTATAAAGAGGTTTTAACTGTTTAGCTACCCTCTTATGTGCATATGTAGAAGTGCTTTCCATGTGTGTCATAAAACTAACTGAAATTATAATGAATACGAGATGCTACAAAGCAGATGGCAGAAGAACACAGTATGGCTTCACTACTTTATCATATTCTCAGTGGCTCGCACGGATAGGTGTGCGTGCAATAAAACACCTTTGTATCATTGAAAGACTAACAAAAATAGTTTACTTTCGCTAGGCTATTACTCGCACAGATAAGAAATAAACATAATAATTTTCTTAAAAATATGTCCATATATAATATATATGACCCACGCCACTATATATATATATATATATATATATTAAAAAAAAAAAAAAAATATATATATATATATATATATATATATATATATATATATATAGACTAACACCACACGTTTGTAACACCACAAACTTTGTTGTCGACAACGCATCTCTTTTCAAATATAACGTACGTGTCTTCAAGGCAAGAGTGAATGGGCTCTTGTTAAGAATGGGCTTGTTAATGAATGGACATTATACCGTCTTCGGCTGCATCTAAACTTAACATCGGATGGGATAGTGGTTAGGCACTGGCTTTGATGATGTATTCTTATTTAATAAATATACATGTCAAAGTATTTAAACTTACTTTAAGTTGTAGATTTTCGTGTCTTAACTTGCTCTCTTCTTCTCTCAGAAGAATTACTTCAGATGTCGCCTTTTGCAAATCACTTTCCACATTGTCGGACTTTGGGAAAGGCAATGTCTGAAATAACAGATTATATTACATTAATAATGAAATATGCAAATCTCTAATTGAATTATGTATTACAAAACATATTGAGTGCACAGTTACAAATGCAACTAAAAAATAAAAATGCTTCTATTTTCGACAGCATAAGGGACAGTACCGACATCAAATTAAGTGTGACAACACTGCGCAAATACTTCTACTATGAAGAACCATATTTTATTATAAAAACAATTTTTGCTTAAATAAGTTTCAATCCTTGCGCAAGGGTAATATACCCGTATTCTCTTCATTAAACCATGCGACACTAAGTATATTTGCCTACTGCACATCGTCTATACGCAGTGCGGTAGACTCCGGCGCCAATGAAATATATATATATATATATATATATATATATATATATATATATAACATATATAATAATGAAATATTTATAGCCAGTGTTTTCGTAAACATTATAAATATAAACTCAAAAATTATAAACACTTAGTGGCTGCTTATCAAACACACTCCACACAAGGCAGAGGCATGTTATCAACTAAGTTTCAATTCTGGCACATGTATAGAAGTACGACATAACTTTAAATCTGTTTTGCACACACTATCCGAATTTAAAAAAAATTGACATTCTCAAAAAAAGTAATGTATTAAAAAGGCTAAATAAAAATTAAACTGCGCTATGTCAAACATATTCTTCTCACAATATAACACCATATTTAAGTGCAATAATAAGCGATGTTAATCTCATAAAACTTAAAATTTTGTGTAAAAATTTAAAGAAAATATTGTCCATTAACCATTGTTATAATATTTTATACCTGAAAACTACACAGGGCAAACAACAATAAAAATAATTTGAGAATGAGAGAGATGTGTTTTCCCAATTTTTCACAATTTAATCTTCTATTGATAATTGTCTTATTTGTTAAAATATGATGTAATGAATATCAAGCAATGACTAAGTGTTTACATCAACTATCGTCGTTCAAAGTCCATTTCAAGGCAGCCCGCACGCTGAATCGCCAACACTAAATAAAGGAAAAGAATACCGTTTGCGCGCTTAAAGTTCCGCCCGTGTGGTCATCATCCTTCCTCTTTCCTTCGTTCTGGATGAGACCCTCTACTGCTTCCTGCAAGACAATTTCACAACATGCCAATGCCAAGCCTGGACTGATTTCAACCCACTCATCACCACCCTCGTTAATGCGAGAATAAGGCACTATTTCAGTATTTCAAATAGTACAATGAGTTATAAGAGCACAAACATGATAATCAGACATAGAGACATAGACATAGCTAACGTAAATATTTGAGGGAAAGGGAACTAATTATTAGAGAATTTGATAAAGATAAACACTACAACTTCTACGTAAATTATTAATTTATGAAATAATGTAAGGCATTATCTCCATACTCATAAATATTTAATACTTACACAATAAATATTAAATACTTTGGGATAATTAAAGGGTGATAAAGATTTCAAATAGAATCATACAAATTATATTACAAAGATTAATTTAACATTGAATTAAAATGCGTTTTAATTTGGTATCATTCCTTTCAATTGATGACACACTTAACGATTGCAACGTGGCTTTACGTTTATTAACGACTATTAACTGAAACCCCCAGCTACATGTCTGAACGTAACAATGAATAGTATATACTAATGTTGTGTTGGATGACATTAATTAATCATGGAGGAGAATGGGCAAAATAAAATACGAAAAAGCTCACACAAAATTCATAAAAAAATATAACTGTGCTATAGTTCCATACAGTGCAATTTCTTTTTTACAACTAGTAGCTTTATTAAAAACAGCTTTGTTGTCTATGGATCATAATATATACTGCACAGTAGGGAACTTTTCACACAGGAACACCAATATCAATTTATCCCGCAAGGGAAATTGCGTTACCTTTGTTGAGGGCTTGGCGTCGTCCGCAGCCACAATTCGCTTCTTGGTTACTTCATTCTGCGCGGCATTATCACCTGCATCCTGGAACAAATTATTTGGCCATTATTATTCGTCGGTCGTTATTAAAATATATTTTTTACTTTTTGTTTGTACATTTTTTGATTTAATTTAGTATTGCATCCAAGATTAACTTACATTTAGATTAGACACCCGTGGAGTTTCGAAGACACACTTTAGTTTGTAGTCCATAAGTTGGTCTGGGCTGATCTCCTTCCACTGAAAAAGAAAGATGGAACGTAGTATAAAATAGTCTACTTAGTTTTAGTTAAAATACGTAATATATAATTAACATAACTTACTACTTGATCAATATTGGTCTTCCCATCCCATCCTTCTGGTGCAACGACACTCTGCACCATAAACTTATGTTTATGTTTTTCATTTGGGTCGACGTAAACAGGCTGAGGGGTGACTGAAAAAAAAAGAAAACGATATTAGATATTTATTTAAAATCTTATCTTTTCTGGTAATGTATTGCGAAAACATACTTGCAATATCAACTTTAGAGTTTGGCTCCAGAACCCCCGAGTTAGGGCGCACGCAATACTTCTTCGGTGCAGTTGTTTTAATTTTAAACAGCACTGTATCCGGACTGGGGTTCGTCAACCGCATGTATGTAGTGAATCCCTGCTCGAAAAGCCCTGAGAAATCAACTAAATATATCAATAATAATGACTATATCACCCAGCATACCTCCTAATGGCAAACATACTTAAATTTATCTTAATTTAAGACCCTTAATGGAATGAAATATCCATACAGTAGACTTAATATGTGTCCACATATAAGCTTTTTCATCTAGGTTACGTTAATTATGTAACATAGGTTTATACAAAAGAAATGTTTCAATTCACCATTGTACTAATTACAAGTTGAAAGCTAAACAGAAAATTCAATCTTTTTTTCCAAAGACAAAACAAATATTTTTGAACTATTTATATATGATATTATTCTTATATACGATATTATATTAAGTCAGTCAATAAACATGTAAACCTTTGATTATATACCCGTCAATATAATCAAAGATGTAAACACACAGTATAGCCGCTCTCCGAAAGGGCAACACTGACTTGATGCAGTCATTTACAAACTGCATAAATATTGTAGAATTATAACATAGTAGGTGTTTCTGCCTAAGATGAGGTATCTAGGTATACCTGTACGTTTTTAAATGATATTTACTTTAGTAGTTTCAGATACCTATGTGATAGAGTGTACTGTTTAGCAAGTTCGTCTCTTCAATATTATAAAAAATAAAGTATTTTGCTTTATATGAAGAGTTTATTTTGTAGCCTTTTAGTGGGCTAAAGAATACCACAAATTCAAGGCAACATCTATAATGTCTACTACATAAAATAAATTGTTGATCCCATTTTATCGGAAGAAGGAAATAAGCACTACCACAATTTAGAGATTCTAACGATTGTACTTGTGCATTGCAATGGTGGGCCATGCGAGGTAGGGGGCGGCGCGGCTCATACTTGTGTCAGCGCACTCCACTAATTCTGCTGGACAATATAACGCCAATATATATATATATATATATATATATATAGACGCGAGCGTGTTTTATGGTAGGTACTTTAGTAACTAATTATACGTGGCGTTTTCGAAAAATATATCTGTAACGGTGAATTACTGTTATAGTTATAAGAGTTACTAATTAAAGTTGAATTTAAATGACTGCCATGCCTATGATTTTCTTTTTTTTATTAAGGCCCGGTTATTAGTAAATTACTGATATTCAAAACAATTTCATGGAATCTAATAAAGTTTCCAAGACCTAAAAAAAATACATAACAAATTTAAGGATATGAGGTTCACAAATCTGCGGTTGAAAACATTATATTTCAAAAATTTTTCGATAGAAATTTTATCTAAACTTTGGTCTTTTGAGTTTTATTATTTCGTTTCATTTCTGAAATAACACGTAAATTACTATAAAAATGAAACTACAATATCCAAGCATGTTTTTAACAAACAATTCTGCGGTTCGTTTTTTAAAAGTGCTATTACTTTTTATAAATCTAAATAATATATAATAGAATGCAAGCTCTGCTCACGTTAGTCGCCCGCTGGGCCTTGCCGAAGCAGATTCTGTGTCTAATTTTCGCACGCACCGCCGTTCCGATCTCGAAAATATTGATCGCGAGTAAACTTAAGATTGAAGTTTTATATTTCAGCATATAAGTGCAGTTCATAATTGCGGAAATAATATAAGAATTGCAGAAACATGGAAAATAAAACAGCATATAAAAATTATCAAAATTAAAAATACGAAGATTGAAAAAACATTAATGTGAGTATGAATGAATACCTGTTGATTTATTTTCACTTTTTAATAAAAACAAATAAATTAAGAAATGCAACTTCACGTAAAAACAATAAAAATAATAGTTTTATTTCTACGTTATATCACAGTATAAGTATACAACAGTAAGACCACTGAATGTAGCAATTATGACCTTTTTTTGTTTTCAGTGCTAAAGCATCACGGACCAAGGTCATGTTTAGATCACAAGAAAACCTCCAAAAAGTAAGTGTGTTAGCGAAAACTGACATCTAAACACAAATTATTATTTTACTCATCTACATATTATACATTAGGTATGTAAAATAATTGATCTTCGCCACATCCTGCACATGTATTTTATAAAAACCGGTAAAAAGTACCTAAGTTAATCCTGGTCATATACTATCTATGAACTAAATTTCATTCGATTCGGTGCAGTGGTTTTGAAGGAATTGATTAACAAACAAACATTCCCATTTATAATATTGGCGTGATTAGTGACAGTTGCGCGGACAATAGAAATCCATTGTTCGCACCACTGTCAGCCCGCTTTATAGTTTAATAGGCTTTACAGGCCTTATAGTTTCTCTCATTACTTGCTGACATGTGCTGTTTTAATAATTGGACAATGTATTTTCAGACAACAGAGTAATTTGCCCAGCAGTAGCACAACTACACTGAATTCTAATGTACAGAATATAACTAATTATGTGTAAGTAGCTTTTTAAAAATAAAGAAGCCCATATCGAAATTTACAAAAAAATTCGTTCTGCCATACAAATTGTCCAGTCAAGTAACATATTTTGTTTGGGAGATCGATTTTTTTTCAAATTTCGATATGGGTTTCTTTAGGAAAGTTGTTCAGTTTCACGGGTAGATGAACCCAAGGGGGTTCATCTACAATTTGAATTTATTTATTTTTCCCTGAATTTATTTTTCAGACCAACTGAAGACAATGATGATTCATACGTTATTGAGCCTGAAAAAAGTAATGAAGAATTTCAGCATGTTCTAGGACGGCGGATTATTGATATTAATTACCTCTTAGAAGAGTTACAAAAAAAAGCTTGTCATAATGTATTGTTCAGCTGTAACATGACTAATTTTCGTCTAATGGGTGAAAAAAGAGAAGGACTTATATCCTTTTTCAAATTTGAATGCAATATGTGCAAGCATATCTGTACAATTAAATCTGAAAACACACATGATACTGAAAAAATTAATCTAAACATTGCCGCGACCACTGGCATCATTGCTTCTGGTATTGGTTATTCTCAATTTGAAGAGCTATGTTCAGCAATAGACGTTCCAGTATTTACTCCAAATACTTACACCAAATATCAAGATCAGGTTCTTAAAATATGGGAACAAACTGCGAGTTCTTCTATGGCAGCAGCTGCAAAAAAAGAAAAAGAAATAGCTATCGAAGAAGGCCGAACCAAGGGTGGTTTTCCCGTAATTGATGTTCTCGTTGATGGCTCCTGGTGCGCTCGATCCTATGGTTCTAATTATAAAGCATTATCTGGTACTGCAGCTATTATCGGCAGAAAAACTGGTCAAATTCTTTACATTGGGGTGAAAAATAAATACTGTCTAGTGTGTGCCCGAGAAAATAACATATTTCACCAAGGACAGCTTCAAAAATTACGAAGGATCGTCAACGTCTATGGAAAATGAGATTATAGTCGAAGGATTTAAGTCTTCTATATCTTCATACGGCCTCGTATATGGTAGAATGATTGGTGATGGTGACGCCTCTACTTACACGACAATCCTACAGGCCAGACCATATGCAGAACAAAACGTCACTGTCAAAAAATTACCTACATTTGCCACGGAATCGAACATGAAAGTCAAGCTCTACAACAACTGGAAAAGCAAGGAAATGTGCAAATTATGCATTGTGGATTATTTATCGATCAAACTCATCCATTTATCGGTGCAACTACGGACGGACTGGTAGGTGATGATATGCTAGTCGAGATAAAGTATCCCATTACAGCTTCTAAAAAAGGTCTTGAAAATTCTATTAAGGAAAACAAAATTCAAATTCTCAAATACGACAAAAAAACAGGCACAGTGACCGTAAACAAGAAAAGTAACTGGTACTACCAAATTCAGGGCCAGCTGCATGTTACGGGTAGGCAAGTTTGTTTATTAGGAATTTGGTTAGGTGACAATGAAACAATTTTCACAAAATATATTAAAAGAGATGATGACTTTTGGAAAACTATGGAGCCAAAGTTAGTATTTTTTTATAAAAATTGCCGACAAAAATTTTGAAAGAATTCACCAACGCAGTATGGAAGAGTTTCAGAAATTGTTTCATAGTTGATCGATTGGTTAAGATGTAGTTTTATATCATTATTGTAATTATTTAACTTTGAATACTTACGCATTTGTAAAACTTACATAAAATTAATAAAAAGAAATTTAATTTAACATTTTATACGAAGTTTTTTTGAAATAATCGAAATCAGTAAAAAAAAACTAAATACGTATAAATTTAATAACATCATACAAAATATTAACTAAAGACGTAATTTGTAACTACTCACTACAAACAAAAAACAGTTCAAATCATAAGAAGTGGTCCTACTGCGAATTATTTTGTACTGTGGTCTGTAGCAGTGCGGTGCCGGGATCAAGTGAGTTCATTGTTTTGGGGTGTTTGCGTTGTTTATAACGCGCGCTGGAGATGCGCTAAATACCTAGTGTCAGTATAAGAGTGCCTTAATTGTTTATCCCACAGAATACTGTAATACATAGCCACTAAGATGTCAATTCACACCTATAAATATCAACACAATTAATCGTTTCCAATTTTCGTGTCTAGCATCGCTGCACGTAAATTATTTAAAAATGGCAAATTGTGCAATAATTACACGTCGAAAGAACAGCGGGAAATATAATTTAAATAAAGGAGACATATCCTACACCCAGTAAGTGGAAACTATTTATATTTTGTGAATATTAGAAACAAAAATAAAGAAATATTGATAGGTTATATTAATATATCTATACATAGAAACAGAAACTTTTTTATTCAATATAGATTATGAAATAAATAGTGGTACAATAGTGGTAAATGAAAAAATTGACTTTCAATACCTATTGAAAGTCAATTTTTTCATTTACCACTGGTTCGCAAAAAAACCTCTATCCTGGGAAGAACCAACAAGAAACCCAGCGGGACTATTTAGATAGATACCCTCATAATTACATTAATTATCGTATCACATCAGATCAAATTAATTTTAAACATTAAATCTAAACTGACACCATATGCTGTGTTAATTTACTCATATTTTAGTTATTTGGAATTTGTTATAATGTAAAGCTGGAATTATTTTGACAAACATTGATTCTTTGAGAGGAAACTAAAGAAAATAATAACAAATAAGATGCATAGGTACATATCCGTATGTATACGTACCTATGTATAATACTTGAACGAATTAACCACTCGTTCAAGGTATTATGTTGGTAAATATTGTACGAGACTTAGCTGTTACACAAAAAGACAGTGACATCGAACATCGGCGCGGGAGTTATCCTACTATTCAGTTCAAAGAAGTTTTATCATTTATTAATTTTTAAATTTATTATATTTACTTTGCTTTCGAGCAACATCTAATATTTTTCGATTTCGAAAAGCGTGTGCAGGCGACAGATGCATATAATTTTTAGAAAAACCTGATAAATTATTGCACCCCTGGAGGTCGGGAGATTAACCATTATTACCGGAGACTCCCGGGCAATCCGGGAGGGTTGGGGACCCTAGTGACAAGGCATCTGCATTTTGATTTTTAATCGAGGATAAATGTAAACGTCTATGTGCCACAGCATCCACTTACCATCAGGTGGACTGTGTGCTCGTTGGTCACTTTTATTGTATAAAAAAGAAACTTGTCACTTTCAAAAATGTTGTTAACACGTTTAGACTTGAGACTAATAATTACAAACTAAATTATGTAATTAGCGCGATAAGAAAGACAACCTTTAGGTTCATTGCAAAACATTATCTATAGATACTTTTTATTGCATTTAAACATAAAGTTATTACAATAACGGAACACTTACGAACTACAAACGGTGGTCATATCGCTTTAAGCAATTTCTACCCGACAAACCGAACGTACAAGAACTTTGTAATTTTATATTTTGACGGATAGTGTGCAACGTGCAATATAAAATAAACTGAAGAAAAGACAAAAAACTAATAATTATTATTAGTATAATATGAAACAAATTTAATTTAAATTATTATTACTATTATAAATACATATTGTTGTGTATTTGCTACAAACATGATTTTAAGCTTTGTAATGTTATTAATTCTTTGATACTTTAATTTAAAAAAACCGGCCAAGAGCGTGTCGGGCCACGCTCAGTGTAGGGTTCCATAGTTTCCCGTCCGTCACAATAAGTGTTCCCACTTATGAGTTTGTACAAAAACTGTTGTTTCCATCCAAGTTCAAAATGATTTTCCTAGAAAGTCCTTATAAAGTTCTACTTTTCAGATTTTTTTCATATTTTCTAAACTTATGGTTCAAAAGTTAGAGGGGGGGGACACATTGTTTTTTACTTTTGGAGCGATTATTTCCGAAATTATTGACATTATCAAAAAATGATTTTAGTAAACCCCTATTCATTTTTAAATACCTTTCTAACAATATATCACACGTTAGGGTTGAAATTAAAAAAAAAATCACTTCCCACTTTACATATAGGGGGGGCTACCCTAATAAAACATATTTTTCCAATTTTTATTTTACCACTTTGTCGGCGTGATTGATACACATATTGGTACCAAATTTCAGCTTTCTAGTGCTAACGGTCACAGAGATTAAGTGAGGACGGACAGACGGACAGACAGACATGGCGAAACTATAAGGGTTCCTAGTTGACTACGGAACCCTAAAAAGAGCTGTTTCCTAATTCGATAAAATGATTTTTTTTCTGTTAAGAGATATTTTCATGAATTGTGGGCCGCTTTTAATGATCCTTTTTTATTTATTGGGCTACACTGTATGGGCGGTCTCATAAAAAATAACAAAATCATCCCTAAGGGTTTTTAATCTTTTTAGACGATATCTGAGCTTGTAATATTACTTTTGTATTTAAGGGTCAAAATTAGACTATAAATAGTGTGGAAATTAAATTATATTATTGTTTTAATTTATTATAAGAAGCGTTTTACTATTTATAAAAATTGTCACCTTTTTATCAAGGTCTGAGTGGTGTATTCCCGGTTGATTTTTAAAATTGAATACCATTTGCAAAATCAGCGCTTTAATTACGTATCTTAAAATACCAACGCATAAAAAACCAGGGTTCAAAATACTTTCAAGCACTTTCAATTGAAGTTGAAGAATAAATAGAATTGGAAATACTTGCACAGGAAATTGAACCATCCTCGAACATAAACAAAGAGCACAATCACGTTTACAAAAAGGTACTTCCATACCTTGAAAGTAAAAGACATATATAGAAAATTAATCCATATTCTCCTACAAATAGCGAGCAAAATAGCATTTGTGAAAAATAACTTCAATTAACGTGTTTTTGTAATTTGGCTCTTAATGTTTTTATCATAAACATAGTAACATAATCCTGCTGATATGTCGAATTACTTCCAAGGTTTCGAAGAAAAAGTTTGTTCGTAGTACTACAACGAATTTTTTTAATATTTCGGATCGAAAAAAATACGCACATGTTTCCTCACCTGACGCAACAATCAATAATCGATGTAATGCCTATGAGATAAATATCGCAGGTAGCGTAGAATGCAGTATAAGAAACATGGGGCGTTTATATCCCATTAAGGCTCAAAAACCATAGTCAGAATTTTTGCGCAACCGATTCTGAATTCGAATTCTGAACTCTAGATAGCCAGGTACGACGCGAGACCGAAAAGTCAAATGGTCGTGATTCTTAAATATTTATTACATTTCAAACAAATGTTACAAAGAACTGTTTTTAGAAAGCTTAAAAATGTTTTTGAAAGCTTAAGACATGTAGGTCTTTTTCTATAATTATTTAATTTTCTATTGATAATATTTGATAGAAAATTTTAGGTCAAGCATTACACAAGTGTTTAATTAAATGAAGCCATCTAAAAGCCAATAAAACATCAAAGTACAAGTACATTTCTCAGAAATGATCAACGATGTAGACGTAATTTTGATGTTTTACTTTATAAGTTTATCTACATAGGTGGCATCATTGAGATTTTTTAAAATACCGAGCAAGGCTGTTTGCATAGGTACAATTGCAACAATTTCATGTATTGCAATGAATTAGAAAAAAAACTGTAAGAAATGAGTTATACGATTCTAAAAACTATAATATGTAAATTATATTGTCGTAAATTTGTAACATAACAATTTATAACAGTAAGGATTGTTTTGCAAAACCACAGTTCTTAGTATCCAGGTGATGTCCTTTGTATCTTAGACTACATGTCTGCCTAACTTCACTCTAAAAAGTAACAGCCAACACACATACTGCTTACATACAAGGTTACAATACATACTGACAAACTTCACACATCCTCAATTTTTTTTCTTTCATGCAGGTTGCAACATGACCTCAGATGTTCTTTTTAAATAATGTCCAGAATTTGTTCTTACTTAATCCTAGGGCTTCAAAACCTAATTTACGATCATACGCCGCTACGCAAATTTAGGAATTATTTAAGCCTATTTAATTCCTACTAATTTCATATTTTTTAGATCTTTTTACTGCTAGCGAGGCATTGTATCTTATTCAGGGACATATTCAGGGTCGACAAAGCATTTACATTTTGATTCGTAATAGAGGATACATGAAGGTGTCTATGGGCCACAGTGTCAACTTACCATCAAGTGGATTGTGTGCCTCATTTATCATACTTTTTCATTTCAGCGGGACTGACATTTTCTGTTTCGGTTGCATTGTTAAGTGAAGTTGCAAATTTGTTGTATTATCTGTTTACTTCTGGGTATGACTCTCTGCTGTTGTAACAAAGGTTTGCCACATGTGTCATGCTTACCAAGTGAATTAGCAATTGCAGTACCACATGTTTCATATACCTTTGACATTTCCCCCCGTCGCCAGTCTGATAATTTGGGTATGTTCCAAAATAGAACCCAGTGTACTGTCCAATGCAAATGACGTCATGAATCGACGCTATACTGGTGATTGGTTCCAAAACATAGGACAGTATATGACGTCATACATTTACGCCATATTGGAAAAGTGTTGGCGATTATTTTGTCATTTTGTGTTCCAAAATCATTATATATCTTCCTAATGAAAATACTAGCAATTATTCTGTAATTTTTTGTATTTGAATAAATAAAAACAAATTCTGGATGGCTTCATCCAGCGCACACACAATTAAAAATTGTTTTATTGTGGCCGGATATCCGACGCAATATGGCGGCGGCACGCCAGTACAATATAGTGTCAATTGATGAAGTCATTTGCATTTGCCAGTGTACTGGGTTGTATTTCGGAACATACCCATGATATCTATCAGAGAGGTTTCCTGGTCTTTACCATAATCACATTAATAACACCCATAGGATGAAATTGAGTTATGGATACTCTTATGCCAACACATGTCTAGTTTCACGTTCATAGTATTTTCTAAAAAAAAAAAACACTTGATAATTACGTCCCCCATGTTTTTTCTTATTCTTCCATGACATATCGTAACAGTTTTCTTGTATTTTCAGTTTAATTCAATACATATCACTGAAAATAACCGTGGTAGCTCAGATGGTTAACGCTCGCTGTAAATATAACAGAACGCGAGTAACCCGGGTTCGATCCCCGCCGGCACCAATGAAATTGTTAGTTGCAATTTTAAGTGCTGATTTACCACGTGCTCGGCGGTGAAGGAAACCGTCGTGAGGAAACCTGCATGTCTGGGGAGGCCTGTGCCCAGCAGTGTGACGTATATAGGCTGTAACTTTATATCACAGAAAATACAAGCATAATTATTATCTGTTCTCATCCCACTTTAGTGAAATTATTATGTACCTCCTTTTCCATTGTGATTAAAGTTTATATCCAACTCTAGTACAAGATGTAATTAAAATATTTAACACAATCTGATAACCTATTGTTTACAGTGTACTTAACTTCTCTAAGAATGACACATAAAAGAAATAACCTTAATATACCTTTAATCATTTGATAGATTCTTGACCAATATATGTTTTATGATGAAATAGACTAATACATGTCAACTGCTGATCATAGTTAGCTGGTGATTTATTACTCATAATGTTGTAAGCACAATGGAAATATAGCTACTGGTTGTGTATTAGAATAATTTACATTAAACTAGCTTGCCAGGCAGACATTGTTCTGCCCTTTTCTAAGACCCTTTGTCATGTCCTATTAAAAATTCTAAAATTCGCAAAAAAAAGAAATTGTGGGTCACTCATGGGCAAAAAACTATCCTATCTCTCAAGTTGGACCAAACTGCACACTGTGTGCAAATTTGATTGAAATCGGTTAAGTAGTTTAGGAGTCCATCGAGGACAAACAACGTGACACGTAATTTATATACATTAAGATGTAAAACACTCATGTGTACCTTAAGGTACACAATTGAAGCATTTTACATAGTAAAAATTTTATAAAATTTTATATGAAAGTACAATAAACATGCAAAAGTGATTTAATTTGAATTTTTAAGCATTTTTGTCACTTAAATTTGTAGTAGCTCAAAATTTAAATAATATTAAATGACAAATGTAGGTTTTATTTTATTAAAACCTTTTATTTGAAACTAATTTAATTTGGTTTTTAAAATAAATATATCAAAATTTAAAATAATTTCAGACACCTGTCAATGCAGTTGACACAAAATTTATTTACATGACATTAAAATGTACAATATTTATAAAATATAACTAAAAATCAAAATTATGAGACTTTCCTACTTCTTGGAGTGTAATGCCAAGAATGTCTAAAAAACAATCTCATCGCTAAAAGACTATACTTAGCCTTTGAGTGAGAAAAGAAATGGCTCTCTTGTCACCAGTGGCAACCATAAGTCGCAGATATAGTTCCTTTAGGAACAATACCATGAGCAAATTGATGTTGTCATCCTTGGGTACTGAGATAGACTGCCTCATTTCCAGTAAAAAGGTTTTCTAGTTCTCTACATTCACTATCTGAAACATAGTAGCATTAAGCTGCTATTTTACGCTGATATTCTGTGAGAGCATAGTCCTTCCCCAGTTGAGCAGACCCATTTGCGCTACAACCATAATATAGCTGTAGTATGGCTCTACCACACGTATTTGCTCAGTTCAGCAGCCTCAGCTCTAAACAAGGTACCCCTGAGATGAGCATCCGACACTAGGGTTGTAGGGTTCTCAACCAAGGGATCAAAGTCATAACTTTACCATAAATATTCCACAAGGCTATTAATCTGAGAGAAAAAATAAATAAAATTGTGGTAGCGGTCTGAAATATTAAAAAAAAACTTGCTTCTATTAAAATCTCAGGGGTTATTTGCATAGTTGACATAAATAACAATTTAAAAAAAATTGTCAGTCTCTACGGGCTAATTATCAGAACCAATTGTGATGAAACTTTAAAAACAGTCAAAAAGCAGACCAGCACAGATCTAGGCCGTTTGTTATCCAAAAAAACTGGGTTATTCTGTTTAGCCACCCTAAAGAATCCACCCCAGCGTGGATATTCCGAAAAGCGCGAAAACGGAATAAACCGAAAAATTTAGTTTTTTTTTAATAAACAAAAAATTGACAGAATAAAGGCTTCTTAAATCGAAATAACTACGTTATAAATCTTACCCGGGCGAAATGCTAATAACTAATATGGTTCTAAAAGAATTTATTTATTTTTATTTAATTTATTCAGTCTATTTTACATTTTCTTTTAGAAACTTTATACATAGTTGTTACATGTTTACCAAATGTTAAAGGCAACTTTTTGATTGGTATAATCTATACTAACTTATAAACCAAGCTAACCTGTCAAAACCTGTCTGTTACTTAGAAACTTTTGTTAAATTTGAAAAGTGCTTAAGTAATATTCGTTTGAAATTAAATTGAGGAGAAATAATTTATTTCCAAGAAACAGCCTTAGTCTTGCACATCAAATCTTTGAAATTATACTACACAAGTTAGTTAATGCTTGCCCTCACTAACAACTGGATATGATTTGTGTCATCAATAAAACAACTTAAGGAGAATTACTACCATACTTAATAAACTTTTCATCGTTGATCATGCATAAAAAGACAATGCATGTTAATCAGGGACTACTAAACCACGCATCTTTCACTACTTTCACGCAACACGTAATAGGGTTCATGTTACTTAAACTGAAGAGGAAGTGCGAGGGATCAGTCGCCATGTGTTAGCGCTGAATCACATCTGCACCTCTTACAGGATTCGAGGATTGTTACAGAACCGTATGAGGGATAGCACAGATTCAGCTAGTCTGTGAACTATCTTTTAATATGCTGTTATATACACAGCAATATTCTTTATCAGATATTAGAATTCGATTTTTATTAATTATCACCTTGCAGGTATTATCCTCGAACCTATTTCTGGCATCAAATAGCATTGCACACACTGTTGTGTTCTGGTCTGAAAGGTATAAAAACAGTACAGTACAGGCTCTCAGAGATTCCATCTTAGTTTAGGTAGTTAGTTGCAGGTGTCCATAGGATGCAGTAGCCACTTACACAATCAGATTGACTGTAAGTAACCATAGGACCAGGCTTTCATTAACTACCAGCATAAAATAGCAGCTCAATGCTGCTGCGTTTCGTGTGGTGAGTGTAGAGAACCGGAGACCCTGTTAACTGGAAATGAGACATTTAATCTCTGCTTGCTTGCTTTAAAATACCTACAGACTAAAAACTTATCAGAATTATTTTGTAACGATTCATTGGCTGTAACTAACAACTTAATAGATAAAATTACTGAAAGTCTTAAACTAAATACATCAGTGCCTAATATCCCATGCAGTAAAAGAATAATACAACCGTGGATATCTGCAGGAATCTTACGCTGTATAAGAAACAGAAATAAACTTCAGAAAAACTTACGAAAAGACCCACATAATGACATTCTCCTTTGTTTTACTACATACACACATAGAAGTTAAAAATATCATTTTAAGCTTAAAATCAAACAGCGCTCCAGGCTGGGACAATATCCCCAATGACTTCATGAAATTGGCAGTCAATGACTTGGCTCCTATTATTTCCCACTTAACTAATCTATGTTTCGATACAGGGATGTTCCCAGCACCATCAAATCAGTCTATTATTACACCTGTGTACAAGGGCAGAGACAGAGATGACATTAGTAATTACAGACCAATTTCCGTTCTACCAGCAATATCTAAAATTCTGGAAAAGTTACTTAATATTAGATTACTCAATCACTTAAAAAAATTTGATATATTAGCACCCACACAATTTGGCTTCAGACAAGGAAGATCGACAGAAGATGCAATTCTTTAATTAAGCACATTTGTAACAGAACAACTCGACCACAGTAAAAATGTTTGTTGGTCTTCCTTGATCCCAAGAAAGCATTCGACACCGTCTCTGTCACTACCCTTGTGCACATGCTCGAAAAAATTGGAACAAGAGGGACTCCACTTGCTCTTTTCGAAAGCTGCCTGTTGGAGAGAAAACAAAAGGTAAAGCTTAAAAGGGTTCATTAGTGGGGAAGCGGGGGTATCATCATATGGCCCTCCACAGGGTAGAGTTCTGGGACTGACCTTATTTCTAATTTATGTCAATGACCTGTGCAGTATGACCATACCAAATGCCATAATCCTGTCGTATGCTAATGACACGGCTGTGGTTTTTGCTGATGAATCTTGGGAGGCTGTCAAGACTAGTGCTGAAAGTGGTCTAGCTCGAGTTGCTCTATGGTTGCAACAAAATCTCCTCACTTTGAATGACAAATTTTATTTGCTTTAGTATTACCAACAACTTGCAGCCATAGAATGACTTTTGCCTTAAAATTCATATGTGTTTTGAGGATGCTAAAGACAAAGCTTGTGACTGCCCATCAATTGAAAAAGTATCTCACACTAAATATCTGGGCGTCGTTATAGATCAGAGGCTTTCGTGGTACCCACACCTTGAGCATGTCATTAACAGGACCCGAAAATTGATTTGGATGTTCAAAACTCCAAGACATGTAATACCTGATAGTACTAAACAGTCGGACTCTCCCAGATATCTTCTTAACCAAATATACACGCCCCTTGCACAATCTATAATAAAATATTGCATTCCAGTGTAGGCTGGAGCTGCAAAGACCAAATTTCTTAACTTGGAAAGAGCCCAACGAACCCTTGTGTCTTTTTTTTAAATACATGACCTTATCATGTATTTAAATAAAAGACATTTTTCCACTGAACAACTGTATAGAACAAGTGGTCTACTCTCAGTTAGACAATTATATGTTATTATGACAATCCTCAAAGCACAGAAATCCCTGCCCTTTGACCCATGCATCTTGATAAAGCGGCGAAAAGATGTTGTGGTTAAGCCTTCTGGTACCAAAACAATTTTTGTTAGTAGGCAATTTAGCTCATGTTTTGCATTCCTATATAATAAAATAAATAGAGAATTGAACATATACGACAAAACATACAGGGAGTGTAAAAACCTGATACTAAAGTGGGTGCAGTCGAAAACCTATCAAGAAACCGAATTTCTGCTGTACCGCATTTTATAATTCGATTTTATGTACAATATAATATAACAAAATAATTCTTCACACACACACACACACACACACACACACACGCACGCACGCACGCACGCACGCACGCACGCACGCACGCACACATATAAACTTTTGTAATATTTGGTTGTTAAAGTCGAGTAACTAGTTTTCATCATTTTTGGTTTTTAAATTAAAAAATTTATGTTTTGATAAGGAAGAGCAGGGTATCCAAACACAGGCATTACTTGCTTAAATGGAGATCCCAATCAACTATGTCATTTATTTAAGTTTTGTAAAGAAAAATAAATTATTTTATTTTTTACTCTTTTTTTAATCTCAGTTTTTAATTGAGGATAGATGTAGATGTCTATGGGTCACAGCATCCTCTTATCATTGGATGCCCAAATTTTTCAAATTTACATCATAGATGTGATTGAATTTATAAACTCCTAATTGGTGCTTTTGCTGATGATTGAAGTATTTATGCTAATCAACTCATATAAAACTGGACAAAATGCTTGGTTACTTACATTAAAATAGATTTAGATAGTCAATAGCATTTAATTTGATGTAGGAAAAGCACATGACTTACATAGTCCAGAAAGCCTATTTAATTATTTATGTTATACAAAGATCCTTTCAAGCATTTAGAATAAGAAGTCTTTTTGAAGATCAATACATACATCAGACCCTTGCTTATGAATATTTGCTTTGAATATGGGTAACCAAATCTATACTTTCAATACAATATAAACCTCAAAAGTGTGCAAAAGAAAGCCAAGAAGATAATTCAAACACTATGTTCCAAGTTCATTGAAGAGAGACTGTACACATTGCACCTCACTAAATCACTGTAGAAAAGGTGCTGCCTATGCCGTGACCTTGTAGAAACTTATAAAAGTATAATAAACCATTACAGTAAAAGAAAGACTAGAATGTGATCTTGCAAAATCTCTCACAGTAAATCACAAAAAACAAAGATCACTTAACTTTTATCAAAATTCTATATCAATAATATTTACAAACCTGTAATAAGCAGTGCTTCGAGAGTTCTAGATGTTTAGTACAATTTACTTATTAAATTACTGTAATCAACTTATTTTGATACCTTTAAATACATATCTACATATCTTAAAATTTTAACTATTATGATTATTTGTCCCAGTTTATTCTGATAAAAATATTATACTAATCAATATCAAGACAAAATTTTTTTTTTTTTTTTTTTTTTTTAGGGGTAGGGGGAAAAACGCCAAACAACCCCCCCGGGGGCGGGGGGGGTTGTGGGCCCCATAAACTCCATTAACCCAACGAATAAAAAAAACAGCGTCGCGCCGAGAAAGAAGGAATGCCCCCGCTGTAAAAGGCCCTCTTCACCACCAAAAAAAAACAGAACCAAGACTTCGGGGTTGGGAGGGGGGGCTTTCCCGGCCGCCCCCGTAATACACAAAAAACAGATGGCCCCACAAAAAATTTAAAATAATAAAATTGTTGCATAAGCAATTAAAAGATGAGAAAGCATTTTAGAGTAATGAAGCTACAAGGAACAGAATGTAAACATAAGTTATATCATTAAATGGGTGAAACTATTACTCTCACTGGTTATGTTCTTAGTTAAACCGAAACGAAATAGTAAAGGCCAAATTAATAAAACTAATGAATACAATTTTTCCACTCTTAATAAAATAATCAAAATAATAATATTAGACTAGACTAAATACTACAATTAGGCAGTATGCCTAAGAAATAAATTGACTTAAATATGTAAGCCATATTTATGCAATAGGTTCATAATATGTAACTTATCGGAAAATAGGGTAGGGTCATTTATAAATTTCGCCCGAATCAAATTTTCTTTTCTGAACAATTAATTAAAAGTGCCTTTGAAATTAATTATTGAGGAAGCCGTGACGTTACTAATCAATTTGTAATACAGCACAGAACTAAATATGTAAAACAATTACATTCATTCACGTAGTATATGTAATGAAATTGGAACCTTTACTTGCAAACTGTAAGACATATAATATAGTGCATGCTCCGCCAATTGTCGATTAGCACATTTGCAACTATCGTAAACGTGGTTTAAATATTATATTAATTGTTTTCTGTTGTAATTATTTTGATACAAAACAATAATAGAGCAATTTTATGAAAACCGCACCCTGACAAAATGCCGACTTCTGGAAATAGAAACTCCATTTGTCAGCAGCTAACACGACCTATGCTGATGCGATTCAATGCGGCTGTTGAAGTCTTACGAACAAAAAGTGTAAATTCTTACCTTTAAATTTCAGTTCATTTTGCGGCTCTATATTTAAAACCTGGTTTGGCATTTTGTATTATTATAAATGTCTTATTTCGTTGGCAAAAATTAGCTGAACAAAAAATTATTATTCTGCTATACCAGACCAGAGCGAACGATGAATGACGAACGAATTCGACTCGACTTGCGCATTGCGCCTGCGGTCAGTGTTGCCAAAGGAAATTAATTGTAATACCCGCTCTACATTTTAGTACACGTACGATATATCACGGACTACGTTAGTATTCTTATTAGTTTGTGATCACGGACGAAGTCGGGAAAATTATACGAACGTTTTAACGCTTGGAAGCACAAACTCATAAGAAGTACTAGCTTGTGATATTGGAACCGATTCGCACCTTCACACTTCTTAGCTCATCGTTTCCCGATTGTCGGATTTTTGGCGTGCGCAAAAGAATCGCGAAGAACTTGCAAGGCACCTAAATGTGCACCGTTCAGTTTATTATCAGCAACATTTGAATAAAGTAGTTTAAAGATTAATAAACAAAACCTAATATATAATCAACTTTATATTAAAATCTTTTGGTAAGTCCAAATGGGCATGCCTTAAGCGCTCATGTTATACTTCAAATTTTAAAGTATTTTAAATACACACAAGTTTCCATAAATTACCTTATTACTATTACTTCTAATTTTCCGATAATATTATCAAAAACGTCAATAAAAAAAGTTTGAAAAATCAAACTTGCACGACCCATAATGCTTAATCATCATCATCATTACAGCCCTTCACAAGTCCACTGTTGAACATAGGCCTCCCACAAGGAATACCAGAAAGCACGGTCCTGAGTCACCTGCATCCACCGGCTTCCTGCATGTCTTACTATTATCTAGTGGCGGGTCGCTCTACACTGCGCCTACAGGTACGAGTCTGCTACTCGAGAATCTTTTTTCCCCATCGGTCGTCGGTTCTTGGAGCAAAATGGCTGGCCCATTGCCACTTCAGTTTACCAATCTGTTGGGCTATGTTGGTCACTCTGGTTCTACTGTGAATATACTCATTTTTAAGTTTATCACGCATAGAAACCCCGAGCAAAGCGCTCTCTATATCGCTGAGCGACTTTGAGCGTCCTCATACAGCCAGCAGTGAAGGACCACGTCTCAGACCCATAAGTCATCACTGGCAACACGCATTGATTGTCATCATATTGACAATCTAGTTTTCAGATTTTGAGGTATACCTGAATATAAGTAGTGTCGTAATTTCCCAAACGCTGCCCAGTCAAGTTGAATCCGTCGATTGATCTCTCATGATTTATATAGGAGAAAATGTAATAATAGGAAAAAAATACGATATTAACATATTATTCAAATGAAAAGTTTCTGGAAACTTGTAAGAACTGACAGGGGACATTTAAAACAGCCTATTATGAATGCTATAAGAGACGAGAACGGCTATATTCTGAATGATGAAGTTTTGAGTTTAAAGAGATGGAAGGAATATTTTGAAAGCGTGTTTATGAGTGAAGAGACAACGTGTGTACTAAGTGAAGTAGAAACTCCGAAAGAAGAGGAAAGAGGTAGCGAGATAAGTATAGATGAAATAATGAAAGCAATGAAAAGCATGAAAGCAGGTAAGGCTGCCGGATATGATAGAGTTTCACTCGAAATGCTAAGGGCTGGAGAGGAAGTCGTGGCAGGCCTGCTGCACACCTTGTTTAATTTATGCTGGGAACTGAAGCGGGTACCGGTAGACTGGTGCAAAGCCGTGATAGTCCCAGTATATAAAGGAAAAGGGTCGCAGCAGGACTGTAAAAACTATCGTGGCATCAGCCTTCTTAGCATTGTGGGAAAACTGTATGCTAAGGTACTGATTGAAAGGGTCATGAAAGAAACTGATGGAAAAATTTGGGATGTGCAAGCGGGATTTAGAAAGGGAATGGGATGTACAGATCAAGTCTTTTCCATGCGCATGATCGCGGAGAAGTTTTTGGCCAAAAACCAAAAGGTTTTTTGTGCGTTCATGGATTTGGAAAAGGCCTATGACATAGTGGATAGGGATGTGCTATGGCAAACACTGAACTCATTTGGGTTGAGCGCGGGTTTGATACAGGCATTGGAGTCTCTTTATAGGGACTCCAGTGCTTGTGTTAGGATCAACTGGGTCTACTCGGACTGGTTTGACATCCATAAAGGTGTCAGACAGGGCTGTGTGCCTTACCCCTGGCTGTTCAACCTATTTATGGACAGTTGTTTGCAAAATTTGAAAGTTGAAGAATGTGGTTTAAGAATGAGAGAGTTAACCGTCAAATGCTAGTTATCCTTGCGTCGTCGGCGGCCGAGTTGCAAATGATGGTTACATTAATAAACAGATCATTAAAAGAAAGGGGTATGAAAGTGAACGCAAGTAAGACGAAGGTTATGGTTTTTGAAAGAGAAGAAAGTAAAACGATTTGTGAAATAAGAATAGAAGGGGAGTTGATCGAGCAAGTAGATGAGTTTGTATATTTGAGCTGCGTATTTAGCAGGGATGGGAGATATGATAAAGATATAGAACGACGAGTGAATGCGGGAAATAGAGTAAATGGGGCCCTGCACTCTATTGTGAAGAGTCAAAATGTGTCAAAAAAGGCACTCATGGCAATTCACAATGCTGTGTTGGTCCCTACTTTAACGTATGGTAGTGAAAGTTGGGTGTGGCAGAAGAAGCACGAGAGTAGAAGTGTGGTTTGCAAGATGATGTTGTGACCAGGATTAAGACAGGAATACTTCGGTGGTTTGGTCATGTGGAAAGAATGAATGAGGAAAGAGGTACAAAGAAAAATTATGTTGCAAAAGTGAATGGCAGAGTCGGAAAGGGACGTCCTAGGTGAAAATTTATCGACCAAATTGGCGATTTATTGAAAACGGGCCAAATTAGGAGTACCCTTAACCGACGAGTATGTATGCGTAGGTGTATGGATGTGAAGGAGGCGAGAGAAGTGTGTCAGGATCATGCCAAATGGAAGTCTGTAGTCTCTACCTACCCCTCTGGATGACAGGCGTGAGTGTTTATGTTTATGTTATGTCAAATGAAAATGAATACAAATTGTAATGTGTAATTGTTGATTGTGATAGTTTCATTTCAATTGTTGTTAATAATAGTAATATTTGTGAAATTCTCGTGTCTTTGTGATACGTTAATATTTCTAGGGATACTGCATTAAATAATGTCAGTAGAGTGGTGGCGGTGTAAGAATATCCACTACCTCACATCATTCGTTTTGTATCGTAAGAGGAAAAAAGGAAATAAACCAGGAAATAGGCAGTTGCGTCATTTTAATATCAAATAGAAAATAAAAAACTAAAGTTGCCAACCCACCTCTCCAACTTGGATATTATGACAAATATTCTAGTTGTGGGTCAATCAATGGGGAAGCCTACAGTAGATTTTTATAGGCTGTATAATATTTAATCTATGAATGAAAGAATGAATGAAAAAACAATAAAGATATTGAAATAGCATTTTGCTGGCAACCATAGAATAATAACACCTAGAAGCCGAGTCCGCGTCCGTAATGTGAGGCAACTTAAACTAAGCCAGTATGGCTCAGTTCAATACTCGGCCCGTTAGTGCTCAGTGTCGTATCGTGTTGACAACAGCTCTCAAAATTTTAATTAAAATGACGGTTTGTGCAGTGAACGGATGTCACAATACATCAGAGAAACACAAGAAACATAGTGACATTACATTTCACGTGTAAGTAGTGCTTTTGAACTTATATTTTTACGTAAAATATTCATCAAAAATAAATATGAATTTTTAAAAACTGACACATGATATTATATGGAAATGTTGCCAAAGTGTGAAAAAAATTCTCCCACATTTTGTCGTTTAATTAAAAGTAAAATACGTCAATAAATTTGAATAAAATGCAACGCATTGTTTTTATTTAAAAAGTATCGATGATAAACTTTAAGGAAATTTATTATATGGTCTGATAATATGTAGTGTTATGCTTACATACATACTTACATATCATTTTACACTATTTTATTTTTATTTTTCCATTCTGTTTTTGATTTTCTACATTCACCTCAAAACTGGATATTTTGCATCACCTTTATTTCCATAGGATCCTGTAATATTTTTTAATTCATAAGAACACAATAACAAATCATTTTCACTTCGTATTTCACGTTATCAGCACTTTTTAAATCGGTGTCAATGGAGTCTACCTTTTTCGATCTTTTATTTAGTTCTCCGTAACTCTACAATTTCGGGTTTCGTGCGCGCTCTTGCGCTACCTTTTTTCCTATATAAATAATATCTCATTTTTCACTTAAATCTTGCCGTTTCTGTATTACGAGCTTAAAACCAAAATTTGACATGTTTTGACATCGTTGTTTATCTGGTTGTCGTGGCAATTTTTATTCAAATATTACCGGCCTGATGTTTTTACTTCAAAAATACTCTTTTCTTCTTGGCCATTTACAAAAATTTGCTTTTAATTTAAATAATTTCAAATAATTTCTCGTTCTTATCCCAGATCCGTCAAAAAGTATAAAAGCCGAAGAATCGGCCGATAGAGGTAGGTGCGCAGCGCCTGCTCTAGGTACACGCAGAATCTGGAGAAAGCACATGCAGCGTCTGGAGAAGGTACACGCAGCGCTTGGAGTAGGCCCACGCAACGCCCGGAGCAGATACGCGCAGCACCCGGAGTAGACACGCAGCGTCTGGAGTAGGTACACGTGGCGCTTGAAGTAGGCAAACACAACGTCCGGAGTAGACACACACAGCGTCCGGAGTAGACACGCAGCGTCTGGAGTAGGAACACGCAGCGCTTGAGACAAACACGCTCAGCGGCCGAAGATAGCGCGGGCACTAATAGGTGGAGGCGTAGGCGTGGCTAGGCGACGTCTTCAGGAGAAGGCTTGCAAGATCCCGAGGCAGTGCGGATAAAGCCTTTAAGAGGTGCTGCTCGTATCAAAGCTGAAGTGAGGACCTCTCTCGGCCGATTCTTCGGCTTTTTTACTTTTTGACGGATCTGGGATAAGAACGAGAAATTATTTGAAATTATTTAAATTAAAAGCAAATTTTTGTAAATGGCCAAGAAGAAAAGAGTATTTTTGAAGTAAAAACATCAGGCCGGTAATAATATTTGAATAAAAATTGCCACGACAACCAGATAAACAACGATGTCAAAACATGTCAAATTTTGGTTTTAAGCTCGTAATACAGAAACGGCAAGATTTAAGTGAAAAATGAGATATTATTTATATAGGAAAAAAGGTAGCGCAAGAGCGCGCACGAAACCCGAAATTGTAGAGTTACGGAGAACTAAATAAAAGATCGAAAAAGGTAGACTCCATTGACACCGATTTAAAAAGTGCTGATAACGTGAAAATACGAAGTGAAAATGATTTGTTATTGTGTTCTTATGAATTAAAAATATTACAGGATCCTATGGAAATAAAGGTGATGCAAAATATCCAGTTTTGAGGTGAATGTAGAAAATCAAAAACAGAATGGAAAAATAAAAATAAAATAGTGTAAAATGATATGTAAGTATGTATGTAAGCATAACACTACAAATTAATGAATGTTTCATTTTCGTTTTAGGTTTCCTTCTGATCCGATCATTGGAGATCGTTGGACAGAAAAAATCAGACGCAATCAAAATGATAGCAGTTGGAAGCCCACTAAAAATACAAAAATTTGTTCTTTACATTTTGAGGATGAAGTAAACTATATTACTAAAGGTGGCCTATGTAGATTACGCAAGGGTTCAGTTCCAACTAAGGTATAAAAAATTCCGCTCTATACCTATAAACTGTTTTAATATGGATTGCTTTTTAATTTTTTTTCTTACGTTTAATTTTTGTGTTCTAAGATCTACCCGTTTTTAGCACGGAAGAGAAGAGTGATGATTTAAGTCAAGAGCAAAATCAACCTCAGCCGGTAAGTTTTTAATAAATCAACACAAAGCCAAGTCACATAATTTATTTGTGGTTTTAAGCATTCACAATGCCATTATTTTCAAAAGAAAATACTGCAGTAGAAAAATCGACTGGTATCGAGCAGAACTCGAATCCACGACAAGAGAAAAAGAAGAGCAGTCGACCGGTTAGTGAAAGAACGTGGGTTCGAGTCCCACTCGATACCAGTCGATTTTTTCTAGTGCAGTATTTTATTAAGTCATAGTCATCATCATAGTCACATAATGTAAATAAAATGAATGGTAGGGAATGCCAATAAGCGTTAAGTCCACCTTTTGTGTAGTAAAATAATAATAATATAGGAACTAAACTAACAGTAAATTATTATGTCGATTGACGAGTAGCTATTGGCTTATTTTTATTTATATTTTCTTTATTGCACGAATAAGATGCATAAACAGTGGACTTTATGCCTTATGGCATTCTCTACCAGTAAATCAGTATGTGGGGCAGATACGTACTTACTACTTTATTTATTTGTATAAATGTTTTTCAGGGAGCCTCAGGTTGTGAGACGGACAAAATGTTAATCTAAGCGCTTCAATGACACCTTTATCTTTAGAACTAGATTCTATTTTCGATTCACCTAAAAAAGGCTTCACTACGGAGACAACTAAGGAAAAAGATCTTGTTGCAACAAAAACACAGTAGAAAGATTAAGACTCTGAAGCAAAAAAATCGACGCTTAAAGAAAAGAAATGCCACTCTTAAAAATATTTTATAGACTTACGGAAGAAAAGATATATTAATAATGACATATCCAATATTTTTTCGGAAAATGTATTTGCAGCAGATTTATACAGTAGCTTAGCTAAAAAAATATGTAAAGATAAAAAACGACCGATGCCTAAATACACTCCAGAATTTAGGAAATTCTGTCTAACCTTGCATTTTTACTCGCCACGAGCTTACATCTATGTTCGTAAAACATTTAATACTTACCTCCCACATCCGAAAACTATTTACAACTGGTATAAAACCATAAATGGTTCCCCTGGTTTTACAGATGAAGCATTTCATATTTTGAAATCGAAAATATTACAATGTACACAGAAGAAATTAATATGTGCTTTAGTGGCAGATGAAATGGCAATACGACCACAAAATATAAAAGGAGGCCACGGGCGTGTAGAAATTGGCACAGGTACATCTGATTGTACAACAAAGGCTACGGAAGCTTATACTTTTATTCTTGTGTGCTTGAATGAACACTGGAAGATCCCATTGGGATATTTTTTGGTGCATGGTCTTACCGGGGGGCAAAAAGCTAACCTGATAAAAATATGCCTGACTAAATGTGAAGAGGTAGGCGTAAAAGTGGTTGCTCTAACATTTGACGCACATTCGACAAATATATCAGCCATGGAATTATTAGGATGCCGACTAAAGGACGTAGAGAATATGAAAACTAGATTCAAACACCCATCAGCTATTAACGAGGTAGCGGTGTTTTTAGATTCCAGTCATATGATCAAACTGGTTCGTAATCATTTCGAAGACAAAAAAGTATTCTTAGACCAAGATAAAAATAAAGTGGACTGGGAATTTTTAACAAAATTAAATGACTTTCAAGAAAAAGAAGGTTTACACATTGCTAATAAACTAACGCGTAAACATCTCGAGTTTAGGAACTCTATTATGAAAATAAAGTTAGCAGTTCAACTACTTAGCAGAAGTGTACTGAAATTTTGCAGCGAAGTCTTGAAATTGGACTATTTCAAAGATAGTATGGGCACAAAAAAATTTTATCATGATTTTCAACGACCTGTTCGACATTTTTAATACGAGAAGGTTAACACAACATGGTTTTTGCCATCCCCTTTCAAATTCTAATATTAAAAGGAAATATTTGATTTTTTAGAGAAAACCAAAAAATATATACTTCACTTAAAGATTAAAACTACTAGAAAGTGCAAATACAATGAAAAAGAGAGTTCAATAAATCTCAAAATCAAAAGCTTCCAATCGGCCCTTACTGTAAAGTGCTCTCCTGGCTTTACAGGATTGTTAGTTTGCATAAGAGCCTTAAGTACTTATATAATACTTTAGTTGAAGATACAAAAGAACTGGAGTATATTACAACCTACAGGTTGAGCCAGGACCATATCGAGCTACTTTTTGGATTGATAAGAATGCAAATCGGACATAATGACAATCCAAACGCTCTGCAATTTAAGGGTAGCTACAGAAAACTGTTCTGCCGCATGGAACTGCAAGTAAGTGAAACTGGTAACTGCGTGCCACTCGAAAACATACCTATTTTAACATGTTCATCTGCTTTAACTTGCATCAATAATACTTCATTTTCCGAAAGATTTGATGATGAAGAAAAAGAATTAACTGAACACTTATTGAAAACACCGATTCCAAATGATGTCGGATTCGAAATTTCATCGGGTAGCGATGATCCTAACTGCAGAACCCACATTGTTGGCTATATAGCTGGAAATGTAGCTAGACATCTCACAACCCGAGTAAAATGTAAATATTGCATTGATAACATGCTTGCAAAAGAGAAACTTTGGTTCCATAAATTAGTATGTATGAGGGATAAAGGTGGATTGGTTTACGCCTCAAAAGAAGTTTATTCTATTTGTAGTGTTACTGAAACTGTTCTGAGACGTCATCTAAAAGAAAATCCAAGCAATATTTCCGAAAAAAGAAATCACACTTCTAATTATGAGAAGATTCATAGGAGGAACTCGTATATTTTCTATAGAACACGTTAACTCCCACTTCCATGACACGAATTTGATGAGACTTATTGTCGAGCGCTACTTAAGAATTAGACTGTTCTATAAATCCAAAAAAGAAAATACTTTACGATTCGTATCATCAAAGCGTCAGTTATTCAGGAAACAGTTGCAGTTACAAGGCTACTGAAATAAATGATTTTAATTTTTATTTGTGTTTTTCTAATAAATTTTTCCCAATCACTTTAAGCTGAAATGCATCTACCGTGTGAAACCTGCCAAAATTAAAATGATCTTGTGTTTTTCGTAATGTAGCTTACATCATGCATGCAGTGAGGTGCGGTACACCATTACTCAACAATTATTTAAAAAAAATAGTTAAAAACAAACTGAATAATATATACTGAATTCAATCAATCGTTCGTCGAACAGTCATGTGTCGGGTATCGGGCGGGTGTGTATATCGAACTTGCATTAGTCATATAATTATAACGTCTCTATACAGTAACAAAGAAAAATATGATGCAATCACATTTCGATGGCTCATAAAAATCTCACTTGGCTAGGCAGGCAAATACGCTGTTCAAGAATATTTTGAATTTGGCGGGCTACACTTCGATAACAGAATTCAAAAAACTTATTTTCACATTTGTATCAGTCATACGTTACGTCGTAACTATTAGTCCAATATAGTTTCAACTTCCATACTTTTGGGGAAAATTTAATGTATTGGCAAAACTATTTTTTCACTTGAGTGCGTTTCGTCTAGTGTAAACACAAGTGGCTTACGCACACATAGATTTTGTTTTTGCCTCACTTAAGAACGTCCGCTTTGTAGGGAACTATCGTTCTAGGTGTTATTATTCTATGCTGGCAACCCTCATTGTATGTCAAGCCCATGGAGTGTGGCATGAAGGTTAGAGATACGATAGTACGTATCCTCTTAGTAGTCTGTGGTTAGTACTCTTATTAGTTTGTGGTTAGAGAACAGGAGTACGATCACTATGATTTATTATATTATTATTATTATATTTAACGTACTAAAGCATAGCCCGCCTGTCCTTGAAAATTATTGTAGAATGTATAGCGGCGCTGACGTCGGCGAGTAGTAACTGCGAAGTTAGCTGTTTATGAGTTACAAGTAGATGAAGTTAGTTGAATAATGTACAAATTTTCGTTTCATTTTTAATGAGAAAATTTTCATGCTTCGTAATTTTGTAATTTTTGACAAAAATAAACATTAGAAAATGGAGAAATATTTTATTGTGCGTGGATGTGTAAGTGGTTTAGTATCTGATCGGAAAAATAGACTCAAAATGACTTTTATTGACCGAACATAGCGAGAGCGAGAACAGAGCGATCGCAGCGCCTTACTTATGGTGTCGTCACTTATTTCTGGACACTATTTTCTACGGTGATCGTTCTCCTGTTCTCTAACCTTCAAGGAGTATGGAGTGTAGGAGTAAGGAGTACCACCTCCAATAGTAGAATAGTTGAAAAAGTGGTCATCTGCTAGCAGTAAATAACAGTTCAAAAACTCTCCACAACAGCACTGGAGTAGCTACTGGGATGAAATGAATTTAGCAGTTGTCGACGGTTTGAAGTGTGCTGCTAAACTGCTTAGTAGCTCTAAAATCTAAAATAATTTTATTTAGTAAATACAACCTCGAAAAAGTCGTCTATCCCACTAATATTTTTCGGCACGTTCTTTAAAATTTAGCCCGTAGATATAGTGGCGTCACCCTTATTTAACGGTTTTCTATGAACACTTTTTAATACACAGTCTGTACTCCTATATCTACACTGCATACCATGGAGGTTAGAGAACAGGAGAACGATCGCCGATCAATTAATTATTGACAAAAAGAAACATAAAATGGTGAAATATCATTTAAAAAATGATAAATCAATAATAAATAATTTTATAATAATTAAAATTATAAAAACATAACTTATAATTTATTAATTAATAAATAATGATAATAATAAAAATTTAGTTATTTTCTTTTTTTGCTTTGAATGATATTAAAATCATTTCTAACTAGTGCACAACAGCCTGCTTTTATTGAGACAACTTAGCGATCACAGCACCTCATTTATTTTGTTCATATTTCTAGGACACTATTTTCTATAGCGATCGTTCTCCTGTTCTCTAACCTCCGTGGACATGCCAGATAATGACACACTGAATTGGCCACGCAAAATTCTAGAATCTAAGTTCTAAAGTTTTATAAATATATTAGTTGAAATAATACTAGTTTTTATGGAATTTATCGCGTATATTTAACTTTTTTAAATACCCGACGTTTCGAACGCTTTACAGCACTCATGGTCACGGGCAGGACTGAGATGTTCAACGTCCATATGTCATAGTTAACCGCGGTTACCATAGATTAAAATTTAACTTTTGTTCCGATCTATGCAGTATGAACTTATGGTATCTTGAAGTCTTGCAGTTGTATGCTTGGGTTGGGATTTAATTTTATTTATTATAGGATCCCAAGCAGATGGTAGCACCCAGCCATCTTCTCTATTGAAATTAGGATGTTTTTTGATTTCAATAGCCTCGCGAATCATCCTTGGAAGGAATCGGTGTTCTTTAGCGGGGATCTGCGGTCTATCAAATCTGATATAGTGACGGGGGCAATCCTGTACGTGTTCACAGACTGCAGACTTCCCGGAGCGTCGATTCTTCACATCAGCTATATGTTCTTTAACGCGGGTTTTTATTGATCTTTTAGTTTGTCCTATGTAGGAGAGACCACATTCACAATCAAGCTTGTACACTCCTGCATCTTGCAAAGGGACATTACACTTGACTGATGGTAAAAACTGTCCCATCTTCTTCAGCGGCTTGAAGTATGTTTTGATGGAAGCGCGCTTCAAGATGTAGACAATCTTGTCAGTGACTCCTCTAACATATGGCAGTACAGCAGGTATACGCTCGACTGTGGCCGGCTTCACTCGTTCACTGTGACGTAGGCGCGGGACTCGAAGCTTGTTGTCATGCAAAACTTGCTTGACATGGTGGAGCTCTGCAGCCAGGTGTTTACTGTCACAGATCCCTCGTGCTCTCTGAAACAAAGATTTACCCACGGTAGCTAACTGTGAAGGATGATGGTGAGAATCACCGTTTAAATATCTATCTGTATGGGTCTTTTTTCTATACACAGGATGGCTCAAGGTGTTATCAGGATTCCGAATTACTAACACATCTAGAAAAGCTAAGGAATTGTTTGCCTCTAACTCCATTGTGAACTGAATTTTAGAATTTATAGAGTTAAGATGGTCTAAAAATGCAGTTACTTTATCTACTATACTACTATATTTTTTTTACTATACTATATATTTTTAGACCATCTTAACTCTATAAATTCTAAAATTCAGTTCACAGTGGAGTTAGAGGCAAACAATTCCTTAGCTTTTCTAGATGTGTTAGTAATTCGGACCATATAAAACACAGCAGAATTAAGCTGCTATTTTACGCTGGTATTCTGTGAGAGCGTGGTCCTTCCCCGGTCGAGCCAACCCATTCATGCTACAAAGCTGCAGCGTGGCTCTGCCACGCTTTGTAATTGAAGAAAGTAGAAAGTATCAGTACTAAAGAAAGGAAACACGGGCCGTCGACGTACCGGAAGAGGGTAGCCATACGCAGGCTTTACCCTCTGTCAAAGTAAATGTTCACGAGGACATACGAAACAAACTGATTGCAGCCACACTGATCACATTACTAAATCTAGTTGCACGACTGAATCAACGCTATGAAAATAGCCGAATTGTTCAGTTTTTTGCTGAAAAAAGGGACCTGCTACGTTAAATTGACAATAATGGAGTTACCTTTCATATATAAGTAGTTTTTTAACTTAAAAATTTCAACAATAACGGTTTTATAAAATTGATTAAACTACTTATAAAAAATAAAATTCTTCGCAACTTTCCGCTAAATAAATACAATGATGTGTCTTACCTGGATTGAAGAGCACCTCCCGCCCTTCCTCAATTGCATGCACTAACTCCATCACCAATACTCCCAACACCATTATTCCAGGTAAGATACACCATCGACGATATTACGACCCGTGTCGCCACTACACGAGGCAACTTCAGGTAATGTAGACTACGGCGGCTGACCGCTAAGTGAGCGGCGAGCTTTTTTTTTTTGCACCCGAAGCAAATATGGGCAACCCTCCGGAAAGCGGGGGAGGGAGGTTGGGAATGCTCATAGCATACCACGCAGCCGGCTGCGTGGTTATGTGGTGACTTTTACCCACTAAACCCAACCTTTTAGGAATTGGCTTAACGATCTGACTAGAGATCTTTAAGCCGTATACGAACGCGACCCTCCTTGGCAGAAAGGAGGGCGCAAGCGGCAAAAAGCCGCTTAGAAGAGTGCCTAACTAAGGCAGATTAAGGGATGTGTTATGTAGGCTCGGCCTGAGCCACCAGAAGGCAGTTCAGGTCAGCCGAAAGCTTGTTGGGGGGGGGTCCGAGAGAGAGTTTCTCGGTCTGCGCACACTATAGCGAGTATGGATAGGGACTGCACAGGCAGCTGTCTCACGAATGAGATGATTTGGGTGGGACTCTGAGGCTTTGAAAAATCTCTCAGAGAGTGATTTAAGGAACTGCTGGATTGTTGGGAGCTCTAAGTCTCGGTGTAGGTCAGCATTACGGACATAATAGGGCGAGATAGTGGCCCTACGACAGAATAGATTTTGAACTATTTGAAGTTCATTTATAGCTTTGGGCTTAGCATGTGCGAATATGGGGGCCGCGTAGGTCATGACAGGTCGTATGCAGACCTTATATAGGGTTCGCTTGTTGCGAAGGGACATTTTAATATGTCTGCCCAATATGCTGTTGAGCCTACCCTTGTAAAAACGTGCGGTGCGAGTAACCTTCTTGATATGGTGCTCGAAAGTGAGCCTTGCATCAAGGGTGACGCCTAGGTATTTGGCTTTAGTTTGCCATGGGACAGGGGTTCCTAACATCCTGATTGGCGGAGTGGTGGTGAGACGGCGTCGTTTATATTCGAAGCAAACGGCGGAGCTTTTCTCCGGGTTTACGTCGATACGCCATTTTTGGAACCAAGCTCCTAAGTCGCTTACTGACTTTTGGATCTTGTTCCGAATCTGTGGTAGTGAGTTGCCTTTAGAGTAAAGGGCTGTGTCATCTGCAAAGAGGGCTAGTTTAACACCATTCGACGGGATAGGGATGTCGTTGGTGAATAGTATGTATAGGAGGGGAGCAAGCATAGAGCCTTGAGGGACACCGGCTTTTATTTGACGGGTAGAGGATAGCGTGCCTTCGTGTCTAAAACGAAAGGTACGATCCTTCAGATAGGAGGCTACAAGGCGAACGAGACGGTCCGGGAGGCCTAAGTCGTACAGTTTGTAGATAAGGCCCTCGTACCAGACTCTGTCGAATGCCTTGGCAATGTTAAAGAAGACCGCGATGGTTTTTTGACGGCGAGGGTAAAAACCGCCGAGGATGTATTCCACTATGCGGTGAACTTGTTGGGGGCACGAGTGTTTGGCTAACCATTGGATAAAGGTGGCCACTTTTGCCCATGCCTTGAGGAGGCTGATGACTATTGGAGGGGAGGTGGTGAGGTTTGCCTGGCTTGGGAATGCCAATGACAGTTGCCTCTTTCCAAGAGGTGGGAAAGTAACTAAATTCGAAGCAGGCGTTAAAGATAATGGCCAGTAAGGCGATTACCAGCTCCGGGAAGTGTTTGAGGGCTTGGTTGGAGATACCATCCGCACCCGGTGCTTTTTTGGGGCTTAAGTCCTTTGATGGTAGATGAAATCTCATCTTTGGACACAGTGATAGGGGCAGAGGCGGTAGGGGGCGAGTTCCTGCGTCGGACCTCGTCCTCCACTAGTTGGATGTGTAAGGGGTCAGTGGGTTGTGAGCTAGGAGAGCATTGAGCGGCGACGCTGTCAGCGAAGCACTCAAGCACTCAGCCTTTTCTTCGTCTTCGAAGGCAATGGAGCCGTCGGGACGAGACAGAGGGGGGAATATGGGTTATAGCGTCTATCCGGAGGGCTCTTGCCATCCGGTAGTACGCTGTGTGGGAGGGAGAGATTTTCTCCATGAGATTGCCCTTTTCGTGGTCTCTGTAATCTTGGAGGCGGTAACGCAGTTTGCGTTGAAGGCGGTGGGCCGCGAGTCTATACTCGGGAGTGGGGTAGCGTGCAGCTCTACGGAGGGCAGCTTTTTTGGCTTTTAACAGCTTGCTAATATCTAGGGGAAGACTAGTTTTAGCAACCGGGACAACCTTTTCATTCTCTTTAAGAGAGGATGTTATAAGTGAGGTGAGATTTTCGACCGCGGTGTCTATTTTCCCCGTACTGTCGAGGGCGTCGGAAGAAAGGGTTATGGAAGGGTCCGGAGAGTCTATAGCCGAGGCTAGAGACTTCTTGAAGCCCTTCCAGTTGGTGTAGGTTTTGGAAGTGGGAGTTGGAGATGGCTGATGGCCAAGAAGGAGGGATACAGGACGGTGGTCGGATCCTAGATCATCGAGAGACTCGATTGCTCTAAGGTTAAGGGAAACTCCTTTAACTAGAGCAAAATCTAGCACATCAGGAGCGTAGGTAACAATGTCGGGATAGTGGGTGGCAGTGAGGGGGGCTGTAGACAGTCAGGTCGAGAGACTGAGTGATATTGAGCAGCACCCTGTCACTACTGGTAGTAGTGCGGTAGGTCCATTCAGTATGTTTGGAGTTAAAGTCTCCAAACATAATGACTGAGTCGCCTAATGCAAGGATGGCTTCGAAATCACTCTTAACGGGGAGGGTTCCGCTAGGGATATAGCAAGAGGCTATAATGATTGACTGGTGTCCAGTCATAGCTAATCTAGTGATAGTGGCTTCCATACTGGTAAGCGACGGAGTAGATATGTGGGAGCAATGAAGGGACTTTTTGTAATAGATGGCAGTACCGCCGCCTTTGCGGTCGGGTCTATCGTTACGTAGCAGTGAATAATTTTTAATAGTAAGGCCTTTAGAGACCTTGGGGCTGAGATGGGTCTCCTATAGGAGAAGGAGATCGGCTTCGCGATCTCGAAGAAATAGCCTAAGCTCTGGGAGGTTATTTCGCAGACCGCGGATATTGAATGAAACAAGCGACAAAGCCAGAACCTTAGAGTGATTCTAAAGAAGGAGATGTCAAGATAGGATTTCATCAATTGATCCTATTAGAGTGTTATACAGTAGGTTTAGAGATTCTACTACAGAGTCCGTCTGTTTTTGTGGGTCGGCGGAGGGCCGCGGATATTTGATTCCTTTTGGAACCAGGGGTTTATTGGAAGCGGCGCAGGCTGAGTGAGCGGAAGGCTCATAAGGGGCCGAGGAGGGCCCTGAGGTGGCCGATAGGGGCCCTGTGGGGGCCGGTAGATGCCCTGTGTGGGCTGAGATGAGCCCTGAGGGGGGCTGAGGTAGGGGCTGGCCCTGGCTGGGCTTGCGGCTTACAAGAGCCGGGAAGGTTCGGTCATTGACCTGGGGTGGAGCTTTGCGGCTCGGAGGTGGGCGAGGAGCGCGAGGGCAACCTCTAAAATTGGCCGGATGGCCTGTTTGTCCGCAAAGGACACATGAGGGTGGGGATTCGGCGTTTTTGGGCCGAGGGCACTCTTTCGAGTGATGGGGTTCTAGGCACTTAATGCACCTGGGTGGAGCTGAGCAGTTGGCTGCCGCGTGCCCATAGAGTTGGCAGCGGTGGCACTGCGCTGGGTAACCGCACCGGTGTGGGGCTTCGACCTTAACACGCGACAGGCCGCACACAGTGCGTACTTCACGGAAGATGGCCTTCGCCTCCGACACATTGGTGAGAACAAGGAGGGCGAGGTTAAACCCTTTCGCCCCTGCTGCTGTGCATTTTATGCACAGCTTCTATGGGGAAGCCTTGGGATTTAAGGTCTTCCAGAATGTCCTCGTTTGCGAGTTCATAGGGAACTCCGCGGAGGACTGCCTTGACTTTACTTTCTTCGGCGAGGGCGTATGTGTGGTACGACACACGCTCGGCCGTGAATAGGCGGGTTATATTTCGGAAGTCTTCTATAGACGCCGGCACTATTTTAATGGCCTCGCCGACATTGGTGGCTTGGTCATATTTAAAACCCTTATCGTAAAGGGTTTTGGATATTGAGTGAATTTGGCCTTGTCTCTGAGAAAGACAGGGGGCGGGACTTGGTTTTTAGCCAATTTGGGAGCGCAGCGGGTTGCTGGCTTAGCGGTATTGTCTTTAGACTGTGAGGCGGCAGCGTTTGGGGTTGCGGAAGTAGGGGCAACGATGGGAGCTGCCGAGTTAGAGGCAGCGGCGGAGGGTGTGCGGGCGGCGGCGGCGGCGGCCGCTGAGGCGGGGGTAGTTCAAGAAGTGGCAGCGCGTTTCGGGCCGCGCTTTGATTTCACTAGCGTGAATTGGGCTGAGTCGGTTATGGTTCCTTCGGAGTCGGAAGAATCCGAGGAGCCGGTAGAGCTGAGGGCGGTCCTCTTCCGGGAGGATGAGGTAACGGACGTGGTGTCCGAGTGCTCCATATCGGAGTCGGGGGGACGCGGGCAAGTCGGACTGCGGGGCAGCCGCTTGGGTCGCGAGGAAAGCCGCGACGGCGGGCGGGGGTACGCATGCCTTAGGAGCAGCGGGAGGGGGGGGAATGGCTTTGGCGAGAAGGGTCTCGGCAATTTGGGTGGTTGTGGGTATTTCTGCGGCTTTGATCATTTGTACGATCGTGGCCGCAACTTGGCTCATGAGTGAACTTATGTCTATGGAAGACATGTTGATCTGGACAGGGGAGATGACGTTTTATTCTATGAAAACTAGAGGTCCCTGTTCTGAGAAGAACAGGGCCTTGGGGGCAGATGGGGAGGACTGACGATCTATTCCCAGAAGCTGGGGTCCCTATGTTCTGAAAAGAACAAGGGCTCGCTCTGAAAAGAGCAAGAGACGATCTTCTAAGAACAGTATATACAACAATAAACAGTATAACAAAAACAATAACAATAACAGAAAAATTAAAAATAAAAAAAAACAAGCGAAGAGCGCTCAAGCCTCCCCGCCGGAGCAAGGGGGGCAAGAACGATGGGAAAAACAAAGTGACTCACCAACGGCGTCTGCTCGGCCGGTGAGAGTGGGGCGCGCGGGCAAGCGGTTGCGCTACCGAAGGGTCGGAGGCGCGAAAGAACTGTATGCACGACCGATCGGGGGCGGCGCGCAAACGGAACTGAGCGGCGAGCCGAAACAGTTGCTATTTATACACACCGACACAATCGCTCCCCACCAAAGTAGCGAGTGACAGCACCGTGCGATAACAAACCTGCTACTAATTATCATTATTGTTATGATTAATATTTTTTTTATAAAATACTATTATTATTACTGTTTTATTGATATTATTATAGTTATTCAGAAAGAAATTTATATTAATAAATATATAGAAGAAATTTATATTTTTATTTTTTATTATAATGGATTTCCGCAAAGTAACGCCTGATTCTATCAATAACGGTCTTGTTGTTTCGACTTAGTTATATATCATCTATCTATCAAGGATCTCCTAGGTGTGCGTTGTTTGCAGTTAGCAGTGGCTGTAAATGACCGCCGGTACGACATACTCCGACGAACGTTGAGTCCCGTGATTCCGTGAGGCGTCGAGGTCACCGGCCCCTAGGTGATTCTTGGGCACTTTATGCGCTCCGAGCATCCTGTGCCTAGTCGCGACATAAAGTGCCACCGTTGCACTTCCCCCAACCCTTTTGGTGTACAAAATGGGTAGGCAGTGCCCCAAGTGTCGAAAGCCATAAACTTTTTTATCACCATATCTTAGATAGGGCCTTTTTTAGAGTACGACTGACGTGTTAGGGTAGTAATATGTCAGGTAGGGACAAGGGGGAACCACCCCCCAAGTCCAAAATACCGCCGGATAAGAAAGGGGTGTTAGAGAGACCACTTGCAATTAGGGATATGATGAACCCGGAGCGCACCAGAACGGTGCCAGCGTTCTCCCATATCCCTATGCGGAAACCCGTCTCGCCGCGGAAGGAGCCCGCAACGGGCGTCGCGCTCACGCCAGCCGTGTCTGAGCACACGGTTAGGCAGGAACCGTCGCCCCAACAACAGCGGGCCAAGAAAACGGCCAGACGCCACACGCCGCCAGAGACCGAAGCCTCACTATTCGAGATGAGGCAACGGGTAGGCTCCCAGTTGTCATCAGACGAAGCTCCATCCTCATCCGAAGATGAAAGATACCATCAGGTGGTGACAACGAAGAAGGTGCTTAGATCACCACCGAAGTCGCCTTCTCCACCACAACCCCCCCCCCCTCGCTCTATATCACCAGACCGACATAGCCAAGACTCGGCTCAGTATGAGCAGGGGGGCGAGGAATCCTACAGCTGGGGGTCGACCACCTATGCAACCCTGGCAGCATCCGCCGGCCGATCATCGCCGGTGGCAACTTCCAATCCGTCCGGGCTCCCGCAGGATGATGGTCAACGACCATCTACCAGCTATGCCCATATGGTAGCTGCACCAGCAGTACCACGTCCACAACCGGCGGCAGTGCCTACAGACAAGCCTGCCGACCAGGAAAAAACGAGATATCCACCAATAGTAGCTGAGTGCCTACCGGACTGGACGAGGCATTTTAAGGAGCTCAACAGAATGTTGGGCCACCCTTTAAATGCCCGTCCGTTCGGGAAAGGCGTGCGGTTCACGCCACAAAGCGCCAACGAGTTCCGTACGGTACAGCGCTATATGGTGGAGCTGACCAAGGAAACACCTACGCTGTCCTGGTACTGCTATACCCCGGAGGAGGACAAGCCCACTAAAGTGGGCATCCGGGGTCTACCTATGGGCACGGACACCAAGGCAATAGAGGAGGCCATAAGGGCAAAAGGCTTCCCTATCAAATATGTTAAGGCAATTCCACCACGTAGAGGCAGACCTGGCTGCATCTACTTTGCCCAACTAGAACACCTGAGCCTGGAGCAGCTCCAGAATTTATACAACATCGACGAACTCCTCTTTATGAGAGGGGTCGTCATCGAGGCCTGGCAAAGGAAAGCAGGACCGGCTCAGTGCCACCGCTGCCAGGCCTTCGGACATGCATCCGCAAACTGCTTCAGGCCAGTGAGATGTGTGCGCTGTGCCGGGGAGCACATTGCGAGCCTATGCCCTAGGGGTAGGGAAGAGGAACCCAAATGTGCCAACTGTGGAAAGAACCACACGGCAAACGACCGCCGCTGCCCAGTCCTGAGGAGGACTGCTAGGAGGCAGGGGATTACCTTACCGGGGCTACTCCCGGAGGACCCTAAAAGGATCCCCCAGAGTCGCCCGAAAGCTGTTACCATCCAGCAAGACGGGTGGGCTACCATCACCGGGAAGGGTAGGCAATCAGCCCCCCCCCCCACCCGTAACACCTACAGAAACGGTGGAACCCACTGAGATAAGGGCAACCACCGGGGCGACTCTACAGCCTCCCGCCAACCCTGCCACAGAACGGCAACCCTCTAAGAAGAGAAGGCGGGAGAGGAGCAGGAAAAAGTCGCAGCCTCCTCAGGCTGTTACCTCTACCCCGACACCATCAGCACCAGTAGCCTTAAAGGCGCAGATTACTCGGGAGTCGACCAAAGAAGTGGGTAGAGTGCCAGAAAGGGCCCTACCAGAACGTAGAGCCCGCTCTACAGTTAGAGCGCGCTCTACCCACAAGCCAAGAGGGCAGGACCAGGAACATCCACACCCGAGACAATTGCCAACGCCTTCATACAGGAGAACACCCGCCACCGGCCCCGAGACAGCAGATGCGATACAACGCTTAGTTGGTATTGCCATCGAGGTCGGCACGCAAGTCCTGGCTGATATCAGAGCCGGGACTGACCCAATTACAGCAATTATGAAGGCGCTGGCAAATCTATTAGCCCGGCATTACGGAGGAGAGTAATCTGCGCCTCCTCTATTGGAACCCGGGCGGAGTACAGCAGAAGCTTCATGAACTCCGCACAGTCGCCCAGCAACAGGACTTGCACATTATATTGCTGGGCGAGACAAAACTTAATCCAAAGACGCATATTAAGCTGCCTAATTACCACCTATACAGAAGGGACGAGGTCACCCCTCAGGGGGCCGCCTTTAGAGGGACGGCGGTTCTTGTGAGGAGGGACATCGTCCACCAAGAGCTGGAATTACCACCCTTCCAGACTATGCGCTCTATCGGCATAAGAATGGAGGCGGCGGGCGAGGAACTAAGGATCTACGCAGCATACCGCCCGCCAGGGACTCCATTCTGCTCCTCAGACATCCGGACAGTGATGGAAGGCGATACACCTACCATAATCGCCGGGGACCTAAACGCCAAACACCCGGCGTGGGGGTCCAGAGTGATCACCCCGCCGGGTCTTGCACTATATGAAGATTCAGAGAGAAACAACTACGACGTTTTAGGTCCCGAAGAACCAACCAACGTTCCAACAGATCCGAAGCAACATCCGGATGTATTAGACATCGTGCTCTCTAGGAACGTCAACTACCCGGTAGTGGTAGAGGTGCTATACGACCTGAGCTCACAGCACCTCCCGATTCTGATAACCCTTGGCACTAAGGCGGTGACTACGCCGCCCAGAGCTTTCAAGACACGCATCGACTGGAGGCGCTACGCACAACACCTGCGGGCGAGACCTCCAGCAGACCAACGTATAAACACAGCGGACGACGTAGAGGCCGCTGCAACCAGTATTACCAAAAACATCCAGGAGGCCCTCCACGCGGCCTCTACGATCGTCCCGATCACAGAAAGGCGAGACGATCTGCCGCAGGAAATATGCGTCAAGATAAAACGCAAAAGAGCACTTAGGAGGCTCTGGGCGCGTACTCGCTGCCCAAGACTAAAAGCACAACTTAACATCTTATCGGAGGAGCTGTCGGTGGCAGTCCGGGCACACAGAGGAGAGGCCTGGGAGCGGCGCATATGGAAGGCGGAAGAACAAAATGCGTCGCTCTATAGACTGAACCGACAGCTAACCAAAACCAGACCTCCCGTTTGCCCGCTTACCAACAGTGCGGGCGAACGCTGCTATGATGCCAAGGGCAGAGCGGATATCCTAGGAGAGCACTTCGAGGAGCAATTTATGCCGAACCCTGCAAGTGCGGAGTACATGGAGCTTCATGCCCTAAAGGAGAGTCGCGTACAGGAGTTCCTGTCGTCGCCCGCGCCGCCTCTTGCAGGAGAGTGGTTCATCTCCCCCGCTGAACTGCGGAGGACAGTAACCCGCCTGCAACCGAGGAAGGCGCCTGGGCACGATGGGATTACCAACGCTGCACTCCGACAGCTGCCCTATAAAGTCCTAGTAGAGATTGGTCGACTCTACAATGGGATATTGCGGACATCCCACTTCCCGGAGGAATGGAAAAAAGGCAAAATTATCGTCTTGCCGAAACCCGGGAAGGACAGGCGTAGAGCTGCCAGCTACAGGCCGATTACGCTATTACCGCACATAGCTAAACTGTTTGAAAGATTGCTGCTAAGACGTCTCCGTCCGTGCATCCAACTTCGGGCGGAGCAGCACGGATTCAGGAGGGGTCACTCTACAGTCACACAGTTGACTAGAGTGCTGCACCTGCTTGCGGCAGAGTACAACCGTGGCCGCATATCGTTGGGCGTCTTCCTCGATATCGAGAAGGCGTTCGACCGGGTGTGGCACTCAGGATTACTATATAAGTTGCACGAACAGACCAGTGTCCCCCTGCTATGTTGCGGTTAATGGCGTCTTTCCTGGAAGACAGGAAGTTCTACGTCTGCGTAGAGGACGCCGAGTCCGCAACAAGAACCATCAGTGCCGGCGTCCCACAGGGCAGTTGTATGTCTCCAGTCCTGTACGCGGCTTACACGAATGATATCCCAACATTGGCAGGCAGGCTGCAAGAATGGGAGGACGACGTTGAGCTGGCGCTATATGCGGACGATAGCGCCTATTTCACCTCGTCCGGAAGAGCCCATATAGCCACTGCCAAAATGCAGCGTCTGCTGGACCTGTTGCCACCATGGCTGAACGAGTGGAGGATGGTCGTCAACGTTGGTAAGACGACCGCTCTGCTCACTCGCCGCCTCAGAAACCTACCACCACCACTAACTCTCGACGGCCAGAAGATCGCGTACGAGAAGGCCGTGACATACCTCGGGTGCCGGATCGACCGGGCGCTGCGCATGACTGCGCACGTCGACTTCGTCGTCCGCAAAGCCAGATGTGCGCGGGCGATGCTTCGTCCGGTCCTGGCATCCAAGCTGCCCATAAAGACCAAGCTCCGGATATACAAGATGTATATCCGGACTATTACTACCACCTACGCTGCTCCGGCCTGGTACGCGCTTCTGAGTGACACCCAGAGGCGGCGATTACAGGCTCAGCAGAACCTGTCATTAAGGACGATTGTCGGAGCAGGTCGTTACGTCCGGAATGACGTCATAGCGGCCGATCTGAAAGTCGAGACCATCACCGACTTCGTGGCCCGGTTAGCGCGCGGCATGTTTGACCGTGCCGATAACGGGCCACATGAACACCTGAACGGCTTTGCGCCGTTACACACCCGGCCACCGGACGGGCGACCTCTTCCAAGAGAACTCCTCTCTATATGTGATTAGAGAGTCGAGTAACAACCCACAATGCCGCAGAAAGGCCAACTTAGACTTATAGATTACCTCTATAGATTACCTCCCTTTCCGTAGTCGGTGAACTACGGAAAGTAAATTTCTTATCCGGCTACATTTTATAATGCAGCATAACCACGCCAAGATAGGCAATAAGTGACTGCCCCATAGTCATGGGGTATGAGGATACCCGGGTAATGGGGTATACCCCGAGGCCCGATACCTGCACGTACTTAGGTACGTGCAGAAGACATCAACTTCGACTTAGTTTCCACCTCCGCTGACCCTCAACGGCCAGAAGATTGCGTACCAGAAGGCTGTAACCTACCTTGGGTGCAGGATCGACAGGACGCTGCGCATGACCGCGCACGTCGACTTCGTCGTCCACCGGGCCCGATGTGCGCGGGCGACGCTCTTGCCGGTCCTGGCATCCAAGCTGCCCATACGAACCAAGCTCCGGATATACAAGATGTATATCCGGACCATTATCACCTACGCTGCACCGGCCTGGTACGCACTTCTGAGCGACCCTCTGAGGCGGCGACTACAGGCCCAGCAGAATCTGACATTAAGGACGATCGTCGGAGCAGGTCGCTACGTCCGGAACGACGTGATAGCGGCCGACTTGAGGATCGAGAACATCACCGACTTCGTGGCCCGGTTAGCGCGCGGCATGTTTGACCGTGCCGATAACGGGCCACACGAACACCTTAACGGCTTTGCGCCGTTACACACCCGGCCACCGGACGGGCGACCTCTTCCAAGAGAACTCCTCTCTATATGTGATTAGAGAGTTGAGTAACAACCCACAATGCCGCAGAAAGGCCAACTCACACTTACCAAATAACTACCTTTTCCGTAGTTGGATAACTACGGAAAAACAATTTGCCGTCACCACGGAAAAAACCCGTGTATGCTATCGAGCCTAAAATAGGCTAAAGGACTGTCCCATAGTAATGGGATATGAGGACACCCGGGCAATGGGGGTTACCCCGAGGCCCGATACCTGCATTGTCCCCCGGACATTGTAGACGACATTCAACGCTCGACTTAGTTTACCTATAAAGGCCGCTCGCCCTCATACATTATGTGTGTAAAAATAAACTTCAGTTCACCTTTAAAACTATATTTCATTTATAAAAAACATGTGTGCAGCTCACTCGCGGTAGAAGTGAAACCTTCAAATGAAATCAAATATAAAATATTTTTTTATATTTTATTTCATTTGTAGGTTTCACGACATATTATTTATTTATTGTGTATTTTGGTGACTTCACCCGCGTGTAATTAACTGTTTAAGAGGAGTATAAAAAAACGCGAAATTACAAGGTTTCCTCGTTGAAATTATATGTTTACCGTTCGTTGACTGAAATAACAATTACGTGGTAAAAATAGTTTTCTCTGGTTTTCTCTACTACAATAAGTTCAGAGCAAATTTTAGATAACGTATTTATTTATTCAGTAATAATCATTCTCCCGATACATACAAGCTCCAATATCTCCAAAGTTCTACATCATTTTGACGTAAAGTTTATACCAAAACAATCATTAACATTTGCTTAAACTAAACTATGATTATTAATTTTTTAAATTGTTACTATTAATTTTTAATTAATTAAATAAAAGTATCATATATTTTCCTGCCGTCTGAAATCATTACCGCACGAGCGGTTGTTTAGTTTGGACTTGCGTCACTTGATTTCGCGCGCTCCATCTCGTTTCGATATTATCGTAGTGTGCGTCGATTGCCGTTATAGGCGCTGCTGTTTTGGCCTGAGTTCCGGTAAATAGCAAATAGCGCAGTTTTTAATCGTTTACTTTCGCACAGTATATTTCAATTTGTATAAAGTTCGCATATTATTATTATACCAGATAGTTAACTCATTATAGTAATTTCGATTGTAGCTGAGCTTTCTTACCAGTCGGGATGGGGAAAAATAAATACAAGTATCAATGTGTCAATAAACGTAAAAAAAGAAATATCCTATCTCTGGAGAAATATACCCAAGTTACAAGCGTTTTATAAAAAGTGTATACTGCCTTATATTATTGACTCGAGATAATCCCGGTCAATGCCGCTGCGACATATTTTTATAATAAAAAATATGGTAATTGACTGTAAGTACTGATTAAAAAAAAATTGTTGCAGTTGGTTATTTTATTTACTAAAACAGGTTGCAATCGTACTATTTATTAATTTATATCACTATGCTACTGTCTGTAGGTATAATCGATTATTAACCAACTTCGGTTAACAATCGATTACTGTGAAACAATCAAAATATTTAAGTGTACTTATTTTATATTATTTCATGTTTTATATTCGAGTGACTCTCTTTGGATTTTAGTTTTTTCAACTGAGACTGCATTTTTTTTCTCCCATTCTTACATTGAAGTAATATGTACTTACGTACTAGAACAGCCATCTCAAACAAAAAATGTGCGCTACTCTGTGTTCGCGCGGTTGGTTTTTTTATAATAGAATAAACATAGGTAGAATGATCCGTAGGTAATAGATTATATTGTTAAATAGGTAAATTATATCGAGAACAACATTTAAATTTTGTCATTTATTTTGTATATTATATTTGCTTATTTAATATAATATTACATAATATTATATCACAATTACATTTTAATGATATTTTTATCTGAATATTTTAAAAGGTCAAATATAAAAAATATACTAAATATATGTTTACAAAACTTATTAACACAACATTTAAATTACAAATATATTTATTTAAATTAGAATAAGAGTCTTTCATAAATGCTGGGCATGCTAGAATTAATAATGGACGAATTTATTCCACTTTGACTTTGATATGGAAACCTAAAAATAAAATAAAAGAATAATAAGCAGATATAAACATGAAAAATAAGCCTAATTATAATAACTTATACATGTTTCTACAAAAAAAATGTGTATAATAATGTAGTCGTCCTACACTTTAGTACCCACAAAAATGTCGCATCTGAACATATTAATTTCATAATCTATATTCCATGACACGAAATGGCGTCTTAGGAATAATTTGTTTTATTATTAATCTATAATACTTTTTATTGATTAAGTATCTTATTAACCGATGGAAAGTAATTTCTTGGTTTTTACTGACATTTGAATTATTTGTGCAATATCTAAGTACGCACGACGGCATATTTTTATCAAGAGATTTTTTTAAATCTACACAACACGTGACAACTCTACAAGCGTCTAGCGAGTGACTGATTAAAGTGCGGTGTATGCACCGCAGTTGAGTGGAACATAGTAGCTGAATGCAGTGTCGCCTCTAGTAGTACATAATAGCTCAATGCATTCTTAAGTGCTTTTGTACCACTCCCCGCCCTAAATTTTGCTTTCATCGCATTTTTGACTATCTATGAGGCAATTTTTCTCCTTTCCAGGCATCTTTTGATTTCAATCTCCTCTTAGCCATTTTCAAAAGTTCTAAGTCCGCTTTTTGTCGAGCGCTCGATCATGAATTTGCACCTAACGAGGTGAAGAAGTACAACTGTATATTTCCGAAAAAAATAATAATATGTACCTATATATATATATATATATATATATATATATATATATATATATATATATATATGATAAATTTCAATAAAAGCCCACCTATATCATGTATCCAAACCATTTTTAAAAGACAATATCATAAACGCACACCTCTTCAGCTACAAAAGAAGCTTAACAAGACTAATAAAAGAATTTCCAGAAAGTTGGCTTGATAAAATGAATATTTTAAACGTATCTCAACAAACATCATACGATAACAGCATTGACAGTTGTAGTGTTATGCTACTTACATATCATTTTACACTATTTTAAATTTATTTTTCCATTCTGTTTTTGATTTTCTGCATTCACCTCAAAACTGGATATTTTGCATCACCTTTATTTCCATAGGATCCTGTAACGTTTTTAAACCATAAAAACACAATAACAAATCATTTTCACTTCGTATTTTCACGCTATCAGCACTTTTTAAATCGGTGTCAATGGAGTCTATCTTTTTCGATCTTTTATTTAGTTCTCCGTAACTCTGCAATTTCGGACTTCGTGCGCGCTGTTGCGCTATCTTTTTTCCTATATCAATAATATTTAATTTTTCACTTAAATCTTGCCGTTTCTCTATTACGAGCCTGAAACCAAAATTTTACATGTTTTGACATCGTTGTTTATCTGGTTGTCATGGCAATTTTTAATCAAATTCGTTACCGGTCTGATGTTTTTACTTCAAAACTTCCACAAAAATTCTCTTTTCTTCTTGGCCATTTACAAAAATTTGTTTTTAATTTAAATAATTTCCCGTTCTTATCTCAGATCCGTCGTCGAGCGCGGAGCTCTCTAAAAAAAGTATAAAAGCCGAACAATCGGCCAATAGAGGAGTCTCGCTTCAGCTTTCATACTAGAAGCATCTCCTAAAGGCCTTATCCCGGGGCCGCATGCCTACTCCGGGCGCTGTGTGTGCCTAGTCCGGGCGCTGTGTGTGCCTACTTCAAGCGCTGCGTGTGCCTACTCCATACGCTGCGTGTGCCTATATCAGGCGCTGCGCACCTACCACAGGCATAGCCTGTGCATACTCCGTGAGCGGTGAGCACCACTGCCAAGCGCGGTGTGCCACCTTGGTCTTCGGGCTCCGTTTCAGTACTCATTTATCTTTGTTATTTTTAAAAAAAAATAATTGTAATTCACGTCACCCATCATCATCTTCATTTTTTTTATATAAAAAACTGTATATCTTTTAAAATTTTAAATAAATTATTCGTTTTTTTGATGTTTCGTTGTTGTTAGGTTAGGTTCTTTTGTTTTTTAATTGTCGCTTTACGACACAGTTTTGAGTATCATTCATACAAACCATATGTAACTAGTTTTAACAGGAATGACGAAATACGTTTTCCTATTAATCAGCGAGACTTGTACGTGAACGTGAAAAGTGAACGTTTTTAACAGCACCACGAAAGAAAAGGTATCAACGTACATTTCGTTAATAACCCAGCGCTATTTCTTTTTCAAGACATACGGTATAAAATTTTTGGAGTAGAAATAGATAAAATTAAGAATGCGGGTGTCACTACTACAATAAAATCTTCATTTATACTTTAATGAAAATGAATCTAATGTGCACGAGTTTGGGGCTGGTCAACTGCTGGAAAATCAATACTCGTGGTGAAGCGTTTTTGGCATCTATAGCATTTAACAAGATATTAGGATTTGCGTATATTATGAAAAAAAATATAATTAACTGTAAACTTGAGTTAGTATTATTACGTAGCAATACAAATCTTAATGCGATCAAGTTAAATACAGGCAAAATCGTAGATGATATTTTAATAAATAAAATTGTTTGGCGAGTTCCACATATCAAAGTATCAGATCGTGAAAGAATCAACCTATTAAAACATTTAGAGAATGATGGAGCTATATTCCATTAGCGTTCCGTTCCTGGGACTTATATGAGTATCCATTGCTACCCAAAGCACGTAAACATACTTGGTCTATACAAACTTCATGGCAAATAGAGAAATCACGATTTGCTGTCATCGCCTTACAAACCAACCGTAAATGTAACGCGACATTATCAATGGCAGAGTTTGAAAGTTATACAATTATGCTATAAATTATCTGCAGACAAAGTTTTAATAGAGGTACCAAGTTACAAACGTGTAATTTTTGTGTATATAGAACTTCCAATTGCCAGTATCAATATTTTTCAACAAACTGGATCTTCTTTTTCATATATTAGCATTTAGCTTAACAAAAAGAAAGTCATATTGTGTGGTGGCTTTAATGTTGACACACTTAGGAATAATAACGTCACTCATGACTTAAAAAAATATACTGCTACAACCTTAAACTACATAATGAGAAACTTACGAGACATCACACATGTATTGATCACCATATAGCTAGCAATTGCAAAGGCTTGGATATTTCTAGTTCCCTGCACAATTTTCATTTATCAGATCATAACACTTGTCAATCTCTAAGGTTTCCAATTAAACTGCTACCTGAAATTAAATACTAGTATATTAAGAAAAGAAATTACTCTAAGGAAAATATTGATAAGTTTCATAAATGCCTTCGAAATATATTGTGGGAAAAAGAAACTACAGATGACACTTTTAATAATGGTTTTAATAAATTTCATGACTTAATTTGTTTATTATACGAGCTCTGTTTTCCATTACAAAAACATAAAATCAAAACCGACAATCTCCCTCCAAAGTAAATCACAAAAGGTATAATGGTTGCAAGTAAAACTAAAAGAAAACTAAACATAAATATTACAAACAAAAAAGTTTAGAAAACAAAGTTATTTATGACAAATATTCAAAGATATTAATAAATATATAATAAAAGATATAATAAAAATAATAAAATTTTCAAAAAGTAAAAGTAAAGCTACCTGAGAAATCATTAAAATTATGAATATAATGATACACGAAATAATAATATTGACTGGATTAACTTTCGTCATTGCCAGTATGTATGAAAATGTTCAATCATCTTTTTAAAACTTTGATCATTAAATGAAATCATACTTATAATAAATTCTGACTTCACATATTTCACATACTGAAATCATGTGTGAAGGAAATTGCAACAATTCTAACATATTTAATAAACCTTCCTTTCATACATGGGAGATTTCCAGATAAATTAAAAACATCTGTAGTGAAACCCTTATTTAAAAACGATGACCATCATGAAATTCATAACTATAGGCCGATTACGTTGATACCTATTCTATCCAAAATATTTGAAAAAGCCATGCATAGACGAATTACTAGTTTTGTAGCAAAATATACTCAGGAACGAACAAAATGGCTTTCAAAAGCATAAACCTACTACACTTGCTACCTTTTCAGTGATACTTCGAATAACTGAATGTATTAATAATAGAGTAGCAACAGTAGGCATCTTTTTTGATATTTCTAAAGCCTTTGACTGTGTAGAACACATCAAGTTGTTGTACAAATGTGAAAAAACTAGGAATCAGAAGACCGGCTTTGGAATAGATCGAAAGTTATTTGACAAATCGGAAATAATGTATTGAAGTATCCCGTATTAGTAATAAGCTGGAGTTAACACATTACAGATCTCACTAACTGTGGGGTACCTCAAGGGATTGTCTTAGGGCCTTTATTGTTCATTCTATATATAACTGACTTACCGAGTATAACAAATCATCAGTCAATACTATTTACTGATGACATATCAATTGTTATACCCCACACTAATAAATCACAGATATATGAACAAGAAATAAATACTACTATAGAGTCAGTTACATCATGGCTAGAAGATAGTAATTTACGAGTCAACACTAACAAAACTAAATATATTCAATTTGGAAATTATGAAACAAAACCATGAAAATTGGACTTAAGATATAAAGGTGAAAGATTGGTAGAGGTAGTAGATACACAATTCCTAGGTGTTGTTACTATTGATCGGTACGTAAATTGGAAATTACACGTACAAAAAGTATGCAAAAAATTAATCAGGTTGTTTATGTACTACGTAAACTTCAAAATGTTGCAGGTCCACAAGCAGCACGTGTTGCTTACTACGGGTACGTTGAATCCATCTTAAGATATGGACTACTCTTGTGAGGTAACTCAATTGACGCAAACAAAGCCTTCCTAAGTCAGAAGAAATGTAATCATGCAATGTGTAATGTAGGCCCTCTTGAAAGCTGTAGACTCCTGTTTAAGGAAAAAAGTATTCTCACTTTAACTGGTATATATATTAGAAATCTGTGTTTTCATTAAAAATAATTCTAATCAATTTATTACCGTGCAGGAAAATAATAAATCTTTAGCAAAAAGAGATCCAACACGCTCTGTCTTATGACGCTATGTCTACTCATGCCATCGTGTTAAACTACATTATTCCACAGGAATTGTCTCAAATGTGTATCAATATTTATAATAATGTTCCTAAAAATATTCGTGACAACAGTCATTAGGGTGAATGAAAAAAAGTTTAAAACAGTGGCTAATAAATACTGTCTTTTAGAACATCAATGAATTCCGTAGACAGAGAAACCTATAGACTAATGATTAGCGTGGCCTCGAGTGTGAAAGGATGATAACGTAGTTTTAGGTTATACAATAATCTTTATGGCTTTTAAACATATTTAGATAAAATTTTTAATCTTTCTAAGAACTGACCTGAACAAGATTCACCAATCTTAAGCTCACAAAACACTTTTTTCTAACTTTAACCAACTTGTAAACTCCTTAGATCGCTACGAACTGTCAAAGTTGTTTAGCAAAGTGTAGTTTGCTAAACAAAAAAAAACCGGCACGGAGAAAGGGACAGACGCTCTGTCTTATTTCTATGCAAGACGTATGAATAAATCTATCTAAAATATATCTCAAAGTTAGATAATGTCTAAATTTTTAAAGTTAGAAGGTTTATTTAGCAGAAATATCACAATCCCGAAAATTTTAATTACGAATCCACAAACAGGTGAATGCTCTTTCAGTCGAAAATAAATTGTACTCTCGACTCAAATATACTTGAACTTCAGAACTGCAATTATTTTCAATCGGTTATTTTATTTTTTGATGTAAAATTGTGGTTTATTTTTATTGTGGAAATGAATTAACATAAGTTTACAGTTAATATTGAAAATGGATTGGAATGGTTTTATTCATTTTTTTTTATTAATAATTATATTGTTTGAGCTTTAACTTAATCAATAGCTTAAGTACAGTTTTTTAGAGTAATAGTTATTTTATATTGTAAATTATTTTATCCGCTTACGGTACTTCGTATTTCGTTACAATCACTTTTCTGAAACATTGATTTTGATGGATGAACGGTTATTCAACTGCTTGTATTTCGGTATAGTTTTGTAGATGTATTCAGAAAATGCGATAATACGAGGGCGGCACTGAAAATTTCGGGAATTAAGGAAGTGACACAAAATTACTAATTAAAAATATATTTATTGCTTTTCGAAGTATTCTCCGCGAAATTTGACACATTTTTCCATACGAAGGAACCAATCATTGAAGCAACCATTCCATTCGGAAGTTGGGGTCTCCAAAGTGGCCGTTTTGTAGGCGTCCACAGCTTCTTCAGGTGATGAAAATCTCTGTCCACGTAATTTTTTCTTTATTTTAAGAAAAGTATAGAAATCATTAGGGCTTAGGTCGGGGCTGTACGGCGGATGGCCCAATAATTCTATGTTTTCTTGCTCTAAAAACTCTTTTGTTCTGTGTACGGTGTGAGAACTCGCATTGTCGTGATGGAGGATGATGCGGCGGTTGCAGTTGTCTTTACGGAGTTCAGAAACGACCTGTGGCAAAAAAAATGCTAGCATACCATTCTGCATTAACCGTTCTTTGTCCCTCAAGAGGAATAGTCGTAACATGGCCGGTTTTGGATAAAACGTGGCCACCATTTTTTTTGCAACACTCCGTGAACGAACAATTTTTGTTGGCTTTAACTCATTTTCGAGCACCCAAACTCGTGACTGGTTTTTTGTTTCGGGTTCGTACGCATATATCCAGGATTCGTTACCTGATACGATGTTGTATACATCATTTGAGGATCCTGCGTGGAATCTTTCAAGAGTTCTGATGCACTAAGTAACGCGAGCCGCTTTTTGCTCTTCACAGAGCGAATGCGGTATTCATCGGGAAAACAACTTTTTTACACCTAATTATTCATGCAAGATTGTTTGTATTTGACTGATGCCAATGGCTAAAGTTGCCACACACAGATTGTTTGTATTTGTCGGTATGTCACATGTTGATTTCCTCAATCAGCTTACGCACAGTATTAACATTTTCTTGAGTGACTGTAGTTTTTGGACGGCCTTGACGGGGATCATCACTGAGCTTGACACGTCCACGTTGAAATTCAGCAAATTAGCGAATTGTGGTTTTGGATGGGGCTTCATCACCAAATGCAGAAATCATCCGGTCAACACACTGTTTTTGTGTTAAACCACTTCGGAAGTCATAATAAATCATCGCTCTTGAATTTTCTCGAGTCAATTCCATTTTCTCAACGACTAAACAAGTTTGACAAAACCTTGTGACAAGACCGAGAATCTTTTTTTAAATAAATAAATGGTATTCGATTTTTAAAACCAAGGAGTTTTCAATTAAAAAGATTTTAATATGACAGGAACAGAGGAAATATACCATTCCCGATACTTTTAGTGCAACCTAGGTACTGAAAGTGACATATGGAACTACCATAAAGAAGTAACGCACCAAAACATAAGAAATAAAACTAAAGCAGAAGAAGAGTTTCATATATTACATGCGTTGGAGATGTGGGATGGCACGAAAGGGTAATTTCCCGGGCTTCATAGCCTAGCTAAGATCTATTTGCCTATCGTGGCAACTTCGGTATCCAGTGAGCGGTTATTTTCAGAGGCTGTATCTACAATCACCCAAGAAAACCGCTCATTAGGCGACAGATTGTTAAAATTGTTATTTTAAATTTCAATTCGAAAGAAATAAACATAAAAGTAAAAAAAATATTCTTGTTTTCTGATAATAATTCGATAAAAATAAATGTAAATATATATATATATATATATATATATATATATATATATATGGTATAAAAACATCGAAAAATTCTATATATCACATAACTCATTTTTAATGAGCGATGTTGCATCCTATAGATGTGCTTACTCGGAAAAATTACGACTGGAACTGGAACTCAAGTGACCGAGTTGAAAATCATGCAACTCGAACTAAACTCGAGTTAGCAGGACGAAACAAAATAAATGGTTTGTTACAAATTACTTTTATGAATTTGTTTTTCTATCTAACTCTTTGGTGGGTTTGGTCAACTATCATTACTAAACTTAGTAGATAGTAAAAAGGTATATTTAGTATATATTATATACTTGTGTATTTTTGATTTTAATCAATATTAGTAAGTACCCATGTTAAAAACAAAATTAGCTTTATATCAGTCTTCACAAAACAACATCAGTCTATTTTTAAGATGTAGGTACTCGTAAATAAGCTATTTAATAGTATCAAATATTCTTAATTAACTTAGCTGTCACAAAATTCTAAATAACAAATTATTATGGTAGTAGCTAATTCTCTTTGTAACACAAAGCCACCCACAAATACACGCACTTAAATCACTAGAAGTCTTAAAGTCACAAATAATCTTTGCACTTACACTCTTTCTTTAAACCGTATTTTGTTGTTCGATATAAGGAGCTAAACTTAATAGCTCCTCGAACTCCTCTTCCTCTATTCTCAGGTATTCGAAATTAATTGGGCTCCAGAAATCCGATAATCCGCATATTTGAGTGATTTTACCTAAGTTTTAAATAGTCCTTCACACACAGCTTTACTACTTATAGTCATGTGTCATGAAAAGAGTTCTTTACTACTTATAGTCATGTTTTTTCGTCTTCAAAACGTCTAGTAATAAAATTTTGGCCCTTATCCCACTACATCATGCAAAACATGACAATATATCGATATTAAACACGCAATAATATTGATAGTGTTTAAAAATATCGATTCAATAAATATATATACTTTTTTCACATCCCTATGACCGAGAAAGGGCGTAAAATCAGGGTAGTGTAATAACTCAGGTCCCTAATTAGGGGATACGCCCACCCTTCATCCAGGGCCCTGATTCAGGGTAGTGTGATAGGATTTTGCAAATGAACAAAAATTAATTTTTCAAATTTTGTTATGTTTTCCTAAAAACATAAATTTAATCATTACAGTAATTAATTCTAATTTTATTTTTTTAATTTTAATTTTATGTATTTGTAACATATATATTTCAAACAATTTTTACGCATGCCACAAAAGGCAAAACATGTGGAAACAAATATTGACTCTGTATCCGTCTGTACCCATGTTTTAACGAAATATATGATTGGTTTGATTTGATTTTGAGGGGGTTGTGTATGTTTACCTGAGATAAATAATCCGACTAGGTAAGTACAACTTCGACCGAGAGATCAATCGACGATCGGATCGGATTTAACTCAGCTGGTCAGCGTTGGGGAAATTATGGCACATCTTCTCAGGTATACCTCATAACAGAAAAACGATATTGTACAACCAGTGCGTGTTGCCAGTGATGACTTATGGATTTGGAAAGTGGCCAGCCGTATAAAGACTCTTAAGGTCACTCAGCGAGCTATGGAGAGACCTATGCTCGTGGTAACTTTGAGTGAAAAACTAAGAAATGAGTATATCCGCAGGAGAACCAGAGTGACTGACGTAGCCCAACGAATTAGTAAACTGAAGTGGCAATGGGCCGGTCATATAGCTCGAAGAACCGACAACCGATGGGGAAGAAAGATTCTCGAGTGACAGCCTCGTACAGGTAGGTGAAGTGTAGAGAGACCTCCAAGACATGCAGGAAGTCGATGGATGCAGGTGGCTCAGCTAGAGCACATCGGCAGAATTGGCGAGAATCTGGTTCTTCTTCCTTCGGGAACACGTGCATTCTGGTCTCTTGACAAGGCTGTCCAAGGAAACTTCTGTCAGCCATCTCACCCATCTCTGCACAGAACGAGGAGGATGACTCACTGGCCCATGCCGCAAAGGAAAAGCCGATTTTCTGGGCTTTCTGTTTACGTCCAACTCAACTCTTGATGACGAAGGAAAACTTCCGGTGAGATATTTTTTTTTCATAAATGTTGTTTTTTTTTTTCAAAAAATCATCGAAATGTGATGATTTTTCGATTTTCTAGAGCCAAAAAACGAGGGGACCGCGAAAGTATAAATTTACCACAACTATGTTTATCTAACATTTCAACTCGTGATCCGTTAGTCCATGGACCTATTAGTCTGACGTAGACACAGTAACCTATAGGCTAATGATCGGCGTGGCCTCGAGTGAGAAAGGACGATAACGAATTTTTAGGTTATACAATAATCTTTATGACTTTTAAACACATTTAGATAAAAAAAATTAATTGTTCTAAGAACTGAACTGAACAAGATTCACTAATCTTAAGCTCACAAAACACTTTTTTCTCACTTAAACCAACTTGTAAACTCCTTAAATCGCTACGCTGTTAAAGTTGTTTAGCAAACTGTAGAGTTTGATAAACAAAAAAACCGGCACGGAGAAAGGGACAAACAATCACACCGCTCTATCTCATTTCTATGCAAGACGTAAGCATAAATCTATCTTTTTCATGTGCGAATGCGAAAGCAGGCGTCAATTTGTCTATAGGTTTCTCTGTCTACGTAGTCTGACCTATGGTCAAGTCAAAGAGTATAGTAGGTTTGGCCAAAGACAATTTTTTTAAATGAAGGTAAATATAACTTAGAGTCATTACCATGTTCTTATCCAAAATTAAAAATTATCAACAATTAAAATATCGAATTATTTATATGAAGGTCACGTGAGTGCTAGAGAAACGATTGTAAGAAGTTGTTGAGAAATAAAATGTTTAATGAAATACAGTAGTAGTACAGTAAAAATAGAATTTAACATTGCACGGAATTTCCGATTCAATTTTATTTTTTATGAGGTTTAGGATCACTTATTCAGCATAAAATCACAAAATGCCGACAGATTCAGGTGGCGCTTCAAACGCAATCTTGAAAAAAGTTTTCGGCCGATATCTCGGTAACTATGCACTGTAAGGCAAAAGTTATACAAACCATTATTGTAGAAAATAAAATTTTGCATCTTTTGCTTCCAGTAAACTTTTTTGTAAAACTTACCGTTTACGATTTATGGCCCATTTAATGAACAGGTTGCGCTTCAAGCGCCATCTTGAAAAAACGTTTTCAGCCGATATCTCGGAAACTATGCACTTTATGGCAAAAGTTAATAAAAACTTTTATTGTAGAAAATAAAATTTCGCATCTTTTGTTTCCAGTAAACTTTTTTGTAAAACTTACCGTTTACGATTTATGGCCCATTTAATGAACAGGTGGCGCTTCAAGCGCCATCTTGAAAAAACGTTTTCAGCCGATATCTCGGAAACAATGCACTTTAAGGCAAAAGTTATACAAGCGATTACTGTGGAAAATAAAATTTCGCATCTCTTGTTTCCAGCAAACTTTTTTGTAAAACTTACCGTTTACGATTTATGGCCCATTTAATAATACAGGTGGCGCTTCAAGCACCCTCTTGAAAAAACGTTTTCAGTCGATATCTCGAAACCAATGCACTTTAAGGCAAAAGTTATATAAACGATTACTGTGGAAAATAAAATTTCGCGTCTCTTGATTCCAGTAAACTTAAACTAACGCGGCAGCTACTTTACGAACCTGATTTTATTGCTATTATTTCGGGGAATTCCAAGTAAGACGTCATTATTGTTTACTAACTACGACTTACGGAGTCCCAATGAAATTCGAGTTATAGAGTATAAATATCTATTATCAATATTTCGTAGGGAAATAACATTTTGTTCGAGTTACAAAGTCTAATAATTCGTGATACCGCGTATTTAGAGGTTCAGCGGAAGGGAATGGCAATTTATTTCGACTTACTGAGGATTTCAACTTAACGACGTTCGAGTTATAGAGATTTCACTGAATATCATAACACGCATATAATTTTTTAAGTAGAGCGTGTCTTTCAGTCACTTAATATTACCAAGTTTTTAAGTTTATATGTGAATTATATAATAATATAATTCTTTTAATATAATTATTTTTAAATGTTATTTATTATCTTATCTATGGTTTCGAGAAAACTTAGTGATCATATACTCTTTGGTTCTAAGGCGTCACTCTAAATATTTTTATACTCTTTGGCGCGGTCTACAAGGAGACATTTACGTCTCCATAATCTAGCGGTGGGTAGTAGCGGCTTTTTTGAGTAAAGAAACGAAACTATCTATCGAATATCAATAGCGGCTTTTGAAACACTCTATTTTAATAGAGAGTTTTGAAATACTCTATTTTAATAGCGGCTTCAATAGTGTTTCACGACGTGTTTAATTGAAAAACGTTGCGAATTAAACGATGTTCGTTTCACGAGAAAACTTGTTTGTTACCGTTTCGTATAGAATTATACATGGTGTTAATGGTTAAATTTATTTATTTGTTAAATCATTTCGCACGGTTTGATAAAAATATCACTTGAAAAATTTAACGGCAAACGATTTATTTAATAATTATGATTATGATAAATTCACCCACAAGTTCAGCATAAAATATTGCATATATGTAAGTTTGATTTTATAGCAAATAATTATTACAATACAATGCTTATTTTTAGCCATCTCAAACCTACATTTTTATGTAAGAAATCAAATGAATACATGTATTGATGTTTTATAGAATATTTTCCGCCGCCATCTACTCCATTCTACAGGTATTAAAGTCTACTCATTTGCTTCTACTTCAACAGCCGAAGTCGTCGCCGATGCGTCACAAAAATAGCCGAATAAACGTTTTGTTACTGATCGCTCGTTCGTGATTCGTGAAACGTGTTACAGAGTAAAACGTCTACTGTAATAGATAGTTTCGTTGCACTGCAATAACCCGCTACCCGCTATTGTGTGAATAGATAGTTTCAGTAACTAGTTACGTTTTGTAACGACCACTCCATAATCGTCGCATAAGTTCTAACACCGCGGAAGTCCAAAAAATGCCAATTTGACTTTTGCATGTCATTCGAAAGACGATCGAAAGACGCACCTCTAGACCAATCAGAACCAGGGATTTCAACCAATGAGAGCGTTTTATTTTGAAAACAAATACACCTGTCTACGACACAGCGTATCTGCGTGGTACGGGACTGCGGGAATCGTCTTGCAAACAGCGCGTAAGTCAGTTTTCTCTAGAACATAGTAAGCGTAGACAGAGGATCCTATAGACACCGCCATAGCGTGTCGCAGAAAGAGACAAAAAAATACGTCACTATATTTAGGGTTACAAGTGTGAGGAAAAATTTACCCCACAACTAGCTATAAAATTAGAAATTAGTACGTAAAGTAAGCCTGAAAAGGAACACTGCCATTAACGATTATCATTGATAGGTATTGTAGTGGATGGAGAGCTAAGTGGACTGTATTTGACTAATTATTTATTATAATTTACTTTTGTGAAGAAAGAAGGAAACTAAAAAATTGTGATATCTATCTGACTAATAAACTTAAAGAAACTATTGTGTAATGAATGAGAGCTTAGTGGACTGTATTTATGTAGGTTGTGTTTTAACCTTGAAGAAAGAAGATACTGAACTAACTGTTACCAGCCCTCTGTCACTATTGTTACCTGCGTGAAATAATTACCTACAATCGCTAGGCACCCAGGGTAACATACGCAGTCGGGGCTAGCGCGTTGTACGCGATTGAATGTTTTGAGTTTTTTTTAACGGTGTTTACGTAAATAGTTTTTTCGTAAACACTTGTTTGAAATAGTCTTTGTTTAGTGTTGTTTATATTATTTTACCTATTTGATAATTTGTAATGGAAAAACGTCGCTCTTACTTATAATTGTTGTGTGGATGGATGCCAAATGCCCAAAAAAAAGGTTTCAGATATATCATTCTTTAAAAATACCGAAGGATTATAGAAGGAAGTTATGAAAAGTGAATTTATTTAATTTTTTTGTTAGATAGGTACTTATAGTAAAAAAGAATTACTTAAGTAATAATTTATCTACACAAGTAATATCTACGTACTTTATTACAAAACTTAGTTGAAATTTACTTCACTATCTAAGTATCTTACATGCTTACATACCTATATATTATGTCTTGTAGTTAAAATATTTTAAATTATAATAACACTAAACATTGAAATTAAAACTTTGTTTTCTAACAAGATTTTTAACTGAGTAGAATAGGATCGCATTTCTGTTAGGAATCGTATTTCAGGATTATTTGATGTAGCCTTGCTAGTTGCATGCGTTGAGCAACGCAGAAATCACATAGGTACGAAAATATGGTCAGTCGATCATAGTTAGAATACCGAAGTAACTTAATTTCGCAATGTATTTTTTTTTAGTCTTTATTGTTAACCCTTAGTAACCACGAAACGTCCGCCATGGAAGAGGAAGGGGAAAAGATGCAAAGTAACATGGACACTCGCGCGCAGCGATGGAATTTTATTTAGCTTGCGTGCGCGATTTATCTGATTAATAATAATGTAGGCTATTAAACGTCGGCAAGCAGTTGACATCAAAGGAGTGCAACTCCTGTACGTACTATTATTTATTCTGTGCTGTTACTGTGATATCTATATGACTAATTATTTATTTAATTGCTGTTTTAAACTGCTAGGAGTTGAGTTAAATTAAAAATTGCAAAAAACTAAAGTAAATTTATTAAACTATTTAAACAATGCGGCAGTCTTACAAACTATCACTAATCTAATGCCTAATGGGACCTAATAGGGAGCCTGAGGGGTCTTCTTGCTTGTTTTTCTCTTGAGCGCTGTCCTGCCGCGAATGTCGTACGCCGGCCGGGAGCCCTTCTTTCATTCCCGTCGACGGGGTCGCGTTGGCGCTGAGTAGAATGTTAGGTTTAGCATGGTCATGTTTGATGCCTGTGTCGTAACAGGTTTTGAAGAGCCTGATGAATTGACCCTGGTCTCTGAGGAAGACAAGGGACAGGACCTGTTTCTAGAAAAATTCTTTGGTATCATAATAACCCTTCTTGTACAATTTTTCTTTAACAAAACATTTAAACTTGTTTAATGACAAATTTTGTAAATTTTTTGGGATTTTGTGGTAAAAGCGTTTTAAAATTGCCCCATAAATTAATTACTAATTCTGTGGAGTCTAGTAACTGGTATTACAAGCTTATGTTTGTTCCTAGTGCTTAAAGTATGAACATCTTTATTCTTATGAAAGCTATTTATTTTTTAATGTACATACATTACATTTACATAAATATATTGCGATGCCAAAGTTAATATTTTTATTTTTTTAATTTTTCTCTCAGGGACTCTTTACAATTTAAGTTATAAATGGCCAGTAGGCTCTCTTTTGCAAAACAAATATGACTTCAATGTCAGTCGCATTACCCCATAGTAAGATTCCATAAAACATTACGCTATGAAAGTAACTAAATAAACTAATCTAAATGTCTCAACATTGGTGAGAAAGTAACAGAAACAGAAACTTTTTTTATTCAATATGTATTATAAATAATACTTATTGAGTCATTTTTTTTCGTTTACCACTGGTTTGCAAAAAAAAAACCTCTGTCCTCAGAAGAACCAGCAAGAAACCCAGCGGGATTTTTTAAAATTAATAGCTTACAATCATTTATGTTACAATTTACAACATGAAACAAATTAGAAATAGCTTGATAGCGATCATCCTTCTCAGGGGTTATTGTCATCCGTAAATTCCTTAATATTATAATTAACATTTTTATAAAAACTTAGTTTAGTAAAGTTTTTGAACTTTGTGTATGTCAAATGTTGTATATTTTCTGGGAATTTGTTGTAAAATCGTATACATCGCCCCAAGAATGAATTACTGACTCGGTGGAGTCGAGTAATATTATCATATAAACAAAACAAGCTTCGTATGATGGTTCCAAATTTTTTGCTTGGGTTCACATGCTTTTGTGGCGTGACGATATACGCAGTTCAAAATAGTGTACGGTAATTGCCTTAATAAGTATAACTTTGCGGTTTCCATTAAAAGGTTGACTTTCAAAATGATTCGCCGTAAATACATCCTGGCATCGTTTGAAAGTTGTTAAAATAAGTTTCGGTAATAGATTTTTTTCTCCAAAGAATGATACTTCTTTATGTGAATGTATCTTAAATATTCTTTCTGCCAACGTACATATTTTAATAACATCGCGTGAAGGATAAATAAGGCCACCTTTATCTTTATTAAATAAAAGACATACTTAAATATTTGTCGCTAATAAGAGCTAGCAGACAATCTTCACATTTTATAGGTTTTCTTAATTTCCTAACTACAAACCCACCGATATATGAAATAATTTCTTCAGTATAGGTGGTCAGTTTTGAGCGGTTAAAATATAATCGTGGTCATCATCGACCAACAAATTATTATTAGGGGGGAAATCCTTAATCGAGTCTTCGAGATCTTGAGTGCAGTACATATTAATTTTATTTTCATATCGCTCTTCTGTGTGAGTTAAAAATTTTATATCCTCTAGATGTATTCAGTTTCCTGACTTAATACCTTTTATTTCCCCGTGTATCACTAGTGTTTTGTAGGCGCTTTGAAATTGAAAAGTTGTTGGATTGTTGTTATAGCCGCCCTTTGATTGTATCGAGCTGAAGAGTTGACTATTGGACGTAATGGAGCGTTAGGTTTGTGTATTTTTGGTAACCCATACAACTTGGGAGGTTTTGCACACGAAGGTATTATCCAATAGTGAGTTAAAACGATTCGCCAACGTACAGATTGGCTCAACACTTAGCCAAAATATTATCACCACTCAGAGGACACACAAGAGCACATACTAAGGATTCATACCATTTTGTCAGAGAGATAAAAGACCTACGTCTTGCTGACAATGAAACCATGGTCTGTTTTGATGTTCAGTCTCTATTTACATGCCTACCTGTTGAAGACTGCATCTCAATTATAACTAGGAAACTAGATGAAAATAACATGCCACCAGAATATGCAGTGCTACTAAGACATTGCCTTACATCTGGCTATCTATTGTGGAAGGAAGAGTTTTACAAGCAAGTAGATGGTGTTGCGATGGGCTCACCTGTATCTCTCATTGTCGCCGATATATTCATGGAAGACTTTGAGGAGAAAGCCCTCCTTACTGCACCTGTTACCCCAAGGTTCTACAAGCGGTACGTAGACGATACTTTCACAATTTAACCATCAGACAAAGTAACTGCATTTTTAGAACATCTTAATTCCATAAACCCTAAAATTCAATTTACTATGGAGTTAGAGGCAAATAATTCCTTAGCTTTCCTAGATATGTTAGTCATCTGAAATCCTAACAACACCATAGGTCATACTGTGTATAGAAAAAAGACCCATACAAACCGATACTTAAATGGTGAATCTCAACATCATCCTTCACAGTTAGCTACCGTGGGCAAATCTTTGTTTCAGAGAGCACGAGGGATCTGTGACAGCAAACACCTGGCCGCCGAGCTTCAGCACGTCAAGCAGGCTCTGCACGACAACAAGTTTCGGGTCCCGCGCCTGCGTCACAGTGACCGAGTGAAGCCGGCCACAGTCGAACGTGTGCCTGCTATACTACCATATGTCAGAGGTGTCACAGACAAGATTGGCTACATCTTGAAGCGAGCTTCTATTAGAACATTCTACAAGCCGCCGAAGAAGATTAGCCAGTTCTTACCATCCGTCAAGTGTCATATTCCTCTACAAGATGCAGGAGTGTACAAGCTTGATTGTGATTGTGGTCTCTCATATATAGGGCAAACAAAGAGATCAATTAGAACCCGCGTAAAAGAACACATAGCTGACGTGAAGCATCAACGTTTCGGGAACTCTGCAGTTTGCGATCATATTCTAGATGGCCCCAACCATTACATCAGATTTGATAGACCACAAATCCTCGCGAAAGAACATCGATTCCTACCAAGGATGATACGTGAGGCTATTGAAATTAAAAAACATCCTAATTTCAATATAGAAGGAGGCTGGGTACTACCACCTGCTTGGGATCCTATAATTAATAAAATTAAAACTAAACCCAAGCATACCACTGCAAGACTTCAAAATACAGTTAGTTCATTCTGCGTAGATCGGACCAAAAACAATAATTAAAAAGCTGAAGGTACTCCGGGTTAACTTTGACATCGGGACGTCAGTCACCTCAGTCCCCCGTGACCATGGGTGCTGGAAAACAACCGAAACGTCGGGTATTAAAATTAATATAAATAAAACGCGATAAAATCGGTAAAAGTAGTTTTAATCAATGTATAGTGTTCGCGTAAATATAAGAAATCATTAGTCATTCTGATAATAGTTAAAGGCCATTTTTAGACCACTTTCGAAGAAGAAAAAAAACTATTAAGAGGATACCCTGAAAATGAATCGTAGTTTTGGGGGCGTAGCTTATCCTTTTGTGGGTGGAGCCCACGGACGACTGCGGGAGTGTCAAAATGAAAGTGATGCAATGACTTCATAATACGTAAATTATGCGATAGCTATTCCGAGCACGCCTCGGAAAAAATTAAGTAAGCGCCAAATAACATTTCTTGTTTTACAAAACTTTGTTATGGATTAAAGAATGATTTGTGAGAATTTAAATATGATTGATTTAGATGATTTTATTTAGAATTTACTATGTTTTAAAAATAATTCCATGAACTTATCCGTAAAAATATTGTGGTGTCATGAAGAAATGTAACTAATTAGAGACTAATTTGCAATTTTTTTCTATCGGCAAAATTACGTGTTGTCGTGTTTTCCTCTTATGAAATCCAAGGTTTTATATAGTACGGCCAACTAGCAGCGATATGGAAGGCCATTTACCTTAAAACGACTGTGAAGTTGATAATCTATTATCTACCTCTTTTAATCTTGTATATTTGTCGTAATGTCTCGTTTTTCTGGTAAAAACACGTCAGGGTCAAGAATCAAGACGGGTTCGCCAACATTCGGGAGGCCATTTTAGTAATTGTTGTTTATTTAATTATTGTTATTTTGTTTTGTTGATAATTGTTTTTTATTAAGAGTGGTTAATGATGGAGCCACAACCAAGTACGTATGAGAGATGAATCAACAGACTTTACTTCTCCGGAAATAAAACGTCCAAAGGTAGGTATAGTAATAAGATTTATATGAATGTTGTTTAGTAGTTTTAATTATAACTTCTTGGTTCGGAGCGTAATTTAAAGTTATTTAAAAAACAGCAACTGCAATAATAAAACTTTTCTTAATTTATTAAAGATGCATGTAAGTAAAGCACGTCATCATCATCATCATTACAGCCCTTCACAAGTCCACTGCTGAACGTAGGCCTCCCCCCAAGTAATGTCACAAAGCACGGTCCTGAGCCACCTGCATCCATCGACTTCCTGCATGTCTTACCAGGTCTTCACTCCATCTAGTGGGGGGTCGCCCTACACTAAGCCTACCGGTACGAGGCTGCCACTCGAGAACCTTTCATCCCCATCGGTTATCGGTTCTTCGAGCTATATGGCCGGCCCATTGCCACAAAAAATTGTAAGAAGTCTTTTTTTTGGTTTGCTAGACATTTTTTAAAACTATATTGTCTACTTAAATATATAATCTAAGTATCAAAAAGTTACACACCCCTGCTATTCGTAATAACCTCGCATTCGTTTTATTTGCATTTGATATCGCTTTTCGTTGACCGTAGTGTAGTCAAAAATCATATACCAAAAAATTGGTTCGTAATCTATAAAAAATATGTGTAGTAGAAAAACCACCAAATTTTCGGGGTATCGCCTTAAACTTAGGCCAGGTACAGAAGACTTGTATTAACCAATATGTTTCGTTTTTGATTAAATTGAGAGGTTTTTAGGAGCAAAATATGTTGTAGTGGAGACAATAAACAAACAGAGTACCTTGTGTGTAGGTACATTGTTCTTACCTTTATGTAAACTATTAAGGGTCTATTTTGTCTTATTTCGTCTTCAACCCAGTTGTATAGATTAAGACAAAGAGCTGACGCTGTCATTATTTCTATACCCTCAATTGCCCAAACTCAAGCTAGAACGCGAATTGAGTGAAGGAGCAGTACATGAACACTTCACTATCCTCTATCCTACCACGGCAATATTTTCGATAGCCAACTGGCAGTGAAAACGGCAATGGCAGGAGCTGAGTGTAAATGAAGTTTATAGTTAATGATAAATTACGGTTACGGTTTAACAGTGGTAGAGCCACGCGGCAGCTTTGCTGTTGCACGTATGGGCCGGCTCAAACCGGGGTAGTACCACGACCTCACAGAATACCGGCGTGAAGTGGAAGCTCTGCTTCCGCGTTTCGTCTGGTGAGTGCAGGTGGCCGGAGGCCCAAATCCCCCCCCTCCCATCAACATGGTAGCGGAATTAAATAATGATCGACTACCCTAGGAGGGTACCAGCACCCCTGGAGAATCCCTCGCTGAGCATCCACGATCATGTTTCTCCACTTCTGAGCGTGGGTGCTCAGGCTGCCCCGCGTATTCTGGGGGGGGGGGGGCAAAATTCCGCTCAAGACTACAACTGCTCGGGGCAAACGGAGCAACATGACCAAGGCGACCCCTGCCACGCTGTCCGTGAATTTCTGCAATATCAGGGGACTTCACTCTAACCTAAACGCCGTCCACTACCATCTCGAGACGGCGAGGCTGGCTCTGCTCTTTCTGACCGAGACGCAGGTGTCCTCTCCGGCTGATGTCTCGTATCTCTCCTACCCGGGGTACAAACTGGAACACTCCTTTGTGCCTCGGGCTGGAGTTTGCGTTTACGTCAGGACGCCTCGGCAGACTTGAAGGTTCGGACCTGTCCATCCTTTGGCTACGCGTAGACAGCGACGACCATCCGCGCATCTACGGGTGCCTCTATAGGTCCCATAGCGGTAATGCCGAAACAGACCGACTATTCGACCACGTCCAAATGGCTGCAGATTCGTTGCTACAGCAGATCCCCTCCGCAGAGATCGTGATCCTCGGCGACTTTCCCAACGTTGGATGATCCCAACGTTGTTGCGGATTCTGTTGCTGATGTGGTACTTCAGGGTATGGAACTTTTTATTCCTTCCTCTGTGGTGCCCATTGGAGGCAAGTCTCAGCCATGGTTTGGTCGCTCCTGTAAAATAGCATCATGCTATAAGCAGGAGTGCTACCAAGCCTGGGCTGATGCATCAGCGTCCCGGGATGTAAACACCAGCGCTCTAAAAAAGAAGTATAATTCCGCCTCTAGGTCCTTCAAAAGAGTCATTGCCAAGGCAAAGTCAGAGCACATAGGCAGAATTGGCGAGAAACTAGTTCGCCTTCCTTCTGGAACCCGTGCATTCTGGTCTCTCGCCAAGGCTGTCCAGGGGAATTTCTGTCAGCCATCTCTTCCATCTCTGCACAGGGAGGACGACTCACTGACCCATACCGCAAAGGAGAAAGCCGATCTTCTAGGCTCTTTCTTTGCGTCTAACTCGACTCTCGATGACGGGGGGAGTACTCCGCCGACCATCCCGCGGTGTGAGTGCTCCATGCCGGAAGTGCACTTCACACAGCGCTCGGTTTGCAAAGCACTCCTCTCCCTGGACATCCACAAGTCGAGTGGGCCTGACGGAATCCCCCCAATTGTGCTGAGGACGTGTGCTCCAGAGTTGGTACCGGTTTTAACGCGTCTTTTCCGGTACTCCTACTCCCTAGGCGTAGTACCAAAATCATGGAAGACGGCTTACGTCCACCCGATCCCTAAAAAAGGCGACCGCTCTGACCCGTCCAACTACCGGCCAATCGCCATCATCTCCTTGTTCTCCAAAACAATGGAGTCCATTGTAAACTGCCAGCGCTAAGTCACCAGCTGATTAGTGACCGCCAATACGGTTTTCGCCGTGGTCGGTCAGCTGGTGATCTTCTGGTCTACCTAACTCACAGATGGGCGGAGGCAGTAGAGTTCAAGGGGGAGGCATTGGCCGTTAGTTTGGACATTGCGAAGGCCTTCGATCGGGTTTGGCACAAAGCGCTTCTTTCGAAGCTCCCTTCCTATGGGCTTCCCGAGAAATTGTGATACCATCCACACCATCTGGATGCTTGGCGGTCCACCACTGTACATTTCACAAGGAATTTTTTTCCACGTACAACCTCTCTGTGGAATAGTTTACCTCCGGCGATTTTTCCGGACCGATACGACCTGGGGACCTTCAAGAAAAGAGCTTACTCCTTTCTAAAGGGCCGGCAACGCACCCGCAATTCTCCTTGTGTTGCGGTTGATCATGGGCGGCGGTAGTCACTTAACATCAGGTGAGCCACATGCTCGTTTGCCCCTTCTTCTATAAAAAAAAAACGTGTGTGATGACCTCAATAGTGTTTTGTCTACATCTAACTAACTAATAGAGGACTAACATTATCTAATAGAGTTTTGGCGGGAGCTTTACCACCGGCGAATTGCTGTTTCATTTTTTATCGTTTAAAACAGCTGTCGTCGAAGTTTCACAAAAGCTTTGCAATTTGAAGTATATTGTGAAATGTTATGTGATAAAGAACAAATCAAATAAGACTGTATGGTCCAAGCTCTTGGCCTGCCTTACTTGGCGAATCGTATTAACTTATCTACGGTAGTTGCCACTTGTCAAACTAGCTAAGCTAGCGAAAAATATTTAAAAAATACATTACCTGTGTTGTAATATGTAAATGAAAATTTAAATGTAATTGAAATGTAATGGTGTTTATTAATCATAGATATAATTTAACGTAGGTTTCGGAGCCTTTCAGTAACTTTCTATTTTGTTTTTGGTGAATTTTTAATGAATAGTGGAATCAATATTTGCGATTGCATAATATGCCCGGTTAATTTTTTAAAATATGAATACTTCTAATGTTAGTCTGATTTTAAATACGTGTTTAAAATTAGATCGTGGTTTTCGTCATATACAGACATGTACTTTAAAAGCTGGCAATAAACTTGACCACCGAAGATTCTTTGGTTATGTTCACAATTGCTCGCGCTTATTTCATACAGCGCAAATACTTGGGCAGGCACAGAAAGATGGCATTACAGTACTTCCATCGCCGCAAGAGGTGAGTGAGAGTGAGCTATAATTTTGTACTCAAGATCGGGAAATGTTATTAATAATGTTAAGTATGGCACAGATCCTTCATCATTCCACACACTTACGTTTTTGGAAGTGTTAATTTTATTGTAAAGGTTATATTATTAACATTGAGGATATAGTTGAGACTTTATTACATGGACATAAACTTGGCTTGATTACTCTGTAGACTGCCCTGGGTCATGCTGTACATTTGCTTTCTCATGTAAATTGGGTAACTATATCTCTTACAGTTATACATATTTTTTATTATTGCAGTTTTAATTTTATTTATTTATAGTTTTATCATAAGCTGATTTATATGGGTTGTCAGGTTTTGATGAATGAAAAATAGTGTTGTGACTAAATTACTTAACAGAAAACAAAATGACTGATAGATAAAAAATAAATGACTGAATAGCAAAACAATATTTTAGGTTTTAAAAATTATGTCAATATTTATTTAAGGTCAAAACTGGTTTTTTTTTTGAAAACAAAAGGATAATACCTTCATACCTGACATGTTTTTTGTATGTGGTAGAGCCATGCTGCAGTTATATTAGTAGTATAGTTGTAGCACGAATGGGTCGGCTCGACCAGAGAAGGACCTCGCTCTCACAGAATACCAGTGTAAAATAGTAGCTAAATGCTGCTGTGTTTCATATGGTGAGTGTAGAGAACTGGAGACCCTTTTTACTGGAAACGAGGCATTTCATATTAGTCCTCATGGGTGACAACTCATCTGCATTTTGACTCGTAATCGGGGATAGATGTAAAAGTCTATGGGCCACAGCAACCTCTTACCATCAGAAGGGCTGTGTGCTCGTTTGTCACCCTATCCAATAGAAAAAAAATTCTAATGAAAATTGTTTAAAAATTTAGTGGTGAATACTTTGACAAGCAGTTGACGACGCTGAAACCAGAGTGATCTAGGGCACAATAGTATGTTTCTGAGAAAATCGAAGGAAATGCGTTAAGCGTTATTAATGGAAATCTATAGGCTTTTTATTATTATTTTTTTTGTTATATGTACTTCTAATGAGTTTTAAATAAAAAAATATCAATTTTTATCAGTATGAAAAAATAATACGTAGTTTTACCAAAAAAAAATCACTTAGATCACTATGGCAGATCACAAATTTAAAAAAATGAGAAGTTTTCACTTTGATGTCGTAAGAAAAATCACATTAATCATCACCAAATACAGCAGGCAAAAAAATTTCATCATCTTGTGCTTTCTGATTGCCACCTCTTCTAAGAACATGTGGTAATGTCAAGTAATACTGATGATGAATAGGAGGTACGAATTTTAGAGTTTTTCTAATATCTTCCATTTTTTGATACGATATTAGTCTAGTTTCAGGGGCTTTTTCTGGTATATAATTCTTTAGGTTACAAAAAAAGTTTCAGAATCCATATTATTTGGTTTTAAATCAACTGTTTCATATGTTTCAGTATAGTCATCATTGTAACTGATTATACTTGAACTTTTAAAAACCTTTATCTTCCGCATCTTAGAAATGTTTGCACCTTCTCTTAATACAATCTGATAATCTTTGAATAGTATTGTGAGGCTTTCATAATCTAGAAACTTATTTTTCATATCTCGCACAGTAAAAGGTTTTCTGCAGTCTCAGACGAGCTTCATCCAATCTTCTGGTTTATAGATCTTCAATTTTTTTTAATTTTATTCATATTTTTTTTATTTTTAATACAAATATTAAAAAAAAAAAAAACCCCCATTTTTTAATCAGTCTTCTTTTTTAGTTCTCGACTTATAAAAGAGAAGTCGGTATCGTTAGGCAGGTAAGTATGGCCACTGACAAGATAATGCCTGGTGATCATTTCTAAATATGGCGATTTATTAACCAGAAACATCATAAAGTGTAAAAAGTTCCAGTTTCTGTTTTGCCCAGAGCAACAGTCGCTAAAATCACAGTGATTTCACAGTGTCCGGCACGGAATCTTCTAAAAAGGAGTGAAGTGACGACATAATTTCTTGTGAGCCTCTGGCCCCACAATGTTCTGGCCACATATTCATGAGAACTTTTTCTCCTTCCTTAGTATAAGCATGAATACCAAAGTTCAGCATTTGCAGTTCTCTTAAATAATAGACCTCACCAGTATTCAAATAAGGAAGGGGCAGGGTTCGTTCCAAATCAAAAGTAGCTACTAATAACGATTCGTCACTTTTGACTTTACCTTTACAGTCATTTAATATGTTTCTTACTTCACCTGCAAGTTTAATATGCTGATCTTTTTGTACCCTTATAGCTAAGCATGTTTCTATATCTTCTTCTGCCTTTATTGCTATCTCGAGCATATCACAGGTTTTACAAGTATCTGCCTTAGGGCGGATTCGACCAAATTCAATGTTACTCCAGAGTAACTAACCCTCGAATAAATTTACTCCTTGTTCTTACTCTCGGATAATTTGGTTTGTGTTTTTCCAACACAAACGGAGAGTAGCCAATACTGGGTATTGTTACTCTAGAGTTGGGGAATGAAAAATGAATGAACTTGTAAGCCAACTAAAATCGAAATACATTTGTTTATATAGCGCAATGCAAGACTTTCTGTCTATTTAAAGTTTGCCGGATTATAATAGTGTCAACTGTCACTGAACAAACATTAACATGAAAATTATAACACGCGACTTGTCAGTTGATTATTCTAACCTTACCCTTATTTCTTATATTTTCAAATAAAATGTCTGGAGAAAAAAGAAAACGTAGCCCAAATTGGTTACCTTCGGAAAAGAGTTTGTTGTTAGGACTCATAGAAAAACATTTTCGTGTCATCGAAAATAAAAAAACAGATGGTGTTACGACGAAGCAAAAATTTGCCGAATGGCAAATTTTATCCCACGAATACAATAGCCAAACGACACACTGCTCGCGTACAGCAGAAAATTTAAAAAATGAGTGGGAGTATATGAAAAAAAAGGCCAAAAAGGAGGAGTCATACAGGAGGATGCATAGAATCCAAACAGGTTAGTTTTTATCCTGCCTTACCTTATCAATGTTTGTGTTGATCCAGTTATTTAGGCTAAAAACCTTTAAATCTTTGGTATACATTAGAAATATGGACAGGAGTAACTATGAGCTTATAACTGGAGGAGCAGCGGACTGAGATATGCCTACATACATTTATATAGTGTTAGCCACTACTGGGAACATGCTTATTCCAAAGATCTTTAGGTATTCAATGTACCATTATTATTAAGCACTTGATAGTACAATGCTGCGGTCCGATTAAGGAATTATTTCATGTGTAGTGTTCGCGTAAATATAAGAAATCATTATGATTTATTTCCTTTGTCTCCTACATAATAGGATTAATATTTATGTTAGAAATATTTTGAAAATGTGAGAAATGGCATACTTTAAATACTTTTACTTTAATAATTTTGTCTATTTTAGGTGGTGGACCAACAAATCCAAAGAAAGAAGATCCTCTAGATTCCAAAATCATATCATTAATTAAAACAAGTGCTGTTGGGCTTTTCAACCATTTTGACAGTGACAGTGTTGCCCCAGATAGCTTAGAGAGGCATAATTTTGCTGAGGTTCAAGTTATTTTGCCTGAGGAACCAGAATTATGTAATAAAGGTTAGTATCTTACAGCTTAGTCAAGGACCCTAGAGAAACCATACAAAATTGTTATACCTTTAAAATTTGGTTACAGATCTTGAGACTGAACTTAATGAAATTCAAAAGACTGGGATCGACTCGAACGAAGTATTAATGCAGGTAAATTAGTTTCTGTAGCTCTATACATTATACATCTGAAGCACCCATAGTATATAGTAAATATATGCTATGTTTTGTTATAACTTGCTAAACATAAGTATCTTGACTCCATTACAATAAATAGTTCGGAGTAGGTAAAGCCAAGTCTGTCATTTTCAGACTCAAACATTTTATTGCGTTCATGTGGTTACATAAATAGTTCTTATGTTGGATATATTAGAGCCAAACATGAGCCCTGATAGGGCGTAATAATATTATATTATATTATATTATGTTATATATCAATTTAATCTAATTAATTTAAAAAGATGAATTTTATTTACTTAAACTAAACATTACTTTTAGGTTTAATAAACATTTGCAATATTTACAAGGATATTAAAGAGGTATACATATATTCAAATTAAACAATTATTATTTTTCACCAGAAAAACTCTGACAACAAATAGAAACTGTTTTCAATTAAATATTTTTAAGCTCTCTTTGAAATTTATACAACGATTCTTCTTTTTGTAGACATTTGGGAATTTTATTATAAATTTTTACACACATACCATGGGGTCCTGATTTAACTGTTTGTAATTTTGTGATAGGTGGAGCTAATTTTTTAATAGGATGTAAAAAGTGAGGCCGGGTGTATATTGAAAAAAGGTGCATATTCTTTTTAACAAATGTGCATACTTCTATATATCTTCTATTCTTGCCATGCTGCAACCTGCCCTGTCAAATAAAGAAAGCCAGACTTGCCTATAATTTGTGTTCCAACATTGTAGTAGACTTGTTTTTAATTTTATCATTTAAATGTTTTTTGTGAGATGAAATATTATATGGGCATTATGTTGTTAACATTTTTAATATAAATCTTTGTTTTAGGATTGGAGTGATTATACTCCCGAAATGTTAAGAACTCCTGTTGCAAAACCTCTTCAGTATGACAACAATGAGCAAGAAGGAAAACTACAAAAATCTTGGGTTTCAAGAAGGCGACCTACATATGTAGCTCCTTCATCATCATTGCAGAAATTGCATGATAAGAAAATGGAAGCAATTGATTTTCAGAAGAGTGTTGCTGAGAAGGAGCTACTTCATTCAAATGAAGTTCACAATCTGGATTTACAAATAAAAAAGGGAACAATTAAAACAAGAAAAATTAAAGACCCGTATTTTATTATTAGATTTAAGATTAAAGAAAAAGCAATTCAACAATAAACAATAAAATATTAAATTTATTTATTTCAATGTTTTATTTTATACCTTTTTTCAAATTTGGATTAATAAAATTAAGAATCACTGCAATCTACATTCCATAGCTACAATAAACTATAAAAATAATTACTTATTAACGAATTGCGTGCTAACTGGCCAGTAGATTGCTGTGCTGATTCCGAGCTTTGCATTTGGCCAAGTTGTATAAGTTCATCCCATGGAGCTGGCAATAGCACTTCTGGGTCATCAGGTGGAAGTTGTTCTCCTCGTCTGCGCAACATGTTGTGAAGTACTGCTGTGGCTATGATAACAGTTAGTGCTTTATCTAATTTTACGCGCATCCCAAGTGCCAACACTGGAAATCTTCTTTTCCATACACCATAGCACCTTTCTATAGGATTTCTAGTACGAATTTGTGACTCATTGTACAGTTGTTCAGCTGGTGTCCTTGGATTTTCTAATGGAGTCATAGTGTAACTCTTTGCAGCATATCCTCTGTCCACCAATAATAATGCATTACCATAGCGACCAGTCTCAAAATGTGCTTTTCGAACGCTATTATTAAATATAGTGCTGTCATGAGTTGAACCTGGCCATCTTGCGACTATGTCGGTTATTTCTAAATTGGCATTACATATTGTTTGTACATTAGTGGAGTAGTATCCTTTTCTCTTTCTAAATGTCTCTGCTTGTTCTCCACCTACTACCAGTCTTAAGGGTACGAATGTGAGGCGAATGTGTGTACAGTCCATGGCTCCAACTGCTCTTGGAAAACGAGCTATTTGGTAAAATTTATCTTGTTCATATCTTATTTCTTGAGGCGATTCAGGAAATTTTATGTATTCTGTATGTAATGCAGCTATTGCAGCACTAACTCTGTGTACAATTTTGTTTGCTGTCGGTGTACTTAGACCACAGTAGTCTCCAATGCTTGTTTGTGTCCAGTTTGTTGCGTAATATCTCAAAGTGGCCAACAACTGATTTCCCCTCTTATCTCTTTCCGCTATTCCAGAAACAGATTTTTTATTGCGTAATGCATAATCTAATCTTTTGTTAGATATTTGTATGACCTTTAAAAAGAAACTTTTGCAAACTCTTTTGTCCAACAACATGAATTGGCGTACATAATTTATGCGGCTAGGATTTTGAGCATTTTGTCTTTGCTTACGGCGTTTTGGTTCTAAAGTCTTAATGGTGCTGCACAACCATGTTGTTTGAGCATCCCATGAGGTGAGCTGATAAAACATTACGTGTATTGCTTCTTGATTTTCAGATGAAACCTGCTCACTGCATTTGAACCTACAGCTGCATACAACTGGTGTAAATACTTTAGCTGGGACAATACTACCCGTACGTTGCGATATTCTTGGCCTGCAGTTCTTTTTGGCTTCCTTATATTCTTTGCCCATCTGTCGAAATTCCGAACTCTTTTTTTCCTCTGACAGGTTCATCGGAATCTGGATGATTTATTTACCCCAAGTTACCTATAGGACCCTCTGGATCTCTTCTTTCTTCATTATCTGTAAAGAACAGCATAAGCTGTAACCCAAGCCCAAGTCAGATTCAAACATGAAGCAAAAACGCAACAGACGAGTATTTGCTTATAAAAATAGGTTATATTAAGGAAGTAGTTTATTAGAGTATAGCCTTATAAGTATTTTCGTGCTAATTGATTAAAAGAACATAAGTGTAAGTCAAGCAACAATATTTGAAAAAATATGATTCTGAAATCGAACTGTAAATCACACAATAAAAGTAAAATCTCTCCAGCCCTTTATATTCGACAACAATACATACCTTCACTGTCTTCTAATTCTGTGGAAATTTCTATATTTTGCTGTGGATGGTAACAAGAATGATCACTTGAAAAATCTTCATTTGTTGAAGTCGATGAAGATGGCGGCGGCGAAGATTGCAATGCCATATTCACTATTCTTTTAGCTCTGTTTCTGTTATCCATTGTTTACGTCAATTCCTTCCTTTTTTGTCAATTCCTTTCAATTAAAATATTTAATAAAACAAAAGATAATCGCAAGCGCATGTGACTAAACCGAAATCAATATGACAAGTAACGTCTTCTTCTTCTTCTTTCTTTTTTTATGGCGGTTTTTGATTATTCGCCAATGTCAGCGTGGAAGTGTTTATTGAGTACAAGCTCAGTAGTTACAAATACTATGCCCAGGAACTAAAGAAGATTGTGATAATACAAGTGTCTTGTTTTATTTAAAAAAAATTAAATTTTCCTTTTTATCTTATAATACTAGTGGTTGTACTGTTGAATTACCTAGGACAAATGACAAACACAGTTGCTATAACTACTTTAGTATATTAGTATTGACAAACATTAAACTTTTATACTATTAGAGTTAATAAAATCACACAGAATATATACATAAGGAGTGTTTGTGTAGGTTAAAAGTGAATCAAAATTTATAGGACGAGGGATGTCAGGAGGGAGGTGATCATAGAGTGAAGAAGATAATTTAGGACAGTTAAAAAAATATGGTCAGAAGTTCCCTCATCTAACCCACATTCGCAGAGGGAACTGTCCCTAATCCTCAGTTTGGCTAAATGTACTGGTGTACAAGCATGGCCAATTCGAAGTCTACAGATAGTTGATGTTAACTGTTTGTTAGCTTTATTAAATTTGAAAAACCATGGTTTTGGAGGAATGGCACCTTGTATAGCAGCATAGTGTTTACCTTTTATATTTTGAGTGGCTTTCCATAATGTATTCCAATTATTATTTAACTTCTTCTTTGCAAGTAACACTATGTCTGAAGAGTAAACTAAATTACATGGCAAACCATTTCGACTTGCATTTTTAGCCATCAGATCAGCTGTTTCATTGCCCTTGATGCCACTATGACCTGGAATCCAAGCTAAGGAAACCTGAATACCCTTGAGATGATATGTATACAATGTGTGTCAGGAGGGAGGTGATCATAGAGTGAAGAAGATAATTTAGGACAGTTAAAAAAAATATGGTCAGAAGTTCCCTCATCTAACCCACATTCGCAGAGGGAACTGTCCCTAATCCTCAGTTTGGCTAAATGTACTGGTGTACAAGCATGGCCAATTCGAAGTCTACAGATAGTTGATGTTGACTGTTTGTTAGCTTTATTAAATTTGAAAAACCATGGTCTTGGAGGAATGGCACCTTGTATAGCAGCATAGTGTTTACCTTTTATATTTTGAGTGGCTTTCCATAATGTATTCCAATTATTATTTAACTTCTTCTTTGCAAGTAACACTATGTCTGAAGAGTAAACTAAATTACATGGCAAACCATTTCGACTTGCATTTTTAGCCATCAGATCAGCTGTTTCATTGCCCTTGATGCCACTATGACCTGGAATCCAAGCTAAGGAAACCTGAATACCCTTGAGATGACATGTATACAATGTGTGTTTAATTTTGAGGATCAAGGGTATCTTATATTTACTTTGGAACTGGTTTGACAAAATTGCTAACAAACAGCTTTTGGAGTCGGTAAGAATAACTGACTTATTTAGGTTGTGTGCTTCTATATAAATTAAAGCTTCATAAATTGCCGTGGCCTCGCCAGTAAAAGTGGAAGAAATAGAAGGGCATTTAAAATTGAGGATTATTTTGTATCTGGGAATCCAAACGGCTGCTCCAGTGCAACTTTCACCTGACTTTTTGGAGGCATCAGTGTATATAATAAGCCAGCCTTTCCATAAGTTATCTATGACTCTACTTAGTTTACTATTTGCTATAGGGCAATCTTTCTCAATACCAAGGTCGAGATGGATATTTGGTTGATAAATAATTGCATCATATGGGATATCAAAGATGGGACAGGACTTGCATTGTGATACTGGGTGTGGTAGATGGAGTAATGTTACCAAACTGTTGGCTAAGCAGGGAGATTCTTTATGAGTCCAGTAATGCTTTGATGAAAAATATATTCCAAAAGAAGGTGTAATTTAGAAATGAGCGGGTGGGAAGAGAGTTGGTAGATTTTAAAAAAAGAATCGATCCGAAAGATATTGTCTTCTTAGGTAAAGAGGGGGATCTACACATTCGACTTGGAGAGCATTTATTGGGGAAGATTTCATTGACCCAATGATTATACGAAGGCTTTTGGCCTGAATCCTATCTAGATTCTTTAGGGAAGACTTATTACAGGGTTCCAAGACAAAGCACCCATAATCCAAATGACTACGAATAAGGGCATTGTACAATAATTTTTGAGAGAATGGGTGGGAGCCCCACCAAACTCCCGATAAAGCTCGAAGAATATTTATATTTTTTTCACATTTTTTGGAAACATAGTTGATATGATGGGAAAAGGCTAGTTTGGAGTCAAGAATAACTCCCAAAAATTTTACATTCTCCCTAATTGGGATAGGTTCATTATTATAGAGAATGTTGATTTCAGGGAGTTGCCTATGGCGAGAGAAGATCACAACACTGCTTTTGGGAACAGCCAAAGACAAACCATGATCAGTTAACCAATCATGTAAATAGGACATTGATAAATTCAAGCGGGAACAAGCTGCAGGGAGGTTATCCAAGGAAATATATATAGCTATATCGTCTGCATATTGGAGGATGTTACAGAATGAGTTAACAGAAAGCTCTAGATCATAAGTATAGATAGAATAGAGCAAAGGACTAAGTACTGAGCCTTGTGGGAGACCTTTCCATACTATTCTTGGTGGGAGGAGAGGATGTTTACTATCAATATAAATGGATCTAGAAGAGAGAAAGTTAGAGACAAAATTTACTATCCTCACTGGAATACTCAGATTGAGCATTTTTTGCCTGAGCACAGGAAGAAGTACATTGTCATATGCAGACGCGATATCTAGGAAGACTCCAACAAGGTATTCATGTTTAGAGTAAGCTAAACGAATATCAGTAACTAGAGTACTAAGGCTATCCATGGTGCTTAAGCCCTTTCGGAATCCAAATTGGCTTGTTGCTAGAAGGCGTTTGCTTTCAAGAAACCATTCTAAACGATTTTTTATTAGGTGTTCAAGGATTTTGGCCATGGTACAAGAAAGAGCGATAGGGCGGTAGCTTGAGGGATCAGTGTAAGGCTTACCTGGTTTGTAAATAGGTAAAATAACTTGGGATTTCCATTCTTCTGGAGGAATACCAGACATGTAAATACAATTCAAAATAGAAAGAAGATGGACTTTAATAGGTTCACTGCTATTAGTAATAAAAGAATAAGGAATTCCATCAATTCCTGGTGAAGAGTCTTTAAGGACACTAAGAACAGCATATAACTCCTCATAAGAGAAAGGGGCGTCAAAACTGTGTTGATAGTGCCAGGACTGTGATTGAAATGCTATACATTCATTGTAAGATGGTACTGAAGGAGGAGCAAGATTACTAGCAAAATTTTCTAGCCAATAAGACTGATCATTAGAAATTGTGTTTTCAGAGGTCAAAACTGAACATCGGAATTTTTTTATATTTTTCCAGACTAATGATGGATGGGTCCTAGGCGACAGTGACTCACAGAATTTAAGCCATCCAGCCTTTTTCTTCCCGGATAATAATTTTAATGTTTCAGCAGCAGTTTTTTTATAAAAAATATAGTTGTCAAAATTCATAGAGTGGGAATATCTTACTTCAGCTTCCTTTCTCTTCTTACATGCTACAGAACAATCTTGATCCCACCAAGGTGGTGAAGGGGCATTATTTTTATAAGGTTTTTTGATGGGAATTGTCTTATTGGCAGCAGATAAAATAGCGTTTTTAAAAGAAGCATACACCTGGAGAACATTATCTTTCTGAACAGGAGGAAGGGCTGAAAGTTCTTCCTCTAGAACTGTGGAATATAGTTGCCAGTTTGCTTTGGAAGTGTTATATTTTAACCTAGGATTGAATGGAACATTGACTGTATAGGAGCTAGGGGGATTGATAACAATAGGGAAATGATCACTGCCATGGGAAAAGGGTAATATTCTCCAAGAAAGAAGGGACGACAGAGCAGGAGAACAGAGTGACAGATCTGCACTTTTAGGATTTTGGAGGGGGATACTCTACGTGTATGTGAACCATCGTTAAGGAGGCAGAGATCTAAATCATTAATGATGTCTAAAAATGTAGAAGACCAGGGATCGCAAAAATGGGAGCCCCATAAAGTATGGTGCATATTAAAATCACCAAGAATTACCATAGGAGGCGGGATGGAGGATATGATCCTCGTAAGTTCTGATAAAACATTTAAACTAGGTTCGGGAATGTAAATAGAAAGAAAAGAAGTGTTATGAGCTCTAACTGCTACAACATTAATTGAAGGAATATGAGAAGGGAGGGAAATTAATGTATAAGTAATTGATTTTGAGATAAGAATGAAAGAGCCAGCATGACCATCATTCCTATCATTCCTGAGGCATGAATAACCTGAAATCCTAAAATGGGACCCAGGCTTAAGCCATGTCTCTTGAATGGCTAGGATGAGGGGATGGTATTTATTAATAAGGTAAATTAATTCATTTTTTTATTATTAATGCTCCGGCAGTTCCACTGAAGTATTGGAGGGAAGGTTATTTGTTAATGAGATGAGCTCAGTAAGTTTTTGGCGGAGGGCAAGTGGGAGATCCATATCGCTGAAACGGGAAAGCATACTTATAAGCATGGAGATCATTAACTCACAGAGATTGTCATTAGGGGAAATACTCCGCCCTATTAAAGCACAACCATTAGTAGTTGAAGAAGAAGGGGTATCTATTATTGCCTCGTGGGCAGATTTATCATATCCATGACTTGATGCTGGATTTGGCGGAAGTCTTGGAGTAAATGTAGTCTTCCTGTAAGAATGAGATTGTGAGGGGACAACTGAAGGTAAAGGGGAATTTGAAATAGGATAGGGACTCTGATGATCATACGAAGGAAGGATTCTAGCAGCATCTGCATAAGATCTCCGGACATAAGGGAAACGGGCAGATGCTTCTAGATAGGAAATATTTTCCTGTGACATGGTAAGTTTGATAGATCTCTGCCTAGAGTGTTCAGGGCAGGAAGGATCTTTAGCTGTGTGAGATCCTGAACAAAATAAGCACGTGGGAGACTGTCTTGTGCATGATATTCCTTCATGATTTTGAGCACACACAAAACACCGGGAAGATGACCTACACTGTGAGGTTACATGCCCAAAACGACAACATTTGTGACATTGAATAAGAGGTAAAATGTAGGGCTCAACAGGCATTGAGGTAAAAAAACAATAAATGTTAGAAGGAAGTTTCTGACCGGAAAAAGTCAAAACAACTGTTTGAGAGGGAATCCACACAGTGCTTTGGTTTTCATTAACTGACTTTCTATTAAATCGGCGAGCTTTAATAATTGAGCCAAAACCAGCTGGGACCTCGATTGATGAGATGAGTTCCTCTAATGTCCATTCTACAGGGACCTGCCTCACTATTCCCATGCGTGTGACATTATAAGAAGGGATTACAGTATCATATTTAGCACCTGCAAGGGCTGGGTTCTCAATAAAACAATTTGCATCAGCTGCACTTTTAAACTCGACTGAAATTCTATTGCGTCCTACTCGCTTAACACCATCACTTACAACATTTTTAATATTATTATGGTAGAGAAAATGACCAAACTTTATCGGTTTTAAAACTACTCCAGTTGATAAATCATCTACTCTCTTACTTACATGTACAATAAACGGCGCATTGTCGTTATTAGAATATTTATGTTTTTTTCTATGTATTCAGGGTGGGTATAAGAGGTCTGAATAGATGGAACAGGTTGAGATGGATCTGTAATTAATCTTTTCTGAGGATGACCTGAGTTATTGGTTGCTTGCAATCTTTTACGCTTCGACTGATCAATTTCGATAGGAATATTATTATTTTTTTCCGTACCAGTATGGGAGTCACATGGAACCCCGTCGGGATCGGGAGGATCTTCCTCCATTTTATTCTAACTAATTACATATAAAACGGCACAATTACTAAACACTTACGGATTTATAACTACTAAAACCAACACCAACAGAAATAATAAACAAAAAAAAAGGTAATTCAAACACAACGACACTTATACACCGACCCAACACCTAGGAATTTGTTTTTAGGTTCACAAGTAACGTCAATTGATTTTGATTTTGTAGACGTGACTGCGTTTGTGTTGCCAGTTTAAAAATATTCAGTGGTTTTGTAAAAATATCAAACCATATTATTTGTTTTAAGTATATAAACATACATATTAAATAAAAATTACGTAAATTATTTGTACACAATTAATTGCACTTAGATCAGTTTGGATTTCCATAAACGCCAGCAACTTGCAACCACAGTGATCTAAGTGCGCTCTCATTACTTAGATCAGTTTGGCATGTCTCCATTTTGAAAACCGCACCGATTCTATAGTGAGATGTGATTTCTCAAGGAAAAAAATACTGGGAAACACTTAGAACAGTATGGCCTGAAAGAATTATGATTTTTCTTTGCATTTGTGTAAAAGAACCATTTTTGGTAAAAATGTCACTTAGATCACTCTGGTTCCAGCATCGTCAGTTAACATATTTTTTTACACATTATTTGATTTATTTATGAGTTACACAAAGCTTTCAGAGTACCCCAGTAAGTTTTTAGGCGTTACTATATTTATATTCATGAGTAGCCACACATCTTTAGTATTTTTCATTTAGGTCTTTGGTATGCAGTGTTCCCTGACCTTTAGTGGTCAAAAGTGTTGAAAAGTAAATATATAGCAATAATAATTTATGAAAATTAGTTTTTTATTGCTTTCCATTTCAAAATTATTTATGAATGTTTGTTGTGATAATAATCTATATATTATGTCGTGTTTTCAGGTTACAGTTATTCTCCGTAAAAATGAGTACAATAAAGAATTTTCAAGTGGGTCTGTTAAATCATATGATTCAAATCAGTTAGCATCTAATGATCCCATTGAAGACACAAGAAGCGAGGCTCTGTGCAAGCTGACACCAGGTACATTTTCATTGGTAATTATAATAATAATTTTATTAAAATATTAAAACAAAATAAATGTCAAAACTAAAGAAAATGACACAGCTAACTTTTTTGGTTAAATTTGGATTTGTGTAATTTTTTAAATGTTATTTGCTTTAAAAATCACAATAATACTCTCTCTATATTAACTAATTATAGTAATGTAAGTAGTCGAAAGCACAAATTGCGGCCAAAAAAACTGCGTATTTTAAACAAGGTGATGCGATACTTCACGCCTGCACATCTTCTAATTTTATATAATGTTTAAATTCAAATATGCATGGAGTATTGTAGTCATCTGTGGGATGGCTCAGCAAAAAATCTACTTGCCGCACTTGACTTAGTGCAACGTAGATCCGGGAGCCTTATCGGCGACAAAAAGCTGGTTTGTGCCAAGCTTCAGAGCTTAGCTCACCACCGCCAAGTAGCTTGTTTGTCACTCTTTTACAGATTATAGAAGGCCGACAAACAAGCAGCTGTGTTTCTATGGCATACTTCTTTATTAAATCACTTAATCACTTGAGCGTTTGACTTTAGACTCAATCCTTAAACTATTTTTGCTTTTTAGATCAAAAGCACTAAAAAAAAAACCCTTACAACAAAAGGACACCGCAAAACCCGCAAAAAAAATTGGTATTTTAGGCAGCCCCGAGCGGGCGGTGAACTACGCGAGCGATATTTTCTTTAAGTAATATGATATCGGTAGGTTCATCTAGTTTCTTCTGTGACTAGGATGACAAGAAAGATGGTAACACAAGAGAAATTACTTTATATAAAAATATTTGTTTTTAATTATTGTTCTGCAAAATACTATTAATGCTACGGCAATAGGGCCTTTTTGTCACTTCCTAACTTTGTTCTTGTTCATAAGTTTTATTTTATTTTTCCGTATTTCCACTCCCTTGCAGGTTTTACACATGTGATATTATGTTTTATCATATGTTCATAGTTGTGTTTAATTATTTCTATTAAAGTACTTTTACATAATAGTTTCTCGTCACACATGACCTGTGGTTGGGCCACAGGGTCCCGGATTCGATTCCGGGGAGTAATGACCCCGAAAATTTGTACGCGAGATTAACAATAGGTGTTATAGAGTGAATCAAACGGTGTGGACTGTATATGCGTAGTTAGTTACAACTAAAACAAAATGACTGACTTGGCACGTGGCAGGCTATGGACAATGCACTTTTATTACCTAATTTATTAATCTAGCTGGTACTTTTTCGTAGGAACAAATATGAGCTGCTCGGAAAAGGACACAACAAAGGAAAAAGAGAACAGCTCATTTAATTGAAAAGAGGAAAGCACTTACCGGGGTGGGTTTTCTGACTGCCTTGGTCTCAGGCGGCGGCAGTCGACGTCCTTTTAGGTTCTCGGCCGGCTCCACTTCCATCTAAGTGGAGCGCGCTTTCTTATTGTCTTAGTCCCCGCCCCTTCTCAGTGCGTGCGGAAGGGAAAACGGATAGGATGGGAGAATGTACCGGCTAGTTACTAGCTAACAGAACAAAAATGCGAGGGTATTCCTTCGCAAAATTTTCAGCCTGCTATCGCTTTTGTGTTACTTTATGTTCAACTTCACTCGCACTTGATATGTTTTGTCAAGTACTTGTTAACTACTTATTCTAGCTTCATTTTCCAATAGCATTATATTTTCTAGAATTACTGCTTTTTCTCTTGCAATAACTACTAAAAGGATTGATTGGGAGCTATATTGTTGAAAAAACGTCAGTAACCAATGGTGGGATTCTGAATGATCATGTAAGTGAAAGATAGCTGAAAAGGGATGTGATAAACGCATACACATGCAAGAGAATTTTATCTATTATTAAAAATGTTGCACAAGATAGAAACTGTTTTCTAAATAGAAGAAAAAAGGATTGCTTCCATTTGATGAAAGCCGTTGCCTTACTCTACCACATCTTTTATTTGCAAAAATATTCGCAGTTTTTGAGCCTCGCTCAGAAACAGAAACTTTTTAATTCAATATATTATGTAGATTATAAATAATACTTATTGAAAGTCACTTTTTTCATTTACCGATGGTTCCCAAAAAAAAAACCTCTGTCCGGGGAAGAACCAGCAAAAAACCCAGCGGGACTATTTTTTTTCAAATAATAGCTTGCAATCATGTTACAATTAACAACACAAAACAAATTAGTAATAGCTTAGTAGCGATCACCCTTCCCAGGGGTTATTATCATCCGTAAATTCCTTAATATTATAATAACCCTTTTTATACAAACTTAGTTTAATAACATTTTTGAACTTTGTGTATGTCAAATTTTGTATCATTTGTTCATTTGTTATATTTCTATATCCTTCCTATTGATACTCACACATGGACTCTTATGATAAAAATGAGCCATGGTAGCTCAGATGGTTAGTGCTAGCTGAAAATTACACAGCTATCTTTACGCGAGTATCTTGGGTGCGATCCCTCCTAGCATCACTGAAATTGTTAATTGCAATTTTAAATGCTGACTTAACCACATGCTCGGTGGTGAAGGGAAACGTGAGGAAACCTGCATGTCTGAGAAATAAGAAAATTTTTTTTCGAGGACATGTGAAGTTCGCCAACACGCATTCGGGCAGCGCGGCGGATACTTCCTTGCCATAAAACCCTCTCAGAAATGAGAGGAGGTCCATACCCAGCAGCGGGACGTGTATAGGCTGTAACTTTTAACTTTATGATAAAATAGTTCCATGGGAAGAGTTAATTCTCTGATTTAATTCCACAAAATATTGAACATAATATATTCTAGTTTTACTGACATACATGTAGTCTTAAGATATATATATATATATATATATATATATATATATATATATATATATATATATATATATATATATATATATATATATATATTTTGTTGCTTTTGGGAAATAGGATTATAATATACTTATACATACATAAACATTAGTTTAATCAAAATTAGTTTAAGTATATACATATATACTTAAACTAATGTTGAGTTCACCGAATAGTGGTGGTGTAAGAATAACCATTTCCGAGGGAAACAAATCGGGAGATGGGCGGCAGTGTCGTCTTAACAACTTCGCTGCCAGCTCCGCGAATTAGCGGAGTGCGGGGTGAGCGCGGGGTGCCGGCCCCGCTAATATGCGGAGTAGCGCCGCTTGGTTACTACGAATTAGTACGCGCCCGGCACTGCTACACTTACCAAATGTATTAGAATTTAAGCAAACTACTATTTTTTTTGTGTTTAAATACCATAGATAATTTTAAATAAACCATAATACATAAAAGAAACTACTCAGCAAAATTGCGGACTTGGGTTAAAATGTCAATCTTTGTGCCAGGTCCGCAAATTCTCGGATTTTTTTTTATTTAGCATTTTCTTACCAAAACCTTCTAAAAATAGTTAAATATTTCCAAAATAACAATATTGAAACGTCCTTCATGCATATTTTACAAAAAAAAAAACAACGGATTTTCCCATGACGTCACCATATTTCAGTTGGCAGCGAAGCTGTTAATAACGACTAAAAACAAAAAACTGCGTTTGCCAACTATGAGGCAATTTATGGAGAGAGCCTAAGTTCAACAACGAACTTTTATAGGCTGTAATCAATTAACAATATGTTTTTTAAAAGACGGTGATAAATTGTTCCCACAGTTCGCCTTTAAGGTGAAAAAAATGGTTTTTAATTGTTTATAACAAATGTAATTGTTATAAACAATGTGCATTAGTATAAACTTATAAATTCGTAACTGTTTTTCTTTCGGCAAACGGATTTTCTTGTTTTGGTGTTTATTGGCTTCAATTAAATGGCACTGAACCATGGTTTGACCATACCAGCAAATTAAAGAAAGTAAAGTTTTAAGTTCTACGCAGATTAAGTTGTACCCACAACTTAAAATATCATAGTCAAAAATTATTATAACCTTTATTTGTCAATTTTAATTTATAGGTATTTTAATGGGTGTGTTTGATGGACATGGTGGCCCGGCATGTGCCCAAGTAATATCCAAGCGGTTATTAAAGTATATAGCGGCGGCCTTGCTTCCAATGGACTCATTAAACAAGTTTATAAAGGAGCCTGAAGAGAGTTTGGTAGAAATTATTAATGATAGGGTAAGTTTGTTCATAGTTAATTTATTTTTAATACAATTAGTATTTAATTTTCAAACTACATGTGTAGTGCAATCGATTGATTTTCGTGTAGGATATAGAGAAAACGCAAAATATTTTAGTATATGGACCTCAGCGGTACGACACCCTCGAAGGTTTACACGGCAACCTTAACTTTATATATATATATAATACTAATTGAATTTAATTCAGTCACACACACTTTATTTTGTTATAGTTCTTTTTGCACATCTTTATATATAATAATTATGTGTAACATTGTTTGTCCACGATGAACTCCGAAATCATTCAGCCAATTTTAATGAAATTTTGTAAATGTGTATTGCTTGCTCCAACTTTAGAGATAAGATACTCATAGTTTTTGTCTCGATAGGTGACCCTCTATATTTTTATTAAGAATTTAATATTTTTTAAAGGACAACGCGTCTTTGGAAACGGCAGAACAAAGCCTTGGATATTTAAGTAAAATATCACAATAACTGTTAATTTAATAAAGAAAAATATAGGACGACGGATAAAGATTCGATAAATGTTTTAAATCGTATTGTGTGTAAATGTGTCAACCCATTTTTGGATTTTTTTTGTTATAATTTGCAAAATTTCAAAAAGTCACATGCTCTTTAGTTAGTTTTTACACAAAAAATTGTCTTAAAAATATTAATATTCTTCATTGAGAGTATTTATATGCCGCGTTTTTTTGTGTTTTTCCTCGAAATTGAATTATCTCGTATTGTTTTTCCTCGAAATTGAATATATCCGCAAGAGCGAGCCTACTACTTCGCCCGCAATCTCTGACTGCGCTCTCTGTTTCATCAAAGTTATTTAAGTTTTTATTTAATTTGACTTTATAGTTCATCCTAAACACTGTATCGGGCTTAGGTCTTGTGGCGTCATTCAAAAACTTTTATTCCCACCTGAATAAAATACCCCAAAACAATATTTACTATGAACAGCCAAGCACAGTCTAGTCTCGAAAGAAAGTTATCTGAAATGTATGGGTCAAAAGACCTCACAATCTATTCTAAAATGTTCGTAACGTACTAGGAGAGATCCAAAAATAACGGTAATTGGTTATTTATAATGCACATAAAGACCCAAAAAAAAATTAGATTTTCTAGATCTGCATAAATGATCATATAATTAGACTACGATTCCCGAAAGGCACATTCATTTGACGTATTTAAATCATCGAAGAGATATCAAAATGAAGAAAAACGAAATTATAGTGGTCATCAAGAAGTACCTCTGTTTTAAAAAAAATCTACGAAAGACACACAAAGACTAAAGACACAGCTACTTGATCGAACATAGGGGGACTCTGCTCCTCCATATTTCACAGTTGCACGATGGGCCAAGGAGTTTAAGCTGGGCAGAACATCAACGGAAGATGAACATCGCGAAGGACGCATCCACATCCCTCACTGAAGATAACATGGAAAAAGTCAAAGATGTCGTATTGGCAGACCGAAGGGTGACCATTAGGCATTTAGCTGAGGTCACAGGAATCTCATATGGCAGTGTTCAAAGAATCCTTGGGAACGAATTACATATGAAAAAAGTCTTTGCGCGTTTGATACCGAAAATGTTAACCGACGAGCAAAAGAAGAAACGATTTAACATTTCGAGGGTGAATCTCGAAAGGTCAGATCAGGAATTTTTTTATCACGTTTCGTGACCATGGACGAGACTTGCATCCACCATTTTGATTTGGAAACGAGCCTCCTCAACGACGCCAAAGAAATTCAAAGTGTCAAGTTCGGCGCAAAAGGTTATGGCGTCCGATTTTGGGGCGCTGACGGAATAATTACAGAGGAGTTTTTGTAAAAGGGAGCCACTATTTCGGGCTCTTACTACGCAGGTCAAATAACAAGATTTCGAGAGGCTATCAAGGAAAAAAGAACCGGCAAACTGAAATGCTGTTTTACCAAGACAACGCGCCGACTCACCAAGCCGCAGTTGCGATGGCTGCAATACAAGAAATGGGATTTGTTTCTATTCCCCAGATCTAGCTCTGGCTCAAGGAACACATTCGAGGCCAGAAATTTGCAGACGATAGCGAAGTGATGGACGCTGTTGAGGTTATTTTGGAGAGTCAAGATAAAGATTTTTTTTCTAAGGGAATTCTGGATTTAGAAAAAAGATGGACTAAATGTTCAATGCATTGTTAGGAGACTATGTAGAATAATAAATTACTTTTTTTAACTATAATCATCATTGTGTTTAATATTCATTATCATTACTTTTGGATCGACCCTAGTACCACCTGGATCATCAGGATGAAAGACCATCGGTTCTCGACGCTTCAGCAGTCTTGAATGCTTTGACCTGTCCATCCTTTGGCTACGCGTAGACAACGACGACCATCCGTTGCGCATATACGGGTGTATGTATAGGTATAGTAATATTGGTACTGTAAACTGCAAGTAAAGTAAAAGTACACTTGCGGAATAACTTAGCAGAAGTTCTCGCTATTCTAAAGTTCTAAACACCGCCTATGCTGTATGCTCTCGTGCTGTGTGGTGTCAATGCCCAAACGGACCGAGTCATTGACCACGTCGAAATGGCTACAGATTCCTTGCTACAGCAGATCTCAACCGCAGAGATCGTGATCCTTGGTGATTTTTATGGCCCATCATCGCGAATGGATCGGTTCACGTTTAACTGATCTTTATCTTCGTATATACTTTGCCCTAGCGTATGGTCTGACACAACTGATTACTTCGCCTACGCGAATTTCAGATGTGGAGGATCATGTGATCACCTTACTGTTGGACCTTCTGCTGACCTCTCATGCGGATGGATATCAGGTCTCCATCGAAGCCCCTCTTGGATCCTCAGAGCATTCCTAGTCCATTATAGCATTTTCTAGTCCGGAGTGTGGTGCCACTCACGGTAAAATCGCGGTTGCATTCTGCGGGATTCCGGACGTCTCACAATCCCAACGACGACAGAGAGATCGACTCCCTGGCCCATGCCGCAGTTGAGAAAGGCGATCTGCTAGACTTTCTTTGCGTCCCTCGATGACGGGGGGTACACACCGCCAACCATCCCGCTTTGTGAGTGCTCCATGTCGGATGTGCGGTTCACACAGCGCTCGGTTCAAACGCATAGAGAAGCACTCCTCTCCCTGGACGTCAACAAGTCGAGTGGGCCTGACGGAATCCATCCAATTGTGCTGAGGACGGTCGCTCCATAGTTGGCACTGGTCTAACGTGTCTTCTCCGGTACTCCTACTCTCTAGGCGTAGTCCGAATTTCGTGGAAGATAGCTTTCGTGCACCCGAACTCTAAAAAAGGTAACCGCTCTGATCTGTGCAATTACAGGCCTATCACCATTATATCCTTGTTTTCGAAAATAATTGAGTCACCAGTTGATTAGTGACCTTTTTGCGATCTTTTTGTTTACCTAATACACAGATGAGCGCAGGTGGTCGAGTCCAAGAGGGAGATTGTTTAACTAACTTAAATGTTATAATAGATATTAGCACAGGCCCAAACAATAATAAATGAAACTCGCAGTGTTACAGTGGCCTAACCTCACAACACACCCACGGAACAAAAAGCTAAAAAAATTTATGACTTGTATGTGGTGGTCATCTCTTTTACGCCAGGTGTAAAATACGGAAACCGACAACGGGGAGCAGTGGTATCTTGCATCATTGACGTATGTAGTGTACTGCGGTTGGCAACCCGCTTACCGAGTGTGGCGCTTATAGCAAATTCCCATATGGAGCGAGGTCCATATGGCAGAATGCATGTTTAGCAGTCGATGGTAAAAAAGATAAAAATTAATAAATATTTGTTTGCTTTGAATCGTTATGTCCATGATTAGAATAAAAAAGATTTTATTTTAACATCCCACTATATTTTATAACATTTTGTTGTTTCAGGTAGAATTAATAGAAGATCTAAAAACCATATATGATAATAGTTTTAAACAGTATTTGCTCGACTTAGCAAAAACACCACGGAAAGAATCTGATGTGAATGCATCACTGGAGAAAGGAATCTTGCAGTTAGATAACGATTTGTCCAGAGAAGTTGTTGAGCCATTCAAAAACAATGGCGTTATAAATCCAAAGACGCTGTCTGTTGCCTTATCAGGGGCAGTGGTATGCGTAACTTATATCGATGGGCCACATTTGTATGTCGCAAATGTTGGAGATTGTAACGCTGTGTTGGGCACTAAGACGGAGGAGAATGAATGGGTAGCAAAGAAAATTACAAAAGAGCATAATTCTGAAAACTATGATGAACTTAAACGAATATGGAATGAACATCCTGACAGCGAGAGAAAGACTGTTATAAGAAGGGACAGGCTTTTAGGAGAATTAGCTCCGCTTAGAAGTATGGGTGATTACCGATATAAATGGTCTACAGATGTTTTAACTAAAGTCGCAGTACCATTGATCGGCGAAAAGGCAATACCTGCAAATTATCACACCCCTCCCTACCTCACCGCGAAACCTGATATTTACTATCATAGACTTACTCCAAAAGATAAATTTTTAATTATTGCTTCTGATGGTATATGGGATATGCTCACTCCGCTCCAAGCGGTTAAGTTGGTTGGAGAACATATGAAGGGAAAAGTTTTCTTCAATCCACTCAAACTTCCCAAGAAGAACATACAACTCAGTGATATCAATGAACTTCTGCTTCATAGGAAAGAGAGTTTAAAGAGTAAACCGAAAGACAGAAATGCAGCAACACATTTGATTCGAAATGCTATTGGCGGCACGGAGTATGGCGTGGATCATTCTAGATTGGCGCATTTGTTGAGCTTGTCTCCAGACGTCAGTCGGATGTTCAGAGATGACATGACTGTAACTATTGTTTATTTCGATTCGGAATTTCTGAGACAGTGTCCGACTTAAAATGCGTTTATTTTTTCGGTGATTGTAAAATAATGTGCCTTGTATTTATTTTTGATACTTCATCATGTTAAATAATAATTTGAAAGTAGACGCTATTTAAAATTAATGAGCATTCGTTGAAAAATGTTTCTTATTTTAGCAAACTTAGTCAACTAAAATTTTGTATCTAGATTCTTGGCGTTAGTAATAAAATTTTCCGAACTTCTCAAAAACTTGGTTAATAGAGTTGCTAAAAAGCTAAATTTGAGATTTTATTGATATGAGTTTTAATTAAGATGCTGCTTGCATGTTTTTACATTACCTCCATTTGTAGATAATTATTCATGGAATTCAGTATTTGATTGTAAACACATATTACAATTTTAGAAAGAACCTTTTCTCGGCTCGGCAAGTTTTGGCTTCGGTTTCGTACATCGTTGTTTATGTTACAATAAGTTTTAGCTATCCGGTATCGGCACATGTAAAACGAATTTTTGTTTTATTTGAAAACTAACAACTATATTTGTGTAAAAACCCTAAGGGAATACCACACCATATGATACATGGTATCATACTATATGTTATATGTTGTGTTTATAAATCTCGTCATCAGTGACGAAAAATAAATGACAGCGACAATGTTCTACGAAGCCGAAGCAATATGGCCGACAGATTTTTTTCTTTGGTTTAATGTCGGAATTGATCTTTATTTTGTACGATTTTAATTTAAACAAAAATAAACCTATGGCATATTAGATTTCAAGAGTCGATTTACATAATATATACTTACGTTTTTTTTAACTCTGGAGCTTATTTCGAAATAAGAATCGAAGAGCCAAACTTCAAATTAATTTGAATTGCATTAAACACAGTGTGTGGCGTACATTACACGCTCATGCAGGCGTCAATCAATTCCATCAATCATGATTGACAAAAAACGGATGGTGATTGATGGGCGTACATTACGCGCTCATGCAGACGTCAATCACTGCATTACACCCTAGGTTATTTGTCATTATGTACCACAACCGTGATTGTTGAAAACTGACAGCCTGCATGAGCGTGTAATGTATGCCTAAGAGCATCGGTATTTAATTCGTGACATTTTAAATAAGTAATGAATTTGTAACATTGAGTATATTCCGTGCTTCCGGAATAAAAAAATGAACGTAAATTTTTTTATCATATAATCTGTGCTAGACTATACCAAGTCGTTTAACCTGTGTTAGGTTACGCTGTCGCTGGAGTTTAAGATGACGTGGAGGACGAAAGTCATCTTAAACTGACTTTATATAGCCGAATTTAATTAAAAGTTAACATAGAAGTAAATAAAGTTAAATTTTTCGTTATTTTGCTAGACATGTGGTTAATTATATTTTATTATATTTTTCCTTTTCTTTTTAATATCAATTTATATTTATTATAATTAAAAAAACGTTTTCAATTAGTTTATATAATCTTAAAGGTACTTTCGTTATCAACTTGAAACTTAATATTTAACAATTTGTATTTTTGGTAGGATAAATTAATTTTAAGTAATAAATTTTGTGTTCCTACTATTATACCATATGCTTTATATACAAAGGCGAGCGTGATAATTGTATAATAGCTTTCTCTGTAACATGTGTATTTACACACTTATACAATATGTAACAAAAACCATGTGGTTCCCGTTAAGTGTATAGAAATATTTAATAAAAAAAACACGTATAAAAATTGATATTAATGAAAAAAAATATTTGCAAATTGTATGTGGTTTTATTATCTCTGCATTGGCCGAGGAGTAAGAGGATTGCCAAAGACCCCGCATTACCGATATTCTTGTGAGTTAGAGGAAATAAAACCACATACTATTTGCAAATTATTTTTTTTCCATTAAAATTAATTTTTTGAAATGTGTTTTTTTTTTGAAAAAAAAAATTTCTATACGCTTGGATACTGATTCTGATAACGCAGTTAACGGGAACAAATGGGTTTTTGTTACATGTTGTATGTTTCTTTGACGGGTGTTATTTTATTATAAAACTATTACAATATTATGAACGTGTGCGATTTTGATAAACAACGTTTTGCGTGTCTACATTAAATTATTAGCATGTAATGGTGTGTTTAATTTAATATAAGAGTGAAATGTTAAGACTTTTACACATAACTGAGTGTATCGTAAATTGCGCAATTTAATAAACGACTTTTTGGTAGTGTACTAAAAGATGTATAATAAGCTTTTTGATGATTGTATATTTCTTATACAAATTGTATGATATTTTCGGTGTAGTACAATAAACGAAATTTTAAAGTTAATTAAACTTTATACTTGTATTACCGAAACATGTTTACTTAACTATAACAGTAAATGCTGCCAGAATTTTAAAATTGATGATTAATAGCTGGAAACAATAAATAAATGTATCTACCTCACTAATTATTGTTATTTTTTTATAGGATAGGGTGACAAACGAGCACACAGTCTACCTGATGGTAAGTGGTTGCTGTCGCACATAGATATCTACATCTATCCTCGATTACAAATCAAAATGCTTATGCGTTGTCACCCGTGAGGAGTAATATGAAATGTCTCGATTCCAGTAAAAAGGGTCTCCGGTTCTCTACACTCGCCATACGAAACGAAGCAACATTAACCTATTATTTTACGCTGGTATTCTGTGGTCCTTCCCCGGTCGAGCCGACCCATCCGTGCTACAACTATACTACTATATCACTGAAGCACGGCTCTACCACACATAAACGTAAAATATATTTGAACTATCCTGAATTAGCGACTGTTAACCAAGTACATGGTTGGTGTTCTTCATCAATATATGGTCGCTTAGTCGTTTTCGCAGTATTCTAAAGTTGCAAATTTGGTGATATGTTTTTTAATCAAATTGATGTGCCACAAAAGTATCAAAGCCATTGAGCGCGGGCAGAGTCGCTCTAGTATACCCGCTCATTGGACCCCTTATGCTATATTTATAATATTGCTAACTTTTACCTGCGTATTTTTAGGGATTTTCTAAATAGTTCTACTTTAGATCTACGATGGAACAAAATGGATAGTTTTTTTTGCAACTTGCTGCTCATAATGTATAGATTTAATATTTTTAGTAATTAATATCTATGTAGTCCTACTGTTATGATTAAAATAGTATTTGAAACAACAAGAAATTCGAACGATAAATAACATATGGATCACTAGTATAAAGCAACGCTTCTATATAGTTATAATTTGTTTTATATTGCATGTTACATCTTATATTATACAGATCGGTATTCCTGTCTAAATTTTAATTCTAGTACTAAAAATAAAAGAATAAACTTATTCCAGTACCTTTCCTAAGCCAGCTTCTAAAAGATCATCAGCGTTTGGTCACCGCTGCTGGTGACAGGAGAGCTCGTCTCTCATCACACTTATAAGAAACACTGCAGCAATAAGTTGTTATTATAGGCTGAATTTTAATACTGCGAAAAGTGGACTGGATAGTACACGTGGTGTGTACGCAAACATAGTTGCACTCACTATTCCCTCACTCTCACAGTCATATGAGACGGCAATCCTAAACGGCTGAAGTGATTAGAATGGCTTTACGCACTTTCCGAAGCGCGTGGGTGAAACACCGTCAACTTTGTACGTGGTAGAGCCATGTTGTAGCTATATTAGTAGTATAGTTCTGGTACTAATAGGTCGGCTTGACTGGGGAAGGACCACACTCACACAGAATATCAGCGTAAAGTAGCAGCCTAACGCTGCTGTGTTTCGTATGCTGAGTGTAGAGAACCGGATATCCCTTTCACTGGAAACGAGATATTCCATCTTAGTCCTCACGATTGGAAACACATCTGCAATTTGATCAGGTGGACTGTTTGCTCGTGTTACTCTTATCCTATAAAAAATCTTCTCGACTCCGTCCTGCTACTGGGATTTTATGACCAGTGCAGCCCATACCCATAACTTATTTCGGCCGGACCCAGGGTTCCAATTTGGACATTATGATCGTGCTTACGGCCACTAAACGAATGAGGTAGTCATTTATATTAAGGGGATATAGTAAGTCAGCTCAAATTCTAATTTCGCCCCCACTTCCCCGCGCGTCGTATGCTATGTACCGACATATTTGTAATCACTAATACTGTAAGTGGATAGGTCGTTAGATACTTATTTCATTAGGTTTATCATATTTATGCCTGTTTCTTAACGCCAACCCAGTCGCTTCTTATTTTTATTACGGTTATTTTCCATTTTAATTTTGCGTCGTCCTGTTGCGTAATGTGTATTCTGTATTCTGATCGTAAGCGACACAACCTCCCCCATTAAAGGCTGAAGCGAAACTGACCATTACCAATGACCTTTCCGTATATACACTCTTATCTATGAAACTGACTGGGCGGCAGGAACCAAGCTTCAAAACGCCGATAGTTTAGGTAATTTCTTTTTACAGTGAAAATAATGGTATTTAACAAAAAGTTAATAACATAAGCACTGCTTTATAGTTAGTTCAGTTAGTATGCAAAGTTTCATGATTTTATTTAAAGTATTTTATGAATAACAGCGGTTTATTGTCTATTTTGGAGGTAACTGGATTTTTTTTCTATCGAGAAAATTTTACGTTCGTGTTTTCGTCTAACATAGTCCTTAACATTAATCCTTAACTTTACCATATATTTATTTAAAAATTAATGCTGCAATATTTTCGGCATAACGGAGGATCTTCTAAGCCATTTGAGGTTATATTTCCCCTTAATAAGTGAATATCGAAAATTAAAGTACCTACCTTATTTATTCTAAAAGGTGAGGAATGCAACATTATTCGTAAGGTACCGACTGTGCTATAGATGTGCACAAATAAGAAAATCATGTACTTTATAAACAATTGGCTAAGTTTCCACAACAGGCGACACTAGTTTATATTATACGATGACTTCAATGGTATTTTTGACTCGTAGGAACTCATCTGATGTGATTTGTTCAGTTGAACAGGAATTTTAAGGGAATATTAAAGGATATATTATGAGTCGTATTCCTAAACGCACTTTATTTAAGATTTTATTATAGTGGTGTTTTACAAACATAATATTGAGAGATAATTGCTCATAGAGAGGCATCTAGAACCTGAACAATTTTGTAGGTAGGTAGGTAGGTAGGTATACACAGACACTCATTCCCACAGTAAGTATGTTGGTAGTATTTTTTTATAATACTGTAGTGTCAAAGGGACTTACAGATTGCCTGATGAGAAGTGGCTATTACATCTTATGTAAGTATCTACAACTCCAACTGCTACAACTTTAAACAAAAACGTTAATGATTCGGCCATACAGTCGGTAATTATGCTACACTCATGCACAAACTTAGAAGAACGAAAAAAAAAAAGGTTTAATTTCTTCTCGAGTTAACTTTGCTCGCAATCACAAAAATTGGAATGACGAAGCTTGGAGTAAAGCTCTACTCCCAGATTAGTTCAGATTTTGTTTGCTAGGCGGTGGAGACGCCCGGAAGAGGTACGCTCAGTACATCATTGCAAATGAGGCATATGGTGGTATATGGGTAAGTTATGGTCATTGAGAACGAATCACTAACAGCGGCGCGATATTAACTGAGATTCTGAAGGAAATTGTAGTGCAATTTGTGCCCTTTATAAGAGATAAATTTGTTTTTATTAATAATAATGCACGCCCCTATACTGCAGTTGTAGTTGTCGAATACCTTCAGTGCGTTGAAATCAATGCTATGGGGTTGCCAGCGCCTTTCGGCGACTTTGCACTCTTGACTTTGGACTTTGCACTCCATAGAGCATGCATAGTGTAAGCTATAAAGACAAATTAGGAAAAGAAATCTTGCCCCCTGCCCCTGTGAATTTAACAGATCCTAAAAACACCTTTCAGGAAGAACGGAACGCGATCTTTCAAGATTTTTTTTCATTTATTTACTACATTTACAAAATTTTATAACTTCACCAAATTGTAAAGACTGTTTGTTGGCGAATAAATGCACTCTTATATTCTATTACATAACTAAATAAGCACTCAACCCACATAATATAGCAAACAAATAGAAATTTCAAATATAAACACTATCAATTCCAAATAAAACACCCCACCCACATAACATTGCAACCAAATAAAAATTCTGAATATAATTCGTATATTTATTTTCAAATGTTACGAACGAATATCAGTTTTCCAAATTGTCATGCGTCTATCATTTTATCCAAAAAATAATTACCAAGTTTCTTTTTAATTGTAAATTTACAATCAGGTCTTCCTTGCCTTAGCCAATCTATTTCATTAAAAAGCTTTGGTATTAAATATTTTGTCCATCTTTTACCATAGTAGTTTTAACACTAGGCTGAAATAATTTCCTTTCTCTAACTTTCCTGGTTTTCCAAAGGTAATAACACTAATAATAACTTTGTGTTCTACCGGTAAAATTTTACAAATAGAGAATAACTTTTTTTTATTTTCTATAACTTCTATTTACAAGATATTTTAGAAATCTTTTCTGTAGATTTTTAATGTCCTTTATATAAGAAGAAAAATTGGGACCATACACACCAAGTCCATAAGCTATGAGGAAATCCACCAAAGCATAATATAGAAGGTACCTACCTTCTATATTATGCTTTACATAGATTATACGGTAAGAAGGTACATATATTGATACCTTGAGATTGGAAGCAGTTCGAAGAGCTAGAGGGGGGCAACTCTAAATACTGATTATAGCCATATTTATAGCATTTCGTGAGCATTTATAAAAACATTTTTTCTTAGATTATTTTTGTCAATAGACCGGTTCTTCAACGTTTGCAGTTTTAAATTTACGAATAATAAGCATTGCCCAATTTAATAAACTTCATTGTTAGGTTTCATTGTTATGGATATATGTATTTATAATATTTTATTTGATACATACTTTTTTGCGTTCCTCTAAATTTGTCCATGAGTGAGAGAGAAAACATCGTGAGAAAAATCGACGAAAATATCATAGACAAGTTCACGACTGAACATCAGAATACTGCTGCTCTATTATGTAGATGTAGCTACATCCTACCACCAATTATATAGGAACCAGGTACCAGACATCCAACGACGCCTCGCATTTCTTAACTAAGTCGTCACTCATCAAGGTGGCTAGTCTCCATTGAGACTGGCTGCCGTGACCGAAATTCAGTCTAAAGGACATTATTATTCCTACTCACCAAGTGGGTGGGAGAGGTGAGCGCCCAACACATCGCTCACCTACATAACGTAGGTAGGTACGAGGATGCCACACGAGAACCTTTCTACTACCTCGATATTCGGTTCTTCGAGCTATATTTAGTTGTTTCTTTTTATAGGAAAGGGGGCGATCGAGTATACGGCTCGCCTGAACGTAGGTGTAGAGTAGGCTCTTTTCTTGACAGTCCCCAAGTTGTATCGGTCTGAAAAAATTTCTGGTGGTAGTTGATTCCACAAGAAAGTTGTGCGAGGAAGAAAATTTCTTTTAAATTGCACAGTGATGGACCGCCAGTCATCCAGATGGATCCGCATTTGGATGACTGCCGGATAGTATCGCGAGTTTTGTCGCGATGTACGATGGTGAAATTGTGCGGTTGGAATTATTTCGAATTCCTTAGAGCACTCCCAAATACCAAAACATCTTTCGCAGTTCTAGTGATAGTATCGCTGTCTTTTTCTATTATTTCGAACAATTCCTTAGAGCACTCCCCGTGGTAAACGCGATAAAATACGCAAAGAGATGCAACATCTTTTCGCAGTGCTAGTGAGTCAAGCTGAATGGAAAGAGCTCGGTCGCCGACGATTCGAATAGCTCTGCGCTGTTGGTACCTTCGGCGCTGCGCTGGATACGATCAAGTGGAAGGATCTGGAATTGGGGAGCCCCAGCCCAGCAATGGGAACAGTATTCTATGTGCGGCCGAAACTGCGCCTTGTAAAGTTGCAGGCGGTATGCCGGCATGAAACACTGTCCCGCTCTGCTGAGCACACCAAACTTTTTAGAGGTCAATTAGGACTTCTTTTCCAAGTGACCTTGAAACTACATGTCACTCGATATGTCGACGCCGAGGATTCCGATACTGCTTGAGGCAACAAGGGGAGTGCCTTAGAAACTGGAGATACGACGAAGGGGTTCTTTTTAGCGGTAAACGCTTACACTTGTGTCTTCTGGGGATCGAACTGGACTAGATATAGTCGCCCTCAGTCCGAGATTTTGTTCAACAAAGTCTCGACTTCAGATACAAGTTTGTCTCGGTACTGGGCAACATCACCAGTGCTGTCGTCCGCATGAATGTTACCGGTTTGCAACATGTCGTTGATACTCGTATGCATACAAAACAGTGTTGGTGATATCACCCAGCCTTGTGGAACACCAGCGTTAACGAGTTTGTAGTCGGAGCATGCATCATCTACTACGACCTTGATGTTCCGATCTGCAAAAAAAAAACCCTGGTGATCCAATTGCACAATTTCTCGAGAAGCCCATAGGAAGGAAGAAACCGTACTGGCGGTCACTAATCAGCTGATGATCCTCAAGGTTCCGCATGAGCTGGCTGTTAATAATGGACTCCATTATTTTACAGAACAAGGTGATGTCGATAGGCTTATAGTTAGATCAGAGTCGTTACCTTTTTTAGGGATCGAGTGCACGAAAGCTGTCTTCCATGATTTCGGAACTACGCCTAGGGAGCAGGAGCACCGGAAAAGGCGCGTTAAAACCGGTGCCAACTCCGGAGCTCATGTCTTCAATATATATGTCTGTAATAGGAGAGTCCACTCGACTTGTTGACGTCCAGGCAGAGGAGTGCTCTGCGCACTGAGCGTTGGGGAAACAGCACATCCTGCATCAAGCACCCACACCGCGGGATTGTCGGCGGTGTGTTCCCCCCGTCATCAAGAGTCTAGTTGAAAGAAAATTGAGAGCCCAGCAGATCGGCTTTGTCCTTTGCGGCATGGGTCAGTGAATCGTCCTCCCTGTGCAGAGATGGGAGCGATGGGTGACAGAAGTTCCCTAGGATAACTTTGGCGAGAGACCAGAATGCATGTGTTCCCGAAGGAAGACGAACTAGTTTCTCGCCAATTCTGCCGATGTCCTCTAACTTTGCCTTGACTCTTTGTCTTGACTCTTTTGGAGGATCTGGAGGCGGAATTATACTTCTTTTTAAGAGCATTGGTATTTACATCCCAAGACGTCGGATGCGTGAGCTCAAGTCTGATAGCACTCTCGCTTATGGCGTAGGTAATGTAATTTTTCAGGAGTGAACAAACCATGGCCGGGTTCTACCTCCGATAGGTACCACAGATGATGGAATAAAAAGTTCTATTCTCTGTAGCACCACATCAGTGACAGAATCAGTAATGACGCTGGGATCATCCGATGAGAAGCAAACCCGCCTTCAAGGGTAGGATGCAAAAAAAAGATCGCACCCCGTATCAATTGGCTGACCGATAATGCCAAGCAAGGCGGCAACCTGTGGAACGCATGATCCGAGATCCCAAGAGGAGAATCAACGGAGACCTGATATCCGTCCGGTTTAGAGGTCAGCAGACAATCCAACAGGGAAATTACATGATCTTGTAGTGTTATGCTATTTACATATCATTTTACACTATTTTAAATTTATTTTTCCATTCTGTTTTTGATTTTCTGCATTCACCTCAAAACTGGATATTTTGCATCACCTTTATTTCCATAGGATTCTGTAACGTTTTTAAACCATAAGAACACAATAACAAATCATTTTCACTTCGTATTTTCACGCTATCAGCACTTTTTAAATCGGTGTCGATGGAGTCTACCTTTTTCGATCTTTTATTTAGTTCTCCGTAACTCTGCAATTTCGGGCTTCGTGCACGCTGTTGCGCTACCTTTTTTCTATATCAATAATATCTCATTTTTCACTTAAATCTTGCCGTTTCTCTATTACGAGCCTGAAACGAAAATTTGACATGTTTGACATCGTTGTTTATCTGGTTGTCATGACAATTTTTATTCGAATTCGTTACCGGTCTGATGTTTTTACTTCAAAACTTCCACAAAAATACTCTTTTCTTCTTGGCCATTTACAAAAATTTGCTTTTAATTTAAATAATTTCCCGTTCTTATCTCAGATCCGTCGTCGAGCGCGGAGCTCTCTAAAAAAGTATAAAAGCCGAACAATCGGCCAATAAAGGCTGTTCATTCTTGGCCATCAGCCACCTCCCCCAACACACACGAAAACCTTCACTAATTGGAAGGGATTCAAGGAATCTCTAGCTAAAGCTCTGAACTCACAGGACTCTACCATCTCCCTACCGTCGGACTTAGACAGTCCCGAAAAAATCGACACCGCGGTCGATTCATTCTCCACCCTCATCAAATCCTCCCGTAAGGAGAACGAAAGGGTCGTCCCGGTTGCTAACAATAGTGGGCTTCCCCTACATATTAGCAACCTATTAAAACAAAAACTCTTCCGGAGGAAACCCCCCCAACGCGCGGCCAATCGTCTTCAACGAGAACTCCGTTTCCGCCTCTCTGAATTTCGAGACCTCGAAAAGAGTAAACTCATGGAGAATATCTCTCCATCTCAAACAGCGTACTATCAGATGGCTAGAGCCCTCCGCATAGACGCTATCACCCACACTCCCCCTCTCTCCCGTCCCGACGGCACGGTTGCCTTCGAGGACGAGGAAAAGGCTGAGTGCTTTGCAGATAGCATTGCCGCACAATGCTCTCCTAGCTCTCAACCCGTCGACCCCTCACACGTCCAGGCAGTGAAGGATGAGGTCCGCCGCCGGAACTCACCCCCTACAGCCTCCGAACCTATCTCTGTGTCCAATGATGAGATTTCATCCCTCATCAAAGGACTTAAGCCTAAAAAGGCTCCGGGCGCGGATTGTATCTCCAACCAAGCCCTAAAACACTTTCCTGAGCAGGTGTTAACCTTTTTATCTATTATCTTCAACGCATGCTTCAACCTTAATTACTTTCCCACTACGTGGAAAGAGGCAACTGTGATTGGTATTCCCAAGCCAGGCAAGCCTCTCAACCTCCCCTCCAGTCATCCCCCCATTAGCCTCCTCAAGGCAATGGGCAAGCTCTTCGAAAGAGCTCATCCAAACTCGTATGAAGCGCTATCTGTTTCCCACAGACGGTGACCCTCTAATCATTCCCCATCAATTCGGTTTCCGAGCGCAACACTCATGTCCCTAACAAGTTCACCGTATTGTGGAATATATCCTCAGCGGTTTTTATCCTCGTCGTCATAAGACTATCGCGGTCTTTTTCGACATACCTAAAGCCTTCGATAGAGTCTGGCATACAGGCCTTATCTACAAACTGTACAAAATAGGTCTCCCCGATCGTCTAGTACGCCTCGTGGCCTCTTACTTAAAGCATCGTAACTTTCGTTTTAGACACGAAGGCACGCTATCTTCACAGCGAACTATCAAAGCTGGTGCCCCTCAGGGCTCAGTACTTGCTCCTCTGCTGTACATCATGTTCACCAACGACATTCCCATCCCGTCGAAAGGTGTTCAGCTCTCCCTCTTCGCAGACGACACTGCTATCTACTGCAAAGTTATCTCACTACCTTTCATACGGAACAAGATTCAAAAGTCAGTTGACGACCTAGGAGCTTGGTTCAAAAAATGGCGCATCGATGTGAACCCGGAGAAGAGCTCCGCCGTTCACTTCGATTATAAACGACGCCGTCTCAAAAACACTCCACCAATACGTATGCTAGGGACCCCTGTCCCCTGGCATACGACTGCCAAATATTTAGGTGTCACTCTAGACACAGGGCTCACTTTCAGGCCCCACGTCAAAAGAGTAATCCGTCACGCATGTTTTTATCTGAGTAGGCTCAACAGCATGTTGGGCCGACACAGTAAAATGTTCCTTAGAAACAAGCGTACCCTTTATAAGGTCTGTATACGACCAGTCATGTCCTACGCGGGCCCCGTTTTTACCCACGCCGACCCTAAAATTATTAATGAACTCCAAATAGTTCAAAACCTTTTCTGTCGTCGAGCTGCGAACGCACCTTGGTACGTCCGTAATGCCGACCTTCATCGGGACCTAGAGCTCCCCACAATTCAACAATTTCTCAAAAAACTCTCTGAGAACTTCTTCAAAGCCTCAGAGTCGCACTCAAACCATTTAATTCGTGAGGCAGCTACTTATGCAGCCCCACCCCCCCTCTCGCTATCGAGTCCGCCGGCCGAGAAACTCTCTCTCGGACCCGCCTAATAAACTAACAAACGACCTGAACTGCCTTCTGGCGGCCCAGGCCAACTCTAATTAAATTAAATTATTACTCATAATTAATTTGCCTTCGTAGGCACTCCCTCAGCGGCTCGTAGCCGCCTGCGCCCTCTTTTCCCAAAAGAGGGTCGCTCATGATAAGGCACAATAAAGCTTAATCAGCCGGTTGCCTGTCCCCAAAGGCGGTTTTTAGAGGGTATCACTTAGGGTCCCCGGTAGGATGTGAGCCCCTCATAATCACGATAGACCGGCTATCGTGGTATGCGTAATGCATTTTCCGCCTCCCTACGTATAGGGTAGCCCTTTAATTGCTTCGGGCGCAAAAAAAAAAACAATAAAGGCAGTCTCGCTTCAGCTTTCAAACTAGAAGCATCTCCTAAAGGCCTTATACCGGGGCCGCACTGCCCCGGGATCCTGCAAGCCTCTGCCTTCATCTGAAGTCGTCGCCTGGCCACGCCTACGCCTCCACGTACTAGTACCCGCGCTATCTTTAGCCGCTGTGCGAGCCTGCTCCAGGCGCTGCGAGCGCCTACTTCAGGCGCTGAGAGCATCTACCAAAGCGCTGTGTGTGCCTACTCCAGACGCTGCGTGTGCCTACTCCAGGCGATGCGTGTACCTACTCCAGGCGCTGCGTGTGCCTACTCCGGACGCTGCGTGTGCCTACTCCAAGCGCTGCGTGTGCCTAGATCAGGCGCTGCGCACCTACCACGGGCATAGCCTGTGCACACTCCGTGAGCGGTGTGCACCACTGCCAAGCGTGGTGTGCCACTTTGGTCTTCGGGCTCCGTTTCAGTACTCACTTATCTTTATTATTTTAAAAAAATAATTGTAATTCACGTCACCCATCATCATCTTCATATTTTTTTTTATATAAAACTGTAAATATCTTTTAAAATTTTAAATAAATTATTCGTTTTTGTGCTATTTTTGTTGTTTCGTTGTTGTTAGGTTAGGTTCTTTAGTTTTTTAATTGTCGCTTTACGACAATCTTCCACATCTAGGATCCACGTAGATGAGGTAACCAGTTGTGTCAAACTATATGCCAAACCAAAGTCATAAAGCGATCTACGCGCATGATCGGTTAATTTGGAAACAAGCCATTCTGCGTGGTGGGCGTTAAAATCACCAAGCATCACGATCCTTGCGGATGACACCTGTTGTATCACGAAGTCTGCAGCTATTTGGACGTTGTCAATGAGTCGGTCTGTGTCGGCATTGCTGCTATAGGACCTATAGAGAAAGCCCGTAACTGGGAGGCCGGATCTGAACCGATTTTTTGGAAGATCGATTCACGGCCATATGGTCTACCGATTTTTGAATCGATTCAAGGGAATTTGATCTTCACCCAGATCGAATCGTATGCCTATTAGATCGTATGAAAAAATCGTAACATCTAAAACCGAACTGTACCGTATTAGCGTACGAACCAATCTTTGTATACCTAACGTAATACTGGGGAGGGGACAGAATAACTAAAACAAAGTAAGATTACCTACCTACAAATTGAACGAGAGTAGCTTCAAGTTATATCAAAAGCTGTAATGTATAAAATATGAAGGTATAAAATATGCGGTTGAGAATATCCACTACCTCATATCTTCCCGAGGGTGTCGAAAGAGGCGACAGGAGGATACAGACAGGAGATAGGTAGCAACATCTTTCTGATAGGAGCAACTACATATCAAAAAACTGCGGTTGCCAACCCGCTCGTCAAGCGTAGTAACTATGGCAATATATAACGCACGCACCCTGAGGACTGACGAGAAGATCCTGGAGCTGGAAGAAGAGATAGATAAGTTGCGCTGGAATATTATAGGATTATCCGAGGTCCGAAGAGAGGGGGAGGACACGGTGATTCTCGAATCTGGCAACTTGTTCTATCACCGGGAGGGTGATCATCTGTCCCAAGGAGGTGTTGGATTTATCGTCCGCAAGTCTCTCGTTAACAACGTCGTAAAGATTAAGAGTTTGTCGACGACGGTTGCGTACTTTATACTCAGAATCACCAAGCAGTATTCGCTGAAGATCATACAGGTTTCCGCATCAACAAGACAACAAGTCGGAGGAGGTGGAGGAAACGTATGAGGATATTTCTAGAGATATTTCCTCCAAAACCCACTATACGGTGTTAACAGGAGACTTCAACGCAAAGCTAGGCACAAGAAAGATCGGTGAGCTGAAGGCAGAAGGAAGGCAATTTGTGATGAGGCAACGCAACCTCTTTCTTCCAGAAGTGGCCCCACAGAAAGTGGACCTGGTCGAGCCCCGACGGTTCGACAAAAATGAGAATGACTTCATTATGACCATTAGACGACAACTGTTTATTGATGTCTCAGTGATCGCAAGGGTGAAAACAGGCAGCGATCACTGAATGGTTAGAGGCGTACTGAACCTAAATGTTAAGTTGGAGAGGTCTCGTTCAATGAAGTCAATGCTCCGTCCCCCTCGTGCTCTAATCCAAAGATCCGAAATCTTCCAGCTCGAGTTACAAAACCGTTTTCTGTGCCTAGAAAATTGCAATGCAGCGGACGATATGAATGATAAGCTCGTGGAAACTGTCCATGCGGTCGGAGCTAAGTTCTGCAAGACTCGCCGCAGAAGAAAACAAAAACTATCCGATTACTCTCTTAATCTCATGGATGTTAGACGGGAAATGAAGCTGTAGTCCTCAGCAGATTTGACAGCATACAGGCAACTGAACAGACAGATCTCCAAATGACTTACGCAACTTTAATACTGCTCGAATTAAAGAAGCGATCGAGCGGAACCAGGGCTCCAAAGTCTTTGCCAGAGATCTGTCTGCCAGTAAGAGCCAACTGTCGAAGCTGAAGACTGAGTGTGGCAGCATCGTTTCAGCTACACCTGAGATTTTGAGTGAGATTGAGAGGTTCTATGGGCAGCTGTACACATCATCGTTGGAGCAACACGCAAGTGTGAGTAATGATCCGAGAGCAAGTCTTATCCGACACTATTCCGGTGATATCCCGGACGTCAGTCTGAGTGTGATTAGAATGGCTCTTCAGCACCTTAAAAACAGCAAGGTCCCAGGTGAGGATGGAATTACAGCGGAGCTTCTGAAAGCGGGTGGAACACCGGTACTTAAAGTCCTTCAAAAGCTCTTCAATTTTGTCCTCCATAGTGGCACTTCTCCGGAGGCGTGGAGCAGAAGTGCGGTGGTCTTGATATTCAAGAAAGGCGACAACGCTCTTTTGAAGAACTACAGACCGATTTGCCTTTTGAGCCGCGTCTACGTGCTGTTTTCAAGAGTCAGTATGAATCGTCTCCCACGCAGAATCGACGACTTTCAGCCTCCCGAACAAGCCGATTTCCGGAAAGGCTTCAGTACCATATACCACATACATACCCTACGGCAGATTGTACAGAAGACCGAAGAGTACAATCTGCCACTTTGCCTGGCGTATGTGAACTACGAGAAATCTTTTGATTCTGTCGAAATTTGGGCGGTGTCAAGTTCAATGTCGGTATATTAAAGTGCTAAAGTGTTTGTACAGTAGGGCTACGAGGGCTATCCGAGTACAAAATCAGTTCGGGAAATTACGACACATCTCATCAGGTATACCTCAAAACCTGAAAACTAGATTGTACGACCAGTGCGTGTTTCCAATAATGGCTTTCACTGCTGGCCATATGAGGACGCTCAAGGTCGTATAGCGAGCTATGGAGAGCTCTATATAGAAATGAGGATATCCGCAGCAGAACCAAAGTGACCGACATAACCCAACGGATTAGTAAACTGAAGTGGCAATGGGCCGGCCATATAGCTCGAAGAACTGACTACCGATGGGGAAAAAAGGTTCTCGAGTGGCACATTGCACTGGTAGGCGTAGTGTAAGGCGACCCCCCACTAGATGGAGTGACGACCTTGTAAGACATACAGGAACTCGATGACTACAGGTGGCTCGGGACCGTGCTTTGTGGCATTCCTTGTGTGGGCCCATGTTCAGCAGTGGCCTTGTGAAGGGTAATAATGAACTCATGTTCAACAGTGGACTTTTATTGACTGTAATGGATAGCTCTTTGCTTATTAATTAACAAGATTCTGAGAATGCATGCTACCCGTGCAGGCTGCTTAGAATAATTAAATTAATTCATAGTGCCAATGAAATAGGTTATTTTTTAACAAATTTACAAATAAACACAAAATTCATTCCAACCTTCTTTATTATTAATCATTCAGTTATCATAAAAGTGAATATTGTTATAGTAAATAGTAAAGTAGGCGAATTGTAAGTACTATTTACATACAGAGAGAAAGTGTGTCTAAGTATGTAGTCTAGTATGTAATATTAATAATAGTAAGAACACCTAATGTCGATTAAAAATTGTGAATCATGGTAGCGAACTAAAATAAATAATTCTTAACCTAATCTTACAACTTATTTTACTAAATACTTAGGTGATGTGTGTTTTCAAAAACATTATTTTTTATGAGGTGACAATTATGAATTTTTTTTAAAAACGACTTTAACGACACAACTACATAACAATTTACTATCTGTAACAAGAATTTCTGTTGATTTAAGTAGGTTTGAAATGGAGTTTTGGCGGTTTAAATAATTGTTTTATGTGACTTTTGATACGGTGACGCGATTTAGTGTAATATGTGTCTGCATGTTATGTAAACTATTAGTAGAAATGACGAAAAAAACACTCCGATTTTGATATAAAACTAAAGTTATTTTGCCCGATTGGGCGCCTTAAGAAAGACCTTTAGATAATGCCTTCATCAGCTGTTTGTTGTTTAAGATCTTTCGATCAAAATCTCCCAAAACTCCGCAACATGATGCACAACAATATATTATGGGGAAGCTTTTGGCTGTATTACTACTTATCAAAGAAAAAATGTGGATTTTATTTTTTAATAACCCTTCCAGTACACATCTAATAACCTTATTATTCTAAGGTAATAACAAATACGTATTAAATATTGTTATATTTATGATTGAAGTTTTCATGTGAAATACTGTTACATAATAATATTTTCTTCAGTTCGCTACCAGTGTTTCGTTACTGTATTCTAATGTTTTACGTACATAAGTATCTTTTGCAAATTATTGTACGACTGAATTGCAAGCCTACTGTAAAATAATAATTAAGAACGAAGATTTACACAATTTAAATTAATATCATGCATATTGATTTATCTTTCAAATTCTGAGCAACAGATAAACAATTGTTATTTCCATTTCCTATATTAAGTAACGATTTTTAGTTTATGGGCTAAATACTGTAGTAAAAGCAAATTTCTAACATATCTAGTAGAACAAAAGAACATAAACTAAGTATTTTTCTAGCAATGTTTCGATTAATTTCAATTTATAAGATAGATGTTACTGTGTTTTTACTTATTACTATTTCATTAAAGGCTTTAATATTAAAACGAATAAATACGTTCCATTACACTTTAAAATACGAGCACTATGTTTAACATCTACTTTTACCTAATATTTTAGATAAATAATGACTAGATGTCACATAATTTATCGTTACGTGATAGCTTCTAGGAGAAAGTGCAGCTCAAATTATTAATGAAATATTTAAAACGATTTTTAAACAATATTATTTATATTAAGACAAAAATAATAAGAAGTTTTAACTTTGATTAACGTTAAGGTCACACTTATCGTTAAATTTATGTATTGTATTTTACATTCCAATTAACAAATCATAAAATACGTCAACAATTCAGTTGAAATTCTTTTGACATATGAATTAAAGTAAGACTATAATAAATAATCATAATTATGACTAGAATAAAGAATCATAAATAATTACGTCATTATCCTTCAAAACTTTTACCTAACACTTTGTGAGTCAAACCACAAATCACGCCAAACCATCTGCTTAAATCTAGATGAAATACACAGCCCGCAACAATTGTCCTACTCTTATTTTTTTTTTCGCAATTATCAGTTTTATGTCTACATATTACGTCGTAAGACAAAATTGACTTCAAAACTACCGTTACACGTTCAAGTTCCGAGCACATATACAACACCAATGCCAACGATTAAGCTGCTAAGTAATGTTATAATAAAACATGAACATTACTGAAGTTGATACTCCTCAATTAATAGTATTAATTCCAAACGATCAAGCACTTATTATATAAATTAATAAGATCTTATAGTTTAACTACATTAATACGTAAGAATGAGTTCCTAAAAATATCCAAAAGTCCTCCAAAATATACGTCATCACGTTTTCGCCGATTTCGAGACAGATGTAACAAATTATATCACTTGTATAAGTAAAGAGAAACTTTGATTTGCGGCTGGACAAATTACAATATCAGTTGTGGAAATAAAAAAAAAAACTATATTATGGCTATATGGCTATCACCAAGCAAAATCAATTCGTTTTAAAAGTGCTTGCTGCGCCTCCGGACCGTGCCGGTTCAAATGTTAGGAAAAGTAACGCTGTTAATCAATGGCTGATGGGTTAGTGCGATGCATTTTATGAGTATTTGAAACTTTCTCATGAGTATAATGTCCGTTAGTTAAAATTAAATGCTTTTTATTACAATTTATAGAGTTGAATAACCTCAATGATGAAATTGTAGCTAATATTGATTCTAAAGAATGTGTCCATATGCGAATTTATCAGGATATATGTGTATTTAAATTAAATATAACTAAAACTTTTTTAAATTTAATTAGGCAGCCTTAATTAAATGGGAACACGAATAATCTAATACGTGGCTTGATCCTGAAAATGATTTTCAAAGCTATATATATTTTTGCATTGTACGAATGATAAACATTTATAGTTGTTTTTATGAGATTTTTTTACTTACATTTGTTAATATGTGTTCATCACTAATTCAATTAGAATAGATTTGTTTATTTTAACTAAATCCATATTTAATCTATTGACTATTGCCAAATCTTATATTCAGTTTTGTGATGTTTGATGATTGATGACAAATTTATTCTACATCCTTTTATAAGATATCAGATATTTTTTTAACTTTTTAATTTGTAGCAGTTCGAAATAACCTTTATACAAGATTAAATATTTCGGCTTTGAAGCCTGCTTCTATCTCTCGCTCGGATTTTTTTTCAATTGGATCAAGCTACGTTGAGCAAATGGCAGCATTTTTATTATCTTCACAATATTGTACTTAAGCAGATAGAGTAGCAAAAATAACATATAGATATTATTAAATTTGCTAACACGAAGTGTTTAGCGAGGACATCTCGACTACAGACCAATTCCAAGAAAAGTTTCGTATGTATTTTTTACATTATAATTGAAACCTTATTTACAATACAACCATTTACTTTGTCAAATTCTGGTTAATATTAAAAATTTTATTTTCTTAAAAGTCTTATGTTTCGATTATCAATATCCATTAAGAATGTTGTATAATTTCTACAATAATGACGTATTCTGGAATGCCTTTATTTATTAAGTACAAACACAGCCCGCATTTTGTAAGTCTTTGCAGTTGGCTTGTTAACATGTTTCTCAGCTCTTGTGAAAGGTCCAAAACTTGTACGCCTAACAGTACCATATTGTCGTCAGATTTAAATACATATTAAATACCATTAAATAGCCAAATATTCCTTACAATAAATATTGCCTCCGTTAACTTGGTATAAAATTTGCTTTTTAAGCGATATTTCGATTGTTAAATCGTGTTGCAAACTATCGCTCGAAGCGGAATATCGAAAGAAATCATTCATTGCCTTATCCTATCTGCCTCGCACTTTGTGTTGCATTACATACTTATAATATATTTTAATTAAAACAATAAATATTCGAAGCTCCACTGTAATATATATATAATATTCAAAATATAATTAACAATTTTATATCGATAACTTAAAAATATCTTAAACTAACATAGAGCAGGCGAGATTGGATACAATTTGAGCAAATTAAAGAAGCGAGATAGTGAAGTACCGATACATAGTAGCTTTTTGATTTTCGCTGCCTATGCAAACGTGAAATCCGGCGAGAGGATAACCGTCGATTAATCGCCCCCAAGAGACAATGCCTGAACAATGCGAGGATCTGCCTTACTCCCCTCGCGAAACTCTTCCAGAGTGAGACGATCGTCATGATTCTTATCCATTTGATCGAAGATTTTATCGACGCGCTTTTGTGGAGTGTTCTCATCCTCCGGCTGTGGCGTTTGCCCCTGTAATACATGTTTATTATGCATGTAATTTTGTATTGGACATGGCATAATATAGTATTAGGCATGCGATCATTAAATTGTCGCGAGAAAAGTCATGAAGGACAATAATAAAAAGTTATTTTTTAATTGTCATTAACTAATTTATGTTATGTACTCTACGCTGTAGAGAGTTATAGCAAGAATGAGTCGGTTCGATCGGCAATGTCCATGCCCTCACAAAATATTTAGTGGATACTGAGTGTAGAAAAACTGAGACACTTTTTACTGGAAATGAGGCATCTCACCTTAGTCTGTGGGGTAAGAAGGCTGGATTCTTATTTGAGGTTATATGTAGAAGGCTATGGGCCGCAGCGTACAATTACCATCAGGGGGACTGTGTGCTGGCTTGCTACCATTATTCTATATAAAATACAAAAAAGCAAGCAATAATGTGGATAACTGATAGTACAAATATAAATAAAATAGATTTGTAATTATTAAATAAGACATTTTTATTTATTTTATACTCGTATGTAGTGTTCGTCTGGCGATCTTTGTACTCGAAGCACATATAACATAAGATGCTTATTATTATCACCATATTCACCATTATCATCATTATAGCTCATCACAACTCGACTACTGAATGTAGGCGGCCCCTGAGAAATATCATAAATACAAATCTGAGCCACCTGCATCCATCGACTTCCTGCATCCCTTAGCAGGTCGTTAATGGGGGCCGCACTGCACCTCACCTACTAGTACGAGATGTATGTGTGTATGTACCTAACTATGTATGGGGAGGCCTATGTTCTGCAGTAATCTTTTTATAGATCGTACGGTATATAGTCAGCAGTAAAGGATTACGTCCCAGATCTATATGATATTCAATGACAACACGCATGAATTTGCATCCGTTGGGAGATACTATTGAGGTCATTGAATATAATGTAAGAATATAATGTTGAAATCCTCCAGCGATTCTACCGTAGTGCCTATATAGTATTTTATTATGATGTTGTGGATGAACCCTTGATGCCCTTAAAGTTGACATTTAATTAAAATTGGACGTTAAACTGATATTTGTTTAGTCATGTATTGTGACAGGGAGTATTGATTCGCCTGGATTCAGACGTCTGGAAGTGGTAGAAAACTGAATTATACAATTTTTTATATTTACGCGAACACAAGATCAATTAGAACCCGCGTAAAAGAACACATAGCTGACGTGAAGCATCAACGTTCCGGGAAGTCTGCAGTTTGCGATCATATTCCAGATAGCCCCAACCATTACATCAGATTTGATAGACCACAAATCCTCGCGAAAGAACATCGATTCCTACCAAGGATGATACGTGAGGCTATTGAAATTAAAAAACATCCTAATTTCAATAGAGAAGGAGGCTGGGTACTACCACCTGCTTGGGATACTATAATTAATAAAATTAAAACTAAACCCAAGCATACCACTGCAAGACTTCAAAATACAGTTAGTTCTTTCTGCGTAGATCGGACCAAAGACAATAATTAAAAAGCTTCAGGTACTCCGGGTTAACTTTGACATCGGGACGTCAGTCACCTCAGTCCCCCGTGACCATGGGTGCTGGAAAGCACCCGAAACGTCGGGTATTAAAATTAATATAAATAAAACGCGATAAAATCCGTAAAAGTAGTTTTAATCAATTATACAATTTTATTATATCTGTGTATAGAATACAGGTTAAACTAATATAAAACGTATAAAACCATTGGTATATTCAATTTTTAAATCCACGTGTTTAAAGCGGCACATGTCGTTTCGACTTACATACTTTTAGAGACGTCTTAAAATAGTTCAAAGAAATTGCAACTTACAAGTCTGCTACATTAATCAGGTGCTACTTTCGTGCCCCTTTAATTTTATGACATAAGATGTAATGTAATAATAATGTCATCGAGACCGAATTCGGTAATTCGGAATCATAGTGCCCAAGTGTATGCGCAAGCACAGGTGCACTCTCTATTCCCTCACACTCATAATCCGATGGGACGTTAAACCAATACGACCGGAGAGAGATCAGACGCAGGACCAACGGCTTTACGTGCTTTCCGAGGCACGGGGGTGAGACACCGCCAACTTCCTGACTCCGGGCAACTACTGAAAATTTCTTGACGGAAAAACTCAATAATTAATTTTTTGCCCCGACCCGGGATTCGAACCCAGGACCTTATGATCAGCAGTCGCACTTCCACAACCACTGGTCTAGTGAACGAGACAGTCATGTAATATATATATATATATATATATATGTTTAGTAGTAAACTTGTGAAGTGATTCAATTGTATGCGAAAGCACAGGTGCATTCTCAATTTCCTCACTTTTATAGTCAGAGATGTAATAAATATATAGTAGTATACATATATAGTATTATATAAGTAGACATAAGATGTAATAAATATACAACAAAAACATTTATAGCTTGTATAATTTGTTCTTATGCGAGTACAATGAGTACGTTTTCACCTTGTAGCCGACTTTTCATTAATTGATTAGCACAATCATTTTAAGTGTTGATTTACTACACAATTTTTATTAACCCTTGAAACGTCCGACAAACTGCAATGAAGTGGAATTTTTTATAGCATTGGGTGACAAACGAGCACACAGTCTACCTGACGGTAAGTGGATTCTGTAGCCCATAGAAATCCATATTTATCCTCAATTTAGAATCAAAATGCAGATGCGTTGTCACCGCGGAGCACTAAGATGGATTACCTGGATACTAGTAAAAAGGGTCTCTGGTGCTCTACACTCACTATACAAAAAACGGGAGCATTACGCTGCTATTCTGTGAGATCGTGGTCCTGCCTCGGTCGAGCGGACTCATTCGTGCTACAACTATAATATAGCTGCAGCACTACATACTATCTATCTGTCACTACATGCTATCTAAAAACTCTTTACGTTCTATTACCCTTCTACCCTCTATAATTTAAATGATAGGAAGCTAGTTAATGGTGTATTATTTTTACTTTAAAAAATGTATACGTACCACCATCTGGTAGATTGCGTCCACTATGTTATACATTTCGTCCCGTGTTATATAGCCGTCGTTGTCCACGTCGTAGAGACGAAAAGCCCCTGGAATACATATAAAGTTATATTACAAGTATAGTACTAATATCGCATATATTTTAAAAAGCGGTGAACACCTATTAATTTGTAAATTTATTTGCAAAATAAGTTCCCAACGGCTTCCATCTGCTTCACATACAAATCGGTAGTTGTTCTACGATGAACATTCCACACAATACCCCAATGACCGACTTACTAAATTACAAAACTCAAGCACACTAATAGTTGTTATATAAATTCTTCTTTGTATTTAAGTAATATAATATATATATATATATATATATATATATATATATATATATATATATATATATATATAAAAATAGTATATATTGGAACGTATTGCGAATATAATCCCCTTTTACTATCGCCGAAACTCCTGGTAAGGTCTCCTTCTCCTTGCTGCCAAGACACCTTTAGCTGTCAGAAACTCTCTTGTGAGTCTACTTGATTGGCATTGAGAGAACCCCATCACCTAAACCTGACATCCTGTCTCTGTCCGTCTGTTAGGTCTCATGGTGCGGACATCCCGCAATTATCCAATTTATTGATGTATTAAATATACATAAATGTGGTATGGTAGGACTAGGGTTTAATTATTAATTTCTTGGAGAGACCACGTACGAAACACCACCGTGCTACAAAGAATGGGGAAGGTCACAGAGATACTTACAACCATAAAGAGGAGGAAATTGGAATATTTTGGGCACGTGATGCGTAACACCAAAAAATATGAACTCCTTCAACTTATCATTCAGGGGAAAGTGGCAGGCAGAAGGAGGCCTGGCCGCAGAAGGATTTCGGTGGAAGAACTTGCGCCAGTGGTTCGGGAAGAGCACAAGATCACTAATTAGAGCAGCGGTCTCAAAAGTTGAAATGGCCCTAATGATTGCCAACCTTCGCAAGGAGACGGCACCTTAAGAAGATCTAGGGTATTAGGGATCGCTAGATACTGCTGGGTATAGGGATTAGCTAGGGTCTGTAGGTTCTAATACTCCATACCGTATTCACGTGTAGTCAGGTAGTCGAGCTATCGAAGGGGAATCGGGTTAATATTTAAACAAACAGCTACCTGTAGTTATTCGTATGTAAAATTAAATTAACTTTATACGTATTGTATTTTGTGAGGCGCCTTAATTATTTTTATGAATATTTCTTTATTAAACTTCCAGGGCGTAATAACTTATAATTAACGTCTTGTATGAACAGTTTATTTGGGTCATATGTAGGGCTGCCATCATCTAAATGGTCGATGTCGGACAATAACTTCAAACTTCCGGGATGTGTAACAAAACTGTTTATAACAAAAGTACAGTTTTCATTTCTATATTTTACTTATTAATTATAGTTTGTTGCTGTTTTATTTAACAATGCTTGACAAAATTGACATAATCTGCAACAAAACTAATGAAATGCTTAAATAATTGCGTCCTATTACTAACCATAATCAGTTACGCCCACAATATTCTTTTTATGAGGTAATTTGGCAACAAAAATAAGAACGCTCTTCTTTTGGCATCAATTTTAACATATCCAAACTGTTTAAGTTAGACATAGCGATCTGTGATCGATTAATCGAAGTATCGATTTTTTGTCCCAAAAAGATCGATTTTTTAAATCGATATAAAGTACTGAATCGATCCAGTTAATCGATATTTTACCTTTGAAAATCGAGATCAATTCTTTTTCTGTTTTTATAAGAACTATAAAAATATTTACTATTAGTTGAAAGTACCCAAACACATAATGATAGTGTTTCTATTAATTAAAAACTGGCAAAACTGCTGTGCTCAGTTTCTAAAAGAAAGTTACGTTTGTAATCTGTACTTTGTTGTATCTTTTGTTAATGCAAATATAAAGTCTGAAAGCAAATCGAAAAAAGATTGATTTTTGAGAAATATTTTAGACCACGATTTTTTTGTGAATCGGTTCATCAGATTTCGATTCGATCTGATTTAATTGATCTTTTTCGGAAAGAATCGCTATTTTAAGTTAAGTTTAGTTTAGTTTAGTAAGTTTAAGTTAGTTTAAATCCCTAATTTAAGTAGTCTGTTACTTGTTAAAGTATATTTTTGGTTCTCTAATATTCATATAAGATATCATTTACAAATTAATGTCTAAGTTTAGCTAGGCTAAGTAGGCTAGTGCCAAGTAAAAGCCGTGGTCTATACTTAGGTGCTGTGCGAACCGTGGCCTGTGTGTGGCTCTGTCAGAAATAACCATAGTCTACCTGAGAATAACTCAGAGGTTACGGACCATTTCTTATGACGTAACCTGGTGTAGTCTCCTTCTTTGGTATAATAGATGAAGTTCTTTGCGTCTATGTATTACCTCATTGGCATTTGGGGGCTTCCACTTCAAGGATGTCATTCTTCATGCAGAATGAGTGAAGGTTCCATGCTCGACAGTAAGGCATAAAAGTGGAAAGGATGCCTACCCCACCCGGAGCAGTAAACAGAACTGTCGAATTTGTCCTGTCAGACTGACACTAAACAGGTGACACCGCTCATTGACCTTCCAGCTGGTGCATGTGTTATCTGGGTATGGATGCTTTACCTGTAAAGTAAATACCTTCGTCGTAAAGCTGGAGTGCCAACAACCGAGTGCCACCCCTGTGACAGCGACGAGGACACTGTGCAACATACCCTCGGGAATTGCTTGACTTGGGCTGAGTTTACGTGTTAATTTCATGGCGTTGGGGACGATTTCCTGTTCCTAGTCTTTATTAAGACTATGGTTGAATGCAAGAGGCGTTGAGTGCCTTAGTATATCACGGAAGCAGCCTGCGAAGACATGAGATGTCCTTCTCTGTGGTCGGAGAGTTGGGCGCCGGAGGAGACCTTATCAGTCCATCTTTCACCTACCGAAATTGAGATTAAGTAGGTAAACAGTGGTATTGTCCATCGCCCTTAAGGTAAGCCTTCGAGATGTCTGTCGGTATTTTCATTAGTCCATGTGAAGAAGGGATCTAAAACTCTAGCTTCAATCCTTCCATCTCTTAGCGTGCCGGAGCCTGTGCTCAGTAGTATAGGCTACTATAGTTGTAGCTCCGGTATAGGGCGAAACGATGTACACAATGGGAGTTTATCTAGATTATCACACGTACAAAATAGGTTGCCTTAATATATGTTTATTTTTTCTTAGTTTAAACTAATTAATGAAACATGAACGTGAAAGGTAAAAGTTTGAAGTGTATTGATTATCAATTGGCTATTTGGATAAAATGTGAATTATTTTTAATAAATGATTATATTAAGTGACAAAGTGTGTCACTTTTAGTGAATCCCTTTTTTGGACGGCTCTTGGACGCCCTCTAATCTGGAAAAAACCTGGGTATGGTGAACCCCAACATCCTAGTGTAATCATAATATATGAATCTAAACCTTGGTCATATTTTTTGAACTTTTTATATTAATATAATATAAATATTAACTAACTCTCCGAAGCTTGAAAACTTACAGTGTAACTTTTCGTCTAGATTGCCTCGTGACGTCACTGATAACGCTCGTATAAACTCTTCGAACTCGATGGAACCGTCCTGAAAAAGAATTAATGGCGTTGCAAAATAACATTCGATCATACGCTTCATTAAATCGGTTATTTTCGTTTGGGTGGTTTTAAATTGATATATATTTTCTTTTTGAATCCACAACTTGTTTTTTCTAATACTAGGGTGGCAAATCTTATTCTTCTAATCGGAATACTGTGTCGGGCGTATTGTTGCTTGACAACAGAAAAAGGTGAAAGGCTGTTCCAAACCAAATAGACTCCGAGGCAGAAAGGAAGTTACTTCGCTTATTGGTAGTAGAAAAATTTCAAGCGTAAATAGGTTACGATTAAAAAAAATCAATTCGCCAGGCAAATTGAAAGTGATTTAAATTCTAGTTCTACTTGAATATCTAATTGCTTCATTTCACTTTAAGTGTCAACCCTTCAAGCTAAAATTTAACTTCTAAAAGCCGAAGGCTCGCCATTGATGTTATTGCCTAATGAATATTTAATGTTCCAGTTGCGATAAAATTCTTGTTAATTAAAAATACATGAAGAAAGCTTTTAATCATTTACGTCATTTAGAGTGTTTAACATTAGGTCTTTAAAAAATGTCATAAATGATGCTGTTTCTTATCCGGACATAGATCTCATTTTGAAACGGATAAAAATAATCCGTATGTATGTAATTACTCTAAGAAATAAATTGAAAAACATGTTGACGTTTGATAAATGAAATTGTAATTTATTCAATCGAAAGAGTTTTCTGTTGATTTTATTCATGTATTTTTCTCGAGAGCAGTATTATGTCATCAACAACATTACACTATCATCATTACATTTTAACGTAAAGCCAAATTTTAAGATGGCACTAGGAAACGTAAAATAGTTCTATCGATAGGACAATCCTCGCTAGAGCATCAGTTCATAACTATTATGAGGTCTTACTATGCAATATCAAAGTGTAAAGATAATTTAAAATACGGTACCTTTGTACCTTTTGTACAAAATATCAAGATACTGATAATATTTACGTTTAGGAATTTTGTCCCGAGATGATCTTTCAGCTACATCAGATAACTAATAGACCCTTTCTGCTGAATTTTGGAGTACAATAAAATTTTAAGACCATGCCAGTAATACTAGAGAATTGCTTCGTAAGGAGGCGATCTTTACTACAGCATCATGTCACCATTATATTCACATTTTCCTATCCAATTTGAATGAGAACACTGAAATGGTTAAGAAATTGGTTTAAAAAAAGTCGGGAATTTTAAGATATAAAAGTTTTTATTTTCAATAATTTTTTAACAACATATAAGGCCATACTGTCAGTAACTTCAGCTTTTTAATAACTATTTATGGTCCGATATATGCAGAATGAACTTACTGTCTTGATACCAATAAAGCAATGCAACGATAGAAGCCGATTCTGGGTTAAGCATTAGATAACGTATTTTTTTTATATCTACCCATATATAAATTTTTGTTCTATTTTTCTTATTTTAAGCCTTAGTAATTCGGGCATATAAGCAACCCCCTTTCTTAGTATGATCGTACATAATTCCAGTTCGATTCCCATCAGCACCAATGAAATTTACGTTGCTATTTTAAGCGTTAATTTAAGCGAGCTGATTGACAACTTCCTGAGGAAACCTGCATATTTAGGATATTAAAAAAATCGAGCACATGTAAAGCCCACCCAACTCGCATTGAAGCAGTGTAGTGGATTCTTCATGCTTACTTTAAAAATCCTCTTAGAAATGAGGGGTCTACAGCAGTTATGGGACAATAAAACTGCGTGTAAGTCCATCAAAGGCTTTCTTTTATTTACTACCGTCAAAGTAATAATGTACCCACTCTTAAAAATGGTGAGAGTTGAAAACTGGAGACCTTTGACAAGAAATGAGGCATTCAATCTTATTATTCAGGGGGTGACAATGCATTTGCATGGTGTTTTGGGTGATTGTATCCATTTACTATCGTATTGGTGGACAGTGTGCTCGTTTGACATTTTTATTTTTGTGAACAAATTTAATCTGTTGTGAAAAACGTTAAGTTGTTACTTACATTATTTTCGTCGAATACACGAAAAACCAGCGATGCAAATTTACTTGGATCTCCTTGGGGAAAGAACTGCTTGTAGATTTTTATGAAGCCCTGTAAGTTAATGAAAAATATGTAAACACTAAACAAGTCGAGTTTGCGTTTTATTCTAAAGTGCCTGCGTGCGTGTCCGCTTTATTTTGAATACGATTTATAGATACTAAAAGTTTCCTTAAAAACATAATAGGTAATAAATGATAAACTGGTGAAAAATGTTTTAAAGTTTCATTAAAAGCTATCTGTTTGAGGAGGGCTTACGAAGCCATCATATACAACGATACCTTCGTGGAACCGCCATATAACCTTTCAATAGATAGTGGATAACCACCTCAAATCTTCCTAATCATATTCTGACGTATTACAAGTCAGTTCCTGAACATCTCTCCGATCTCGAGTTATATGATGTATACATTGCCTTCATATCTAACTTACCAGATCTTCACTTCAAGAGAGTGGTTATTTTAACTATTAGTAATGGTGGTCAATTTCTACTACAGCTAATTGAAAGGGATATAGTTGGTTACTATCTATATAAATACTATCGTTTTGCTGTTGACCCCACCTTGAAGGATTATTTCAAAGAATCTTCAAAATTATATGTAATATTATATCAATATTATAAATTAGTGATTAGTTTGGATCGACCCACACGTACCACAACCACATCACATCGCAGCGACTAAATTTGGTTACGTGTGAATAGTGTCGCTGCATCTTTTTGCAGTTGCGTTGTGGTAATGCGACAAAATGTCGATTTGGTTGCGTTGTCGCTAGTGGCGGCCGTTAGTTCCGTGTGGTTCCGTAGTGGTCACGTCGTGGTTGCGTTGTAGTCAGTATCACCCAGGCAGTCGATAACAACGCCAAAATGTGGTACATGTGAGTTGTACCATTAATTTCCAATACAAAATGCGCCCGCCCCCTTGTTGTGGTTGTGGTAGTCGCGTGGTTGTGGTACGTGTGTGTAGACCCTTAATAACTACGGCGCGTCTGATATTAATGCGATTACGTAACTCTGATGGGAATCGGTTGCCGGTGGATATCACTTCGCAGCTGCGTTATGTTTTTTCATTGCGATAATATTTTGTAACCTAAAATGAGATATTAATTTTTTATTTAACTTTTATATTTTTTAATTAACTATATCAAAAGTTATATGTCGAAACGAAGTCCCCCAGAGTTCTATAATCACACTGTTGCTCCCGTGTAGTGGCGGTGTAAGAATATCCAATAACCCATTTCGTCCCGTGACTGTCATAAGAGGCGACAAAGGGAAATTGAAACAGGAGATGGGCAGTAGCATCTTCCTGATAACAACTCAACATAATTGAAAAAAAAATTTGGTTGCGTGTCTACTATGGCAAAATCTGAAATATTATGCAATCTATGAAGTGAAATAAAATAAAATGAAAAGAATTGAAATGAAATGAAAAAGGGGAGTATATATGTTCAGTAGTGGAATTTTATAGGCTGTAATGTATGGATGAATGGACTGTTGCTCATCAAGCGTAGAACAATCCACTTGCCAAGCGACCAAGAATTTCAAAACAAAACGTTCTGTGTAATATTATTCGTTTACACTGGTTGATGACGATGATGACTCAACTTTATTATCATCATATTTATTACAGCTCATTACAAGTTCCACTCTGAGTATAAGCTCCAAACATTGCACTAATGCACGGCCTTGAGTAGGGTTGCCACCTTTTTTTGAACAAATATAGTACCTATCCCAAAAAGGATGCAAAAATATAGTACTTTTGCGAAATTCTGGAAAAAAAACACTACATTTCATTTTTAATCTTTATGTCTGTATAGGTATTTTTACATATATATTTATGATTGCTCTCTGCTTTGACCAACAATAATTTAATCACCTTACCTTTTACCTTAATTTTAAAATAATTAGATCTTCTGAGTAATTTATATTCAAATAAAAAAAAAACTTGTAATTAAATTAATACATTCTCTTTTTCTTTCTTCTTTCAATTTTACATTCATTATAGAAAAAATTCTTTCCTTAAAACATACTTGTTCCAGATTTCAAATCACAGTTAATATAACAAAGCGATAGTTGAATTAAGGATAAAAATATAGTAATTTGTACTGTATTATTTTTCTATAATATATAGTAAAATTGACCGAAATATAGTACGATACAATATAGTATGGGTGGCAACCCCAGTCCTGAACCACATTCATTCATGTACAGGTTTCTTTTGATTATTACTTAATCAAGTTGGATGTTGGGAGAACACTACGCCTACAAGGGTTCCATTTAAAAATTTCTTCGACTTCACACTCGTATTTACAGTAATTGAACAATTAAATTCTTGAATTAGAAGGTTCTACACTCTTCCTTAGTATCACTATAGACTCTCGTTCAAAATGCAGACATGATATTGAAGCTTTGTCATGGAGACTTTGTTTCGACGTGTCAAGAAAATTAGGCTGTTAACTGATACAGATTCAGTAAGGTTAGTTTAATCTAACTATATTTATATTGTAATGCCTTATTTTTATGAGGATCGCCAGCTGATAATTCTTAATATTTTAAAGAATAGAGCCATTCGTGCCTTATACAAGATCAGACCAAAGGGACTCACTCAGAGATAAAAATTAAATATCTTAACTGAAACTTATATTGTTGTTGTTTACAGTTCATACTGGATAATATTATTTATTTTATAACACATCTTAAAATTTATTATTAATAAACATTGATAAAATAAGTGATGCCTATAATATTTGACTTCCAAAAAGGTGTTTTGTAAAAGCCAATTTTCAATAAAATATTTAATCCTTGATTTTGCTCTTTCGTTGAGCTACGTCTGTTACTCATATCTTTCTGAGCATATCCTCATTACCTACATTATCAGTCGTTCGCAGAGTTACTGTGAGCCTGTTAATACGACGAGCTGTGAAGAATCATGTATAAGTTTCGTGAGTTTTCACTTGCAACATGCATTTGTACATTTTGTGTTAAGATTTTAGGTATAGCAGACATCAAGATTTGTCACAATTTCCCAAAACGTAATAGTAAATAGATAAATAGTGCTAAGAGTAGTAGGAGTAGTAATAATGGACGTAGTAGTAGTAGTAGTAGTAGTAGTAGTAGTAGTAGTTGTAGTAGTAGTGATAGTGAACGTAGTAGTAGTAGTAGTAGTAGTAGTAGTAGTAGTAGTAGTAGTAGTAGTAGTAGTAGTAGTAGTAGTATTAGTAGTAGTAAAAGAGGAGTTAGTGGTGGTGGTGGTGGTGGTGGTGGTGGACGTAGTAGTAGTAGTGGACGTAGTAGTAGTAGTAGTAGTAGTAGTAGTAGTAGTAGTAGTAGTAGTAGTAGTAGTAGCAGAGCAGCAGCAGCAGTAGTATGTGTAGTAGTAGTAAGAGTAGTAGTAGTAGTAGTAGTAGCAGCAGCAGCGGTTGTATGGAGTACATTAAAAAAGTAGTAGTACCAGTAGTAGTAGTATTAGTATGTGTATCCACAACAAAGTGTGCAAGTCGAATGCAACTCAAGCTGGGCTGCTTTGGGGAAATTGTAACCGAACTTGGGAGAGAGCTGTTACCTGCGTGGCTATTATAGTCTGATAAATTAAAGAAAGAATTAGTTGTATTTTACCTGCTCCGTCAGGAGTCCGTTCGGACAGTCTTTGAGAAATCCTTTATGCCTGAAATGTAAAGAAGAAGGTACCTACGTAAGTGAATTCTTAAGGTATATTACATACTGATTAATTAATTGTATCATGAAAAGTCATGCTTACCAGAGACGTATTTCCTTTTCTGTGACTGTAACAAAAGAAAAACAGTATTAGTTTTTTTGATTTCAGAAACCTAAACCTAGAAATTTAAATGTGGCCTTGGAAGTCCAATAACAGTTTATTGTAATTTCAAAAGAAGAAAGAAAAACAGCAAACTCGAAAGGCGTTTTTGTACATTGAAGTAGCAACCAGGGCTTATTTGTCTCGGCAGACCGCGAAGTCTCACGAAGTGGAGACCACGCTCATGTAAATGGAATGTGGGACGATCACTAGCTATATAATATTTTGACTTATGGCAGACTGGTTGATATTAGTAGAGCTACAAGCTTATTGATTAATTATTTGATGACAGATAAATTAATTAATATATTTTTCAAATTTACCGTGTAATGGCGGCGTAAAAACTACCCCATATCGTCCTGTTGTAAGGGGTGATAGAGCCAAAATCAAACAGAAGATGGGTAGACGAATCTTTCGAAATAAAACAAAATAAAACTTCGGTTACCAACTTGTGACGGCCCAATATTATTATTAATAATTAAATAATATAAAGGGGCGTCAAAAATAGTCTTAAAAGATATATATTAAACAATAAAATTAAATTAATAACCATAAAGTTAATATAAATACATTTCAGACATTAGACCAATAACATAGTAAATTAAAGGCAAAATATTGTCTTCCATAATAAATAAATTTATTAAAAAAACTTGAAAAAATATTTAAAATAAGATAATTAATAGAAATACAAGTCGAAAATATTATAAAAATAAAGATAAATAACATTTATAAGATAATTAGAAAATTTGTTGAAAATTGTCTAAGTCGTGGAAGGAGTTCATGTATAAAAGAAAATTTTCCTAAGTTGTTGAAGGAGTTCGTGTATAAAAGAAATTTCCTAAGTTGGAAGGAGTTCACGTATAAAAAAAAGTTTCCTAAGTTATGGAAGGTGTTCATGTATAGATGTCTTGTATAGAGGAGCTGCCGGAGATACATACCTGCAGTTGTACATATATATGGGGTGGTCGGGAGCCCGACTGCCTGAAGTACTGTAGCACAATGACTAGTCCTATATTAGGGACTTATGATAATAAACTCAATGATACAAAAACAATACTATAGAAGGTCTCTATGATGAATATGCATTACAATAGTAGGGTCGTGGGTTCGAACCCTATATATTAATGACTTATGAAAGTAAGGTCTATGATACAAAAGCAATACTATAGAAGGTCTCTATGATTAATATGCATTACAATAGTAGGGTAGTGGGTTCGCATCCTATATATGAATGACTTATGAAAGTAAGGTCTATGATACAAAAGCAATACTATAGAAGGTCTCCATGATGAATTTGCATTACAATAGTAGGGTTGTGGGTTCGAACCCTATATATGAATGACTTATGGAAGTAAGGTCTATGTTTACAAAAGCATTATTATTGAAGGTCGCCTTGATGCATAAGCATCGTATGGGGTGGTCGGGTGACCGACTGCTCCTAGTACTGTAGCAAAATGACTAGTCCTTATTAGGGACTTGAAAAGGAATATTGTGGTGGCGTGTATGCTGCTTCACGAGCAATTGGTTCGAGGTAAACTTGGACTCGCTAACCGATGTGTCCTAGACATATCATCTTAGTGCTGGTGGTAAGCGGGTTTGTTGTAGCGATACGGCTTTCCCGTGGACATCGCACACCCATACCGTTTGTGGGCGACGTCGTAGCGCATAGCGATGCGTCGTCTATAGTTCGGATTGGGATGAGTGTGTTTGGTAGCACTTTTAAGTGTAACAGGCATACTCAACTTCATGTCTTAGTGCATTAGCGCTATGATACGTGGAGTTCTGTTCATTGGCGTCTTAGTAGCGTGCTACTATGATACGTTGGTGATATTTTTTTATATAACAACAATAAAAACTTTGTTACCAAAATTGATAGGGATCATGTGGGTGTGTTGTGAGGGGGGCGCCATCCGTATGATAGTTGCATTGATGCTTACTGCTACTTGCGGTATTGCGTCTTGTGATGGATCTGCGGGTGTGCTGCGCCTGATTCGACGCATTCCTGTGGTTCTGGTCGATGGAGGTATACAATTAACATCTTAGTGTCGGTGGTAAGCGGGTTTGTTGTAGCGATAAGGCTTTCCCGTGGACATCGCACACCCATACCGTTTGTGGGCGACGTCGTAGCGCATAGCGATGCGTCGTCTATCTCTCGGATTGGGATGATGAGTGTGTTTGGTAGCACTTTTAAGTGTAACAGGCATACTCAACTTCATGTCTTAGTGCATTAGCGCTATGATACGTGGAGTTCTGTTCATTGGCGTCTTAGTAGCGTGCTACTATGATACGTTGGTGATATTTTTTATATAACAACAATAAAAACTTTGTTACCAAAATTGATAGCGGTCATGTGGGTGTGTTGTGAGGGGGCGCCATCCGTATGATAGTTGCATTGATGCTTACTGCTACTTGCGGTATTGCGCCTTGTGATGGATCTGCGGGTGTGCTGCGCCTGATTTGACGCATCCTTCCTTTCGACCAGAACAACATTCCTGTGGCTCTGGTCGATGGAAGTATGCGGGTGGTGATGTCTGCTGGGATGTATGGGGGACCTTGGGATGGTGTAAGCCCGACGATAGTCGTATTGATGCTTGTTGCGTTCTGCAGCGTTGCGTCTTTGCGATGGTTGTTTGGTGGGACGCTATTCTCAATGGCGCTCTCTGCGTCTTGGTTTGACTCACACCTGAGTAGCTTTGCCCAAGTCGGGTCCCTTCATTACGGGGCTGCAGACTGTCTGCCCTCCACGATGTTTTATATAACAACATAATATTATATCTCTGTAACTTTCCCACCTTTGAATGATTGAAGTCCACTTGTTGGTGGGTGAGAAAAACATGATCGAAAATACATATACTCAACGTCAGTGACACAAACCCTTTCTGATGGCGAATTATTACTCTTATCTTATTAACTGCCTTTTGGCTATATCTGCCGTTGTATTGGTTGATGGAGCATATGTGTCGACCTCATGCGGGTGGTAGCTGGCGGGAGGATCTGAGGAGACTCTCAAGGCTGCGGCCGAAAGCCGCACAACGTGGGACCCCATTCCCTTGAGGTGAGCGGTAGACTCATGACACGCTCTGCGGCTAGTAGCCGTGCTAATCATGCAATTGGTGGTGATGCCATACACTTACATCACGTCTGCAGGAGCGGCGGTCTGGCAGGTGGTGGCGCTCACGGAGGGTTTACGGCCAGTGTGCCTATTTGCCTAAACCGTGTGATGTACATTCACTGTGGCTGGATTCGTTCGTATTCTGTATGGCGTTTACACGCATTGACATGCGCGATTTCGGTCGATGTTTGTGCTTACGCACTAACAAGGGGCCAAGCCTTTTTTACTGGTTCGCCAGTTATTTTGCTGTGGACTACGGTCCAGTTCCCGAATTAGCGTTCCCTCCAGGGGGAGTGCATCAAAATGGTTGGCACTCACCGTGCACGGCGTGTACCGTGGGGCCGTGTACCTCCCCTACATTTTTTTAAATAATTGTAGGAGAGCGAAGCCCTTGTATCGGGTATTTTGTATAAATATATTTTGAGCCTTTTCCGAGCGGGAAGGGATAAATGATAATAAATTAATAATGTAAACCTGATACAAATGGAATAGGGATGTTTTATGTTCTTAACCTTTTTTGAGCCCTGTCTTCGTGAACGGGGTTCACTTAGCTTATAAGGCACTACCAACAGCTTTCAATTGCTCTAGTGAATATTCATTCTTCCAAAAGACACCTAAAAGAACTAAGTTACTAAACAAACACAACGTAAATAAGGGTCCTAACTAAGACGATCACGCCAAAAATATTACAAACGGCCTATTATTAAACCATTAGAAAGATCATTTAGAAAGATCTAAACAAAACGTATTTATCTTGTTCACATATATATAATTTTTATTATAAAGGTGAATTAATAATATTTAATATAATATTTTTTATTACAATGAGAGGGGGGGATAATCGTTACCAACTCAAGCAAGTTGGCCAAGCGTGATATGAGGAATCCTATGGGGGAAACCCTATGAGGATTTTTACGAGGAGGCCTATGTACAACATATAGCTGAGAACATATGGACTTCTTTTATAGATTTCTCTCCTAGTGGATAGTTCTGGGTGTTTTATTTTATATTATGTTTTTTACCCACGTCCCGGGTGGAAGATTTATAAAATCTTGGTATGTATGTTACGTATATTTGTCTGTTTAATAAAACAGTTTCCCTGTCCGCAAAAAGACACAATAGTTCAATTAAGATTAATAATAATAATCATGTTGACTCGCCGGAGCGTAAAATAGTAAACAGTGTTAACTTAACACCCTGTAACCTAAGCAGTTTGATGTATTTAGAAGTGCAAGGTGTAGTTGGACTCCACTACGTCGGAGTGTGAAGTAGGAATAACACGACGTACGCGAAATTTAAAATATAATTTGAGTTAGTCGTTGTATGGATCGCATTCAGAGTGGCAGTTTTATAGTTCCGGTGTCATACTAGAAACATGTATAATCCTTTTCTACGTCAATTTACCCTAAAATTACTTCTAAGTTGTTTTTAATGTTGACCGAAGCGGATATATATCCGTTTCGGTCAACATTGATCGATATAATTTAAGATAAGACAATATTCATATTTACTTATTTTTTTTTAGTATTTATGTGTAAAAATAGTAAAATTTCAGCCTATCTACATCCAAATGTCTCATTTCACACACTCTCATTTCTAAGAGAGAAGTGGACTTTAAAGATACTTACTTACTTACTAAATAATTAGGCAGGTGCAATTCGTCGTCCTGATCCAGTTTTCATATGTCCTCTACATATTTTATTTCTTTAACGTTTTTTTTTTGTAGAATAGAGTGACAAACAAGCACACAGTTCACCTGATGGCAAGTAGAAGCTGTGGACCATATACATCTACATTTATTATGGATTAGGAATCAAAATGCAGATGAGTTGTCACCCCTAAAGATTAAGATCGAATGCCTCGTTTCTAGAAAAATAGATCTCCGTTTTTCTACACTCGTCGAACAAATCACAGCAGCATTAAGCTGCTATTTAACGGTAGTATTCTGAGAGAACGTGGTCCTACTCTGACTCATTCGTGCTACAACTATATTGGTGTATCGTGACTCTAACACGTCAAGTCATGTATGTTTACTCACCACGTACTTTGTTAATGAGCTTGTGTAAAAACAGCATTTAGAATTTTATTTTCTATAACAATTTCATCTTTGCCCGTGGGGATCGAACTCGGGTTGTTCGCTTACAGTGGTAGTTATAACGTGCGCCCAGAGACTGTTACCACAGCTCTTCTAATTACATGTTTGTTAACACAGAAGTTTTAATATGTTTCTCGTCTTATCATATTGTGGAGGATACTTATTACGTTGAATTACATTACGAAGTACCATAAACCACCTTTAACAATTAAGCTTAGTTGATTTAAAGTTTTCACATTATTCTACTTACCTCCCTTCCATTAGATTTTTTATAAGAAAACTAAAAAACGGTAACTAAGTACCAGATTACATAATAAACGCTGTAAGCATTTAAACTTAGTAATGTATGATATATAAAAGATGCGTCATTAATTTCGAGATCTGAACAGTGGTTTATATAAAACAATGTTGGTTTTTTACTCCGTAGAGTTTTCTTTTGAATCGTGAAGAAGTTTTGCATGCATAAATTGAACTTGAAACATCTTATGTATGGTAGAGCTATGCCGCAGCTATATTAATTGCTGCGAATGGTTCGGCTCGACCGAGGAAGGACCACGCTCTCACGGAATACGGGCGTAAAATAGTCGAATAATGCTACTGTGTTTCATTTGGTGAGTATATCTGGAGGCCCTTTTTACTGGAAAAGAGGCATTCCATCTTAGTCCTCACGGCTGACAACACATCTGCATTTTGAATGGGTTGGCTCGACCGGGAAAGGACCACGCTCTCACGGAATACGGGCGTAAAATAGTCGAATAATGCTACTGTGTTTCATTTGGTGAGTATATCTGGAGGCCCTTTTTACTGGAAAAGAAGCATTCCATCTTAGTCCTTACGGCTGACAACACATCTGCATTTTGGTTCGCAAACGAAGATGAATGTAGATGTCTATGGGCCGCAGCAACCACTTGCCATCAGGTAGACTGTGTGCTAGCTTTATCACCCTTATACTATAAAAAATCCAGACATGAAATAATTGTTTGTAAAGCGTACGAGCGTCTGTACTGTATTGCCGCAACCAAGCGTTTAGCTACTGTGCTACCAAGCTCCCCCCCCCCCCCCCCCGAATATTTAGATTTAGATTTTTTAACAATAATTCACTTCTTCGTTGAACGTTTTTTCACGTATGTTTTAGTTATTTCCGGTTACTATTTATTACGATATTAAAGTAGGAATAAGAAAGCAGCCATTTTGGCGGTATGTGGAACACACAACCTATAGTAGCCTATAGACACCTGCAAACTAATTCAAACAAAGGAGGGCATCGTTTCAAAAAGGAAGAACGCGGTAGAACCATACTTCAGCTTATGACTTATGGTTGTAGCATAAAAAGATCTTCTCGACCGGGGTAGAATCACGCTCTCACAGAATACCAGCGTAAAATAGCAGTCTAATGCTACTGTGGTTCAAGTGATGGGTGTAGAGAACAGTGGACCCTTTTCACTAGAAACAAGGCGTTCCATCTTTGTTCTCAGATGCATCTTCATTCTTAATCGAAGATAGATGCAGATGTCTATGAGACACAGTTTTCATTCACCATTAGGCGGGCTGTGTGCTCCTTTGTTACCCTTCTTCTATAAAATAAGAGCGTTACGATACGTCGTCACCATTGAGGTTCCACCACTCATCATAATGATGAAATGCCACACAGCTTGTTATTATACTAGCTGCCTTGTGAATAACAAATCTATTATATTCTTGATTAAGACAAATCCGTATATTTTCATTATCCTTCACGGAATTGATTCGTGTAGGAGCATTACTTATTTATGTCTTTGTTTATGTGGATATAGAATATTTCACTTTCATACCCCTCATTATCGTTATTCTATTAATATGATTATTTTTGTCGGCGTATTAGAGTAATTAAATAATAAATTCAAAGTAGTAACTTACTAGATTGATGATCTGATCATTTGAATTAAACGACGCAGCTTTATAAAACATATTAGTAAAGGTAACAGAGCAGAGGCCCATCAGATTGTAGGAGGATATAAAATGCAGATATTAAATCGTATTGAAGCACCTAACACACTTGCAACGTGGTTCTTTCAAAGTAAATATTTGTAATGCTTATAATAGTATATACGTAGGACTTACTGCTAAAAGAAATTCTCTTCTAATCAACTCTCTTCTAATTTCTTTGTACCGTGGTATATGTCATACAATAAGCGTGTATGGAATGTGAAACTATATTATATATTGTTTGACATTGCAAAACAGAGGAAAAGAAAAACGGAAAGAAAATTACAATGTTTATGTGTCAATCAATGTATAAGTGTTTTTAATACTGTGATAATTATTGTGTTGGTCTTATCTATTTTAAAATGTAATTACGACAGAAAGAATAAAGAATTCAATATACATTTTACTGTTCGAAAAGGGAATTTTTTAAATAATTTTACCTTAAAATAAGAAACATATAAACATAAAAGTTCCAATGCTTACATTTATTAATGACTTTTTAAAGCCGTTTTAGCGAATAATATAATATTTTATGGCAGTAAGTTCATGGTAAAAGAATATAAAATAAAAAGGCTAAAGCTCTAGCAGACAATCTGTTGCCATTTTTAGGCGGCAAGTCAAGTTTTTATCTATGGATAAAAAATCTACAGAAAAACTATATGTTCACGATTCACGCAAAAACTACTAGACTGGTTTACATGAAAGTTGGTGTGTAGGCAGTAAATGATGGCGTATAACCACAGAATAAATAATAGTGGTATAACATATAGGCAACTTTTTATCCACTTACGGAAGAGTTAAAAAAAGTCATGTTTTTCTTTTTTTTCTAAGTTTATTGTCGTAATGGTTGTTGTAGTTCTATTAGTCATGAAGCGGATTTAGCTATACGTATTACGTACTTTAAGTCTATAAAGAACTTACCAGAAAAGACAGAATAAGGACTGCCGGGCCAGCTAGTAAACAATAAATAAACTTAAATTATGTCACGATGATCAAAATATAACGTTGGACAAATTTCTTTAATCGAATTAGCAATTCACGCTTTCTCATATTGCCAAATCAATCTCCGTTTCGTTTATATTGCTGCTTATCATAATTCAAATGTTACGTAGGTATTCTATATTTTAATGAAGTTGACAAAATTATAAATTTAAATGACTTTAGTAACTTTAGGGCTGGAAATTGTTTGCATAAAAAGTTAGCGGGCCCTTTTAGTGGCTTTTTGTGCTTGTTTATCAAGTGTCAGGTAGTTGGTACAATGTTTTTTACATTTCAAAACTTAAGGGTTTTAAGCGTTACATTATAAGGTTACAAGACAGAGTAATAATTTTCGTGTAAATATTCTTTATGTACGTTTTACTTCTGAATTGAAGCGCAAGTGAATGTTAAATTATTGAAAATGTAATGTATTTTTTTGTTAAATGTAATTTCATGAAATTTTAATCTGTATTCCACCTAGTTTAAATCATAGTTACAAACCCATGCCGTTACTTAAAAGCCCGCTGGATCTCATCACTATATACGATACCTTAATTTTACCGGAAGCGCGCACGGTTTCGGAATGCGTGTTTTATGCAGAATATATTAATTTCGAGCCCATAATATGGCTTATGTGGAAAGTATACATACCTATATATTTCTTTCCAAAGATGGTGCTAATTTCATTTCGATGGTAACACTCCTATATGCACAGTGTCTAATATGTCTGCTCTGTCGGTCCGTATTTCTTATGTTTTTAAATATTAGATAATATAGTTTTAAAAGTTTATAATTATTTAAATAAGTTTTAAAAACCCCAAATAAGATGCTGGTGATTGTGTTTTACAAATATCATGTAACATAATATTGTTGTGATTTATACGATTCTGATTTTCAAAAATTGTTTCAGATTTTAATATTAACGATTCTGGCTGGTGGGACTCAGGCGGGATATCTATATCAAAAACCAACTATACCATTTGAACTGCCAGCAAGAGAGAGGGTAAATGTACTGAATCAAAAAACTGCCAATGAGATTACATTTCAATCACACGGAAGTGCGGTGTCTTATTCTGTGCCTTTTGAAGACTATCATTACCTAAAACATCACAAAGCGGAATATCACAACTCCCCATACAACGATCCCCACGCTACCCACGATTCTACGGTATTACAGAAAATAGTTCAACAATCAAAAAATGCTTACGCAAAACCTAATGAAGTGATACGTCAACCAGTATTAATTCCCAACCAAAATGTTAACAATGAAGACAATATCGCCATAGTGCAGAATGTAATTCAACAATCAGAAAATGTTTTCGCAAAACCCAATGTAGTTCTACGTGAACCAGAATTAATTTCTAATCAAAATGTTCACAATAAAGGCAATGTCGCTATAGTACAGAATGTAATTCAACAATCAGAAAATTCTCTCGTAAAACCTGATGTAGTGCCAAGTGAACCAATTTTAAGTTCCAACCAAAATATCAACAATGAAGACAATGTCGTAATAGTACACAATCTAATTCGAGAATTAGAAAATGCTTTCGCAAAACCTGATATAGTGCCAAGGGAACCAGTTTCAATTCCCAATCAAAACGTTAACACTGAAGACAATGTCGCAATAGTACAAAATGTAATTCAAGAATTAGAAAGTGGTTTCGCTAAACCTGATGAAGTGCCAAGTGACCCAACATTAATAAGTAACCAAAATATTAACCATGACGGTAATGTCGCTATAGTACAAAATGTAATTCAACAAAGTGAATCAAGTTTCGCTACAAATGCTCCTATTAACAATCAGTTACTTAATTTTCCCGACAACCGTGCAATAATACAGAACACAGTTCAGTCAGAAGCCACTTATTTTCAGCCAGATGTACGGGATAATGTTGAACCAATCGTTACTAAGGATATTTATTTTCACGTTCCACCACCCGATATTGAAGAAATACCCGTGTACCGACCTCCTGTACCTCCGAAAAAGATCTATAAGATAATATTCATTAAAGTACCTAATCAAGAATCTGCGAATACAATACAACTACGGCAAGCATTTTACAATCGAATAGCTCCCGTCGAAGACAAAACCTTAATATATGTCCTAGTTAAAAGGCCTGAACCTGTACAAGTTTTACCTTTACCACCAAAACCAGTACCCTCTGAACATGAAGTGTTCTTTGTGAATTATAGAGCCCAGAAGATAAGTGCTCCTTTACCTGAACACGGTAATTTATTACAAGAAAATACTGATTTGAACGTGGGACCAATTTTACAACCAGGATTAGTAAATGGCAAGCGTTAAGGTATATCATATTCAAATATTCGATTTATCTTTTCTGTTTTGTTTTTGTTTTACTAAATATATAACTTTATTATATGTTGTGAGTTAATACTTGATGCCTTTATAATGTTTAATATTGAACTGTGTTTGCCGTGCGAAATGCTGAAGCCTAATAATTATTTATTAATAATGAATACTAGCAATAGTCAAAGAAAGAAAGAAATAGTCAAAGTTTATACGTGGTAGAGCCATGCTTCAGTTATATTAGTAGTATAGTTGTAGCACGAATGGGTCGGCTCGACCGGGGAAGGACCACGCTCTCATAGAATACCAGCGTAAAATAGTAGCTTAACGCTGCTGTGTTTCGTATGATGAGTGTAGAGAACCGGAGACCCTTTTTACTGGAAACGAGGCATTTCATCTTAGTTTTCACGGGTGACAACGCATCTGCATTTTGATTCGTCGGCCACTTACCATCAGGTGGACTGTGTGCTCGTTTGTCGCCCTATCCTATATAAAAAAGAAGTTTATGTACCAGTAAGTAGGTTATAAAGGTTTTTGTGTCTTTTTGTTTCAGTTAGTAAATAAATTAATTGAAACAATGCTATGAGTTAATAATCTCTGTAACATTTCTTCTTGATTCTTATAAAACGGCGATATTTTTAGTCTATGTTTTAAACGTGTAGACTTGTCAAGTTGTTTTTGTTTTGTTGATTTCTATTATTATTATCACTTTAAACAATAATTTCATTGCTGAACAACTAATCCTATAGATGACTATAAAGTTCGGACCTGGGCTGCCTGCGTCCATCCATAGCGGTAGGTCACCTCTCAAAGCGTTATATAGTACGAGGCTGCCACTCAAGAACCTTTCTTTCTCACCAGTTGTTGGTTCTTTGAGCTATACGGCTGGTCCATTGCCACTTCAACTTACTGATAGGCTGGGCTATGTTAGTTACTCCTGTTCTTCTGCCGATATCCTCATAAAAGGTTTTTTACTACAGAGAAATTCTGAGCATAACTTTTCCATAGCACGGCTTCGTTGATATCGTTGTATTAATGTAATTATCGTAAAAAATAAATAAAAAGGTGTCCTAATTTAATATTTATGACCCGTTTAATGTGCAATAGTAAAGTGAAAATTATATTAGATGTCACGTCGTTTGTCTGCGATGGACTCCTAAACTACATAACCGATTTTAATCAAATTTGCACACCGTGTGCAGTTTGGTCCATCTTGAGAGATAGGATAGTTTTTTTGGCCACAATTTTTTTTTGCGAATTTAAAGATTTTTAATAGGACATGACCAATTGTAGTCGAAAAGAGCAGAACAACGTATGCCTAGCAAGCTAGTATATATATTTAAACTACACAATATTTATGTGTCATTAAATTTAAAGACTACAGTGACCGTACAGTGGTGGTGTAAGAATTTCCACTACCATATTTTATTTAAAAGAATAAGAGTCATAAACGAGCACACGATCCACCTGATGACAAGTGGACGCTGTGTCCCATAGACATCTACATTTAACCTCGGTTAGGAATCAAAATGCAGATGTCATTCCTGAGGAATAAGATGGAATACCTCGATTCCAGTAAAACGGGTCTCCGCTTCTCACTATACGAAACACAGCAGCATCAAGCTGCTATTTTACGCTGATATACCATGAGGCCGTGGTCCCTTTCGTGCTACAACCATAATATAGCTGCAGCGTGGCTCTACCACGTATATCGTCCCGTGAGTGTTGTAAAAGGTGTCAAAAAGAAACGAACCAGGAGAGGGGTAGCAGCACCTCCCTAATAACAACCAGAAAATAAAAAACTGCAAAAAAAAAAACTGTTGCAACCCGTCTGCTAAGTATGCCAAGTATCTTCTTTATGCGAAGGCCCATGTGCAGCGGTGGACTTTCATAGGTATAAGTAAAAATGTTCAAAATTAAAATTATTATGTTTTATTGTGTCCATTTTTTAAAAATCGTAAACGCGAAGCGAATTTGAAAATTTACTGACTCTTAGTGTTACCGTTACAATCGTTACGGTCGATTAAGATGTTTTTATTATAGTTAATATTAACATTAGATAAAAATTACATAATTTAACGGGATGAACATACATCATCATCATCATCATTATTACAGCCCTTCACAAGCCCACTGCTGAACTTAGGCCTCCCCCAATGTATGCCACAAAGCGTGGTCGTGAGCCACCTGCATCCATCGACTTCCTGCATGTCTTACCAGGTCGTCACTCCATTTAGTGGGGGGTCGCCCTACACTTCGCCTACCAGTACGCGGCTGCCACTCGAGAATCTTTTTTCCCCAATGGTTGTCGGTTTTCGAGCTATATGGCCGGCCCATTGCCACTTCAGCTTACTAATCCGTTGGGCTATGTCGGTTACTCTGGTTCTACTGCGGATATCCTCATTTCTAAGTTTATCACGCAGAGAAACCCCGAGCACAGCCCTCGCCATAGCTCGCTGAGCAACTTTAAGCATCCTCATACGGCCAGTAATGAAGGACCACGTCTCGGTTCCGTAGGTCATCACCGGCAACACGCACTGGTTGCACAATATCCCCCCATGAATGTACATAGTAAGATTTAATTAATATACTGCAATAGCTAACAGATGCTTTAAAATGGAATTATAAGGCAGCATATTATTAAGTTCTTAATAATTTCTAAACTATATTGCGTCGTAAAAAATTATATAACTATCAGTGTTGTATAATCAGTGAAATTTTTATGCCTAATCCAATAGGTAAAACCAAATTATATATTTCACACGCGGCCGCATAAATAAATGAAATTGAGCTTTTGCGTGTTCCCATTAATTTCAATTTTATAAATCCTACTTGATCAGAGTTCAGTGGCATTAAGGGAATATAGTAAGTCAGCTCAAATTCTAATTTCGCCCCACTTCCCCGCGCATCGTATGCTATGTACCGACATGTTTGTAATCACTAATACTGTAAGTAGATAGGTCGTTAGATACATATTTAATTAGATTTATCATATTTATGCCTGTTTCTTTACGCCAACCCAGTCGCTTCTTATTTTTATTACGGTTATTTCCCATTTTAATTTTATGTCGTCCTGTTGCGTAATGTGTACTCTGATCGTAAGTGACACCACTTCTCCATTCAAAACTGAAGCGATACCAACCGGGCGGCAGGAAACAAGCTTCAAGGCGCCGATAGTTTAGGTAATTTCTTTTTACAGTGAAAATAATGGTATTTTTAAAAAATAACATAAGCCCTGCTTTATAGTTAGTTCAGTTAGTATGCAAAGTTTCGTGATCTAATTTAAAGTATTTTATGAATAACAGCAGTTTATTGTTCAGTTTGGAGGTAACTTTGGATTTTTTTTTCATCGAGATAATTTTACGGAATCGTGTTTTCGTCTAACATAGTACTTAACATTAATCCTTAAGTTTATCATATATTTATTTAAAAATTAATGCTGCAATATTTTCGGCATAATGGAGGATCTTGCGAAGCCATTTGAGATAGTGTTTTTAATATTTACCCTTAATAAATCATTTATAAAATTTGGAGAATTCCCATTCCATCCAATATATAAACACTAGAGGACGATTTTGATTCGAATTGGGCTCAGCAACGCAGTCAAGAAATATAATTAATTATATTTTGTTTTATTTGAACATAGTATATAAGTATTTTACCTTTGCTTTCCAAAGTTTTGGAATAAAGATTTTGAACATGTGCAGTAACATTTTTATCGCGGTAGAGCCATTTCGCAACTACACTCTGGTTGCATCACGAATGGCTCGCATCGATCGGGGAAGGAACACTCACAACACAACACACAATACCAGCGTAAAATAGCACCTTATTGCTGATGTGTTTTGTATGGTGAGTGTAGAGAATCGGAGGCGCTTTTTGCTGTAAGAGGCATTGTATCTTAAGCAAGGTTTAGACGAAGCCAGTAACGCTGGCGCCAATCCTCAGACAAGCCAGCGCTGGCCTGGCCCGTGTTGTTTAGATGAGGCGAAATGGATTCATTTCATTCGTAGATTATTTTTGTAAATCGTTGTATTAAATTAATGATTTTTTAAACTTGAACTGAAAAATAATGTTTATCATATACATACATCAAATATAAGAATGTGTACAATATTAGGTACTAGTAAAATTTTTATATTATAAATTATTTATTCTCGCGCGGGGCTTGCGGGGCACGCGGGCAGCCGTCACTGGCTTGAAAAATAGGCAAGCGCCTTTATTTTCGCCAGTGCTGGCAGCCAGCGCTGGCTTGTTTAAAAAACTGTTCATACGAGGCCAATAACAATCTAGCGCTGGGTGCCAGTCAAACTGGCAGCCAACACTGGCTTTATCTAAACCTTGCTTTAGTCCTCGGAGGTGACGATGCAACTATATTCCTTAATTGAAGATAGACGTAGGCTATATGTCACAGCTTCTACGTACCATTAGGTGGCCAGGCTTGTGTACGCGTTTTTGTTACCCATATATTTATTTATTTGTGATTTTTTGGGGGCTAATATTTATATATACATTTACGTGAGTGTGTACTCTAAGACGTATCCTGTCGGTTCTATAGTGAATAAATTAAAGTTTATGCGAAACGTACACGTGTCAATCCAAATCACAAAAGAGGTAAAATTTCACCAAATGAAGTCATCGCAGATATAAATTCTTATTTTTTTTTTATAGAATAGGGGGCAAACGAGCATGTGGCTCACCTGATGTTAAGTGACTACCGCCGGCCATGATCAACCGTCTTATATGTTATACTTTTTTTTAATTCGTACTAGGTGTAATGTGAAGATTGTAACGCGAATCATAATAATTTACTACATAAAAATCATGAAGATGACACCAAAATTGCTTTTTAAATTTGTGAATTGCAGTGTGAATATCGAACAGGCTTGGGAACATAAAAGTAAAGTTACAGCCTATATACGTCCCACTGTTGGGCACAGGCCTCCCTTCGTTTCTGAGAGGGTTTTAGGGCAAGGAAGTGTCCGCCGCGCTGCCCCAATGCGTGTTGGCGAACTTCACATGTCTTCGAAATATTTTTTTTTCTTATTCCTCAGACATGTAGGTTTCCTCACTATGTTTTCCTTCACCACCGAGCACGTGGTAAATCAGCACTTAAATTGCAATTAACAATTTCATTGGTGCCGGCGGGGGTCGAACCCGGGTTACTCGCGGTCTGTTATATTTACAGCGAGCGTTACCCATCTGAGCTACCACGGCTCTGTCTAATATATATATATATATATATATATATATATATATATATAACTCACCAAAATCGAACAGGCTTGGGAACGTGAGGTGATCGATTCTCTTTCGATGACTCACACGACATTATAACGACTAATTTATCGTTCCTATTATACAAAAATAAAGTTGGAAAAGCGGGGGCTATCCGCATACTACTAAGACATGAATAATAATTTTTAAAATCTTTGTCCGTCTATGTGTCTGTTTCTTTACCCGAACTAACCTTAGCAACTAGTGAACCGACTGTAATAAATCTTGACGAATACGAGTAGATAGAGAAAACTGCTAGGCTTTATTTCAGGCTATATTTTATCAAAAAAAAAAAAACTTGTAGAAGTTTTTGAGAAATCAAAGAATTGATAGAATATAAGGACATTGAAATTACAGTTTTATTAATTTCTCTTTATGGTTTAAGAGCTAGCAACATTTTTGTGAGAGAATAGGCTAGTTTTTACAAAAAAAAAATCATTAAGTTTATTTAATTTATTATTATTATATATACTATATTATTTAAATTACAATCTTAAAACTATTTGAATAATTATTATTTTAGCTCTACAGGTACGACGCAAACCAATGTAACTGGGCCGTATACTGTCCGGGAGAGTGAGAGAATAGGCATATCTTAAAATTAGCTTATTTAAGTTTCTCGTTTTACCAACGATGCTGGCTCCCACACTATTAGATTGAATATTGCAAAGAAGTGGAAACGTATTTCGCTAATAGAAAGTTAACTTTGTAACTCAACGAACTATATACATTTTCTTCGCTCGTGACTAAGATGATAAGCACATTAGCCTTAAAACACTAAGGATTTATTATACGATTAAGACTAGCGATCTAATCATTAGAAATGTGTGATAAAAACTAGGTTCTAAATCGCTTAGTCCAGTACTTATTTAAAACTTTCACTGTCCAGTTTCCAGACACAAATCCTCATTATAACGACTAAAAATAAAAATAAAACTGCGTTTGTCTACCAGCTTAATAAGCGTAGCCACTAAGACAAAATCCTCTGTAATCTCTATTGTGGAGGCCTTTGTTCAACAGTTAACTTTATATGCGTGCAACATGGCTCTACCACGTATTTTATACGTGGTAGAGCCATGCTGCGGTTATATTAGTAGTATAGTTGTAGCGTGAATGGGTCAGCTCGACCGGGGAAGAACCACACTCTCACAGAATACCAGCGTCAAATAGTAACTTAATGCTGCTGTGTATCGTATGGTGTGTGTAGAGAACCGGAGACCCTTTTTACTGAAAACGAGGCATTCCATTTTATTCCCCAGGGGTGACAACGGATCTGCATTTTGATTCGTAATCGAGGATAGATGTAGATGTCTATGGGCCACAGCAAGCACTTATCATTAGGTGGACTGTGTGCTCGTTTGTTATCCTATCCTATATAAAAAATGCGCTGTAATAAATTAATGAACGATATTAACAACAAAAAAATTGTATTCGGAAAAATATATCTACGCTATACAGGGTTATTTTGCAAAAAAAAAAATAGTAACAAAAACGAGACCTTTAAATAGTTTTTCCAACTTACATTATTCCATGTTAATTACTTTTGTGAGTTGATGTAAACAGCAAAACAACCCAATTCATGTATCACTGCGTAGTTAGATATACCATTTGCCCTCGGGTGTAGAATAAAACGCGTGCAGAAGACTAGGGCTGACCTTTCTGAATAAACGGAAATTACACCTTATCTCTAACAGCGATAGAGTGTTGCCTGCCGCCGGCAATTGTTGAGCGGTATCCGAATTGAGCTTATACTTATACTTCTAACAAAGAAATGGTGAAAAAGTCTTTTAATTTGTAAAATTAAGTTTTATCGAAGGTCACGTTTAGATAACAAACACGACAAAGCAAAGCAACAGGATTCTCTGTTATATATAAAACTGAATATCTCGTGGAATCTTGATGTGAATTCGGCCTTTAGTTTCCTCGATAACAGTTATATTAGTCAGAAGTTGTAATAATTTTATGCGTACTGATGCTGGCACTACACCTCACTAGTAGACCTTACTAATATGATAAATTTGAGAGAAAGAGAGCAAAAAATGTGTTTGTTCCTGTTTGTTCTTAGATCACGCTTTGATCCAGCCGTCCATTTAGTTAGTCCTCAGATTTTACTGAAAGGCATAGAAGTTGAGTATGTCGGAGAATAGAACATAGGATTCTTGTTATAACAAAAAGAAGTTTAGTTAAAGAAGTAAATCGAACTTAAGCTGAGCGAAGTCGACAGGTAACAAAAAGTAAATAATACCTTTGATTTTTGTAAATTAAATACACAACACTTTTTATTAAACTGTAATAAGTCATTTTAGAATTTTTTAGAGCCATGGTAGTCTAGGTGGTTAACGCTCGCTGTAAATTTCACAGTACGCAAGCAAACCGGGTTCGATCCCCACCGGCACCTACAAAATTCTTAATTGCAATTTTAAATGCTGATTTACCACGTGCTCGGCGGTGAATGAAAACATTGTGGGAAAACCTGCATGTCTGAGAAGTAAGAAAAAAATTGAAGACATGTGAAGTTCGCCAACACGCTTTGGGGCAGCGCGGCGGACACTTCCTTGCCTCTCAGAAATAAGGGGGGGGGCTGTGCCCAGCAGTGAGACGTATATAGGCTGTAACTATAAGTAATTTTTGGTCATATGCTTATCGATCAGTAGATCATGAGTTACGGCCACGCATGGTGAGTGGATTGGCGATTGCATTATTATGACACACTTTGGCGGTGCCCCATATCGCCATATTTGGTGTAACATATAATAAATGTTACCAACATTTCCGACACTCAAAATTGTTATAAGAATTTTAAATTGTAAAATTTCACGGTATTTAAATTGTACTTGAAATTATTTTTTTTTCTTAGAAATGTAGACCAGCCATTTGATAAATTTTCACTTTACAACTAATGAAATTGAAATTAACTTTTTTTTAAATAGAATAAGAGTGATAATAGAGCACACAGTCAACCTGATGGTAAGTGGATGCTGTGGCCCGTAGACATCTACATGTATCCTCGATTAAGAATCAAAACGAGGATCCGGGGTCATCTCTGAGGACTAAAATGGAATGCCTCGTTTCCAGTAATAAAGGGCTTCCGGTTCTCTACTACTCTACGCTATTTTACGCTGGTATTATGTGAGGGCGTGGTCCTTCTCTTAGTTTTAGCTAGTATCGAACTTGAGTAGCTTGTGTACTATAAAATTAAAGACAAGCACTTATCCCCTGAGCTACTAATAAAATTTAAGTTAATTTTGTACACTACTTGTACAACTAGCATTATACGTACCTAATTTAAGCTATTTTGTAGTTTTCAGCATGAAGAATTTGAAAGCTGAAAGGTGCTAAAAATATTAAGTAGCCATAGTAAGAGAACAATTCCTTAGACAAAGTCGGGACACAATGGCATAGTATTTCTCTTATTAGTATCTGCGAAGTTGCGGTGTGAGAAATAATGCTCATTTTCCAAATCTTTGTGGTTTTATTTTCCACTTGTAGCAGTAGAGTACTTTCTGTAGCACATTGAAAATTATGTTGTACTGAAAAATAAACCGAAAGAGCTTCAATTTTTTCGCTTTTTTAATTAAAGCAATCACTTTAGTGGAGTTTCGTATAGTTTCCTTGCCAAAATTTAACCGGGAAGCAATTTTCGTATACGAGTAAAGGTTTAAGTTTACCTCGTTATTTTAAAACTGATTAGAAAGCTACTACTCTAATGTATTTAACGCATTTAAAATATCTTCTTTTTCATTACATTATAAGAGTCCATACACCTGAACATATGCCTCTTTCGTTGTATGAAGGATTTACCCTAATCGTGATGCATCTTTTTATTTTTATTAAATAAAAAAAAACATAAACACTCACGCCTGCCACCTAGAGGGGTAGGCAGAGACTACAGACTTCCATTTAGCACGATACTGACATACCTCTCTCGCCTCTTCCACATCCATATACCTACGCATACATGCTCGTCGGTTAAGGGTACTCTTAATTTGGCCCACTTTTAGTATATCGCCAATTTGGTCGACAAACTTCCGCCTAGGACGTCCCTTTCCGACTCTTCCATTCACTTCTGCAATATATATTTGCTTTGTCAGTCTTTCCGCAGTTATTCTTTCTACATGACCAAAATTGATGAATTAATACAAAACATGATTCAATATACTTATAAATTATATAGTTATATTAAATATATAATCATAATAAAATATAAAATTTATTAATTAAATATTATCTACATAATAACATCTATGTTTACACACACACACACACACACACACACACACACACACACACACAAACACACTACACACACACACACACACACACACACACACACAAACACACACACACACACACACACACACACACACACACACACACACACACACGAACGCGTGCACGCGCGCACTCATCTATACAAAAAAAAAAACAAAAAAAACAAAGAATTATAGTTTCATCAATTGAATTTTTATTTTTTTCAAACATCTAGGTACCTACTTAGTTTATATATTTATATTGTGGGAAAAAACTGGCGCCTGAAATACAGGTTCTTTACTACATTAAGAGCCACGGATGTTACATTTATTCGCTAAAAGTTGTTGGTGAAATAAAGCATTAATTGGTGGTGTCTTTAATTACCGATGAAACTTAAGAAATTAAGTGGAAAACATGTTTAGAAATATTTTTATTAATGGCTTATTTGGAATTGATCTTTTTATCACAGATTGGTCAAGTAAAATACTTGACTTAATATCTAATTAGATTACATAGTGGTATCACTGGAATGGTCAATAAAATTGTGCTCTCGCAAAAGTTTCAATTATATTAGGCATTGTAGTCAATTTAAATGTACCGAGGTTTCGTTTAACAGCTAGGGTGGATCATAATTGGTCTTACTATTGTTATAGGAGCAGAAAACTGCTAAAATGTAATTACCACATAGACCCATAAAACCAAATAGACCTAACGTTCCAATTTAAAAAAAAACGTTCAATTATTTGGACACTCATATATCTACTACGCTTTAACTGAGATTCAATTAATATTTTTAATTTTTATTGCACGTTGCCCCTTTGACCAATTTCAACTATTCCGGTTCAATACATATGATAAATCTTGCGTAAAATTTTGTTATGGGACATAATATGTTCATACTATAACTTTATATTGTATTTCTGTTATGAGAGTTTGTTACAGTCATCACAAGATTTAGTTGGTAGAGCTATGCTGCAGCTATATTAGTAACACGAATGGGTCGGCTCGACCGGGAAAGAACCACGCTCTCACAGAATACCAAAGTAAAATAGCAGCTTAACGCTGCTGTATTTTGTATGGTAGGTGTAGAGAACCGGAGACCCTTTTTACTGGAAACAAGGCATTCCATCTAAGTCCTTACAACCTTGGTGACAACGCATCTGTATTTAAATCGAGGATAGATGTAAATGTCTACGGGCCCAGCAACCACTTACTATCAGGTGGACTGTGTAATTGTCACCTTTATCTTATATAAAAATATAAGATAAAGGTGACAATTACACAGTAATATATACATTTGAAAGCTTCAAATAACATAAATTCTATATATATATGACGTCAAGAGTAGATAAGACGGCTTGATGGGATCGGATCTTTTAAAACAACTAGACGCTTCTATAGACATGAAAAACCAAATACTACGTGCACAAAACACAAATATACCCATTCTATATAACTCCCCATATGAACTATCAACAGAAAAGCAAAGCAAAGCTTAAGATCTCAACAGATAAAAAATCTCTCTCACCTAGGAGTGCACTTGACCATATGGTCCCTGCCGGCGTACTATCTTATGTTAAAATAAATGAGTTAGGAGAAGACAACCAAAAATCTATAAAAAATCAATGTAGAAAAAGATTAACGACCACAAAGACACATAGCTTGGTCGAAGGCTATAAAATAGTGACACGAGTCCTATGGAAATATCATCATTCCCGGAAAAATAACACGGATGAACTAAATGCGTTGAAAGCAATAATATTGCCAGCACATATATCTATTCTACCCTTATAAGCAGTACTACTTCAACACCTGAAACATTTTATAACTCACAAACTTGTGAAGTAATATATACAAAAATACTCAACGAATTTTAACAACACATAATTTTATTTTTAATATTCAGTTAATTTGGTAATTAATTAATTATAGTATATAGTATAGTATATGTAGTGTCAGTGAAAATGCTAATAAGATAAGTAAGTAGTATTATAGCACAAGTAAGATTATTATTTTAAAAGTAATTGTAAAAATATTAATATTCATACATTAATCATTATATAATGTCAATTAGTAATGTTACATAACCAATTGTCATTAATTTATCTCTGTATTTATGTCAATTAATTAATTAATTACGAGTACGTGTGTTAAATTTTATATAAATCAATATCCCTAAATAATTACTGTCTTAAATATTTGGTAACTGTCGTGTAACTATTTTTAAAAATGTAATTTATTATTATGTGGATCAAAATTAAGAATTCTTTTACAGAACAAAACATTTTTAAATCAAATCGAACCAAACCTTATAATCTGTCAAAGGTGTAATTTTACAAAGTAGAAATCCAGCAGCGCTGCGATCCATCATTTGGTGAAAAATATAAAATATGATTACATTTCCAAAATTAGAACGAAATAAAAAATAAATTAGGGGGTAATCTGTGAAAATAAAACACCAACACAAATCCCTCTTCTAAAAATGAATAAAAAAGGACTTCAATATGATTTAAAATTATTTTAAATCATTAAATAATCTCTTGGTTATTAAAAATGTTGAAACAACAATAATTGTTTCCACATTATATTAATAATTATCTATTAAAACTTTTTATTCAAATAATGCAAAAGTAAATAAAATAAAATAATAAGATTTAAAATTAATATTTATAGAAATGTTGTTAATTATTTTAGTCATATTTTAATATATATATATATATATATATATATATATATATATATATATATATATATATATATATATATATATATATATGTGTGTGTGTGTGTGTGATGTAGGAAATTGTTAAGTACTGATTCAGGGATCGAATTTAATAATGTATTAATGAAAGAAACAGTTTTACAAAACAAAATAGATTTGCATATCGGCACTCCTCACAACTAGGGTAACTCACAACCCAAATTCCATGGCACAAGTGGAACGTTTCTAATTTACCCTATTAGAAATACATCGCTTTGCGAAATATGAATGGAAAATTACACATGCCGCATCTATCATGTCATGACATATGCCTAAATCATTATATATCAATATTATATCATATAACTAAATTATACACTTAACAACGTCTTACGCCTTCCTTCCTTCCTTCTTACGTCTTCGCCTTTCGTGTTTTGTCAAACTGACTCCTAAAGTACCTTTGATATCGAATTTAACAAAAATTATCACAGGAACATAAACTCGCCGAGCCGAGCTTTATTAGTTAAATATTCGTATAAATATTGTATACGATTATTTAACTAATAAAGCTATCAATAGAAAACAAAATATTAAAGAAAAAGAGATTAGGCCTTCCCTCATCTCTTTTTCTTTAATATTTTGTTTTACAGTTTAATATTAAAACAGGAAATACAATATTCATTAAAAGCATGAATGTTAGGAGAAGTAAGGATAAAGCACATTACGGATAAGCAGAGTATTAGTTCGGAATGTTGTACCAGTTAAATATCACGGTCGACTTTAGGATCTATGCCCTTCTACTTATAAAGGGCAACCTCCCATTAGTTACGATAAGTGGTCTTTAGTTAAGATATTAGACCAAAGCTTAACAAACATGTGATACATTACTTTGAAAAATGATGATTAACTCTGAAATAAATAATTTAAAAATTCAAACAAATAATACTTAGAACATAACAGTCGAAAAATTAAAGAGACTTTTACCATCTTAAGGGACTCTAAACGCGGTATCCTAAATCCTCTCGGGTCTCTCATTAAAATTATAACAGGTAATTTGGATAATGACGACGCCATAAGGTACGATCCTTTGATAAATGATGTAAAATTAAATTGAGGTCAGTTATACAGAAAAATGACAGTTGTCGCCGAAAAAATGAAGACCTTTAATGATATTTTAAAATAGTATCAAATTCAATTTCATACACAGAGTACAAGCTGTATCCAGCTGATAAAGCTCTTTGAGAAATCAGAAAATAAACTAATATTATATACAACTACCAAATGTAACTTAAAATAACTAATGTGTGTATAACCTGTTATATCAAACTGGATGAAATTTAACACAGCAGTGGCTTTTAGTAAACTACTCTTATCATTAGTAAAAAATATTGAACGAAGAAATAAACTTGTATTTCCTACTTGTACTTATATAAAATAAGAAAAAACTCTAAAATTAGAACAGAGTATAGATTTAAAAGTATACAAAAAGTAAAACCAAATAACATTTATTGTAGCATATACCCCTAGTTGATTTCAACACATACATATATTACAGGATCCTCACTATCTATCACTAATTACATGAACCAAACATCTCTTATTGTACCAAAAATACCCACGCTTACCTCTTGATGAAAGGGTTAAAAGTGGTGTCACTTCTTCACCCATGTAAAGAAATTGATGACTCACTGTTAATTTGTGAAGAGGATTATTCAACCATGTTAATTAAAGATAATTGTGTTGTCAGCCTGATGAGTTTTGCAGTTAATACCACTGCCGACCCCTATTAGTAGAGTTTTATGACGTAAAGACACTAAAAATACAAACTGATCGATGGATGTTTTACTCAAAAACTACGGTATTAATTACCAAGAAATGTGGAAATAAAATATCATAATATAATTTAATTGGAACATATATAATCTAAGTCGACGACAACTATGAAGCTAAAATTAAAGAATTCTGTCTGAAAAGGCATTATGAAATTATAGAGGAATATCCGTTTATTCCCTTACCAATAATAAATCTTCCAGAAACATCACAGTTATTAATGACAACATCTTCGAATTCCTGACCTTATCGGTAAAAGTCCTTGTCTTAAACGAAGCGTTGTAAATTAGATGTAAGTGGTAGGATATTGAATTTGCACATTTAATTAAAGGAAATTTTAACTTTTCGACTTTCCAATAAAAATTATTTATTGGAAAGTCACGTTACGTAAAGTTAAAGTAATTTATAATCCTAAATACATTATCTAAAAATAATAATTAAAATTATAATATTTACAATTAATATTAATTATACACAATATAAAAAACAACGAAACTATAATATAGAAAAAATAAAACAAAAATTTAAATTGTCACAAAGTCCTGCTCCCCGTGGTATAGTGCCAAGAACGCTGGCTGCGTTTCCTCGCTGAATAGCTATACTTAGCCTTTGAGCGAGGAAAGAACCAGCCCTCTTATCACCAGCAGCGACGACCATTCGTGGATACAGTTCTTTTAGAAATTTCACTCCACGTGGACCCCACGGACCGATAGTCTCTACAGCAAATGGCACAAATATGTAGTCATTTCTCAAAGATTCGTATTTGCGCCATTTACTAATAAATTACTAATAAATAAATAAGAAAAGGTCCAGCGCACTGTTTTATATCAAGTCTTTATATTTTGTTTATTATGCTTTTTTGGTATATGTATATATTGGAAATTTCAGGAAGCTGTATTGTAGACACTGGAAAAGTGCGCTGCAAGTAAGTTACAGTGTTCTTTTAGTTTGTTTGATTGTTTGTCTCTTAAAAGTGTTTATCGTCGGTATCTAAAAGAGTTTTTACGTTTGTTAGAAATGTATGTTCAAAAATATTTAGAATTTCTTCCTATTACGTGTTAAAAGTCTTATTTTCGTGTCAAAGTGAAAGTGTCATAAATGTGAAAAGTATCAGGACATTAATTTTATATGTAATTTTAGTTATAATAATTGAATAAAAGATATTTGTACCGAATATATCGGATTTAGAAAACTTTGCCCAGTAATTTCAAATCCGAGTCGGAGGAGTTACGCATACGCATCCCGGTATTTCCAGTACTGCACTGGAGACTATCACAATTCAAGCGTAGATTGCTGAACTACGTCTGGAAGACGGGTGGTCTTTCATAGGCATATAGGTATGTATGATAGGTATGTATTATAGTATTCTATGGTTTAAAACATCCTGGGGCAATATATGATGATGTTATTTGTTAATTGTTGACAAATATATAAATAAACAAATAAGCTTGTTTTACGTGGTAGAGCCATGCTTCAATTATATTAGTAGTATAGTTGTAGCACGAATGGGTCGGCTCGACCGGGGAAGGACCACGCTCTCACAGAATACCAGCGTGAAATAGTAGCTTAATGCTGCTGTATTTCGTATGGTGAGTGTAGAGAACCGGAGACCCTTTTTACTGGAAATGAGGCATTCCATCTCAGTCCTCACGGGTGACAACGTATCTGCATTTTGATTCGTAATCGAGGATAGATGTAGATGTCTATGGGCCGCAGCAACCACTTACCATCAGGTGGACTGTGTGCTCGTTTGTCACCCTATCCTATAAAAAAAAATCTGAAACACAAAATAATCAATCAAATTAGGTATCAAGGCAAAAATGTAAGGATTTTAATGATTCACTTTGAACTCTAAATACATTTACGAAAATATAATGTATGTACACAAAACTATAAACAATTTCAAAAAATAAGTGATATTAATTCTGTATATAGCAAGTCAGTAGTAAAAAAACACTCGACTCCTAAGAGTTAGCAATTCGTTCCTGGGGAATGTATATGCTTTTACAACAAAATCATAGAAAATGCCAAGTACATCAAAATATGACTTTGTAAAAAGATTGGATTGAAATTACTAAGGAATTTATATATGATAATAACTCTAGGATGATTTGTCCAGTTAATTATGTAGCATTCATAATACATGATTGTAAATTGTTCTTTTTTTAAACGTCCTGCTGTTTCTTGCTGAATCTATATATGAAAAATGAAGAGGAATTACCCTGTATAATGATTTATCACTGGTTCGGGAAATATTAGAAAATATTTTGCGAAGCAATGGTAAATTAAACATAAGAATAACTTTTAATTTTATTTATTTATTTATTAATTTCAATCAACAAGGATCATAGGGTAAAATAACATTCATTAACATCTATTGTAATACTAAAATTATAAATCATTACCAATATTAAAGTAAAGTAAAGTAAAGTTACAGCCTATATACGTCCCACTGCTGGGCTCAGGCCTCCCCTCATTTTCTGAGAGGGTTTAGGGCAAGGAAGTGTCCGCCGCGCTGCCCAAATGCGTGTTGACGAACTTCACATGTCTTCGAAATATTTTTTTTCTTATTCCTCAGACATGCAGGTTTCCTCACGATGTTTTCCTTCACCGCCGAGCACGTGGTAAATCAGCACTTAAAATTGCAATTAACAATTTCATTGGTGCCGGCGGGGATCGAACCCGGGTTACTCTCGCGTTCTCTTATATTTACAGCGAGCGTTAACCATTGAGCTACCACGGCTTATTACCAATATTAATTATATCAAATGCGTTAGTATTTATAATAATATCGAAAATAAAATAATAATTTAAAAATAATAATAAAATTAATAAGAAATTTTGGCTATTAAAAAAAAAACTTATTTCTAAAAGATATCTACAACTGTGAAAAGTGAAACAAGATTAACATATCCGTAACGATGATACTTGTGATAAACTGAATGTTCATCACAAAAGGTTTCAATTTGTTTAAAAAGGTAACTACATAACGAAGTTCCACGTTTGAATGCAAGATAACACTGTTCAACTTTACAAACACTTCCATTCAACGGGGAACTTCTACTTATCCCCTTCTTTCTTGCACTTGACGAGCAGTTTCATGTTCGTGAAAAGAGGGTCTTGAACGTTTGTTGTAACAAAAGCCTATTCACTCTTGCGGATAGAAAACAAACGTTGGCAAATTATTCTACTCTCTTGTAGTGAACTGTTGGAATAAGTAGAATATCGACAATAAAGGAGTGGAGAGTCGTTGTTGATGGTGGAAAGGAGAGGAATAATTATATAACCAAATTATTGCGCACACTTTCCGTAATACATTGCATAGAACACCAAGAGGCTGGCTATTCTGCGCCTGTGCTCCAGGTTGACTAGATTAATTAGATCAGCGTCACCTATAAGCCTTTCAGCACGCCGCTAGATGAATTTTGCAGAGCCAGCTTATATATGATAGCAGTACTCCGTGAACATATGCTTTATCTATGACATAAGAAGTTATTTAAAAAGTAATTATTATCAGTTATTTAAAAAAGTAATTAGTTTAAATTTTTTTTTATTTAAGGACCGTGTAATAGCCGTGTAAGAATATCCATTACCCCATATCGTCCCGTGGGTATCGTAAGACAGAGGGAAGCAAACCAGCGTGGCAGCTATGGCAAATATGCCCCTATGAGGCAATCTATGGGGGAGGCTTATGTTCGGCAGTGGACTTTAATACGCTGTTACGGTAACGGTAACAAGTTATTTTGATATGAAGCACCACCTGCACCTTCGCAAGGCCACAAAGTTTCCCTACTGATTCTTTTAAATTTAAAAATCATAGTGCTGTTTCCATTATTAAAGTAATTTGATACCACTTTTCTTTAAATTATGTTGAGTACACTTTTTACTGTAATTAGGATACAAAAGTTATACTGGTCTAAGAAATTCGTGTCATAATAATGCTGGTTACTGCGATTTAAAAGTAATTACTTTTAATCGCAAAGCTAGTGATTATTTTCATGAATGTTTCGTATGTATACTGTCGGTGTACCAAATTAAATCATCAATGAAGGACCACGTCTTAGTGCACATGTTATGACTGGCAACACGCACTGGTTGCATACTCTTGTTTTAGAGTTTTGAGGAACAGGATGTGTGGTAGTAATCGATTAGCCTCATGGTCAAAGTTGGACTTACCCAATCGAATAATTTTTGCTAGGGAAACATACTCGTCAACAACCTTGGACGGAGTGTTCTCAATAAGTACCGGCCTAGGTCCATGTTCATTTTAAGACTTATTCGTTGGAAGATACTCTTGAGGTATATTAAACAATATGTGCATCAACATTTTTAAAATATTGATTTTAATGGAACGCTTAAGTTCCCGCTTTCTTGTTGATAAGCGTAAAAATAATGGAATGGGTAAAGGAGGCAGCAGAAAGTAACACCAAAACACTTAGAATGATTTAAGAGAAAACCATGGCTTCGAAATGTTCGGTTAATTGCCATAAACAGAAGAAGAAATAAAAGTTTCAGAGATTTTCCCTTTTAACTAGCTATACAAGTAAAGTTACAGCCTATATACGTATATAGAAATGAGGGAGACCTGTGACCACTGCTGGGCACAGGTCTCCCTCATTTCTGAGAGGGTTTTAGGACAAGGAAGTGTCCGCCGCGCTGCCTCAATGCGTGTTGCCGAACTTCACATATCTTCGAAATATTTTTTTCTTATTCCTCAGACATGCAGGTTTCCTCACGATGTTTTCCTTCACCGCCGAGCACGTGGTAAATCTGCACTTAAAATTGCAATTAACAATTTCATTGGTGCCGGCGGGGATCGAACCCGGGTTACTCGCGTTCTGTTATAGTTACAGCGAGAGCTAACCATCTGAGCTACTACGGCTATATAACTAGCTCTACGATTTCAATTATTCTTTCGCTTTATTACTGAGGTAAACGAAATGAAAATGTGATTACAAAATCATATGTGCAGTTTTCGTTGGCATATTTCTATTCGGATATATACTCGAGTTTACATTGAGAAATATTTGACTCTTTACCTCGCTTTAAAAATATTAGCTTTTTGTAATTATTATTATTTTTTTCAAATGTCAGTATGAAATAAAATGAATACTGGGTAAATATCAGATTGTACTAATTAAAGAGGCCGTCATCATTGAAAATACTGTATAAAGATCTACTTTAAATAGGAGTATAGGCAAAAGGCCTTTACGTAAAAGGATATGTGCTTGATCTACGTTAAATTTTTATTGGGATTTATTTTTATGCGTATAACTTTGTAAATAAAATACATTTTTAGGCAAATATTTCCGTACGCTGGACGTGGTAATTTACTCGTAGTTGGCTAATCGAGACTCTATTTATGAGTGCGGACGCTACGTAAGTGCTATCGTACACAATGCAATTTACCATTTATTTCAAACCGTAATTGTTTCATGGTGGTAGTTCGAAATGTAAACTCTAAATTGACAGTTGTGGCTTAACGCTTTACTATTTCAGCTTTACTACTTTATTGAAAACTAGCATTGCATCGGATGAATGATATAAGAATTAAGTATGCATGTAAACTAACCAATAAATATTTATTTGTCATAAATCTCAAGTAGCATCAGCGAAGTAGAAAAATCAGGACAGTCTACGTCGTATGGCGGAGGTAGTCAAGTCTAAGTGGAGACGTTGGCGGTTAGTTAAGACATAATCGGTTGGGTACAAGGCTTTTCTTTAGACGCTTCCCTCTTACGGGCTTCCCGAGAAATTATGCAATTGGATTCCTAGATTTCTCGCAGATCCGAGCATCCAGGTCGTAGTCGATGGTGCATGCTCGGTGAATGTTGGTGGTCTACAAAACTGCGTGTTTCGCCCAAAAAAATTCTTTTGCACATCGATGAAATACTAGTAACATTCATTGTTATGCAAATAACAACAAAAGGCGCTTTATTCATCGGTCGCGGTAATATTTTTGCCGTGCTAATTATTTCAGGGACAGTCATGGAGTGCCGGAACAAATTTTATAGCAACTTATCCAAAAAACAAACTAGTCCCATATACCCCTCACAAACGTTTTTGCATATTTGATGCTAAAAGAACCCTTAAAAAGAACCCTTAAAAAGAACCCTTAAAAAGAAGTTGAGAGAACGTCCTCAAGTTCAGGGCATGAGAAATATGACTTCCCTTGTTGCCTCAGCCGGTATCTAAATTCTCGGTGTCGACATATCATGTCGCATTCAGTTCCGCCGTCACTTGGAAGGGAATGCCAAATTATGCTTCAAACAGTATTCTATGCCGGCAAGCCGCCGCTTGCAATGTAACGAGGCCGAACCCGAGGTAGTCGGTTCCTCGCCGTGCATAAGAACTCGGCGTTTCGCAGACTTCAACTTGACGAATTTTGTCTCGGGGCTTAGGCGTACACCCGTACAAGATCCAGGAACTCAAAGTTCATGATCATATATCATTTTTTGGATGAACAGCTGTGTTAACAAGCAGAATTGCCGTATAAAGCTGACCATAACACGGGCTCATATTCAGCCGGATCTATGCAGTAGAGTCATTGAAAATTAGACCACTCGAATCCCTGCCACTGTAAGAAGCCGAGGCGGGCATTTGAACGATGTCATATTTCACACCTAATGGCACATGTGGGCTTTTCAAATAAAAAAGGAATTTTGTTAATACCTCACACACAGCTTGTTTTCTCTCTAGTTTCTGATGATGTTCCTGCTGTTAGGCCTTTGGCTTTTACATCTTCATAGGTTTCAAGCTTGTTTTCTTTTATTTCAACGTCTACTTGCTTCTATTGAAAAACCCTTTATATATACTATTTAGTCGCAGTAGCAAATTAAAGCTTTTAAATACACTTAGTAAAACATATTATTACTTTTTAATTAGTGTAAGTTTATGTGTGTGAGAAGGTACAACTCCTTTTAAAGTTTTATTTATAGTTTTATGTATTTTTTGCTTCCCTAAACTTTTCGGGACAGTATTTTAGTTTCAATAAGGTGTTTTTAGTACCCAAATAATGACCCTGCGCCTCCACTGGGACTATATACTACTATGTTTGAGCTCGACGAAGTAAAAGTGCATTGAGGGCCTTATTTAGACCTTAAGCGAGCTTTGGTGATATCAAAATCACCGCGAAGTGAACCCGATCAAAATTTTGGGAATACTCGCGAGGGCAAAAGTCGTTGTGAATAATTGCGAAAAACGTAGAGATCATGTACTCTTTGGTCGTGCGAACTACGCAGATGTGAGCTTATTTTTGCATACTCGATAGTAAAGCTTAGGGCTTACTGTCGACTTGTCAAGGTAACTCTACCCGTTCACGTTAAATCCTGTTTATTATTTTGGAAAGTTGTTGTTATCTTGCTGGAGATTTTAGATTTCATTTGTGCGTTACTTTGTTTTGGTTGTATATAAAAATAACGTAGGCCTCTTCTAAAGGATGCCACAAAAGAAAGTCTGCAGCCACCTGCATCCATTGACTTTCTACCTTCTATTGGCTGCCTTACATTCACACTTAACGAGCGTATAGCTTAAAGCTGCACAACTTGTGATCCTTCTTGGATTAATCCTATTCTCCCATTCTATAAATATTAATTTTAATCTTATTATTCATTTAATTATTATTTTTCATTACTAGAATAGAGGCCGTTAGATTTGGTTTTTTTATAGGAAAAAGGTGACAAACGAGCACACAGTCCACCTGATGGTAAGTGGATGCTGCGGCCCATAGACATCTACATCTATCCTCGATTACGAATCAAAATGAAGATGCGTTGTCAGCCTTGAGGACTAAGATGGAATGCCTCTTTTCCAGTAAAAAGGGTCTCCGGTTCTCTACACTCACCATACGAAACACAGCAGCGTTATGCTACTATTTCACGCTGATATTCTGTGAGAGCGTGGTCCTTCCCCGGTCGAGCCGACCCATTCGTGCTACAACTGTACAATTAGCATAACTGCAGCATGGCTCCACCACGTAAAAAATGAAATAACATTGAAATGTGGTAATGAAATAATATTTTATATTTTATACCAAATGGTGGATCGCAGCGCGACTCAATCTTTTCCTTGTAAACACCCCATAACCTGTCGATCACAATAAAATTGATTTGATTTGATTTCAATCTTTCCCCATCGGTTATCGGTTCTTCGACCAATACCTAACTTCGATTGCAGTGCGGCTATAAACGAAAAAGAAAAGAACGATAAAAATTGAAATGATGTATATAAATATACATACGCTAACTTATACTCGTGGTTTCTCTCGCGTGGGCTTCAATTTATAAACATCATGACTGCTTCGTGTCGAAATTAGCAATTAGATCACATTTATGTAGTTACTTCGGTGTCTGTGGTTATATGCCTGTCCGTCACGAAATTTGGCGTAGTTCTAATATGCTACAGGAATTCATAAGTGAGTTTTTAAGAATTGCGTTAATATGGATTATCGTGTTATGCGTAATACATAAACACTGACGCCTGTCACCCAGAGGGGTAGGCAGAGACTACAGACTTCCATTTGGCACTATCCTGACACACCTCTCTCGCCTCCTTCACATCCATACACCTACGCATACATGCTCGTCGGTTAAGGGTACTCCTAATTTGGCCCGTTTTCAATAAATCGCCAATTTGGTCGCTAAATTTTCGCCTAGGACGTCCCTTTCCGACTCTGCCATTCACTTCTGCAACATAAATTTTCTTTGTCACTCTTTCCTCATTCATTCTTTCCACATGACCAAACCACCGAAGCATTCCTTTCTTAATCCTGGTCACAACATCATCTTGCAAACCACACTCTTCTCTTATTATATAATTTCTTACCCTGTCAAATTCAGATTCAGCCCTAACATACTCCTTAACGACCGCATTTCTACTGCGTTTATTCTACTCTCGTGCTTCTTCTGCCACACCCAACTTTCACTACCATAGGTTAAAGTAGGGCCCAATACAGCATTGTTATGCGTAAGTAGAATTTATATTCCATGTGTGATAATACGTCTAGCTATAAATATCACTTTTTACATCAGACCTATATTCTTAAGAAGAGTAAATTGTCCTGGAATCAGAATTCTCCTATTTACTTTTTACTCTTTACATTTATTTAAAACTGGCTCATACCCACTCGCTTCGCTGGGCGCACGATAACAGACGATAATAACGTAGATAAATAAAATATCAAGAATTTTTTATGGGACTATCGTAAAATCCGTTCTTAGTGAGCGTCTACATTGCGAACGGAGTAAATATACTAAATTCCAAGTCAATTCGGGGTTTAAACGGGTGTACCGTTTTAGGCGTACATTACACACTCATGTAGGCTGTCATTTTTACAACAATCACGGTTGTGATTGACGAATAACCTACCGAGCTAACCTACTGAGCGCGTAATGTACGCCCATCAAACACCATCCGTTTTTTGTCAATCATGATTGATGGAATTGATTGACGCCTGCATGAGCGTGTAATGTACCCCTTAGTGATATCGTGATGAGTTAGTTATATAGATATTTGCCGTATAAAAGGCTATAATTATAGCGGTGATAAGTTCTACTCATAAATTTATCTTAATATTTTCGAATGAATGAAAACAAAACGTAATATATTCGAAAATATGAATGAAATAACAATTGAATAATAGTCCTATTTAAGTAAAAACCAGTAGCCTACGTACATCCCACTAATGGGCACTGTCTGCGGAAGGTTTTGGGGCAGGAAAGAGTTCACGGGGCTGACCCAACGCGGGATGACATATAAAAATATTACGCAAAATATTTTTTTACTTCTAAAATATAAAACTTACGCGACGTTTTCTTTCACCCTCGTGAACGTACTATATTTACGACTCATCAGACAGTTCAATTACCCGATTTGAAAACTGACTTTTAAAATTATATCAGTGCCGTCCTACTCATAGTTAAAATAAAAAAATTGTTTTTAATTTAAATATACATTCCTTACTATCTATAGTACTTTTTCTTAACTGCTTTCATTTACATATACTCATATGAGCTATAAAACCGGCCCTCTCATAAAAATCTTTATAAGTTGAAAATTTACCATAGCTATCTTAATAAAAGAAAACCTTTTTTACAGCCTCATTAAAATTTAGAAAACTAAAGTAGTAAGCTACACGCGTCTAACGACTGTGATAGTGCTATGCTATGATATCTTACGGAGAGCAATGCGGCTCTCGCTTTTGTTAAATAAAATTCATAGAAACTGAAACTAGCATTTACACAATTGTGGACCGAATTATACGAGTATCTAGTAATTAGTTATCCAACAATACCACGAACTATTATTCCATTAAATAGAGATAAAGATCTCATAGTGCCCGTAATTTTCTATTACCTACATCAGATAATTAATTAATACTGTACCGATAGTCATCAAATATACTCAACGTAAGGGCTTCTCTCTCAATCACAATTTTTTGTATACAGAATTCAGTCTATAAGTTTGCTTAGTAATTTCGATAAAACGTGGCAAATGCGGAATATCATCTTGATAATTACCACCGTTCTGCATATTTTTTATTTTAAGTATTCAGTAGCATTGTTTAATTAAATTTTAACGGTGATTTGTTATGCGTTTATTTAGCAGTGTCTAGATGGCGAAGCACAAACTGTGAAACTATATGTAAAAAACGTCATTAATTAAGCTAAAAGTATATTATAGATAGGGAGTTTTGCAGTAATTCCTGGCAGACCAGTTTTAATAAGTCTATTTAGCTTTCTGTCCCAGGGGGCGGAAGCTAACGTCAAGTTGTAACTTCCAGACAGACATGACCCATGCTTACTATGAGATCGCATATTACGGAGAGCTCAAGCTATCAAGTAGAATCTGTCTCATATTTCGGAATAATAATGACCGTAGATTTTAAGTTAGACTAGCCTTTCGAATAATTAGAACCACTATAACAATCTTCTCTTCATAAATCATTTTTGTTACTGCTGTACTGCTTGTGGAACAACACAAACCTATATTTCTCATCCTGTCTTGTTTTCCCACTACTTTTCTAAAGTCTTCATGCTTTCTTAATTCTGCAATTCTACTTTTTTTAACCGAAATCATCTTGTGTTTTTATTTTTATTTTTTTTTAACATAATTGTATAATTTATATACTTACACCTTCTTTATATTCATCCGTTGTAAGCCATGCTTTGCGTAATAAGGTTGTCTAAAAGAAATCGCTAACAGACACCAATGAAATTGTTAATTGCAATTTTAAGTGCTGATTTACCACGTGCTCGGCGGTGAGGAAAACATCGTGAGGAAATTTGCATGTAGCATGCATAAGAAAAAAATATTTCAAAGACATGTAGTGTTCGCCAACACGCATTGGGGCAGCACGGCTGACACTTTCTTGTTCTAAAATCCTGTCCGAAATGAGAGGAGGACTGTGCTCAGCAGTGGGACGTATATAAGCTGTAACTTTATGGGTAGAATTATCAAAAATCGTGAAATACGTGTCTCTTAGTTTCTAATCTACAGCCCAAATATATTATTTTATTTAAAAAATTACATGCTTACTATTCTATTTTACCGCCTTCAAAAAGGAGAGGGTATTCAATTCGACTGTATGTTTTTTTATGTGTGTTAACTCAGAACTTTTCTCTGTGTGAACTGATTTCGATGATTCTAAAGCTGGTGCTTCTAGTGTCGTCCCATATAAATTTAATCTATATCTGACCAGTAGTTTTTGAGTTGTCTTTTAAAATGCATATTTAATTGACTGCGAATACATTGATGACGTTCTCTAATTATTATATCGAAGTCGGTTGTACAAATTTTTTAATTTTACCACCTGTATACATTTATATGTCTCTATATTAGCTACCTTTGAGGTGTAATTTCCAAGAGTCTTTAAACAGGATTTTTTTAGTTTTCAACCAAAATCGCAAATAGGTACTATTTTCGAATCTTCTTTTAAAGGGTAAAAGATTTTTAAATTAAAAAATAAAATAAAATCTGTAAATCTCTAAAATATACTGTATTATTCACAACGATCCTATTTTAAGACCTTCACCATCACCCCGCACGTTAAAAACCATTTTTTTTAAAGCAAACTTTGTTTCATTTTTATACAGAATTATTTTTTTTTAATAACTATAATATTAATTTAACGTCTTAATTTTCAGTGCAGTGGTTTAGGTTGTACGTATACAATACAATATATACATTTTTTCAAACTTTGGTTTCTTAAATATTGGTATAATGTTAAGTTTATTTAAGTGAATTAGCACTAGTTTATAATTTATAAAGTTATTAAATCCTTTTTTTACCGTAAGGGGTAGTTTTGAAACATCGAAAAATACGTATTAATTTATTAAAAATTAACCGAACTTGAACTGTATTTTACCTACTTAGGAGTTGAATGTTCTAAAATCCTATGTTTCTAAGTGGATGCCTGCGTTGTAAAAAGCAGCTACTTTCCAAAGGGGGACGCCCATTTTCGGCCATGGAACGCCCAACAATGTGAATTTGTTAAAAAATTATATCTTTATTTATGGTTATTAATCGCGGTATTCATTTATCCTCAAACAATGGGAATATTTTTGCATAAATTAAAAGTACCGGAAACATAATAATAAAAATTAGGTAAATCTTTATGTCATTAGTTCGTGAATAAAAAAAAGTGTTGCCAATCACAAAACACATTTAAAAAATCGATTCTCTTTTTCGATCGATTATTTACGGTGTCATCATTACAGTGCTAATATAATTTTTAAATAATTATGATGTTACGATAATTAAACAAGCGAATTACTAGCTTATTTCCAATGAATTCTTTAGAGAGTAACAAATGCTACGGCACAATTTAACTGTTAATCTTAACCGGTCTTCTTTGAAAACAGATAAGAACTGTTATTCTTATCTGTTTTTAAAGAAGATCGGTTAAGTTATTCTTATCTGTTTATAACAATACATTTAAAATAGAATCATGTTATGATAACGAAACAAGTTAGTTTCCAGCTGATTTACCATGAATCCTTTAACCTTTTTGAGCGCCAAAGTCGCCTATACTTGACCAACACCTGCGGGCCCTGAGCGCCAACGACGTCTATAGTTGACAAAAAACCCGGCTCCGAAAAATATGAAATATAGATATTGGAAAATTATTACAGGTATTTTAATTCTACACTCCTCAAAATAGGAATAACCCAGCAACATGTGAGTATAAAAAACAAGTCTTCTAGAGCCACAAGTACTAAGAAACATTGAACTAATAAAAATGGATTTTTATCTAAGCAAATACTATGTCCAGCACGCCAAAGTCGTCTATGGTTGACCGCTAGTGTCAAACGCGGGAGGCATAGATTTCTTGAAAACTATCCAAAATTCAGCTCAATGGTGTTTTTTTTCTATTATTATTGATATTTGAATAAAATTAAAGGTTATAAACATACAACTATAATTAGCTACAAGAATAAAAAAATGTTATCATATTATCTTCGCGTAATAAATCTAATGTCTCAACTCTAGCGCATCTTTAGCGCGTCATCGAAAATCAGTTCACTGGGCACCGTGATCAAGGATAGACGACACCCTGATGACGTCATAAGTGATTACCGAGAAAAGTAGAGCAATGCAACGTGAACGATTCCTCAGAACTCATTCGGATTTTGGAAAGCGTCGATGATGATGAATTTTGATTTTTGATTGATGAATTGAATTTTTGATTGATTGGTGAACAAATATGTTTATTTATTCCATGACCAAGATTTTAGTATTATAAGGCTGATTTACCTAGTGCGAATAATTATATACAATTGTTGATTAATGAATAATTATGTACCTTTTTTAATAATAATACAAAATTACAATTAATGTTTTTTTTACTTAGGGTGTGAAGAGCAATTTTTCATTTTGTGTTGTGCCGTTTTCTTTCTCAGTTTCAAAATCATCTAGCAGCGTCAGCATCATATCAAATCCCCATTGTCATAAGAGTGTAAGACTTTTCTTCTGTGCGTCACTTGGCCTACGCCTTCCCCGACACATAAAATATTATGAATCGATGTCTGTATATTTCGGTTAGATCGATTTTGAAATCGATACACAACATTCTAAGAATGTTTCAAAAAGGAAGGTCAGCTACGCCGTTGTCGTCCAGTCGGGACAGTGTCGTCATTAGGATGGAGAGTAGTGCTGTCGTTTACTACTATTTTATTGTTATTGTTTAAAAATGCACTTAAAATAGAATTTAAATAAATAAAGGAAAATACATTTTAAAAAGCGAGCAGAAGCACCTCCAAGATTATTCTCTTTTTTATGGAATTATTAATCGAATAATAATCGAATCGATATTATGATGTTATGATAATTAAAAAAGCGAATTACTAGCTGATTTACTATGAATTCTTTAGAGTATAACAAAATGCTGCTGCACAATTTAACAGTAATTGTTATCTGTTTTAACAATACATTTAAAATGGAATCATGTTATGATAATTAAACAAGTGAATTTTTAGCTGATTCACCATGAACTGTTTAGAGCATGATAATACGCTACTCCACATTTTAACTGTTCTTAAAAATACATTGAAAAAAGAATTTAAATAAATAAAAGAAAATATATTTCAAAAAGCGTGTAGAACTTAAAGCGCCTCATATATTACTTTTTTTATTAAATTACTAATCGAATAAAAATCGATATCGTTTCATTGTATTTATGCACAGATTAATCTGTGTATTTATGTTAGTTATGTGGCAACATCAAATCTGACAGCTAGGAAATATGTCATGCGTATTGGGAATGAAAATGAAATCACAATTCAAATAGTCGCAATTGTGTTATTTTCTTTGTTATTTTTCAAATAAATTCTCAAGAACTCATATGAAGTGAGATTGTCGATCACATTATAGTGTGACAACAGTTAAAAGTAAGTATTTAACAGTTTTAACTTAATAATTCTAGTGCTGATATTTGATAGTGATCAATGAATGAAATGATGAAGTTGTTTTATTTTTTAACATATTCACAAGCTATATCTGACAAACATAATAGCTTATTTATAACATGGCCATAAGATTAGCTAGCTAACACCAGATAGTTACAAAATGGACAATTTTTATCAAATACCAAGAAATGAGAAAGTCGATTTTTAATTGTTTTTGGACTACTGGTAGGCAGTCAGTCCTTAATTATTAAAAATATAGGGCATTAAGTTTTAAGTAACATTTATCTATATTTGAGTTTAAAGTAAACAAACCTATTTTATTTTGTTCACTTTGTCTTATTTTTTTTATTTAATATTATTTCAGTTGCCATCGTCATCGCGTGTCATGATTGCTGGCAAAGGACTGATAAAGCAGCATCACGTTCACGAATCATCTAGTCCGTCCTCGTTGCAATCTAAAGTGAGTAATATATTGAACCTAGAACAACAAAGCTTAGATCATATATCGTACAATATACTGCTGCCTAATTTTGTAAGACCACCACTCACACAAAATCAATGTTTTTTCCTGGTTGTAACTATTCCAATCAACTCACAGTTCCATCAACATTGCGGGTATGTCTTTTTTGAATACAATTACTATGTATCTCCAGAATGTAGAATCAGTAACTACCATTTAAATAGTAACTCTTGGTATTTACTTTTAGAATCAATATATAATCATATTAAAACATTTAGTGTAGCACAAATTATAGATTTTTCTACATTATTGTAAGATAATATTTACCATCATATTATAGACTTTGAAAGTATTCACAGTATGCCTGAATATAGTGTACATTATTATCTAGGCTTATCAAAAGCACAATAACAATAAATTCTGTCTAAAGTTCCCAAAATGTCAAGTAAACATAGTGGATGTTTTGCACTTGCTGTATATTTGATGAAAATAGGAACATGAGATAGTGATGAATGCATATCGGCATTATTGCAAGTGCCAAGAAACAAATAAGAGTGGCTCATGAATATGGCCCGTGAAATATTAAATCAGGATGTTGTTACTATGAATTTTATCCATCGTTAACACTCTCTGTGCCAAATTCCATTCAGTAATTACGATATTATATTAGAGGCAAATAATTTCTTAGCTTTCCTAGATGTTTTTGTTCTCCAAAATCCTAACAACATCATATGTCACACTGTGTATAGAAAAAAAGACCCATACAAACTTATATTTAAGCGGTGAATCTCACCATCATCCTTCACAGTTAGTTACCGTGAGCAAATATTTGTTACAGAGAGCATATGGGATCTATAAGAGCAAGCAACTGGCCGCGGAGCTTCAGCACATCAAGCAGGTTCTGCACAAAATCAAGCTTCGGGTCCCACATCTACGTCACAGTGACTGAGTGAAGCCGACCGCAGTTGAGCGTGTGCTAGCTGTACTACCGTATGTCGAGGTTGTCACCCCAACCAGATAGACATACATCAGATTTGATAGATCACAAATCCTCGCGAAAGAGCCTTAATTCCTACCAAGGATGATATGTGAGGCTATTGAAATTAAAAACATCCTAATTTCAATAGAGAAGGCGGTTGGGTACTACCACGTACTTGGGACACTATAATTAATAAAATTAAAACCAAACCCAGGCATACCACTGCAAGACTTAAAGAGAGAGTAAGTTCAATCTGCATAGATTGGACTATTAAAATAATAATAAAAAGCTGAAAGTATCATGGTATCGTGGAAGGTAGGTGTCCCAATACTGACATTGGAATGGCAGTCACCTCAGTCCCCCGTGACTATGGGTGCTATAAAGCACCTGAAATGTCGGGAAACAAAAGTTAAAGAAGTTAAAAGCGATAAAATTGGTAAAAGTAGTCGTTAAAAAATTGTATTTGTGAAAATAAAAACTTTTATATCATAAAAATCCCGACTTTTTTTAAACCAATTCCTTAGCCATTTCATTATTTTAATTGCATATTATCGTTTCCATATGCTTTTATATGTGGGCACCAATGGCCGAAGTGTCTATGAACAGTGGGCATCCCCCTTTCTGAGATCTAAGTCTTGGGCTGTGCGTTAATAGATGAATCAGTAACTCAGGGTATCATTTAAATAGAACATTTATAGGTATATATTGTAGTAGTGTACACTGTGTGTCGATTAAATCTGTGAAGATTAGTAACAAAACTAAAAATCATCTAAATCTTCATTTTTGATATATGTAACTATTATGTTTTTAAATTATTACACTAGGGAAAAAAACTACACAGTGAAAGTCACAATTTTCAAAGCATTTAATGAATATAATTATTTGATCATATCTTAAAAAAAATTAAATGATAATAATTTATATAATACTCGTATTTAACTTACTAACAACGTACGGTAAAATATTATATTATTTATTGCATATTGTGAAGTGATGACCAGGTAAGATATTCCGGAAGTCGGTAGATGCAGGTGGCCCAGGACAATCCTTTGTGAATTCCTTGGGGAAGACTTATGTTCAACAGTGGACGTGTGTGTGTGGTGTGAACTGTAATGATGATGATGATGATAAGTTTTGTTTGTACTTTGCAATATTGAAATGTAAATTGTATTGAAATTTAGCAATATTGAAACGTATTAGATTAAATATCTCTTAACAAGGCTCAGGTAAAATTATGAACGCAAAATTAAATCGGAAAACGAAGTTTCCAATGGAAATTGAAAATGAGGATGAGAAGGATAAAGTAAACGAAGGTATAAATACTTTGTTCTCGAAACAATACGGGGGAACTTAATAGGTTAGTACAAGTAAGTACCTACTCGCCGTAAACGCCGTAGGATGGTAGTATCCCGATGAGATTTAAGCGTAAGGTAAATGTGACATAAAAAGGCAGTTAAATGACTTTATTCCCTTCAGGTTAAGAAATATTCTGCTTATGTACGGGCATTATTTTTAGCGACTACGACTATCTATGCTCGGTGAATCCACGGACGCGGTTTAATCATTTAGTCGACTTTGTTTATTATCTGTGGTTTTGTCGCTCCTTTTTATATTACTTTACTTAAAATTGAATGTCTTAGTTATTTTATGAATAAGTAAATGTATACAGATTATCCAAAAATATGTATTTTTAATAGGTTATTGTTAATTTATACATTTCTAATATTATTTGATCGTTTACAAATTTTGGGTTGTGATTGTATCGTTATTGATTCTTAATACGAAAGAAGTGAGTGAAAACTAAAGAAGAATAGTTTTTATTTCGATTGCACGTTTTCATATCGTACCTTTGCACCGGTTCTATTCACTGATTAACACATACTACTGGTGTTCCTTTACTAACAAAAATTTCATCCGGATACGAAGCTTATCTTAAGTTTATATTTCCTATTCATGTATGAACACTGGCTTATTTAAGAAAATAGAAGTCAAAATTGTCTAAGGCCTTATTTTTAAATTGCCCGGATTAAAGTTAATCGTCGAATAAATTACAAAAGAAAGTGATACCACATTGACATACCATTATTGATCTAAGGATACCACTGAATTTAATTCACTTACTTTGTATTTTAACAATGTAAAGTAATGTCACAAAGAACGGTCCTGAGCCACCTGTGTGGATTACCTTCCTACTTGTCAATTAATGTGGTTAGGCTACCAATGTCGTTCTGGATGCTTTCATGAGGAAGCATGGTCGGTAGCGAAGGACCACGTCTCCGTTCCATATGTCATCACTGGCAACTGGGCTGAATGGTCTAAGCTGGCAACGCGCACTGACTGTAGATACGTTTGGTTGTATTACGTAATTTGTATTATTATAGTCTATTATGGAATAGAATAAAAAAGAATAATTTTTATTCAATTTTGAATACATGCAATTCTTATAGAAAGTTATTCTTTAATTTTACCACTGGTTTGAAAATAATAAAGCTCTGTCCTGGAAAGAACGAGCAAGAAATCCAGTGGGACTTTTTTAAAGCATAAGTTACAATATTATATCAATGCAATTGTTATGAAGATATTATATGAATACTATTGTTATGAAGACATGTAGAAACACCATGGTATCAGTCATGTAATCTTTAGTAATATAACCCTTAACAAACAATTTTTGCTAAGTAAATATTTCAAACCTTTCGATACATAAGGAACTCCAAACGGGCGACGACAAACAGTGGTAATAAAGTGAGATGTCTGGTATTGCAATCGCAAACACGTGCCTAGTATAGGGAATACGGCAAAATCTTGATTAGATAATATTGCTAAGAATCAATTATAGCGATACAAGTTTGGTGTATTGCCAAAATTTTGTCATTCATTAATGGTTTAATTTCATCAATAGAGGATTAATAGTTGTGAGAGTAATAGCCAGAGAGCATATAGAAGTAATTTAGATAATGCGCTTAGAGAAAAGCTTCTGAAGCTTTTCTCTAAGCGCATAAAAGAAACTAAAACTTCCGGAAGTTAGTGACTGGCTATCTTTTAGAATATTTACTTCCGGAGACTTAATGTCAAGTTTCTATAAGGCACACAATATTTCAGTTTTCTTTAATTGTATGGTGATGTGTAGTATAACAGAGAATAAGAAAATTTTAATTACGGAAGACTCTCACATCATGCAGTGATTTTTTACAGAATGATGATGAAGAAGGAAATGTAAAAATACTGAAATGTCTGTTTAGAAGTACATATAAAGTTGTAACAATATACCTACTATTTCTAAGCCTGTTGAAACTAAGTTTCGACTAAGCATATAGCTTCTTTCGTAGGCGATTATTATATTTCTTAACAAAAAATAATAATATTATTTTATATAGTACATTAACTCATTCTAATGTATAGCTTGGAAAAATTGTATATCTTTGATACGTTTTATGATACGTGAAAAACTATATCTATCCTCAAGGTAAGATCGGTAATATTTTGTTTTATTTATATTTTTGTTTATGGCATTTATAAAGGTATTAATATAGCATGATATATGAAAAGGATGAAAGATTTATTGCAGTCAATATTTCTTGCTTTTAGTACATATAACCTAACCAGGTAGATGTAGACAAAAGTTATTTTTTTATTGAATTCGTCTGCATTCGTAATTTGTAATTCTAATTGAATCAAATGTCAAAATTTATTCGCTAAACTTTATAATCGTATAACAAAATGCTTCAATATTTATAGCAGCCAGCTGCAACAGCTAATAGCTTAATAATAAAACTCAGGTCAAATACTGTAACTATTTATATGTGGTAGAGTTATGCTACAGCTATATTATGGATTTAGCGCGAATGGGTCGGCTTGACCAAGGTAGGACCACGCTCTCACAGAATAAATGCGTTAAATAGCAGCTTAATGCTGCAGTATTTTTTATGGTGAGTGTAGAGAACCGGAGATCCTTTTTACAGGAAACAAGGAACTCCATCTTAGTCCTCCGGGGTGCCAACTAATCTGCATTTTCATTCTTAATCGAAGATAAATGTGGTGTCTATGGGCCACTTACCATCAATTGGACTATGTGCTCGTTTGTCATCCTAATTCTATATAAAAATAAAGAATGGCCGAAAGAGAAGCTCACCTATAGAAAAGTAATGGCCACTTTTTGTTGTGACTTCATAGTGTAAAGAAATATAGGTTTTAAAATCTGATGTATCAATAACAGCAGAAGTCTATTGTATAAGAAGTTTGAACTATAATGGCGAAACTCACTGAGAAAAAACTTTGACTAGTCAATCGATCTTCGCCATCATTGCCCCAGAGAATAACGCTAAAGTTTACACAGTTCGAAAAAACTCTATAATATAAGTCTTCATCCTCCGTGCTCGTCAGACCTATCCCTAAGCGATTACCATATTTCTCTGCAATTTAGACAATTTTCTGGACGGTAAAATTTGTTAGCAGAAAGCGGCCCATTATGGCTTCATTGATTTTGTAGAGTTCATATTCCGAGAGTTTTTTAGCAAAGATATAAACGATAATCCATCAAGATTACACATGTACAAACAGTGAGGGTAAATACTAGGCTGCACTAAAAGTATCGGGAATGGAATATTTCCACTGTCCCTGTTATATTAAAATCTTTGAATTAAAAAACTTCTTAGTTTTAAAAATCGAATACCATTTATTTATTTAAATAAAGATTCTCGGTCTTGTCACAAGGTTTTGTCAACCTTGTTTAGTCGTTGAGAAAACGGAATTGATTCGATAAAATTCAAGAGCGATGATTTATTAAGACTTTCGAAGTGGTTTAACACAAAAACAGTGTGTTGACCAGATGATTTCTGCATTTGGTGATGAAGCCCCATCCAAAACCACAATTTATCGCTGGTTTGCTGAATTTCAACGTGAACGTGTCAAGCTCAGTGGTGATCCCCGTCAAGGTCGTCCAAAAACTGCAGTCACCCAAGAAAACGTTGACGCTGTGCGTAAGCTGATTAAGGAAGATCGACATGTGATATATCCCGAAATTCAGGCAACTTTAGACATTGGCATGAGTCAAATACAAATAATCTTGCATGAACAATTAGGTGTAAAAAAGTTGTTTTTCCGATGGATATCGCATTCGCTCTGTGAAGAGCAAAAAGCGGCTCGCGTTACTTGGTGCGTCAGACTCTCGAAAGATTCCACGCAGGATCCTCAAATGATGTATACAACATCCTATTAGGTGACGAATCCTGGATATATGCGTACGAACCCGAAACAAAAAACCAGTCACGAGTTTGGGTGTTAGAAAATGAGTTAAAGCCAACAAAAATTGTTCGTTCACGGAGTGTTGCAAAAAAAATGGTGGCCACGTTTATCTCCAAAACCGGCCATGTTACGACTATTCCTCTTGAGGGAAAAAGAACGGTTAATGCAGAATGGTATGCTAGCATTTGTTTGCCACAGGTCGTTTCTGAACCTCGTAAAGAGAACTGCAACCGTCGCATCATCCTTCATCACAACAATGCGAGTTCTCACACCGCAAACAGAACAAAAGAGTTTTTAGAGCAAGAAAACATAGAATTATTAGACCACTCGCCGTACAGCCCCGACCTAAGCCCTAATGATTTATATACTTTCCCTAAAATAAAGAATAAATTGCGTGGACAGAGATTTTCATCACCTGAAGAAGCTGTGGACGCTTACAAAACGACCATTTTGGAGACCCCAACTTCCGAATGGAATCCGATATCTCACAGAAACTATAGTCGCTTTAAATTTAATTACGACAACGAGTTTCTTCCAATTTATTATTTCCTACGACAGCTCAATTGAAGACTGAAACAAAATAAAATTTAGACGGTAAATCTCATTAAAGCGATAGTTCGTTCGCCGAGCGAACATTTTCACGTACCTTTTTTAATTAGAGGCTGCAGCTTTAAAATAGTTTCAGCTAGCAAATATTTATCTCCACAGTTTTTTTGAGACTTGTAATTATGTTAATTGGTGTTAAAACATACATTTTAGTAAAATATTTTCAGTTAAAATTTCCTTTGCCTTTCAAGTTTTCTTTCAGTTCATAATCACCTAAATTTATGTAAATTTATTCACATCCAGTCGATTGAATATAATGTTTAATGAAATTCGTAAATAATTGCAGGTACTTATTGTTTTTAGTTGATTTAAAAAAGGAAAGAATGTTCTCAATTCGACCAAATGATTTTTTTGGATGTACTCATATGTTACACGAAATCTTCTTCAATTGTGAACCAATTATATTGATTCTATTTTATTAACCAGGCCCTACTTTAGGGGTAGTACCATATGAACTTGGAGAAAAGAAATCAACTTCAAAGTATGGAAAAATAATATAACAAATAATTTCTGTAAATAAATTTCATTCCATTTTATGGGCGTAGCGTATCAAGCGACCGCACTTGCGGGGTCCAAAAATTACGGCTCTATAATGTTTCCTGGGCAGAAAACTTAGAACAGTATGGCGAATTCTTCTCATCCCAGACTGCGAAATCAACTTTCACGCTCGTAGGCACTTCAGATACCAGCATTATCATGAGGCAATCGCGGCCAAACATTACGATAGGCAATGATAGTTTTAAGGAACAATTATGTTCCATGTACGCCTCTGCGGGAGAACTGATCTCAAGTGGGTCGTGCACATCAATTTAACTGCTGTAAATCACCATGAAGATTTGCTGAAACCTGTAGTCCTGATCATACCAGGCTTTCACAAAAGGATTTACAAAATATTCTCGATAATCCTGTGATAGTAAATAAAAACGTAATAAAGCCATGCTTCAATTATTTTATGGTTGCAGCAAGAATAGGTTGGCTCAACCGGAAATGTACCACGCTATCACAAGATACCAGTGTTAAATATAACATCCTAATGCTGCTATGTTTCGTTTAGTGAGTGTATGGTATCGGAGATCCTTTTTACTGGTAACGAGGCAATCTATCTAAGCCCCCTAGGGTAGGGATGAAACAATACCACTGGGGTATCGATACTTACTCGTATCGATAGATTTTTATTTGTAGAATTTAAAAGAAGCTAAATAAAAACAAGTATTGATATTCCTATCGATACGAAAATAAAAGTCATAAAAAGAATTCAATGAAAAGAGTCGAGTTGTGACGCGCCCCAAAAAATCTTTTTAAGGCGCACTACGAAATTGTCTCCCATAAAGATTTTTTCTTTTCTCTCGGACTAAAAAACTTGCCAATTACACAAAACTAACTAAACTAGGACTAGGATGCGTTCAAAAATTTCAATATAATATGACACATAAAAATATTTTTTGCTATATACCATAGATGAGTATATTATCTATCCATCAATATGTTAAAATAAAATCGTCACATAAGCATACCGATTACCGATACAAATACTTTGGACCGATACCTATAAGTCGCGGCACGTAACTATAGTGTTAAACGAAACGTGGGGGGGGGGGAGGTAGCTGCGAAAAGTGTATCAGTACGGGGGACGGAATGCAACTGGAGAACAATCAGCGCGTGTGAACGATACGCACAGTCAATCATACGCAATAATGCGCAATACGGCCAATTTGCGCAATAACGGTCACCGCTAGACTTTCGTGCCGCGAGTTACACTTGATACTTAGTTTTAAAATATCGATACAAAAAGTACTTGGTATCGGAAGGAATATATTGAGTAAGTACTTATATTTACTCGTTTTGTTTCATCCCTACCCTAGGATGACGTCTGTACATTTTGATTCTCGGCCAAGGAAAGATGTAGGTAGGTGTTTTCAGTGTTCTAGTCCACCCTCACTTACCACAAGGTGGTCTGTAAGTCTGAAAAAAGACATGTGTGTAGTGTAGAACACATGCAGTAGTAGTGAAACTTTCAAATGAAATGAAATATAAAATTTAAATATTTCACGGCAAAGGATTAATTTAATATAATAATAATAATTTGGACCACGAGTGCGGCATAAAATATAAGATAAAAGTTTAATTTCAGAGCAGATAAATGTCAATCCTTCTTTTAGAGATTTTAGTCTAAATTTTAGTGTAATAATTCGAAAGAATTTCTTTCGAGTAAAATTGCTAACTTTGTAATAGTGCCATCTACTTCATTCTGTAGGTAAAGTCATTTTATCGAGTAAAAATTAAGTGACTCTCAAGGTAAGGAACATAGATAGTAGATAGCCTAAATACTACTAATATTCTTACTCATTTTCTGGCAGACCAAGTTATAAGTGTCGCTTTTTTGTTTCATCGCGTTTCACAACGATAGGGATTTTTACTTCAAAATACTTTTCATGCATCTTTGTCGAACCTGGGCCCTTCACAACCCACAGGGACCGATAACTTCATTTTAAGTATGGATAATCGTTGCAGATTGCAGAGATGAACTGTGTGCTTATTGTCATCCTTTCCTGTATAAAAAGTCCTTAATAGGTGACGTTTTTTATGGCAGTTTGTTTTTTATTTTATATTATACAGAAATAGAAATAATAAGACAATAGAAATGAATTAGCGCTCGATTACTTTCAAAATCGATATCGCCACATTTTAACACATACGAATTAATCGACCGATGCCTGCACCCGTATTATAAACATAAGCAATGCACAATGATATCTAACGTTTCACATTAAATTGCTTAGTGAGTTTGTCAACGTTGCGTGCGTCGCGTATTACGATAGAACAAAAGCAGCAATGGTAATTGTGAAATAGGAAAAGTAATAAATGAAAGTTTACAAAGGTAAATATCATAGTACAGTATTCCTAGATGTAAATTAGTTAAAACAATGGCAATTAGTAAATAATCATCTTCCCGATGAATTGTTAAACCTTAGTTGCATTACACATCCTTGAGGAGTTTTTACTACCGACTATGCTGCAGTTTACTACTACAATAACATAAATTCACGTACGACGTAAATCACAAAATGTTGAATGATGTTCGTCAACACATCATAGTGGCGACAAGGCCACGCGGCAATTGGACTTCTATTGTCTTATTATTACGATTTCTGTGGTATATTATTAAATTTGTTTAGGTTTAAATTGATTTAGGTTGGTACCTTCTACCTACCCATAAAGAGTTGCGAATTATGGAAAACCAATATCCCTGACTTAGTTATCTGTGACAAATAGCTGAGAAGATATAGTTGTTCTACAATGAAATACTCGTATCATTGTAATTCCCAAATGATCAGTTTCCTGAAGTGGCAACGGGATGGCAAGTCCCCGCATAATTTTGCGATAGAAAGTATTTTTTATACTAACCTGGTCACTTATAATATATTAAAGTAAAGGATGATTTACCAATAATACACGAATCTTCTTATTTCCAAATATTTTAAGAGCTAAATTGCTTGACGTCGATTTACATTTAAAAATCGTTTGGCGTCGGGAATATTTTCTCCTGGTGGACTAATCGTTTGATAGACTGGAAATAGTGTTTACGGGTAAAGCCAACCGAGTACCGCTGGTATAATTAATTTGATCAAAATCGGCTAACTTTGAGGAAGCTTTGAAAGAAGTGGTTGCTCTGGAAACATGCTACAACCGGCTCATCTCTTTAATTAATCATAAAAATTTAATGGAGGAGATTGAAAGTAGGAGAATTGAAGGCAGGCTGTAGAAAAAATGTGTCTGTGGTGGGCTTGAGGAAGTGTTTACAGAATTGATTCAGACGTATGAAACTTTATGGAGATTACAATATTTAAAAAAATTATCTAATTTAATTTTATTCCATTCAATCACATATATAAAAAATGTAATTTGTTTTCAATATCAGTTTTACAACATAAAACCTGAAATTATTTGGCATTTTATTGTAATTTTTTTGTTTATCATGGTAGTATTGTGTCCACCAGTTGTTAACTTTAACCAGTATTGCGATCTTACTTGTTCTACTTTCTTTCTTGTTTTCTTAATTTTGTAAACATATTATGTGGATTGGATTTTACAAATATACACATTTCTAACCTATAAATAACTGGTTGGGTTAGTAATTTAATGGGTCGCACACAGCTGTTTTTCATTGACTTAAAGCATCTTTTTCCTTATAAAGATTCTTTTATTTTGGTATAAGTAACCACAAAATATTACACCATGACGCAAAGTAGGTGCTACTAAAGCTATGATAAGGATAGGAAAGTTCTTGAGTACTGCAAAATTTTTACTAATGCCTCGTTTTTTCTTCAAATTAAATTACCCAGATGTATTAATGCGTTGATAATACAATTGTTGATAGTGAAACAAGAGTGGCCGAGTTTATGTTTCTGAGTTTAGTTTATGGTTGAGGCTTCCTAGGTGTTTCTAAACATCCCGAACTAATGTGTTATCTCAAAACAAACTTAACAATGAACTCTTACAGTTGAGTAACATTATGTTATCGAGATAATTTGCAGTGTACGTTTGACTTCTGCCCACACAGTGTCAGCATGCCTGTATCGTTTCTATGTTCCAAAAGTGTGAGTTGTAGAATATTAAAAATATAAAATTATCTTATTAGGTATATCTATTATATATATATGTCTTTTTAATATTGTTTTGATGTGTTTATGTCTTGAAGACTTGTTAGTATATAGTTAAGTATTATGTTAAATCGACGCATCTAAACCGGCGGAGCAGTTTTCAGGAAATTACAATAAATCTTCCTTTTCTCTATTATTATAAAGCCACAGTAGTCTATTGGCAGAGTGCGGGCCAAGAATTCAATAGTCTTGAGTTCGAATCAGACTACTGTCGTGAACTATTCCTAACACAAGCATTTTAAGCTTACCATAGGTAGTAAAGAGCATATTAGTAACGTTAATATCATTTCTAGTGATTTCTTTATTAAAAAAAAATATACAGTATTTTTTCAGAAATATATTCCCATAACTAGCAACAAAGAGTGATGATATATGGTGAGATGCCGTATCAGGAAGTTCCAAGTCGCTAAGCGATATACTTTTGAAGTTTTTCTGTATGATAGAATTCTTAAGGAGGATATCCGTAATACGACCAGAGTAACTTACATAGTAAAATAGCTCATAAAATTTTCCAACGATTCTTCTGTGCTAGCTGAGTACAAGCAAGTGCAGTGAAGGAAGATCCTCATTAGATAGAGTGATGATACAATGATGCGTGGAAGACGCTGGAAGGCTTTGATTATACAGACAGGTATATCCGTAGAAACCGTGTAGTATTGGTGTAAGAATATCCACTACACCATATCGTCCGAAGTATTAATAAGAATTTTGCTGTTACCGTTACTGTTTTAGCTTATCAAAATTCCACTGCTGAAAGTAGGCCTCCCAATAAGTTGCATCATAGGGGAATTTAGCCATAGGTGCCACTTTTAAAAAGCGAATCGGCAAACGCAGTTTTTTTAATGTTTGTAGTGAAACTTCAGTATCAATGTACGAAATTATTTTACAAAGTAAACTAAGTACGGTTTTCTTGAGTGATAAATTAAAAAAAGAAGGAAGTTTGACTTTGTACGTGTGTAGAGAATTACACGCACCTTTTTTTTATTATTATTACATAGCCGCTACAGCATATGTCCCGGTTTGTCCCGTCTCTTACGACAACCACAGGACGATATGAGGTCATTCTTACAACGTCTCTACATGCTTGTTAAGAATTTTAGTTTTATCTCATACTAGCTTGCCAGGCAGACCTTCTGCTCTTTTCGGCGACCCTTTGCCATGTCTTAAAAAATCCTGAAATTTGCAAAAAAAATTGTGGGTCACTCACGGGCAAAAAAAAATCCTATCTCTCAAGTTGGACCAAACTGCACACGGTGTGCAAATTTGATTAAAATCAGTTAAGTAGTTTAGGAGTCCATCGCGGACAAACAACGTGACACGTAATTTATATATATAAAGAATATACGATATTTTCAATAATAACTAAGTGTAATTTAGTACTAAGACTGTATAAATACAGAAGATAAATGAGTTACTCCATAGGTATTTTAGAAAGAAGGTAAGGGGTTCATAGGTGAAGGATGTGGATGACGATGGTGGTATGTTGTGTTAAAGGTAAAATAGAAAGGAAACGCAGCCAGCGTTCTTGGCACTATACCACGGGGAGCAGGTCTTTTTGACGATTTAAATTTTTAGTTTTAGGTTTTCTATATTATAGTTTCTTCTTTTATATTGTATATATAATTAGTTTTAATCGTAAAAATTATAATTTTAATTATTATTTTAGTTAAGTTATTTATTATAATGTTAAATATTATATTAATGAATTAAAAACCATTAAATGAAAAAAAATTGAATTGGAACGTTTTTGAAAATTAGTTTTTGTATGATCGTTATTCTAAAATAGTTACACTAAAACGTTCCAATATAAAAAAAAAGAAAATGTTCTCAAATAGTCTTTGAATATTCCACAGATTATCCTCGCGCTGCTGCTGATTTTACTCATGAAAAAAATTGAATGTTTGCCACTCAGCAACGGATTCAGTCTAAAATTTAACCCCATTTCTGTGAAAGAAGAAAATAAATTAAAATCCTTCGGCGCCGTCTTTGCGAAAATTCCACAAGATCCAACACATATTTCGGAACGCCGAGAAGTCCTTTCAGAGGCAATCTTCGCACACCCAGCGGAGCCGGCTAATGGATGTACCAATCAGATAGCAAAGTTATTATATCCTTTAAAAAACTTTAAAAACCAAACAAATGAAACACGAGCTTGGGAAAATGCCAACTTCATTAATATTCCTGTGATTAAGCAGCATTTTGATGCGTATAATATTTTAGTTGCGACGGCACCAAATAACGTTAAATTAGGAAGAAAAAAGGACGCTTTGCCGACAGTCATTTACGTCGTTTTCCCCATAGAAGATGTAAATGAGGCGACTGATTTAAATTTACCAACAATTTACTTTGTTAATCGGGTGGACGGGAATGTGGATCTTAGTAAAAAAGAGAAAGCCGAGCCGATTTTCATCATAGATAGCAATCGTACTGTAACTGGGATAAAGAGTAAAGAAGTGTCTAAGTTTGTAAGATTTAAAAATAAACTAAGAAATTTATACAATTATGAAGTAACACGAAACTAAAGCCAATATTTTATAAATTAAATAAATATGAATGTTAAGCTGTGTGACTTTATAATTTAAAGAATTCATAAACCCTATTTTAATCGACTTCACAGAAATAATTAGGTTTTCAATTCGACTATATTATGTCTGTTTTTATATGAACGTTACGTTATAGCTTCATCAATTCTGTACCGATGTTTACGATTTTTATTTAAGTAATTAAGCGAAGACTAGGACTTCTGTAATGGTCACATAAAAATTTGAGTAGATAATCTTTCAACAGTAAAGGCTGAATAATCGGATGATGAGGATTTAGTGCTTTAAATTTTAAATCTAAACGACATTCAGACTTGTGGTATTTCTTAGTTCACGCAAAAAGATCAAAAACTATACTTTTAATAAAAATTAAGAGCCGACTTAAAATAACTTAAAACTATAAAATAATATTCTCATAGCTTCTGAAGCCGGGCCTTTTATAAATGTTGTGTTATTTATTAGCACTGACTTCTGAACGTTTCTAAGTTCTGAAGACCTCTGAAGAGTTAAAACATTACAAACGTGATATTGTCGGCGAAAACAGTGCTTAATTATTGTCCAGAGATATTAAAAAGTTAAAGCTACAGCCTGAATACGTCCCACTGCTGGGCACATGCCTTCTCTCATTTCTGAGAGGGTTTCTAGGACAAGGAAGTGTCCGCCGAGCTACCCCAGTGCGTGTTGACGAACTACAAGTCTTCGAATAATTTGTTTTTCTTATTTCTCAGACATGCAGATTTTCTTACGATGTTTTTCCGAGCACGTGGTTCAAAGATTATTATTAAAAATGTTTGGTATCTTTATCCAAAGTTGTAAAAATGTATTTTTTTATAAGTAGTAAGTCCATCGGTGGTTATCAATTGAGATAAAATACTCAGTATCATTTTTGAAAAGGTCACGTATAATTGGAACAATAAATCACTGAACAAGTGGCAGTATCGGCGGGGGACGTTCCAGACAGAAAATTAACGACCAAATTGGCGATACCTCGAAGGTAGGCTAAACCAGTAGCACCTTTAACTGACGATCATATAAACGTCGATATACGTGCGTGATATGAGAGAGTCGAGAGAGGTGTATGGGTAACCTACGCGACAGGCATCATATGTATGTCATCCATCTATATATTACAGCCTGTAAAGTTCTACTGCTGAACATAGGCCCCCTCCATAGATTGTCATAAAGGGGATTTTGCTATAGTTGTCACGCATGACAGGCGGGTTGGCAACTGCCTTTTTATTATTTTGAGATGATAAAAGATGCTGTTGCCATCACCTGTTTCAATTTCCCTCTGTCACCTCTTACGAAACCCACGGGACACCCACACACACCAAAATTAATAATAATGTCCTCCAGATCGAATTTCGGCCACGGAAGCCTGCCTAAACGGAGGCTAGCCATTGGCGCAGGACATGATTATAGTGCCCAAGTGTATGCGCAAGCACAGGTGCACTCTTTACTCCCTTACTCTCGTAATCGAAACTCGATGGGACGGTAAACCGACACGACCGAGAGAGATCAGGCGTAGGACCAACGGCTTTACGTGCTTTCCGAGACACGGGGGTGAGACACCGCCAACTTCCTGACTCCGGGCAGCTACTGAGAATTTCTTGACAGAAAAACTCAATAATTGATTTTTAGGCCCGACCCGGGATTCGAACCCAGGACATCATGATCAGCAGTCTCACTACTACAACCACTAGACCAACGAGGCAGTCAACGGTACATGTACGTAACCACTATACGGTATATGTACGTATACACATATGTGTGTATGTAATGTATGTTAAAATAGTATAAATTATCTCGTTATGAGATTGGATTCTAAATATTTGTTTATTTTATTTGTGATTCAAATATATACAAGTTTTAACAAACCTGAAGGATATCAAATTGTGGATGTAAATTAAGAAGGCTCACTGCCACACTTAAACCTCAAATACTGAAGGTATTGTTTCCATGAAAGCGACGCGACGCTCGCAATCTTATTACGAATTCTTATTTAAACTTAAAGCCGTCTTTCGTGTTTCAACGTCAGGATTTCAACTTTGAATTAAAATTATATAAAAAGTTTTTACAATTAAAGGTACAGGTAAGTTCAAATATAAACATTTCTGAACCATCAACGGGTTCTTTAACAATGAGCTCTGAATAAATTGTTCTATGGAAACATTTAGTTAGTACGTTAGTTTCAAGCTGTTATAATGTGAATAAAGCAAAGTAAAACGTAGAGTTACGGCTTATATTTAAATAAGATTAGTTTTTTCGGACTTCTTCACGATAATATACGCGAGTTAAAATACATATCTACGCTACGTTATGTTAAGACGACATATCGAAAATTAACGTTTAAAATGGCTCAGGGGTATCGCCGTACTGATCCGAGTGAATACATAATTTCTATAAAAACTTAACGCCGTCACAAGGTCTAAACTTAGCTAGCACCCGCGACGATTAGGACCGCTAGAAGTTGACAGAATCTTAAAATATTTAAAAAAATATTGAAGTAAGTAACCAAAATAATATTGATGTTATGAATATATTTGAGTGATTCTAAAGCACATAAATTAAGTAATTTCGTTGTAATTTCAACTATAGTGATTTTTTAGAGTTGTTTTCGTAAATAATTATGATCGAGTCAAAATTATACAATCGTGTTTTTGAACAATCAAATTCAAGATTAAGACTTGAATTTACCTGTATCAAAATTGCAGTTTCGTTAGTATGTATTTATTCATAGCCGATTTACGTCAGGATTTCGTTAGAGGTGTCATAGTCCTATACTGTTCGATGAAAGGAGGTGCATTTTTCGCGGTGTCGCCCGTAAAATTTATTTTATTTAAATGTGTAGTTTTTGTGTAAACATTAGAAATTATTACGATTTATATACACCCCACTGCTAGGCATAATAACACTCCTTATTTCTGAGAGGTTATGAAACAATTATTATTATTATTATTACATAATTAGTGTAGGGCGATCCCCCACTAGATGGAGTGACGACCTGGTAAGACATGCAGGAAGTCGATGGATGCAGGTGGCTCAGGACCGTGTTTTGTGGCATTACTTGGGAGAGGCCTATGTTCAGCAGTGGACTTGTGAAGGGCTTTAATGATGATGATGATGATGGAACAACTAGTCGTCGTCGCTTAGTTCCGATGCACATTGTTCCTCATGCCCTCCCAAATTGTTATTCCATAGACATGCAGGTTGCCTCATGATGTTTTGTTTTATCTCAGAGTACATGGGTAATTCAAAGATTTTAAATCTTTGGGTTAACACCAACGCCAACCAAGCCGACACAAATGGTGTAACCATTTGTGTCGGCGGCGATGGAATTAGAGTTGTTTGCGTACTGTGAAATCAACGGCGACCGTGGTTGTCTAGATTCCAGAGATACCGCGGCTCTGTACTCTGTATAAACACTATATTGTAAATATCGTATATCTTTCCGTACTATAAACTCTGTTAAATTTTTGCTACTAATTGTTTCACTTCTACTTTGTCAATCCTATCCGGAGCAATTATTAGTGTTAGCACACAGTTGTGAATGTTCAATTTCGGTCTTGGTCTGAAAAATCAGAAAACCAAGAAGTTATCTAGTACCTGTCGCTGATACTTGAACATTTTATATTATATGTATGTATTGTGTAGTAAAAAATCAATCAATATACAATAATATTCGCAGTTAGTTAAGAATCAAATGCACACCTCCAACAAATAGTCGCGGTATCTAGCTGCGTGTTTAAAGTTTCTTACCCTTCAAACAAAATAGGGTACATACTGACGCTTTGGGGAAAAATATTATTCTTTTTTGCCTAGGATTGTATTTGGACACCACCTGATCAGAAATACATAGACTAAGAATACAAGGGACCCTTACAATTTCGTTGTTCGTCGATCTTAATATCCCAAAAAACATAACTTATAAGAGTTCTTTAACATACTAATTAAATAATAATTAAATAATTAAAAAATATAATTTTGTACCTCTCTAATGTTAGTTATGGGTACGTTTATTTCATATCTTTATTATTAAGTACATGGTAAAGCTAGGCCGCAGCTTTATTATGTTGCATTACGAATGGGTCGGCTCGACCAAGGTACGACCACGCTCTTACATAATACCATCGCGAAAAAGCAGCACGATGCTGCTATGTTTCGTATGGTAAGTGTATAAAACCGGAGACTTTTTACTGGTGACGAGATATTGGATCTTAGTCGCAGATTCTTAATTGAGGATAGATGCAGATATCTATGGGCCACATCATCCACTTATTATCAGGTATACTACATGCCCGCGTTCACTCTTATTCTATAAAAAAAGAGGATGCCTCTTTCATCATTATTGTAATAAATATTTTAATGTCACGTGTCGTATTAAAATTCCTTTGAAAGCAAACAAAGGTACATAATCTAAAATTTTACTCAATTTATAAACCTTATGTAAGTACTATGTATGTCTATGTAAACAAAATATTTTTATAAGTTTAACAAACAAAACAGGTTATTATTACAGCCATACACATTATGCAAACGCAGCCATTAAAATGTAAAATGTTTTCTAGTTGAATGTTATCTGATAAACCTCTACGTATCATTATTACTAACAGAGCGCGCTGTCTAAAACCGGTAGCGAATAGAGTCGAAAAATCGCTCTCACGTAATATTGCGGATGAAAATGATTGGATACCTCTGCAGACCGTAGTTAATTGTTTTTCTATACAATGTTCTTGTTGGTATAGCTTGCTCTCATGTACAATTGAATTAATTTGTTTCAATCTATACGCTTCTTTTTGTCGGCGATGGGTGTTTTATGGGGAATAATTTTATTTACCTTGTCAATAGTCATTCGCTGGTTATTTTAATTTATTGGTTTAGTAATAGGTTTCATTTTATTTAGTTTACTGAATCTTTCGAATAATAATGAGATGAAAAGTTAAAGTTAGAGTCTATATACATTTACGCACAGGCCTCCTCTCAATTCAGAATCAGAATTTAGGGCAAGAAAATGTCCACCACACTACCCCAATGCGTGTTGGTAAACTTTACATATCTTCGAAATGTTTTTTTCTTATTTCTTATTTCTTCACGATGTTTTCCTTCGCCACCAAGCACGTGGCATTTCAGCACTTAGCATTGCAATTAAAATTATTATTATTATACGTGGTGTAGCCATGCTGCAGTTATATTAGGAGTATAGTTGTAGTACGAATGGGTCGGCTCGACCGGGGAAGGACCACGCTTTCACGGAATACCAGCGTGAAATAGTAGCTTAATGCTGCTGTGTTTCGTATGGTGAGTGTAGAGAACCGAAGACCCTCTTTACTGGAAACGAGGCATTCCATCTTAGTCCTCACGGGTTACAACGCATCTGCATTTTGATTCGTAATCGAGGATAGATGTAGATTTCTTTGAGCCACGGCGACCACTTACTATCCGGTGGACTGTGTCACCCTATCCTATATTAAAAAAATTGTCAATCCATTAGCAACTTTATTCACCTTTGTGTTGTATAAGTTACTCGAACAGATGAACATTTAAAAAAATAAGAAATTCTCGTTACGCACGAAATCGGCTATGAGTAAATAGTGTTAGTAAGTTAAAATAAAGGAATACTAAGAGTTTATCCAAATTGTTTTTTACTACATAACATTTTTAACTCTAATAGCCTTTCGCGTTTGTAAATTGAAGTGGCAATCGACTAGTCAGGTAAATCGCGGAAGTGATAACTGGAGTACGTGTTATGGAGTGGAGGGACCGCACCTAGGCAAATTAATTGGGGGACTATATGCAGCGATGGAGCGATATGCGTAAGATGACTTGTAGGAATTGGATGCGTGTAGATGACGAGTAAGTAGCAATGGACCGTAGTAGGCTAATGATGACTTTTGATCAGTTGCATAAATAAAAAATAAAACTTGTTTATTTTCGTAATTAGAATATAGAGTGCTCGTAACAAAATTACACGACATATGGTTGGTTATATTGACGTTGTAAAACATGTTTTCCTACTAAAAAGAAAATTATTTATGTTTCGGTACATTGCAAAGGGACTCATAAATATTCAAGAGTCAGCTATCACAGTATCGCCCGCAGTATTTCGTCTACGAAAGTGGCTATAAAAGGAGTACAAGTTAAAGAAGTAAAGGGTATAGAGCCATAAATACGCATGAGTTGATTTTTCCCATAAAAATGTAATCACATATACTAAAAATGTGAATAGTAACAATAATAAGCAAGACCTAAGTGTCGTATGGTGATGAGAAACCATCTACCCCTATTTGGTCCCGTGCGTGTCGTAAGAAGTCACTGTGGGATAAGTCAAAAATATCTTATGACTGTTAACACCGGCATATATATCGCCTCCTTGGTGGCACTACTACAGAGGCATGGAGCAGAAGTGCGGTGGTCTTGTTCTTCAAGAAAGGCGACTACGCTCTCTTGAAGAACTACAGACTGATTTCCATTCTGAGTCGCGTCTACGTGCTGTTTTCGAGAGTCATTACGAATCGTCTCTCACGCAGACTCGACGACTTTTAGCCTCCCTAACAAGCCGGTTTTCAAAAGGATTCAGTACCATAGACTGCATATATACCCTGCGGCAGATTGTACAGAAGACCGAAGAGTACAGTCTGCCACTTTGCCTGGCGTATATGGACTATGAGAAAGCCCTTAATTCCGTCAAAATTTGGGCGGTGCTACAGTACCTTCAGTGGTGCCAAGTTGACTGTCGGTATATCGAGGTGCTGAAGTGGTTGTTCAGTAGGGATACGATGGCTATCCGAGTACAAAACCAGAGTTCGAAACCTATAAAATTGCAAGAGGTAAAAAGAACTTACGGCAGAATCGTTGGAGGACCTAAGCACTATGCTCAATGACCTCAACGGTGTCTCCTAACGGACAGGTCTTAAGATGAACATGGACAAAACAAAGATCATGTTTAAGGTTTCCATGTCACACCTATGCTGATAGTTGTTGGGAGCACTATGTTCGAAGTTAGTTAGTTGGCGAATACGTTTACCTGGGACAAATAGTCCGACTAGGTAAGTCCAACTGCGATCGTTGTGTCAATTGACGCATTCAATTCGGCTGGGAAATTACGACACATCTTCTCGTCAGGTATACATCATACTCTGAAAACTAGATTGTACAACCAGTGCGTATTGCCAGTGATGACCTGTGGAACTGAGACATGGTCCTTCATGAGGACGCTCAAGGTCGCTCAGCGAGCTATGGAGAGGGTTATGCTCGGGTTTCTCTGCGTGATAAACTCAGAAATGAGGATATCCGTAATAGAACCAGAATGAACGACATAGCTCAACGGATTGATAAGCTGAAGTGGCAATGGGCCGGCCATACAGCTCGAAGAACCGATAACCGATGGAGAAAAAAGGTTCTCGAGTGGCAGCCTCGTACCGGTAGGCGTAGTGTAGGACGACCCCCACTAGATGGAGTGACGACCTGGTAAGACGTGCAGGAAGTCGATGGATGCAGGTGGCTCAGGACCGTGCTTTGTGGCATTACTTGGGGGAGGCCTATGTTCAGCAGTGGACTTGTGATGGGCTGTAATGATGATGATGATGAACAGGGAATTTATCCCACTTCTGATGTAGAAAATATATCAGGATAAGATTAGCTGTTAACTATAATAAAAGAGTGAAAGAGAATGTTCAACTTGCACTATTGCTTACGCAATTGATCGTTATTAGCAATAGAACAACGTACCGCACTATACATTCAGTATAAAACAAATACAGTTCGACCATACCGTAATATATCCCTGTCACTATTACACACAGGTGTTGCGTGAAGGACAAAATTACATGATAAAACCAAAAGTATGCAAACTGACAATCACTTTTATACACGGTAGAGCCATACTGCAGCAATATTAGTAGTATAGTTGTAGCATCGCCCCCATATCAGCGTAAAATAGTAGCTTAACGCTGCTGTGTTTTGTATGGTGAGCGTGGAGAATTGTAGACCCTTTTTACTGGAAAGGAGGCATTCCATCTTAGTCCTCACGGGTACATTTTGATTGCATTTTGATTCGTAATCGCCACAGCGACGACTTACCATTAGTTGGATTGTGTGATCTTTTATCACCCGTATCCTATAAAAAAAACAACAGTAAAAGCAAGACTTCACATTTCGGTGTAACGCATGGAAGCCTCTCAGCAACACCATCCTCAGAACACACACGACAGAACCACGACACTATTTTAGCACTATTACTACGTAGAATGACTTATTAATACTAACTTTATACTGTACAAACGAGTAGGGGTTTCCCGATCTACCCTCAATTCTATACCGCCACCATCGATATCTTCATTATTATATCTGTGGAAATGACGCTTCAGTAGAGTCACGCACCTTCTCTCACACTCTCGATCCAACCGGCATTTTATAGACGCACCGACATATATAATTTACTATATTTGTACTGTAGACAGTATATAATATTATGATCAATCGCAAGCGAAAGTAAAACAAATTAAAAGTGACCGGCAAGTTATTATGTAAGTTGTACGATGATCAAGTATTTGCATAATTAACATAAAGTCAAGAAGTCGCTTAACAAATTGATCGTAAGGGTGAATATTAAAACAAAACTTCTACAGATTCTGCAGAATAACACAGCATTTGAGATAATACTCTGAGCAAATAATTAAGTTATTTGTATATTGTTGTATGCCACGGCCTCTGTTACCCATATCATCAAGAGAGCGTCGTAAGAGACGATAGACGGAAACTGAAGCGGGCGATGAGCAGCAGTACGGTAGTCCACCCGCCTGCAAAGTGTTTTTTTATAGGACTAGGATGAAAAACGAGCACACAGATGATGGTAAAGTTGCTGTAGCCTATAGACATCTACATCTATCCCCGATTAGTAATCAAAATGTAGATGCGTTGTCACCCGTGAAGACAGAGACGGAATCTCTTGTTTCCAGTTAAAAGGTTCACCGGTTCTCTACACTCACCATACGTATAGCGTTAAGCTGCTATTTTGGGATTGTATTCTGTGAGAGCGTGTTCCTTCTTAGATCGAGCCGACCCAATCTTATTACAACCATAATATAGTTGCAGCATGGCTCTACTGCCTACTATACATACCACGTATTATAATATGGCAAAATATAATATGTTATGTAAATGTGTAACATAATTCGTATATCATATTGAAGTACCATGTAAGTCAAAGTAGAAGTCGAATGGGAAATACTTAAAACTCTTACAAATTGTGCTCTTTATAGTAAGAGATAAAAGAAGGAGTGGAATAATAAACCGTCCACAGTGGTAAAGCTTTTCCCACATTAGGGATTTTTCACTTTAATCGTCACGCTTGCTATGAGTATTGGCGATATTGTTACCGGACGTTTTGCAGTGTTTGAGCGGTCCCGTATTCGATTTGAGTATTTAACATCTGTTATACGTGTAAACACCAGGTATTTCTATGGAAACTTTTCACATCTATGGAAAGCAACACGCTCTCCGAGGCATTTTACAAAGACGCCCCTTGTACAGGTGAGATAGCGTAATGTATTTAAGTTATTACAATCAGAAACTTAATTACGACCAACGAGGTATTTACTTTAAGATCTAAAGGTACAATCTGTAGGAACGGCCTATGTTTAGCAGTAATCTTTTATAGGCTGTAAAAGAAAATGGAGGATGGATAAAGGAAGGTACTAATGTTATTAGGTATTTATTCTTCATTGACACTGTTACCTCCGCCATAATTTCAATTTACAGGTGGGTTATTAGCTCGTTAATTAATTTAAATAGGTAAATTCTTAAATTAAACGCGTAGCAAGTGTCATTTTTACACAATTATATGTACTTATGTAATATACATGTAAAAGTTATTAGTAACAAGTTAGAGTTTAATACGTCTCACTCCTGGGTACAGGTCTCCTCTCATTACTGAAAGGGTTTTAGGATAGAAGGAAATGACCATAATTACCACGAATGGGTCGGCTGGGCCGGGGTAAGACCACGCTCTCACAGAATTCCAGCGTAAAATGGCAGCTTAAAGCTGTTGTGTTTCGTATGGTGAGTATAGAGAAGTGGAGAACCTTTTTATACGAGATATTCTATATTAGTCCTCAGAGGTAACAACGCACCTGAATTTTGATTCTTAATCGAGGATAGATGTAGGTGTCATTTGTTACCCTTATTTTTTAAATAGAAACAATGCCTACAGTGCGTACTTGTGGAGTTTACATACTGTTGCATGAATAAGTCAACTAGCGCCATCTAGTGTCAGGAACGAGAGCGAGGGGAGCATTGAGAAAATGACATCACAAATCACTCAACCGACAGCGCCTAGTCGAAACTCGAACGCTCGGTACCTTGCGCGTGTTTACTTGAACATTCTGGATATTTCTTTGCTAATTTAAATATATAGGGGCTGCAAGATGCGAGAGATATAGTTGAACTCGGCGACACAAGCGAAGCTTCGGAGCGGAATTAAGTGAATTAGTGTGTTTAATTATTAGTGTTTTTAGTTTTAATTTGTGTAAAGTAAATTAAAGTGTTAATTTAGGTAATTTTATCGGCAATTTTTATTGTCACGATCCTCAAGCTCGTAACAATTGGTGTCGGAAGTGGGATAAAATCATGCCGATTTTACCTAAGGAGGAAACGGAGGGTGTCCGTACCCGAAATCAACGCCAGCAGGAGACGGACCAAAGAAGATTTGGTGGTGCAACGCCGCAGACGTCGGAGGGCCAGCCGCCGGCTGCAGACCTGTCAGTAGCTCCTACATCTGCAGCACCCGATTTAGGTGCTCTGATGGTGATGCTGCAGGAACAGGCTCACCGACAGGAGGAACAGGCCCGTTGGTTAAAAGAGCAGCAGGAGGAACAGGCCCGCCAACAGGAAGAGCAGATGCTCCTCGTGAAGGACATTCACGCTAACTTCGGGAAAGAGATTAGGGAGGTGAAGGATAGGGTTGCTCAACATGACAACCGCCTGTCGGAAGCTGAAACCCAAATCAAGTAAGCTAAAACCCAAATCGACCGTGTAAACAATCGGGTTGATTACGTGATGGCTGACGTGAAGAAAACGCTGGACGACCTCAAACTGGGGGATGGAACTACAGCACCCGTAGTAGCTATTACACCTTCGCTACGTGGGTTCAAGGTGCCACCATTCGACGGGACTTCTTCCTGGTCAGCCTACAAAATCCAGTTCGAGGCTGTTATGAAGGCGAACGGCTGGAATAAAAGTCAGGCCTTGACTGCTCTCACACTAGGCCTGCGCGACCAGGCCTTAACAGTTCTGGAAGCTCTCGGTGAGGAAGTGACTTATGAGCAACTCCTTGAGGCATTGGAGGCGAGATATGGCGACGCTCACCTGGAACACGTCTTTCGTGCGCAGCTTAAAGATCGTGTGCAGCGCATCAACGAAAACCTGCAGCAGTGGGCTCTAGAAGTGGAGAAGCTGGTGCGAAAAGCATACCGGTCTGCACCTGCGCTCATTGAAGGGAACCTGGTGCAGACATTCATCGACGGCATCCGCGACCTTGAAGTCAGAGCTGCTGTGAGGCTCGGGCACCACGAGACGCTTAAGGACGCCTTGGCCCATGCACTGGAAGTGGAAGCCGTGCGGCAGGATCATCGTTCCCATCGCGTCAGGGAGGTTGCAGCAGCTACAGTTCGCGACCGCAACAAAGGATACAGCCCAAGGTGCTATGGCTGTGGGCAAAAGCGCCATCTTCGATCCAGCTGCCCTAAGCGAACCGTGGGAAGGAGAGTTGATCGATCTCGAGAGGGTCGTGCAGCTAACGGCACCGCCTGGCGGTGGCAGGATCGTCGTTCCTCTAGCGCTAGGGTGGTTGCCGCACTTACGGTTCGCGACCACAATAAAAGATACAGCCCTAGGTGCTATGGCTGTGGGGAAAGGGGCCATATTCGGTCCAGCTGCCCCAAGCACACCCTAGGAAGGGAAGGTGAACGGTCTCAGAAAGGAAGTGCGGCTAACAGCACCGCCCAGCAGCAGCAGGAATACGACCTTACTATCGAACATCGCAGCGGGAAATCTCACGGCAACGCAGATGTATTGTCAAGAAGACCTTGTCCTGAAGATTGCAACCATTGTAGTAGGCAAGAGAGTAAGGAGGTGGTATCCGTGAGGATGCTCAGGACAGACCACCTCACCAACGGGTGGAAGGACAGCCCACGACATGCACAGCAGGAAGATCCGGACATCAAGCCGATTCTGGGATGGATGAAGGCCCGTGCTACCAAGCCTAAGTGGAGGGACGTCTCAGCGATGAGTTCAACCACGAAAAGCTATTGGGCCCAATGGGACAGCTTGCTGATTCAGGATGAAGTCCTGTGCCGTAAATGGGACAATGGTCGAAGAGACAGCTGTCGTTTGCAAATGGTTGTCCCTAAAGCTAAAGTGCCGAATGTTCTACAGCTGTGCCATAATGGTCGTTCAAGAGTCCATCTGGGAGTTAAACGAACTCTACTGAAGGTCCGAGAACAGTTTTACTGGGTCCATTATCGTGAAGATGTCGAGGATTGGTGTCGTACATGTACAAGTTGTGCGGCCGTGCGGGCACCTCAGACACGTAGTAGAGGAGCACCGAAATTGTACAATGTTGGTGCACCACGGGATAGGACAGCCCTTGACATTGCGGAGCCGTTACAGAAAGGCGCAAGAGGGACTCCTAAGATCGTCCATGTGGATCGCTTGGCGCGTTATTATGGGACCGATAATGCTCGGGACGAGCATGTCTTAGGAGGGGGCAGTGTTGCATGAATAAGTCAACTAGCGCCATCTAGTGTCAGGAACGAGAGCGAGGGGAGCATTGAGAAAATGACATCACAAATCACTCAACCTACAGCGCCTAGTCGAAACTCGAACGCTCGGTACCTTGCGCGTGTTTACTTGAACATTCTGGATATTTCTTTGCTAATTTAAATATATAGGGGCTGCAAGATGCGAGAGATATAGTTGAACTCGGCGACACAAGCGAAGCTTCGGAGCGGAATTAAGTGAATTAGTGTGTTTAATTATTAGTGTTTTTAGTTTTAATTTGTGTAAAGTAAATTAAAGTGTTAATTTAGGTAATTTTATCGGCAATTTTTATTGTCGCGAACCTCAAGCTCGTAACAATACTATCGAATTATTTTTTTATTTCTCGGATATGCAAGTTTCCACGTGGTAGATCAGCACCTAAAATTCCAAAATAATAATAATTAGATTATTAAATAAAAACTACAATCTCTGGATCTGAATAATTTAAATGTAATTACTGAAATGGTCTATCGGTTAATAAAAAAACAGATAAAACGGTAAAATAATATAACCTTGGATATCGCGTTACATAGGTACATTAAAAAATGCAATACAGTCGAATTTACAAACCCCTTAATTTAAAACCTTTAAAATGAATTCGATGCACTCGATCTAGCAAAATATGCTAATATAATATATATGTTTAATGGATATAGTGCTAGCATACATTTATAATAAAATTTTGCAAGACACGTTACAAATATTATGTAGCAAGACCGCAATAGCAATAAAACTGACCAAAAACATGACAATGCAAATGCAGAGCTTTCAAGCGAGTAGACAAATAAGCTTTATTCGTCTTTCTGTGCTAATATGACCGCGAATTTGTATATAAATATACTCGTAGATACTTTCACATGTACCGATTGGGGAATAATTTCGCAAACCGGACGCGATGTTAATTATAACCGTCGCATTAAAGTTGCACAAACAACGCTAAAAAAAATACATATTCTGTGTATATCAGTTGGTATTAATTATTTAAATGTATGTATCTAGTAAAAGTGTGATTTTAATTTTATTGATTTTATTGACCCTCGTGATTTAGGGGTGAATTTATTAATTATTTACGATTTCTAAACAATTCATTATATTCGTTTCATCCGTATAATAAGTTGTCTACTTTATTAATAGATTGTGATGAAACTCTACGAAGAGACAGAGAGCAATGTCTGGATTGATCTAGGCAATATTTTGTACTTTTTTTATAGCATAAGGATAACAAAAGAGCACACAGACCACCTGATCGTAAATGGTTGCTGCGGCCCATAGATATCTACATCCCTCCTCGATTACGAATCAAAATGCAGATGCGTTGTCACCCGTGAGGACTAAGATAGAATGCCTCGTTTCCAGTAAAAAGGGTCACCGGTTCTCTACACTCACCATACGAAATGCAGCAGCATTTAGCTGCTATTTCACCCTGGTATTCTGTGAGAACATGGTCCTTCCCCGGTCAAGCCGACTCATTCGTGCTAAAACTTTACTACTAAAATAGCTGCAGCACGTAATGACTCTACCACGTTAAATAGATAAATATGCAAAAAAATTAGGTAAAATCAAATCAAAATCTGATAAAATTAATTGTTTTTGTTAATAATAATAATGATTTTTTCAAATTTAGATTATTAATTATCTCAAACTATAAAAGATAAAAAGTTTTGAACAAAACTTTTTTCGGTTGCAATTCTACGCAAAAAGTTACTTACACTTTGTCTCATTATCTCTTATATTTTGATGCAAAATCAATTTTGAAGTCTTTGCAACCAAAATTGTGTGTTATTTGGATTTATTATAGACCTTAAATTTTGAATTTTAACATTTTCCCAAATAGCACATAGATTTCGAGATAATAGCAAAAAAACTAAGTTTAAAGTCGTTTTTCGATAATTTTATTACTTGCCCTAGACCACTATCATAGATCTGCCTAAATCCGTGTAGTGGTGGTGTATGAACATAAAATGATGACGATATAGCTGCAGGGGTTTTTTTTTCGTTTTAATTCTCGCGGGCAATGTCATAGGTGAAAGCTTGTATTAAATATTAAAAGATTTCCCTTCTATATACTTGATTGCACTTAAATTACACTGATCTTATATAATAATCAAGACAAGGCGATGTGGTTCTGAATACCACTGCCATTGCAAAGCATCTCGTCGTAATGAATTGAAAAGTAACAATGAATAGAGTGATTATAAATAATATTCTAAAATTGCTGTAATCTCAAGATGTGCTTGCCTAACTAACATTTATTACCAAACCACCTATAATTAGACGTTTAAGTGTCGTTAGTGAAGGTAATAATTACCTCAATTAAAGCTATGGACTTTCCATGTTTAATATAATACGTAAGTATGAGATTTTTACTAAGAGGTTTGATATAATAAAAAGTAGTGTTCATTATTTGTATGGGACTTATGGGTCCCATGTTTTCGTAGGTGGTTATGTGTTATTATGTCGTAAAAGCGACAAATATGACATTGGGTTTTAATTCAGTAGACGAGCGATAGCCATTTTACCATTGAAAACCATATTTTTTGGCAAAACGTAGTCCAGGCGTAAAGTTATGTATGTACATGTAAAGTATAGACACTTTTACACACAAGTGTACAAATAACTTTTCTCACTTGGTATAACCTGTATGTGCTCGATGCAACGCTTAGACGATTAAATCGGAAGTTTACGAGAATCCGTCGTCAGAGACAATTTCTAAAAGTACATCTGGACCAGCGATGTTCGATATTTGAGTTGGTATCAATGTATCGTATCGCAATGTATCCTCACTTATTATGAATATATCAAAACGCGATGTTAATAACATGGTTTTGTATCCACATTATTAAGTAAGTTCTATATGATCGTATAGTAAGCTTTAAAATAAATATCTAATAGGAATAAACAAAAGGAACAGAGACCAATAAAAGAAAGACCATATTTTTTATATTATGTGGTGTTTCTTGATAAAGTTTAAGTTTTCCAATATTTGATATCCAACATTTTAGAAATAATTAACTCGACCATCGCTGCGCATCTTGGTTGTTTCTATTTTCCATAAGGGTAAAAGTGATATTAGCTGAAGAAAACAATCGCTCTCATCTCATATTATTACTAGAAGATTTACACGGGGTTCCCTTAGTCATTTTTCTCCTGACGGAAGACGCAAATTTTAAAATATATAGTAGATTAAAAAAAAAACATCTTGACTTTCAACGAACAATATTGAATTTTTTTACATTTAAGCATAAAGAATTTTCATTTCAATTTTATGCAAGATATTTTCTGAAACAATGAAATTGGCTTTGTGCTCATAGCAAGGAGCATAGCAAACTTATTTTTAGTTTAATTAAAAAGATTTTCTGAAATGGGCGGCTAGTTTATATCACTGTTTATGTCACTAGTTCTGTACAAAAACAGTTCTATGTTTCAAATTCGGGCATCTGGATTTATTGATAATTTTTATTTTTTATATGTTTCTTATGTTATATAATACAGATTAGTTTTATAATAAACTTAACAGTATATAAAACGTAATTAACATGACAGTATTATATATAAATAGATACAAATTATTATTATAGTGAAAACGGGACGTAATAATTTCTAAAAGATCATAACAACTTTACATGCCTTGAACTCACTCTCTGTTCTACCCAAGGTTAGCTGGTAGAGAACGCCATATAGCATTAAGCTCGCCTTTTGTACAAAATCTTTGGTGCAATAAAGAAAAAAATAATTGTAGTAACTGGTTATTATGTAGAGAGTCTTGATGCTCTTTTTATTTTGCGGTCCTGGGATTCTTTCCTTCTTTCTTTCGAGTTCTTTCCTCGCTCAAAGGCTAAGTATAGCTATTCAGCGAGGAAACGCAGCCAGCGTTCTTGGCACTATACCACGGGGAGCAGGTCTTTTTTGACTATTTAAATTTTTAGTTTTAGATTTTCTATATTATAGTTTCTTCTTTTGTATTGTATATAATTAGTTTTAATCTTAAATATTATAATTTTAATTATTATTTTAGTTAAGTTCATTATTATAATTTTTGTAATATATTTTGAATTTCAACTTAGTTAATTAGAATATTGTAACCGATTTTAAGAATTACACAGGCGATACTATTTTATCCTACAAATGAGGCTTACTGTATTTGTGTAAGTTACAAATTATAATCCTTGGAGGAGGCCATAAGCCATTCAGCAGTGGACTAGTGAAAGGCTGAAATTAAAAAAACCGCTAATTTGAATGTATTTGTCGTAAGCACCTACAAAATCAACTATACAAGAACAAGTAAAGCGGGACGTTAGTATCTTTTGAATTTGCGCCAAGACCTTCGTTTTTTTTTAGTTAAAGACATTTATTTTATCCTACTTGCTAATCGTTTTCTTTAAGAGCATCCGGAATAGAGGAAAAATAACAATATAAAATTTTCTTCTTTGGTTGTGTTCCATTTTCTTAAAATGAAGGTGATACACAAACACAGTCCTAGACATCTACATCTATCCTCGATTAAGAATCAAAATGCAGATGCCCCATTGATACCCCGGAGGACTAAGATGGAATTCCTCATTTTCAATAAAAAAGGGTTTCCGGTTCTCTACACACATAATACGAAAGACAGCAGCATTAAGAGGGTAGACGGTCTGCGTGGGAATTGAAAAATAGGTATTTGAAGAAACTATTGCCGTCCCTCACCTCTGGTCCGAAGATTTTGCTTATAAAACCATGAACGATCGTCGTTTCGTATTCCCCTGTTTTCTTCTCGAAAACTAAGCCAATTAAATTATTTTTGGTATTAAATTTTAAAGGAAGAATATAGATCTATGCTTCTATTATTCGCTTTTATCTTAAAAACTTTCAAATTTATTTGGTAGTCGTCTGATTACGGAGGTAAAACGAAGCATTTTTTTTTAGGTTTTTAGAAAGTCATATTTATTTTTGTAATAATTTTTTGAAGAAAAGTAAATGACAGGGGCATGCTTTCAATAGATCTAGATTTTTATAAAAACGATTACTCTAGAGGCATTATCCAGGAAGAAAATAGGGGAATACATTTGTATGGAAAAAATGCAGCCCGTCTACCCTCTTAAGCTGCTATTTCTCGCGAGTATTCGGTGAGAGCGTGGTCCTTCCCCGGTAGGGCCAACCGATTCGTTCTACTACTGCAGCATAGCTCTACCACGCAGGCAACATAGCATTTTTTGTTTATTTATTTAGAAACTACATTAACTGTCGTACATAATATCAAATAATAAAAAGTCATTAATTATTGCCATGTTCATAATGCAAACTTAATATAGATGTATACGAGCAACATTAATAATAAGGGAGATATTAAAAACAAAACCTATTTGCTAAAATAATTAAGGAAACTCAAAGAAGACAAATTGGACTAATAAGATAATATTAATAAAAAAACTATTAAAACAAAAGCCTTTACCTATATTTCGTAATATATTATGTTGGTATTTTTTAAATTAATCAAAATATTTAAAGCAATTAGGTACGCAATAACTGTGCGTTGTCTACACCTATCACGAATTAATTGAAATAGACTACGTAAATTTGATTACTTACATTCAAAATCATGACTTCATGAATCATCATATGACTCATAAAACTTGGAGTTTCTACCTAGTAGGAACTTTGTACTTGCTATTTTTTCACAGCAATAAAGGCTCTGAATTTATTTAATACAACCTAGTTAGTGAAAAATTCTCTACCTATGGAAGAGATTTATTTTCAATAGGTAGTATATTAAAATAACTATATTTAAACATTTTAAAAACCTTTGAAATGAAAAGAATTAAAATAATAAAAACAAACGGTTGAATTTTTTTTTTTGAATATTAGCTGAGAATACTTGCGATCAAGTCATCTTTTAAGCAAAAAAAAGCTAACGACACACACAAATACACACGTGTTTGCAACGGGGGTTAAAATTGCATTTAACAAAAGAAATTTTAATTTTTTGCTTTGGAAAAGTAAAGATATTTTATTTAATTTCATGACGGACTTATTCCAATTTTTTTCTGAATGTAACGTGTCTCCTGGCTAAAATTTTAATTAGACGTATTGCCGTCATATGCTATCAAAGGCCTACTGCTGAGCAAACGCCTCCCCCATAAATGTCCTCGTAGGGGGGATATTACCATAGTTGTGACCTATCACTAAAGCTTGACAGGCGTAAAGGTAGCCACAGTATTTTTTAAATTTTTAAGTTTTTATTTGGAAGGTGCCGATGCCAATCTCTTGGTTTGTTTCCCCTTGTCATAGATGTATTAATGAAGCGATAATTGACATTGGGAGATAAAAAATAATGTTTTTAACAACATCTTGCAAAAGCGTGAAAATGTTCATGAAGACTTACTCTCGGTGACCTTGCGGTTTTGTTAAAAAATAGCGTACATGCTAATATAAAGGTATTAAGTAACACGACATTTGGGAATCTTAAAATGTTATAGGAATGGAGGGGATTGTGAAATTGACCTATTTAAGTATAATAACAAACAAGATGAATGAGAAAATTAATCATGCACATATTTTGAATTTACGGTTTTACTATATATATATCTTATTATAGGTATTATATCTTACTATAGGTATTATATTTACTTATTTCAAACTAATTACTCAGCGTAATTCCAACTAGATCTACGGCATAACTCGAAACGATATATGTAGTGATGTACGTTAGCGGATTTGATGTCCTAAAAATATAAAATGCATTTGCTCAAAAATAAAACTAATTAACAACAAATATAATTAATATTCAGTTTTCAAAGTGTGCTTTATAATAACAAAAATTTTATATGTTTCAAAATTGAAAGACGGACATAGAAAAAAGTTTGAGTCTCTTGTAAGAGTAATTTTCGAAACGAGATGTTTCGTTCGTAGCGGTACACTGCGAACGTTATGTTTGCACTGACTTCAAATTCCCTAGGTCACAAGATAGGAGAGAGCATTAGAGCGATCGCACAAAAGTTGGCGTCTTTTGGCAAGAAATTAAAGTGTATAAGTAGTTTCGCGCATAGAAGCAATCCTCGTTAGTGCGGAAACGGAAAGTTTCATTTATGGCGACACAATGCGACGTTATATACGTACGACATTCAAATTCCCTAGGTCATAGAGAAGATAGCATTAAAGCAGTTGCAACTTAACTCGTTTGGAGGCCTGTGCGGGGGAGCACATGCTTGCGACACTTAAACGAATGCACATTATTTGCATAATATGGACCTTCTAAATTAGATAATAGTTTTTAACAAAATAAGTGAGGAAATATTCATTTTTAAATTAGTTTTTATGTTAGTGTAAGCTTCAATTAATGGTATTGACTTTTTAAATTAAATCCAGTAGAATTTAGCCTACACTTTGCATAGTCAACTATTTAATTAATAACACTTTTTATTTAATTAAAATTGCTTTAATAGTTATATACAAAAAGTTGTAAAATAACAGCCCATTTATGTAAACTCCATTCCTGGGCAAGAACACCTCTCACTTCTGACAAGGTTTTAGCGCAAAGAGAGGTTCACCTCGCTACTCCTATTAACTTTTTAAGGGTCAATAAAGATGAATCGAACTTCATCGTACTTTTAAAATTTGACCGTCTGGTGTAATGGTTCCTAACCGGTGGCCCTTGAAAGCACAAAAAGCGGTCCGCGAAGGAATCATACAATACACTGACATACACTTTTATACGTGGTAGAGCCATGCTGCAGTTATATTAGTAGTATGATTGTAGCACGAATGGGTCGGCTCGACCGGGGAAGGACCACGCTCTCACAGAATACCAGCGTAAAATAGTAGCTAAATGCTGCTGTGTTTCGTATAGTGAGTGTAAAGAACCGGAGACGCTTTTTAGTGGAAACGAGGCATTCCATCCTAGTCCTCACGGGTGACAACGCATCTGCATTTTGATTCATAATCGAGGATAGATGTAGATGTCTATGGGCCACAGCAACCACAAACCATCAGGTGGACTGTGTGCTCGTTTGTTAACTTATCCTATAAACAAATTTTTTTTGGAGGTGGTCAGTGTGCATATATAACCAAGCACTACTCGTAGAATACAAGGTGTTACGATACTAAAGTAGGGGTAAATAATGCCTCTCATTAAACTTGTATTTGTTTTATTTATAAAACAAATATAAAAATCTAGTTTACCATAATGTTAGTGGTCCGTGACAAGACAAATAACCGTCAAATGGTCACCTATCTCTAAAAGGTTAAGAACCAATGGCCTAGTGGTTATGTTTCCGTGGGTATCGTAACTGAAAACCGAGGGAAACAAACCTCAAAGTCTTCCTATTAACAAACCTAAAAATAAGACTTTGGTTGCCAATCCGGCTGTCAAACTTGGCAACAATGGCAATTATATATGGGGATTAGTAAGCTGAAGTGGCAATGGGCCGGCCATATAGCTCGAAGAACCGATGGGGAAAACGTTCTCGAGTGGCACCCTCGTACCGGTAGGCTAAGTGTAGGGTGACCCCCCACTAGATGAAGTGACGACCTGGCGAGACATGCAAGAAGTCGATGTATGCAGGTGGCTCAGGGCCGTGCTTTGTGGCATTCCTTGGGGAGGCCTATGTTCAGCAGTGGCCTTGTGAAGAAGGGCTATAATGATGATGATGATGATGATGATAGGCCCTCTATGAAGCCTATGTTCAGTGGTGGAATTTTAATAGTCTGTAACAGTAAGCGGGACTAAGATGATTAGAGATTAGACTAAGAAGACACACCAGATTACTTTAAAGTGTAAAAATATGCCTGATTTTCCAGAGAGGTGTTATCTGAATCATTAAAAAGTTTGGAAAATCCAAAAGTGCACGCCTCATAATCTCATTTGATTGTATAAAAAATATCTCTTTCCCATATTTGAGAAGAAAGAAGAGATCCATGAGAATATTTTTTTGGAGAAAAGTACCAGTTGTTTTTTTAAAACTTTCATTAATTATAATTAAACGGGACCATATTACTCAGTTTTTTTTAAAAGGAACCTGTGCGTTGAGATTCTAAACCTAATAAAATAAGAATTATTTTGATAAATTAATTCTGACGACCGTAATCGTGCGCCAACCACACATACAGACTTAGCCTTCCTACAACTGCGGACATCCTCGAATTTTTTTTTTCAATTAGTTTGTGCTTAAACTAAATACAGAAAATTACTTTAAAAATAATAGAAATATGAAAACGAGTGATTATTCTCGATATATTGTTGATGTGTATTTTTATTATTCTAAAAGTGCAATAGTAAAAAATAAAGACATTTTTAGCTCAGGAAATTACTGGATTTCAATTAGGTGAGAGTAGAGCACAACTTCAACGTTTCGCTTATGAGGCGTGCAAATGTCGAATCTTCTTAGGCCATATTAATTATTATCGATTTATGGTACTCGTAGTTATGTTAAATTATGTTCGAAGTGAAAGTACCTATTTCTGCCACAACCGGTGTTTTCATTTAGTAGTTTTTAAACGTATTTTATTATTCTAGTGTTCAATGACTAGTAATTGAATAATGCTTTAGAGATAAAGAAAAATTTTTAGTTTTTTTTTTCAGTTAACTTTACTGGCCAGTTAAAAACATGATATGGGTTTACCCCATTGAATTGAGGAGGAACGTAGTATCAGAAGTCTCGCACCTTTTAAGCTGCTGTCCATTGCTGGTCTGAGTATTTTATATCCGACGTAAACGAGATATTTATACCGTCATCTGTCGGAAGGCTGAATAAGATTCTGGCTTTCCCGTAGTCGCCTCTTAAGACTCCTAAAGGACTTACAATCGTATACTTTTTTATAGAATAAGCTGACAAACGAGCACACAGTCTACCTGGTGGTAAGAGGATGCTGTGACCCATAGACATCTACATTTATCCTCGATTAGGAATCAAAATACAGATGCGTTGTCACCTCTGAGGATGGAATTTAAAATGGCCTCGTTTCCAGTAAAAAAAAAATCTCCAGATCTCTACACTCACCATACGAAACACAGCAGCATTAAGCTTCTATTTTACGCTGGTATCCTGTTAGAGCCTGGTCCTTCCCCAGTCGAGCTGACCCATTCATGTTACAACCATAATATAGCTGCAGCCTGGCTCTACTACGTATAAAACCTTTTATAAAAACCTGTTAAGTCTCGTGCCATCTCTATCACTTTAGGTCAAAGTGACTGCGACACCACGAGATTTAACGAAATCTTAAAATCGAGCGTTTAAGTATTGGACCACGATTGGGGTGGATTGGTGGACACGAAATGGTGGATTATCTTATGACGTCACACGGACATTAATAACGGCATTCTAAAACTAATAATATCTTTTTAATAATGATAATTGCATCTATAGTCATATGCCGTGTAGAGTAACTCGATCTATTACTAGGCAGAGACGACCTGATGAGATATGTAGGGTGTCTACGAATGTCAGTCAGTCTCAGGATAGGGCCTCAGGGATTTTATACTTAAAATCTCAGAAGTTTACAGAAGATTCTGCATATAATTCACGAAACAATGTTGTCACTAGACAATAATAAATTCCCTAGATCGGTGACATATTAAGCACAAAAAACAAGCATGAATTATATTAGTTATTCCCTTATGTATACTTTAATGAAATTAAATTTGATGGCTGCGCTGTCTACAACAAGCTATTTTTTGAGTTTCTGCCAGAAGTAATTAAACTTTTAGAACAAATAAAATTACAATAATATAATAATAAAAAATATGGTTGCTAACCCGCTCTCCAAGCGTGGCAGCAAATATCCCCCTTCGAGGTAAACAATAGGAGACACCATTGTGCAGCAACGGACTTATGATAAGCTGTAATTCATACAACTTCTTTTTTCTCAGCTCATAAATCTTCATTGCGGAATAGGACCCCTTTCTGTCAGATGAAATTAATGTCAGAATGAGACAAAACACTGTTTAAATAATCAAGCGTTTAAATATTTTTATGAATAAGATGGTAAATATTTAAGAAGACATAAAATCGGCACATTTTTAGAAACTAGTGCTTAACTACTATTCCACCTACAGCTAAGTAGTAATATCGCCGAAGATGGTAAAGCACTCTAACTTATGTTAACAAAATCCTATTAACTCTAGCTTATGAGATACCAACATTGTAATCAGATGGAACGTCAGTTGCCGGCAAATTACTACTTGCTGTACGCATTAGTAACGACGACGTTTCTTGATGAAACTCGCAAAATAAACTGCTAGATGATAGGATTTTTATGAATACGTCGACATTCATATAAGATTTTCTTTTCGTAAATATATTTTTACAAACTACCTTCCAAATCTAATCTAGGCCATAACAATATTTTTGCTAGAATGTCACGCGTTTGCCGAATTTGATATTGGATTCTTACGACGTTCAAGTGATTCCTTGTCCTCTTTTAAAAGAAAACAGTGTTATAAAATATGAGATGAAAAGTTCAGTGGTAGTTAATAACAAAATATATTTTTTCAGTTATGATATCTTTTATGTCTTTTAAGTATTTTTTTGTTTATTTTTAATTTTAATTTATTGTTTTCTTATATGATAATTTTCAACCACCTTATATAAGTTTAAGATAGGTAAACGTTTAATTTTGTAAAAAATAAATATTACAATCCCTATTTTTAGACATGTAAAGTAAGATGAAATTGTGTATTTTATTTTTTTATTTTTTGGTGTTTTATTTAATGGTGTTACAACGCTCAATTTATATTACAAAAATTATAATAAAGAACTTAACTAAAATAATAATTAAAATTATAATATTAAAGATTAAAACTAATTATATACAACATAAAAGAAGAAACTATAATATAGAAAATCTAAAACTAAAAATTTAAATCGTCAAAAAGACCTGCTCCCCGTGGTATAATGCCAAGAACGCTGGCTGCGTTTCCTCGCTGAATAGCTATACTTAGCCTTTGAGCGAGGAAAGTACCAGCCCTCTTATCACCAGCAGCGACGACCAGTCGTGGATACAGTTCCTTTAGAAACTTCATTGCACGTGGACCCCACGGACCGATAGTCTCTACAGCAAATGGCACAAATATGTAGTCATTTCTCAAAGACTCATATTTGCGCCATTTACTAAATTCGGCTGCCTCTGACGCCGCCCCGGCTCTAAAAGAGGTACCATTGAGATGAGAGGCCGCCAAAGTGTCAAAGCAAGTAGCATCCCACACTAGGGCTTTACCTCTCTCCCAAGGGACCAAAGTCATACCGTCGGGTCTCTTGCCATCGTCTCTAAATATCCCGCAAGGCTCTAAAACCGAGGGGATATTTATAGAGACAAGAGCCCTTCGGGTGATTTCGTTCAAAGAACCGTGACGGGAAAACCTACCTGCACTTTTCTTGCATGAAAGTCCGTGGAGCAAAAACTCATCGACGCTGCTACCACAGGGGCACTGGTGAGGTTGACAAATAGCCACTCCTAGCCGGATTCCTACGGCGATGCGCAAGCTTTCCCCATCAAGCAATGTGCCGAGATTACTTGATGGTAGAGCATGTAACCAGTGGTTAGATTCCTTTGTCGAAACAGCTAGAAGGCGAGCCTGATCCTGTTGAATATGGAAATTTTGAAATAAATTTTTCTGGACACTCCGTGCCAACGGAATATCCCACTGTTTTTGTTGGTTAATTTCCAGTGGGACATTTTCGCCGGGACAGAGCGTCAGCCATGTTTGCTTTGCCTCCGAAGCAAAGCACAGGTCTACTTTATTATTTAAAATTGTGTTACATAGGTCATTGACACTATGCACGGAAGCAAGGAAAGCAGGCAATGCGACGCTAGAAATATTTCTTACACCAATTCCACCAAATTTGATAGGTAAAGTGGGTTGATTCCAGGCTATTGTATTTAATCTTAAATTTAGAATGTTTTCTAAAGCAATTTTAAGATTACTGTCAATATCTTTTAAAATATCCGAACATTTCCAGACTGGACTGGAGCGTAACAAGTATGTAAATTTAGGTACAAGGAGACAATATTTTAAAATGGTAAGGGCAATATGGGGGTTTATGATATATAATTTATCAACGTGATTTAAAAATTGATCAAATTTTGTATTTAAAACAGGTTTAATACTATCGAAAAACAACGAAGCACCAAGCAGGTAAAGCGATTCCGAATTGACAGTTTTTATTCCTGGAGAAATCTGATTGAAATTTTGAATTAAGGTATCTCTGTTAGAATTAGATAAATTATTAGAAATAAATATTTCACATTTATTTGTATTTGGTTCAAGACCAATATTTTTAAAATTTCGAAAAATATGAGTAAGATCATTGAGGACGTCATCTGCTTTACCTCCCAGTGTACCGTCGTCTAGATACCAGACATTCAGCTTGGATTTTAAATTTGAAATAATAGGTTGAATTCCCAAACTGGAAAGAGTTGGACCTAATGGATCACCCTGCTGAACAACGACAGCAGACTCAATAATATGGTTTTGATAAAACAAGTTTGAATTTTGACAGTAACATTGCTAAACGTAATGATATATTTCGGGGGTATTGTTAGCCACTTCTTTCAGCAAGGTTATCCTATCAATTGAGTTAAAAGCATTTCTAAGATCAACCTTCAGAAGAACATCTGCATTGGAATTAGTTAAGAAAGTACGCACCGTATGTACCGCCGCCTCACAGCCACCTTTGGTCCCAAAACCTAGTTGAGTAGGTTGAAATTTTGTCTTAAAGTTTGAAATTATGTGCCTGCAAGCTAATTTTGAAGTTAAACGTCGAAATGTAGAACCAACAGCAATAGGACGGATACCATTATCCTTTTTTTTTGAAGGCACACAATCTTGCCCCATATAGGTAGGGAATGAAATTGGGATTGACATTACCAGAAAGCACAAAATTATATTATATATGTATTGAAATTTATACATAAAATTGGCATCCATTCTAAGGTTTTTTCTAGTGTATTTACTCTTCTTACTAAGCAGTTAATAAGTAGGTACTACGTACATTTAAGGTCAAGTTTGAGTAGATATATTTGTGAATGATGTATTGTTGAATTAACGTCTGGTAGAGTTTAAATAAATAAATAATGTTTTATTTAAATGATTTCAAAGTCAGCTTTACCGAGCACTTTATTTAAGTCGTAAACTTTGTCTATAATTACCTGAACTCAATAATAATTAAATAGTTACGGGAAAAAGTTGTAAACTTTTTCATCCAGGTTACGCTCCCAAATGCAACCAAAAATAATTTCGGCATATCATTTAGCAAAAGCATTTGACGGCTTAAACCATTGGGCTGAATGGTCTAAGTTTGACAGTTGGCGGTAGTCGCGCAGTTAACCAGGTGTTCTCAATTCCCTCGGGCAGTAAAATATTCTCTAAGGCAATTTAATATCAAATTAATGTTGATGTTTGACATGAAGAGTTAACAAGTATGCTGTTTCTCAAATTGCATAGTGTATAATAAGTAACTAAGAAATTGATTTAAAACGTTAACTAAGTTCATCATTAATTATTTGCATTAAATGCACTTCATAACTAAAATATAAATTCGCTGTCTTAAAGTAAAAAGCAAGCTGTATTTTCTTTTTCTTCATCAGTAGAAGTAGCAACCATAAAATTCTACTGCTTGATTTGTATATTTTCCAATTTTGGAGGATTTATATAATTTCCCCACTTAACTCACAGAATACCAGCGTGAAATAGTAGCGTAATGCTGCTGTGTTTCGTATGGCGAGTGTAGAGAACGGGAGACCCTTTTAACTGGCAACGAGGCATTCCATCTTAGTCCTCACGGGTGACAACGCATCTGCATTTTGATTTGTAATCAAGGATAGATGTATATATTTATAGGCCGCAGCAACCACTTACCATCAGATGGACTGTTTGCTTGTTTGTCACCCTATCCTATTAAAAAAAAACTTAAAAAGTATCAGATGGCTCGTAACTATGATGGTGTTTACCATCGCCGACTTGAAGTAAACGATACTGCTATATCCTAATCCATTACATCAATGACGCTAACCGCACCAACAACTGGCTCTTTATTATATGTTTACTTAGAAATTATATATTTACTTTTACTTCAAGTAGTCACAAACTTAACCGACAGGTGCAAAAGCTTTCCGTGATAGTAGCCTTATAAATGACAGAATGATGAATTCCATCCAATCATATAACATTGGCACTGCAGTGAAACCTAACAAAATAAATAGAATAAACTCGTTGGAATAGATTTCTATTTATACCTTTTTCAAACTTGTGTGTAATATACATTTTAAATTATTAACATCTGGGAATTGACTGAAACATAAACCATATCTTAGAAAACATTGCTCTTGCGGATCTAATTAAGTATATTATTATATTGTGAAATTGTATCATTGTGTAATGTTGCGAAGTGCATAATGCAAGTCGCCGATCGATAATTTTGGCGACCTTAACTGGCAACCCTGCGATTGTTGTTGCACAACTAAAATCGGACAGTACCGTCGTCGAACCTTGGCGCGACCTTTCTAATACATTCTCCTACGTTCAACGGGTATAGGAGAATTACGCTTTAACCTAACTTTTATTCCGCTTATTCGTATTTATTATAACGTACGTACGTTTAATAATATGATAGAATCAATATGCACTGACGGCGGAAAGAACAAAAAAAACATTAAATAAAAGTAAAGGTTATCATTTCAACAACTCAATCTATGGTGTTCTCAGACGTGGTTTTAAAAATGTTGAAGGCATTACAGAAAATCAAATAAAAGATAAATATAAAAAGCTACAATAAATCGGAGGTGTTTTCCAAATTAAATCACAAATTATCGTTTTTTTTATATTTTAATATTATGTTTACAATTCCTTTAAATTGGAACTCGCATGAGCTTAAATTGATTTTAATTGGTTTAAAATATCTTTTACGTGGAGTATAACAGGACAAAAGTCGATATACAGTTTATTGAGTTTTTGGTATTTGATATTTGAATCTGATAAAAAGTCGTACGTAAAGCCATAAAATTACATAATATTTTATTATCTTAATAGAGGCTAATGTTAGTAATGATTTTTTCAATAAAGATAACATTTATATTAGGAGTTCATCCTTAATTATACGATGCCATAAAGGAATTGTTTCCTAAATTTAGTAGTAAAATACGTGCACATCCAGTATTATCACTAGACATCGCATTGCATCGAGATATTGTTGTTGTTACAAAATGATCTACAACTCTTCAAGTTAAGGTCTATTTTAAGATTTTACGACCCTTTATATACTCATTATTTTCCTTATGACGGGAAGGCTGAAGGAACTGTTACCGTGCTTAAATTAATTTATTTGTTAAGAAAACGAGGAATTCGTTTAGAAAACAGAGCAATTGGAAAAAACTTTGGAAAAATAGGAAATCTAATGTGAAATCAGGAGCTCTGGCATCACTTCCTGTGCTATGTACAAGTCCGTGACAAAGAGTGGATGATATTCCTTTCTCTTATATGATTAAAATAAACATGGTAACAAAAAAGTAAACTTTTGAATTATACATTCGATTTGATGCTCGAAAAAGGACATTAAAACATGACGATGCAAACGTGAAAAATGTGTGTTGCTCTTCTAAACACGGAGTCAGATATGTTATTAAAAGCAACATCATTTCCGGTACAAAAATATCTTTAAGAAATATAATTATGTCACTCTACATTGAAGACGTGCTTTGATATTTTGTACATTTCAGCACGACAATGATCGTACGCTAGTAGACGAATTCCATGATTGTTTCTACCTAATTTCATTTAGATTGCTCTCATCTAACAATCTGTATTTATCTTAAGGTCCGTTTTTTTGGTAGATGGAACAATTTTTTTCTTACACAGTTTAATTTTTATAGACCAATGCATAACATATCCAATTAATTAGGAACATCTCCTATATATTAAACTAAGTATTTATTTTTAATTGAAGGATTTTTTGCGTAAAAGGTACGTCATTACAGATATTTACCAACCGGGATATGATCACGCTCTCTTAAAATACCAGCGTAAAATAAAAGCTTAATCTGCTTTGTTTCGTGAGGCGAGTGTAGAAAATCGGAGATCGTTATCATTTGTAACGACGCATGCTATCTTTATCTTCAGTGGTCACAACGCTTCTACATTTTAATCTTAATCTAGCGTGGATGTGGGAGTCTATGGGCCATAGTATCCAATTATCATCAGGTTGACTGTATGCTCATTCGTCTCCCTTTTCTACTAAAAAAAACTCAATTCTCTACCAGTTTGTTATATATATTAATTATTTGTAAAGTTTAATTTGTATCCCAAAATAATCCCAAATTTACCACAAAATAGTTTTATATTTCTGTTTTGATATTGAGCTATCTTTATAATATAATAATTTTATTTGGCTTTGAGCTACTTGCGCCGTCATATTTATAAACTTAGGAGCAGGAAATATTGTTTGCTCGTTCAAAATAACAAAAATGGATATCCTCTGATCGGAGATACTTCGCAGATAAATTTCTAGAATTTCAGTTTGAAACGGCAGTGAATCTCAATTTATAAATGTTCTTGGCATGATACCAGGGGGAGAAAGGACTGTATGATGATTTAAGAGTTTTTTTTAATTATATTTTTAATAGTGTATATATTTCAATCATTAATAATTATAAAATATAATATAACATTTATAAACTATAATAATATCTTAGAAATAACATTTTTATTTCTTTCACACGCAAATTAATTGAATAACAATTTATTTACATGGACAACTTCGTATTTTTGAATTCTTATGGCCCATGTTCAGCTGTAGACTGTAATAACGGTAACAGTTACTAAAAGTTTGAGCACTAGCTGTAATGTGCTGTGAGAAACAAATTCAGGTTTATATTTATATCTTTTAAAGTAAATATGTAATAACTTTAGACCGGGACACGGGGTGGTATGGGATAGTGGACATTCTTACAGCGCCACTACACGGTGTCAATTTTTACTAAATAATCTTTAAATAATTTAACGAGTAAGATGCTCATACATTGAAGTAACTTTTCTCATATACCTCCCTTTTTACAATTTGTAATAATTGGTTTCAGTAAAATCGTGTGATTTAACAACGTTTCTCGTATATGTACGAGTATCAGCAGACCGCATCAGTTATAGCTTGCAGTGAATCTTAATGTCATAAAACATGTGGTAAAACCGTATTATAACACGGGTGATTCGTGAGAGTATGAGTCTAAACCTGTAACGGACAATCTATACGCAAAAACACGTAATAGTATTGTGTGATTTTGTGTCACGCACTGGCGATTTAAAATTCGAGCGGTAAAATAACCTGTGGCTTGATAGAGACTAGACTCGGTGCGGTGTCGTTCTAATCCATACGAATATTTTGTGATGTATAGAATTGTACGTTGCTCACCGTATTGCGAAATAAAGTTCGAATGCGATGAGATGGTTGAGCGCCCAAGCGTGGTACACCGATCAATATTCATACTTGATGGTCATACACTAACTATCCTGCTCTAACAAAGGCAATGTCAGAAAATGTTGACAGAAGAATTGTTTGAAAGAATAATTGTCTCATGTTGGTCTGGAATTTATAGTTTCTATAACTATGTGGGTATGTACTAACATAAGTGCGAACTATGTTACTTGCCTAAAATGTTGTAAAGCGCGACTAATGGTATATGAAGCTTTGTGAGTGTGTTAGGTGATGGGGTAGTAATTTAAGTAATTTATCACTTATTTCACAATAACTTCGATCTCCACATTCTCTGGCTAAATGTAGTCTGGGTAACTCGATGCTCTTTGGATTTTGTCAACCCCCTTAGAGATAAGGTATCATGAAATATTTTAGATTACTTCTAAGATGTAGTAATGTACATTTTAGACGCGTCTTGACTACGGACTATGAAGACTGAAGAGACCTGATTAAAGATGATACCATAACGCAATTGTGAAATGTTTCTCACCAGGTAACAATTCTCACCAGAATTACATTATCGTACGGCTAGTAATATGTGCGAGAAGTCTTTGAATATCATCATCAAATCTACACTAGTAATTTACTCATTCAACAAGTAGAAACGCAGAAACGTATGACAACGCCGTCACAATACACACTGCTAAAAGAATACAAAACACGTAAACGCATCCGGTGGCACAGATATCACAACAGTGATCAAATGTGCGGACGTGTCCTAATTCGAGTCTCGCCCACATTATCATTATTTAACGTAATTTACATATCACATACAAAAGCGAGCGCCTCCTCTTCCAAGCAACCATTCGAGGGTACCGTGAGGTGCATTGTAATTATAGAATTTTCCGATTAAGTAAGCCTGTTTAGAAATCTGAGGGGCAATTTATTTTTCACAGTTTACACTTATTATTCGTCAGGCTTAAGCCTTAATTGACCTACGCATCGTTTTCGCAATCGCACATATTTCTATCCACTTCCTTTCATATCACTTAAGATTTTATTAGCCTACTACAGGCACGTGTTGTACGTGGTAGAGCCATGCTAAAGCTATTTTATGGTTGCAGTACAAATAGGTCCGCTTAATCAGAGCATGGCGACGCTCTCACAGAATACCAGCGGAAAGTAACAGCTTGATGCTGCTGTGTTTCCTATCGTGAGAAAGGGTGACCCTTTTTCATGGATACGTGGTGACAACGCATATACATTTTAAATTTTAATGGAGGATAGATGTAGATGTCTATAAGCCACAGCATCCATTTACCATCAAGTGGACTGTGTGCTCGTTTATTCTATAAAAAGGCATACAGATATATGAATAAAATGTATTCACGATAATTAAAAAATACTTTCAATTGGAATTGATATGTATCCTAATGCTATCGAAATTGATTAGATTGTAGAATTAATAAAATTTAAATATATTTTATACTGAACTTATGATAGAAAATTTATTGTAAAATAGCAAACAAGGAACTAATTGTGATTTTTGTGAGCTAACATTATCAGTAAAACAATCCAAAATGAAATACTCGTTTATCATCTGAGAAGAAAGCAAAAGAAATATGGGCGTACTACGCTACGTTACTGAAACTACTCGACGCCTGGTTTTATGATTAATCAATAAGGACAGAATAGGAATTCAGCAAACTTTTTTGCATTTATTTTACAGCAGATGAACAGTCGCTTCTAACTATATAAAATATGACATATTATCGTCGATTAAGTACTCTATATTTTAAGACGGATTTCAAAAGCTTAAAATGCGCATTGAAATTCATACTTTAAGTAAATAATAAAATAGCAACAACATCATTAAAATTTGGTGGCGGTAGAATATCGTCTACTTCTTATCATGGGTGTCATAAGAGGCGATAGAGCGAAACAATACTCGGAGATGCGCTGCAGCGTCTTTCTAATGGACGCCACACACGGTCAGTTCAACTGATCATTCCAACTGATCAGTTCAAACTAAAACTGTTGATATTTTTTAAATATCGGATATGCGATATATCTATCATTATAAATATATTAATATCGGAGTTTTACATATAAGTTTATTTGTGGATATATCGGAAATCCGATATTTAAAAAAAATGATAACTAGAAATAAAAAAAACTGCGCGTGTCAAATGTCAACCGCCTTCCAATCGTGGCAACTATAGCAAATATCGCCACTATGAAGCAATCTATGTGACTATTTTTCACAGACTTTAAATAGGCCGTAACAGTAACGTAACAGTAACGGTGTGAGTAAGTAAAATGTATAAACTATATGAAAAATAAACATAAAAATGTAAGTCTAAGTCTAAGTTAAGTCTAAGTTATATGAATATAACTTAAGCGAGCTTTCACTTTACCTTTATCAAATCTTCCGTTACGTCTTGTGAGATCAAAAATTTAAAATTATTTGGGCAATTTGTCTGCTTTGAGAAAATTATTGAGATATTGGTTATGGTTTGGTTTGACCTATTTAAATATACATTTACCTGGTAACACGTTAACTGTGTTGCGTTTTCTGGTATAATATATCTTATAATTTGTTAAGATTTAAGTTAGGGCGAGGGGTGGTCAAGTTGATAATTACCTTACTATAAGAATTATGCACGACCACATTCTATAAAATGTAAAGTTAAATACGTAAATAACAATAGGTACAGAATAACAACGTTTGGTCATGAACGACAAAGTAAGGTCCTTGTATTTTTTTACATAAGGGTAACAAACGACCACACACTGGTTACTGGACGCTATAGCTCATAGATACATATATACGCACACATATATAGCGTTGCCAGTATTCCGGATAAAGCCGGACACAGTCGGGCTTTTTGGTTGCGTGCCCTTCCAAATTAGACGGTGTCCGGCCTGTCCAGCTTTTGTTAGGCTTTTTAAATTAGACCATTTTTTACATTTTCATGAACTACGGTACATAATATTGAATAATTTATAATAAAGAAGACTGATGTATTCAATTTTATTGCTATAATATTAGAATTTAAGATGATTTTGTTGTAAATAATAAAGAGCATAATTTTACTTATAAAAAACGTCATGTTTATACTAAGACCAAAAAATTTAAGGTGTCCGGCCTTTTACCAAAATACCCAGCTAAGCTCGCTGGTCTGTCCGGCTTTTCAGTTTTAAGACCTGGCAACCTTATACGCACAGATACATCCTCTCTGTTATCTCCTAATTGACTAGATATATCGACGTTATTCTTGAGTTTTGTTTATTGAGAATTGGGTTTTTAGGGATAATGAAATATTTCGTGACTTTTTATTTATGAGTTCTAACCTAGTGATAGGATAGGTATAGGTATATAGAAATGCTTCTTCTTCTGGCTTTCTGCCAGCCGCTGCCGAGGCACGTTCGCTTCGCTCGAGCCGAGTGCTCGCGCGTTGTTGTCACATTATACAGTAATATATATGAATTTGTGGTGACCAGGACCTGAAGCTCTTCTTCGTTTTGCTCGTTGTGGTATTTACATATAAAATATGACTTTGAACTAGACAAATAATTAAAAAATATTCCCGTATAATAATATATAAGTACCTCATATCTAAATGACCGTGCAGTGCCGGTGTAAGAATATCCACTATCCCATATCGTCCCGTGGGTGTCGTAACAGGCTTAGACCATGTAATAGGTGATACAGGGAAAAAGTCAGGAGATGAACAGCAGCGTCTTCTTAAAAAAACTGCAGTTGTCAAACCATCTGCCAAGCGTGCCATTTATGGCAAATGCTCCCTACATTATGTAATATATGGGGAGGCCTATGTTCAGCTGTGAACTTTGATGGGCTGTAATGATAATGATGATTTTGAGCTAAATAACTTTGTTTTGTATTTATTTATACGTTATAAAATAATAATATCAAATTCGATTGAATTATGTGGCGTACATTATACGCTCAAGCAGGCGTCAATCAATTTCATCAATCATGATTGATATAAAACGGATGGTAACTGATAGGCGTACATTACGCGCTCATGCAGGCGTCAATCACTGCATTACACGGTAGGTTATTCGTTAATCACAACCGTGATTGTTGTAAAACTGACAGCATTAGATGCTCATGCATGCTGTCGAATAACCTACCGTCTAATGCAGTGATGCCTGCATGAGCGTGTAATTTACGCCTAATGTACGCCTGTGTCGTTAGTTGTATACAGAGACATTACTTCAGTTGATCAATAAATCAAATGTTGGTATAATTTTAAACTTTTAGTTGGAATTCTGTATGGGCCTGGTATTTTCCTGACCGACTCGAACCAATTGTCGAGTAGATCAGCGTCCACAATGCGGCTGTAGGAGCATGCCGCCCTGTCACTGCACTCACTACACTCTCTATTGCAGTTCTTTTTAAAAATCGTTTAAATAAAACTAGTTTCTACAGATTTTATCGGGTATATTAACTTCCGAAACGTTGGGAATATAAAAAAAGTTAATATATGTGATAAAATCCGTAAAAACTAGTTTTATTTAAATGTGTAGTGTTCGTATAAATATAAGAAATCATTTTGTATAAAATCGCTTAAGGTTGATAAAAGTAAAATAAAATAAAAACTAAACAATACAATTCATAATTGTCTCGTTTCTCAAAAGTTTGTTAATTTACTATACTGTATTATTCTGTTATTTATTATACCCACATATATTTGTATAATTGACCTCTAAGATTATAGCCACTTAATTGTTGTAAGTATATATAGCTAATTGGAAGATTGGGATCGCAATAAACATGTCATTGGCGTTTATTGGAACTGCTTTGGTTAAAGCTATTTCATTTTCGTTTATAAGATGCTTTACAATCAAAATTAGTATTAAATTCGAAAGCTGATATTGATGTTTTGTTAGTCGAAAAAAAAGAAGCATTATAATAATTGGATTATTACAATAAATATAAACCGGTTTAATTATTTGATAGATCCGATCTATGTGATCTGAAATGTATGTGGAAACACTGTGGAAATGTATTCTATAGATAGTGTAGATCAGGGATTCCCAAACTATTTTGGTAAAGTAGGCCCTTTTTCAAAACGAAATAATACCTCAGACTCCCATAGCCAAAATAACTTTAAAAATCCTTTGTCCAGTTTTATTTTCTATTGATACAAAATACTTACCAATTTCAAAAGTGGGTAAATTTGACATCATTTTCTCATTAAAATTTAACAAAATAAATAGACATAAAATTCAGTAAATATCTAGTGTAATTAATAATTATTATTACAAATTACGTAAAAATACTTAAGTATGTAATTATTTTTTGAAAAAATAAATCGCAAAATTAATAAAATCAGCTTTCTCTTATGTCGACCCCTAGGAAACCGATTTCAACCCCAAAGGGTCGATATCCACCACTTTGGGTAGCCCTGGTATAGATGAATAAAAAATCAGGAACATCGGTTTACTAACCTTGGAGATAGCATGTTACATACGAGTACATTATCAAAGAATATACAAATATAAAGATAGGATTTACTCCATGATTTAGTCAGCTTGATAATGTCTTTCTTATTTTAAACCAATGAAAAAAAATTACTTAAAAAATGCGTTTCGTAGTTATCTTAAGTTAACTCTCTGCCAATAATTTGACCGTGATTGATTAATTACATTAATACGCAAAAAAAACTGTAACAGCTAGATCTGGGTGTGCAACAGTCCGAAACAACAAGCATGTGGTAAATCCACTTTCGCTATCTTTCGAACTGACCGCATAGTAACCCTATTGAGAGTTTCGACTACACCACGCATATAGTAATGTGACTCAGGTGTTACGTCAAATATTTTGTTACACAGAACGACTATCACCTTTCTTAGTGATACAAATGTATTCGTTTTACGCAACGGAAACGAAGACAAAACAAGCATGTAATAAATAGTGAGTGTCCTCGAAACAACTAATTGTTTTATATAACATCAACAATGCATTCTCTTATTCAGACATTTGCCGAATTTGATATTTGGCGTCGATTCAATTCTTAAAGTAATTACATACTCGTACTTACTCCAATTATTATCAACGGTGCACTTAAATCAATTGATTTTCAAATTTTTTTAGTTTTAAAATAACAATTTTCAAATTTTAGTTTAAATTATACAAGTTTGTAAGTTTGTATGTTGTTAGTAAATGTAAAAAAAATGTTTAAATATTAGTTGATATAATTATTGGCAGCTAATTTTTTTACGAAAACAATGTTTAAATATTAGTTCATACAATATTGTTAGCTGGTTATTATAAACGCAATGTCTTTTTAAAACGTACAAAGAAATAAGCTAAGTCATCGTGTAAAGATGCCGAAGATCACATCCCTCTTATTAACCGCAAGTATCGCGTGACTTACTAGGCACGTTACACTGCCTGTGACAAATGAACTTTAACCAAATTTTCTTTCATGCACATTCTTGGTAGTAACAAAGTCCAGAGTTAGTATCTCTACAGGGCACGATAAAGTAAACATAGAGTAACTCATGAATAACTTATTTAACGCGAGAATCCCCCCACGTAAGTCGCTGCCGATAAATATTCCGAACCCGACGAACTACGTCACGCCATTGTATTTTAGTGGTCTGATTACACAACTGAGAATCGTGTGAATAGTGTACAAATCATGGAATTCCTAAATATTAACTTGGAACAGGACCAAGACTTTCCGCTAACATCGATGTTAGCCAACTTTTACAGGATAAAATATTCAGGGTTATAAATTTCTTGAATTAAGATTATGTTATTGTTATTTTTTTCTTTTCGAAAATTAACAAAAATTACGTAATAAACAAAGATAAGTATATGCTTCATTTCCTTTGAGATATTTCATTTTTACGCATTATAAGCCTATACATGAACACACAACTACCTAGTGGTAAGCGGTGATGAAACCCTGATAGTAAATTACACTGTCTTAGTGTAACAACTTCTCGTCACTTTTGCCTTGAAGACGATTGTAATCGGATGGAAAGACAGATATAGTCGCTTGATTACTGACAACCGCATAATTTAATGTTAATAATCGATTGCTATGCCTTATTTTGGCCGTGTAATAGTACTATAAGAATATCCACTGCCCCCTATCCTTCCGTGGCTGTGGGTATCGTAAGAGTCTAAGGAGGGAAATAAACTTGGAGATGGGCAGTAGGGTAGTAGAATTTTCCCAATAACAAATTAAAAGTAAAAAAGCCTCCCAAGCGTGGCGCCTATGCCAAATATCCCCCTAATATGGCAATATGGAAGCCTGCCACTAGATGATGATAACGACAACGATTAGGCTTATTTGATTCCCAGTCTAGATTCTCTTCTAAACGATTAGTTTGTGGTTTTGTCTTTATTTATATTATATTCCTCTTTCTTGTGATACACGAATCTTTTCGTTATACAAATACTCTAAGTTTAGGTGAGTTGGTTCCATTATTATATTAAAGAAAATTCGAGATTGTTACGAAAAATAAAATAAAATAAATAAATAAAAATGATATTTATTTACTTTGTTCACATGTTTATATACGGGGGAAAATATGATTAAAATTAAATAAAGTAACAATAAGTCTCATAAAAATAACAAGCAATAATAAAAATTAAAGCTATGTGTAGTTTATTAATGTAGAATCTACAAAATAAAAATTTAAAAGTCAAGTTTATAATATGAGCTATCTGCCTGAACTAGGTTGAGTACCTTTGTTTCAGACCATCACTTACACTATGCGTTAAATAATGTAGGACACTAGATAATTTAAATAATTAAACTATATTATATATTAAATAAAATAACTAAATAACAAATAATACAAAACTATTTTAAAATTTCTAACAACTCTGTGTCTTCGTAATTTAATTTATTCGGAAATTCCCTTACAATTATATTACAATTCTTATAACTTACACTATAATATATATTTAGTGACTTGTTGAGCTCGTTATATAAAAATAGTCCGAAAATATGTAAAATCTGTTCACAAATGCGTGCTTTGTTTGAGGGTTTACACAAACTAAGTCCATTTTTCTCCTGTCCATGGATTTTAAGTTAAATGGAAGTTTGGTATGCTGTTTATATGATGATCAGAATAAAAAAACTGACGGAGAGTCAGTACACTATATGCCAAGTAAAGTTGATGTGTAGGAAACATGAAAGGACGGAGAGTGGCTGCCTTTAGAACTGCTTTCTGAGCACGTTCTGGTGGGAGCAACATTATTTTAGAAGCACCACCCCAGAAAGTAATGCCATAAGTGAGTATGGATGGACAAAGTTAAATAGACCTGTCTTATCGAAATATAAATAATGTAAGAATATTATATACTTGTGGACAAATTTACATGAACGCAAAAAAGGTGTGTATAATACAAAATGTAAAGGATATTTTGACAAATAGCACTACAATTTCTTCAAAAATTTCAGGTTCATATTGTCGTGCCTTTGTAGGTGACCCATTCTCTATGACAAAGAGTTCTGTATGTGCCCTCATACAAATTTCTTCCCATATTATAACTGACTCTCCACCTCGTGCATCTTTTCCAATGATGTTGCGCCTCTAGATTTTAATTCACCCATCGGCAGGCATGATCATCATCTTCTTTCAGGCAAAATCTGGAATCATCTGTGAAGTTTTCCGTTTACGTCCCTGTCCTGCGACGAACACGTATACGAGACACCGTCCAGTCCGCCGATACATCTCAAGAACTCGGCGTAAAACATAGTTTAATACTCGAAATGTTTAGACCACATATTTGTGGGGGTGGAGGTCAGTTTAATTAAATTAACAGGCAACTTAAGTGGCCTTTAGAGTTTCTTCTCAGTTTATTTGCAGGCAAAAATTTAAACAAAATCCACATTTAAGCTCAAATTCAAAAATTGCCAAAATTTGTCGCAGTATGAAATAACGCCATATTACGCAATAATTTCATAAAAACCAACAAAATTCTAAAAAGTAAACTTTCTAAAACTTTTCTATTTTTGATAACATATATTATGTTTGTAGCCAGTACACACGATAAAGGGAAATAAGGAAGAATAATTAAAGGAAGGAAGGGAAAACAAGCGGAGAAATAATTTTTTTTGCGTTCCTCTAAATTTGTCTATGAGTGTATGTACGTTTGCTCTAAGTACGTTTTCTATAGTAAGGACAATCACAAGGCTTTTTTTTTTCATGGACAAAACATTTTCACCGTATTTTAAAAATTAGCACTGACATTTCTTTATTTCAACACGAATAGACCGAAAAATCTCGCGCGACACCGCGGCATGCTGCGCCTTATTGGCACTCGTGAAACGCATAAGTTACTTCATGTTGTTAAAGGACTGCTAAGTAATTGAAACAAGGTTGGATCTAGCCCGTTGCGGCAGCAATCTCAGCGACTCACGTGAGCTCTCGGTACACGAGAGCTTCTTGACTTGTTTGGCTTTTTTTCCAAATTTTCCTAAAAAACTATATCTTAATATAAACTTATATGTTTTCTAACGCACTACTAACATTGTGGATGTTATGGGTTATAAATTACATTGCTGATAGCATAAAATAGTCTATTAATGTATAATATCATGGTCCCTAAGTAACGTAAGGATGTTAACTAAAACTAATGGTCACAATTCAGTAATTTTTAAGTTTAAAGCAATGTTTTTCTTTCGACGGCACGTTATAACACAAATATCTCGTGTACAAATATAAAATGAACAATTTTTACCTTGATAACAGTCCGGTTCAAGATTTTTTATCAGACACACGTCTATACTTCACTTCTAAACGTTTTAGTAAAAATATAAGTACCATTGTCAACATCCACTACCAAGTGTTCCTCAAACTTATAGAATATTTTCTCCCAACTAACTTCAATGTGGTGGTGTGTGGTAAATGTTGTAAGGAAGTGACTAGCGCCATTCAGTGCTCTGCCTGTCGTAAGTTCTTCGATTACCCATGTTCTGGGATAACTGAAATTGGCTATCGCAAGCTAGGAGATAGACAGTCATCGTGGCGCTGTGTTTCCTGTAAGACGTCTCAACAATCAACCCGGCCTGGATCACCACTTCCTGAAACTACACGTCAACCTACTCTTGATAATATTATGATTGAACTGCAGAAGCTTTCATGCCAATTACTGCCCCTTCAAGAAGTCGTCAATGATATTCGAATAACCAAAAACGATATTTCAGATCTACGTAAATCTAACAACAATATGCTAGAAAAGCTTGATAGCTACTTCGAGTTGAAAAAAATGCTGAGCCAAAATATCGTCTCTAAAGGAACAGATAAATAAGATGGAAGCAGAAATTAATGAAAAAGATCAGTGGCTTCGATCAAATAACGTCGAAATCAAGGGAGTACCATTTAAACCTGGGGAGAATCTTTTTGACACTGTAACTAAATTAGGATCTATAATAACCTATCCTGTGTTGAAGAGTAACATTAATTATGTAACAAGTGTCCAGACGCGAGATGCTGGGTCGAACAAGACCAAGCCTATTATTCTTTTTTTTATCAACAAATATATGAAAGAAGACTTCATCGCAGCTTCTCGCCTGAGTAAACGTATTTATACGGAAGATATTGGTCTAAAAGGAAACACCCGTATTTACATAAATGATCACCTTAGTTATTCCAAAAAGATGCTATTGAATAAAACTAAAACTGCTGCAAAAGAAAAAAACTACAAATACGTATTGGTCAAGCACGGGAAGATATTTGTGAGGAAAATCGATACATCGCAAGTCTACAATATAAAATCGGAATCGGACCTAGTCAAGCTGCGTTAACTTACAAATACTCCTTTGTTTATTTATTACTTTTAAGATTCTGGTGTCATTTAAACATTTACATATATTTTTCAACAACAGTCAAACATAGTTTGAGAACCGGTGTTTCTTTCCGCCTTATCACAATCTTTGTAGAGCTTTGTAGAGAGGGTCATTGTAGAAGCGTGCTCGTCGCGACCCATGCCAGCCCTTTTCGGGGCTGCAATTCTACACAGCTGCGCACCCATGCAAACGAGGGTTAGGGCGTCCCCCCAAGGCGACGCACACCAGCTCGTCCCCGTTGGTGTGGAATGCAGCGCGCAAAGCGGCGATGGGGACCGCCACCCGTCACGCACAGCCCGACACGGCGGAAGGTGGAGGACGGAGTGCAGAGTTGGCACGTGGAATGTTAGAGGGGGCATGAGAGATAAGACGAATGAGTTGATCGAAATAATGAAAGAAAGAGAATTAGATGTCGTGTGTATGTCGGAGACCAAACGGAAAGGCAGTGGTACTGAAGAGCTCCCTGGCGGGACGTTAGCTATATGGTCCGGAGTCCCGGAAAGCGAGAACGCCTGCCAGGGAGTGGGAGTGCTGTTGTCGTCCCGGTTGGTCGATCTTATGACTGAATACAAGGTTGTGAACTCAAGACTTCTCTGGGTTCGCTTCAAAATGCGACTGACGAAGTTATTCCTTTTGGCTGTTTATGCGCCGGTAGCTTTGTCGTCCAGGGCTGAGCTGGAGGAGTTTTGGGAGAATGTAAGAGAAGTTCTAGATTTGGTTAAGGGAAACGAAAGAACTGTTGTATGTGGTGATTTGAATGGATGGGTAGGTATCGCTCGACCAGGATACGAGTCGGTGCTTGGAAAGTTTGGCGATAAAAGGGTTAATGATGCTGGCAAGCTTACACTGGCTGTATACAAGGAAAAGGGTCTTCTAAAAAAATCCATATGTACACTAGAGAAAGAAAGAATGAGAGAAGTATGATTGATTTGTTCCCGGTGGATGACCGACTGCGAAAACAGGTGATGGATACACGAGTGTTCAGGGGTTCTGACCTGGGAACGGATCATTATCTAGTAATTTCTAGATTTAGGGGTTTGTTCGCGGGTTCGCGCTACCGGACGGCAGTAACAGAACCACAGTCGGTCTGTCGCATCCGAAGCTGGAAGCTTCAGGAAGCGGATACTAGGGACAAATATCACACGAGGGTAGCCGAAAAGCTTGACACCATCGATGGCAGGAAAGAATGTGTGGAGAGAACATGGCAGAACCTTAGAGATGGAATGGTAAGTGCAGCAGAAGAAGTATGTGGTACGACAAAAGAGGTAGTAGTAAAAGAAGAGATGCATGGTGGAATGATGAAGTGAGAGAAGCTGTAAAAAAAGAAGAAAAAAGCCTGGTTAGACTACTTGGCCTCTAGTAACGATGAGCATATGAGAGAGAAGATGAAAGAAAGATATAAGCTGCGGAAAGTTCATGCGAAAACATTGATTGAGGAAGTACGTGAAAGGTGTAGAATAGAAGCGGACGAGAGGTTGTCGCACAACTTTAGGGAAAACTCCAAACTCTTCTGGAAAGAGGTTGGAAGGTCCCGGAGTGGTGCGATAGCCTTAAGAATGAACAAAGTGCTTTCGAGAACCAATGACGTCCTCTCAGAAAAATCGGACGTCATGCAGCGATGGAGTGAATTTTATAGAGAAATGTATGCGTGTCATGATCTTAATGAAGGATCCGGGGTGACGCCGTGACTGGCACGCCAGACACGGACCTCGATGACACTTAGGTCATCAGCATGAAAGAGATTGAACGTGCGATTCGAACTTTGAAATGTGGTAAGGCTGCGGGACTAGATAGAGTTACTGCTGAAATGGTCAAGTACGGTGGGCCTCGCGTCTGGGACAGCTTCCATCTGCTGTGCAATTTGTGCTGGCGAACGGGAGATGTCCCGGATGATTGGCGATCCGCGGTCATTGTGCCTTTATATAAAGGTAAAGGTTCACATTTTGACTGCGGGTGCTATCGGGCGATCAGCTTGACCAGTTTAGCAAGTAAAGTTTACTCGAAGGTTTTGACACGTAGGATGCAAGAGAAATCGGAAAGATTCTTATGGGAGGCACAATGCGGATTTAGACCTGGAAGAGGATGCACGGATCAAATGTTTTCTCTCCGCATGATCACGGAGAAGCTTCTGAGTGCTAACCAGAGGATTTTTTGTGCTTTTGTGGATCTGGAGAAAGCATTTGATAAGGTTATAAGGAAGAAAATGTTTTAAAAAGATTTACTGCGCCGACCCCAGATAATGGGAAATGGCTTAGAGAATGATGATGATAAGGAAGAAAATGTGGGAACTGTTGCCGGGATATTGTTGTGGATGGTTGATTGTTAAGGGCTGTGCAGTCACTTTACTATAACTGTAAAGCCTGTGTGCGGGTAGGGCATGACCTGTCACCCATGTTTAGCGTCCAAGCGGGCGTAAAACAGGGTTGTGTCATGTCTTCCTGGCTGTTCATACTGTATCTCGACAGCTGTTTACAGAAGCTGAAAAATAGCTGTTTGGGTGTGAAATGGGGTGACATAAAAGTTAATTGTCTGCTGTATGCTGATGATGCAGTGCTTATTGCACCATCAGAAGCTGAACTGCAGGCATTAGTCCCGTGTATGAAAGAGGAATGTGAAATTAAAGGTCTCCGTTTGAATGCTAATAAAACTAAGGTTCTGGTATTTGAAAAGGACGAAGAGAGAACGAAATGTGAAATATGGGTAAATCAGGAATGTCTAGAACAGGTAAATGAAATTGTATACTTGGGGAGTGCTTTCAGCCGGGATGGAAGATGTGATTTAGATGTGGATAGGAGTGTCGCTGCCGGAAACAAAGTCAATGGTGTCCTGAATGCATTAGTAAAAAGGCAAGGCGTGGTGAAAAGTGCACGCCTTGCAATACATAACGCAGTGTGGGTACCGACTTTGTTATATGGCAGCGAAACCTGGGTATGCCAGAAGAAGCATAAAAGCAAGTTGAATGCAGTGGAGATGCGATCTCTTCGTAAAATGTGTGGCGTTACCATAGCCGACCGAAAGCGAAACGAAGAGATTCGCAATATGGCAGGATTGAAAGATGACCTTATCACAAAAATTGATAGGGGCGTACTCCAATGGTTTGGGCACGTTGAACGAATGAGTGAAGACCGAATGGTGAAGAAAATATATAGAGAGAAAGTAAATATTAAAAGGTGTCGAGGTAGACCGAGACTAACTTTCGAAGACCATGTGAGCAAATTGCTCGAAGAGGGGAGGGTCAAGAGTACTTGGATACCTAGACGTGCATGTATGAAGAAGTTAATGAACCTGAAAGAAGCGAAAGAGATATGTAAGGATCGTGACACTTGGCGATCTGTTCTCTCTGGCTACCCCGTTAGCGATTGTGCGTGAAGATAAGTAAGTATGTAATAAAGTATCACAGTCTTTTGTCTGCAGTTACGCCTAATACCTACCTGTTTAAATTGTTGTGTGCACGCAATTTGTGTTCCTATTATCTTTATACCAGGGATCACTTCTCGCACTGCAACTGTAAGTAAACACGATCCATATTAATTTATTTTCTAAGAACCACTTACGCTATTACCATTTATTGCTTTTGGTTATATTTTCTTATATATCGGGTCGCCTTTTCCTTTTCAGCGCAGTAAACAATACTTATAACGATGTCACTTGTTTACTACCGTCTTATTACATAGTAGTATATTATATATTTTGTGAATTTGATAAAGAATCTAGTGGCTGTAATTATATTACATTGTTAATTACTCGTATTACTAATCTTAGCTATTCATTTGTATTTTCACAAGTAATATTCTACACTAAAGCCGTGAATTTCGACAACCGTTTTAATTTCTGTGTATTTCCGCTTATAGTATCAAACTTGGTTTATAAAACAAATGTTCTTATTGCATATTATTTTCATATAAGATGGTATAGGAAAAAATAGTTAATTATTACTGTGCACTTGTGGTGCTTTCAATAAGTGTACATGACACAATTTTAATGCTTGAAATCTTATTTATAACTTTTTATTTAGTTGTTACCATATATTTATTTTTTACACGAATAACCAACAAATACATTATCTGGCACTATAAGTTGAATTTCTTATGTATAAATTTTATTCTTTTATTCATATTGAATGTTTCAAATAATCATGATGGCTTCCTTACACGCTTACTACCAAAATGTTAGGGGCCTTAGATCTAAAACTCATGAGTTTTATCGTAATGTTGCAATTAACAACTATGATCTGATCTCATTAACTGAGACCTGGTTATTGGATGGCATATTTGATGCGGAATTATTCGATGATCGTTATTGTGTTTGGCGTCGCGATCGTGATCTTAATCGAACTAAACAATCGCGAGGCGGTGGTGTGCTTATAACGGTAAGCAAGAACATCGTAGCGGTAGACAAACCTGAGTGGTGTTCTTCAGCTGAAGATGTCTGGGTTTCATTGACGCTACCATGCCCTCGCTCTAAGCGCCACATAAAACTTAACTGTTTACCTTTGTAATGAAAATATGGGTGCTTCCTTCTCTGATCAAGTTATTAACTTTTGCAATACATTAGAGTCATTTATATCAGCAAATCCTAAGGACAAATACCTCATTATAGGCGATTTTAATATGAGTTCTATTTTCTGGTCTAATACTCAAACAGGTCTCGCTCTCGCTCGCTCGCTTGCGGTGCTAAAGGTGAACATGTGCAATATTTTATTGAAACTTTAAATTTCTGTAACTTGCAACAATTTAATCGAGCGTACAACACTTATAACCGTTTACTTGATCTTGTTTTATCTAATGGCTATGTAAAAGTTCAACACTGCCAAGACCCCTTGGTGCCGTAAAACCAGCATCGCAAAGCTTTATCAATTCGTGTTAACTTTGTCGAGCTTCAGTCCCTTCCATACTCTAAACATGTCTCATTCTCTTACAGTAAGGGCAATTATGATATAATAAACTTAGAGATAGGTTCGACTAATTGGGACGAAATTCTTAGTAGTGGTAACGTTGATGATGCGGTCAATACTTTTTACAACATAATATATAATATTCGTGATAAATATGTTCCCCCGTCATTTAAACACAAAAAGAAAATATCAACCATGGTTTAACCATGCACTTATAAAATTAATTAATGAAAAAATTAAGTATCGTAAGAAAGTTTAAAGTGTACGTTAATTTAAGTGATAAAAATACATTTATCTTATTAAGAGAAAGAGTAAAGAGAATTGAGAAGGATCTGTACGGCAAATACATTGGTAATGTTGAAGATAGCTTAAAAAGTCATTCTAAAATGTTGTGGTCCTATATCAGAAATAAAAAGAATAATATTTCATATCCTTCTTGTATGAAGTACTCTGGTATATCTGCTAATTCAGGAGAAGATATTAGTAATCTCTTTGCTCAATATTTTAATTCTAATTTCATTCAATCTAGTAACTCAACAGTAAACGTAAATAATATAGCTGCCATAACTTCTAATGATATCTCTTCAATCGAAATTAGTTTTTGTGAAGTAAAAAGGCTGCTAAAATCACTTGACTTAAACAAATCAGCTAGTCCTGACGGGCTTCCGGCTATTTTCCTAACTAAGTGTGCCGAAACTATATCTAAACCTTTATCATTTATTTTTAAAAGATCTATTTCTGAGGGTTCAATGCCTGCATAATGGAAATACGCATTTATAACTCGCATTCATAAAAAAGGTGCTAAAAATCAAATTGAAAACTATCGTCCTATATCAAAATTAAGTCTAATCGCCAAAGTATTTGAAAGAATTGTATATAACCAGCTGTATCCTGCAATTAAACATACCTTTATACCTCAACAGCACGGTTTTTTTCAGAAAAGATCAACTACGTCTAATCTTTTGCTATTCACGGACTTTATAAGTAATAACATGGATAAAGGAAACCAAATTGATGCCATTTTCACGGAATACAGCAAAGCATTCGATCGCATAGACCATTCTATACTTAAATTATCTGCTGCTGGTATCAGGGGCGATCTGTTTAGATGGTTTACATATTATATTTCTAACAGATCACAAGCGGTAATTTTAAACGGATTTACATCTTGCTGGACGGGTGTCCCTTCTGGCGTTCCGCAAAGTTCGCTACTTGGCCCTCTGCTCTTTGTCATATTTATCAATGATATTGCTGAATGCTTCCAGAACTCCGAGTTTTTGCTTTTCGTGGAGGACATGAAAGTTTTTGGAGTAGTCAACAACTCTTATGATTCTAATCTCCTACAAAACGATTTTATTAACTTAGATAATTATTGTATCCGTAACAAATTAGACTTGAATGTTTCGAAGTGTATAATACTATGTCTTTCGGGCGGAAGCGTGATATGCTTTATTTTTCTTACACACTTAAAGGTTTGACAGTTACTAGATGTGATAAAATAAGGGACCTTGGAGTTAATATTGATACTAATCTTTTGTTTGATCAGAATGTGGAAGATAACGTTAATAAAGCACATAAGGCTCTGGGTTTTATTTTAAGGTTTTGTTGCAAATTCCGTCAGTTAAAATCAATGAAAATATTGTTTTGTTCTCTTGTTCGTAGCCATCTCGAATATGCGTGTCAAGTATGGAATCCTCAATATAAAATATATATTAACAAAATCGAAGCGATTCAAAAAAAATTATTCGATATGTAGGTTCTAAATTTCATATATCCAAAGGAGGCTACGAATTGCAGTGTTCTCATCTTCATCTCCTCCCGCTGCAAACTAGGCGCTATACAGCTGACCTGGTCTTACTAAGTAAAATTGCTCAAGATCGTTTAGACTGCCCTGACTTATTAAAAAGATTACATATCTCAGTTCCCTCTCGTTCACTGCGCTATTACAATCCCTTACATGTTTCTTTATGTGGATCAAATTACAGGCGAAACTCATTCTTCTAAAGAGCATGTAACTCATTTAATAAATTTTCTAAGAACTGTGATAAGGCTGACCTCTTTTCTACTAGTGGTACTACTATCTGCAAATTGATAACATCTGAATTCAGTAGCAATTTACTCAAATAAAAAAGATAAATATAATGTATTTACCCAAACCGATTACTCATCTGTGAAAACTTTTAATAGGCTGACTTTGTAAATTATATTATATACCATATAGTATTAATGAAAAGCTGTAAGTTTTCCTGTTATAAATAAATAAATAAATAACACTCCACAGGCTAGCGGAGAGAAAAGGAGCGTTTGAAATTATCCAAAACTAGTTGTGTCCTGCGGTTTCATGATTGGGCTGTGATGATGATGATGATAGTATCGTATAGATTTAGTATTGATTATCTTTACTCTGTGCAACTGTTTGAGAGACAATAGGTTATTATGTTTGACATTGAGTAGTAAGAACGCAAATAATGAATGTTTAATTTAATTTAATATACGGGTAATAATATGGTAACTATGGCAGAGAACGTTGTGGCGGTTCAGAAAATATGTTTTATGTTTAGTAAAAGTCCTTCGGTTTTCGCTAGACAGACGGAGATATCTTCGAAAATTCAAAAAAATTACTCCGTTTTTAGTAAGCAAGACTCCAGATGAAATAATTTTTTCCATCTGTTTTTTGGATAGTATTCCTGGATAGAAGCGCTATCTAATGTAAACTATGGTTTTTAGGGCGCATACATAATTATTTATAAATAAAGATTTAACTTAAATTTTATGTTTTGCTTTTTTCCTAATTTTAAACTAACGCGGTGTCAAAAAACAAAAACTCGCCTGTGTCATTGAGATTCTGAAATAACTTACTGTATTTCTAGCATTTTATTAAATTAAATTTTACAATAGGTGTTCAGAGTGCCCACCATGAGCTCTAATATATTATGCTCTACACCTTCTTATGAATGGTCGCTTATTCTGCTCGCATTTCTCATTTCAGTAAATTTTTATGCAGCTATTTGGACACGCTCCCGTAGCTGGTGCACTGAGGTATGATGTATATATTTGAAGCCTCTGACTTGATGACTGCATCGTTGGTCTAGCGGTTGTAGTAGTGCGACTGCTGATCATGAGGTCCTGGGTTCGAATCCCCTGGTCAGGCCAAAATATCAATTATTGAGTTTTTCTGTCAAGGAATTCTCAGTAGTTGTCCGGAGTCAGAAACTTGGCGGTGTCTCATCCTCGTGCCCCGAAAAGCATGTAAAGCCGTTGGTCCTGAACCTGATATCTCTCAGGTCGTGTCGGTTTACCGTCCCATCGGATTATGAGAGTGAGGGAATAGAGAGTGCACCTGTGCTTGCGTATACACTTGGGCACTATAATTCTGTCTTGCGCCGTTGGCTAGCCTCCGTTGAGGCAGGCCGCCATGGCTGAAATTCAGTCTGGAGGACATTATATTTGAAGCAACCCCAGTAAAAGAAGTCAATATCGGAACCTGGGAACTTTTACTAAACATAAAACATTTTTCTGAATCGCCACAACGCCATCTACCCGTAGGTTATTATCCATTCATTACGCAACATTCTGTATGTGTGGGACATAATATTTATAAATCATTTTTAGCTTTCTGCGCTCCTTCGTGCTATATACTTGAAAAGGGGTGCAATGTTTAAACTTCACTTATTGCAATGAGGCTACCACTCAATAAGCAATTTTTTCCATCGGTTATTGGTTCATCGAGCTACTTAGCCGACCCAATGCCACTTCAGGTTACCACTATTTAATCAATCCGCTATAGCCTTTTCGAAAATGCGTCAAACTTGGTAAGCGCTTTCCGAAAAGATTTGTTATTATTCACCACTAGATAAAGTGATAAACTAGCAAGAGATCCAGGAACTCAATGGATGCAGGTGGCTTAGAAGCAAGCTTTGTGGAATTTCTTGGAGGAGGCCTGTCTTTAACAATAGACTTATGGTGGGATGAGTGAAGATAACTATGAAGATGATGATGAAACACACTAAATTCAATTCTTGGTGAGCTAAGAGCCTTTGCTCTGGGTAATGTGAGTAATTACTAACAGCCGTGGTATAGCTCAGATGGTTAACGCTCGCTGTAAATACTCCGTATCGAGCAGAACACGAGTAACTCAGGTTTCATCCCCGCCGACACCAATGAAATTGGTAATTGCAATTTTAAGTGCTGATTTACCACGTGCTCGGCGGTGAAGGAAAACATCGTGAGGGAACCTGCATGTCCGAGGAATAAAGAAAAAAATATTTCGAAGACATGTGAAGTTCGCCAACATGCATTTGGGGCAGCGCGACGGACACTTCCTTGCCCTAAAACCCTCTCAGAAATGAGGGGAGACCTGTGCCCAGCAGTGGGACGTATATAGGCTGTAACTTTACTAACACTCCGTGTAATATGATTCCTCCAAATTTAAAATAATATTATCGTTATAGCCTATGCCTATGCCTTCCACAAGAAATGCCACAACGCACGGTCCTGAGTAACCTGCATTCATCGACCTCCTGCATGTCTTACTAGGTCGTAACTCCATCTAATGGGGGGATCGCCCTAAATTTCGCCTACCAGAACGAGGCTGCCACTCGTGAACCTTTTTTCCCCATTGGTTGTCGATTCTTCGAGTTATATGGCCGACCCATTGCCACTTCAGCTTACGTTGGGCTATGTCGGTCACTCTGAGTCTAATTCGATTGACTAATAGGGGGATATTTGTCACTCTTGCCACGTTTAGCAGGCATCTGACTGAAGACCCTGCTGCCTATCTCCGGAATTGTTTCCATCTATTGCCTCTTACGACACCTACGGGATCATATAGGCTAGTGGATATACTTACACAGCCACTACACGTTAAACCTTAGATTACTTCCCCATTAATCGCAACATCTATTGATCATCGCGTCGAGGTCGCGGCTTGGTCTTTTTAAAAGAGATAAATATAATAATCTCTCTTCTTTCTTTTTTAATTCTCTTTCAAGAAATCTTAGGGAAGTTTGTTATAATCGTCACTCGTTTCATTCGCTTTGACGTTCCTTTCGCCGGTGTGTGGATTTTACACCTTACGTAAAAGTGAATGCAAGTAAGACGAAAGTGATGGTTTTTGAAAGAGAAGAAAGCAAAACGGTATGTGAAATAAGAATAGAAGGAGAGTTAATTGAGCAAGTGGGTGAGTTTGTGTATTTGGGATGTGTATTTAGCAGGGATGGTAGATATGATAGGGATATAGAATGACGAGTAAATGCAGGGAATAGAGTGAATGGGGCACTACACTCTATTATGAAGAACCAGAATGTGTAAAAAAGGCACGTATGGTAATTCATAATTCTGTGTTAGTCCCTACTTTAATGTATGGTAGTGAAAGCTGGGTGTGGCAGAAGAAGCACGAAAGTAGAATAAATGCTGTAGAAATGCGGTCTTTAAGGAGTATGCTAGGGTTGAATCTGAATGACAGGGTGAGAAATTGCATGATAAGAGATAAATGTGGTATGCAAGATGATGTTGTGACCAGCATTAAGAAAGGAATGCTTCGGTGGTTTGGTCATGTAGAAATAATGAATGAGGAAAGAGTGACAAAACAAAATTATATGGCAGATGTGAACGGCCGAGTCGGGAAGGGACGCCCTAGAAAAAAGTTTATCGACCAAATTGGCGATATTTTGAAAAGGGGCCACGTTAGAAGTACAACCGACAGCATGTATGCGTACATATATGGATGTAAAGGAGGCGAAAGAGGTATGTCAGGATCGTGCCAAATGGAAGTCCGTAGTCTCTGCCTACCCCTCTGGGTGACAGGCGTGAGTGTTTATGTTATTATGTTATTACGTAAACGAGAGAGTTCTACCGCCAGAAGCTATAAGATCGTTCTAGCATTTTTTTATAGGATAGGGTGACAAACGAGCACACAGTCCACCTGATGATAAGTGGTTGCTGCGGCCCATAGACATCTACATATATCCTTGATTACGGATCAAAAATGCAGATGTGTTGTCACCCGTTAGGACTAAGATGGAATGCTACGTTTCCAGTAAAAAGGGTTGCCGGTTCTCTACACTCACCATACAAAACACAGCAGCATTAAGCTATTGTTTTACGCTGGTATTCTGTGAGAGCGTGGGCCTTCCCGGTCGAGCCAACCCATTCGTGCTGCAACTATACTACTAATATAACTGCAGCATGGCTCTACCACGTATAAAATCACCCTCAAATATCCTCAAAGTCACCCTTCTTACGACAAGGGAGGAGTTTTTTTTGATGGTGATGAATTCCCTTTCGCCGCTACCACACAGAAAGCTTTTAGATCGCTAATATTACGTAAATATGTAAAGTTATTAAACGCTTCGCTAAGTAGTTATTATTCTCTACCGAGTTACGTTCACCAAGCGATCAACTTTGACCGTTTTGATTTGACGACTCATAAAATGTAAAACGGGTCATTTTATACCGCAGTGGAACGTTAAGAGCGACCACATGCACCACTTAGTTATGACAACTCACCTTTCACTTACGTCATCTTTAAAGTATCACATTATACTCAGTCTCTTAGATACACTTTTATATTAAGTTGTTCGTACTTTAATAACCGTTCAATAAAATCTTTACTTAAGCAAGCTATATACTTTTTATAACATGCTCGTCCAACGCCTTTTATTACATCCGAAGTCGATGAAAAAACTGTTTTTACAAACTATTAGTTCGGCAACTTACAACGATTTGAAATGCAATAAATTTTGTCGTAAAAAAGAATTGAAATAAAAACAGAATTAACGCCTTCTTTTAAATCTTAGAATAATAATATCTATTCTACGTTTTAAATTTAGGAAGTTTTAATTAATTTCAAATATACTCTTGAATAGATCTAAATCTTATGAAAGAAACCACTTAAACAAACATTACTTAGCTGTGCGAATGACAAATAATGAAACAGACCGTAACATTGCCGCATATGAAACAGACTCTCTAGGATACCTGTGTTTTACGTGTATATATATGTTTTCTAGTGAGTGTGTGTGGGTATGTGTGTGTGTGTGTTAATTCAATAATTATTTTTTTCTAATAATGATTCTTGTAATATTCATCATTTTAAAAGACAATTTTTCTATTCTCTGATAAATGTTATTCGTAGATTGGTGTTTAAATTTGACGGTGAAAATATCAAATTATTTTGTATTCAGTCAGGTTAAAATTTATTAAATAGATAACTTTTATATGATGATTGTAAAATCGGCCCTAATGCCTAAATACTCAAACCCTACAATTTAAAGTCGTCGTTCAGTCTCGTGGTGTCACAGACATTTTGACTTAAATCTATCTTATCTAAAGTTAATGCCAAAAATGGTGTACAAATGCAGATTTTATTTTTATATAGATTAGGGTGACAAACGAGTACACAGTCCACCTGATGGTAAGTGGTTGCTGCGACCCATAGACATCTACATCTATCCCCGATTACAAATGTTTCAAAATTCATAATTATTTATTTGCAATAGAATGTAGGTAGATATTACAAGAGTATTATTAAAACATGAAAGCTCCTATACATTCTGCCTTATCGGGGCGTGCAAATTTTGACTAATTAGATATAACAATTTTTTTGATAAATTTAACTTATTTACAAATATCCAAATGTTCATATGTAAAAACAGTAAAATTAACTATCTAATAATTATTCTATAACTATCGTAGTCCTTTATAAATTCATAAAGGCAAAAAAAAATTCAAGCATTTTTGGATACAGATATTTAAATATGGAATTTGTTTTGATTTTTGTGATCAAGATGCTCATTAACAGTATAGAAACAATTAAGTAAAAGCCATTCATGAAGTTTGTTTTTTAACTTTGTCATTGGGAAATTTTTAAACTCGTCGGGTAAAGAGTTAAAGATTTTAATCGCCATTATATATGATTTTTTTTGGAAGAGCATCAATTTACATTTTGGAAAGTATATTCTGTTATTAGATTTTTCTCTTAAACTTCTATCTCTTAAAAATGATTATCGGATGATGGTTTCAAAATCTTATTTAAATCATATTATAAATTTTCATAGTTTCGTTACTGGCAAATATAAATATTACATATAGCTTTATATCTTTATCTAATTCTTACATTACTTTAATTAAATAAAAGCCCCAGACCATGACGCAAATAATAAATGACATTGACACACATCTTGAGTATTTTTTCGGTCAATATCAAAAGATGTTGGCCTGGATAAAAATTGCCTTTTTAGATTATAATTATATATTTACATAAAATTACATTCAATTATATAATTATATATAAAGTATTTCAATAAAATTAAAATGAAACAAAAGTAAGTTTCAAATTTTTTTACTTAGAGTTAACGCAATAAGTTTTGGACTATTATGATTCATTCGTACTGAATACAATAATATTCTAATTGTTATGTATAATAATTTATTAGACTGCGACGTCTGCAAATTTTCGTCTCTTTTTAATAAATCTAATACATAAAAATTAATTTTTGTTTGTTAGTTATTTTGCAGTAAAACTTTGTCAACTCATTGCTTGCATTTGGTTATAGGCATAGTACGAGTATAATTAATTTACAATAAGTGGTACGTGTATCGTACCGACAAATTTAAATATTTCAAAGTTATGTAGCATTCAACTTCAATGGATGTGAATAAATTCCCAATTAAACAATATAACTCTTCCAAATTTAAAATGATATTTCCACAATAATTTCTTTTGCGCCACGTTCCAGCTAGTAATATAATATATTATCTAATTATAGTACTATAAGACTATCCATTAGGTGCATGTGCAGTGAAATTTTAAAGAAAGTGTAGTGGGACTGATATTTTTTCTTGTCCATAGGGCATAATCATTCAGAGGGGAAACGCAGCAAGCGGACAACGTGGAAGTTGGGTTTTATGATATTTTAATTGCTCTAAATATTATTTATATTATACTAGCTTTTTCTAAAGTGACAACACTCCGGATGCACGTTGTCATTTTAGAAAAAAAAATGCAGAAACGTCGTTTTAAATTTGGAAGAGTTATGTTGTTTAATTAGAAATGGAATTTCCAAATAAATTTTGCGGTCACCTACTGTCACTTAATTGCTTAGTAACTTAAAAGTGCAAGCAATAAGTTGAAAAAGTTTTACCTTAATCTAATGAACGTTATGGCGTTGTTAAAATACAAAAAAAAAACAAACATTATTTTTTATACATTAGAAGGGAAGATATGTAAATAAAAATAATTGAAATTAAAAAATCTTTACTCATCTTAAAATAACAAAAAAAATTAGCTTCCGGTTTGTATGTCATCCACGAAACCTATTGGTAACAACGTATACTATGAACATTTCGCACAGCAAAAATGAAACAATAAAATGATTTTTTTTGCATCTGTATATGATTGCTTTTACATGTATGTCACTTTAAATTCTACAGCAGTCCCGATTTTATCGAATAACCAGTACATTGGACACGGGTACGTTCGATGGAGTGACTGTGCCTGTCTCGAATTCGTGCTTTAGACTTATGGGACTATGACATCTTCCGCAAATTGATTGTGCTGCAATTGCCATGGTCGTAAATCGAACGTCGATATCGTAATCGAAAATTTAGTCTGTTGTAGTGAAAACTTATCGCGTGGTGGCAACGTAATTGACGCCACACACGGTTAGTCCAACTGATCATTTCAACTGATCAGATCAAGCTAAAACTGTTGACATTTTTTAAAATAATGAATTTTAGATATATCGATAATTATAAATATATCAATATCAGAGTTTTGTACATAAGTTTATATATCGACCATAAGAGAATACATCGAATCGTTTACTACGTGCGATTTTTCCGGACCAATACGTCTTAGGGACCTTCAAGAAAAGAGTTTAGTCCTTTCTAAAAGGCCGGCAACGCACCTGCAATTCTTCTGATGTTGAATTTTTCATGGGTAGCGTCAAGTGACTTACCATCTTACTTAAGTCACTTACCATCAAGTGAACCACATGCTCGTTTGCCCTCTTCTGCTTATAACAAAATAGTTCATCCCATTTATTCCTTTAGATGTTGTAAGATGCGGTTATAAGTAAGGTCAGTAAGACCTGGTGGTACTTTGGGTAACGGCGATATAACATCAGTAATCCGCCTGTCTTGCTCATTGTCATCCAGATTATGGAAAACCCTTCTATGGAATGGGTCCTTGTCCAACTGTGGACTAGGCAAAAAGAATCATAATAATAAGAAGAATTTCGTAAAGTATTTTATGTTTTAATTTCGTCTTTACATGTCTCTTAGCATAGACCTGATTAGTGAAATGTCAAATACTAATGAGATAAAGCTAGTGATGATGCATTGTTGCCGCTCTGTTAACAATAATGGCGCAATGCTGTTGAATCAACGTATTTTGTATTATTTCAATGTTCCATGCATAAAATTATCATATTATCTAGTAAGCGTGTATATAATGTTTGATAAAATTTTAGTTAGATATTGTATTTTATCACTTTAAACGAGGTAACATATGTATTTTTACAGCCTTTTTATCACTGCGTCAACCGTAATTAGACTGATAGGAAATGACTTGAAATCTTTACAATAATATATACGTGCTAGATAATTAAATAATATATACCTAGTATATAATTTATTAGTAGTATAGTTGTAACACGAATGGGTCGGCTCGACCGGGGAAGTGCCACGCTTTCACAGAATACTAGCGTGAAATAGTAGCTTAATGCTGCTATGTTCCGTATGATGAGTGTAGAGAATCGAAGACCCTTTTCACTGGAAACGAGGCATTCCATCTTAGTAATTAGTAGTAGTACACAGTAGTGGCTACACAGGCTCCGCCCACTCCCCCGTTCATGTATGTATTATAGTATTTTATGTGCACCGGTCCAATAATTATAGAAAGCCGGTATAATTACAGGCTGTGAGGTATTCCACCTTGGTATTCAGGGATGATAACGCATCTGTAGCTGTCTTATTGTAGTCGTTAGCTTGTGTCCATCTGTGCCAGGTGGCTATACTTTACAAAGGATTATCCTTTACAATCAGGTAGACTGTAAGACAGTAAGTAATCAGTCTGATATGCAGTTGTCTGTTGTGTTGGTCGTTTGGGCACAGCGTGACAGCAAATATCGTTGAATAGATATTATAATTCTTCTTAAAATTTTCTGTATCCTGATATCCTCTTACGTCAAATAGTGAGTTCCAAAGAAAATCTTTAGCACTATACGGAAATGCAGACTTCAAGGTTCAGGTATATGAGTGTTTTGTTTTGCTTATTTTGGTATGGAACAAGAAGAATCTTACTTCTAAAAGAAATTTTTTACTCCCTTTTTTCGACGGCCGGGAAAACTTTATTACTCTCTTTCTTAGGCGGGCGGGGAAACTTTATTAATAAAAGGGAGAAGATTTAGAAAAAAATGACAAATTAATATGTATTTAGATAATGGCTCTGAAGCGGAGTGTATGTACTGAGTATTTTAGTGCTGCACGGAGCAGAAAACCCCTTAAACCTAAAAAAAAATTCGAATCCGATGATTTGTAATAAAGACTGCGTAATGTTAAGTAATATACAATTAAACAAGTTTTAAAGAAATAAGTATCTGTACATAAAGCAAATCCTTGGCATCGACTAATCGTTTAAACTAATTCGACATTGACGAGATTTCACTTTTACGTTGCACTTCTATTCAACTAATGAGAGAGCTTTGCTCGCAACGTCACTTAAGTTGGTTCAGAGACAATCATGAGTTTAAATTTGGAACTTCACAATGTCAAAATTTAAGTCTAGACCACATTATGTTACACAAATTTAAATTTTGTGAAGCTCTGTCACGTAACTTTGTGGTCAACGTTGACCAATCATCTATGAATAACATAAAACGCAGTATGAAATATAAATTACATATTTTAGCTATCTATTTGAATCTGTCACAGTATAGCTTTTTGTTCTAATCTGTTTTGCTCTAAGGTGTTTGCTGTATTGTATTTTAGTATTGATGTATATATTTATGCTGTTGTAAGAAATAAAGTTGGGCCAAGTGCGTGTGACGACTACCGTAAGCTGGGGTTCCGTAACTTCCTCCTTTTTATGTGTCATTTAATCCATTTGAGAATGATCTATTTCTTAAAGTGCTTGAGAATACTCGGCACTCTGAGTCATTTGCTGTGAGCAGAGGTATCACGTCTGCGCTCACCCTCGCTGCTTCCCACGAGCACTCTGTAGTATTTGGGTTTCTTATATTAAAATGGGTTTTATACAATTAGCCCCTGACAGCCCAAAGTCCTATTCGTTAGTCATCAGGGTGCACCATGTGCAGGTTATGGTGGCACTTAGGACCTGCGCTTACAGATGGGACGGCATGTCACGGCGTGACAAATAATTTTTTCGTGGCAAAGAGATTTTCGACGTTATTTAAATGCTAAGAGCACTGACATTCTTTTTTTCAACACGAATAGACCGAAATGTCTCGCGTGAGACCACGGCATGCTGCTTCACGTCAAGGCATTCAAAGGGATGCCGCGGCATGTCACGGCATTCCATGGGACGCCGCTCGATCACGAGAAACGAATAGGTTACTTTACGTTATTAAAGAAATGTGAGTGCTAAGTAATTGAAAAAAGGTTGAATCTAGCCTGTTGCGGCAGCAATCTCGGGCGAGCGCTCGGTACACGAGCGCGGCTTGACTTGTTTACCATGCCCCGTGACGCCACAAGATTTTTGGGCATACCGAAGTTATACCTTGCAATGCCGTGCCATGCCGTGCCGTCTGTGAGTACATGTCCTTAAAAAATAGGTTGGTTAACTCCCTTATACCACCGCAAATTATCATTCATAATATTTTTATGGAAGTAAGGGTTACAAACAAGCACACACGTGATGATAAGTGAGTAGTGTAGCCCATGCTACGTCTCATAGACGTAAACATTTATCGTCTATTAAGAATAAAAATGAAAATGCATTGTCACCTTTAAGGACTAAGATGGAGTGTCTGTTTACCCGTAAAAAAGGTCTCTAGTATTTGGTATTTATCATAGAAAACAGCTGTATTAAGTTGCGTTTTAACGCTGGTCTTTTGTGACGACGCGATCCTTCCTCGACGGGGCTGACTCATTCATGCTACAACCTTAACACGGCAGCGTGATTATACCATTATAATAATGTTTTCTAAAGTTCAAATGCTACAAAATTTGTTAAAATTTTAGTCTAAAGTATTTAGTAGCTTTATTTACAAATTACGTACTTCAAAGATTTATATTTCGAACACAAAGGGCTGATTTGTTATCATATTCAGATAAGTTATTCATAGAAAAGTACAATACACTAGTACTAAAACGGCTTATCAAATTACGGTTACACACAATATTAAAAAAAAAACTATAATGAAGAAAAACTAAAACTAAAAATTTAAATTATCATACGGTCCTACTCCCCGTGGTAACGTGCCAAGAACGCTGACAGCGTTTCCTCGCTGTCATTCAGTGTTACTAATGAGAAAAAAACCAGCACTTTTATCACCAATAGTGACGACCAGTCGCGGATACAGGTCATTTAGGACCTTCACCGTTTTATAGAATAAAATGAATTATAAATTATTAAACGTTAAATCAATTGTAAAATCGACTTTTCGAAGTCGAAATATTATGTACTTAACAGCTTCTAAAGTCGGTAATAGGAGTTAGTCTTGCCTAGATGGACTCCTAGGTCCTACCACCAAGTAAAGTCAAAATAAAAGCGTTGTGTTGAGCTAATAGCTGAACTGATTATAATAAAAACTCCTCACAAAGGAAGCAATGCCAGGAGGGATCTAGGCTTTATTTTATCCAAAAAATTTCACGTTTAAAAAAGAATTCTTTTTTTAACGTTAAAATTGTTAAAACGTATCGTCCGTTATTATCTTAAATCTAAATAAATATTATTAGTATAGAGTACAGTACCTAATACTTTAACGATACCTTAATTTTTTACTGTACATACACTTACCATATCTTAACGTAAATTCTTAGAGTTACACAAATTTTATACTAATAAAAACGCTTTAAAGTTTATTAATGTTAATATCGAAATAAATAGCTATTAAGCGAGACGTCAAACCGATTAAACTACATGTACACTTAAGTTCCACTTACGCAAGTTTCTCGGTATTCATCGAAGGAGCTATCTTCTATAACTATTAAACTCTTGCCTTAGCAACATACTCGAACTTATCTCAATTTATTATTATCATCGCTTCGGGCAACTCTCCACATCGTGTAGATACTGATATTGTAACATCAGCTTTCTCTGTTAATATTTTATCTAGATGCGACACAAAGACCGTATAATATATGACACGTAACAAAACTCTGTGGTTCCCGTTAAGTGCGTTATCACAATCAGTATTCAAGCGTATAGAAATAATTACATTTAAAAAAAGTTAATTTTAATTAAAAAAATTGCAAATTGTATATGGTTTTATTATCTCTGCATTAGCAGAGGAGTAAGAGGATTGTCAAAGACCCCGCATTACCGATACTCGTGTGTGTTAGAGGAAATAAAATCGCATACGATTTGCAAATTTTTTTTAATTAAAATTAATTTTTTTTTAAATTATTTCTATATGCTTGAATTCTGATAACTCAATTAACGGGAACCACAGGGTTTTTGTTACATGTCATATATTATACGGTCCTTGTGTCGCATCTAGATAAAATATTATATATAATTTATTAAAGGTCATAACTTGAGAATGACTGCGCGGATGTTGATGAAATGTTGTGAGTGTTCGAATGGGTCCTTGGATGGTTTAGATTCATAATTGGAACCTGTCAGTGGCGTTGTTGTAGAGATCCAGAATTCCCCCATACCATAAAATAAAAACAAAAATTAAGTACTAATTTGATATTATAATCAAGGCTGTGGAACAGTCAGTCCCCTGAACTGCTCTAGTTTGTGTTGGTTAGACTACAAATGTCCTCAAAATATTCTATGTCTTGGATATGCTGGCTTCCTTACGATGTGTCTCTTCACCATTAAGCACGTTATTTTTTTAATAAATATATAGGTAACAAACGAGCCTGCAGTCCACCTGATGGTAAGTGGATGCTGTGGCCTATAGACGTCTATATCTATGCTCTATTAAGAATCTAAATGCAGATCCGTCATCCCGTCTGAGGACTAAATCGGCATGCCTAAAATGCTGCAGTTATATTAGCAGTATAGTTGTAGCACGAATGGGTCGGCTCGACCGGGGAAGGACCACGCTCTCACAGAATACCAACGTAAAATAGTAGCTTAATGCTGCTGTATTTTTACTGAAAACGAGGTACTCCATCTTAGTTCTCACCCGTGACAACGCATCTGCATTTTGATTCGTATTCGAGTATAGATGTAGATGTATATGGGCTACAGGAACCACTTACCATCAGGTGGACTGTGTGCACGTTTGTCACCCTATCCTATATAAAAAAGTCTTGTTTCTACTAAATAGGGTCTCCTGTTCTCTACACTCACCATAGGAAAGACAGCAGTGATACTCCTATGCTGTGATTTCCCGCTGGTATTCTATGAGAGTATCCAGCATGGATAGATATTACCTATTCAGTAGAGCCTACTTATTCATGTTGCCTTAATATAAGTGTAGCATGGCTCTACAACGTTGAAAAATCAGCACTCAAAAACAAACACGTATTTTTAAAGCTTTTAAATCAGTCTTAGTTCTATATTTTAAAGTAATAACTAAGTGTATTGTTTTTTTATCTCGGAAGCGTTATATTTATTTTTCTCCTTTTTATATTTGCATTTTACGTAACAACAACATTTAAGAAATTAAGATAATGCTTTTAGTATTTACTTTATATTAATTTTAACCAGTAATATTTAGTCCGATTTCTCACTGCGTGATTTTTATACTTATCTATTTTGGATGGAAATACAATTAATTATGAATTCTGAATAGAGGAATACGTTTTTATAGGGACGCTATAAACCTATACATGTAAATATTTTAAACTAAAATTTAGTTGAGGTATTTAAAAATGTAAGTAAGATAAGAAACCTCTAAGGTTTCTTATCTTACTTACATTGTATGAGTTGCCACTCTTAATTCGTCAGGATAACCAGGTGCCTAAAATAGGCATCTCTCACTTTCATCGGTCAGGTTTTAGACGTTCTAAACTTCTTTTAACACGATATACACCAAAATAAAGCAATTATTTTAACGCTATGGAGGAGGGATGCTGCTTAAGAGTGACTGCAAATAAAGGATGCATACCATTTAAGGTATGAAAAACGTAAATACATGGCTTAGTTAGCTTAGCACAGCGTCCACCGAAATGAATAATAATATGAAAAAATAATTAATAGGGAATCTTAATTATTTTGACTTAGACCAATTTCATGGGGTAATTTTAATAAACAATCAATTATAGATGTAAAGATCGCACTAGGTATGCCTTAACCATCGCCCTATAGTGGGACAGGTCCAGGTACAGGTTGTCTACCAGTTGACTAAAATTGTGATAATGAAGGCGAAAATGAAGGTAAATAAATTATTTTATAACCTATATTGAATAAAACCCCAGGGACCCATCAAATAACAAAAAATTACATCAAAATCAGTTGGATGGTTTCAAAGTCTATAACGGACTTGGAAGAAACTTTTTTTGTGTTTTATATAGATACGAGTAGATAGATAGATGACAACAGTCCAGTCGGATCTTTACCTATGAACAAACGTAATATAATTGTATCTTACTTAGAATAACAACTCAGGTGAAATCTTGTGAGAAGTTGTTTTTCAAAGTAATTTTTTTTATTTAAAATTTTAATAATTTTAAATTTTTATTTAAAAGGTGTTAAACTACGACATCGCCCAAGTTAGAGGTTTTCAAAATAAAGAGATAAAAATTTAAAAATGTTAATGCGATAAAGTAAAGGTGACTACTTCGAACTTTGTTACATAGATCTACGACTTTTTGGGACAATATATATAATTAAAGCTCTTACTTTAAATAACCGTCGAAAATAAACAAATTGCTCTAAAAACAATTTATGATAAACGGAAGTGTGGAGAACGAAATTGTAGATACATAAAGGTGTATATAAACGTATACAAATATATAAAGTTGAAGTGTCCGTCTGTGTCGAAATAACTGCCTTATATTGAGCTAAAAGGGTTATTTGCATGCCATTAAAACCATATGAAGATATGAATACATGGATCAATTGTTTCAGTGTGAAACTTCACAGAGTAGCAATTCCAGGAGTAATCTAGGCTATTTTTTACCCAAAAAACTTGGAGATCATTTTGAAAAACCGAAAAATTGATAAAATAATTGATCTTTGATTATCTCAGATCTAAATAATACCACATTATTCTATTAAAATCAATTGAAATTAAAATTAGTAACATAGTATTTAACAATAAACACCATCTGGGCCACAGCATCCACTTACCATTTAGTAAGTGGACTGTGCACCCGTATGTCACCCTTATTTTTTTTTAAATTTTAAAATATATAGCATAAAAAGGTGAGTGAAGTATCGATGCTCCGGGAAGTTCGTGAGTCAGTAGACAGTACGGAGTCAGTGAACACGTACAAGATCGCCCCCGTCACTACATTAGATTTGATAGATCCCAAATCCTCGCTAAAATACAACGATTCCTTCCAAGGATGATTCGCGAGGCTATTGAAATCAAAAACATCCTAATTTCAGTAGAGAAGATGGGTGGATGCTAGTATCTACTTGGGATCCTATAATTAATAAAATTAAATCCCAACCTAAGCATACAACTGCAAGATACTATAGACTTCAAGATACTATAAGTTCATAATGCGTCAATCTGGGGTGTGGTAAAGTGCTCGAAACGTCGGGAATATAAAACAAGTTAACATAAGCGATATAATCCGTAAAACTGTTTTTATTTAAAAGCTTTAAAATGTTTACGTAAACCTTGTTTTATACCCTTTAAAGGACTTAATGGACCGATTTTTAAACAACGCCTAGAAAATATTATTACATTTAGTATGTAGACCAATAGACATTTAGTAAAATAATGAGATCCTAATTCGATCACACAGCTTTACGGCGCTTGTTTACTACGCGGCTTGTCATTTAACTGAACGTCATTTATTGCATGTTATACATAAATTACGTGTAATATTGTGTTATAATTGATATGATAAAAATCACTTATTAACGCGGCTTTTTTCTACAGATTTCCTACTTTGAGCTATAAACCAGATAAAATAATTGATAAAAATGGTTCTTGAGTATCCGATTCGAATTAGTATGTGCGAAGTGCAGAATGGCTCTCACTAGACGTAATGACGAACTAGTATGACCTATAGAAATTCGATGCCAATTCCTTAGTATTCTAGAGCTGATGCCGTTAAAAAATTAAAAAAAAAAACAACATAACATAAACACTCACGCCTGTCACCCAGAGGGGTAGGCAGAGACTACAGACTTCCATTTGGCACGATCCTGACACACCTCTCTCGCTTCCTCCACATTCATCATCCATCTTATCAATGGCTACAGTGCTTCTGAAATCCACTTTTTGCCCCTCTGGGAGATCGAACGGAGATCCCGGAGATTCTTCGCACCCATGCCCCAATAAAGGGGCGCCAGGAACTCGGGGCTATTTCTTTTGTTTATGCCTAATGGTGAAAAACTGTGGGGTGGTATATTTAACGCCGCTACCACACGGCGAGGAGCCAAGTCTGTATTTTCGGCTTGTCGCTCGTTTATCACCACCTGGCAGGTCGAAGCCTACGGACGCGAGCGATTATCTCCCAGATGATTATTGTGTTATTACATTATATCAATGCAATAATCATCAGGGCGACTTACCCATAAACTTTAATTCCTATAGTTTCTTTAATTTTACATAATTTAACCTTAAAACATCTTGAACAATACAAAAACCTAGATGCATGACTTATGAGTAGCTTTGTTGTTAGAAAATATATTAAAAAGTTTTGAAAGTATTGATTCGTGTATAATATTATATATACAACTTGAATTCGCCGCAATATGAAGTCATTATACAAATATAAATAAATTTAAATTCCAACTAAATTGTAGGAGGAATTAGGTCAATAATACCACTAACTTTCGGTTTTCGAAGTTATATGAATCCAATTAAGTGATCACGGACACGGGTATTACTTATAAAATAAATGTTTACCGATTATACAATTTCCTGACATACTCGTAATGTAGGTACTGAAAGCTTCTTGTACTTACTTACTTTCTGTCATCTTAAAACCATTACAAAATTAATAAATTTTGAATTAATTATGTTCAATGATATTGTTTTGGAAATATGAAGATTACAGGTTTATATTCAAAGAATACCGACTTGAAATAACAGCTTAATGATTGATAATGATTTTGCTGTGTGTGTGTGGTATGTGTTAAGAACCGGAGACTTTTTTTACTGGAAACGAGGCATTTCATCTTAGTTATTAAAGTTGACAACGCTTTCTGCATTTAGATTCTTAACAATTTCAATGTCTATGGGTCACGCTTACCATCTGTGGTTTGTGTGTAGTCGACTATCTGATTGTTTGTAACCCTTATTTTATTTAAAAAATTATCAACCAAATTATAAAACAATGTTCTAGATATTGCCTTGGGTCATTTATGTAAGATACTACATAAGATATATCTTGATCGCGTTTTTTAATAAAACATATTTAGCGTGTGGGCTCTAGCTCTCAAAATAACACGATTATAACAAGTTTATTCACAGCCGGATTCAGCTTCTTAAAACTTGTCCGAAATATAAGTTTCTAAATACACAGACGTTGAAGAGTTTTGAGATTATGATTCGCCTTTCTAAATCATTACAAGTTGCTATTATTCGAGCGAAATAATAACTCTGAAAGCAAAATTATCCAGATTGCTATCTTTCTTTGGCCGCGATTTCGTAAAATGATCAATGCATTCAACAAAGTTGAAAATCGTGTAAGTAGGCAGTAAATGGCGTATGCTCTTTTTCTATTTAAATATAATTTATATTAATCTGTTTAATACAAATTATTATGGCAATATTGAATCATATCAGAGCCCGTAACTGTAAAGTACGTAACATGCTTCCCAGGCCTTCAAGAAAACTTCTTTTGAAGAAAAACTTCCGATTTCTTCGTGAATATCCACGACACCGAAATCCCTAGCGTGTTACTTCAAGTACTTGTAAAAAATTATTTTTAATTTGCAATGCAATTGTTGAACACATGTGAGACGAAGAAGTCGAAATTTTACTTTTTTTAATGGTAATTTATAGAGCAGAAGAGGATGGCCATGGTGTAGACCTAAAAACTACAATGTCCAGTGGAGAATCAAGGGTTGGGAATAATTGTGAAATTGTAGTAAGAACATTCTTGGCACGATTTTTCGTTTATGATATACTGTTGTTAGTGTGTGTGTGTGTACAAGTTTATGACAAGCTCCGCATTGTACGACAAAGTAAGTTGATGGGTTATGAGGTAGAAGATATATTAAGGCATACAAGCGTCAATATCATGTACGCAAAGGCGTTGCTAGGACGATCCTGGCACATTTCGATGTCTGAATTATATTTATTGCGATCATGGGTACATCAGAAAGTCCCTAAAATTGGTTGCAAAAGGACGGTAAGCTAAATAAAATATCCTTTCGATGAATATCATATCCCTCCTCTGTTTTGGGAGGTCGTCTCTTATGGCATTCAGAGGATCATGATATATAAATAGCAAATATTATGATATTCGCTTATGTTAAAACAATATTGTGTACAGTCATAACGCTAAAAGTTTCATGCTAACCAATAGTCAAATATGCACATGACGCAATTGATAAAAAATATATCCACACTCTGTTAATATAATTGCAGTAAATTATTTCAACCTTTGACTTATAAAAACGAAATCAATGTCGATATTCTCTTAACCTTCGGCTTACTGATGTGTGTCATCAATCAATCATGTTTGGTGATGGTGAATAGAAGCCAGTGTCGTGGTGTCTTGACCTTTGTAGGTTAATAATTTTTCTGACTACTAACTAGGTAATATTAACGGCTTAACAAAATTCAGTTCAATTTGATTTCGCGTATTGTGCTTTCTGTATCCGGTTAGAAAATAATTTACATTATATAATAATAGCTAATATAAATTACTTTATATCAGTTATTTAATAAAATATAAAATAAAACTAAGGACATACTAAGCATAATAAGTATGAAACTTGTCATCTTGTTTTAAAATGAATTAAAAAAATCATCGATTTCTTTAATTTTATAGAAATTATTTTTTTTTGGCTTTTGGATGATATTATCTTAATATGTATAAATTACGTGTCACGTTGTTTATCCTCGATGGACACCTAAACTACTTAACTACTTACTTAATCAAATTTGCACAGCGTGTGCAGTTTGGTCCAACTTGAGAGATAGGATAGTTTTTTTGCCCATAAGTGCCCCACAACTTTTTAACTCACAATTTTTTTTGCAAATTTTAGGATTTTTAATAAGGCATGACGAAGGGTCGTTAAAAAGAGCAGAACTACGTCTACCTGGCAAGCTAGTTTAATATAGATTATAACATATAATGTACCGCATAGCGACGGAGTAAGAATATCTACTACTCCATATCAACCCCACAAGTTGTCGTAGAGATGACAGTTGGAAACAAATCAGGAGATGCGCAGCGTCTTCATAATAGCGAATAAAAAATCTGCGGTTGCCGACTCGCTTGCCTAGCGTGACAACTATGAGAATTTTCCCCATAACATAAAAATAAACATAAACACTCACGCCTGTCACACAGAGAGGTAGGCAGAGACTACGGACTTCCATTTGGCACGATCCTGACATACCTCTTTCGCCTCCTTTACATCCACATATCTACGCATACATGCTCGTCGGTTAAGGGTACTTCTAACGTGGCCCATTTTCAAAATATCGCCAATTTGGTCGATAAACTTTTTCTAGGGCGTCCCTTCCCGACTCTGCCGTTCACATCTGCCATATAAATTTGCTTTGTCACTCTTTCCTCATTCAATCTTTCTACATGAACAAACCACCGAAGCATTCCTTTCTTAATCCTGGTCACAACATCATCTTGCATACGACATTTATCTCTTATCACGCAATTTCTCACCCTGTCATTCAGATTCAACCCTAGCATACCCCTTAAAGACCGCATTTCTACAGCATTTATTCTACTTTCGTGCTTCTTCTGCCACACCCAGCTTTCGCTGCCATACATTAAAGTAGGGACTAACACAGAATTATAAATTACCATACGTGCCTTTTTTTGACAAATTTTGTTTCTTCATAATAGAGTGTAGTGCCCTATTCACTCTATTCCCTGCATTTACTCGTCGTTCTATATCCCTATCATATCTACCATCCCTACCAAATACACATCCTAAATACACAAACATATCCACTTGCTCAATTAACTCTCCTTCTATTCTTATTTCACATACCGTTTTGCTTTCTTCTCTTTCAAAAATATTTTTGAAAATTCCCCCTATGGGACAATCTATGGGGAGGCCTATGACCAGCAGTGGACTTTAATAGGCTGTAACGGTATAACATTGAGGTCCCCAAGCAGATGAAAAGGAATAAGCCCCTAATTGTCAAAACCATCAAACAGAGAAAAGGTCCGTACATAGGAAACGTGCTAAGGCATGAACGCTACCAACTGCTGCAGACTATTATGGTGGGCAAAGTAGCGGGTAAAAGAAGTGTTGGTAGAATGAAAATGTCCTTTCTCTGTAACATCCGGATAAAGAAAGTAAAAGATCTGTTCAGGCTAGCCCTGAACAAAGAAGAATTTAGGAGGATGACTGCCGACCTTCGGTAATGGAGAGGCACTTAAATAAGAAGAACGGTATAACATAATACTTATTAGTAAGTTTTTTCACTTAGGTGCAATTGACTTGGAAAGACCAAGAAATAATCTTGGCGGGTTTAATAATATGAACTTATACTTTTTTCAAAAAAAGTATAAGTTCATATTATTATCATTTGACTTTTTTCGATATATTTGAGATTTTTTGATATATACATATATGTTAAATCATAATTATCGTTTTTTAGTGTTGACATTATGTAAAACGTTTATATAACATGAAAAGCTTGTTAAGTTAATCAAGAGCTGGGTGTTCACCTTAATTATCATGGAACGTAAGCGACACTTGTTCAATTTTCGCCGGCATAATCAAATTTGTTAGTTGCAGTTTAAAGTGCTGATTTATTACGCACCTAGTGATCACGAAAAACATCAAGAGAAAATTGGCAAGATTATGATCTCTATATCGATTAAATTCTATTAAAAAAAAACATAAAACTCTACGTGGCAGGGCATTGCCGTTCACATTATGTCTGCGGCACCAATGTGTCGGCTCAACAGGAGATAGATTCTGCTACACAAGAATACTAGCGTGTAATGTATAATGAGAAATAATGAGAATCGCTTACCACTCCCTTTTTCTGGTAACAAAGTATTTCATCTAAGTTCTAGGGAGTGACAGCACATTTGCAGTACAGTAAGCGGATCGTAAGCTCGTTTGCAACGCATAATTATATAAAAAGACTCCCAAAGAAATAAATGAATTATTCTGTATTTATACATAAGATGGTATCTCTTTAAAATAAACTAAATTTCATCTTAAATTTATCCCCATACTAATAATATAACCGAGTTTAAACAACTTACTAGTTTTACTTTCTCAACTTACTAGTTTTCACGTGTTTATAATCTATCGTGTTTATAATATATATTAGTATCTATCTAATGGCGTAAACGGTGCGATAAACCGTAGATTCAAATGTTTTCTATGGCTTATTATAGATTAGTAAACGATAAATTATATGTCGTATAGCTTGGCTCAAAGTAAATTTATGTCTAAAATTAAAAGTGGGAACTCTTAACGTATGTATAATAAAACATATAGATCTAACACGTGGTCCATTAATGATGGCTATATGATGAAACATAATGTTAAACATAGTGAGACATGGAGAGGGCTATGCTCAGAGTTTATCCAAAAACAGAATAACCAACATAACCCATCTTAAGTTAGCTGAAGTGTCAATGGGCAGGCCATATTAGTTATTATTTAGCGTTATATTAGTTAGCGAAATGTAGGACAACCGTCCACCAGATGGAGTGACGATCTGGTAAGAGATCTACTACGTCGACGGATGCCGGTGACTCAGGCAAGTGTTTTGTGGCATTATTTGGGGGAGGTCTTTGTTCAGTAGTGGGGTTGTGAAGGATTACACTTAAAATACATGAATCTTTAAAAATTAAATTATTTTACTCTTGTAACTTCAGCAAGCACCGACATTAATGACTAATTTTGCGGATTCTATCGCGTTAAATTTTAACTTTTCAATACCCGACGTTTTAGTTCCTATTTGTGCCCATGAGTGCTGTAAAGCACCAATGTGTAGAGTTCACCTAAATACATATAAGAAATAATTTTCTATTATGTTGAGTTGGAGCACTTTTTAGTATTTTTTTATTATTATTTTATTTATTTTTAATACATATACTGCGTTTTATCCTGTCTTTTATCCCTTGTCTATGTATGTTTTTGTTTTAAATGCGTTTATAAAAAAATCTTCTTTCTTACTGTCTTCGTTTACTTTAACACTGCTGAACATAGGTCCAATGAATGCCACAATGCACGGTTTTGAGCCTCCTGCATCCATCGACTTTATATATGTCTTATAATTCGTTAGGCTATGTTGGTCACTCTGGTTCTACTGCGGATATCCTCATTTCTAACACGCACGCAATGAAACCCCGAGCATAGCCTTTTCCACAGCTCGCTGAGCGACCTTGAGCGCCCTCATACGACCAGCAGTGAAGTACAACGTCTCAGATCCATAATTCATCACTGGCAACACGCACTGGTTGTACAATCTCGTTGTACAAGTTTTGAGGTATAACTAAAAAGAAGATTTGTCGTAATCTCCCAAAGCCTACCCAACCAAGTTGAATCCATCGATTGACCTCAACAACTTCGAGCATAATGCTTCCAATAACTACCGGTATAGGTGTGACATGGACTTTGCACATGATCTTTGTTATCAAGATCTAACCGGTGGGTCACGTTCGCAGTCGCGATTTCAACCAACAGACCATATTTTCAATAATTAGTTATAAAAAAAACAATATTGTTAATCAAATTCTCGCGCCTAAAAATTAATTCCTGCGTCACGTCAGAGCCGGGAGCCGCCACCCTTGTTCTGACGGCGGTTAGATAACTCAAAAATATCAAGACGTGTTCACAAGTACACTAGATTATTCCTTTTAATGCAACGAAACATTCGTAGGGTTGCACTAAAATAATAACCACAATATATAAAAATATATAAAAAATAATAATCACAATAATAACAATAACCCACTGTTTAACTCGCGGCCTGAAATGCCGAGCCCTGAGACCGGTGTACCTGTAAAAGCCAAAATGCTTACAGCACAAACATCACAGAAACTACGCTTAACGGAATTGCCGTGTAGTGGCTATTAACCATATCCACTACCCTATATATCTCCCCGTGGGTGTCGTTGGAGGCGACAGAGGGAAACAGGCAGGAGATGGGCAGCAAAATCTTCTTGATAAGAGCAGTACTATTGTGGAGGCACAGTAAAAAAAAACTGTAGTTACCAATACTCCAAGCGTGGCACCTTTGGCAAACATTCCCCAATATGCAACGACAAAAATAAACGGCCCCTAGTCCCCGGCGGCTGCGCTATTCCTGGCTACGATAGCGATCATGATAACGGCGGGGCAGGTGGTGCTAAGAAGCTTCGGTAGATGTGTGGTTGATACCTAAGATGACTCAGCCTGGTAACATTCAACGCGCACACTCTGAGAACTGACGAGAAGATCCTGGAGCTGGAAGAAGAGATAGACATGTTGCGCTAAGATACTCCACGGTTATCAGAGTTCCGAAGAGAGGGGGAGGACACGGTAATCCTCAAATCCGGCAAATTGTTCTATCACCATCTGTCTCAAGGAGATGTCGGTTTTATCGTCCACAAGTCTCTCGTCAACAACGTATTAAATATTGTGAGTGTGTCGACGAGGGTTGCGTACATTATACTTAGAATCACCAAACTGTATTCGTTAAAGTTCATTCAGGTTAAGCACCAGCTTCGGCACATCATTCCGCCAAAATCCACTATAATATCGTGACGGTTTCGAACTTAATACATTACGGGCCAAAAGTCAGTAAATTTTTCTGTTCAGAGATTCTTATTAGCAGCCCAGTGTCAGGCAGTTGGTGAGCCATATGCTCCTTTGCTCCTCTTCATTGAAAAAAAAATAATAACAACGGTTTTATGTTTCAAGTCACGGTGGAATGGCTCACAGAAGTAAGAAAGGGTGGTTTTAGTATGGTGGTACTGTCAGGGCATTTTTATGGTATTCGAAATATAGTTATTGTATGGTATATATTATTATGGTAAACTTACCTTAAGCTTAAGCTTCAAGCTGCAATCGCAGTACAAAATTGTGTATCTTTGACGTTGTGCCCCGTTACTGTCAGGGTGTTTTACGTCTGGTAGAATATCATATGTTATACTGTCACGTCTGCTATCTATCGGTCACGAGGTATTTTTGCCTTTTACTTCATTCGTCTCATACAAAACTCGAGGAACGAAACGATGTGACAGATTCTACCGCGTTACTATTCTATAACAAATTTTCAATGATGTGTAACATATGGAACTGCTAACAAAACAATGGTTATTTCTCGCCTTATGCTTGTTTAGAGTTGGCGTTAATTAATCACAGTTATTTATTCTGTGTGACACGATTCATTAGCCTTACTAATTAGTACTATTATATAATTAATGACTGTCCCTAAGTGCAGCTGATAGTCTTTAAAGGTGACAACGTATCCGGTAGCCTTCTTTGTTAAAAAGTCGTTTGTCAATTGGTTTCAGTACCTAATTGCCATGAAGTGAACTGTTAGCGCGTTAGTCATTTTAACGACAATATATTTTAAACAAGTGGTAAAATTGAAAATGTTGTTCATCCGACTTCAATGTAAATAAAATGAGAATATCATCAATGTATTAGAAGTCACTTAAGTAGACATTAACATGGTATGAGTTTACCTTTTTGTGTTATAATGTGTTGATAAGTGTTACAGTTTACTCCAAATATTATGTAGTCGACGAAATTACAATTAGATGTTGAGTGTTTAATAGAAGGCTGATGCTGTGCCACTCGCTCTTCAATGAACATATGCTGTCAACGTAAGACGCTACGAACGCATAATTTGCGGCAGCTGCATATCACCATTTGATACACGAGGGAAGTAAATTTATCTTAAACAAGTAGTAAAACTAAAAATTTTGCACAACGAACTCAATATAAATAAATTAAGAACATCATTAAAGTAGTCGAAGTCAATTAAATACGCATTTTAAAGATAACTCAAAAACTACTGGTCAGATCTTGATCAAATGTACTCGTATATGGGACCACAAGAGTTTTTGGAATGAATAGCGCACTGCCATTTATACCAACTTTCAAATCAAAAAGAATCATCAAAATCAGTTCACCCAGAAAAATGTTCTGCGGTAACACACGAATTGAGTACCTCCAGCTTTTTGAAGTCGGTTCAAAAAGGACGGTACGATAGCGCTGTGGCCGAACGATTGGCTGCCGGACCTTGAGTTTGAAATCGACATGTGATAAGGGTTTTTATGGTCTACAAATAATTATTCGGATCGGGATGTTGTCCAAGCGAAATATATTTATTCGTTCGTGTAACGTTTCCACGATACAGAACAAATACGAGTTCTTGTTTAAGAAGGGAGGTTCCCTTAAAAGGAAACAATCTTGATTAGTTTAAGAAAGTTGTTGTGTAAATCTATACATAATGTAAATAAATTGCAGTTTGACTGCAATATTGAAATGAGTGGCGGCTATTACATATAGGGGCTTATTTGCAAGTCATTAGGACATAAATAATCATTTGTTAATCGTCTGCCTGCGTCCGGGCTAACCTTTGAAATGACTGAACTGATCGTGATGAAACTTAACGAACTGATAGAGAGCAATCTGTGGAAGGATCTAGACTATATTTTATCCAATTTTTTCATCACCTAAAATTGGTAAAATAGATGGTCTTTGATTATTTTATATTTGAATAACGCCACATTAATAGATATTATTTAGACGAAGGTTGAACGAGTCGCTTGCCAACAATATACTTAAAGAAAGTTATATTGCGTTTTGTTGGTGGAGAATTTGCTGTTTTACCGCAGACGTGCGCTAGCCGTCTAAGTAACGCAAATAAAAAAAAATACATTAGCCGAGTTTGAGGTAAGTTAAGAGCGGAATCATGTTACGCAAAAATGGCGGTGCGCTATTCATTCCAAAAACATGACTTTAATTAATACAGCTCATAATTAATTTGTTGTTTTACGTTTTTAACCACTACTTCGCATGGTGAACAGATGAATAAAATAAAAATGAAAAACGAAATTATGGAATATTGTACGAATATATCGAAAGTAAAAACTACAGTTCATTAATGAATAAACAAGTGTTTTAATTGATTATATATATAAACACTCACGCCTGTCACCCAGAGGGGTAGGCAGAGACTACGGACTTCCATTTGGCACGATCCTGACATACCTCTTTCGCCTCCTTTACATCCATATATCTACGCATACATGCTCGTCGGTTAAGGGTACTTCTAACGTGGCCCCTTTTCAAAATATCGCCAATTTGGTCGACAAACTTTTTCTAGGGCGTCCCTTCCCGACTCGGCAGTTCACATCTGCCATATAAATTTGCTTTGTCACTCTTTCCTCATTCATTCTTTCTACATGACCAAACCACCGAAGCATTCCTTTCTTAATCCTGGTCACAACATCATCTTGCATACCACATTTATCTCTTATCATGCAATTTCTCATGTCATTCAGATTCAACCGTAGCATACTCCTTAAAGACCGCATTTCTACAGCATTTATTTTACTTTCGTGCTTCTTCTGCCACACCCAGCTTTCACTACCATACATTAAAGTAGGGACTAACACAGCATTATGAATTACCATACGTGCCTTTTTTGACACATTCTGGTTCTTCATAATAGAGTGTAGTGCCCCATTCACTCTATTCCCTGCATTTACTCGTCGTTCGTTTATATATATATATATATATATATATATATATATATAAAAATTTTTAAATAAAATATATATATAAAAAAATATAATATATATATATATAATAAAATGTAACAAGCAATGACGAAATAACTGCGAACTGAACTACACTAGCTCGAATACATACTGACCATCTGTCTGTATGTATTCGAGCTAATCTTCGGATGGGCTTATTCGATTATAATGAAACTTTACGAGCTGCTAGAAAAGAAGGTCAGAAGCGATTTAAGCTATATTTTATCTTGAAAACGTTAATATAAGATAAAAGTAAACGTAAAAAATAAAAATACAAATTTCTTTGCAACCTTCCGCTAAATAAATACAATGATGTGTCTTACCTGGATTGAAGAGCACCTCCCGCCCTCCCTCAATTGCATGCACTAACTCTGCACTAACACTAACTGAGTTAGTGCATGCAATGGAATACAATGCAATGCAATGCAATACATTAAATAACAGCAAAAACTGCGGATATTTATATTACTTGAAAAAATCGGTCTTTAGCCAACCCAATGGGCTTACTAGTTCTTCTAGAATTGCCCGTAACAGATACATTTTATTTTGCGTGGTGTTGTTTATGTTGTAGAGCCACACTGCAGCTATATTATGTTTGTAGTACGAATGGGTCGGCAAGATGTAGGAGTCGGCAAGAAGAAGGACCACGCCCTCACGAAATATAAGCGTAAAATAGCAGCTTACTGCTGTTGTGTTTCGTATGGTGAGTCTAGAGAACCGGAGGCCCTTTTTACTGGAAACGAGGCACGCCATCTTAGTCAATTACATTACATTTTGATTCTTTTATTAATCGAGTATAGATGTAGATGTATATGGGCTGTAGCCCATTCACATTCACTTACCAGCAGGTGGACTGTGTGTTCGTTTGTCACCCTTATTGTTGTAGTCACTGGTACTCTTCGGAACTTGATCGCGGGCTCTCCTTCGCTTTGCTAAAACACGTCTCGAGGGGCAGTCAACAGAACAGCACTCTTTTAGTACTATCACGAAGCCTCGGTGCATTTACGAGTAATCGATCTCCTTAAGGCTTACATTACTATCATATCCTTGGAAAGGTTCTGTGCCTGGGTCGAGAAGACTGATGATGATGGTGATGATAGTTTGCATTCATATGGATGAAATAAATAATAGTAAACGCAGGTGAATTTTAACCTTTTTTTGATATTGAGTGTCAGTATAATTATTTATACACTTATAAGCAAAATTGATTTGTCTGTCTGTAATACTCGTATTTGATTTTAATTTCAGATTGCTAGCTTAAAATATAATTTTAAGGAGTGGGGATTAGTAAGGTGAAGTGGCAATGGGCCGGCCATATAGCTCGAAGAACCGACAACCGATGGGGAAAAAAGGTTCTCGAGTGGCAGCCTCGTATCGGTAGGCGTAGTGTAGGGCGATCCCCCATTAGATGGAGTGACGATCTGGTAAGACACGCAGGAAGTCGATGGATGAATGTGGCTCACAACCGTGCTTTGTGGCATGCCTTGGGGGAGGTCTATGTTCAGGACTTGTGAAGGGCTGTAATGATGAACGATGATGATGATGATGACGAAGGAGTCACCGTGAAGTATACTTTATTTAAACAAAAATATTTATATGTAAAATTATGTCTAATCTATGTTATTCACATCACAGTGAGATTGAATGAGATTATAACTTTTTCAGAATTCACGCAGCTTGTAATACATTTTTACATTTAATTACGTACTCAGATATGCCACAATGTTACCGCCAGATGGTGTCCCCTGGCTTAAAATCACGTTTTATTGCAGCAGCTTGTAGTAAACTTTTAAGCTATATTATGTTTGTTGTAGAAAAGTTTTAATTAGGAATTTGTGAAACTGTGGTCGAAAATACAAAAATGTGTTACAAAAAGTAGCTCTTTCTACGTATTTAAGAGGGTGTAATACGTATATTTTTAGATTGACGGGTAGGTAAAGGGCTACGTTTAGTTGCAAAGCTTTAGGGTCGCGGCTTTGAATTTCGCATGAAGCAACTAATAGTATGGCTTAGAAATAATCATTCCAAATCTTCATGTTTGTCCATACAGAAAAAAAAACTTTGACTTTTTTTTTTAATGTACAGCTACGCTGAATTATGGCTGCGACACGAATTTCTCCACTTGACCGGGGAAAGAATACGCTTCCACAGAATGCCAGCGTAAAATACCAGAATACTGCTGCTATGTCTCGTATTGTAAGTGTTGAGGATCGGAGAATATTTTTACTGATAACGAGGCATTCTATTTTAGTTATCAGGGTTGGAAGGCACCTAAACTTCCATTCTTAACTGAAGATAGATGTACTTACACCTATCTTTGGTTAAGTAAGCGCTATATCATCCACTAACCATCTGGTTGACTGTGTGTGCGTTAGTCACATTATTAAAAAAAATAATCTTCTCCAGACCGAATTTCGGCCACGGCGGCCTGCCTCAACGGAGGCTAGCCTGATGGCTGCGCTGATGCGCAGGACAGGATTACAGTGCCCAAGCGTATGCGCAAGCACAAGTGCACTCTCTATTCCTTCACTTTCATAACCCAACGGGACGGTAAACCAACACGACCGGAGAAAGATCAGGCGCAGGACTAACGGCTGCATTTCCGAGGCATGGAGGTGAGATACCGCCAACATCCTGGCTCCGGTCAGCTATTGAGAACTAACTCAATAATTTATTTTTTGGTCAGCCCAGGACCTCATGATCAGTAGTCGCACTGCTAAAACCACTAGACCAACGAGGCAATAAAAAAAATTTACTAACAAAGCTCTATCGACCAAGACAAATGATGGTTTAGCATTTTGTAATGGATATCCATTTTTCATTTATTCATTCAATACTTACGGATACGGCTTCATAGAACATCCGAAAAATGCCTTATAAGAAGAAGAATATTTGTCAAAGTTAGTATGGTTAGGAGGCGTTGCTTACGGTAACAATGGGACTGGTGCTTCTCGACCTTTGATGAATTATAATGTAACAAGGAGAGTGAAATGTATTGTACGCTTTCAGATCGGCGAAGGTATGTAGTATTTAAGATGCGATACTGGTTAGTTTCTATTGTGGACTTCGCAAATATCCAGAACTTTAAAAGTGACACTAGCCTAATGGTAGGTTTCGGACTGCAAAATTAGAAAATCGTGGCTTTGCTATTCGACTATGTGACTACTGTGTAAAAATAATTAAAAATCCTACTAGTTTCGAAACAGCTAGACTTGTTTGTTTTAGCTATTTCCATAGCATAATGTCGTATGGTATTTTTTATGGAGACACTGAAATTGGATTCGTTTTGCAGAAGAGGGTAGAAGTCTTATACGTACATCTTATAGAGCCATGCTGCAGTTATATTGGTAGTATAGTTGTAGCACGAATGGGTCGGCTCGACCGGGGAAGGACCACGCTCTCACAGAATACCAGCGTAAAATAGTAGCTTAATGCTGCTGTGTTTCGTATGGAGAGTGTAGAGAACCGGAGACCCTTTTTACTGGAAACGAGGCATTCCATCTTATTCCCCAGGGGTGACAACGCATCTGCATTTTGATTCGCAATCGAGGATAGATTTAGATGTCTATGGGCCACAGCAACCACTTACCATCAGGTGGACTGTGTGCTCGTTTGTCACCCTATCCTATAATTAAAAAAAGTTTTTTATGTAGTAGAGTCATGCTGCAGCTATATTATAGTTGTAGCCCGAATGGGTCAGCTCGAGCAGGGCGGAGCTACGCTCTTACAGAATATCAGCGTAAAATAGCAGCGTAATGCTGTTGTGTTCCTGGTGAGATTGTAGAGAACCGGAGACACTTTTTACTGAAATTGAGGCATTCCATCTTAGTCCTCAGAGGTGACAACGCATTTGAATTTTGATCTTTACTTAAGATAAATATGGATGTTTAAGGCCAACAACATTCATTTATCATCAGATGGACTATGTCCTCGTTTGCCACCCAATGCTATAAAAAGACTGCCAAAAGAGCTATATTTAATTTAAAACATAAAGAATCTCTAAAAAAATATGTAAAGTATTTAATATATTAACTTCGGTAACGAAAATGTTATGTGTATGTGACTTGGCAATGTAATCTCAGAAAATATACAAAATCTGACTTGCGACAAGTTTAAAAACCTTACTAAACAATGATTTTAGAAAAAAGGTTATTATATTATTAAGGATTATATGGACAATAATAACCCTTGGGAATTAGATCGATATCATACTATTTTCCATTTTTGTAAAGTCCTGCTGGGTTTTTGCTGGTTTTTTTCCATGACAGAAATATTTTCTGAACCAATAGTAAAATAAACATAAGAGTGACTTTATAAGTATTATTTAAATCTATATTGAATAAAAAGTTTCTATTTCTACTTCTATTTATATCTTAATTTGAAGAAATAAATGTCTCTACAGCTAAACGGGTCTGTCTTACATTTTGTTTACCAGTAAACGGATGCATCTCGAGATCCTTTTTCCCTATTGTTTGTAGGTTGTTAAAACTATATGGACGGCTTACTGCCACTTTAGGTTATTGGTCCGCTTGACTATGCTGGTTATTTTGGTTTCACTGGGGTATAATCTTCATTACGAATTCTATCACGTAGAGAAAATCCAAGCATAATCATCTCGCTGAGCGACATTAAGCTTACTCATATTAGCAGTGAATGATTACGACTCAGATGCGTATTCTTTTAATGACTTATCGGGTTTAGTAATGATTCGAGGAAATAAATAATATTTTTATCCTTACGTAATAATTTTTAAATAACCTTTTTAAGATACGCCTTTTTAACTTAGTTTAAAGATGAGGTGGTTCTATATTCGATGCGTGTGGTTTTTTTCTATGTGCACCGATTTCTCGGAAACGGCTGAATCGGTTTAAATGATTTTTTAATGAAATCGGATGTACTTTAGAGGTGTCCTATATAAGTTTGAAAAAAAAAAACGTCCATTACGGTGGAGAAACAGGGAATTAAAATCTTAATGTATCTATTTAGACGTTCTCGTTGTTGCTTTGAACAAGCGATATTCCATAGACAACACAAAAGAAATAAGTAGTTGAACTTTTAATAAGGTCTGTGCTAAAACAAAGCGTAGAGAACAATGAAAGCTCCGATTTCAGTTACTAATATGCGTAAATTATGTTCTTTTAGTTTTGATGTCGGTTTGTATTTCCTATCAAAAATTTAATCATTATCAAGGCTAACAGCTACATCAAAAGTAAGAGTAGAAAACATGGTTACTTTCTACTATTTTAACTGATTAGTTCAATATTTCAGTTAATGAGACTTTTTTTAACATTAGTTCAACTATTTGTGAGCCAAATCAAAACGCAGAGAGCGCAGAAACGCAACAAATGTCAATACTACGACTATCGCGGGGCACAGGCCACCCAAAAGCCATACGTCCCGACAGGTAACTACACTAGCATACCGTCATCGACCACTAGAGCTAGATATAGTTTTACCCGTAGATCTATCACAAGACATAATACTGCAAAAGCACATAGCATCAATATATACATTTCACAGATAAATATTTATATGCAAAATCTATATTTACGTAGTTGAGTATCAACATAATTTTGTGTAATGATATATTAAATTTACGCGAATACTACACATTGAATAAAACTAAATTTACGAATTTTATCGCGTTTAATTAACTACTTTTACTTATTTTTAATTCCCGACTTTTCGGGTGCTTTACAGCACCCATGGTCACGGGGGGCACTGAGATGTTTGACGTCCCAATGTCATAGTTAGCCCGGCTACCTTCAGATTTTTAATAAAAACCGTAAATTTAGTTTTATTCAATAATTTTGTGTAATTGTTATCAAATATTATTTAGTTTACTTTTTGTCTTTATTGCTACATCTACGTTAAATTCTCACCACTTAACGGGTTAATTGGCAAATAATGTCTAATGGCATTAAGTCTGTCCTTTTGTATTATTTTGTAATAGGGAATGCAATAAGAAATAAATATGTAAATAAATTAATGCAAATATCGTACGAGAGGCGCCACCTCACAATCACAACATACCGATTAGATATTTATTGACTTTGTCTACAAAGTTGTTTAATAAAAATGGCACCAACGTGTCATTGCAGCGCGCTTTTAAAACGTCTGTTACTAAATGTATCATAGGCCTATTGCACTAAGACGGAGTTGAGTACGCTTGTCGCACTTACAAGTGATACCTAACACGCTCCGCACACTTAATCTGAAAGATATACCTGATGTATCATAACGCAACGCGCTAAGATGCTGTCCATAATCGGTAGGGATGCGAGATTTCTATTTTTTGGGGAATTAATAGAGTATTCTCATCTGGTTGGGCTGAATAAATATATAAAAGGGTATATAATTGGGCTAATAAATAAACATACATATATATATTTAATATACTAACATAATTAAATAAATACATAAATAAATAAAAGCCCTACCAGATGGAAACCCTCGGAAGGGAAACCAAACGGCCGAGGGTTAGAGAGAAAGGGAAAGAAACCGGTGAACGTTGGGGGTATATCGAGGAGCACCACCTTCTGCATTTGGGCCCTGGGCGTTCCGTCATGTCGAGTCCCAGTCGCGTCAGATGACCTGAGAGGATTAGCTCGTTCACAGAAACAACTACGGGACTAATTTCAGTCGGCAGACCACCACACATGTCGGTCTCCTCGTAGTCACGGCTTCCACTTACCATCAGATGGACTGTGTGCACTTTTGTCTCCCTTATTCTATAAAAAATAAGAGATGCGCGATTACTATTATTATTACTTTTATTATTATATATTATTACTTTTATTATTATATATTATTACGATTGCTGCACTCAGCATGGGCACTGACATGATATCCCTTTTTTGTAGCATATTTGTTAAATTATCACGTTTATCTCGTCCCCGGTTACAATAAGTAAAGACAGTTCTAAGCGACACTATAATATTATTCCTAATCAAAACCCATTTATTTTATTGTAATGCTTTTACATATCTGAGACCTTCCACATAATTGCCCTTATTTCATAGAAGTTACTAACATGGCATATGTTAGTAACTTAATATGAGAATGAGACTCCATTATTGTTCCTTTTCAAGACTCAACTCTATTAATACGAGTATAAAGCATTTACATCTTGGAGACCTATAATTGCTTTAGTTTCATATATGTAACTTACTTAAGTAACTATGTACGTGTTATGTCCTAGTATGTATTCAATATTATTATGAATTGAATTATGTAGATAAGATAGTTGAACTCAGTTCTCCATGGCCGGAGTCGACACTTACCATCACGTTACCGCATCGCTCTATAAAGGAATACACACGGAATCGAAAATTTCTACTAATTCTCTACGAATGATATATTGTTATGATGACTGTACCGTATATGTATTGTATATATAGTAACGAAGTACTTAATATTTTACGATTTTATCATCACTCATGCAACTAAATCATATTGAATAAATAATGCTTTAAAAAAAATATACGTTTATAACTAAGGGATTTTTGACTGTGCTGTGATATAAAGGCGTTTTACACAAATTACAACAAATATCTAACCCTGGAACAAATATTTGAAGGTCATACCATACCATCGGACTCGTTAGTCGCGTTCCAGTTAAATGCTCTTAGCTTTTGCACTGCTCCATGCTAACAATCATTTAAAAATTGCAGTTTATTATTTCGCAGCTAATCAGCTGTATCACTAAATCACGAAGTTTGTGACAAAAGGTAGTAATGATCTAATGCTCTAAGGGAATTGCATTAACTTTTACCGTTTCAAGAAATCTATTGAGAGTTTGAAACTCATAACAAGGAGCTTTACGACTCTCGAGCGTGCTGTAATGTTTATTACAAAAGCGTTAAAAATATGACAACACTAAAAATATCTTCAAGGATTATAAATGCAATAGTATTTATAGAATAACGTTAATACAAGATAAATGCAATCGGTGACGTCACCTGCGTGCACGGTACCACGGACGGGAGAATGTATGCGGTCTCTCTGCGAATAGTGAGAAGTATTATCCTCAAAAATAAAAGTAATATTTCGACAGAGTTCAATAACGTCGAGTGTATGCGAGCTAATTTGAACTGTAAAGACTTTCGATCTCAAGCAATACAATGCGTTGAAGCGAGCGGTGGATGCTAAGGCAGCGTGTCGAATGCACGCCGCGGCAGCAGCGGACCTCGTCGAAAAGAAAGGACCGTATACTTGTTAAATAATGACGATAGTTGCACGTTACCGAGTGAAATGTTCGTAGGGATGGAGTGTTCTGGCGAGATGAGCAATTTGGTATTTAAGAGCGGGTCGGCATGGCGAATGTCATCAGTTAACACCAGCTCACACTAACAGGAACATCTCCAAAAAGCGGAGTTGTTCAATACAGTGTAACTACAAGCAAGGCATCTAGTAGGGTCCTTACTACATTGAAGCAGTTCGGCCCACGCACAATATGCGCGCTTTTGTGGTGAGTTTTGCTTGCGGTGGATATGTTTTAAATAATTATGTGTATTGGATTTAAGTTTTCTATTTGGCACATGCGATGATATGAAAAAATTCCATTCCAAGTATTTTCAGGAATCATGGAGTTTAAGTGAAGTGTTCAGTGATCACGGACTGTCATGGTGTGCCAAATAGTGAAGATAAAGTAACTCTTATTAGTGATATGTGATAATGGTGTTGACCATTTGTCTATAATATATATATATATATATATATATATATATATATATATATATATATATATATATTAGTTAACCTATTAAATTATTTCTATAATCAAGCCAAAAATTTATATTAAAATTCAATAACATTTTAAATATTTATAATAATATCAATAATATATAATACTGAATTGTAATACATACATGATATTATAATAAATAACGGTATATATATAATACAATGACGTTTAGCTAACGAAATTTTATTATTTTGCTTCGAAAAGTATATATGATTTTATTTCGTTTCATGAAAGGATTTCAGTGCAGGGGGTACAAAAAATATATTGATCGATACTTTATATTTAAAATATTGACCCTTTAATACGAGAACTTCCTAATTTATGTTTAATAAATCAATAACACGACATTGAAACATACTATTTTCATAATTTTCCTATTTATATTATAAAATATTTCTTTTAATATAATAGGAGATAACGCAAAATTCGCTGGTCTCTCTTTTTGTGACTTCACAAAAGGGGAACTTGTTCGTTATTCAGCCCAAGTGCGATCTCCATTTCACCGAGTCCATTTCCTTATATTGCGACTTCGAAATGTCAGTAAATGTAATTTACTAATCAGTATTCCGTACAACAACAACACTAAGTATTTATTCGCCAATTGCATAATCTAGACCACTTCAGATTCGTTACTACCGCATACGGTTTATCTCAAATTATTACTTTCGTCATCCAACATAATTTCTTAATATATGTATTCATAGGTACAAATCTACTTTATTACTGCCAAATTTTACTTACTCTTTTTTTTAAGAAAAAGTATGTTTTATTCCTTTCATTGCTCGGCGAAATGTTTATTATAGGGCGATTTATACTTACTACTTACTAAGCTGGGCGCTGTATTTTTTAAGTTTGTTTATTGTGGTTAGTTTATAAATGAAATTTTTCAATAACCATATTTTTTGCCACTTTTAATTGGGTGCATCTTAAAATGTAGTAATTGGCATTATATGCAATTATTTACCAAATCTTAGGCGCCGTTGGAAAATTAGTAATTTGAGGAGTAAAAAAATATTTGACAATAACAAAGGGACAAAAAACCACCTCGGTTAAAAGTTTTAGGCTTTAAATTTAAAAAAAAAACTTACAGTTACCATGACATGTAGATAAAGAAAATGGCATTTCAAACTATATTTTAAGATTAATAAGATGTTTTTCTTGTTACAGGTACTCGCCTGTGTGGCGCTAGCCTATGGCCGCCCAGAGCCTCCAGTGGGTTACAGCTATTCAGCCCCTACTAGATATTCTTCACTATCTGGCAGCTACGGCGCTCCATCCCTAGGAGGCATCTCAGGTGGACATTCCGGTTCGATTTCTAGTGGAATATCGTTTGGAGGACAATCCAGCGGTTTATCCCTCGGACATTCGGGATTATCTTCTGGCGGATTCTCCTCTGGTGGACTATCCCTTGGCGGTGGCAACATCGGCGGTGGATTTGGATTAGGCGGTGACGCCGGATTAGGCGGTGACGCCGGATTTGGCGGTGGATACGCTGGCGGTTATTCTGGTGCACCTTTAGTCCAGAAGCATATCTACGTTCACGTGCCTCCTCCAGAACCTGTTGAGCAGAGAATCCCACGTATCCCAGCTGTTGCGCCTCCTCAGAAGCACTACAAGATCATCTTCATCAAGGCCCCGACTCCACCCACCCCCGTGGCACCCATCATCCCCGTCCAACCTCAAAACGAAGAGAAGACTCTCGTCTATGTTTTGGTTAAGAAGCCCGAGGAGCAGCCCGACATCGTCATCCCTACCCCAACCCCCACGCAGCCCTCTAAACCAGAAGTTTACTTCATCAAATACCAGACCCAGAGGGAAGGTGGTGCTATTGGCGGTGGTGCCATCGGCGGTGGTGCCCTTGGCGGTGGAGCGCTTGGCGGTGGTGCCCTTGGCGGCGGTTCTATCGGAGGTGGATCTATTAGCGGTGGTGACCTTAGCGCTATCTCTCTGGGCAGTGGATCTGGAATTGGTGGAATCGAAGGTGGCGCTGGCATTGGTGGTGGTTCCGGCCATGGTGCTGACATCGGTGCTAGCTTCGGAACCAGCGGTGGTGACGACAGTGGGTCCGACGGTCACGGTGGTGCTACTAGCACTCAGTACGGTCCCCCTGGCCACGTTGCTGGACCTCTCCACTAGATCAAAGTCAATGAATTAAGCTAAAGTGGTGAAAAGAGGAGTTATTCATATTTATTGCTGAACGGCCATGTGTTCATTGGCCTAATTCCGCGTCTCGCTCTTCGCGGCTGCAAAAATGCAGGCTTTTAGTATCTACTGCCAACGTCCTGCGGTCGAATGCACTGTACATAGTGATCTTCCCGCATTCGACCACAGCTGACAATGTAATATACGACTCATTACTCCAGTCATCCTCGCCACTCATTGCTTCTTGTTATTAGAGCACTGTTTTAATGTTGTTCGAAATGAGTATTTTTTACTGCGACTGTTATGTTTATGTATATTAGATAGCTTTTTATTTTTTATAATAAAATACGAATGTAATGCAACTGGTCCTTTTTTTTTGGTTATATCGCTCTGTAGTCGAGCTTATTGCACCACATCCGAAAGTAGACGTGAAAGGTTGCCTTGACCGGCGTTGAGGGGGACGGTGGGCATTTGAGACTCCTTTCTCGTTTGCGAGCGATGTAATGTGCTTCGATATGAAATCAAAATCGCGTACAACCGTAATAATGCGGAGTTGCGTAACAATCCGGACGTGGGCAGTATATAGAAGGTGTGTCTTCGTATACGCTTCGTAAGCCCGCATTGACGCTCTCATTAATATTCTCTAATGGATCACATAATACATTACCATGCTTTCGGTGAATAAAGTGGTCAACGAAACGAGTCACACTCGGTTTTGGTTTTATATTTTGGGGTTAATTATTCAACACGCTTGTCGTAGATTACGTATTTGGAATAACTCGACTCTTAGTTTCGAAAACAGAATTCGATATCTACATCGACTTTCTATTTCTTTTGACGCATTACATGTATTTATCAAACGTGGTTTATTGATAGTTTCAGTTTTAAACTATGGTTCATAAGGAGTGGTTCTCACGAAAGAAATCCCTTACCGCAAAGCTCATAGCCTTCGCGAAATCGTTTTAAAACATATAAAAAATAAACACTCTCGCCCGTCACCTCAAGTGATAGGCAGAGACTGCGAATTTTCATTTAGCACGATCCTGACATACATCTCTCGCCTCCTTTACATCTATATACCTAAGCATATATGCTCGTCGGTTAAGGGTACTATTAATCTGGCCCATCTTTAATATATTGCCAATTGGGTCGATAAACTTTCGTCTAAGGCATCCCTTCCCGACTCTGCCGTTCACTTCTGCTTACATTTTACTTCGCATATTTCCGCAAGATAAGCTACTTTTATAATAAGACTAATTATACAAGTTAGCTTCGTGATACATGGCAGCTGCTTGAAGTATAAAGTGATGTATATATTAAGTTTCATCGCACTCACTAAAAAGATATCAATGTCTATCAATCACTCATGTAGACTTGCAACAGATTGTACCATTTGTCTGTCAACATATCTAGCACTAGCACTAAAATCATATTACATTGCTTTAGAATTTAACCGTAATAAATATTTGAATAACTAGCTAACTACCTAACTGGTTTCGCCTGAATAGGATCTAGTAATGTTGCACTTTAGATATAAGTTAATCAAAGACTATTTATTTTACCAATCTTTCGTTTTTTAAAAAAAAATTTATTTTTGAACTTTTTCGGAAAAATCATAAAACATTACTGGCCTTACCGTGTAGTAGTGGTATAAGAATATCCTCTACCCTATATCATCCCGTGGGTGTCGTAAGAGCCGACAAAGGGAAACAAATCAGATGAGCAGCAACGTCTTCCTAATAACGATTAAAAATAAAAATAAAACTTTATTTTTATTTTTAATCGATATTGCGGTTGGCAATCTATAGGCGGGGTCTACTTATGTACAGCGGTGGTGGATGTTCAGCTGTAATAGTAGCGGTATTCCTGGCATCGCTCTATATCTGTTCGTGAAATTTAATTACCATCTGTTCAGACACTCCGAAGATTAGCTCTTACAGACAGCCAAATAGACACAAATACAAAAATTTCGCAAGCAGTTATTCATGTCTTAGTGACATGAAAATACATACTAGCACATTTATTCGATGTTCAATTTTATTTATATCTAATATAGTCTGTTACATAAACTTAGCACATATTTATTCTAAGTCTATGGTTTGTTTGTAATTATGTACCTGTGTATTATGGCTTTTGCACCAATTCTAAACCATAAATGTTATAAGTAAGACTTTTAAAAACGTAATAGTAAATTGGCAACAGAGGTCGACTTAGCGATTAAGCATTAAAAAAGTTAAGGTACAGCCTATATTATGCTCGATATACATCAGCAACAACGAAATTAAAATTGGAATTTAACAGCCCTTTTACCACCGCCAAGATGTATGCACATAAAAATATTTCGCGGATGTATAAAGTCCGCCTACGTCACACGAAGGTGCTCAAAGCTTATTGCGTAATAGTGCAGCTCAGACCACTTTTCGATGCTCCAGAACGCTCTTTGTTTTATAAGCAAAGCGTGCCCAGAAGAGAAACATTTATAAGCTGATGTTTATGTTGTAAGTGTTCTCGTATCTTGGATAGATCTTTTAGATTTAAATTTTATTTTTGTATCAAAGTTAAATAAGGTAGGTAATACGACAATTTTATATGTGTAAGCAAATAACGTAGGCCAGCGATATTATGCTCATGGCTTAAGTGCTTTGAGGCATTAACGACTACAGCTGCGCAGTTCACCTGTGTATAATCTTATCCTGTGTATATCTTATCTTTAAACTAAATTAGATATTTCATAGTATTAAACATAATTAAAAATTATTTAAAAGTGAAAATGTACAAATCTTTAATACTAATATTACGTAGTTTCAGTTATACAGCCTTCATCAAGTCCACTCTAACATAGGCCTCCCCCAAGGTATGCCACAAGCAAGGTCCTGAGCCACCTGCATCCATCGACTTTCTGCATGTCTTACCAGGTCGTCACTCCATCTAGTGGAGGGGTCGCCCTACACTTCGCCTACCGATACGAGGCTGCCTCGAGAACGTTTTTTACCCAACGGTTGTCGGTTCTTCGAGCTATAAGGCCGGTCCATTGCCACTTCAGCTTACTAATCCGTTGGGCTATGTCGGTCACTCTGGTTTTACTGCAGATATCCTTATTTCTAAGTTTATCATGAATGTCGATATGAATGACAAGCACGTGGAAACTATCCATGCGGTCGGAGCTAAGTTTTGCAAGACCCGCCGCAGAAGAACACAAAAACTCTCCGATCACACTCTTAATTTCATGGCTGTTAGACGGGAGATGAGGCTGCAATCGTCAACAGATATGACAGCATACGGGCAACTGAACAGACAGATCTCCAAATGCATGCGGCGAGACTTACGCAACTTTAATACTGCTCGTATTGAAGAAGCGATCGAGCGAAACCAGGGCTCCAAAGTCTTTGCCAGAGATCTGTCTGCCAGTAAGAGCCGACTGTCAAAGCTGAAGACTGAGTGTGGCAGCATCGTATCCGGGACACATGAGATTCTGAGTGAGATTGAGAGGTTCTATGGGCAGCTGTACACATCACCGTTGGAGCCACACGCAAGTCTGAGTAACGATCCAAGAGCAAGTCTTATCCGACACTATTCCGATGATATCCCAGACGTCAGTCTGAACGAGATTAGAGTGGCTCTCCAGCACCTTAAAAACGGCAAGTCCCCGGGCGAGGATGGAATTACAGCGGAGCTGCTGAAAGCGGGTGGAAAACAGGTACTTGAAGTTCTTCAGGGGCTCTTTAATTCCGTCCTCCATGGTAACACTACTCCGGATGCGTGGAGCACAAGTGCGGTGGTCTTGTTCTTCAAGAAAGGTGACAACGCCCTCTTGAAGAACTACAGACCGATATTCCTTCTGAGCCGCGTCTACGTGCTATTTTCGACATTCATTACGAATCGTCTCGCACGCAGAATAGACGACTTCCAGCCTCCCGAATAAGCCGGTTTCCGAAAAGGCTTTAGTACTATAAACCGCATATATACCCTTCGGCAAACTGTATAGAAGTCCAAAGAGACAATCTGCCACTTTTCCTGGCGTATGTGGACTATGAGAAAGCCTTTGATTCCGTCAAAATTTGGGCGGTGCTTCTACTGTCAGCGTGCAAAGTTGACTGTCAGTATATCGAAGTGCTGAAGTGTTTGTACAGTAGGGCTACGATGGCTATCCGAGTACGGAACCAAAGTTCGAAACCTATCCAACTGCAGAGAGGTGTAAGACAGGGTGACGTTATTTCCCCGAAACTCTTCACCGCTGCATTGGAAGACGTTTTCAAGGTACTGGACTGGAAAAGATACGGTACTAACATCAATAGCGAGTACATCACTCACCTTCGATTTGCCGACGATATAGTCCTTATGGCAGGAATAACTAGAGGACTTAAGCACTATGCTCAATGACTTAAATAGTGCCTCCCTACGGATAGGTCTTAAAATGAACATGGGAAAAACAAAGATCATGTTTAATGTCCATGTCACACCTATGCCGTTAGTTGTTGGGAGCACTAAGCTCGAAGTTGTTGATGAGTACGTTTACCTGGGCCAAATAGTCCGACTAGATAAGTCCAACTTCGACCGAGATGTCAATCGACGGATTCAACTCGGCTGAGCAGCGTTCGGGAATTTACGACACATCTTCTCGTCAGATATACCTCAAAACCTGAAAACTAAGTTGTACAACCAGTGCGTGTTGCCAGTGATGATCTACGGAACCGAGACGTGGTCCTTCACTGCTGGCCGTATGAGGACGCTCAAAGTCGCTCAGGGAGAGGGCTATGCTCGGATTTTCTCTGCGTGATTATACATCACGTAGCAAAGACCCTGTGGTTCCCGATAATTGCGTAACAAAAAATTTTTTTCTAAAATCTCTACCATTAAAAAATTTAATTCTAATTAAAAAAATAGTAAGAAGATTGACAAAGACCCTGCTTCACCGAAGCTCTAGCAAATTTACAAATAAAAGTTTATTTTAATAAAAAAATAATTATGGACGAAATTTTCCGAAAAAAAAAATATTATTTCTATACGTTGGAATATTGATTCTCATAACGCACTTAACAGGAACCACAGGGTTTTTGTTACACGTTGTATATGATTTTAATTTATTAGGATAATTTATAATTTTTTAATATTTACATTATTGTACGGTTCTTCTCACAATATTTGGCCTTACTAGAATGATTATTTGAATCTATAATTTATACATAATAGAGCTTCCTCTTTATTTTTTACCTCCCATCAAAGTCCACTGCTAAACATAGCCCACCCCAAAAATTGTCTTGCAAAAGGGATACTTGCTACAGTCGCCACGCTTGGCAGTTAATTATAAGTACCCGGATGACCGAGCTTTGCTCGGTTTTTTTGAAATTACATATAGATACAAATTACATACTGATGAAACATAAATAATATTTTTTCATCTTATTGACATAATAGAAAAAACTGAACTGGTTATTTGAATAAAAAATCATGAGTGCAATTAGTTTAATAAAAATTTTCGTATTTTAAAAAAATACTTAAAAAAAGGGCTCGAAATAATAGATTTTCTTTTCGAATTAGAAAAGTCGCACCGAAGACAGGACGCGAACCAAGGCATTACGATTTCGCGACCGCTCGCTATCCACTTGAGCTATACGATCATTAAGACACTGTCAAAATTTACCTTCTTATATTGTAGCAGTTTTTCATTGTCTGAAAACACAGACAAAAAGACATTTTCTAAAAATAAATCCGAGCTAGATCGATTTATTGTCCCCGAAACTCCCTGAACACTAAATTTTATGAAAATCGTTTAAGCCGTTTCCGAAATTCTAGATCTCCGATTATATATATACAAGAATTGCTCGTTTAAAGGTATAGGATAATATCCTCGACCAAATTTCGGTCACGGTGGCCAGTTTCAACGGAGACTAGTCCTCTGCGAGGGATAGGATTACAGTGTCCAAGTGCGTGTGTAAGCGCAGATGCACTTTCTATTCCCTCTCTCTTGTTATCCGATGGACCTAACGCTTTACGTGCTTTCCGAGGCACGGAGGCTAAACACCGTCACCTTACTGGCCCGGGATTCTATTAAAAATTTCTCGATAGAAAAAACCAAAAAGTTGTCTAGGTACGACCCGAAAGGTCCACACGTCTAACTTTCCAGTGGAAGGAATAAAAAAAATATCATATGTTATAATATTTTGTAAAATTTTTCCTTCGGCACAAAAAACGACTTGAATGATTTTGCTCAAAATTCAATGAGGTCTAAGTTACATTATTATGCGTTAAATGAAATTAGTCCCATGTCAATATCACTCTTTGTTCTCGAGATACACGAGGCGAAAATTGAATCCGAACATACATACTAACGTACATGTGCACACACGGACATCCTCTTAAAAACCATACTAATCGACTCTAAAGACCTTGATGACCCATTACAATAAATGATTTTTCCCCGATCCCCGAAGGCTGTACCTGTACTACGTAGTACTATTATTTACTCGGTGCTTTTACTTTTTCAATACTTCATCGCTAATGGTTTGCGTTCTCTAAAATTTAAGACGCTTACCTCCTGAACATAGGATAGTAATTTAATTTTTTTTTTATAAAAAGTAATTCAGTCAGTAATTTCATTTCGTAAATGTTGTATTAGATAACAATGGAAAATCTGCCGCTCTGCCCAATGCGTGTTGGTAAATTTAACATTTCTCCGATATATTTTTTTCTTATTTCTCAGACATAAAGGTTTCCCTACGATGTTTTCCTTCACCGCCAAGCACGAGGTAAATCAGGACTTAAAATTGAAAACAACTAAAAAAAACATTACATCTGATTTGATAAACCATAAATTCTCGCAAAAGATCACCAATTCCTACTAAGGATGATACGCGAGGCTATCGAAATTAAAAGCATCCTTATTTCAATAGAGAAGATGGATGGCCGGGTTAACTTTGACATTGGAACGTCAAAAATATCAAGTGCCCCTGTAACCATGAGCGCTGCAAAGCAACCGAAACGTCGGAATTCTAAAACAAGTTAAATAAACGTAATAAAATCCGTATCATCATCATCATTACGGCCCTTCACAAGTCCACTGTTGAACGTAGGCCTCCACCAAACAACGCCGCAAAGCACGGTCCTGAGCCACTTGCATCCATCGACTTCCTGCGTGTCTTACCAGGTCGTCACTCCATCTAGTGGGGGTTGCCCTACACTACGCCTATCGGTACCAGGCTGCCACTCGAGAACCTTTCTTCACCATCGGTAATCGGTTCTTCGAGCTATATGGCCGGCCCATTGCCACTTCAGCTTACTAATCCGCTCGGCTATGTCGGTCACTCTGGTTCTATTGCGTATATCCTCATTTCTGAGTCTATCACGCAGAGAAACTCCGAGCACAGCCCTCTCCGTAGATCGCTGAGCGACTTTGAGCGTCCTCATACGGCCAGCGGTGAAGGACCACGTCTCTGATCCGTAAGTCATCACTGGCAACACGCACTGGTTGTACACTTTAGTTTTCAGAGATTGAGGTATACCTGACGAGAAGATGTGTCGTAATTTCCCGAACGCTGCCCAGCCGAGTTGAATCCGTCGATTGACCTCTCGGTCGAAGTTGGACTTACCTATTCGGACTATTTGTCCCAGGTAAACGTACTCGTCAACAACTTCGACATGGACATTAAACATGATCTTTGTTTTGTCCATGTTCATCTTAAGACCTGCACGTTGGGAGACACCATTGAGGTCATTGAGCATAGTGCTAAGGTCCTCCAGCGATTCTGCCATAAGGACTATATCGTCGGCAAATCAAAGGTGAGTGATGTACTCGCCATTGATGTTAATACCGTATCCTTTCCAGTCCAGTAGCTTGAAAACGTCTTCCAACGCAGCGGTGAAGAGTTTCGGGGATATAACGTCACCCTGTCTTACACCTCTTTGCAGTTGGATACGCTTCGAAGTCTGGTTCTGTACTCGGATAGCCATCGTAGCCCCACTGTACAAACACTTCAGCACTTCGATATACCGACAGTCATCTTGGCACCGCTGAAGGAACTGTAGTACCGCCCAAATTTCGACGGAATCAAAGGCTTTCTCATAGTCCACATACGCCAGGCAAAGTGGCAGATTGTACTCTTCGGTCTTCTGTACAATCTGTCGCAGGGTATGTATGTGGTCAATGGTACTGAAGCCTTTTCGGAAACCGGCTTGTTCGGGAGGTTGGAAGTATTCGTAATTACTGCGTGCGAGTACGATTCGTAATAACTCTCGAAAACAGCACGTAGACGCGGCTCAGAAGGGAAATCGGTCTGTAGTTCTTCAAGAGAGCGTTGTCGCCTTTCTTAAAGAACAAGACCACCGCACTTCTGCTCCACGCCTCCGGAGTAGTGCCACCATGGAGGACGGAATTGAAGAGCTTCTGAAGGACTTCAAGTACCGGTGTTCCACCCGCGTTCAGAAGCTCCGCTGTAATTCCATCCTCGCCTGGGGACCTGCCGTTTTTAAGGTGCTGGAGAGCCATTCTAAGCTCGCTCAGACTGACGTCCGGGATATCATCGGAATAGTGTCGGGTAAGACTTGCTCTTGGATCGTTACTCACACTTGCGTGTGGCTCCAACGATGATGTGTACAGCTGCCCATAGAACCTCTCAATCTCACTCAAAATCTCAGGTGTTTCGGAAACGATGCTGCCACACTCAGTCTTCAGCTTTGACAGTTGGCTCTTTCTGGCAGACAGATCTCTGGCAAGGACTTTGGAGCCCTGGTTCCGCTCGATCGCTTCTTTAATACGAGCAGCATTAAAGTTGCGAAAGTCTCGCCGCATGCATTTGGAGATCTGTCTGTTCAGTTGCCTGTATGCTGTCATATCTGTTGACGATTGCAGCCTCATCTCCCGTCTAACAGCCATGAGATTAAGAGTGTGATCGGAGAGTTTTTGTGTTCTTCTGTGGCGGGTTTTGCAGAACTTAGCTCCGACCGCATGGACAGTTTCCACGAGCTTGTCATTCATATCGTCTACTGCATTGCAATCTTCTAGGCACTGAAATCGGTTACGTAACTCGAGCTGAAAAGATTCGGGATTCTGGATTAGAGCACGAGGGGGACGTAGCGTTGACTTCATTAGACGAGACCTCTCCAACTTAACGTTTAGGTTCAGTGTGCCTCTAACCATTCGGTGATCGCTGCCGGTTTTCACCCTTGCGATCACTGAGACATCACTGAACAGTTGGCGTCTGGTCGTCATAATGAAGTCAATCTCATTTTTTGTCGAACCGTCTGGGCTCGACCAGGTCCACTTCCTGTGGGGCCGCTTCTGGAAGAAAGAGTTCATCATAAAGAGTCCCTCTTTCTCCATAAAGTCAGCCAGCTGCTGGCCCCTACGGTTCCGTTGCCCTACTCCAAAATTCCCTAACTTTAGCTCACCGCCTTCTCTTGTGCCTAGTTTTGCGTTGAAGTCTCCCCTCAAGACCGTGTAGTGGGTTTTGAAGGAATGCATGGCTTTAGAAATATCCTCATACATTTCCTCCACCTCCTCATCTGGATGTGCCGAGGTTGGTGCGCAGACCTGTATGACCTTCAGAGAATACCGTTTGGTGATTCTGAGTATCAGGTACGTGACCCTCGTCGACACACTCCCAATCTTTACAACGTTGTTGACGAGAGACTTGTGGACACCTCCTTGGGACAGATGGACGCCCTCCCGGTGATAGAACAAGTTGCCGGACTCGAGGATTACCGTGTCCTCCCCCTCTCTTCGGACCTCAGATAATCCAATAATATGCCAGCGCAACTTGTCTACCTCTTCTTCCAGCTCCATTATCTTCTCGTCAGTTCTCAGGGTGCGTGCGTTATACGTTGCCAGGTCGAGTCGTCGTAGGTGGCAACCGAACCTCCACCGGAGATTCTTAGCACCCCCTGCCCCGCCGTTACCATGGTCGCCACCGTAGCCAGGAATAGCGGGGCCGCCGGAGACTGGGGGCCGTTTATTTGCGTCGTTGCTCATGGGGGGATATTTGCCATAGTTGCCACGCTTGGCGAGCGGGTTGGCAACCGCAGTTTTTTATTGTTATAGTTGTTATTAGGAAGATGCTGCTGCCCATCTCCTTTCTGTGTCCCTCTGTCGCCTCTTACGACACCCACGGGAAGATATGGGGTAGTGGATATTCTCAACCGCCACTACACGGCAAAATAAAATCCGTATAAATAGTTTTATTTAATTATTATTTAGATTTTTCAATATGTATTTAAAAAATATTGTAATGTGGTTTAAATTTACATTTATAGCATAGAAAGTATTCTCTCTATAACACGGCAAATAACAGTTTTGGCGGTTTGCCAAATAAAATGTTTTTCGACAAATTAATCGTAAATTTATTTTTGACTCTGACGTTTGTTTTCTTTGTTACAAGTGATTTAAGAAAGTAGGATATAACTTCTGAATTGTGAGATTTATAGAAATAAATAGGAAACGTAACGTACGTAACGTAATATATTCGATACAACGCAGTTTTAGTATTCTGCCGATATATTAATACGCGGGGAAAAGTTTCTTTGTATTTTGTTTGTAAAAAATTGAACAAAAATCTCTTTGGATGTACTATTTGTATTTGGTTGGTTTTAATATCATATAGGACATTAAGAAAAAGTAAAAACATTTTCCCGACATTTTTTGATAGTTTTTCTGTCCGTCAAAATGATTGAATCTAACGAAGAAATTCGATACATTACACTGACCTCTATATATACATACTTGTATATATAGAGGTCAGTGATACATTATGAAGTTTTATTGCAAAAAAAGGGGAAAATGCGACTCAAGCCGCGAAAAAAATTTATGACGTTTATGGACCTAACGCAGAGTAGTACAAAGTTGGTTCAAGCATTTTCAGTCCAAAAATTTTGATTTCAAAGATGCAGCTCGCTCAGGTCACCCATATATACGAGTAGATAAAGTCGATGCCATTTTTGAAAAAGTGGAGCAAGATCGGCATATTACTAGTTTCAACATAGCCGAGGAATTGAGGATTGACCGAAAATAATTTTGAAATCAGCAATGAAAATGGAGAGCCGTGGTAGCTCAGATGGTTAACGCTCGCTGTAAATATAACAGAACGCGAGTAACCCGGGTTCGATCCCCGCCGACACCAATGAAATTGTTAATTGCAAGTTAAGTGCTGATTTACCACGTGCTCGGCCGTGAAGGAAAACATCGTGAGGAAACCTGCATGTCTGAGGAATAAGAAAAATAATATTTCGAAAGACATGTGAAGTTCGCCAACACGCATTGGGGCAGAGCGGCGGACACTGCCTTGCCCTAAAACCCTCTCAGAAATGAGAGGCTAGGCTGTAACTTTTTTTTTACTTTACAGAAATGAAACCGAACCACTTTTGAAAAGATTGATCAATGGTGATAAAAAGTGAATCATCTATGACAAGAACGTGTGAAAATGATCTTGGTCAAAGCGTAGTCAAGCTACACAGACTGTAGCGAAACCCGGATTAACATGCAATAAGGTGATGCTGTATGTAAGGTGGGATTGGACGGACATCTTTTAATATGCCGCGAACAACTAATGAGACTCAAGCAAGAAATTGAGATAAAACGGCCGGAATCGATCAACAGAAAAGGAGTGGTATTTCATCATGATTACGCCAGACCACACACATCTTTGTCCACTCAGCAAAAATTGAGAGAGCTTGTTTGGGAAGTGTTAATGCATCCGCAATATTGTCCTGACTTTGCACCCTCAATTTTCACTTGTTTCGGTATCTTCAGTTTTCTTTGGTTATTGTTAATTGTTGGGTTAACATCAAGAGAGGACTATCGAAACTACTTGTCCCATTTTTTATCAAACTCAAGGTTTCTGCAGCAATAGAATTTTGTCACTACCTACAAGATGGCAACAAGTTATCGAACAAAAAGGCAAATATAGATAATCATCATCATCATCATCATTACAGTCCTTCACAAGTCCACTGCTGAACATAGGCCTCCCCCAAGTAATGCCACAAAGCACGGTCCTGAGCCACCTGCATCTATCGACTTCCTACATGTCTTACCAGGTCGTCACTCTATCTAGTGAGGGGTGCCGCCTACCGGTACGAGGCTGCCACTCGAGAACCTTTCTTTTCCATCGGTTATCGGTTCTTTAAGCTATATGGCCGGCCCAATTGCCACTTCTGCTTACTAATCCGTTGGGCTATGTCGGTCACTCTGGTTTTACTACGGATATCCTCATTTCTGAGTCTATCACGTAGAGAAACTCCGAGCATAGCCCCCTCCATAGCTCGCTGAGCGACCTTGAGCGTCCTCATACGGCCAGCAGTGAAGAACGACGCCTCAGATCCGTAAGTCATCACTGGCAACACGCACTGGTTATACACTTTAGTTTTCAGAGATTGAGGAATACCTGACGAGAAGATGTGTCGCAATTTCCCGAACGCAGCCCAGCCGAGTTGAATCCGTCGATTGACCTCTCGGTCGAAATTGGACTTACCTAGTCGGACTATTTGTCCCAGGTAAACGTACTCGTCAACAACTTCGAGCATAGTGCTCCCAACAACTACCGGCATAGGTGTGACATGGATATTAAATATGATCTTTGTTTTGTCCATGTTCATCTTAAGACCTATCCGTGGGGAGACACCATTGAGGTCGTTGAGCATAGTCCTAAGGTCCTCCAGTGAATCTGTCATAAGGACTATATCGTCGGCAAATCGAAGGTGAGTGATGCACTCGCCATTGATGTTAATACCGTATCCTTTCCAGTCCAGTAGCTTGAAAACGTCTTCCAACGCAGCGGTGAAGAGTTTCGGGGATATAACATCACCCTGTCTTACACCTCTCTGCAGTTGGATAGGTTTCGAACTCTGGTTCTGTACCCGGATAGCCATCGTAGTCCTACTGTATAAACACTTCAGCACTTCGATATACCGACAGTCAACTTGGTACCGCTGAAGGGACTGTAGCACCGCCCAAATTTCGACGGAATCAAAGGCTTTCTCATAGTCCACATATGCCAGGCAAAGTGGCAGATTGTACTATTCAGTCTTCTGTACAATCTGCCGCAGGGTATGTATGTGGTCTATGGTACTGAAGCTTTTTCGGAAACCGGTTTGTTCGGGAGGCTGGAAGTCGTCGAGTCTGCGTGCGAGACGATTCGTAATGACTCTTGAAAACAGCACGTAGACGCGGCTCAGAAGGGAAATCGGTCTGTAGTTCTTCAAGAGAGCATTATCGCCTTTCTTAAAGAACAAGACCACCGCGCTTCTGCTCCACGCCTCCGGAGTAGTGCCACCATGGAGAGCGACGAGGACGGAATTGAAGAGCTTCTAAAGGACTTCAAGTACCGGTGTTCCACCCGCTTTCAGAAGCTCCGCTGTAATTCTATCCTCGCCCGGGGCCTTGCCGTTTTTAAGGTGGTGGAGAGCCATTCTAATCTCGCTCAGACTGACGTCCGGTATATCATCGGAATAGTGTCGGATAAGACTTGCTCTTGGATCGTTACTCACATTTGAATGTGGCACCAACGATGATGTGTACAGCACCCCATAGAACCTCTCAATCTCACTCAGAATCTCAGGTGTCCCGGAAACGATGTTGCCACACTCAGTCTTCAGCTTTGACATTTGGTTCTTTCTGGCAGACAGATCTCTGGTAAAGACTTTGGAGCCGTGGTTCCGTTCGATCGCTTCTTTAATACGAGAAGTATTAAAGTTGCGTAAGTCTCGCCGCATGCATTTGGGGATCTGTCTGTTCAGTTGCCTGTATGCTGTCAAATCTGTTGATGATTGCAGCCTTATCTCCCGTCTAACAGCCATGAGATTAAGAGTGTGATCGGAGAGTTTTTTTGTTCTTCTGCGGTGGGTCTTGCAGAACTTAGCTCCGACCGCATGGACAGTTTCCACGAGCTTGTCATTCATATCGTCCACTGTATTTCAATCTTCTAGGCGATCTTCTACTATATAGATAATAATTAAATGTAATTAAAATTTGAAAAAAAAATGTTTCGAGTTTGCATATAAAATACGAAGAAACGTTTTCCCCGACCTTATATTTTATCATTTTATAATATTTATGTAATTGTTATATGGATATTGTTTCTTCAAGGAATAACCTTTTATCTAAATGCCACCCCGACTTGGCCTCTTCCTCATGATGGTCGAATAAGGTTTTGGTGAGGGTCTGATCGAAGGAAATTCATCCAAAGAGCTCAAAACGGTTTCTTCTAAAGTTTCACAAATGATGACTGGGAGCAGTATTGCCAGTGTGGTTCTGTCATTACCAACGTGCCTCGAACCTTGCCCAACGGAGTGACCAGAGCTGACCCATTGTTGGAAAATTTACAGTAAAACTTATTTATTTGATTTTTAGGGGTCAAATTTTTTCCACAATTGCCAACTTCATCTAGCCACACCAAATATCACTCAATTTATGGGTGACGGGGAGCATCATTACCAGAGCCAGTTATCGGTACAGCATTCAGTGACATCACTGTTATTTTTACTTGATGAATATTCTGTGCCCTGTCGTGGAATTAAAAGGGCATATCCTGTGAAAATAGCGTTAATTATACCAGAAGCCTTTTGTATTAATCAAACATGATCAAATGTGCTTATTTAATTTGTTTGGATTTAGCTTCAAGCTAGGTAAACTGTTTTAATAAACTAATGGATAAGTATTGGTGTGTTAGGAATTAAACAGAAAACTATGTCTGCGCTCGCCTACGCTTAAACCAATCTGCAAAACGTTACTTAATTGTTCATTCATAAGTGTCGTATTATTTAGCCTGCTTACATCATGACTTCACGGCAGTATCTAGGGTAATAATACTTCGAGACTCGTTTAATTCTTGTTATTCGTGATAAAACCAAGCAAGTGGTTGTGGGTCGTGAATGGGTCCGCACGATTAACGAATTACGTTCTCAGGATATTACCTATACATGCTAATAGTGGAACTGTTGCTTAACGATTGAAACGACATCTAGAGTCATTTACTGGCAATTAGGTTTTCTGATTGCTCAGAGGCGACAGTAAGGCATCAATGCTTTGGTTCTGTAATTGAGTATTCAGATCAATTGCGAAAATAAAGACAATTTTGCTGTTTCCTGTCATCACCGTTCATATAACATAGTAATAATACATTTATTGCACCCTTAAGATTAAGTACACATGATAAACAATAAAAACAAAACTAAGCTTACAATTACTTACTTTTACAATTATTATGAAGCTACTGACATCTAAACTAGACAAAGTATGTGTATTAGATGTCAGGAACCGTAGTTACTTTTCGTGATGGTCTTCTTTAGATATAATACATCTTATTAAACATCAGCCCGAACTTCAACATCTAGAGTAAGAGGATTTATTTCTGTCGAAGTTTCCTGTAATTCATGTGTGGCGCGATTTCTACGGGACACTTAATTTCCGGTTGTTGGATTTATGTCGCTTTAAATAAAGATTCTCATTGATTCAAAATTCAAAATCTTTTTTACTTGAATATTTTTATACTATTATTATTTTCCATCATCATCAACGCAGTAAAGATATCATTTTCGTACCACCCATTTTTATAACGATCTACATACTTATAGACCTTAAAGTTTAATTTTTATCGAGTCTTACTTGGGAATACGTTGCTAACTTAGATAATGTCCTATAGACCGAATTTTGGTCATAGCGGCCTTTCTTAATGCAGATAAGCCATTCTGTGCAGGGCAGGATTATAGTGTACGATTGTGTGCGTTAGCAAAAGAGCAGCCTCCATTCCCTCACTCTCATCGATTTATAGAATGGCAATCCAAGTTTCCTGTCGCTGAACTCGAAATTTTACGTCTTTTAAATGAGATGGTATATCGCCATCTACTGGAAGCCATAAGATTTCTCAGATACAGTACAGTATCTCTACCGATATCCTCGGGATGAATAAGGGTGATGGGTTCTCTAAGACTGCCACCACACTGCATGAACATAGCCTATTTAGGCTTTATTTCAAGCAGAGAAAATGAGTTACAAGCATAGTGTACGTGACAAACACAAGCTTTTGTTTTAAAGCTTTCTGAGCAGTAACTGGCTCATAAAGTATGCCAAAATGTGCCATTACGGCTCGTACCCCTCTAAACACTCGCTATTTAAACCTTCGGCTTTGGCTTAGGTTTAAGTGGACAGCAGGGAAATGTAAGGCTGTAGAAGTTTTAGGCAGCTTTAAGCTTTTTTATTGATTGGTTTTTGGTTCAACACATTTTACTTACCTTAAAATGCAGCCGGTTTTAAAAGCACTTTCGAGCCAGAAAGGATGTGGCGTGATCTCGTTGCCTATATTAGATATATTAATGTTTAAGTGAAAATATATTCGATTGAAATTTACAAATGTGTATATAGGTATGCATATTTTTTATTCAATATAGATTGAATAAAATTTTTTATACTTATTGAAGGTGTATGCTGTTACTATAGATTTTAAAAATCCTCTATCTCGGGAAGAATAAGTATGTAAATAAATAACTTGCAATTATTTTCCAAATCAATTAATGATGTATGTTACACAATACAAACCTCTCTTACATGCGGCAATACCGATTCACGGACGAGGCCTTATCGACTGACCAATAGTGGTAAATTTATGCAAAAACTCTGGTGGAGGAACAAACATTTTATAACCTGGTGATGGGTTTCAGGATCATCACTCTGAGGGTAACGGCTCTGTACTCATTAACCTCAGCGTGGTGATGACAGTATAGTATGACAACAGTTAGGCTCTTGATCATCTACGTTAGTGCTCTTTATTATCTTTGGTTGCGTCACCGCTTATCACGGAGTGGAAAAGTGGTCAGAAACTTGCTTGTAGTTATTAAAACGATTGATGTGATGCGATTTTTACGACTGTATGCTCGTTTGTCATCCAGTTTCTACAAAAAAGCTGCCGAGGTTCTAAAGAAAACTGAGATATTCTTGAAAAGAATTGAGTCAAACCGAAACTTATTAATTTAATTTGCCTCTAGATATAAAACCTTTTTTCTACATCCTGTGGAATGTCTTTCCAATTCCACGCAATGTTGAAATAGGAACAGGTGGCCACATTCTGAAATAATAAAGAATGACCGTAAAAAGGTAACTCATTTAAATAGGTAATATTAGGTATGTGTCATTGACATTATAGTATTTGATGTTATATATCATGTTTTCGAACGTGAAATCAAAATTCAAGCTCATGCCATATTATTATGCAATAATTACAAATATAATTAATCGTATTATTAATATTTTACAGTCGATTTTTTTATTTAATATCGTTGCACCTTTGTCAAGGATAGATTGTTGCGTTGGTTTTGAATAAGCGTTCCAAGGCATCGCTCAAAAATTTGTCCCTGAATTACAGGAACTTAGGCTGAAATCTTTCCGCTATCGATCGTCCTCGCTACATCTTGCTACTACTGCTTACTCTCATTTGTATCGATATTGGGATAATATTTGTCATCAAACATTTCCTAATTAGTCAAAAACTGCCATAAGGTGGTGAATAACGGATTCAAAGAATTTATTCGTTTTCATCTTTATTTTGGTATATAATACTGAATATTATAAATATAATCAGAGATCAGAGTTTTTCGTATTACTTGATTCTGGTAAGAGAAAGAGATATTTTACTGATTGGTATTAACGAAAAAATAAACTAAGTCTGGTTGCTTTGAGACATTTAATAAATTCGTATCACGTTTATTCCTTTTTAAGATCGAACTGTATTTTACCAGGTTAAAATACGATATAAAATTCACACTAAGGGTTAGAAACCCACTTACCTTCCTTATTCAGGCATGGGCCGTAAGGTAAGGGGTTTGTTTATGTTTTGGGATCTTGATATAATGTATGCTTAATTCTCCAACTTTGCAACTGAATAGAAGTAAAGATTTTGGAGAATAAGCTTACTCAAAGTTATGTATTTTAAACCATTTCGTACAAGTTTCATACAAGTTGTGTGAGTTCAATAAGACAGGTATATATTCTATCAATAGTTTTACGGACACACAAATCTTTGCCTTTTAACTCTGAAATAATGACGAGAAGAAGAAAAGATAGGGTAGCAGTAACTAGATACGTAAAAACCAAATTTGCTCAGCGTCAGTTCTTATCGCAATCTCCTCATCTCTACAATAGGCTGAACAAAGATTTGGATTTATATCACTTGAACACATACAAATGTAAACAAATAGTTACAAAGTATTTATATACTAAATCATATAACGACACAGAATGTTTATTACAATATGGTAATTGATTTAATTTTATATTTATTATGTTGATATGTTGAAATAGGTTTTGGTGAACGAGAACTGTGACAATTTATACGAAGTTACACATTCATACTCACACAATACACATATATTTTTACACAAACACACACACACACACACACACACACACACACACACACACACACATGCGCGCGTGCGCGCGTGCGAACACGCTCTCATGCTTTTTTATTGAAATTCAGAATTAATCTATTTCAGGTAATATGTAAATTGAAAGTATTGATTGTTGTTTTGCCTTGTTTTTCACTCTAAACTAATGTTTTATGTATTGTTTTTCACTCTAAATTAATTATTTTTATAAGTGTATTTCCAAATTGTCTTCACAAACACATTTATAGATATTTAGTAAAGTAAGGAAGAGCGGGGCCACCTGGCACAAGTATTATTATTACTTAATAGGATGGTCCCAACCTCTGTTTACAGTTACAAACCATTGTGTTGTGAAATAAAGATTTTTGAAAATTTTGAAATTTGAAAGCTTTATGTCGGGAATTTAAATACACGGGAGACAAAATTAAGAATGAGGTGTAGTAATACTTCTTAGAAATATAAAAAAGTTTATACTGTCTATACAACAATACTGGGTTTATATATTTTTTGCTAGGATATCTGCGATATACGCAAAAAATAACTATCGTTTATTTAAAAACATAGAAGTCATTTGTGACGTGTGAAGAACCCCATTCTTGTAATGTGTTGGGATAAATGAAAATAAAGTTAAATTTGCGCTGATTTAAGTATTTAGTAAATGAAAATTTACGGTATACACAAGGGTGTATCGTAAGATCGTGTAGTGGTGGTGTAAGAATAACCAATACCTTTTTTATAGGAGAAGGGTGACAAACGATCACACAGTCCACCTGATGGTAAGTGGATGATATGACCCATAGACCAACATTTATCCTCGATTAAGAATCAAAACGCAGGTGCGTTGTTATGCCTGAGGACTATGATGGAATGCCTCGTTTCCAGTTAAAAGTATCACGAATTGTTTATCCTTTGTAACTCGAACAAAATGTTATTTCCCTGCGAGGTACTGATAGTACATATAATCTGTAGTTCGAATTTCTAAAAGCAGTTTCCGTAAGTCGAAGCTAGTAATAATATATTATAATGACGTCTTACTTGGAATTCCCCAAACTCATAGCAATAAAATTCAAAAGAAATATTTACCGCTTCTGTTCTATAATGTGAACTTCGTAAAAGTGCAATGAATGAATACATTAATTAAACTTTCGAAGTAGCACGTATGTATACCTTATGTTTGTTTATGTTTGGGCTAATTGTTTGAAAAGAAGTCAGTAATTATTTGGCGGTTAATTTAGCAGCATCATGAGAACTAAACTGAAACTAATAACTTGACGTTATCAATGCGGTAAAAATAAATATGTATCACAGAACTTAAGTCGAATTTTTATTTAACTTTGATTCTACAACTCGAGAATTATACTCCCTCCTTGTCTTAGACATTCTTAACAATTGTAGTACGCCGCATTCCATGCCAGCATCACAATTTATCCAAGCTCGCAAAAAAAATTTTTAAAGCAGTATTTCTGGCAACACTGTATCAACCCGTCCGTCAATGCAACTTCATTACGTTTTATTGTGCTAGCCATCACGGTGTGTTTTTATAATTTTTGTTGTAAAAATTAAATATGTTTAGTGTAAAATCAAATATTTATTTATAATAATCAAATAATTATCCAAAACCTACTACAAATAAATTTATTACGTATCTGCGTGGTAATAATTTGATTATGTACTTGGGAAAGGAAGATATTCAAAATGGAGCCAACCGATCAAAGGTAAACAAAAATCCTATTGTTCGAGGTAGGTGCACGTATATATAAAACAAATAAAGTTAAAACATTTATTAAATAATAAAATCAGATTGCCCATTTATTAACAAGTATGATAAATTATCGAACAATTTCACTATTAAGGGTTAAGAACATAACCTCGTCACTCATATAATATGAAATAGTAAATAGGTATTTTAACCTATAAATGTGGGTTGAGATACATTGTACAGAGATACGTTGAGAAATTTTAAGTGATATATACTTATTAATGTTTTTCTTACTTTCATTTACTTACGTTGGGCAGCAGACCCGGAAATTATACACCCTGAAATTTAGTTGTATACCCTGAGATTACAACTAAACTTTCTTTAGTATCAGAAAATTCTGATTATGAAAAGAAATAAGTGCTATAAATAAACTTAACTCATGGTTTTATTAAGGTTATGTAAATCTTTAACGTCCACAAAAAATTGGCAGAACAAGTTAGAAATAATAACTGAATTCTGGGACAAAATTATTCGGTGTGTAAGGGAGAGTCAGTTTACTAGTCCTTAAAATTGTTAATTTCAAAACAAATGGGATTTAATAGATGCATTTTTAAATCTAAAGACAGTATATTATTACATATTATTTTGTAGACACATAAAATAAAAAGCTACATAATATGACACCCCTCTATCAGGCATTTGGGTGTTGGTAGGCCTATGTGCAGCTGTGGACTTTTATATACTGCAATGGATGGATGGATAATGGACATGAAAGTAAGAAAAAATGTGATATGAGAGCTGTTTTACCTTGATATGGAATATCAAAAGGTTACAAGTTAAATACACTTAAAATATAAGTAAGCAAAAATTAAGTAAAAAATAAGCATTTAGGCTGTTTAGAAAAATCTGAAAGATTGAACCAAACCTATTATTCAAATTATATCCCTTGTGATATATTTGGCTCCACACGTTGCCAATGAAACCAGATTTGACAGATATGCAAAACAAAAATAGTATTGTAGGCATCAGATTGAATTACAATAAATTTGCTAAATTATTAAAAGAATAATAAAAAGACAACAGATAGCCTGTAAAATGTTTCATGACTTAGATTATTGTAAATTTTAAAAAATTAACAAAATATAATTAAAAAACTCAGTAAAGAAGATAATCAATAAATTATTATTATTGAGACAGTAAAACGAATATAATATAATAATTATTATATAACAATTAATGTAATAAGACGAGAAAATAATATAGAGAAATTTCTGCTGATAGACAATTAAATAAAAGTAAAAATCTAGACCATAATTAATTAATTGACATTAAACATAGGCAAATTATTGCATTCAAGCTGTATTATGTAATTTAATATAACCTAAGTTACAAGGAAGAAAGAAGTGTTTAGCATCATTAGGTTTTAAATAGAATGATGAGTTGCAAATGCATTAATGGCCTAAAGCGGTAAATAAAATATCAATCTGGGAAAATATAAAACTTACATACTTCAATAATTAAAACAGTGGTAAATTAAACAATTAAAAAGAAATTTAAAAATAATTATAGGAAATAATCTATTGTAAGATATTAAAAAGTTGTGACAAGTTAAAAATAAGTAATATGTGAAGTAATAATTAAAAAATAAAATAAAGATGGATTTATTCAGTAAAATTAAGTATGGTATCATTCATACCTATCATGTTATTATTATCACCTTCATAACTAAAACTAGGTATGGTAAAAGCACAATAGAGTTATGCTGACAGATGCATACACTGATTGCCAAAATATGTTAGCAACAAAATAAATTGTTGTAGTAAGAGGAAATTATGTAAAAATACTTAAGAACTATAAAAATTTTGTGATATAAATAGTGACTAAATATATTGTGCATAACCCATTTTGGTTGCTATTAGTAAAATGAGGTTAATAATGTTGTGCTTTAAACCTTATTATATATAATAATGTATATATAATGTTATGTAATATATATTCAGTGGCAAATTTCTGACCTTAGATGGTAGTTAATAATGTTACAAAAAAAACATTAATTTATTAATTGCATAAAACCGTTTGAAATATAAATTGACACTTCTCAAGTGGATGGAGAGAAACCAATGGAATGAGACAAAATTTGGGTTTTAGTCCTTCAGTTACATAGATATTATTCGATATTAAAGTAGTATATGCTTATATTTTTGGGAATGGTAGAATACAATACAAAACTATGAGCAAAGCAATATAGTTATAATGAATAGTAAACTTACTACAACTAAATAATACTTATGTTATACGATTTTACCCAGAGTTGATAAAAATCCTGCTTCATATATTAACAAGATAGAGAGGGTTCTACTCTAACTATTGAGGATTCAATACTTTAAATTAAATAAAAATAAAAAAACTAAACTAAACTAACTAAAACTAACTAACTAAAACTAAAAATTAACTAACTAAAATTGAGCCAAGTAAACAAAAAACAGTCAGAGGAGGTCTTTCAAGTCTATTCAACAAGATCATAAAGCAGTGTCAAAGCTAAAACTTGATGAAATTAGTAATGAGAAATAATAAAATTATTATATGCTTAACAATGGGGTTCTGTAGTCATGCCCCAGAAACCATGGCAGTTATATTAGATTGGGGGACGATTCTTCTTTTATGTATTTCCTCTTAATGTTGATGAGTCAAAAAACCATTGATTTTTTGTTTTTTTTTCACATGAGAAAATATTTTGCGGTACTGGGATTTAGAAGCAATCAAATAAAGATAATTAATGGTATAGTTTTATTACAAAGGGCTCAATATTATGAGTATAACATAATGAAAAACTTGTTACAAATTATAGATGTAAAAGTACTAGAAAGTCTCACAAGGGTTTGGCAAAAGAAGTCCAAAAATTGTCAACGTAAGAGAACCCCCACATGATCACCGGACATCAAGGTAGCAAAATATACCAACATACCAATGATTTGAAAGTTGGACAAGACTATTCCCACTTTTGACATGCACATAGTTTCGGACAGTATTGAAAAAATAGGAAAAGTATAATACTGAGGAGATAGGGATGCAAAAGCACTATTGAATTAAAACTGCTGGGAAAAATATCTAACATGTTAGAACTGTCACTTAGAATATATACATGGATTTATGTATATATAATAAAATAAGAACGAAAAATAGTACTGGTAGATATTAAGCGGAGCAGAGAGGCAGAAGTAATTACTGTAAACTTAAAATTGTTGAGAGAATATCTAGCATAAGTTATTTAAAATGCTATGCATTAGAGCTGTCATTTATGAGGATAGACATGGATAACTATTCAGACTTTACCGCTATGACTTAGAAGGTAGACAGGTCTTAATTCACATATAAGATGCTATCATTAGTGGAAAGATATTAAGATGGGCTAGGACTCAGAAGACATCACTGCAGGCTTTAAACCGTTAGAGCTATCACATAGAGGATAGACACGGTTGACTATTCAAACCTTAGAGCTAACACTTTGAGGTTAGACAGATTTGAATTAAAGGCAATATCACTTGAAGGAAGACATTAAGATGGACTACGGCTTGGAAGAAATCACTGCAGGCTTTAAACTGTTAGAGCTATCACGTAGAGGATAGACACAGTTGACTATTCAAATCTTAGAGCTAACACTTTGAGGTTAGACAGATTTGAATTGAAAGCATTACTACTTGAAGGAAGACATTAAGATGGACTATGACTCGAAAAAAATCACTGCAGGCTTTAAACCGTTACAGCTATCACATAGAGATAGACACGGTTAACTATTCAGACCTTTTAGAGTTAACACTTTGAGGTTAGACAGGTTTTGAATTAACATTAAAGCGCTGTCACTATAAACTATAAAGTAGTTTTTTTTTCACATGAGCAGTAAATGTGAAAAAATGAATTATTTATTTTGAATAAAATAACAAATTATAAAATAATAAAATAATTCATTCTTTATCGTACCAAATTGTAGTAAGTGTAATGAAATTCCTTCCTTAGGTTTGAGTTACAAAAATAGACTTAATAATAAGTTACTTTTAGATTATTAACTACAGAATATTGCAATAAATATTGAGAATACAGAAATTTACAAAAACTAGTAACAAGCTGAGCAGTGATGAGTTATAGGTTATAATATACATACATGGTCCTTCAACAAATATTACATTTATTCAAACGGGAGCTCAGATGTATAGTTAAGATATAGATAAAATTTCACTTCAACAGGGTTTGCATGGGAAAAAATAAATGAGAAGGGGTTGAGCCTTTCTTGTGATATTTTAATAGAAAACAGAACACAAGATAGTGATAAATTTAACCCACTTAGAATAGTATTTCTTAAGTAAGTTATAAGATGTTAAAATTAAACTGGAATAGATATTCCAGATTGTTTTCTTTTTCAGTCATAATTCTTCCACAGGGCCACTTCTGCTGCAATCAAGCTGGCAATGGAAATGTCATGAAATAACGATAATTTATTTATGTTATTAAATTAAATTTACTATACAGGCAATATGTTCAACATTTTTTATAAAATAAGGAAAACTGCAAATTTCCATTCATTGGTATTATAAATTCGCAACCCTGTCTTCAAACATCTATAATTGTTAAGAATGTCTAGGACAAGGAGGGAGTATAATTAAATGGTTAAACGAACTTACCTTAAGTGAAGTTCAACCATAATTATACGAAGCTCCTTGTCCTAGACGGTACTCCCGGCCCAACCCTACCTGGGTTAGGGTTGCTCATCTAATTCCTTGCTTTAAACATAATGAAGTTGCATTGACGAACGGGTTGATACAGTGTTGCCAGATATACTGCTTTAAAAATTTTTTTAGCGAGCTTGGATAAATTGTGATATTGGCATGGAATGCGGCGTACTACAATTGTTAAGAATGTCTAGGACAAGGAGCTTCGTATAATTATGGTTGAACTTCACTTAAGGTAAGTTAGTTTAACCATTTAATTATACTCAGAAATTGGGCCATTCTAAGTCGAAATTTTGGCTGTTTTTGTAATAAGTACATAAATTAATTAAACTGGATATTTCCCGAGGCTTTTGATTAATAATGCTTGATTAAAATTGGAAGGAACGTGGCGACACAATTCCGGTTTTTAAACTTAATTATAGTTTATAAATAATTTGGTGAGGACTATAATCCAACTTCTAAGAAAGTCGAGGTGAGTCCTTCTGCCAGTAAGATCATGGGCTTTTTTTCTGGGATGATCGAGGGTTACCGTTACATGTTTTCTTTTTTTATTTATTATTATTTTATTATTTCACCGCGATTTATTATATTAGGAGATGGGCAGGACACGTGGCAAGAGTTAGTGATGGGATATGGATTGAACGGGTGCTTCATTGGTACCCGCGTGATACGACGCGCTCGCGCGGCCGACCGCGGGCACGCTAGTGTGACGACATTGTAGAGGTGGCAGGAGCAACGTGGACGAAGCTACCGGCAGACAGAACCTCATGGAAATAGATGGAGGAGGCCTTCACCCGGAAATGGGTATCCCATAGTTAATTAAAATAAATATAATAATGTATGATACTATTTTATGTGTATAGCCAAATTCAGTTGATTATTATTAACTAAAATTTTATTATTTCTAATTATATATTTTTGTGACAAAAATCAAAATAAGTCGACAATTAATTAAATATAAATTGATTATTTACCCAAATATTATTTATAAATAATCGAAAATAAAATTTTGTAAATTTAATTTGAACTTTTCATTTAAAATTGACACTGGCATTGACATGTCGCTTAATTTAAAAAAAATTGCATGACTCGTAAATTGAGATTTACCTATATTCCTATCAAAAGTCTACTGCTAAACATAGTAAACCCTATAGGCAACACATGAGGGTATAAAACTATTACTAATATAGTCATCCCTATAGATTGCCTCAAGTGAGAGTATATAGCTATTTTAAACATAGTCATCCCTATAGATTGCCTTACATGAGGGTATATATTTATTTTAAACATAGTACTCCCTATAGATTGCCTCACATGAGGGTATATAACTATTTTAAACATAGTCATCCCTATAGATCGCCTTACATGAGGGTATATAATTATTTTAAACATAGTCGTCCCTAAAGATTGCCTCACATGAGGGTATATATTTATTTTTAACATAGTACGCCCTATAGATTGCCTCACATGAGGGTATATAATTATTTTTTATTTTTATTTTAGGAAGACACAGCTGCCATCTCCTCGTTTGTTCCCCAGAAGATAACCCAGTAAGAGAATCACATTTGTACAGGATTTAGGCGATCGGCGTGAAAAGTTTTTTAGGAAGGGAATTAAATTTAGAAAATAGAGATCTCAAAGTGTTATGCTATTGTATTTTGCATGCCTTAAGCGCAAAGCGCGTAGGTATGTTCTAGTAGCGCCATAAAATCAAGAATCCAACGTTTTCTCCCATGAAATCGTAACTAACAATAATATTGAACATATAAATGATATAAAAAGCACATAGTCAGAAAGGTAAACGATGGTTGAACTTTTTTCTAAATCGATTAATTGCAATTTGACATTAAAGAAATGATTTTAGTGGCTTATGGTTTAGATTTATCAAGTGCGCATAGAGAGATAAACACTATAACTTTTGAAAATATCAATTGTTCAACTTAATTTATTTTTTAATCTCTTCATCTATCGTGTGTCATGGAATGTAAATCGCTATTTAATTTTGTTATGTTTCGTTATTATTATTTTTTGTCGGGTGAGATATTCCGAAATTTTCGGTGTTTAAGTAGACTTGTAATAATATGTTTTACTAAATACAGATACACTTTGACTAACTGCGAGCTCGGATGCCGTCATGAGTGGGTTACCGTATGGTTTGTTTACAGCGGCTCGTGATGAAAAATATCGATCATTGTAGAAATACAAAATATTCCAAAAACCAAATTTGATACATACGTGACCAAGGTAAGATATTATTTTTATAATCACAGATTTTCATTACAATATATTGTTTCACTAAAATTACGTAGGATTTATATATAAATATACTTATGTATACGTCTTGGCCTTTATGGAGTGACCTGAAGGTGTACTTTAGTGAATACTAAATTAAAACACTGGTTATGAATAGGTGAAAATTTTTTTGAAAACGAAATAAAGTTGATGAGAAAAAAAATTACTAACGAGTCATGTAAAAAAGACTAGTTTTTACGATAAATCCTGAGTTAAAAATACTTAAAAATTAAAGTAATATTAAGGTTGATTTCTGAACATTTTAAGATATTTCTTTTAAATTATTTTTCAACTAAAAATAATTAAAAAAATGAATCTCTAATATAAGAACATAGTAAAATTAAAAAAAAAATATCTACTCATGTGATTATGAGTCGTGCAATTTTGGATTTTTCAAACTTTTTTTGTTGACGTTTGACATAAAATTATCGGAAAATTAGAAGTGTAGAAGTGATAGTAATACGGTTACCTGTGAAAACTTGTGTGTATTTAAATTACTTTAAAGAATTGATGTATAACATGAGCGCTTAAGTCAAGCACATTTGGATTTACCAAAAGTTTTTTTAAATATTATTTTTCTTAAAATACAAGTGATACTTATTATCACGTTACTGGATCCTCCTTGGTAATCTTAAAGGCTCATGATAATGCAATACTGTGCAGTTAATTAAAATCTGACAATTTCATCTTTACACATACACATATAAATAGAATTTATGTTGTATCGGGGCTTATCTGTGGAAAAACTAAACAATGTCATAGTGTTAAATATAGGCTATATTTAATACGTAGCGAGGAGATTAAAAAAACGAAAAATTGATATCAAAAACGTTGAAGATTTGTTTGAGTATTCGAAAAATTGGTAAGATAAATGGCTTTTGACGATTATCTTAAAGCTAACGCTCGATTAATACGTCCTAACCAGGCAAAGCTGCCGCGGATCGCTACTTAAAAACAAAACAACAACAATACCATAAATAATTATAACATCAATTAAACTTTTTTTCTGACACCAATTAAACAAGAATAAATATTTTATACGTGGTGGAGCCATGCTGCAGTTATTAGAAGTATAGTTGTAGCACGAATGGGTCGGCTCTACCGGTGAAGGAACCCGCTTTCACAAAATACCAGCGTGAAACAGTAGCTGAATGCTGCTGTGTTTCGCATGGTGAGTGTAGAGAACCGGAGACCCTTTTTACTGAAAACGAGGCATTTCATCTTAGTCCTCACTGGTGCATCTGCATTTTGATTCGTAATCGAGGATAGATGTAGATGTCTATGGACCACAGCAACCACTTACCATCAGATGGACTGTATGCTGTTTTGTCATCCTATCCTATAAAAAAATTGAAGTAACTTATTAAGTTTAAAAATGTATACCAAAATGAAGAAATACGATGATTTTGTGTGATTTATTTAAATATGACACGTATTAAATAAAAATGAATATTATGTCAGATTATATCATTGTTGTGACGATATAAAAGAGTTAAAAATAAATTCCCTTGAAGAGCAATGAAATTATTCCCAGTACTTGAGAGGTGTAAATATTGCAATTTGATTTATCTTCGTACCGTCTTGATTTTTCTCGAAGTGGAAATATTGAAACAATTCCCAAGAGAAAGAAGTGGATTTTCAAATCCATTCAATATTTTCTCAAGACCATCATAATCGAGATGTCACGTTCTGCCTTTGCTCTTGGAGCCAATTTGGAATTATAATATGAAAAGGAGCGAAGACTTTTGTAAAAAAATACCTGAACCTGTTCTAAAAAGATCGGACTTACAGAGTAAAATTTACTACAAAAATAAATAATAATTTTTTTTACTCGTGCAGTGAAGTTTCTAAAGGAACTGTATCCACGACTGGTCGTCGCTGCTGGTGATAAGAGGGCTGGTTCTTTCCTCGCTCAAAGGCTAAGTATAGCTATTCAGCGAGGAAACGCAGCCAGCGTTCTTGGCACTATACTACGGGGAGCAGGACTTTTTGACTATTTAAATTTTTAGTTTTAGATTTTCTATATTATAGTTTCTTATTTTATATTGTATATAATTAGTTTTAATCGTAAATATTATAATTTTAATTATTATTTTAGTTAAGTTCATTATTATAATTTTAGTAAAATAAATTAAAAGTTATATTAATAAGAAAAATACTACAAAATATATATACTTTATATTATAGTCGTTATAAATAAAGTATTTCAATGCAAATTACACTTTTTAGTTTGGTGGGTAGAGTGTTATGGCGCTCTTAGGTTTGAATATTAGCCAGAGACATTTCCTTCTTTCTTCATTGACAGCTTTTTATACTCTTGTAATCGTTAAAATACTTGAGTTTAACCATTTCGGGTAAATGTAAGACGTTAAAGTTGCTGCTACGATGGATTAGAGATACTCATGTTCGACAGTGGACTCTTCACGGGTGTGCAAAAGGAGTAGACTACTTTCTTTCAAATTTAAGATATATATGTTTGTAAATTTGTGCCAACTTATGTTAATGTCATGTATAAAATGTCAATTTGCATGTTTAAGAAAACAAAAGTATTTTACCGGAAGTCCGCAATTTCACATTGGAGCAGCGCGGTCTCCTTGTAATATATGGATATGAGGAGGAATAACTCCGAAATGTTCACCAGCAAATACATTCCCAGTTCCCATTCCCAACCTTCGCTTAAATGGATGAAAGAGAAAGCTCCAACACACCAATATGCTAAATCATTTCATGTCAATAAATTTAAATAATGTAATTTTAATAGAATTATGTCACAGAAATCGAAAATGAGTAGGTTAATTATTAAGGGGAATAACATACAATTAAAATTCGTAATATTTCAAAACCCGCTCGCCAAGCGTGGCAACTATGGCCAATATCCCCCCATGAACGCTCAGCGAGCTATGGAAAGGACTATGCTCGGAGTTTCTCTGCGTGATAGACTCAGAAATGAGGATATCCGCAGTAAAACCAGAGTGACTGACATAGCCGAACGGATTAGTAAGCTGAAGTGGTAATGGGCCGGCCGTATAGCTCGAAGAACCGATAACCGATGGGGAAGAAAGGTTCTCGAGTAGCAGCCTCGTACCGGTAGGCGTAGTGTAGGGCGACCCCGCACTAGATAGAGTGACGACCTGGTAAGACATGCAGGAAGTCGATGGATGCAGGTGGCTCAGGACCGTTTAGCAGTGGACTTGTGAAGGGCTGTAATGAATGAATGAATGAAATTATTTCAAAAAATTCATACCAACAGACATTTATATTGTATCGTACTCGTATTATTCGAAAACGATGAACCTAAATTTCACAGATTGGTGATGCAAAGTAGGATCCAAAAGGTCGAAGGTACAGGTGTCGCGACCATTCAAATTTATAATCAAGTATGCAATAAATATTTTACGGGCCTACTGGAATTTAAATAGCAATTATTCGTGACTAAGAGGCATTTAAACAAGGTTGAAAAGGTTGCCTCAATTAAAAAAATAAATATCGACAACTGCGAATTATTGCATTACATGTGATGTGGGGCTAATTCTATTGTTATAAATTTAATAAAGGTACAGCTTATCCTTCCATGAGCGTATAGAGTGTATCTAATATCTTAATATATATAAATTACATGTCACGTTTTTCGTCCGCGATAGACTCCTAAACTACTTAACAGATTTTAATCAAATTTTGCACACCGTGTTCAGTTTAGCTCGACTTGAGAGATAGGCTAGTTTTTTTTTGAGCTTGAGTGACCCACAATTTTTTTTTTGCGAATTTAAGGGTTTTAATATTACATGACAAAGGGTCGTCGAAAAGGACAGAACAACGTCTGCCTGGCAAGCTAAAGCAGCCTATAAAATTTCACCGCTGAACGTATACCTCACCCAAAGTTTGCCACATAGGGATTACTTTACCAGAGACGTCCCGCAGGCAGGTTGCTGTCGTCTCCTGTTTCAGTTTCGCCCTGTCGCCTCTTATGACACCTATGGAACTATATAGGCCAGTGGATATTTCTACGTCGCTTCTACATGGTTAGAGGTTCGGCTCGGCTCCATAGAGACTACACGATCTCAAAGACTAACTAAAAGACTGCTATCTATACGCTATTCGTGGAGCAAAGCCACGTATAGCGTATTGAGGACTTAAATATTTTTGAAGTTAATACATATAAACTTAATTAGTTATATGAAGTGGAAAATTGTTTTTAGGTATCGTATTTTCCCACAACTATGTTTTGCGAGTAAGTGATTATACAGCGGTTTCACTGAACAGTGAAGCCTCGGGGTACCGACGCCAGCTGTTTTTGTCAGCTTCCGAACAGCTCTAACATCTGTATATTATACGCAGTCTGCAATAAGTTTAATTAAAAAATTATAATATTTTTGTTGTTTTTATTTTAGAATTAATTACAAGTCTATTTTACAAGCTTGTGTTGTAATGTTGTATAGCGTATATTATAGTTTATAGGTAGTGTTTATAGTTTATAACTGTATTTATAATAACTGTATTTGTATTTAGTTTTTGATAAAATTTTGCCTAACTAATTGCGTAGGAGGTATTATATTATCTTTTATTTACGGGGATAAAATATTTTGCTTCAAGTCGATTTAACTATTTTCTTCCTGCTCGAATGGGCTCTTAAATATATGTCATTAGACTTTTTAGCCAAAAACTTGCTACAGTGTCGCGCCAGGAGATTGAAAGGTTCGTTTGCGGACTTTTTGTCTCTGAGTGTAAGATGCCGGGGTAATACTTAATTAATATATTATGTATCACGATACTCGTGATATATAATATAAAAAATAAATTAATTTAAGGTTACACTGGTTACATGCTCTACCATCAAGTAATCTCGGCACATTGCTTGATGGGGAAAGCTTGCGCATCGCAGTAGGAATCCGGCTAGGAGTGGCTATTTGTCAACCTCACCAGTGCACCTGTGGTAGCAGCGTCGATGAGTTTGGGCTCCACGGACTTTCATGCAAGAAAAGTGCAGGTAGGTTTTCCCGTCACGGTTATTTGAACGAAATCATCCGAAGGGCTCTTGTCTCTATAAATATCCCCTCGGTTTTAGAGTCTAGCGGGATATTTAGAGACGATGGCAAGAGACCCGACGGTATGACTTTGGGCCCTTGGGAGAGAGGTAAAGCCCTAGTGTAGGATGCTACTTGCGTTGACACTTTGGCGGCCTCTCATCTCAAGGGTACCTCTTTTAGAGCCAGGGCGGCGTCAGAGGCAGCCGAATTTAGTAAATGGCTCAAATATGAGTCTTTGAGAAATGACTACATATTTGTGCCATTTGCTGTAGAGACTATCGGTCCGTGGGATCCACGTTCAATGAAGTTTCTAAAGGAACTGTATCCATGACTGGTCGTTGCTGCTGGTGATAAGAGGGCTGGTTCTTTCCTCGCTCAAAGGCTAAGTATAGCTATTCAGCGAGGAAACGCAGCCAGCGTTCTTGGCACTATACCACGGGGAGCAGGTCTTTTTGACGATTTAAATTTTTAGTTTTAGATTTTCTATATTATAGTTTCTTCTTTTATGTTGTATATAATTAGTTTTAATCTTTAATATTATAATTTTAATTATTATTTTAGTTAAGTTCTTTATTATAATTCTTGTAATATAAATTGAACGTTGTAACACCATTAAATATGTAAAATGTTTCAAAAATAAATTAATGTCTGAAAAACAAACACAAAGAAAAAAGATACGTTTATTATTACTTACAGTTTTCAGAAATATAAATAAGAAATTTTAGTGGTATAAATTTGGACACGCTATTAGAATAATTTTTTTATAGAATTAGAATGATATACGAGCACACAGTCCATCTGATGGTAAGTGGATGCTGTGGCTCACTGACATCTACATTTATCCTCGATTAGGAAGCAAAATCCAGATGTGTTGTCACCCATGAATACTAATATAAAATGTGTGTTTTCAGTAAAAAAAGGTTTCCGGTTCTTTATACTCACCATACGAAACACATCGGCATTAAGTTTCTATGTTACGCTGGTATATAGCGGTTATTATTTGATTTAAAAGTCAATTTACTTCATGCCTTGAACTTGATCTTCCAAAAGACGATAAAAGCTTTGAATCGTTTAATAATGGCGATAGAATATCCCCATATCGTTGTTTTAAAGCGTTGTAAACACGCTTGAGTTACAATTAAATATTTTACGGTACTTGCGTACAGATCAGATTTAGAGACATTTTGTTTTCCACCTTTAACAAATGTTTATCGAACTCAGACATATTTTACGATGTTTATGATAGGTATTGGAAAACCGATTCATTTGTAAAGTTGTAAAGGACTTCTTTTATTTATTTATTTATTTTACTGCAATCGCTCACGTGAGTCCTTCGAGTAAATTTAGCATTCTTGTTTGCTGAGCTGTGAATGTTGTATTGGCTTTTTTGACTTCATTGTTCTAGTTTGAGTAATATTTAATTTTTTGTTCTATTTTTTTAATTAAAATGATAAACGATGTGAAATAATGACAATGCATGGGCACATGCAGCCAGCCACTTACAATAAAGCCCTGATATGTATTTGCAACCCTACAGACTAAGTCGGCATACCTCATAGCCTGTAATTATGCCAGCTTTATTACACTTCAATCCAGGATACACCTGCTGGGCACACTTGGTGGAATGAATAGGTAATAATAAACCCAACGTACTCTTAGTCGGAAAATAGTCACCTCTGAATTGTCTTACACTGTATCCAATATTTCGATTTGCATAGTATGTAACACTGAACATAGGTAATGTAAACATACGTTACGGCACAACAGTGTATTTCATAAAACTGGAAACACTTTTTTATCGTTCGAGACCATACTGATTCATTATATAATTAAATGGAAGATCCTAGCTTGGATCTAAGTACTTAAGGCGAAAAGATACATAAAAGCAAAAACAACATATAGTGTACTTATTTACCTCATACTTACCCCATAACATTACGTGGGTGTCGTAAGAGGCGATAGAGGGAGCAAACCAGGAGATGGGCATCAGCGATATACCATTATTGCAGTTTTTGGAAATACAAGTAAATAAGGCTTCTACTTTTATTTGAAATTATCCCAAATTGAATGTGATTTATAGGCAGCAACGTTTTTGCCTACCAGTCGACCCTTAGTGCGATTTGGGCATCGATGTGATTCGCTTGTGGCGCGACGACAGCGCCGCCATATACACCAAAATACAGAATACGATTACGATTATTAATATATGTACAACATACAGCCATACCACTCTGAAAGAGATCTCTTAAAGACAATCTTAGCGTAGAGATCCTAAGCAAACAACGATTAAAGTAGATGGCGGTGTACAAAACATAAGATATAATACATAAGTATGTGTGTTTACAGCCTATAACAATTCCACAAGCAACATAGGCCACCCCAAGTAAGATCATAAAGCACGGTCTTGATCCACCTGTGTCTATCGCCTCATATAACGACAAAAAGAAGAAAGAGAGAATAAAATGTAAGATAATTAAATATTAACGTAACTTTGAAGTAGTAGCAGATTTAGTACGTGAAGTAAAAAAAGTAAAGAATTCCCCAACTGCACAGCAGTGATATTAAATGACTTCTAGAAGCAGTAAGAGTGTGTAGGAGTACAGAAAAAATAAAAATAACCGAAAATAGTAAAAACCGATCGTGGAAAAGGAAAATGTACTAAACACGGTCTTTTAAGTAAATTAAATATATATATATATATATATATATATATATATATATATATATACTGTTTATGTAAGGCTGGTATTCCGTAAGACTGCCTATCGAGAAACTGTTCCCCAATCGGTTATTATTTTTTGAGATATATGGTTGGACTATTACCGCTAAGCCTATTAGTGACTAAATCTATTGCGAATGTCCTCGCTACACATTTTATCATGCTGAGATGTCCCTAAAATCTCTACAATTCTCCATGGTCCGCCGAGTATATTTAATAACTAAATTTTAGGTTTTCCTTCGATATTATGGCGCAGCTTATGGTATCTGACAGTCAGAAAGCCGTCCTTACACAGTTCACGTTGTCTTGTTTTACTAATATGAATCTAATTTTCTGGTATGCTTCCCGTTTGTTTGCGTTAGCTTCTTAATTTGTTTCTTATAACAAAATAGGAAGTTTGAAGTTTACTTTGTGTTTATATAAACCATTAACAGATTTTTTTATTTCAAAGCAATTTAATATGCAAAATACTGCTTAATGTGGCACATAAACGGCCATAACACGGCATCGCTCTAATTCATTGTCAAAAATTGGAGTCCGTAATAAACACGGCACGTCTGTCACGCAACCCAATTGGTATGAATATCGGTTCGCAGTTACTTTGTTTCACATAATTTGATTGAAACCACAGGTGGGGCCAAAACGCGAATGCATGTATAAGTATGTATTATTTATATTTGGAGAAGTGCAACGACGCGTTACGGTTATAAAGATGGCGCTTCTGACGTGAATGTAAAGCGCCAATGGAAATCGAAAGTGGGTGAACTTGAGGCACCGACTTCAGCTTTACGCAGAGAGAAAATACGCTAGAAAGCAATAACGGCGCAACGGTCGATATTCCACGAAGATTTAATACGCCAGTCGTGAGTCTAGCCGATACTGAATAAATTGACTCGTATGGGAAGAGATATTACGTAATATTTGTTCGTAATACGGGGTTAATTGTGCGTGGAGGACGTATTTATAGTCAGTTTGTTATATTTTATTGCACTTTATCCATGCATTTATCTATAAGAGTATCAAACATAATGTATTAAATTTACATTTGACTGAAGTATATATGATGTTTATTTTGCATAGCATTATTTTTATAATAACAGTTGTTTACTCTGCGATAGATTTATAATAAAATGAAATAAAATTCTTGATATTTGGTATGTTTACAATTGCTCCATATTAAAAGAAAAACAAAGTTCTATTAATTTACCTGTAATAGTGCCCGCGCTTTTCATTTAAAACGACGGATCTTAAACCGTGAACATTTGAGCTTCATGACGCGCAACAATTTTAGGGTGGTTTCCTGAATTTAAGAGGGATAAAATTAACCTTAAAAATGACCAAAGAACCAGGGTCCGCATACAACAGTAACGAGTAACGGCAGAAATGTATGGACTACTGAAATGTTGGTGCGAGAAGACCCACGAATCACACACACACACACACACACACACACACACACACACACACACACACGCACACGCACACACACACACACACGCACACGCACACACACACACACACACACACACACACACGCACACACACACACACACACACACACACACGCACACGCACACGCACGCACACGCCACGCGCACGCGCACGCGCACGCTCACGCCACGCGCACGCGCACGCGCACGCGCACGCGCACGCGCACGCGCGCACGCGCACGCCACGCGCACGCGCACACGCGCACGCGCACGCGCACGCGCACGCGCACGCGCACGCGCACGCGCACGCGCACTCGCACGCGCACGCGCACGCGCACTCGCACGCGCACGCGCACGACGCACGCACGCACGCACGCACGCACGCACGCACGCACGCACGACGCACGCACGCACGCACGCACACACACACACACACACACACACACACACACACACACACACACACACACACACACACACACACACACACACACACACACACACACACACACACACACACACACACACACACACTCGTGTGGATTGGTGCCATGAAATTCGTCTGCGTTTTGAAAACGGGGCATCTAGGCATATTTTAGAAATCGTTACTGGTGACGAGACATGGATCTATCAAAACGATCCAGAAAATAAAAGGCAATTATCCTACTTAGAAGGACAGTTACCGACAAAACTCCAAAGACCTCGCAACGTCGGCAAAAAATGGTGGCTAGTTTTTATTCGACGGACATCTTTGACGTGAATGCTGAAAAATTGTAGGTCAATCAACTCTGAATGGCAGTTGCCTAAAGTTGTTGTTGGCTACAGTTGTATGACCCAAAGCTTTTCAAGCTGTGTGGGAGAGAAGACTCAAGACCGGGCTTCGGGGAATCATGCTGCATCACGATCACGCCTCTTCACATACCTCCATTAGAATATAATATACGTAAAGGATGTCAAACGAGAACACGGTGCACCTGATGGTAAGTGGATGTAGTGGTCCATAGATATTTATCCTCGATTAAGAATCATAATGCAGATGCGTTGTCCCTAAGGACTAAAATGGAATGCCTCTTTTCCAGTAAAAAAGTGTCTCCGGCTCTCTATGTAAGGAACTTAGAACAAAAGCATTTATTGAGGAATCTGGTGTTGAAACTCTAAGTTACCCACCCTACAGGCCTGAATTAGCTACTTGTGATTTCTTTTTGTTCCCAAGAATCAAAATAAATAAATAAAAGGCAAGTTTTTTTCAAGCGCCGAAGAAGTCATGATTGCCTACGAAGAAGCGATTTCCGACCTGTAAGATCAAGACTGGCAAAAGTGTTTACAGAGTTGGTTTAGGCGAATAGAACTTTGTGTAGAGAATGATGGAGAATATTTTGAAAATATATAAAATAAATATTAACAGTATCTAGAACACTTTTTGTATATCTCAAAACTTATTGAGTGTCCACGTATACAATATAAATACGATACGATACTACTAGCAATCCCATCTTATGTAAAATATTGTACATTGCGTAACTTAATGATTCTTATTCAGACAAACAATAAAATACTCGGATTATATCAAGATAATTATGTAATTACTTGTAGAGGGATAAAAGTCTCCGATTCAATTGCTTTGAAACCGTGTGACGGCGGCGTAAGAGAGTGATGGATAGAAATCCATCCCATTTTATACGTGGTAGAGCCACGCTGCAGCTATATTATGGTAGTAGCACTTTATCCATGCATTTATCTATAAGAGTATCAAAGATAATGTATTTAATTTACATTTGACTGAAGTATATATGAGGTTTATATTGCATAGCATTATTTTTATAACAACAGTTGTTTACTCTGCGATAGGATTTACAATGAAATGAAATAAAATTCTTGAAATTTGGTATATATTTTATTTATTTATATTTTGTATCGAATTAATTTATTTGTAAACGTATTTATGAAATAATAAATACAAATAAACACAAAATAAAATGGAATAACTACATTAAGAATATGTATTATTGATTATACATTTAATATACGTAGGTCACTCAATAAGTTTTGAGATGCTCGAAATTTAAAAATGGAACGCACCCGTATTATATGGTTCTAAAAAGCAAATTTATTTAAAAATAGAACTCCATAAGCTAATTGCTCAATATTAAAAAAAAAAAGTTCTATTATTTTCCTGTAATGTTTCGCGCGCTTTTCATTTAAAACGGTGGATCTTAACCGTGATCATTTGCACGCTATGATCTATTATGATTTTAAATTTGGTTTAATCGAACAATTAAGTTTACAACGATTACAATCGGCATTAAGGGACTCAGCTCCATGACGCGCAACAATTTTAAGGTGGTTTCCTGAATTCAAAAGGGGTAAAATTAACCTTACAGATGACCAAAGAACCAGGGCCCCGCAAACAGCAGTAACGGCAAAAAATGTATGAACTACTGAAATGTTGGTGCGAGAAGACCCACGCATCACATATACAGACATCGAAAATATTGTAGGCATTAGTTCGGGGAGCATTCAAACCATCCTACATCAACATCTTAGAGTGAGGCAGCTTTGTTGTCCATGGATCCCTCGTTTGTTTTTCGAAAGCGAAAAACAGACTCGTGTGGATTGCTGTCATGAAATGCGTCTGTCTACGTTTCGAAAACGGGGCATCTAGGCGTGTTTTAGAAATCGTTACTGGTGACGAGACACGGATCTATCAATATGATCAGGAAAATAAGAGGCAATTATCGGTATGGACCTACTTAGAAGGATAGTTACCGTTAGTTAGTATTCAGACAAACAATAAAATACTCGGATTATATCAAGATAATTATGTAATTACTTGTAGAGGGATAAAAGTTTCGGATTCAATTGTTTTGAAACCGGTTGACGGTGGCGTAAGACAGTGATGGATAGAAATTCATTCCATTTTATACGTGGTAGAGCCACGCTGCAGGTATATTATGGTAGTAGCACGAATGGTACGGCTAGACCGGGGAAGTACCACGGTGTCACTGAATACGTGGTAGAGCCATGCTGCAGTTATATTAGTAGTATAGTTGTAGCACAGAATACCAGCGTGAAATAGTAGCTTAATGCTGCTGTATTTCGTATGGTGAGTGTAGAGAACCGGAGACCCTTTTTACTGGAAACGAGGCATTCCATTTCAGTCCTCACGGGTGACAACGCATCTTCATTTTGATTTTTAATGGAGGATAGATGTAGATGTCTATGAGCCGCAGCAACCACTTACCATCAGGTGGACTGTGTGCTCGTTTGTCACCCTATTCTATAAAAAAAATAGCATCGTAAAGCAGCGTAATGCTACTGTGTTTCGTGTGGTGAGTGTAGAGATCCCAAGACCCTTTTTTACTGAAAACGAGGCATTCCATCTTAGTCCACAGGGGTGACAACGCATCTGCGATTTGATTTTTAATCTAGGATAAATGTAGATGTCTATGGGCCACAGCATCAACCTGATGGTCAGGTAGACTGTGTGCTCGTTTGTCACCCCTATTCTATAAAAAAAACCTAATTCGGCCGGTGGGTGTCGTAAGAGGTGAATATGGGCTGTGCCAAAAAATTATACGGCCTTCAATTGATAGCGGTATAACCATTATTTTCGTTTACGCCAGACGTAAAATACTAAGAGCGGTCGTCACCTGCGCGGCAGTAGTAGTGTCAAATCTGCGAGACGTCTGGTACTGTGATTGTCAATTAGCCTGGTAAGCGTGATAATTAAGACTAATTTTCTCTCTTAAGGGGGTCCGGCAGTGGAGCTCTACGATCTTATAAGGAATAAGAATGAAACTAGGAACGATGCAGATCCAAAGGTAAAACCTTTTCCTAGCATCATAAATGGAGCGGAGTAAAAGTCTAAAGTCGTAACTAGCTTTATTTCAACAAAAGATTCAATTAAATGATGTGACATTGCGTAGATGTAAATTAATCAGCTCAAAAACAATTCAAATTAAGATTTATATTGTTTACAAACCTTGTCTGCGTTGAGCTAGAAATATTTCCGAAAAATTTATGTATGCCTACGGGTTACGGAAGAGATAGATTTCAAAGAATCGTTTTCTTGCGCTATGAGAGCTCCACTAGCTCAGCTCCAAAAATAGTTACGCCTCATCAAACCTTACAGTACTGCGAAGAGTTATGCTCAAAAGTAGAAAGTTTATATAGTGTTACTTTAAATTAAATCATGTACTTACTTACTTTATTTAATAACATTGTTAAAACATTGTATACAATTAAATATAGTTATTAAAATGTAACACACATTAAAATATAGTACTCTGCTTGTGTTATATAAGATGTAAGTACTTGCATTTGATATTTAGGTTTAATGGAAAGTTAAATTCAAACTTCCTTCTAAGTAATAGAATATAGGTTCGCTTGCTTAGCTTTTGTTCAGTTTAAATATGGGAGTGTTATATCAGAATAGAGATTACTCAAATGCGTTTGCCTATTAACGCTCGAGGCGTTGGTGCTAGATTAAAAGCAAAGGCTTTCGGAGCATCGAGTGTATAGATCCGAATTATTGTGAGTAGATTTATTATTTTTTTTACGTGAGGGAGTAAGAATTGAGATTCTCTAATAAAAAAGTGCAATTTCTAATTATTATAATTCAGTGTTTGTCTACTATATCACTTGATATAATTAAGCTAAATCAATAAATAAGAATTAACAGGATCAGTAAGTAAATTTTATGTCAAATATAAATCACTTAGAGCAACATGAACCTCTGGCGGACCGGAGGGGAGTAGCCATGACGTTTTTCCCCCATAATGAACTGTATGTCATTATTCGCGGGGTAAATCTGCGCACACAAAAACAATCGTCCTGTCACTATGAAACTAACACACAACAATTAAAACAATAAAGTAACAATTTCACACGCAGAGATACATCTCAAAAAAAAAGAAAGTAAAAAACTTACCCATTAATAACATAATCTAAAAACTACTTCAAAACAAACAAATAAATAACAAAATGTCACCATGCAATTCTGCCAAACGCACCCATTTTAACAGTAGTTTGTTCGGTGACAGCGACAATTCGGATAATTATACCCCAGTTGTCGCGGAATTTGGACTCAGACTTTGGACGGTTGACTCGGATCAGTCGCTTGACCGATCTACATATTGTACGAGGGTGAGCGGCCTGTTTTGGTTAACAAAACGACGGTTATTATTAACATTTTTAAGTTTAAAGAGAAGTAAATAGCAACAATGTGTTTAAAAATTACTTAAATATGAAATGTTACCCTCCTAAGGCCATCCTTTTGAAAATTTTACGTGGCAGATCTCTTTATGCAGCAAAAACTGAATAATTCGGAATTTTTGCAGGACGTCGATTCAGCCGCGTAACTGGATTTAGTCTGGTAAGCAGTGCGGCGTCAACTAGTTTAATAGCGCGCATAGGGCCGCGTGGACTTTTTAATAGAGCATGAACGCCTGCGTATGGCTACATTCCTTCAATCCGCCGGTGGTCCGTGTTGCTCTATGCTTTATTTTATGAAATTTATATGTCAGAATTTATTTTTGTTTCAAAGTAAAATTCTAAATTCCTAATTCCGATTATATGAGGAGTAAACGTTGTGAAGAAGCGGGCTGCAAGCAGGAAGTGACGTAAAGAAAGCTTTAGCTGCGTACTCCTGCTGTTGCTGCGTACTTCTGATCCTCAGCGGTCTGTAGCCGACTCAACAGGCAAAACTTATCAGACCTTTACGGGACCTTCCTCTATGACTCATGTACATATGCTTTACGGACTGTGTGCCTTTTTATTATACATTTGTTGATAAATAAATTTGCATTTATAAAAATGATTTCTTTAGATCTATAACCATATCATCCCGTGGTGTCGTGAGAAGACAAAAAAGGAAAACTGAGCCAGGTGATGAGGAGCAGCATCTTCCTAATAACAGCTGAATAAAAAAGTAGTTACTGTTGTCAACATGCTGGCAAGGGTGGTAATTATGGCAATTATCCCCCGTATAAGGTAATCTATAGAAAAATCCTTATGTTTAGCGGGGGACTTTCGATAGGCTGTAAAAAATTGCATTAATTTTGAATATCGAATTCATAATTGTCATAGAATTATTACAAGATAAATCTGTCACGTTCTCCTATAATATTCGTAAAAATAATAGTTTCATTTTATAATAATATATTTTTACAAATAATAAAAAAAATATAAACATCAAAATAATACCGGATGGAGATGGCGTCTTTGCCGTATATTGATTAAGAACCATTATATGAGAATTGAATGGAGTATTTTTTATCAAAATAGTTATAGCACTATAAAATAATTATTGTAATGTCATTTTTTACTTTGACTATTGGTTTGAAAATATAAAACCTCCGTCCCGGTAAGAACCAGCAATAAACCCAGCGAGACTTTTTTGACAGTTACATTATACAATATAAAATGATTTGTACAATTATTTACAACATTTAATCAGCGCTGGAAGCGATTAACTCATTCATGAAACAATCAGCAACCATGCTATCATTTATACTACAATAATCCATTTTATAGTCTGTGTTTAGTACAAAAATTTAAATTTGTACAACGAACTCCTCGAGACAACTTGCTTGTAATAGCGTATGCTTGCACAATGTATGTATATTGTCCTATAAACGAATTTCTAACTTAGTAGAGTTGAGCAACTGGTATCACTAGCTTGTGTTTGTTCCTGGTATTTAGGCCGGCCGCATACGTACAGAATTCAGTTTCAGGATTCTGTTTCGGAATTCCGATTCGGGATTCCGAACGCAGCATGTTCATATAAAATCAAGGACCCGTCACACGACTACGGTAATTTTCCGTTCGAAATTTTGCGGGCAAAACGGCATTCCGTATGTGTGTGGTCGACCCGTTCGTTCCCTTTCGGAATTCTGAAACGGTATTCCGTATGTAGTGTGTGGCGGGTCTTACAGTGTGTCCTTTTTTTGGTTAAAACTATTATTGTTTTTGTGTTTTATACTTACTATGCTTTATTGATATATGTTTTGTGTTATACTACATTTAATTTTAGAAAGCATACTTACTAATGTTAATATATTTATTACTAACCATTACTACAAAAAATTCTCTGAGAGACTAGAGACTCTTTTGGCTTTAATTTGGTAGTAAAAAAAAATTTCCAAATCAGCTGCATTTCCTCATATCGATATCCCATAAGGTATTATGGTAAGGGAATGACCGAAATAAAACTAGCTGTCTCGATCCCGTTGAGATTTCAATTTTTTTTGCAGTATAGGCTATAGGCCCACACAGAAACTTTGCGTCGAGAGTACTGCCAAAAAACAGTGGAATCAACAGGGCTTAGATTTTACCTATTAAAAACACATTGATATTCAGATTTTTGCATGTGGTGTTTCTATAAATTTGATTAAACCAATGCCCTAATTTTGTTATATCTTTATTCACTTCGACATATCTAAATGAATACCATTTATGCTTAAAAACCAATGAAGCGTAATAAGCAACGAATATTATATCACGATTAACTTCTTCAAGGCAAGGTAAGTCATTAATTTAGAGTGGAAATAGGAATTTGCCGTGCAAAGAGCCCTGAAATACACCTATTAATATAGGTGACCTGTAAGATCTTTTACCATTGATAATAATTTTCTGCGTTCTATTACTTATGAATGAAATAACTAGTCTAAGCGCTGTATGTTCTTGACACCATAGTTCTGTATTTTCTGATCAATGTTTCATGGTGAACGCAGGCGAAGGCCACAAAATATACCCGAAACATACTCTAAATTCTCCAATGCACAAAAATATGTTTAATAAACTCAACACCGGCATCAGTTGTCAGGTGAACCCACCAAAAAGCATATTGATTTTTTATGATGCAATTTATTTATTTTTGAAAATAACTACATTCGATCTAAAATTTTCTTGAAATTTATTCAATGTTGTTAATACAGAAAAAGTCCTAATTTGCCGGGGTCTAATGAAACAGATTTTAATAAATGTGTGACTTAGCTTTATGCTTGGAAAATTAATATTCTAATATGCCAAACTACGTATCATATTAAAAGTCGAAAGTAAAAATATTAGAAGTCAAGATTAGTAACAGGATATATGTAACACTTGTTAAAACTATCATATTGTATTAAATTGTAAATACTGTTCTGCTTCCGTTACACATATCGTTACATTTTACAACTTTACGTGCGTAACTTCCGATGCATTGTAAAATTTTAACGCCGCTAAAGAAGTAGCGTGCCAAACGTGGCAACTATACCACGAATAAAAAATAAAAATACATGTTTCTCGTGATAACATATGGATTTAAGACGTAGTACTTCGTCACTGACCGTATGAGGACGATCAAGGTCGCTTAGCGAGCCATGGAGATGTGAAATTTAGCGAAATTTGTGTATATTACCAGAGTAACTGACATTCAGTATTACGTGATGATGATTTTGTCAATTTTTCATAGGTATAATCAGTCTGAGCTGATGTTATCTCTATCAGTTGTCGGTAGTTAAAAACTGTAGCAATAGATTGTTAAAAACCTATTCTTTAAGTACATAAATATAGATAAATATATATAAATTTACGTAAATATATAAACAGCGTCGGAGAAACACCAACTCCTCCTAATCTAATCGAGTAATGCAGTGTCAATGGGTTTATCAGATCGGAAGACCAAAATAGCTGGAAAAATATTTGGGTTCGTTGTCGGGAGAAATAAATATTCAAAATAAAAAGTGTATTTTTGTAATTAAGTATTTTAAAATCAAAACGTACAAGTTATTTCACTTAATATTTAGGTTATCACATGTATTTTGCATTGAACTTTACTAGAGTCCACCAATTTAGATCCTTTAATAGAATATAGGCAAAATTTCAAATTCAATCAATTTACTTCAAAGCTCACTCTAATTACTACCTCTGCTACACGTTATCTTTTCGAGAAGCTGTTTGTCTGAAGATTTTGGATTTTGTCGGGAGTCTGGAGATTATTTAGAAAGCCGGGAGAATCCAGACTATCTGGCAACCCAACTCCTACTCAAAATCATCGATTTGTGTTTTTGTATAAACCTTGGCTCCGAGTTGAATCCTCGTTTAACCGCTAGGCCTGGCAGTCGACATTATAATCACTACTTGTAGCAATGATAATGATAAATGAGCGCAAAGACATGGTATCCAATGGTAAATGCTGGCGGTACAATATCCGCTCTTCCGCATCATGATATTCTGCATCATAAAAAACGTGTAGGTAGGTAGCGTATTTTTAGGAATTGCTTCAGTTATATAATTTTAGGGCGAGCAGGGGTGCGGTAGATGATATATTTCGTAACAAGATAAAATGGTTGTAAAAATGCGAACGGCAAGGCGAGACTACAGCCTACGTTGTGGAACTTTTATTCTGTATAGTAGAGGGGAAGTATTTCAGGGCGTGGAAACGTCGTAAAATATGTATTTTATTAATGCACTTTATATTGGTTTAGGGATCGAGCCTTGTTGAATTATAAGGCTTCATTTTAACTAGATATTATAGATTTTTAAAATCAGATAGGTATGTTTTGTGTTATATAAGAATCAAAAGCAAGAACGACACTTATACAGTTTAGGATCTCCTAATACATGTTACACATATCATTTTATTTATTTATACTTTATCAGATGATAGTAGTTCATATTACAGTGGACTTATAGACTTATATTCTCTTCAGGGTAACCATCAGGCTAAGCTAAGATAAACTTACAAATAGGCGGTGTAAAATCTCACTTATCAACATTTAACTACAATTGTTATCAAGGCAAAATATATATGATAAATATAATATACTTAATGATAATATAATTGCGCGAAATTTTGTGAATTGTATCCATTTCCTACAACATATTAATGGTAATTTACACCGTTGGCGGTAAAATAAACTCAAAGGTTTATTATACATATATGTAGATTGCAATTTGTCTTTCTAGTTTAGTTTACGCCTATATTTAGCGTAATTCAAGACTTCTCAACGATATTCTGGATTTTAATATGTCAATATTTACCGAGGGTCTTTGGTGACATTTAGCAAATTAAGAAAAAAATAGTTATTCAATACTTTAGTTGGTATAGCTCTTTATTGGGTAGCATGATAACTTGAATTTAAGCTAACATCCTCCCGCCAGAAAACACTAGTTATTCCTATTTTAAGATTTAGTGACTTTCATATACTGAGATTGAAACCTATCGCTCCAGCGGAAGCGGAGTAATTCATATTTCAGGATTTTTCTGGATTGAAGATTACTTATGATAGAATAATTCCAGAACTAAGTTAGCTTTTCGCTGTATCATAGTTTGGAGACTAATTAATGCCAATTACTTTTAAAATATCCAATATGTTTTTTTTTTCAAAATATTAAGGAATTGATTTAATAAAATTCATAATATTGTTGGGTAAGATTTCAGATTAGGTAGATAAAGGGTTGCCTATAATTATTATGTAAATCATTCGATTGGAGTGGTTTCTTATCTATTTTACTATTATTAAATTGCAGCGTTCGTAGAATTAATTTGTAGCAACCACCATAATTGCGAGCGTATTCATTTAAATTTACGGAATGGAGGCCATTGGTAAAAAAATCATCCAATATTGGTATTGGCTAGGTAATACGAGTAAGAGGAATTAAAAATACGATTGCAGCCGGAACTAAAGTGATGCCGCGTTATTTAATGATACTGATTAAAATTATTGAGTAAAAGTGGTTTTATTCCTCAGTACTTAATATTATATTTATAAATCGTATATAATATAATTACAATGTTAAATTCATTATTATAATTATATATTATACCTTTGAGCTCAACTTAAGCTTTTAATGAAAAAGTTTCGAATCAAGTTTACTACCGACGTTAATCAAGGCAAAATAAATATGTTTAATAGTGGAGGTTAAAAATATGTGTAACGGCATAGTTTCTGTAGATTAGATCCGTATGATAGAATAGAATCATATTTATTCAATATAGATTACATGTAATTCTTGACGAAAGTAATTTTTTACTTTTATCACTGGTTTGAAAAAACACCTCCACCCTATTAAGAACCAGCAACAAACCCAGCGGGACTTTTTTTAAAGCATAATTTACAATATAATATTTATACAATCACAGTTTATAGCTAGTTAAGAGCTTATTTGAATAATGTATACGTGTATTTATATAACTCATTTCACAAAGATATCTGAGCTAACTGTCCAACTAATCACAAGTGACATTTAAAGACCATGAACACATAGACTCGTGACGGATAGAAACATTACCGGCGCAAGTAGCTTACTGTAACGCTGCCAACTGCATTACCTAACGCAGCGTATTTAATTATTACGGATTTAACAGTCGTTTCTCTTTCGTTCTAAATGTTTATACATATATTTAATTGTAAAACATGTTATAAAATGTAAATTAATATTTCGAAAAGTCCCGGTGGCTACCTTGCTGATCTTTCCCAGGACAGTCTTTTGTCGAAACCGGTGATAATATAAATAGCTTTTAATAAAAGTAGCTTCAATAAAAGATAACATAAATAGCTTTCAAATAAAGTATATACGTCGCACAATAGGCTCAGTTCTCCTCTCATTTCTGAAAGGGTTAGCGCACTTCACATATTTTCGAAATCTTTTATTTATTTATTAGCCTTGCAAATTTCATTCGCAGTTAACAACTTCAATTTGGCATCAAACACCGTCACAAACTCAAGATCCACATTGTCTACATTTTTGTAGGTCCACCACTATACGCTTTACCGACAGTGTACTGAAGTCTTTCGGAAATCATTTACCACGAGCAAAGAGGTTACTTCTTTTAAAACTCCGAACATGTACTGGTAAATCCTCTAATGTTGCAGTTGTTTATGCGCGGCGATCGATACTTACCATCAGGTGAGTCGCATGCTCTTCTAACTATAAATTTAAATTTGAAATAAAAAAAATTGTAATTATGAAATGAATTTCAATCATCAGCCGGCAGCCTCTTTAGTCTAATCTGCAACACCGCTGGCAGGTGAGATTTTTATTTAATAAAAAATTTAATACATTACCCTGTACGCTCCAAACTAATTAAACCTCATAATTCTTTTTACATATTAGAATGGTGACAAACGAGCACACAGCCCACCTGATGGTAAGTGGTTGCTGTGGCCCATAGATATCTACATCTATCCTCGATTACGAATCAAAATGCAAATGCGTTGTCACCCGTGAGGATTAAGATGGAATGCCTCCTCTCCAGTAAAAAGGGTTTCCGATTCTCTACACTCACTATACGAAACACAGCAGCATTAAGCTACTATTTTACGCTGGTATTCTGTGAGAGCGTGGTCCTTCCCCATTACTATATTAGATGCAGTATGGCTGTACTACTGAACTTGGACCTCCCGTTGTAGACTGGATTAGCCTGCCACACGCTTGTCTAAAGAATTGACGTTGGCAGTACCAGACGTGTCGCAACATTATCGATTCTGCCTGTTGCTGGTCCGGATATATTGCCTTTTATGTAATTGAGATATATCTATTGCATTTTAAAGCATTTCCTATAGTTCCATACTACGACAACCAATTATTTTAAGGTTCACAGGCTCGCATTGAACGAATCGTATCAAACGGGAGTGCATTCAGTGTATTCGTGGCAATCGGATTACTGCCATTTTCATTCGGATTTCTTAACAATAGCATTCGGATTTTCGTAGAGGGCGGACGAGTGGAAACTAGGATTGGTGGGTGACCGAAGAAGAGAAAAGAATAAAGGCAAATAAAACATGTGAATAGATTACATATACAAAACGAGATCACGATATGGAAAATTACAGATAAATTCCAATTATTTTTTTAATTTCGAGAACACATTTCTTTTACAAAACTACCTCCCAGCATTATAAATTTAAGTTAACAAAACTAACTTAAAAAAGCTTTTCATTAGGATAGCGTAATTAAATTCTATTTAAAATCTCATTTTCTGAAAATTTTTGGGGCAGAGAGGACACAGTCGTGCAGCTGTTATTTGTGTTATATATATTATTTATATATTATAATATATTAGTATTATTATTATTTTTTTAGACGTGCATGTTTCCTTACGACGTTTTCCTTCACCATCGAGCACGTGATATAACAGCGTTTATAATTAGAATTACCAATTTCACAGAAAAAAACACACAAATGGCGTCTGACATGGGTTAGAACATTTTTTTATAGAACGAGCATGTAGCTCACCTGAATTCTTAAATAAGTGCTATTACCCTACGAAAAAAATAAAATAAATGTTGATTTGTTTCCATCACTTAGGATACCCATAGGATGACATTATATGGTTATTCTTACACCACGGACATACAGAAATAAAATACAGACGCCGGCAAATCATTCTACTCTTTGCTGACTCGACTTCACAGCGTCAGTAATTCATTATGATTAGTACATTACTAAGCCCACCTTACAAAAAATATTAACGATTTTTTTCCAGACGCGACGGCGACTCACAATAACGTGTATGAAAATCAAGATAGCGTGACTGGAGACAAGAATAACATATTACAATGCAATGACCTTGTTATAGAATAAGTCACAACGCAAGTCGTAAGTTCGTAAGCCGATCCAGACGAAGCATGAGGACGTGACTACATCGCGTTACGACGTATGAACGTGTTATTTTTATCAAATCACTCTTGTATTGTGCAGTTATCTGTTGATTTTTGTTATAGAATAAGTGTGACAAACGAGCATACAGTCCACTTGATGGTAAGTGGATGCTGTGGCCCATAGACATCTACATTTATCCACGATTAAGAATCAAAATGCAGAAGCATTTACACCAAAAAAAAAAAAGGTAAAAAAGGGTCTTCGTATATCTACACTCACCATACGAAACACAGCAGTACTAAGCTTCTGTGAGAGTGTGGTCCTTCCCCGGCGGAGCCGACTCATTCGTGCTACAACCATAATATAGCTGCAGCGTGGCCCCACCACGTAATTTATTTATTATGTTTTTATCTTCTTGAAGATCATTCTGTAGCTTATTCTATATGATTAAGTACAGATAATTTGCATGTTATCATTGATGTGCAATGTACTAGTAGTAGTCTCTTCTAGTACATAGAACATTACTTGAATGCATATGTGTTTGGTGCATGGTGAGTGGAGGACATGATACCGTTTTTACTGGAAACGAGACATTCTATCTTAGTCCCCAGGTGTGAGAACGTATCTTCATTTTAATTCTCAATCGAGGATAGATGTACGAGTAGATGACTATGGGTCACAACATCCAGTTACCATCAAGTGGACTGTGTGTTCGTTTGTCGCACTAAGTCTATAAAAAACCAATAAAATATCCTCATTGAAGCCCAAAAATAGAATGACGAGAGGGGCGAATATATTAAACTTTCGCTCGTATTCTTTGGATTTTCGCTTGTAATATCTAAACTGCACGGGTAACGTAACTAAAGTATTAAATATGAAGCACATGAACTGTCAAAAACTTGCCTACTAAGATGCTAAGTAAATGTAACGCGCAGGATGAAACTTAAGGTGAGTTATGGCTCTAAATCGCCGTAAATTTCACTAACAATAATTAATATTATTAACAAGACATTGAGATGATATATACATATCTACAGTTGGGGATAGTTGTAGGTGTGCATGGGCACCATCCCAATACCACCATACACGAATATGTGTGTCACTCTTAGGGCCTGCAATCACAGACGGTACGGCAGGTCAAAGGTTTTTTTCGTTGAATAAAGATTTTCCACGCTATATTAATAATCTTAGGACTGATATTTCTTTGTTTCAAGACGAATAGACTGAAAGGGCTCTCGTGAAACCGCAGCACACTGCTGCACGTAACGGCATTCCGAGGGATGCCGTGGCACGTCGCTGCATCACGTGAAACGTATAGGTTACTATATACAGACTGGTAACGGGGAGGAGAAATAAAAAAAATATTTACAAGTACGGAAGGACGCTAATGTGTTTTGTGCGATGAGATGATAAAATAAAAAATAATTGTATCGTGCAGCAACTTGTTATTATAATTACTGTGTATTACGAGTATTGATTGTTAATTATGAAATTTTCTGTAATAAGTCCGAAGAAATAGAATTTGAAATAATTGAACCTTAAAATGTAACGCGTAGGAAGTAGGTAGGAGTAATGGAATTTTAACCGATTTTAATCAAATTTGCACACTGTATGCAGTTTGGTCCAACTTGAGAGATAGGGTAGGTTTTTTTGCCCATGTGTGACCCACAATTTTTTTGCTAATTTAAGGATTTTTTATAGGACATGACAAAGGGTCGTCGAACAGGACAGAACAACGTCTGCCTGGCAAGCTAGTTATGTATAAAAATTAAGTGTCAGTTTGTTTGTCCGCGATGGACTCCTAAAGTACAGAACTGATTTCAATGAAATTTTGCACACTGTATCCAGTTTTTCCAACTTGAGAAATAGGGTGGTTTTTAACCTGATAAGTAACCCTTAATTTTATATTGTGAATTTAAAGGTTTTTTTTACAGGAAAGTCATCGGAAAGGGCAGAACAACGTCTGCCTGGCCAGCTAGTATTATATATATATATATTATTTCTTTAAAAAAAAACAATATTAACAATGCTATAGACATTACTAATATTCCCCTTAACCACTCGTGGTAAGCTTAAATTGCTTGTTGAAATAATACTAGTTTTTACGGAATTTATCGCGTATATTTAACTTTTTTAAATACCCGACGTTTCGAGCGCTTTACAGCACTCATGGTCACGGGCAGGACTGAGATGTTCAACGTCCATATGTCATAGTTAACCGCGGTTAAAATTTAACTTTTGTTCCGATCTATGCAGTATGAACTTATGGTGTCTTGAAGTCTTGCAGTTGTATGCTTGGGTTGGGATTTAATTTTATTTATTATAGGATCCCAAGCAGATGGTAGCACCCAGCCATCTTCTCTATTGAAATTAGGATGTTTTTTAATTTCAATAGCCTCGCGAATCATCCTTGGAAGGAATCGGTGTTCTTTAGCGAGGATCTGCGGTCTATCAAATCTGATGTAGTGACGGGGGCGATCCTGTACGTGTTCACAGACTGTAGACTTCCCGGAGCGTCGATTCTTCACATCAGCTATATGTTCTTTAACGCGGGTTTTTATTGATCTTTTAGTTTGTCCTATGCACGAGGGATCTGTGACAGTAAACACCTGGCTGCAGAGCTCCACCATGTCAAGCAAGTTTTGCATGACAACAAGCTTCGAGTCCCGCGCCTACGTCACAGTGAACGAGTGAAGCCGGCCACAGTCGAGCGTGTACCTGCTTTACTGCTGTAACCATATGTTAGAGGAGTCACTGACAAGATTGGCTACATCTTGAAGCGCGCTTCCATCAAAACATACTTCAAGCCGCTGAAGAAGATTGGTCAGTTTTTACCATCGGTCAAGTGTAATGTCCCTCTGCAAGATGCAGGAGTGTACAAGCTTGATTGTGAATGTGGTCTCTCTTACACAGGACAAACTAAAAGATCAATAAAAACCCGCGTTAAAGGACATATAGCTGATGTGAAGAATCGACGCTCCGGGAAGTCTACAGTCGTTGAACACGTACAGGATCGCCCCCGTCACTACATCAGATTTGATAGACTGCAGATCCTCGCTAAAGAACACCGATTCCTTCCAAGGATGATTCGCGAGGCTATTGAAATCAAAAAACATCCTAATTTCAATAGAGAAGATGGCTGGGTGCTACCATCTACTTGGGATCCTATAATAAATAAAATTAAATCCCAACCCAAGCATACAACTGCAAGACTTCAAGACACCATAAGTTCATACTGCAGATCGGAACAAAAGTTAAATTTTAACCGCGGTTAACTATGATATATGGACGTTGAACATCTCAGTCCTGCCCGTGACCATGAGTGCTGTAAAGCGTTCGAAACGTCGGGTATTTAAAAAAGTTAAATATACGCGATAAATTCCGTAAAAACTAGTATTATTTCAATGTGTAGTGTTCGCGTAAATATAAGAAATCATTATAAATTGCTTGTGTTACGAATGGTTCACGCCAGCAGTTGAATGGCGGATTCGAGCCCACGACCTCTTTGAGTTCGCGGTCCGCGCCCTGCCATTAGACTACTGTCCCATTTTTATGTGCGACTTAGGTATAATAAAAAAATATGCTAACAGTATTCCTTGTATATTAGCTTGTCGTAAAAGACAACTAGTGGAATGTTAGGTTTGTAATATTTTTTTATACATTTAATCCTTTTTTTATAGAATAAGGGTGACAAACGAGTACACAGTCTACATAACATCCTACATCCTACATCTACATCCTATCCTCGATTAAGAATCAAAACGCGGATGCGTTGTTACTCCTGGGGACTAAGATGGAATGCCGAGTAAAAAAGGGTCTCCGGATCTCTACACTCACCATACGAAACACATCAGTATTAAGCTGCTATTTTACACTGGTATTCTATTACAGCGTGGTCCCCCGATCGAGCCGACCCATTTGGGCTACAACCACAATGTAGCTGCAGCGTGGCTCTATCACGTATAACTCTTTATTGGTAACACCTTAATAAATAGGGTAAAAAGGGCGCACTTAATATCTATCGGAATTCTCCGCCACTCAACCCCTGAAGTGATGAGATTTTGTGGCAGGTATTATTTATACATACACACATACTATGATATACATATAATATACATAACCTTTAGATATAGTGTTTGTAAATATATAAACAAAATATGCACGATATATATATATATACATACACACATATATATATATATATATATATTAAAGTTGCCAATAATAAAACATCTAAGTATATCAAAGTATATCATCATCATTCTTAACGTCCAACGTCGCTTCGTTTCAAAAATAAATCATGAACCATATTGTTAAAACAAGCCTTACTTTATGTAGCCGATGGGACAGCCACCTATTATTTCTTTTACAATTTTCCGTCTATATCCATTTTAACACCTTGACTTTTAAAAAGTTTAATTCTTTTTTATCATTAACTCTTAGATGGAATATCACGAGTTCAAGTCAACAACAAGATTGTCATCTAAATTTAAAAAAAAATTCATCCCGTTTTTATGGAGCGATTTATATGGAGATTTGAAATATCACCAATTTAATATAATACAAATAATTAAAATCAGCTTGACCGTTTTCGAGAAATCGGTGAACATAAAACAACAAATGCACATGCAATGAACTTTCTCGTTTTGTAACTTGGTTAAAACATATGACAGTAACTTCACAAATAAAATGGAAAGCCATGTAGTCGATCATGTCTTTGTTTCTTAATTTGTAAGCAGACGTGTTTTGACAATCGCGACGGTGAACGAATAACAAACAAATTATTTCGCAACACCCTTGTACTTAAATTCAAGAAGATAAAGGCATAAAAATTCCTTAGTAACGTGTGCTGCATAACGTCCTAATAAAATTGTAAGTAAAACTTGTACAAGAACAATGCTTAGCTCGTTTAAAGTGCAAAGAGAAATGCCGCCTCGAGCTGAAATAACTTCTGGTACAATTCATATAGCACTAGCTCAGTTTTGCTTTATTTTGTTTATAATGTGCACGTTTAAATTTTATGAAGCGTGTACATGGAAGGAAAATGTTTAAGGTTTTAAATATGTTGGTACTTGGTTAATAAGGGTTTAAATATGTAAATTTTCTATCTAAATTTATCTATCGAATTAGTTACGTGGAATCAATTATTTCTACCGTAAACTAAAATAAAAAACACACATATGTTATTTCTATTAAGCATGCTTACTAGTAAACGCATTTGTTATAGAATTAGGGTGCCAAACGAGCATACAGTCAACCTGATGGTAAGTGGATGCTGTGGCCCATAGACTTCTACATCTATCATCAAATAAAATGAAAAAAAAAGCTATAATTTACAAGTGCATCATTTAAATCAGTTTCTCAAAAGAAAATTTTATTTTGAACAAAACTATATATACAAATTTCATCGCGCTTAATTAACTTATTTTAACTTATTTTTAATTCCCAAAATTTCGGGTGCTTTGCAGCACCCATGGTCACGGCGGGGACTGAGACGTTTGACGTCCCAATGTCATAGTCCGGCTACCTTCAGTGAATATTAATTTCTGGTCCGATCTACGCAGAACGAGCTTACAGTATTTCGAAGCTTTGCAGTGGTATGTTTGGGTTTCGATTTAATTTTGTTAGTTATAGGATCCTAACCAGATGGCAGCACCCATCCATCTTCTTTATTGAAATTAGGATGTTTTTTAATGTATATATTTTATATATATTTTATATATATAGCCTCGCGTATCGTCCTTGGTAGTAATCGGTGTTCTTTTGCGAGGATTTGTGGTTTATCAAATCTGATGTAATGGTGGTGATGTTCACAGACTGCAGACTTCCCGGGGCGTCGGTGCTTCACGTCAGCTGTATGTTTTTTCGCGCGGGTTTTTATAGATCTTTTTCTTTGACTTATGTAAGAGAGACCTCATTCACAATCTAGCCTGCACACTCCTGTATCAAATAAGCTAGATTGTGAATGTGGTTTTTCTTACATAGGTGTAACTGATAATAAGGAAGCACAAAGTGTATTGTAGGAAAGACAGGTACCGGCAAATTATTGCACTCCTATCTTGTACGAGTTACGAGAGAGGAAGCAAGCTTTTCAAAAATTTGGCTTGAATGCGAGGAATAAAAAAGTATATAGTATAATAAAAAAGTATGTAGTTTATATACGTGGTAGAGTCATACTGAAGCTATTTTATGATTGTAGGATGAATGGGTCGGCTCGACTGGGGAAGGACCACGCTCTCACAGCATACCAGCGTAAATTAGCAGCTTCATACTGCTGTGTTTCGTATGGTGAGTGTAGAGAACTGGAGACCCTTTTTACTGGAAAGGAGGCATTCTATCTTAGTCCTTATGGGTGAAAACGCATCTCCCTTTTTTCCTAATCGAGGAGAGATGTAGATGTCTATGGGCCACAGCAACCACTTACCATCAGATGTAATAAAAATATGGAATGGGTTGGCTCGACCGGGGAAGGACCATGCTCTCACAGCATACCAGCGTAAATTAGCAGCTTCATACTGCTGTGTTTCGTATGGTGAGTGTAGAGAACTGGAGACCCTTTTTACTGGAAACGAGGCGTTCCATCTTAGTCCTTACGGAGACAACGTATCTGCATTTTGATTCATAATCGAGGATAGATGTAGATATCTATGGGCCACAGCAACAACTTACCATCAGTTGGACTGTGTCCTTGTTTGTCACCCTATCCTTTAAAAAACCTACTGGTTGTTCGATAGTGGAAAGGGGTATTAGGAATCGTCACCAAGGTTTTCTTTATTATTAATATTTATTGGAAGGCAGAGATTTATTACAGTAGCACATTGCTATAACCTTGTTCGTAATAGTTTTGTTTTGTTTGTTTTTCTTTGGCTTTTCCTGGAATGGATTTATAAGATAATCATTTTTTAATCCTTTTTTCTTTCAAGAAAAAGACTGCATGTATTTCGAATAAAGCCTAAAGTATATCGTATGCCTAGATCCCTTCTGGTATTCTTTAACATCTGTTCGTAAAGTTTCATCACAATTGGCTTAGCTTTTCCGAAGATTAGCCCGGTTAGAAAAACAAACAGACAGGTGCACAAACAGAGAGGTAGACAAACAAATAAAATGCTTAAAAGTGGTTGTTTATGTTTTAGTATCACGCAAACATTCTTGAACTTATTAGAAGCTACTTGTTTGTGAATGTGGTATCTCTTACATTGGACAAACTAAAAGATCAATTAAAACCCGCGTTAAAGACCATAATATAGCTGATGTGAAAAGTCGACGCTCCGGAGCGTCTGCGGTTTGTGAACACGTATAGGATCGCCCCCGTCACTGCATCAGATTCGATAGACCACAAATCCTCGTTAAAGAACACCGATTCCTTACAAGGATGATTCGCGAGGCTATTGAAATCAATAATCATCCTAATTTCTATAGAGAAGATGGCTGTGTGGGATCCTATAATTAATAAAATTAAATCCCAACCAAAGCATGCAACTGCAAGACTTCAAGATACCATAAGTTCATACTGTGTAGATCGGAACAAAAATTAATAATTTTTATCTGTGGGCAAGCGCGGTTAGCTACGACATCGGGACGTCGAACACCTCAGCCCCACCCCGTGACCATGGGTGCTGTAATACATACATACATAATTAAGTTTACATGGAACCCTCGGGGTGCAAGTATATTTTTTATTTATGATCGACAATTTCTCGGAAACAGTTGCATCGATTTAAATTATTCCCTTTTTAAATTAAATATGTTATATTTTAGGGATGGTCGTATGCAAATTTAAAGAATCAAACTCATCACTAAGAGTGGAATAATAGAAGGTGAAAATGTTATCTTGAATTTGTTATCTTTTTTAGAACACTCAAAGGAGTCTTATTTTTTATCGGAGAGGGGGCAAACGAGCGTACGGGTCACCTGATGTTTAGTGACTCCCGCCGCAAATGAACAGCTGCAACACCAGGGGGATCGCAAGTGCGTTGCCAGCCTTTTAGAAAGAAGTAAGCTTTTTCTTGAAGGTCCCTAAGTAGTATCGTCCGAAAAAATCGCTGGTGGTGAAGTATTCCACGGAGAGGTCGTACGCGGAAGAAAACTCCTAGTGAAACGTACAGTGGTGAACCGCCAAGCATCCAGATGGAGTGGATGGTATCGGGAGTGTTCCCGCGATGTGCGTTCATAAAATTTGGCGGCTGGGATTAATCCGGAGTAAAAAGAAACCAACTTCAATGTGTCATGAAGTGGCGGTGTAAGAATATCTGCTACACCATATGATCACGTGGATATCGAGACGAGAGAGAGAAATTGAAACAGGTGATGGACAACATCAAAAAGTAGAATATTTAATAAAATATGATAATAATTTCCACACAATAGCTTCTAAAGCCGGAGCCTTACTTGTTATTCTTCGATGCAGTATATCTTAGCACAGACTTCTGATGATAATACATTACGTGGAAATGATTTCTGATTTTTTTTTGTTTTTCAAGTCAGTTTTAATTTCATTAAAATTTTAATTGTTGCATAATATGTTTAATGGTAGTATAAATATGTAATAAGTTATTGCATAAAATACCAATTATTAGTTTTGAAACCTAATAGAGGCGCACTCGCACAAAATATCAACGTAAAAAGCAGCATAATGAAGTTGTTTCGTGTTGTTGAAGTAAAACTTCTTTACGCACGACGAGGCGAACGGGAGTTGAGTGGGAGTATATATATATATATATATATATATATATGTATATATATATATAATAAATTGTTATAAGTGTGTTTTTTTAAAATATGTATACTTTCAGAAGTGATGGAAGATGTGATTTAGATGTGAATAGGCGTGTCGCTGCCGGAAACAAAGTCAATGGTGCCCTGAATGCATTAGTCAAAAGGCAAGCCGTGGTGAAGAGTGCACGCCTTGCAATACATAACGCAGTGTTGGTACCGATTTTGTTATAAGGCAGCGAAACCTGGGTATGCCAGAAGAAGCATAAAAGCAAGTTGAATGCAGTGGAGATGCGATCTCTTCGTAAAATGTGTGGCGTTACCATAGCCGACCGAAAGCGAAATGAAGAGATTCGCAATATGGCAGGATTGAAAGATGACCTTATCACAAAAATTGATAGGGGCGTACTCCTATGGTTTGGGCACGTTGAACGAATGAGTGAAGACCGAATGGTGAAGAAAATATATAGAGCGAAAGTAAATATTAAAAGGTGTCGAGGTAGACCGAGACTAACTTTCGAAGACCATGTGAGCAAATTGCTCGAAGAGGGGGAGGGTCAAGAGTACTCGGATACCTAGACGTGCATGTATGAAGAAGCTAATGAACCTGAAAGAAGCGAAAGAGGTATGTAAGGATCGTGACACTTGGCGATCTGTTCTCTCTGGCTACCCCGTTAGGGATTGTGCGTGACGATAAGTAAGTAAAAAAGTAAGTGTTTTTTTAAATATATATAAGTAAAGTATGTATTTCCATAAGTGTTGGAACCTGTGATTAGTGTAATAAGTTAAGTTTATTCTATTCCACCTAAGTCTCTGGCGTTTACTGAAAATCAGTAGTTGTAGTTACCACTATAATATGATTCCTATAACATTTCTGCTGAGTAGACGCCTTTTTAGTTCATTGCTTTAAATAATTATGTTATGTTAATTTGTGTGTATGTTTGGACCTAAATAAATTATATTATTATTATTATTATTATATACAGATGGAACTAAAGAAGTTTTACTTCAGTCGTGTGGTCATAAGCACTCTCGTTTTTTTTTGTTTTACATCATGTACTTACCACCAGGTGTGTGCTCTTATCTCAATCTTAATAACTACATCTTATTTAATTTCGACCACCTTAATTTGAAATTTAAATTTGCTTTTAATTTAAATTATTGTGAAATATATTTATTTAATACTAGGGATCCGCCCCGGCTTCGCACCTGTGATTTCTTAATTCAACGGCGTCACCTACCGGATCCAGATATGAACAAAACCGTTTAGGGACTTATTCAAACACAAAAAAAATTCAGCAAAATCGTTCGAGCCGTTTTTAAGTTTTAACGAGACTAAAGGTCAGCAATTGATTTTATAGGTACAACGTTATATTCCAATAACCGGCCGATTCAGAAAAGGTGGTATAAGCGAATGGTGAAAAAAAAAAACAGAAAAAAACGCATTTTGTTCTTTTTATCTTTTATATTCAAAATGTGTGAAAATGCATTATTTTTAATTTTTGTTAGGAGCGTCCCACACGTATCACACTTTGCAGTCATTATCGACTGCGTGAGTGATACTGGCAACAACGCAACCACGACGCAACCACGACGCAACCACACGGAACTACCGGCCGCTACTAACAACAACACAACGACATCGACATTTTCTCACAACCCCAACGCAACTGCACAAAGCTGCAGTGAGAGTATTCGCACGTGACCACATTTTGTCGCTGCGCTGTGGTGTGTTTGTGGTACGTGTGTGCCGACCCTAATTCATAAATATGTAGCGCCTTCTATTTTATTAGTACGCACACATTCGTGAGGGAGTGTTGATTTCGGAAGCAGTCGGTAGCGTTCGGCCAGTTCGGCGCTCGCGCTTGATTACTGATGTAGTTTCCCCACCCTTTCCCTTCCGTAAGCCGTTACACTTCTCATTTACGCGTATTTAAAAAAAGTGAAATACGTTAGTATTAATATTTTGAATTTAATATATACAGATTTCTATGGAAATGGCAGAATATGTAAGAAGCTATAAAATAAAGAATAGGAATGTAGTACAATATTCATAGACATAAATAAATATTATGTATCCTTAGAAATAAATAAATAAATTAGTGTGACTAACTTCTGAGGTGTTTTGGAATGATGGAAGACTCCAGTTCGCTGCTCTAGCAAGTGTTGTAAGTATAAAAACCCTCCAATAATTTTATTGATCAAAGATTTAGGTTATTTTATTAAGAAAACATTTTAAACGACGAGCTAGTGGTAAATCAGCATTTAAATTTGCGAGATACAATTTCAGTGGTGCCGTAGGGGATTATCATTTAGAACGATTGAGTGCTCCTGGGTTGGTATCACTCGTAAAAAATTGAATATTACTATTGCAGCCGATATCTTTCTATCTTTATCTCTCTAATTCACAGTTGGTTATAAGCGTTATCAAGAATGCTGCATCTGCTAGGTAAACTTACTTTTTATAGAATATGGGTGACAAACAAGCACACTGTCCACTAATGGTAAGTGGATGCTGTAGCCTATAGATCATCTAATCTCCATTAAGAATCAAAGTTAATGTAAAAGCGTCGTCACACCTGAGGACTAAGATGAATGGTTTCTAGTAAAAAGAATCTCCGATCACTCTCCCCATACGAAACAGCAAAATTTAAATCCTATTTTAAGCTTATATTCAGTGAGAGCGTGGTCTTTTCCTGGACGAACCGTCCCATCATGCTACAACCATAATATAGCAGCGGCATGGCTCTACCACGTGTTAACTTGAAATTCTTGACTCACCATGCTGAGAAGGCGGGTTCATCATCTAGTCGCACCTACCATGCGCTTGAAATAGTTTCACCAGTATTTACCATAGATGGCGTTGGTTTGATTAAAAATTGTCACCTCACTTTATCCTCAGGTTTATACTAAAACATATATATATATATATATATATATATATATATATATATATATATATATATAAGGCTGACTGGTAATTGCATTGCTGGGATCAAACGGTTGCTTTAGTATATTCATAATCATATCTAGTTTTTTATAGAAACCCAGAGCACAGAGTCGGTTCGGTTCTTTACTCATGTGCCCAGACCCTCGTTTGTTAGTTAGCGGCGAGGCTACTGACCAACATACCCTGCAAGTAGCACTTCGATATTTTTTTAAATATTTTTCAGTCGTAGAAATTCATTCTAAAGAAGTATCAAAACAGTGTACACAACAAAAAAAAATAAGAGTACACTCGTTTTTTTTTTGTTTTACATCATGTACTTACCACCAGGTATGTGCTCTTATCTCACTCTTAATAATTAAATCTTATTTAATTTCTATTTGTGTGTGTACTCTTATTTTTTTGTTTTCCTCGCGAGATCGACAAAATTCACATTTCAAACTCCTTTGAAGCTTTATTGCATTGTGGACGTTAAATAGACGTAATGGAATCAAGATTTGAGCTCACTGAACTGTAATCTTTAGTATCATGTTTTAAGTTCTCGATTTGTTACATAGTAAAGTTGTTTTCGTGACTTAAAAACAAACACATAAATTTCAATGCGATAACAAGTTATACTTTTCGAATATTTTGTTATAGGAAGTAGTTTGAGTTTTTGTTATGAATCGTATTGCTGTAAATGGAAATACAATAATAACAATAATTCTACGAGAAGTGATAGAATTTGGTGTAGTTTTATAATAACAACGTATTAATGAAAAGAAATAGAGACATGGACTAAGCTGAGTTTTGTTATTATTGGCGTATCTATATAGTTTTCTCATCTGGTTGGGTTCTATAAATATATAATTATAAATGAAAATGAAATGATAAATAAATACATGAATATCAATAAAATAAAATAAATACAAAAATCACATACATAAATAAAAGCCCAACCAGGTGGAAATCCTCGGTAGGGGAGACCAAACGGCCGAAGGTTAGGGGGAAAGGGAAAGAAACCGGCGGACGATGCGAGGGGTATCTATATAATTATTACTATTAATATTAATAGACACAATTACGCTCGGGCGTTTGGTCTCTCCCGCCGAGGGTTTCCGTCTGGATGGGCTTTATCTATTTATTTAACTGTTATATTAGATATAGTATTTAGTGGATGAGAACATAATAGGAATAACCCATTATAATAATAGACTGAATTTCTGTCACGTAGGCTTGTCTCAACGGAGACGAGCCACGTGCAGCACAGGATTATACATGCGCACTCTCTATAGATTGCGTCTCTCAAGAGATTGTCATTCCAGTTGTGTTGTAAAATGAATTTTATTTCATGTGTAATAATAAACTTTCAAATTCTATTGTAAGTATAATATATTGGAAAACTTAGAATTCGATTAAATAATAAAAACGTTTTAGTCGATGTAAGCTCCTTGCATTCAAAACCTTCTTGCATTCAATGCTAGGGAAATTTACGTGGTTGTATCATAAACAATAATGGAGCGTATTATGCATTTTATATATATATATATATATACGTAGGCGGTCCCATAATGAATTGGCCTAACTATGAACCAATTAAGGAAATGAAACGAAACCAATTTTATTTTTCAATATAATCACCATGAATACTAACACACTTCTGACATCTGTGAATCAACATCTCTAAACCTTTATAAAAATAATCACATTTTTTATCCTCAAAATGACTGAAGACGGCCGCCTGCAACTCTTCATCGCTTGAAAATTTTCTTCTTCTTAAGTCCCGCTTTAAATTTGGAAATAAATAATAGTCGGACGGGGCCATGTCTGGACTGTAAGGTGGATCTTGAACTTCTGTGAACCCGCATTGACGAACTGCATCCTTCGAAACACCAGCGGTATGAACAGGGGCGTTGTCATGGAGCAACAGGACACCTTTAGACAGCTTGCCTCTTCGTTTTTCCTTTATCTTGTCACGTAATTTATATATTAAAGAGCATAATATTCGCTGTTCACGATTGTTTTACGTTCTTTAAAATCCACCATCAAAATGCCTTGAAAATCCCAAAATATTGTGCACATCAGTTTTTTAGTCGATTGTTGCACCTTTGCCTTTCTAGGGGGCTTTTCACCCTTATAACGCCATTCCATTGACTCGCGCTTGCTTTGTGGATCATAATACAAGATCATAGTTTCATCACCAGTCACTAGCCGCTCGATCACAGTCTTTGGATTTTCGCCACAAAGATCCAAAAACTCCGAAGCGCAGCGCACTCCTTCCTGTCTCTGTACCGCTGAAAGAAGTTTCGGTACCCATCTTGCACTCACTTTTTTCATGTGAAGATGTTCATGGATCGCGCGAAGAACGGCACTCTTAGAGAGCCCAAGCCTTGCTGCAATTTCTCTAATCTTCAAATGGCGGTCATTCAGAACCTCCTCTTCGATAAGAGCAATCGTTTCGGGAGTGAGCACTTCCACAGGTCAACCGTCGTGGCCAAAGTCTTCGACGGTTTCTCTCCCGAGGCGAAACTCTTTCACCCAATTTTTCACTGTGCTATAGGAGGGGGCAGACTCCTTATACACGCCATCTAATCGTTCTTTTATTTGGGCAGGGGATAAAACTTCTTTAAACAGAAACTTTATGACACGTCGATACTCAGTTTTCGACATTTTGAAAAAATACGCGACTCTCGTTATTCAAATGCCTGTTAAACTAAGACTAAGCATTTCATGTCGATGCATGTTTCTTATATTAAGTGCACGATAAATGTACTATTTAATGCAACACAACATGTAGCGACATGTCGCGTTGAACTATATCAGGCCAGTTCATTATGGGACCGCCTGGTATATATATATATATATATATATATATATATATATATATATATATAAAGCTTTCTTGAAAAAAAAATCACACTGATTTGTTTTTGATTCAATTTTGAAACGAGCACGACAACGATATACTTATATATATATATATATATATATATATATATATATATATATATATATATATATATATCGCATCACAGCATAGTATTTTGTATACTGCACGAATGGGTCGATTTAATCACGGGACTATCCTCTCACAAAATACCAACGTTAAATAGTATCATAACACAGCTATTGTATTTTGTATGTCACCAACTAGATTCTAGACAACTACGACCAACAAAGAAAGGTAAACGGACGCTGAGTACATTTGAAATGCTCAACTTCTTGACACACTCACGCACATATCTTTGTCCTTTCTTTCTTTAATAGCTCGTAATAGTTAACTGCTGATTGCATAAACGTGCATCCAATAGAGGATTTTAGTATTGTTGGATTATTTTTTTAAATATATTTATCAGATCAGAAAAATTACATACAGATATAGGTCTAATTAACACCATAAAACCACGGAGGTTTTACTCGATGCTGAATAATTAAGTTTAAGTCAGCATATTATGTACAAAACATAGTCTAAGAAAGTATTTAGGTATGTGAGTAGGTAGTACGTATAGTAAGAATATAAAAGCTAAGAAGGTAAGTTAACAACTTAGTTGAAGTCGGTAGTGGCATGGTAAATGTAATAACTAGGCAGGTAGGTACGTTATGATTAAGTAAGTAGATACAGTATGTAATTATAATTTAGATAGGAAAAAGCTTTTGGTTTAGTTTTAATGTTTTGTTGTGATACTTTTACTTCGCGTACAACGAAAGGTAAGTTATTTATGAAATGCGGTACTCGATAAACGGTCGTCCGCTACCTGTAACCCGTAAACATTATTAGCAGTGATATGCCGGAGTCGATTTTGTGCCATAGCGCGTGTTTGTACAGAATGTTCTATATATGACTTTATACTATCGCAAAAAAAATAATTGTGCAAATATCGTGCGTGATTGCACATTATTCCAAAAACTTGAGCATGATTTAAGCGTCACTTAAAATGTACGCCACCCTCCGTCCATCTTTCTTTGTTGGTCTGAGATGGAAACGAGATATTCCATTTTATGTCATGAGTGATCTGCAGAAACAGAAACATTTTCATTCAAAATGGATTATAAATAATACTTATTGAAAGTGACTTTTTTCATTATGACTAGTTCGCAAAAAAAAAAAACCGCTGCTCTGGGAAGAACCAGCAAGAAATCCAGCGGGACTATTTTTTTTAAATAAGAGCATACAATAATATATGTTACATTTAACAACACAAAACAAAGTAGAAATAGCTTGGTAGTGATCGCCATTCCCAGGGGTAATTATCATCCATTAATTCCTTAATATTATAATAACCCTAAATGTTTAATCGGTCATAAAAGTTAGTATTAATAGGCTACGGCATCTACTTACTATCGGTGGCCTGTGGACTTGTCAATTTGTTTTATGAAAAAATATGCACGCTATATACCAAATTGTGGGGAGGTACTACATTTGAAAAGGGATATAGTTCATTTTGCTCAGCTTTGTTAATGATAACAATAATCATTTTAATTCTCATCACATTAAATAAATAATCTCGATTTTTGACAAAAAATAGGCACACATTAATGTGACAGGCTGGTGCCTAAAGTAGGCGATACACCTGTGTTTCAGGTCATCAGGTGAAATCTTGGAAACATATAATAATACTGACACATGATATAATATATTTAGTGGTAAGTAATGTTATAAGTATTTAATAAATTTATCTTGATGGAACTTAATGATTTCTTTAATTTACGCGAACACTACACATTGAATAAAACTATTATTTACGGATTTTATCGCGTTTAATTCAACTTTAATTTATTTTTATTATCCCGACGTTTCGTGTGCTTTACAGTACGTGGCAGGACACCACCAATAGTTTTATTCAATTTGATGGAACTTGTTTGTGTGTGTGTGTGTGTGTGTGTGTGTGTGTGTGTGTGTGTGTGTGTGTGTGTGTGTGTGTGTGTGTGTGCGTGTGTGCGTGTGTGTGTGTGTGTGTGTGTGTGTGTGTGTGTGTGTGCGTGTGTGCGTGTGTGCGTGTGTGCGCGTGTGTGCGTGTGTGTGTGTGTGCGTGTGTGCGTGTGTGCGTGTGTGTGTGTGTGTGTGTGTGTGTGTGTGTGTGTGTGTGTGTGTGTGTGTGTGTGTGTGTGTGTGTGTGTGTGTGTGTGTGTGTGTGTGTGTGTGTGTGTGTGTGTGTGTGTGTGTGTGTGTGTGTGTGTGTGTGTGTGTGTGTGTGTGTGTGTGTGTGTGTGTGTGTGTGTGTGTGTGTGTGTGTGTGTGTGTGTGTGTGTGTGTGTGTGTGTGTGTGTGTGTGTGTGTGTGTGTGTGTGTGTGTGTGTGTGTGTGTGTGTGTGTGTGTGTGTGTGTGTGTGTGTGTGTGTGTGTGTGTGTGTGTGTGTGTGTGTGTGTGTGTGTGTGTGTGTGTGTGTGTGTGTGTGTGTGTGTGTGTGTGTGTGTGTGTGTGTGTGTGTGTGTGTGTGTGTGTGTGTGTGTGTGTGTGTGTGTGTGTGTGAATCAGCATCAGCATGGTAGCATAAGTACGAGCTTGCTAGTGGACACCATATATACACAAATAGATTGCATTGTTTTTTGAAAGCTAAAATTCTATTTTATGTCATTAATATTTTATAAATTAAATAAATCTCTGCAAAAAATTGTATCAACAATTTTGTTCATTAAAAATTACCACTTACAGTAACACTGTCAGGAATGGGTTATGTCGACACATACCCCGCGTAGCATGCAGACCTACCTTTGCTCCAACGTTTCGCTGCCCGCTGCACAATAAAAGTAATTCTTCGAAAATAGTTTGCGCCATTTTATACCAAAGCTTATTTTCATGTTTTTTTTTTTGTTTATAATATCTGAATTATTTTAGAAAATTCAAATTATTACACCATTTATATTAAATTAAGTATTTCGAGCTCATGGTTTTTTTTTCAAACACTTATAATTAATGATAAAACAATTTATTGTAGTTAATATGTATGCTTATGTGGAGCCTACCAACTAGCTAGTGTTATCTATTAGGTATGGATGGAAACAGTTTGTGTTAAGTAAACCCATTCTCACAAACCTTTAATAACTGTGTTTAATTATTTACATTTAAACAAATAAAATGTCTATCAAATCTTACACGACAACAATACCACCTGTCAGTTACAGATTTCAAAATTATTTTTTTTGATACTAAACTAATATGTATTTTACCTAAATATTAGTAATTTTGGTTCATAAATAAAGATTTTTTTTAAAACTTCAATACGGCGGCAACTATCAGTTCCTAATCCTATATCTATACCCTATGAATCCTATCCTATATCCTATGAACTGTCGCTTCGACAAAACAAATAAATTGTGTGAATATGATATTATCATGTCGATAAGTTATGTGATCACTTACAGACGCACAAACGACTAGTAGCTGGCGCGGCAGAAGTCTACTATTTACGGTGGGTAATTAATTTCCGTGCTTGCTCTGGACTTTTAACTGTGTCTCTTTTTTTCTTCTCTATGTATAGTCATCATCATCATTATTCATTACAGCCCTTCACAAGTCCACTGCTGAACATAGGCCTCCCCCAAGTAATGCCACAAAGCACGATCCTGAGCCACCATCCATCGACTTCCTGCATATTTTACCAGGTCGTCACTCCATCTAGTGGGGGGTCGCCCTACACTACGCCTACCGGTACGAGGCTGCCACTCGAGAACCTTTCTTCCCCATCGGTTATCGGTTCTTCGAGCTATATGGCCGGGCCATTGCCACTTCAGCTTACTAATCCGTTGGGCTATGTCGGTCACTCTGGTTTTACTGCGGATATCCTCATTTCTGAGTCTATGACGCAGAGAAACTCCGAGCATAGCCCTCTCCATAGCTCGCTGAGCGACCTTGAGTGTCCTCATACGGCCAGCAGTGAAGGACCACGTCTCAGATCCGTAAGTCATCACTGGCAACACGCACTGGTTATACACTTTAGTTTTCAGAGATTGATGTATACCTGACGAGAAGATGTGTCGTTATTTCTCGAACGACGCCCAGCCGAGTTGAATCCGTCGATTGACCTCTCGGTCGAAGTTGGACTTACCTAGTCGGACTATTTGTCCCAGGTAAACGTACTCGTCAACAACTTCGAGCATAGTGCTCCCAACAACTACCGGCATAGGTATGACATGAACATTAAACATGATCTTTGTTTTGTCCATGTTCATCTTAAGACCTATCCGTTGGAAGGCACTATTGAGGTCATTGAGCATAGTGCTTAAGTCCTCCAGCAATTCTGCCATAAGGACTATATCGTCGGCAAATCGAAGGTGAGTGGTGTACTCGCCATTGAAGTTAATACCGTATCCTTTCCAGTCCAGTAGCTTGAAAACGTCTTCCAGTGCAGCGGTGAAGAGTTTCGGGGAAATAACGTCACCCTGTTTTACACCTCTCTGCAGTTGGATAGGTTTCGAGCTCTGGTTCTGTACTCGGATAGCCACCGTAGACCTACTGTACAAACACTTCAGCACTTCAATATACCGACTGTCAACTTGGCACCGCTGAAGGGACTGTAGCACCGCCCAAATTTCGACAGAATCAAAGGCTTTCTCATAGTCCACATACGCCAGGCAAAATGGCAGATTGTACTCTTCGGTCTTCTGTACAATCTGCCGCAGGGTATGTATGTGGTCTATGATACTGAAGCCTTTTCGGAAACCGGCTTGTTCGGGAGGCTGGAAGTCGTCGAGTCTGTGTGCGAGACGATTCGTAATGACTCTCGAAAATAGCATGTAGACGCGGCTCAGAAGGGAAATCGGTCTGTAGTTCTTCAAGAGAGCGTTGTCGCCTTTCTTAAAGAACAAGACCACCGCACTTCTGCTCTACGCCTCCGGAGTAGTGCCAGCATGGAGGACGGAATTGAAAAGTTTCTGAAGGACTTCAAATACCGATGTTCCACCCGCTTTCAGAAACTCCGCTGTAATTCCGTCCTCGCCTGGGGCCCTGCCGTTTTTAAGGTGCTGGAGAGCCATTCTAATCTCGCTTAGATTGACGTCCGGGATATCATCGGAATAGTGTCGGACAAGACTTGCTCTTGGATTATTACTCACACTTGCGTGTGGCTCCAACGATGATGTATACAGCTGCCCATAGAACCTCTAAATCTCACTCAAAATCTCAGGTGTCCCGGAAACGATGCTGCCACACTCAGTCTTCAGCTTTGACAGTTGGCTGTTACTGGCAGACAGATCCCTGGCAAAGACTTTGGAGCCCTGGTTCCGCTCGATCGCTTCTTTAATACGAGCAGTATCAAAGTTGCGTAAGTCTCGCCGCATGCATTTGGAGATCTGTCTGTTCAGTTGCCTGTATGCTGTCAAATCTGTTGACGATTGCAGCCTCATCTCCCGTCTAACAGCCATGAGATTAAGAGTGTGATCGGAGAGTTTTTGTGTTCTTCTGCGGCGGGTCTTGCAGAACTTAGCTCCGACCGCATGGACAGTTTCCACGAGCTTGTCATTCATATAGTCCACTGCATTGCAATCTTCTAGGCACTGAAATCGGTTACGTAACTCGAGATGAAAGGTTTCGGGATTCTGAATTAGAGCACGAGGGGGATGGAGCGTTGACTTCATTAGACGAGACCTCTCCAACTTAACGTTTAGGTTCAGTGTACCTCTAACCATTCGGTGATCGCTGCCAGTTTTCACCCTTGCGATCACTGAGATATCACTGAGCAGTTGGCGTTTGGTCGTCATAATGAAGTCAATCTCATTTTTTGTCGAACCGTCGGGGCTCGACCAGGTCCACTTCCTGTGGGGCCGCTTCTGGAGGAAAGAGTTCATTATAAAGAGTCCCTTTTCTCCATAACGTCGGCCAGCTGCTGGCCTCTTCGGTTCCGTTGCCCTACTCCAAATTTCCCTAACTTCAGCTCACCGTTTTCTCTTGTGCTCTTGGCTTTGGAAATATCCTCATACATTTCCTCCACCTCCTCATCGGGATGTGCCGAGGTTGGTGCGTAAACCTGTATGACCTTCAGCGAATACCGTTTGGTGATTCTGAGTATCAGGTACGCGAACCTCGTCGACACACTCCCAATCTTTACAACGTTGTTGATGAGAGACATGTGGACGATAAATCAGACACCTCATTGGGACAAATGGTCGCCCTCCCAGAGATAGAACAAGTTGCCGGATTCGAGAATCACAGTGTCCTCCCCCTCTCTTCGGACTTCGGATAATCCTATAATATTCCAGCGCAACTTGTCTATCTCTTCTTCCAGCTCCAGGATCTTCTCGTCAGTCCTCAGGGTGCGTGCGTTAAATGTTGCCAGGTCGAGTCGTCGTAGGTGGCAACCGAACCTCCACCGGGGATTCTTAGCACCCCCTGCCCCGCCGTTACCATGGTCGCCACCGTAGCCAGGAATAGCGGGGCCGCCGGGGACTGGGGGCCATCTATTTGTGTAATTGTTCATGGGGGGTATATGGCGAGCGTGGCAACTATGTATTTTTTGTCGTATAGTTGCTGTCATCAGAAAGATGCTGCTGCCCATCTCCTGCCTGTGTCCCTCTGTCGCCTCTTACGACACCCACGGGAAGATATGGGGTAGTGGATATTCTTAACCGCCACTACACGGTAGTATGGATAGTGTCCTATGTTAATTGGGGTCAGCCATCCTAGTTATAATGCGCCACATCGTGCGATTGTCGGTTGTCCAGTGCAAATATATATAAAATTTGCAAATAGGTAACTCCAATCCAAGCCTGCCTGATTTTGTGACTCTTTTTTTTAAACACTAAACCAAAGTAATATTTTTTTGGTGACAAAACGACACAGTCCACCTGATGGTAAGTGGATGCTATGCCCCATAGACATTTACATACATCCTCGATTCAGGATGAAAATGCAGATGCGTTGCTACACCTAAGGACTAAAATGGAATGCCTCGTTTCCAACAAATATAAATTGTAAATATGATTTCAATCAGTCAAGTCGTTCATTAGTTACGCTATTACAAACATACACTCAAATGATTAGATTATTATCATATCATCATCATCATTACAGCCCTTCACAAGTCCACTGCTGAAGATAGGCCTCCCCTCAAAGCGCGGTCCTGAGCCACCTGCATCTATCGACTTCCTGCATGTCTTACCAGGTCGTCACTCCATCTAGTGGGGGGTCGCGGTTATTAAAAAAATCTAATGATTGTGATAATATATGTTGATAATGTATGCAGCATGGCTTTACCATGTATACATGGTAAAGCCATGCTGCAGCTATATATGGACCTGGGTAAGACTAACCTCTCACAGAATACCAGCGTAAAATAACAGCTTAAACAGCTGCGTTTCATTCGGTGAGTGTAGAGAACCGGAGAGCCTTTTTACTGGTAACAAGGCATTACATCTTAGTCCTCAGGGATGACAGATGTGTTATCTGCATTTTGATTCTTAACACTTAAACTACTGCCAGTCACATTTTAAATACAATACTCCGTACAAAGTTACTGCTACGGCAGTGAGAAATGTAAACGAACTCATAATTCTGAATATCTGACAATAATGCTTAAAGAACACTTGAGAAAAAGTTACGTTCTACATCAAAATCTTAAAGTAGCGAAAACAAATTGCTTTACCATCGCGATATTTTCTCAGTTATATTATTTATTTCCTTTCTCGTATCTTTACCTTGGCAGTAAGTGCGCAAATTGGGAACGACAAATGCCACCGACAGTAGTCCAAGCGGCGCCAGACGCCAAACTTCGTCGCTTCACTTAGCCATAAAGCTAAGTTCCTCTTTAGTAGTCTGCCTACGGAGATTTCGCAATTACTACTAAGCAACGACAGCGCTGTCAAATTTATGCTTTTATTTATTGGTTGGCAAATATCCATTACGAAATTAACGTGACTCAAGGTGCTTCTTTAAAAATCAAAAGTGCTTTATGTTATTGAATGAATACTAAGTTGTCACTCGTTTGGGAGGTTTGAGTTATTGTTACTTTGAATTAATTTCATTTTTAATATAAGACTTGTGCCTAATATTAGTTCGTAAATAAAAAAATTCTAATTGATTGAATTTTAACGTTTATTTTATATTTACAATCATGAATAACTGGAATTGCGACGTAGTTTTCAAATTTAATTATAATACGTGTAACAATTTTATTTTATTTTTTTAATAAGATTATTTGTTAGTTTTTGTACAGAGGAAGTTCTTTTTATAATTTTTCCACTTAATGCAGTCATACATAGTCATGCATGCATGCATTATGTGTACACATAAATAAAATCGAAGTGTCTGTGTGCAGTATCGAATTAACGGCCTTCTATCATTATATTCCAAATCACTCCTGGCATTGTTATCTACCCGTTCGTGAAGTTTCATTACAATCGCTTTTTTACGTGGTAGAGCTGCAGCTATATTAGCAGTATAGTTGCAGCACGAATGGGTCGGTTCGACCGGGGAGGACCACGCTCTCACAGAATACCAGCGTAAAATAGCAGTTCAACGCTGCTGTGTTTTGTATGGTGAGTGTAGAGATCCGGAGACCCATATTACTAGAAAAAGGCGTCCTATCTTAGTCCTCACGGGTGACAACGCATCTGCATTTTGATTCGTAATCGAGAATAGATGTAGATGTTTATGGGTCACACCAACTACTTACCACCAGGTGGACTGTGTGCTCGTTTATCACCCTATCCTATAAAAATGCTTTGTTTCTACTAAAAAGGGTCTCCTGTTTAATACAATCACCATAAAAAAGATAGCAGTGTTACTCGTATGCTGTAATTTCACGCTGATATTCTATGAGAGTATATATTACTAAAAAAAAAAAACAATCTGTTCAGTCATTGCGAAGATTAACTCCGACAGAAAGACAGACACATAAAAATTTGAAAAATGGTTATTTATGTTGTCGCCCTTGGTTTAATAGAAGTCAGTTATATACAGTAGTACAATATTACAGACAATTAAATTTTATTTATAAGTATAGCTATCGGGTTTGTATGTATGACAGGTTTAAAAAAATTAAAATCACTGTTTTGTGTTTGTGTGGTGGTGTGTCATCCAACTTAAGGCGTCGTGCCTTAAATTAGATGACACACAACCATTTTATTATATGTGAGTGAACAGTGCAATCCTCCACGAAATTTCAACAAGTGACACAACATTTCTATTTAAAAATATATTTATTGCTTTTCGAAGTATTCTCCGCGAAATTTGACACATTTTTAAATACAATGGAACAAATTATTGAAGCAACCATTCCATTCGGAAGTTGGAGTCTCCAAAATGGCCGTTTTGTAGGCGTCCACAGCTTCTTCATATGATGAAAATCTCTGTCCACGCAATTTATTCTTTATTTTAGGGAAAGTATAGAAATCATTAGGGCTTAGGTCGGGGCTGTACGGCGGATGGTCTAATAATTCCATGTTTTCTTGCTCTAAAAACTCTTTTGTTCTGTGTGCGGTGTGAGAACTCGCATTGTCGTGATGGAGGCTGATGCGGCGGTTGCAGTTCTCTTTACGGAGTTCAGAAACAACCTGTGGCAAACAAAGGCTAGCATATCATTCTGCATTAACCGTTCTTTGTCCCTTAAGAGGAATAGTCGTAACATGGCCGGTTTTGGAGACAAACGTAGCCACCATTTTTTTTGCAACACTCCGTGAACGAACAATTTTTGTTGGCTTTAACTCATTTTCGAACACCCAAACTCGTGACTGGTTTTTTGTTTTGGGTTCGTACGCATTTGAGCATCCTGCGCAGAATCTTTTTGCTCTTCGCAGAGCGAATGCGATATCCATCGGGAACAACAAACAACTTTTTTACGCCTAATCGTTCATGCAAGATTATTTGTATTTGACTCATGCCAATGTCTAAAGTTGCCTGAATTTCGCGGTATGTCACATGTCAATCTTCCTCAATCAGCTTACGCATAGCGTCAACGTTTTCTTCTTGGGTGACTGCAGTTTTTGGACGACCTTGACGGGGATCATCACTGAGCTTGACACGTCCACGTTAAAATTCAGCAAACCAGCGATAAATTATTATAAACCGTTTTTGGATGGGGTTTCATCACCAAATGCGGAAATCATCCGGTCAACACACTGTTTTTGTGTTAAACCACCTCGAAAGTCATAATAAATCATCGCTCTTGAATTTTCTCGAGTCAATTCCATTTTCTCACCGACTAAACAAGTTTGACAAAACCTTGTGACAAGAATCTTTTTTTAAATAAGTAAATGGTATTCGATTTTTAAAACTAAGGAGCTTTCAATTAAAAAGATTTTAATATGACAGGAACAGTGGAAATATTCCATTAATGATACTTTTAGTGCAGCCTAGTATATTTATTCGTTGAGGTGTTTCGTAAGGTGAGTGTAGAGAACCGAAGATCCTTTTTTACTGGAAAGGAGGCATTCCATTTTAGTCATCATACCCGTGAATACTTGGAATACTTCCTTTAGCGTAGTAATCGAGGATAGATGTAGATATGTATGGGCCACAGCAACCACTTACCGTCAGGTGGACTGTGTGCTCGTTTATCACCCTATCCTATAAAAAATCCTAACAACGCACCTGGCAATAAGGCTGTGTTTAAACCAGCGATGTGTGAGGAAACGTAGAGGAGTTGTAAAATGGTGTGACTCTTTTCTACAAAAGCTTTATGAGGTAACTATCGCTTAGTTAGCTCGCTTAGTGTGAGAATGCGAAATTGGCTCTTTTCACTAATGATGTACGAGGATGCACTTATACTTAAGGGTAGAAACAGGCAGCAGAATAGTATCTGTGCAGACAGATTTCTAAACTTAATAGAGGCTCTACCACCTGGTTTTGTTAACTTCCCGCTAAGAAAATTGAAAATTTTCAAAAATGGGTAAGTTATTGGTTTCACCCCGATTTTCAAAAATCGAGTTTTCATCAGATCTCGAACTTTTGAGATCACAGAAAGTTATTCTGATTAATTTCACGTCGACGTCCGTACGGATGTATGTATGTATGTGTGTAGTATGTAAACCTTTCATAATTTTTGAACGTCTTGATCGGTTGAGATGCGGTTTGCGGCGTTCTAAAGGTCTTACCAATTACCTTATTTCAAAAAATAATCACCTCTTAACCTCAGAAAATGACATCGAATGCTGTTTGGAAAATAAAAATTGGTTTATTCGTTCGTGAGATATTAAAGGAGAAAGAATTTGAATAAAAGGTTTTTTAACATAACTTCGAGATTTTGCAACTGAGCAAGTATGTGTTTCTTATATTATTTATTATATACATATTTATGAGATATCGAAGAAGAAAATTTTTGAAAAATTGATTTTTTTAAATTACTCAGATATTTCATATTCAACGTCATTTGGTAAAATTTGGAGCGCGTTGCATTTAAAAATAGTGGGAAGTTCCTAGGTTGGCCTGCAGGGTCAACCAATTTTTTTTGAGATTTTTTCAATAACCAATATATTAGCACCACTTTTTGGATATTGAGTTTAAAATTGCCCCGTCTTTTTTTTCGGAATAACTAGCACTGCGCTACGTGTGAAATTTGCTCTAATTATTTCGCGATTTTCCATTAGAATAAAAAAATAATTCGCGTATTTTTGTTAAGTTTGCAGGAAAAATAGTCGGGTATTTGTTGTTTGAGCGGAGCTAGTGTTCTAAGGATTTTGCCAGAGATTTCTCTGTCGCAAATAGCCAACTGTTTAAGTTGAAACAACTACGTCATTTCCGGTGAAACTGAGATTTTGAGTGAGATTGAAAGGTGCAAACGGTTGTTTGATTCAACGTCTCCAACGCCTAACAATCTATGAACAAATGTTACTTACAGCATACTAGCGTGGAACGGCAGAAAATTCTGGGGTGTATCTTCCTATGAATTTACAGAACTTAGACTTACACCCCCTTTTCTGATAACGAGGCATTCCATCTCAGCTTTCAGGGTTGATATCGCATCTGCATTTTGGTTTCGTAATGAAAGATATATGAAGATATTCACTTACAATTAGATACAATTTTTTTTAATATATTTTATCCGCGTGATACCTCATCGCATGGCAGAATCACACTCTATGGACCTCAATACCAATAGTTGAAATTTGGAATTTCAAACATTGGACCTATTGCAATAATTTTTAAATATGAATTTAATAAAAAGAAATACCACTCACCAAAAAGTAAGGTGATTAATCGGTCCACATTACAGCTATCACCTTGACCAATATTTAAATGGTAGAAGAAGAGGTTATGTAACTGGGTGGTGCGGGGTGGAAGAAAAAAGGCCTGGTGAAAATATAGTTTACTGACACGCACGGGTGACCTCCTAATAATTTATAATGGCCTGGTAAAACACAAAAAAATAATTTAGTGAATTATACTGTCGTTTGTTGCTTTATTGATATTGCCTTTTCATCGAAGTGATGTAGAAATAACTTAAATGTATTTGAGTATCATTTTAGTGGTGCTGTGTCAAAGGCAAAACAAAACAGCCTTGTGGTAACGTTAAGCTGCAACATTGGAGAAAGAACACGCAAAGAATGCCAGTGCATTATAGCAATTATACTGCGTTCGGGACGACCAAGAGACTCTTACTGGTAACTAGACTTGGTTTTAAGGGTCGGCAAGTCATCTGCATTACGACTCTTAATTGTAGGTTGTGTCTATGAGCTATAATATCCACTTATTATGTAGAGTGTGTACTCGTTCGTTGCCTTACATTTTACGATAACCAATCAGCCTGTTACGTTTGTTCTCACTTTATGACTTTTTGTTACGTCTCAATTCTCAAGATTTGTTTTCAACTTTTTTAAATGATGACAATGGGTGCGTTTGGCAGAAAAAAGCGCTAGCAAGCGCTTGTAAGCAAAATGGCGAAACTAAACAGTTTTTGGCCAGGACACGTTTGCTAACTTCAGTAGCGCTGACACAATCCGCCATTTGCTTGTTTAATTTGTTTGTTTTGAAGTAGAGTTTATAAGTTGTTTTGTGCAATAATAGTTTTAAGTAATATAATGACATGAATAGAGATATACATTTTATTAAAAATTCACGATTGATAAGTTTTTAATATGAATACTTTACAAACATATATTTAAATCTGGTTAGGATCCTCGGTTAAAACTAACTTCGTGTCCTAGAGGAAAATAGCTAGTTACGATTTGACAGCGCTTACCGCTTACGATCGCCATTTTGCTTACAAGCGCTTGCTAGCGCTTTTTTCTGCCAAACGCACCCAATGACATTCACATAACCAACAAATCTTATGTAATTACTGTAAGCTACAAATACAACAGGAATAGATTAATTAAAATCAACAGCCCACGAACACAGAACGCAATTTAAAGTTACAGTTTTGATGACATTAAGTTTCGAACCTAGGTTGCGGGTTTCAAAATTGAATCAAAAGCAAATCAGTGTGATTTTTTTTTTGAAGAAAGCTTTATATATACATATATCATATATATATATATATATATATATATATATATATATATATATATATATATATATATATATTAAAATATAATATATTGATTATTGAACTGATGTCACAAACAAGCTGGTAGTGTACCTGGTAGTAAGTGACTACTTTAGACCACAGAAACGTGCAACCAGTTTCTAACAAAAAATTAGTTTACCGTTGTGTTTTCACCTCTAAGGGTTAAGATAGAATGTCCTTGTGGTATTTTTTTAGTTTCTCGAACATGCAGATTTGATCATGGGTTGCGGTAGTCGCTTAACATCAGGTGAGCCGCATGCTCGGTTGCCCCCTCTTCTATAAAAAATGCAGTTTTCATCACGATGTTTTCCTTAAGTGAGCAAATTGCTCGAATAGGGGAAGGTCAAGAGTACTCGGATACCTAGACGTGCATGTATGAAGAAGTTAATGAACCTGAAAGAAGCGAAAGAGGTATGTAAGGATCGTGACACTTGGCGATCTGTTCTCTCTGACTACCCCGTTAGGCGATTGTGCGTGAAGATAAGTAAGTAAGTATGTTTTCCTTAAACTTAATCCTCAGCAACGAATTAAGCAAGTAAGCACTTTTCGGCTTACTTAACATCATGAAAAAATTTCCACTATTTCCAGAAATATTTTTGAGTGAAAACAGTGTCCGGAAAAGTTTTAAAGTGTGTGTTTGGCTTCTTTTCATGAAAAAAAATGAGCTTGTTTTATTGTAAGCTGTCAGAATACGCTCTATAAATGATTTTAATGTATTTTTTATTTCCTATTTTTATATGAGACCTAGATACCTTTCTACTAAAGTTTTAACAGTTTCCTAGTTATTTTCGTTTAGACGTGACTATACGTTAGTAAGTGACTTCTAGTAATTTGATAATTTTTGACAAAAATATAAGTAAACATAAATAATAATTATTTGAAAGTATCATTAACACAAGCATTTCCTTACGCTGCAGTTATATTAGTAGTATAGTTGTAGCTCGACTGGGGAAGCCGCCGTTCTGTGAGCAGAATACCAGTGTAAAATAGCAGATTTGCGCTGCTGCGTTTTGTGTGATGAGTATAGAGAACCAGAGACCATTTTTACTGGAAACGAAGCATTTCATCTTACTCCTCACGGGTAAAAACGCATCTGAATTTTGATTATTAAACTGATGTAAGAAACAAGCTGGTAGTTTACCTGATAGTAAGCGTAGTAACTACTTTAGACCACAGAAACCTCCAACCAGTTTCTAACAGAAAATGAAGTTGTGTTTTCACCTCTAAGGGTTAAGATAGAATGTCACAAAACTTGTAAATGTACTGGTTCGATGGCTCGGCGGAGGGCGATGGCTGCCACATGCGTTATACTTGTAAATGGACTTGCGATGTTTCTTTTGCCGTTTCTTTTCTGACCTCATTTTAAAAATTAAAAAAAATACTTTTCACAAAATATTTATTTTGCGTCTAAGAAATCAACATGTAATTTCAAACCAGAACGCAGCTGCAGTGCACACAATAATGTTTGCGGCAGATGTAAGTATGAGGGTCGTACCTATCAACTCCAAGTCAGAGAAGGAGTTCTATTTATCGTGTTTTCAGCGTTTAAGGAAAACATCGTGATGAAAACTGCATGTTCGAGAAACTAAAAAAAGTACTTCAAGGATATGTAACTGAAGATTTAAAAAAATGTTCAGTGTTGCTACTGTTAGTTTATAATTTAACTAATGAAAATTTCTAATCCAAATTTCGCTCATTATGAAATATTTAACCATTATTAAAAATTGATCATGAATTATAAATCTAATAATTTATATTATTATTATTGAATACTACATCGGATACGGTTGCGAATGCGGTTGAAGAACCGTTGTGATTTGCAGTCATATCGATTCATTTCAAGAATGGAATTACTCACGTTACGTATAGGAGAAAGAAAAAGAAAGAAGGTTTGTTGACAATTTTTTCGGTATATACCATAAACGTACCATGAGCACACAATCTCACTCAATGGCCTGCAGCCGCAACTGAGCTGCACAGTTCAGTGCGAATAGCATCCGTCCGGTTGGACGTCATTTGGCCGTACTGCAGTGCGCATAGAAATAGATGTTATGTACGAGTATATAGTTTTCCATGCGATCAGTGGTACGGCTGACCACATTGCGGGTATCCGCATAATCCGTATGAGCACTAAGGTTGGCCACATACATACGGAATTCCGTTTCGAGATTCCGTTTCGGAATTCTGAACGGGTCCGCCATACATATACGGAATCCCGTTTTGCCCGTTAAAATTTCGAACGGAAAACTACTTTGACGCATCGTAGACCTAAATCTACGATGCGTCAAATACAATTCTAATCGGCGCCTGTGATCTCATCGATCTCTCGTTTTAAGCCATATATAAAGCTTTAATTACTTCGGGTATATTTTGTTGTGCACTGTATATATAGTGTGTTATAAGTTCCGATCTGATCCGATCACATAATTAAAGGAATATAACCCCTATATAATGTCGATAAAGCAAAGAAACATAACATCAAGAAATGTTGGTATTAGAAATACGAAGGAAATAAACATCAAGAAGTATGTTATAATATTATATGACTCACAGTAGGTGGCACTTGTCAGCCTGTCGATGGTGTCTTGTTTGAGTTTGGAGTTTTTCTTGCCCATCTTGGCGCTTCACTCGATCAACAGCGGCTGTCACTATCCCCAAGTGTGTCTACTGCCTAAAGTTGTCACCGGTTGGTGACTTATCACATAATATTCAACCCTCAGCAACTACGTCGACCTGAAAATAAAATATTTAATTTATAATACCGGAGTGCCAAACAAGCTAAATAGATCATCTCAAATTAAGCGGTCACCACAGCTCTCAAACTACGGAATTAAGCTTCCGATAAAGGCGATAGATGCGTATCGTACCAGAGGACCCAGATAAATACCTCAGCGTCTGTAATTCTACTGGTTTCCCAACCTTTTAACCCGGAAAATTATAATGAGAACATTCTGAATGGCGGATGATACAAGTGATAGGCTGGTTACCAACTTAGTCGATTCATTTGCAGTAAAAGAGCTTCGTACTTAGAGTCATCAGATGAAAGGAAATTTCCTAATATGTCCTAGAATTTTAGCCTACTGTTAGGGAAATAGGGCAAATTAGAAATTGTCAGGACTTTTTAAATAGAAATTAAAATAATAATTAAACAAAAATAATGGTAAATGAATCAAATGTCAACAACTAAATTATTAAATTAATCTAATCTGGCTCGTACTTTTTATTCCTGGATATTGCACATAGTATGAAACACATGTGTGAGTTTTAACGATTAGATATTTTTGGAGCATGTTTGTCAGTTAGGAATTTTATTGGAGAGCCAGGGATTTTACCAGGAAAACTCATTAACGGATCAGGTAACACTACTTGTACTACCGTTTCTCTCACATCATTATAATAATATTACAATTACATTGATAGTCGTTTGTCAACTTGGAGCACTGAACTCCATATATACTGGTGTACTGGACTGATTATACAATACTATTCTAATACCTTTAAATGAGCAATTCTTGTTCCAGGAGATAATTGTGGTAACATTATACAGTTAAGAGGATTTACAGTTAACATAAGATATTAAAAACCATCAAAATGTTTGGCTTTAGATTACCTATGTTTGATCATAACATCTCATATCAGATCATACACGTTAAGTAAATATGTTGAAAATAAATCATGTTTACTGAATGATCGAACTCGAGAATGTTGCCTTTGACAATATATCCTTCAATATAAAATAACTCGTTTATATTAAAATAATATTGTAATAAACGTTGGGTGGTGACCGTGTTAGAGAACTCTCTCATTTCCCCTCGTTAGTTTTTAAGAGACCGATATGGGATATGCCAGAAAATTCTCTTGGTTTCCCATAGATGGCGGTATAAACATCTCGTTTACGCTAGACGTGAAATACCCAGACCGGCACGGGGAGCATGATTAAAGATGCAAGACGTCTGGATCTGAGATCGCCTGTCAAGCGTGGCTACTTAGGGCAAACCAGCAGGGGAAGTTTGAAGGGCTGATGATGATGATAGTTAAGATAAAGAAATGATTATCGAAATGAAAATCTGTTGTTAACAATTTAAAAATGAGTTTTAATTTTTTTATATAGGATAAGGTAGACGTACGAGCATGTAGTCCACCTGATGGTAAGTGGATGCTGTGTCCCATAGACATCTTCATTTTTCTTTAATTAAAAATCAAAATGCAGATGCGTTGCCAGCCTTGAGGACTGAGATGAATAGCCTCGTTTCCAGTAAAAAAGGGTCTCCGGATCTCTACACTCACCATACGAAAAGCAGCAGCATTAACATGCTATTATACGCTGGTATTCTGTGAGTGCGTGGTTCTTCACCGTCCGAGCCGACCCACTCGGCTAAAACTATACTACTATTATAGCTACATCAGGGCTGCTTTATTACGTAGCTATACAGCTAAGCTGCTATTTTAAGCTGGTATTTTGTGAGGGCGTGGTCTACCCCGGTCGAGCCGACCCATTCGTGCTGCAACCACAATATAGCTGCAGCATGACTCTACCACGTAACAAAATGATACCAGATGGGATAATTATTTTATGAACAGTTAAAATAAACTTTCTATTAATACTTTGGCAATACGTGTGTTGGCGGTGTAAAATAATGGATCATCATCTTTCCGTCCCATGAGTATCATAAACTCAAAGTCAAACTACTTTTATTCAAAATTGCCATCGCGCTTTTTGAAAGTCAAGGAGGCTACGTCATCGCTATATTGATGTAGCGTGTTTTCATGTCGTTTCTATCAAATGAAAAATAGTTCTGTCAAACTATATGTAGTCTTTTCTTATTTTTTTCTTCAGTACTTTATAATTTAACGTCTGATATTAGCTTTTCTCATAGTAGGAAGAATCAGCCGTGTTTGAGATGCACAGTCGATTTGGCGGTAGTAGTAACATATATATCGCATCGATACTGAAATCTCTCGTCGGCTTGAATATTTTACATATCGTAGCGGTGGTGATGAACGGTTACACAGTCCACCTGATAGTAAGTAGTTGCTGTGGCCCATAGATATCTACATCTATTCTCGACTACGAATCAAAATACAGATGCGTTGTCACCCGTGAAGACTAAGATGGAAGGAACTTCGTTTCCAGTAAAATAGGTCTACAATTCTCTACACTCACCATACGCTGGTATTCTGTGAGGGCGTGGTCCTTCTCCAGTCGAGCCAACCCATTCGTGCTACTACCATAACATAGCTCGATACTCAAAGCTCTCGCCACGCCAGTTGGATATTTTACTTGTTTGAAAACCTTTGTGGAAGAAAGCAATCTACATATATGAATTTCCTCATAGGGCACCACCGCATTTCAAACTATTTGTTATTTTTGTCCTACAGATAAGTAATCGTTACGAATTAGGTTTCCATTTCCGTAGTTTAAGCCATGTGTATATCGATATATATTTTATTAATTTAAGCCGGATATGGAATGTTAATGTCTAATATACCAGTTGATCGGCTATACTTAAATTTTATTTGCAGATTCACAGAAAATATAACTCTTACCGGAGTTTTATAGGTAAAAACTAGGTTTATATAGCCTTTTCACATGTTATTTCTAAGAGCTAACTATCAGTAGTTTACTGCATAATGGTTCGTCGACGCGTGTTTACATGATGCTGAACTATTTAATTACCTTTCAGTGAAACTGTTCAGTGTCTCTGCGCGAACTCAAAAGTCCCCACTCACACTTCATTACACTGTATTCACTCAAATTAGATTCAAAGTAACGCGTATTTCATTCACGGGTTTCTTTTGTATCTGAAACGACGGAGAGATACTTTTGTTACTATTAGATATATAATAATTATGTGTTTTCGCAAATCGCATTTGCCGCATCATATAAGTAATTAAATTTAAAAAAATTAAGATTTTCGTCTCGCTTGGTATAATAAATAATTGAGAACGAATGAGAATAAGTTCTGAAACATTCGCATGTTGCACTTATTTGCATTATTTACATATAATATGTTATAACAATTTTATAAAAAAATAATCGTTTTAATCCTATTTCATTTAAGGTACCTACATGAAGTAGCATAAAATATGATTAAAACTAATTTTACGGATTTTATCGCGTTTATTTTTACTTTTTATTTACTTTTATTTTTAATTCCCGACGTTTCGGGCGCTTTTCAGCACCCATGGTCACAAACATGGTCATGGTAAAAATAAACGCGATAAAATCCGTAAAAGTAGTTTTAATCATGTATAGTGTTAATATAAGAAATCATTAGCATAAAATATTTAATATTGGCATTGCTTATTATTTGTGTTTGGTATGGTACTATAATTGAGAAATTGTTTGAGCAGTCCTACACATAATATGAGCACATACCATATCAATAAAATATTACGTAATAAAATGATAATAAGAACATGCAGAACAAAAGTTACCATATACTCCACAACAGAGGAAAAACAATGACGAAAGAAAGGAGAAAAGCGAAAGTACCCTTAAATAAATAAACATTTAATCAAATGGAGGAAAACAGACAATCTGATAAATTATGAAATTCGCAAAGCATACACGCTGAAGCTAAATTTGCAACTGGGTAATACGATGTCGTAACGCCTCATAAATTGTTGTAGCGCTGTCGATGGGATCCGTAGCGCAAATTAAAGCTTATTCCTGCATATGCCAGAAACGAATGATTGCGTAGGGCAGTTGAAACAAATCATAGGAAAATAATCGCGATAGTTGTAAATCACATGATGATACAGATTTCATAAAGTAATAAATTTGTGCCCAAATACTCAAATCGATCACTTTAAGTCAAAATGACTGTGAGACCACGAGACTTGACGACGTCTTAAAATTGAGTAGCGTTTAGTATTTGGCCATTACTCAAGTATATTTATGACATTAATTCTTACCTTTATTAGGATACAAGTAGTAGAATCGAATAACACAAAATTTTTATTATGTTCACAATAATTTTAAATTAGTTTTTTTTAATGATTGCGTGAAAAAATATCATAATCTAAAATATTTACAACTATAAAACATTCTAATTATCATTTTGCCCTATTCCTTACGGTATAGAGTCAAGAACTTTTGCTGCCTTGCCAACCTTCATAGATCTAAAAAAGCTAGCCTCCTTTTCACTTAATTTGGAGATGTAGTTTCTAAAGGAACTTTACTGCGCTTGCATTCTACAGACTGATAGCAGTGTACTGTAAAATGACAACAATATAGCACACAGTTATCTTCTGTTTCTATTTAATTTATAAGGCTGCATCTAAAAATGTAATCATATTGGTCTGTTAGGGCAGGCTAAGCGTGTAAGTCTAGATGCAGCACCGTTGGTCGCCGGTTTGATTTTTGCTCTGTTCAACGTCTGGATGTTTTTCCACGTCATTTATGCAGTTGCCATGAAATAGAAGAAGATCTGGTCTACGGTGTGGCTTTTTAGGGTTCCGTAATTGACAACAAGGAACCCTTATACTTTCTTATACTTTCGCCTTGTCCGTCCGTCCGTCCGTCCGCGGTTTTACTCGGAGGCCCTAGGAGCTACAAATCGGCCATTTGGCACAGTTGTAGACATTAATCACGACTACAAAACAGTGAAATAAAATCTAAAAAAAAAACATATTTACTTTGGATACCTCCCCATACAGGTAAATAGAGGCTGATTTATTTTTTTTACCCGTGTGTAGTATCGTTGGACAGGTCTTTGAAAACTCTGAGGGTATGAAAAACTTCTTTTCGATTAAGGGCTCCGTTAGCGAAATATTTAGATTTTAAGTGGTATTTATCATTAGGGCCATGTGTCCCCTTTCTCTATCAACTAAACCGCTGTGTTGAATTAACAAGTTAAAGAGTAATATTCGACCAACTTATAAAATGCACTTGGATAAGTAAAAATTTCTTTACAGCCCCATGTAAAATTACTTAAAACTAGCTGCATTATAACTTTGTAATGGTTTTTTGAACTGTAAGAAATAAACATTTTAGAGAGAAAACGACTTATATGCATTACTACATTATTACTACTTATATTTTATTATTTTTCCTATGCGGGATAATCAGAGTAGGTCTTTCTTACTTACTTACTACTTTCGCTTATTTGTTAGTTGGTAGTTATTGTATATATATAAATATATATACATCACTGCTCTAAATTATCCTAAAGATCGCTCGCGTATACCAACAGCAGGTACTGAATTTTACTGTATGAGGCTATATGATTGTATGAATATACTTTGAATGAGGCCTACAATAACTAACAACTAACAAATAAGCGAAAGTAGTAAGTAAGTAAGAAAGACCTACTCTGCTTATCTCGCATAGGAAAAATAAAGCTATAGTAGTAATACATATAATTTCTTACAGTTTAAATATTATATATATATATATATATATATATATATATATATATATATATATATATATATATATATATATATATATAAATCTTAGGGTTGCACTGTTGGGAATATATATATCTTGAATAAAACTATATATACGGATTTTATCGCTTTTAATTCACTTATATTAACATATTTTTAAACAGAATCCCAAGCCATATTGAATTTAGGATATTTTTTAATTTCAATAGCCTCGTATAATTCTTTGATCGATGTTCTTTTGCGAGGGTTTGTGGTTTAATGATCCAAATCTGATGTAATGGTGAGGGCGATCTTGAACATGTTCATAGACTGCAGACTTCCCGGAGCGTTTGTGCTTCACGTCAGCTATATGTTCTTTCACGCGGGATTTTATAGATCTTACATACATAGGTCAAACGAAAAGATCGTCCTATTTAGCCTCGGTCAAACCGAAAACTTAATATCATTATCAAGGAAGCCCACGTATTGTGAAGGGCAACTGCGGAACCCATCCTCTAGGTAAAACTAACATTGCTATCTCTATAAATGACTAGCGATCCGCCCCGGCTTCGAATGTGCGACTTCTGGACCTCGATAACAGCGCCACCTACGACAGCGACACAAAAGATTTCATCAAAATCGGTTGAATGGTTACAAAGTCAATAACGGACATAGGTAGAAACATTTCTTGTGTTTTACTTACAGATAGATAATCGTTGGTGTGTTTGCTAACAATCATGTAACTTCTGAACGACTGAGTCGATCGGGGTCACATTGACACAATATATTTTTCCGCCGAGCCGATGGTTCACAGATATGCTAGAATCCGATAGGTGGCGCTGTAGTTAGGTTATTAACAAATACCACCATATATTATAATATTGGTTTAGTGCAAAAAAGGAAATGCAAAAATTTACACCCGGTAAGTGGCGCATTATTAATAAATTTAAAAGGTAATTTACGTCATCATGAACAATTTCTATTAACAACAATGTCTTTAAGTCTGACACATAACCCGACAAAAATTTTTTCAAGGATACGCCAGATTAAAACATTACGTGTAAGGTTTGGAGTAATAAAATAAATATCAACATAACTGTAAATAATTTTGCTTACGATACACAAAATTTGTAAATTGGTATTACTAACTATAAGAAAATTAAACGTAATATGACATTGTAGAAAACAATTGTTTCAATTTTCTGTTGCATCATTAGTTTCACGTAATGAAAATTCTATATTAGATGAAGCAACTGAAACATTTTCTGTAGGTATTACTGGTACGTAAGTGAATAAAATAGTTTGGCAAAGCATTCTAGCTGGCGAATGTGACATAACGAGGTATATACGAGTACGTATTCTGTGTATTTGGTTCATGACTGTATATTATTCGACTCAACGAATTTTCTTGCGTAAACCAATAAATCTTATTCCGTTACAGTGTATCAATCAATACAATTTCCAATTTCCCTAGCCGTAATGTCGGCTCAACTATGATTTTATAGCACAAAACATAGATGGCTTACTTTTTTGCATTATTACGTAACGAGTGTTACCTACACGTACCATCTACTACACCATCATCAGGCCTGTTGTGACTTACGCAAGTGAAATCTGGACTTTAACTCAGAGAGACGAATTGAAGCTTGCTGTGTTCGAAAGGAAAGTGCTGCGAAAAATCTATGGCCCCATAAAAGAGCGTGACGGTATCTATCGTCCACGCATGAACCATGAACTGGACGCACTTATCGGGCACGAGAACATCGTCAGGTTCTGTAAGTCGCAGCGACTGAGGTGGGCGGGTCACCTTGAAAGAATGCCGGACACAAGAGCCGTAAAAATAATGACAAAGTGGACGCCGCAACAAAAGAGACCGAGAGGCAGGCCTAAAAAGCGTTGGAGTGACTGTGTGGAAGAAGATCTCAGGAAGATGGGAAAGTTAACCAGCTGAAAGAAGGTACCCAGGCAGCGTGACAACTGAAGGAAGATTGTGGAGGAGGCCAAGACCCACAAAGGGTTGTAGCGCCAACGGAAGTAAGAAGTAAGTTACCTACACGTATATTAAAGCAGTAAGGTCGACTGCCTCCTTAGTCTGGTGATCATGTTCGAATCTAAGAACAAATCTTATCTCGGTTTCAGATTCTGGGTCAGGAGTTAATTAAAAGAGAAATTAAACGCGATAAAATCCGTAAAAATAGTTTTATTCAATGTGTAGTGGTTGCGTAAATATATGAAACCACGAGTTATTGTGTTTTTCTGTCAAGATGTTTTCAGTTGCAGCCCGGAGTATGGAAATTGGCGGTGTTTCGAAAAAAATATAAAGCCGCTAGTTTTGCGCCGCTAAATCGCATTGTCGTCCCATCGGACTACGACAGTGAGAAAATAAATAGTGCACCCGTGTTTTCGCATCCTTTTGAGCACTATAATTCTGTCTTGCCGTTGTATCCGTGGAGACTAGCCATGAATGGAACTCGTTCTGGAGTTTATTTTTTTGAACTTTGCATATATGACCATTTCTGTATATATTTTATTTAATTTTTGAAGGCGTTTCACGTTGTTAAGTGCACATGGACAACATATTAACTCGAAGCAATCATTTGTCGGCTATTAAAATAATTGTTCAGGGCAGGATTCGAGCCCGCAGCCCTGAGCGTCGTAGCGTAACCCTTAGCCACAGCCTCACTGACCCGTGTACTATTTTTAAGTAACGTGTTGTTTACGTAAATGTTTTAGGGTGACCCCCGCAGATGGCATATGAATTCTTAATAGAGAATAGACTGAGATATGTACGGGCCAAAGCATCCACTTATCGTCAGGTGTACTATGTACTCATGTGTCATACTTATTTGATAAACATAAAAGTGTGTTATGTAAAAATGGTCAGAAAAATTTCAGAATTTATATTTTAAACAAATTAAAACTATAACAAATTATTAATTTTTCGAATGGTGATGAACAAAAATTTGATACACCTTTAACTACCCTTACTTTTTATTCATATTATGTTTAAGAAGAGCATCAGATTTTTGGCTATAGCATCAGATTTTGGCTTAGGGGTGCCAAAATAAAAGCATGTTATTGTTACGACATAAATCTGAGATAGAAAGCTTTATAAAATAATTTTATTCAAAAAAATATTTGGTTTGCTGCCAAACCATCTACACATATTTTCTTTTATTGAGGTCATGAAAAAAAAATTCAATTCCCCGCTGCATATTTGAAAGCTTTTCAATTATATTTATTAACTTTGATATTCGTAAATATAATTCACACATCATCACAGGGTCACATTTAATGTAAATTGAAATTGATTTCGGATTTAGTTTGATTGGGTAATATTTTAAGTGTTATAAAAACATCAAATTTAATAGCATTATTTCACAAGTAACCGCTTTGTAACTAGCCTTTGCTATGAAAGTAAAGTAAAATGTAATATTACCGAGGGTTTACAAGGAAGTATCCACAGTTGTCGCCTCATTGCGTGTTGGCGGACTTTACATAAGTACGTTATAATTTCTAAGAAAAACAGGTTTCCAGGTGAATTTGTTGAATAATTGTACTTCTAGGTTTCTTTTGCAGGTTTATATTTGTCACTTATGTTGGTTCATCACAGTTTCCAGTACCGGTATTTAAAAAAACAATATAATAATGACCGTGAATAAGCCGTAGTAGCTCAGATGGTTAGCGCTCGCTGTAAATTTCACAGTACGCGAGCAAACCGAGTTCGATCCCCGCCGAAACCAATGAAATTATTAATTGCAATTTTAAGTGCTGATTTACCACGCGCTCGACGGTGAAGAAAAACATCGTGAGGAAACCTGCATGTCAGAGAAATAAGAAAAAAATATTTCGAAGACATGTGAAGTTCGCCAACACGCATTGGGGTAGCACGGCGGACAATTTCTTGCCCTAAAACCCTCTCAGAAATGAGCGGAGGCCTGTGCTCAGCAGTAGGACGTATATCGGTTGTAACTTTACTTTTAATTTTATAGTAATGACCAATAAATTTAGATTTAGATTCACTAGGATTTGGGGATCGTACACACTGCAATTGAGTTTGTATATGTAATATACTTTAAAAAATTACTAACCCAATGAAAACCTTTACACCTTAAACTATGTAAACATTATAGCTTTGGTTATCTACTGCCTCAAAAAAATTTGAGCTAACAGACTGGTTTACAAACTCATAACTAGAGTTAAACCTGCAAAAGAACTGTAGAGTCTGACGTGTTTTAGATTCAAAGAGGTAAACTTTGACATTTAATTTATATTTAAAAAGATCTTGCAATAAAAACGCTTTGTATATATAAATATTAACTCTACGGATAAATAGCGAAACAAACGTATTAATAATTTCCTGAAATTTATAATCCATGTGCCTGTCATCTTATCTAATGATGACAAGAGGATTGTTTGCGACGATTTATGAGATGCTTTGTTAGGTTTAACGTGGGGAAGGAACACAAGAGTATGAGTTATTGTGAAATGCGGGGGAAAACTATTATGAATGTTGTTATAAAATATAATAATAACATACCAATCACAAAGTACCGGTATATATACTTCCTTAAGGAATTATAAATCACATTTTAGACGGCCCACAAGCCTCATCCACCGCCCCATCACCCTTCTTGCACTGAGAACTGCTCCTTTTATTTCTAAGAGAGTTTTAAAGCAGCAACTATTGTTAACTTATTATTATAAGTTATAATTATCTCTGGTATGCCGCATTTCTCCAATGCGAAATGGCTAATTCACTGTCTTCGAAATATTTTTCTTTTAACACTATGTTTTATTATATGCCGTCGATCACTTGGTTCAGTACGTAGAGCGAAATATGTTTGAGCTCGTACTATAAAATTTAAGGCATTCATCTAAACTCTGAGATTCAATGGGCTAAGTAACTTTTCAAAAATGTAGAGTGATGTTAATATAAAATACATTACCGACCTTAGTTAAGTGAAAATCGCGTACACCAATATTGCAGAGTTAATAGAATTATCATATATATATTAAATATAATAACATATAAAATTATTCATTAGAATACATAAAAATAAAATAATACCAAGTTATACCGAAGCTCTGGGCATACGATAAACGGCCGAAAGCAAAGAGACGGATGAACGACGCGGGCGGTATTGAAGTAGCGCGTTCTGCATTTTAAGCCTGGGGTAGTCGGATATGGAGTCCCAGTCGCCTCAAAGGATAAAAGAGGGTTTTATCCGTTTAGAAAAATTATTAGAGTAAGTACGAATAATTTAATAATCCTATATGTAAATTGTTGTTTAAATATACATAAAGCATCTCTTTATATAAAAATCAATAACCGTTCGTTAGTCTCGAAGAAACTCGAAAATGGCTCGACCGATTTTGTTGAATCTTTTTGTGTATATTTGAGTAGTTCCCTGGATGGTTTAAAAACTCGATTAGATCCGATAGGTGGTGCTGTTGTGTGATCAGGATATCACCCGTGGGAAGCCGGGGCGGATTGCTAGTTAATAATAAATTTAATTATTCCTTAGCTCTCAAAAAATATGAGCTAATTGTTGTAAAAAGGAATATCAAGTAATTTTCACGGCCTTATTTCTTTGATATTGTTAATTTTATTAATATTATTAACTTTATTAATATTATTAACTTTATTAATATTATTTAGATTTTTAATAAATGATGAATAATACCAGACATAAAATATCGGTTATATGGTTTGGTCATGTGGAAAGAATGAATGAGGAAAGAGTGACAAAGAAAATTTATGGTGCAGAAGTGAATGGCAGAGTCGGAAAGGGACGTCCTAGGCGAAAATTTATCGACCAAATTGGCGATTTATTGAAAACGGGCCAAATTAGGAGTACCCTTAACCGACGAGCATGTTTGCGTAGGTGTGTGGATGTGAAGGAGGCGAGAGAGGTGTGTCAGGATCGTGCCAAATGGAAGTCTGTAGTCTCTGCTTACCTCTCTGGGTGACAGGCGTGAGTGTTTATGTATGCATGTATAAAATATCGTGAAGATCAAAGATCAGAAAGACAATATATATTAGACCGGCGGCGGCGACAACATCTAATATCCGAAACATTTTGGTACTGCATTCGCCAATCCGCGTGCGAAATGTGGTATGTGCTGTTCCATCATGGCTTACAATTTTTAATTATACATATTTGGCCAGTCTTTAGGAAGCTGTAGTAGACAACACAAGTAATAGTTCACCAGATATTTACCACTACCTTTTTCTGAGTCAACTTTCGCTTGGGGCAGGATTTGACCGCGTCACCTTAGTTCGGTCATTGTGATGAGCTATTTCGATTATCGTACAGGAGCCATTTTTCGTCAGAAGTAAGGATATTATTTAAAATCCCCTCGTTATTGTGACGGATGTGTAATGCATTCGAGGCGTGATTGTTGGTGTGCTTCACTCAATTCATACGATTTTTGGAGATTTTCCCTGTTTACAATTTGTTTCAAAATTAATTATAATTATTTTATCACTTACACTGAAGCCAGCTGCTAACTCTTACGTGGTTTGTAATGGATCTGCTTCCACGATCACTTTTAATTCTTTATTGTAAACTAGGGTGTCCAGCCGTCAACGGAGTTTGTCCTATATATAGGTCAAAATCTCCGGAATGAAAACGTTGAACCCAAAAAATTTCGTGTTTTCTTTTACAGTAGCTACCCCATACACACCATTGAACTTTCCAGCTATTTCTGCAGCGCTGTTGCATGGTGGAACTCGTATTCGTAAATAACGCGATATTTTAATTTTTCCATATTGTAAACAGAACGATGTTAAAGAAAAATAAAACGTCGCGAAAACGAATGAATCACTACTCGTAAATTCGAAACACAACCTACACAAGCTTAAATTTGATATAAATTTGAATTTGGAATTCCTAATAAAATAGAAATCCTTGTTTTAAAAATCTATTGAAAGTATAACACACAAAAACAGAGAAGATTAAAAAAAACTAATTTACGTGGCCATAAAATTTCCTGGTCCTATTGATGCAAATAGTTCATTATATTCAGGTATTTACACACTGTACCGATATAAAGCTTTTTATGAAATATATTAAAAGTATCAAGTTACACCCTATAACGTCCCACTCCTAAGATAAAATATCACATAATTTACTGAAAGGGATGTGCAGAAATAAACCCACAGCAAAATTTCAGTTCGTGGAGTGTGTCCTGGAAATAATATATTTCTCAGACGTGCAGGTTTCTTCAAGATGTTTTCCTCTAATGGCAAGAACGTGTTTAATTAGCACTTAGCATAGCTATTAGTAATTTATATTGTTGCCAGGAGGCCCTACCTAAATTAAACAGTGGTCTAACCAAGGTTCTAATGAGACTGAACAAGCCACAGATCAGGATAGTAACAAGTGCTATCACAGGACATGGCTCTTTTAACAAACATTTGTTCACCATAGGTGTTACTGACATACATGCATGCCCTGCACAGGGCAGCCCCCTGTGCAGGGCATGCATGTATGTCAGTATGCAGGCATGCATGGGAAAGGAAGAAACGGCGGCTCACGTATTGCTGACATGTCCAGAAGTCGCTTCATACAGGGCTAAATATCTCGGCACGCCGGGATCGCTCCCTGAAGTTGCTTGCAACATCAAGGGACTGCTGAGCTTCTTCGGGGAGATATCATGGCTCGAATAAGCATATTATTCCTGCCCACACGCAAAATACGCGCTTAGACGTGGAGTTGCGGAAAACAGCCCGTCGTAAACTAAACTAAACTAATTGTTGCAGGCGGTTAGGTACGAAATATATTATTAACTTATATTTTTTTACATTGGTAAATTTTTTTATATAAATAATGTTGACGAAAGAGATCACAATTCATCTAATGGTTAGTGAAGCTTTCGGCTAAGCACCTACATGTTGTTGAAATGGAGATGTGTTGTCACCCTTGAGGATAAACATTGAATTCCTGTCTAAAATTACGCCTTGTTCTTCTAAGAGTAATTATTAAATTATATTATAGTGTTTTTTGTTGGTACATTTCATTTCTAATGCATTCGATACTCGATAAGGAATAGTTTCGATATAATGAAGTCGATACTGTTCTTACCGATTCCATATTATATATTTTCAGTTCCCATACTGGTAATTCAAATCACCATGAATGTTTATTCATCATTGTCATCGTTACAGCCCTTCACAAGTTGACTTCAGAACACAATTCTACTCCAAGGAATGTTGATTATTAATATAGAATAATAAGCGTCTCTCCCTGTAAGCATATTTATGTTACAAGTTACATTAAATACATACATAAACACTCATGCCTGTGGGTACTGGGGTACTCACCCAGAGGGGTAGGCAGGGACTACAGACTTCCATTTAGCACGATCCTGACATACCTCTCTCGCCTCTTCTTCTTCACATATACCTACGCATACATGCTCGTCGGTTAAGGGTACTCTTAATTTGGCCCATTTTTAGTATATCGCCAATTTGGTCGACAAACTTCCGCCTAGGACGTCCCTTTCCGACTCTTCCATTCACTTCTGCAACATATATTTGCTTTGTCAGTCTTTCCGCATTCATTCTTTCTACATGACCAAACCACCGAAGCATTCCTTTCTTAATCCTGGTCACCGCATCATCTTGCAAACCACACTCTTCTTTTATCACACAGTTTCTCACCCTGTCACTCAGATTGAGCCCTAACATAGCGACCGCATTTCTACTGCATTTATTCTACTCTCGTGCCTCTTCTGCCACACCCAACTTTCACTACCATTCCTTTCTTAATCCTGGTCACAACATCATCTTGCATACCACATTTATCTCTTATCACGCAATTTCTCACCCTGTCATTCAGATTCAACCCTAGCATACTCCTTAAAGACCGCATTTCTACAGCATTTATTCTACTTTCGTGCTTCTTCTGCCACACCCAGCTTTCGCTGCCATAAATTAAAGTAGGGACTAACACAGAATTATAAATTACCATACATGCCTTTTTTTGACAAATTCTGTTTCTTCATAATAGAGTGTAGTGCCCCATTCACTCTATTCCCTGCATTCACTCGTCGTTCAATATCCTTATCATATCACCCATCCCTGCTGAATACACATCCCAAATATACGAACTCATCCACTTGCTCAATTAATTAGGGGGGATAAGTCGCTCGCGTCCGTAGGCTTCGACCACCTAATCCTAGGCCCACCCTACACGTTTCCCCCGGGTGGTGCTAAAAGAGCGACAAAGCCGAAAGAACAGACTCGGCTACTCGCCGTGTGGTAGCGGCGTAAAATATACCACCCCCTTGTTTTCGCACCATGAGGCAAAGAAGAAGAATTACATTAAATCTTGTTCAAAATAAAATTTTCAGCACAGTTTATAAATTAATCAATTATTATGATGGTTTGTCGTGTAGACCGATTTATGAAATATAATTTTAAAATAAAAAAATTACTAGATATTTTATTGATGAATACGTAGCGGAGGGGCTCGGAGTTTGGCTTCGCCGTTACAGGCTGTGTGTTCGAACCCGGCAAGCAATACGAGTTAGTATTTGTAACGTTATCTACAATTACTAGTTGTTTTATGCTTTTAAACGTTATGTTAACGCATTTTACTCCTCACAAAATATCCTAAACTATTATTTGCAGGTGATACAAAAACTTTCTCTAATTACTTTATTATATACTATTAAAAACAACGATATGAAATAACATTAGTAGTAGGTACATGACACAACCGATAACAATTATAGTGCTTGAAATAAATGACCCGATTAAATCGTTATATTATGTTTAGATTAATGCTATACAATAGAAATACCCATTGTGAATATAATGTATTTTGTGTGTGTAAAAACGAAACATATTAGAGAAATCTACAGTTAAATATGTCGTGCTAATTAAAGCGAGAAATCTAGATTTCGCTATATTTCACTGGAATTTATTATTAAAATTGTTTCTGCAACTTTTTGTTCTATAAAGAGTGCTTACTCGACAGGGAGTTGAAGTACCTATTGTATATTATCAAATATTTATAAAATACAAAAGTGCACATTTCGAGTTTCTCGTTAAAAAGAATGTTATTGACTCTACTTGAGTTTTATTATTATTATGACAGAAATAGTAGATTTACGAGTACTACTTCGAAAAGTTCATCAACTTTCGTTGATATATTGAAATCAATAAATATTTAACTAAAAAGTTTCAAGAACAAAGTTTTAGTAAGATAGATTAGTTCATTAATACTAATTAATGCTACTTCACTATTTGAGTATGAGTGTTTGTTTACTTGTAAAACCGCTGATTTTAGCAGTAATGAGTACAGACGTACTCGTACTTCTGAGTTATTTTGTCAAGTCGACCTCGATATATTTGAGTTAATACAACGAGGAAGTAGTAACATTTTTGAATTTTGAAATGCTCAAATTTAGTTAATCGAATTACAAGCCGACTTATGCACGTACATATTGAAATAGTTTTCCGCTATATGTTATGGTCTCTTAGATTTTATAAATCTCGCGTATCGAGGTTCAACTAGCTCTGGAAGTAAGCAATTATTCTCTCCATGTGTTTCTTCTAGAACTGGCCGTCTCTTTTTATAAATTCGTATTTTATTTAACGGTCGCCTGTCAACATGGCAAATACACATGTTATGACCAGTAATTAACCAGTAATTTGAACTTTTTTGTGTGGACTACAGATTTATACACGCACAAGTAAATTTTCTTTTGTTTTATTACTTCTATGGGTTGCATATTAAGATCTGATGATGGGTATTCCACTTCTACATTACAAGGGTCATATTTGCATTTTGGACTAGGACCCAGAAATGAAAATTCGTTGCCTATTTGCAATCCACATTCTTGTATATTAACATTGAAATCCATTTATAATTCTCGGAATGATTTATGCTCGTTGTTCTTGATATGTTTTTAGATTGTGTATTGCTTAAGTCGTAGCCATACAATATTTTCGTAACAAGGGAAGCACAGTTGATATTTTCATGGCGCTCGCAATAATATACCATAACGTCTGTAATATTAGTTTCATATCGGGTATTTATAATACAAGCATAGGTACTGAAAAGGAACTCAGGTCGGACGTCCTCTCAATCGGCCGCGAAGGACCAATTGAAAAGGACCTAGCGGATCGGGTACTAAGAAACAGGAATCGAGGCTTCTCTCGATCCGGCCTCCTATCACGCCTACGTTGGGTTCGGGAACAACGTATGTGTTCTCCGCAACGGAGTAACACACTAGGGCGATAACCTCTTCCTTTTCAGCAAGTAGGTTCAGACGGGGATTACGGGTCTTCCGAAGTCGTCCCGGTCCCGACGCCTTAATTCTTCGATGTGGACTGTATAACTTAAAGGATCTTGGGAATGAAACAGCAATTATCTTCAAACCGTTCCGTGAGAGAGTAATCACTTTTCCCTATACTGCTGGTTTTCACTTTTCTTGAACTTTTCCTCGGATTTTCTTATTTATTTCCGAACTATTTCCTTGAATATTTCCCGAACTTCCCCGAACGAATTGCAATAAAACCCGTTCACTAAGCTACCCCAGAGCTATACGCGAAAGTGAGCCGCGCCATCTGCGCGCTTGCGCAACTTAATTACATGAATTTGTACTATTACTCTCTCACGTTTCACTCAATATCTTTATTTATTCAAATCATATACAAATACAATTTATCAATATAGGTAGTACAAAACAATATCTACACCATGATATACATCATATTCTCATATCATAAAAAAACCTTTTATTTATTAAACGAAAACTGCCTATTTTACTCACAAGTTCGAAATCGAAATTTCTTAAATATTTAACACAGAAGTTAAAACAATGTTTCTCACTTGAATTTATACATAAGCTAACCAATACAATAGTTTAATTTACATTTTTTCTCTTTATTTCACTATTTAAAACACTTTTAAATTTCTTATACAAAACTATCATTATTTCACTTATACACAGGAATTTTCACATGAAAATAACACAGAATTTACCTTTTTAGCACGTACAATTAACCTGAAATATTTTACAAGTAATTTTTACATAAATCACTGAATTACAAACATTTTAAATTTTTTCATATTCGGCCTCCTAAGGGCGTGGCTTAGCGTGCGTCTATGAACTCACACTATTTGAACAACTAACTTTTGCACGGCTCTCGGCTATCAGAAAAAATGAAATTCTGAAATTCACCAATTTTATCAATATTTGGCAAATTAAATGCTTTTATACAATTTTCGAACTGTATGAAACTATCTTTAATCAGATAACAATATAAATGAATGTTCTCATTAATCAATCATAACAAATAGGCATTTGTTTTCGTACAAAACGTATCAAACTTATACAAAACAACATTTATGCAATTAATATCCATTAATTCTGCCTATGCACAGAGTGATTATCTCGACCGGGGAACAAATCCGATCTTTAACTTCACTTTAATATTCTTATGAATTTACATCATTTGAAAGATGATTTCAACCGGGGAACAAATCCGGTAACATAATTTATATCTTAAATTCCTTACGAATTTATTAAGCGATATTACTTAGGAAAACAAACAAACTAGTCCGGCCTGGGAGTCGAACCCAAGACCTTCATATCATTAATTCGACATTTCTTAAAGATTTAACTAAGCATTCTCTTATCAGAGCGTCGTTGCTCGTGACTGCCCCTTTTTTCATAGCAACGTCATCGGTTGATTTAATAAACTGAAACATTTTTATAGGCGCGTCGCCAACAATCTCCCCCCCCCGTGCGTTAGCACCATCATTTGGGAGGCGTCGCGGGTACCAGGACTATTATTCTGGATGTAGGTCTCCTCAAGATACCTGTGCTAGTAATGACGTCAACCACTCTGGTGTGACCGTCTGGTCCCGGTAACGTTCTACTAATTTTACCTTTTGGCCACGTATTTCGTGGCAACGAATGATCTATTATCAAAACAATATCGCCTTCTTTAGGTTCCATGAACTTGCCGTTATCACCTGTTCGAGGTATTAACGTAGGCATGTATTCTTTCAGCCATCTTGTCCAAAAATGGTCGGCTAACCTCTGTGCAGCTTTCCAATTGAGTTGACCCGTCAGATGTCGCTCTAAAAATAATCCAGGTGGTCGATCACCACATGAGCGTCCCAGAAGAAAATGATTGGGTGTCAAACCCTCTTCAGGACTATCCATACTGAATGTTACCAGAGGTCTGGAATTTACCGTATGCTCTGCTTCTAAAAGTAACGTATGTAGAACCTCCTCTCGTGGGCTCTTCTCCTTAAGCGTAGCGGTCAACGCAATTTTAATCGATCTTACTAACCTCTCCCAGGCGCCACCCATGTGCGGTGCTCCCGGAGGTATAAATTTCCATTTAATATATTTCTTAAATGACTCGTTTTTCATGCCCTCATAGCATTCTTCGCATGCTTTCAATAATTCTTTATTTGCAGCTTTGAAATTTGTCCCGTTATCGCTGTATATAACGGCTGGTTTTCCTCTTCTGGCGATAAATCGCCTTAACGCCATTATCATTGACGCTGGTGTCAATGAGGCTGCTAATTCCAGATGTACTGCTCTGGTGGTCAGACACGTGAATAAAACGCCCCAACGTTTTTCGTGTCGCCTTCCTATAGTCACACTCATAGGACCAAAATAATCTACAGCTGAGCATGTAAAAGGTGGCTCATGATGAGCTATTCTTTCCAGAGGAATATTTCCTTGTGGCACATTTTGCGGCTTTGACCTGTATGTCCTGCACCACTGACAATGGTGTGACACACTTCGTACTACATTACGCAAGTTCAAGACGTAAAATTTCTGGTTCACCTCATTCATCACCGTCTGGTGATTGGCGTGTCCAAAATGATGATGAACTTCTCTAATCATCATTTTAACGATTTCGTGTTTACCGTCTAATATGACAGGTTTTCTACTTTCCTCGGTCAAATTAGACTTGAAAGGTAAACGTCCATTTAAACGGAGTAAGTTATCCTCTCCTATTTCCATAGATAATTTACTTAAGCGTGAACTTCTTTCAACGCTTTTGCCTGCTTTCAAACATTTTATTTCCGAATGAAAACACTCGTCTTGAATGAATTTCCAAATTAATATTTCCGCCTTTTTCAAGAGCGCTGTATCCAACGCGCTATCGGGTCCTTTAACCGACTTTGCTAAAACTTTGTTGGAACACATAACCGACTTTTCGGTTGCGTCGTCGGGTCCTTTAACCGACTTTCTTAAACTCTTGAATTTTTCTACCGCTTGTAAGGTGCGTGTAGTTGCTCCAAGGAATTTCTTAAAGCTGCTAAATCGTCCGTAGTCGGGTAGACTTAACGGTTCTTGCTTTCTTAACGTATTTACGCCCTTTGGCGATTTTTCTTCACCTGTTTCTAAGCTATTTATGGTGATGAGATTTTCAATTTGCTTCTCGTATTCCTTTTTCAACTCGCTATTTTTGTCGAGCTTTTTCTCAATATTAAACAGGCGACTTTCAACCTGTGCCCTATTCGATGGCAAGCACTCATTGTCTGTGATCCATAACAAAGCAGTCTCGTACCTATTATTAGGTATACGACGTACCGTTTTGTTAAAAATATTTAAAGCTCGTTCTTCTGGGTCGTTCACGGGCTTTCTAGCCGATACTCCCAGAGATTCCAAACTAAAATAATCCTTGATTAATTTATCCATATCTTCCTCCTTCTTGGTGGAAATGTGGTTAACAATCTTGATTGGTTTAATGCCACCCGATATGTGACCATGCAAAACCCACCCCAGTTTGGTGAGCGATGCTACAGGTAGGTTCTTACCTCCCGAAACCAATTCACGAGTAACTATGAGATGCCAATTGTCCTGACCAATCAATATGGTAGGCTTGGACCTCTCATACATCAACTCATCCTTGATCGGTGTCAAATGAGAACACCGTTGCAATAATTCTCGGCTTACCGACTGAGGAGCGAGGTTAAGTGACTTAATTGTTTGTACACTTATCTCTTCTAAGTCGCTCGAATAAATGCCTTTTATTTTAACGTTTAAGCGATACGAACTATCGTCGTTAATTCGCTTACCTCCCACGGCTTCGATACGTAATCCCTCTTTACGTCCGCGAGGCGCTAACTTCTGAGCCATCCACTCCTCTATGAGTGTCATGGTCGATCCCTCATCCAGAAGAGCTGTTGTCCTGACCTTTCCTCTAGGCCCATGCAACTCGACCGGTATGATCTTTAAATATGCACATGCCAGTGCATTCACTGTACTAACAGTTGTAATCTGAGCATCTTTACCCCCCTCGTCCCCTTGTGGCGAGGTATTTTCATTGGGGTATCGGTGTAGCATTCGATGATGTGACATTCTACATCCTTCTACACCACATTTTTTCGCTTTGCACTCTAACCTCCTATGGTTAGGTGACAAACATTGGAAACATACTTTGGCCTTTTTGACGGCTTCCCATTTCTCGCGAATATTCATGTCCTTAAACTTGTAACAACTCACTATAGAGTGCTCCTTGTTGCATATAACACACTTATGTGTTACCCGACTTACAGGCTTGTCCTGGGTTATCATAACCACTTGTCGGTTGTGCCTTTTATTATTTCGGCGTTCTAAACGCTCGCTCATATTACTTCGGCGCATATAGCGCTCGCTCTCGGCACAGCTGCGTACACCTCCCTTTGCAGTGTGTACAGTTTGCTTCCTGAATTCAGGACGCTTCCTTTTTTCAGGCGCATTTTCATTGCTTAAGGACGTTCCAAATTGTTCACTCAATAAATTTAAAAACTTGGCCATCTTCTGTAACTCTGGCTCCAAAGGATATTGAGCTCGATATTCAAACCATTTAAATTTAATCATAGTTCCAAGTTTCTCCACTATGCGGCTCACTAACTCCGGTGAGTATAAATACTGTGGTTGATTCAACGCTTGTATTGTGGCAACCACGTTCGTAATACGACTTGCAAAAGATCCTATATTTCGGCAATCTTCTGCCAATCTTGGCATACGCTTTACATTCTCGATTTCGGCTAGAATGAGCATCTCAACCCTACCGAATCTTCTTTCGAGAGCGTTCATTATTTCTTCAGGTTCACATAAAGTAAATAACAGCGACTTAACCGCCTCTTTAGCGGTGCCCTTTAATGCCCTCCTAAGGCGTGCGACATTTTGCACCCCTGAAAATTGGCCTTTTGTGTCTTCAAACACCGTTTTGAAAATTATCCATTCACCCGGGTCTCCATCGAACACCGGTAATTCCTGGAGGAAATGAAGCTGGGAAGATTTATCTTTACCAGCTATTTTTATTGCACTCACAATCGCTTCGGTCAATTCTGACACCTCACTCGCGTGTGTTTTCTGTGCATTTCCTAGGTTGCGCTCGACCTCCGCCCCTTTGCGGCGTGATCCTTTACACGCTTCCTTATCAGTAATATCGGGTTGTGCTACACTAACCGGCGCGCTCATTATGGTTTGCTGAACCCAACTCCTTACGAAAGGTTCCACCTGAGTATTCCGCTCTTCATCATCCTCACTCGAGTCGATTTCCTCTTCTCGGTTGAGTCGTGCCAACTCCAATTGAGACTTGGCTAAGGCAGCAGCTGCCTGTGCTCGTTCGAGCTCTGAGCGTTCGAATTTAATCCGCGCCTCTAATTCGGCTTTCAGCCTCGCCGATCGCGATGACCTACTACCTCTCTGTGACCCTTTATCACTAGTGTGCCCGATTACTGTCCTTGACGATGCCGCTTCTTCGGTCCTTTGACCTACTTTTTCGACCACCGTTTCACTCCTGGATATAACGGATTGTTGTGCGGTGCTGGCCTGTGTACCACTGGTGTCCGTCCGGTTGCTTGTCGTTGCCATGGACGTCCCTGAGTCCCACGTGCATGTGGACGTGTCTGTGGTGGCTCCACTTGGAGGAGTTGCTCCATTTGACGCAGTAGCTGTGGTCGCTCCAGATGATTCCGCTTCTTTAGCTTTTCTTGAGAGCCCTGTCCTTGTCCTGCTCCCTTCGCTTCTCCCTATCTGGTCTTGTGCCTTCTTCATCTTGCAGGAAGGTGATTGTTGGCCTACGGTCCCTAACTGTCCCTACAGTCCCTACGGTCCCTACAACCCCTTACCTACAACCCTTCTACACCCCAACCTAACACCACTACCCCTCCCCCCCTTTATCTCCCAACCCTACTACCACCCTAACAGCCCTATCAGCCCTATCAATCCTGAACGGGGCCTACCGAGGTGAGCCGTCCAGGGATGGAGTCGTGCAGGAATGGAATGGAGGAAAGGTTTAGGAACTGTCCCGCCAAGGAATATGACGAAACAGTCGAGCGGTAGTGCAAGCGCAGTCTCGCTCGAGAGAACTGCTCCACCCGAAGGTGTTATGCCAGAGCCCAACCGTTTGGCACCGTTAGGTGGTCGGGATGTATGCTGTGCTCGCCGCCCAGTTGCCGGTGACGCCTCGTCCAAGCGCCCTCCTCCGGCCGCGATGCAGTCAGGTGCCCACGCGCACCCTCGCCCGGCAGCAGCAGCGGTGGATGCTTTTGCACCCTGATGACCCGACGGGAAATGCCGGACACGGTCGTCCGACAGGAAATGCCAGACACGATCGTCTGACAGGAAATGCCGAGCACGCTTGCCCGACAGGAAAAATGCCAAGCCCTGCTTGGCCACGATGAGTGCCTTCACAAGACACCTGCGCCCGGCTGCGATATGTGCCCCATGCGAGCACACGCCCCAAGCTGCAATCCCGGTTTTCTTTCTTCCGGTAGTTCCAGGTCCAGCCCTTCAGTGCTGCCGTCCTGGTCTTCAGGCCTTTGGTCCTATTGCTTCAGCTCAAACCTCTGGCTTCCTTCGGTTGCTGATCTTCACTCGGCTTCCGAAGGTCTTCTTCTTCCACAACCAGCAGTCCACAGCTGGTTCCTTGATCCAGCTGGCGGGGTTCGGGTGGTCTTCAATCCGGCTCGAAGGACCAATTGAAAAGGAACTCAGGTCGGACGTCCTCTCAATCGGCCGCGAAGGACCAATTGAAAAGGACCTAGCGGATCGGGTACTAAGAAACAGGAATCGAGGCTTCTCTCGATCCGGCCTCCTATCACGCCTACGTTGGGTTCGGGAACAACGTATGTGTTCTCCGCAACGGAGTAACACACTAGGGCGATAACCTCTTCCTTTTCAGCAAGTAGGTTCAGACGGGGATTACGGGTCTTCCGAAGTCGTCCCGGTCCCGACGCCTTAATTCTTCGATGTGGACTGTATAACTTAAAGGATCTTGGGAATGAAACAGCAATTATCTTCAAACCGTTCCGTGAGAGAGTAATCACTTTTCCCTATACTGCTGGTTTTTCACTTTTCTTGAACTTTTCCTCGGATTTTCTTATTTATTTCCGAACTATTTCCTTGAACTATTTCCCGAACTTCCCCCCGAACGAATTGCAATAAAACCCGTTCACTAAGCTACCCCAGAGCTATACGCGAAAGTGAGCCGCGCCATCTGCGCGCTTGCGCAACTTAATTACATGAATTTGTACTATTACTCTCTCACGTTTCACTCAATATCTTTATTTATTCAAATCATATACAAATACAATTTATCAATATAGGTAGTACAAAACAATATCTACACCATGATATACATCATATCCTCATATCATAAAAAAACCTTTTATTTATTAAACGAAAACTGCCTATTTTACTCACAAGTTCGAAATCGAAATTTCTTAAATATTTAACACAGAAAGTTAAAACAATGTTTCTCACTTGAATTTATACATAAGCTAACCAATACAATAGTTTAATTTACATTTTTTCTCTTTATTTCACTATTTAAAACACTTTTAAATTTCTTATACAAAACTATCATTATTTCACTTATACACAGGAATTTTCACATGAAAATAACACAGAATTTACCTTTTTAGCACGTACAATTAACCTGAAATATTTTACAAGTAATTTTTACATAAATCACTGAATTACAAACATTTTAAATTTTTTCATATTCGGCCTCCTAAGGGCGTGGCTCAGCGTGCGTCTATGAACTCACACTATTTGAACAACTAACTTTTGCACGGCTCTCGGCTATCAGAAAAAATGAAATTCTGAAATTCACCAATTTTATCAATATTTGGCAAATTAAATGCTTTTATACAATTTTCGAACTGTATGAAACTATCTTTAATCAGATAACAATATAAATGAATGTTCTCATTAATCAATCATAACAAATAGGCATTTGTTTTCGTACAAAACGTATCAAACTTATACAAAACAACATTTATGCAATTAATATCCATTAATTCTGCCTATGCACAGAGTGATTATCTCGACCGGGGAACAAATCCGATCTTTAACTTCACTTTAATATTCTTATGAATTTACATCATTTGAAAGATGATTTCAACCGGGGAACAAATCCGGTAACATAATTTATATCTTAAATTCCTTACGAATTTATTAAGCGATATTACTTAGGAAAACAAACAAACTAGTCCGGCCTGGGAGTCGAACCCAAGACCTTCATATCATTAATTCGACATTTCTTAAAGATTTAACTAAGCATTCTCTTATCAGAGCGTCGTTGCTCGTGACTGCCCCTTTTTTCATAGCAACGTCATCGGTTGATTTAATAAACTGAAACATTTTTATAGGCGCGTCGCCAACAGGTACTGGTATCACCATCAGCAATCAAATGTGAATAAACGAGTACGTCTTCTAACATAGACCTTTTACTTGTTGAAACTACAAAATTTCTTGAAACACGTATGATAAGGTGGCTAAATTCCTTTGTTTGCTGATCGGGAATATGTGATAATTTTTTGCCCCACAGTACAAGCTTTATGTAATATGCTGGCCACCCATTTTTGCATAAATATTGTCATCCATCAAAAATAAAAATAAAATATATCATTTACTAAAGGACTAAGACTTGTTGATAACACTTTAATCGTACACTATTCTCGTATGCAGGGTAGGTTTTCCTAGTAAAATTATACTATTTGTATCATTATTTCGTAGTGTGTATGTATATGTATACGTAGTATTTTATCTTCAGGTTGACCAACTTATATTATTATTGGTGAGTCCTTTCACTTTTTAATATTTTCCCTATAATATCGGGAATTACTGTACGTACTGCAACACCAAATCAGGCAACGACAAGTTGGACATCCCCCACTTAACGTAGTTTACTATCCCGGTAGTTCTAACAGATAAGAATTGATGTATTTCAATAATGAGTGCTAGAGAGTCGATATCATATTCATAGCAATATTTTGCTATGCATCGTAATACAATGTTATTTCAATTCAAAACAAAAATGCCGAAAAATAAATCGTATAGATACGCTAGATTCGTGACGTCAAAACCCCAGCGCATGGGGAATAAAACATGAAACGTTAAGCTTAGTATAATTTATTTTCCATGTACAATATTTTTGAGGACTTGAATTCAGCCCTGCTCGTATGTGTAAAGGAAAGGCAGAGCGGTGAGCGACGTGTTCTCTCTCTGGAGAGCCAAGCGGTGCCGGCGCGGCGGTCTAATCTGAATTGATCCAAACGCGGAGTTTTATAGTACTTTTAAAATATCTATAGAAAAATTGTTAAGCTATTTTATTCTTAATAATAAAAGGTAAGTGTTTAACAATATGTTTTTCTAACATATTAAGCTATTATTTTAAAAAAATTAAGAAACATAAGTAGGTAAAAAAGTAATCGTGTTTCCTTAAAAATTTCACATAGCTTGAATTTTTAATTGCTTACGTTTGCAACCTAAATCAAAAAATATTTTTTTTAACTAATTTACTTGTGGTCTTTCAAATTTACCTCAATTTTGTTTCTAAAATTGGTCAGTGATTTCAGATATTTTGAGTTTTTAAAACTGACTCTAAAAGGGAAATTAATGAATCCTCTGGTTAGTTCTATTAAAACCCCTGTTTAGTTTTCTTGATAGAATCCACAAATAGTGCATTATTATAAAAAATATAGACCATAAAATTTCCTAAAGTTATTAATAATTTTCATTTGTGGGAGATAAACGGCTGATGAAACGGTTTGAAAAGTACTGTTTTGAGCTAATCAGCGCTGGGAAGGTGAATATCGTAAAATGAGGTAAATAGAAATCGCGGGGTGTATAGAAACAAGTCTGGTTATTTGATAAACTTGTCTCCAGGTTTTTTAATGTTGCCAAAATAAAGAGAAAATGTTAGCATTATAATAAGCAGTAGAAATAAACACACGTTACCGATCTGTGGAAAAACCATCAACTTCATCAAATAACCTGACTTGTTTCTATTCATACCATGATTTCTATTCACCCCGTGATTTCTATTCACCCCATTTTACCGATTAGTTGCTAACGAACAGCGACATTTAAAATAAAATATTACACTTTTTTAATAATTATACCTATCGTGAAACTTAATAGAAGCCATTAGCTATTTCCACTTAATATCAATGTGCTTTTCATCACGTGTTGAGGCAGTATTAAAAATAAAACAATTTAATGTGAGTGTGTTGCGTTTTATTTAGACAGGCCAACAACTACAACTATTCTTTCCACTTCGTGTTCGAGATGTGCAAAACTTTTAGTAAAATTCAGGTCATTTAGACATTGTTATTTAAGCTTAATTATTTGTATTTTATTCTTAGAAATACATAAATATACGTCTAATATCAAACAGTTTTTGTTGAACATAAGCTGTCATAATGTAAGGGGTTATATTAAAAATGAATGATTGACTATAGCTACTGGGAATGATGCGATCCTTACTTTTCTTTTTTCCTTTTTTATAAAAACTTTACTTTAAAACTATGATTTTCTCTTGTATCGTAGAGGCGATTTACATACATAAATTCTACAAAACTCGGAACAATTATTTATTTATTTATTTACACTTTATGTGGCGGACTTAATGCCTTGAGGCATTCTCTCCCAGTCAACCCGGCAATTATCAAAACTCACTCTTTGGTACTATCCCGATTTGCGTTTTCGTCAAAACCTTAGATCAGGGATTCCCAAAGTATATACTTTCGCTATATTCCCGTATATTTAGATAATAAAATATAATGAAAGTTAAATCATTTTATAAATTTTGCTTTTTTTAATCTCTAAACATTTCGGATAAAATATGGCCTTGATCGCTCCTGACATTATTCGCTGTCCGTTCCTAAAGTTTCATCACAATTTGCTCAGCTATTCCAAATATTTCGATGATAAGCTCTGACAGTGTGACAATTTTGTTCGTCTATCCGTCTGTATGTTCCTTTTTGTGTGTATGTTACGGGCGAGATATTCATCAATTGTGAACCAATTTCAATATTTTTTATTAAATAGAACATACTTCTATATACTATATAAGTGTGGAGAAAACATTACACTTCTTAAAGTAAAGAATAGGTTAAGTAGTTTCTAAAATAAATAGTTTGACGATATTAGTTGTTACATTGAGATTGGGTTTTCCTTACTCACTCAAAAGAGTCAAAAAATAAACTTTTAATAAAAAGTATGTATTATATCGTTATTTTTAGTTGTTAATAATTTCTTCTACTTCTGAAATCGGCATTCTTCTATTCACAGTGTCTACGCACTGACTGCTGAAGCTACTATGTGGAGATTATTTTATTATTTTTGAAGTTATTTTATTCGATTTGACTTTTACTTTACATAAAAGATTTATTTCTTAAATTTTAATTAAGTACGCGTTCTATTTTAGAATCGTTGCTCAAATTAAAACTCTACTTATTGCAATACTCATGACACCTAGATCACGAGATCTAGGTGTCATGAACATTGCAATAGGATAGAATACAATTCTACGTAATGATATGCTTTTGTACAGCTGTTTTGACAGATGCCATCTCTCGCAATCGGTGAAATGTTAGATAAAATGCAAATACAAATTTGTTCCATCATATCCCTGTTTTACATTCATTTTCCAAACACAATCATTATTACCAAAGCCGATATAACCAAACAAAATTATATATTATTCACATTTTGTACAATTAATGTGTATTAAAACCTTAACACATTAAGGAAGTCAATGGATGCATGCCCAGGACAGTCCTTTGTGGCATTTCTTGGGGAGTCCTATGTTCAGCAGTGGACTTGTGAAGCGCTGTAATGAAAAATAAATGAAGTTCAAAAAATAAGCTTATGTATTTAATTGTCATTAACTTATATAATATACTGGCAATTCGCCCCGGCTTCGCACTAGTGATTTCTGGATCTAGTCATCAGATCTACCTGCTGCACCCAATAGTGAATATAAATTATCCAAAATTAAAAAAAATTGGTAACGGTCAAGCGAGACTAACGGACACCATTTGCTTTTTATATATAGAGATTATATTATCCGTAATATATTAGTAAATTATGTATAAAAAAGCTTAAATTCGCGTATCTATTAAAAACGACTCGTTTTCGTCGTTTTTAGTTATTTAAATAGATTTATCTTCAGTAGCACCTTTTAAAACTTTAATTTATTGGGGCAGGGAAAATTGTAAAAATTTAAACATTTATTGAAAAAATTACAACTTCTTTGTAAAACGATAATGATTCCTCTTTTGAATGAAATATATATTTTCCATCAGGCAGAAAAGAATTTGCTGTTTGATACACACTCGTCTCTCTATTGATTTGCTATAGCCACTACCTTAAGCAATCATAGAATCTTTTATACCAACATCAAACGGTGCTATTGTTGTATTACGAAAAAATCATTTATATTAATATTATGTAATCGTAAGGGTCTTTCTACGGAACATGTTAATATATTATCCTTAAGTGTGTGAGTTGATTACATATACTTTGTTATCAACTCACACATTTAAGGAACTTCTACGTCTAAAAATAGGTTCTTTGTATGACACTCTAAACATTTTATGGGAAAAGTTGCATTTAAAAACATTCTGTTTACTTACAGGACCTGCCTTAAGTTAACAGATTTAAATTCTTTTGAAGTATGTCTGTGCTGTTCTTGATTTACATAATACTGCATAACAGCGTCAAACAAATTCTTTCAAAATAAACTGTAGGCAAGATGATATTTCATGCAGCCTGCATCCGTGCACTCACAAAGGATTATCAACGAAAATTCGTAAATTGTCGGCGTCGCACAAACAAAATATGCACACAAAATATATCATTTAAAGCAAAAGAAAAGTATAAATAAAACTTAAGGATACTCTAATGGAATGCCTCCTTTCCAATCAGAAAGGTCTCCGGTTCTCTACACTCACGATACGAAACAGCTTGTTAAGCAGTTATTTTACGCTGCTATTCTGTGAGAGCGTGGTCCTTCCCCGTTCGTGCTACAAGTAAACTACTAATGTAGTTTTATAACTTATATGTATATATAACTTAAATGTAGTTAAGATGAAAATGAATTTTTCAATATATAATAACTAATTAACATTTAATAGTTAATTTTTAGTTTCTGACGTGGTAGGGCCACGCTGCTGCTATATTATAGTTGTAGCACAAACGGATCGGTTCGACCGGGGCAGGACCAACCTCTTTTATTACAGCAAACGAGTATGCGGCTTACCTGATGGTAAGTGACTACCGACGCCCATGAACAACCGCAATACCAGGGGCATTGCAGGTGCGTTGCCGGCCTTTAAAAAAGTGTAAGCTCTTTTCTTGAAGGTCGCCGGTGGTAAACAATTCCTCAGATAAGTTGTACGAGGAAGAAAACTCCTAGCAAAGCACACAATGTCATTAACTTGGTGGACCGCCAAGCATCCAGATGGTGAGGTTTGTAACTTGAATTTTGACTCGATGTGCGTTCATGAAATTTGGCGTTATATATTTACAGTGTTTTAAGAACAAATTTTATTTACAGAATACCAGCGTAAAATAGCAGCGTAATGCCACTATATTTCTTATGGTCAGTGTAGAGAACCGAAGACCCCTTTTACTGGAATCGAGACATTCCATCTTAGTCTCAATACAACGCATTTGCCTTTTGATTCTTCATTAAGGATAAATGTGGCTGTCTATGAGCCACAGCATCTACTTACCATCAGGTGGACTGTGTGCTGGTTTGTCACCCATTGCTATACAAAAGTTAAAATTGCTTAAAATACACAAAAAATACAAATCAAATCTTACTTTTAAAGAAATAATGTTGTAAATATTATTTAAAATTTAATATTGGTTGGTAACTAACTTAGTCGAAAATTGTTATTTTTTTTTGTTATTAAGATATTGCGTTCCTAAGTTATTGTATTCTTTTGGCGTAAACAGAAACGTTAGGGCGGCGTCACGTTGAATTATTTTGTGAAAACAACGATTATTGAAATTTTATTGCACTTTCGGTAAATTCGTTACATCAATAAAAATGTTTTTATCCTTTAGACCCCGTTCCGTAATCAATAAAATATATTTTCATGGTATAGTTCGAACCGTGTATTGGCTTTGTCATATTTTCCCGCGGAAACAAATCACGAGTATAGCAGCAGCATCTTCCTAATAAAGAGTAGAGAAAAAATGCCGGTTGCCAAACCTACTGCAAATAGGTGATCTATGGGAAGGTCTATACTCAGTAATAGACTATGATATGCTCTAATGGATGGATGATTAGTACCATTTAATAAAGTAATTTTTACATAAACATCTCCATTTTATTATTAATTTACGTCAATGTACTTCATATATTTTTTATTGATATAAGTTCTGCAAGACAAGACCGCAGAAGAACGCATAAACTCTCCGATCACACTCTTAATCTCATGGCTGTTAGACGGGAGATGAGGCTGCAATCGTCAACAGATTTGACAGCATACAGGCAACTGAACAGACAGATCTCCAAATGCATGCGGCGAGACTTACGCAACTTTAATACTGCTCGTATTAAAGAACACCGGTACTTGAAGTCCTTCAGAAGCTCTTCAATTCCGTCCTCCATGGTGGCACTACTCCGGAGGCGTGGAGCAGAAGTGCGGTGGTCTTGTTAAGAAAGGCGACAACGCTCTCTTGAAGAACTACAGACCGATTTCCCTTCTGAGCCGCGTCTACGTGCTGTTTTCGACAGTCATTACCAATCGTCTCGCACGCAGACTCGACGACTTCCAGCCTCCCGAACAAGCCGGTTTCCGAAAAGGCTTCAGTACCATAGACCATATACATACCCTGCGGCAGATTGTACAAAAGACCGAAGAGTACAATCTGCCATTTTGCCTGGCGTATGTGGACTATGAGAAAGCCTTTGATTCCGTCGAAATTTGGGCGGTGCTACAGTCCCTTCAGCGGTGCCAAGTTGACAGTCGGTATATCGAAGTGCTGAAGTGTTTGTACAGTAGGGCTACGATGGCTATCCGAGTACAGAACCAGAGTTCGAAACCTATCCAACTGCAGAGAGGTGTAAGATAAGGGTGATGTTATATCCCCGAAACTCTTCACCGCTGCGTTGGAAGACGTTTTCAAGCTACTGGACTGGAAAGGATACGGTATTAACATCAACGGCAAGTACATCACTCACCTCCAATTTGCCGACGATATAGTCCTTATGGCAGAATCGCTGGAGGACCTTAGCACTATGCTCAATGACCTCAATGGAGTCTCCCAACGGATAGGTCTTAAGATGAACATGAACAAAACAAAGATCATGTTTAATGTCCATGTCACACCTATGCTGGTAGTTGTTGGGAGCACTATGCTTGAAGTTGTTGACGAGTACGTTTACAGGTAAACGTATTGTCCCAGGGGACAATTAGTCCGGCTAGGTAAGTCCAACTTCGACCGAGAGGTTAATCGAAGGATTCAACTCGGCTGGGCAGCGTTCGGGAAATTACGACACATCTTCTCTGTACCTCAAACAAGTGACAACATGGCCAGTGATGACTTACGGATGTGAGACGTGGTCCTTCACTGCTGGCCGTATGAGGACGCTCAAGGTCGCTCAGCGAGCTATGGAGAGGGCTATGCTCGGAGTTTCTCTGCGTGATAGACTCAGAAATGAAGATATCCGCAGTAAAACCAGAGTGACCAATATAGCCCAACGGATTAGTAAGCTGCAGTGGCAATGGGCCGGCCATATAGCTCGAAGAACCGATAACCGATGGGGAAGAAAGGTTCTCGAGTGGCTTGATGAAAAGCCTCGTACCGGTAGGCGTAGTGTAGGGCGACCTCCCACTAGATGGAGTGACGACCTGGTAAGACATGCAGGAAGTCGATGGATGCAGGTGTCTCAGGACCGTGCATTGTGGCATTACTTGGGGGAGGCCTACGTTCAGCAGTGGACTTGTGAAGGGCTGTAATGATGATGATGATGATATTTATGAAAAATATTTTAATTGAAATAAATTTTTGTATTATATCGCTAATATTTAAGAAACATATAAGCATTTTTCATTTCATTCAGTTGCACAAGCCGCGCGATAAGAGCTCCATTTTCTTTTTGCTAAACGATAGTATTTTTTTAACATCATGCTATTATGCATGTGGTGAACTTCAAGAAATACCAGCCGTATTTTATAATTTTTGTCGTATAAAAGCAGAATGCGAATTGCGTTTATAGCATTTAAAATCAATGAGTCAGCCGGTCGTGGTTTTCCCCGATAATATAACTACGGAACGTAAAAAGAAACTTAGGCTGTATTCTGCCTTCCATTTTAATAGACGCGAATTGATTAAGTTTATTGAATAAGCGAATCAATTACCATTTTCACTCCTAGAATTACAATTCCATGGTGAAGGCTCTGAAGGAATTGATATTTCGCTTTAAACATTAATAGCTTTGTGAGTCGTTTAGAATTATAAAAAGTCTATGAAAATTTATTCACCTTAAAGAAACTACCCAGTTAAAATATACCTACAAAATTTTATTACGTGGTTGTGGTTTATTTTATTCTTCCTATAATATATTCCTATCGTAATAAGGCATAATTTGGTTGTTTGTAAATCTGTGAGGCATGTTACTCGCATTATTATATTCCTACGAAAAATCGCTTAACTTATACCGTCAAAGATAAATAAGAGGATTTTTTAATATATATAAAGGAGGTACTTTTCTCAATTTTTAATTTAAAAAAATTGGGTTTTGTTTTTTAGAATCATAACATAACATAAATTAAACACTCATGCCACCCAGAGGGGTAGGCAGAGACTATAGACTTCCATTTGGCACGATCCTGACACACCTCTCTCGCCTCCTTCACATCCATATACCTACGCATATGTGCTCGTCGGTTAAGGGTACTTCTAATTTGGCCCGTTTTTAATAAATCGCTAATTTGGTCGATAAATGTTCGCCTAGGGCGTCCCTTTCCGACTCTGCCATTCACTTCTGCAACATAAATTTTCTTTGTCACTCCTGAAGCATTCCTTTCTTAATCCTGGTCACAACATCATCTTGCAAACCACACTCTTCTCTTATCACACAATTTCTCACCCTGTCATTCAGATTCAGCCCTAACATACTCCTTAACGACCGCATTTCTACTGCATTTATTCTACTCTCGTGCTTCTTCTGCCACACCCGACTTTCACTACCATACGTTAAAGTAGGGACCAATACTTGTAAATTGCCATACGTGCCTTTTTTGACACATTTCGACTCTTCACAATAGAGATTTTTTTAGAATCATGTGTCAATATTTTCATATGAGAGGAACTTGACATTTTTGTTATGATTCGACAGTCCACTGATTGAAAGTGGCTACTGTAGTCCACGAACACCTGTAGACAACTTTAAACAATTCATCAGGTCCCTTCGTCATGTCTATAAAATAAAAATTAAAAGACTCGATAAAAACATTGAAAAAAGAAATTATTTTTATAAATAAACCAAAGGAATTTTTAATTTGTAAACACTACTACACATTAAACGAATACTTAATTTATAAATTTTAAATCCTGTAAATACTACTACACATTAAACGAATACTTAATTTATAAATTTTAAATCCCCACCTATTTTTTATCATTATTGTTGCATTATAACGGCCCTCTTCTCTCTTAATTGCCGTGCATTGCAGGGCCAATAATGATCTCATAGTTATGTCTCATGTCTATAGTATTAAGTTAAAACTTGTGTTCTCTGATGTTCTCAAGAACTTAACTGTAACATTATGCATGCAATAAATAATATGCATATGAACAAAGATCGCCACAGAGAAGTGGTTACCTCTGAGAATAAGATGGAATGCCACACAGCCTATAATCATACTGACTTTCTATACCCTTCGCACCGGATACTGCTATTTGGTATTGGTATTGCTATTCGGTTCGGAAAAAGGGATGAAAGTCCGTGCAATTAAACCCGAAAACTAAAGTTGTGTACTCACGTTTGCTTCAGGAATTATGTATGGTTCCTTTGACTATGGTATGCTGTTTTTAAGAGAATCAATGTTATTTGCAACACTGATGACTATTACGGTTATATAACCTACCTTTGACTGTCGCTTGTTCATTCTTTTTTAATCCCCGTTTTCCACTCATGGTTATGGGACATCTCCCTCAATAAATAGGGCTCCGCTTTAATCGCTACGCTTGTTTAGAGTACTAGCGATCGTAATAGCAAGAGTCTCGCTCTGTAAATTTTGCGTCTGAAGTATACCGGAACGTTATTCTGCAATCTAATGCAAGGCATGAGAATTTTCTCAAATTTACCTTTTTCGCTATATGGATACCCGCGTGATAATTTTAGTGAAGAATTTTCTTACACGACACCTAAAAGTCGAATTAGTAATAAACATTATTAACAGTATATAATAGTTAATATTATATCAAGATATTAATAGTATATTACGCCTCGCCACGTACACTTCGTTACGTACGATACGGTGTGTAAGTCAAGTTCGGTATAGTATTATTATAAAAGTAAAGTTACAGCCTATACAAGTCACAGGCACAGGCCTCCCCTCCCATTTTTAAGAGGGTTTTAGGGCAAGGAAGTGTCCGCCATGCTACCCCAATGCGTGTTGGCGAACTTTATATGTCTTCGAAATATTTTTTTTCTTATTCCTCATACATGCAGGTTTCCTCACGATGTTTTCCTCCACCGCCGAGCACGTGGTAAATCAGCACTTAAAATTGCAATTAACAATTTCATTGGTGCCGGCGGGGATCGAACCCTGGTTACTCGCGTTCTGTTATATTTACAGCGAGCGTTAACAATCTGAGCTACCACGGCTCTTATAGTAGATATTATTATACCAATATCAAATTAGTTTGGAGTACAACGTCGACGATTAAAATAATAGTAATATCGTAAAACACAATCGGAGAAGTAAATTCGATCTAATAAAAATAATGTAAGCTTTAATAACTGCATGGATCTGTTATGTGTTTGCTGAACAGGTACTTCATTGAATGGCTGAGTAATACTCACTGCTATGTAAACTAACTATAAAGCTTAGTACAGGAACAAACTACGTTTTATAGCGAATTTAACGCTGCTGCAAAATATTTAGTATTTTTGCCTTCAAGTCACTAATTGTATAATGTGAATGGACAACGAAAATTAAAATTAAACGAGTAAAACGTTCAGGACATTGTTCAGTTTATTAAGTTGGTAGAGAAAATATTTTCAACAATGACGAGTTCAATATTAAATTTTAATTTATAATTGAATGTTTAAATCGTATCATCGTTGTATAGACTACTTAGTGATCAATTTAAATTTGTAGTATGTTCGTAGTAGCGGTATGGGGCGTATCACGGCTACGCCAGACGTATATCCAAACCGGTAACGGCGAGAGTGTCAAACGTGTGGAACGTCTTGTACTGATCTGAGTATCTGTCTTTTTTACAATGTGAAGAGCCTATGCACAACAGCAAAATTTTCGGGCTGATGAAAAAGATCGGTACTTATATATATTTATTAACCGACTGTAGTCCAATCGCGGTCAAACTGTTTCGTGGATTCAAATTAACCATTTGACAACTGTCGTGAACTCCTAACAAAAGCATTTTAAGCTTACAAAGTGTGGTTAAAGGCAATATTAGTAATGTTTAATACCATTGCTAGTAATTTTCTTAAAAAATAACAATATAAAAGCAAAGTGACAGTCAGTCTTATTATGGTAAGGGAATTGTAGTACAGGCTCACTAGATGGAGTGACCCCCCGGTATATAGTGCAGGAACTCAATTAATGCAGGTGACTTAGGATCGCGTTTTGCGGCATTCCTTTGGGGGAGGCCTATGTACAGCAGTGAACATGTGAAGGGTAGTAATGATGATGAAAGTAACAGTCTACACACGCTGACTCGACCCGTGCTGACTGTGAGCACAAGTTTTGAGTTTTCCTAACTGTGATATTTTTTTATAGGATAGAAGTGGCAAACGAGCACATAGTCCACCCTATGATAAGTGGTTACAGTGGCCCATAGACATCTACATCTATCCTAGATTACAAATTAAAATGCAGACTCGTTGTCACTCTTGAGAACTAAGATGGAATGCCTCGCTTCCAGTAAAAGGGTCTCCTGTTCTCTACACTCACCACACGAAAAACAGCAACATTAACATGCTATTATACGCTGGTATTCTGTTGTAGTAGTAGTAGTAAGAGTATATAAAAGTACACACACACAAGTGTAATAATAATCCTATATAATCAAATTTATTAATGCAATAAAAAAGAGTCCAATCATCATTGTTTGTTTAACTCCTCTCCTAACATTCGCTCTACATGGCGACCCTGCCGAAGTACCTAAAAAATGTTTTAATCATTGAAATAAAAAAAATATGGAGAAATAAAAATAGAGGATTTTTTTTTTCAGTTATTCAATTGAAAAATTTGTGACAAGAAAACCAAAAACTGAAATGTGAGCAACGGCCACAAAATTACTAATTGTTTTAAGGGGATAACATAACATACATAAACACTCACGCCTGTCACCCAGAGGGGTAGGCAGAGACTACAGACTTCGTTCGACTTTCGACTCCTTCACATCCATACACCTACGCATACATGCTCGTCGGTTAAGGGTACTCCTAATTTGGCCCGTTTTAAATAAATCGCCAATTTGGTCGATAAATTTTCGCCTAGGACGTCCCTTTCCGAACTCTGCCATTCACTTCTGCAACATAAATTTTCTTTGTCACTCTTTCCTCATTCATTCTTTCCACATGACCAAACCACCGAAGCATTCCTTTCTTAATTCTGGTCACAACATCATCTTGCAAAACACACTCTTCTCTTATTACACAATTTCTTACCATGTGGTAAGAAATTGTGTAATAAGAGTGCTAAGTGGTGGTGCTAAATGAGCGACAAGCCGATACCAGAGACTCGGCTCCACGCCGTGGTAGCGGCGTAAAACTTACTACCCAATATTTTCGCACCATGAGGAACTATATAAAAGAAATGGCCCCGAGTTCCCGGCGCCCCTTTAATGGGGCAGGGGTGCGAAGAATCTCCGGGAGGAAAACCGGCGACGAGGTTCGCCACCCGTCACGTTCTGTCTCCCGGAGAGGCGAAAAGTGGATTGCAGAGGACCGTCTGGCTACGTTTAAGGGGATAATGCTTAAAAAGTCTATTATAAAAAAAATATATATATTATTAAAAAAGCGAAGAACAACCATAGAAACAAATAAGATAATTTTAATGATAAAATGAAGATTAAACGAATTGATAAAACAAAATTGGTGAAACTAATATTTTACGAAAAATTAAAGAAACTTAAGTCCAGCAAGCCTTAGCTGATAAAAAAAACAGAAAAATTGAGCCGAAAAGAACAACGAACAAATTAAAAGGAAACATCGCACCACTGCAGTGTGATTTTTAATTCTATTAAAAACTTCTTTTTCAGTGTTGTTTTTGTTACTATATTTTTAAGAAGTTGTGTAAAAAATGTGAATATGTTTTGTATTTAAATTAAAGTTGTCTATCAGACACTTCACGATTCAACATATTTTTTAAATATCCTTGTTACTGTATCTAAAAAATAAATGCATTAATAATACAATATTAAAAATAGGTCATATTTTTAGCACTAATGTGGCATTTGTATTAAGGCACAGGACAATTTTATAATAACTTTTATTAAGTTATTGTTTTGTATTATTTTTAATCCTGTATCCTGACAAAAATTTAATAATATGATAGATTACATTTCTATATACTTAAATTTACCATGTCAATGGTTTTTACATAATCTTTAGGATATATTCCGGTGTTTTTTTCTTTTTTTTTAATTTATAAAATATTGAAAAATGTTAAAAACTTGGTTATATATAAATATTTTAGTTTTTTTTTTCTTTTCTAAAGTCCATTCACCTTAAAGCTATATAATATTAACATACTTAAAAATTTAAAATTGCTCATTTGAATGTTTAAATAAATTAATATTTTGTTACATAAACTTGATAGCTGTTATAATGATTTTCATTTATTTTCTGTTTTCGATATACTTCTAGCAATATTTTTCGATCTATGTAAAAGTAATATAACTATTAACAATGTACCTATTTGTAAACTTCTGTGTAAATTAAAGAAATGTTTAAAAATATCCTTTTAAGATATATTTTACTTGCATTCATACATATTAAAACATATTTTAAAAGTTATCTTAAAATATGGTGTGAATCACACCGTGTAATCATAGTTCGATGTAATTGCAAACGTTGTAATGTAAATACTTACAAATTTAAAACATAGGTGTCACAAATCACCTACGCAGCTGGGATTCAAGCTGTATTTTGATCTGTCTGTTGTTGTTAATGATCGTCGATCGACGTAATGATGACGTTGCATTACATTATCTTATTTGTTATGTATCTTAAAATGAAGTCTTCAGTGACTATTCTAAGTTGTTAATAAATTTTAATAGTAAAGTAAAGGAAGGTAAGATTAATACTGATATTCCATCTTATCAAACCTATTGTAAGAATTTTGAATTATTATATCAGGATATTATAAAATTGTGTAAGCCCGATTGTGTACAATCTGAAAATCCGAGCAATATGGAAACTTTCGATTTGAAAACGGCTTTGACTTTATTACCTGTTATTTCAGATGACGAAACAAGTGTGAAACAATTAGTAGACAATATTCAGTATTATAATACTTTGTTAACAAAACAGGAATGTAAAAAGAATTTAATATAAATTCATATTAAAAAGTAGATTATCTCAATCTGCTAAATTACATCTTCAAAACGATTACTCTAATGTTGAAAACTTGGTTAGTGACATGCAGAAAGAGTTGTTGCCAAGAAAAGGAGCAGCAGCAATTCAAAATAAATTGCAAAAATGACGCTAAAATGATATGTCAATTGCTGATTATGGAAAACAAATAACAGAGTTATTTGTGGACCTTACGATATCGCTAGCCAACGGTAATACCGAATAATTACAATATTTTGAAAACTGTTAATGAAAAACAAGCGATCAAGCAATTTTCCGATGGTTTACGAAATCGTCGAATCAGCACAATAATTTCTGCTAGAAATTACAGCTCTCTGAAAGATGCCATTCAAGCAGCTCAAGATGAAAAGACTTCATCATTATCGGCAGCAGGAGAGGTGATGGGTATGTCCAATAAGAAATTTTATTATCCTAGGAATTTTCATCATAATTCTAGGTACCCACGCGGCAACGGGCGTAATCGGCAAATGTTTTCACACCGAGGACACTACCATGGAAACTCGCAGCGATCGAGTTCATGGAACCACTCGAACTCACGTGGCCAAGGACAGCGAGGACGATATAATCGAGGTACGTTTCGTAATTATCGCGGAAATCGAGGGATAAAAAGAAATATAGTCAATATAATTAATGAAAACCAGGAATCAACTTCAAATGATCCCCGACTAGATAAGTTTTTTGAGAATAAACAAAATCATTTATTTTTGGCTAGTAGTAATAGCAATTGTTTTATTCATTTACCAGTTTCATCATGCAATAAAACTTGTTCTTTCTTAGTCGACACGGGCGCATCTTTATCCGCCGTAACATATAAATATGCTATCGAATTAAGTGTATCATTACATAAAGAGAATGTAATTATAAACGGTTTAGGTGGCGAGGTGCAAACAATCGGATATGTTTATTTTCATTCCATTCCGTTCCATTAATGATTCATGGATCTGTTATTAATTCACAAGTTCTTTGTTTTTAATTCTTTACCAATTTCGTCGCATGGAATTCTAGGTAGAGACTTTTTGAATAGATTTGGAGCATGTTTAGATTTCGAGAAAAATATTTTATCTTTGAAGTTAAGGTCAGGCCACACTTGTTTCTTGCCTTTCACAAATAATTATAATATTAACGTATTGGAAATTCCCCCAAGAAGTGAATCCATACATTATATTCAAACTGATTTTCAAACCGATTGCATTATTTTTTCACAAGAATTACAAGATGGCGGTTATTGGCTAACTCGATAGCGACACCAATTATGGGAAAAATACCAATAAAAATATTAAATGTTACCGAAAAATCAGTAACATTGTCAGGAATGAATCCTGCAATTCATGATCTTAACGATTATAATATTTGTAATTTTGAGAAAAATGAGAATAATTCAGACCGAGTAAAACGATTATTTTCCTTATTAAAATTAAATGATTTAAATGACTTAGAAATTCAAAGTATTCAAAATATTTGTGCAAAATATGCAGATGTTTTTTTATTTAGAGGGCGATAAATTGACAAACAGATATTTACAGTCACAATATTTTTTGAAACTAAACGTTATTCCAGTGTTTTCGTCAAATTAGCAACATGCTTAAAGAAGGGATTATAGAACCTAGTAAAAGTGACTGGTCTAGCCCAATATTATTGGTGCCTAAAAAATTAGATGAATCGGGTAATAAAAATGGCAATTGGTAGTGGATTACCGTAAATTAAATAACTGTATAGAGGACGATAAGTACCCCCTCCCTGATATTACAGAAATCTTAGAATCTTTGTCTGGAAGTATATATTTTACACATTTAGATTTATATCAAGGGTATTACAATGTTAATTTAGATAAAAGTTGTTGAAAATTTACTGCTCTCAATTCTGGTCAATACCAGATGACGAGAATGCCCGTGGGATTAAAAACAAGTCCCAGTTCTTTCTCGCGAATGATGAATTTAGCAATGTCAGGACTAAATAATGAAAAATGATTAATTTATTTAGATGCTGGTTTTGGTAGACAACTAGACCACGACAATAAAAATTTACAGGATGTTTTTGAAAGACTTCGTTCAGTAAATTTAAAATTGAATCCTTCAAAATGTACATTTATTAAAAAACAGATTTTATATTTGGGACATTGTATATCTAACGAAGGGATTTTACCTGATCCTGAAAAAATAAATACAGTAAAAACTATCCTTGTCCGCAGAATGCCGACGAAGTTAAAAGATTTGTGGCGTTCACAAATTATTATAGAAAGTTTATACCCAAGTTTGCTGAAATTGCGCAACCATTAAACCAACTTTGTAGAAAAATACTAATTTCGTTTGGACTGAAAAATATCAAAAGTCTTTTGAAACACTCAAAAAACGTTTTACGTCCCCCCCCCTGTTTTAGATTACACTGATTTTTCAAAAGAAAATTATTTCATTTTACAAACCGATGCATCTAATAAAGCAATTGGAGCAGTTCTGTTGAATAAAAATGGAAAACCAATAGCATTTACTAGCAGATCTCCGAATAAGGCTGAATCAAAATATCCAGTTATAGAAAAAGAGTTGTTAGCGATTGTATGGGCCGTCAAACATTTCAGACCGTATCTGTATGGGCAATATTTCAAAATGAGGACTGACCATAAACCTCTAGTATACCTATTTGGCATGAAAGATCCATCGAGCGGGCTTATGAAGTTTCGTTTGGCATTAGAGTTTTGACGTAGAGTATGTAAAGGGTTCAGATAATGCAGCTGCAGATGCGTTATCTAGAATCTGTTTGAGTTCGAAAGAGACTGACGGAACACTGACACGAGAAAAATCGCGAAAAATAAATAAACCAGGATCCTCCTCGTTGGACATGATACCCACAGACTTGAGGCCTGAGCAACCGGAAGTCGTAAGTAACCATGTCAAGCCAGCAGAATCAGTGGAGTTGCGTATGGTTAATAAAGATGATTTGAAAACATTGAGAAAATTAAGAGTTATTAGTAAAGAAAATAATACATTTTGTTATGTTGAAAAGGAAAAGATAATTTATATTAAATATCTAAGTTCCGACTCACGAATGACGCGACGCGAGTTTGTGAGGGAATTAGATGATTTTTGTAAGTTAATAAATGTTAATGAAGTATGTATAATAAAGAAGGATGGTAATAAGGAACTTATTAAAAAACTAGTTGAAGAAGTCAAATCTATGAATGATAGGACCGGTCCACGTGTACATATAATAAATAATGTAAAAACGATATATAATAAGGATGACAGAAAGGTGATATTAAATGACTTCCATCTTCTATAGTCAGGTATGAGAAGGATGGTCAACAATATAAAAAAAGTATTATTATTGGCCTGGGTTAGATAAGGATATAAAGAACTTTGTTAGGCATTGTGACAAATGTCGACGTCAGAAATTTTCGTTACCCGTAAGAGAGCCATTAGAAATAACAACGACAGCTAACACAGCCTTTGAAAAGATATATTTAGACCTAGCAGGTCCATTTGAAGTTGATAATAATAATTACTCTTATGCTTTAACACATGCGAACTCACTAAGTATGTCGAAGCATATCCCTTAATTTAAAAAAAAGACAACGAAGTAGCAAAGAGTTTTGTTACTAACTTTATTCTTAGGTATGGCGTACCGAAAGTAATAACTACTGACAGAGGGAAAGAGTTCACCGCATCATTATTTCAAGAGGTATGTAAATTACTTCAAATAAAACAATTAAATTCGACTGCTTACCACCAACAATCACTAGGTGCGTTGGAAATGTCACATAAAAAAAAAAGAACACTTTTACTATTCCGTAAATTTAGTTTATCAATATTTCCTCAATTTAAATGCTTTTCTTCGCATTCAAATTGATAATCACCCTGAAACATGGAGCGACTGGATACCATTTTGGTCGTTTACCTATAATACGACAGTTCATACAGAGACGAAATTCAGTCCTTATGAACTTGTCTTTGGTAAAAAAATTTTCACTTCCTAGTAATTTGACAGTAGATTTAGAGCCACTTTATAACTACGATCATTATCCATGTGAGCTTACGAATACAGGTTACAATTGTCACAAAGAGAGGCAAGAAATAATTTGATAAAGTCTAAAGAAAAGAGAAAAATTATATTTGATAAATATACCAAGCCTATAAAATACAATGTAAATGATTTAGTACTCTTAAAAATGAGTCAGGTAATAAACTAAGTGATCTATACTCCGGTCCTTATAAAGTTGTTAAAGATGTAGCACCAAACGTAGAAATAATTAAGAATGGTAAAAATGAATTAGTACATAAAAACCGCACGAAATTGTATATCCAATAATAAATAAAACATATTTTATATGCTTTGTCTAAGTACATTTATTGTTATTATTATTATTTCTTTCTGTAGATTACTTAATATTACGTAATTATAAATATTCTAAATTAAATAATCATTAAAAAATGTTCTAAAATAAATACCTTCTATATTATTTTATAATGTAACTGTTCCTAATATTTACAAAAATAAAAATTTTTAATGTATCGATGCCTAAAAAAATGTATCCTTGTATTGTCACATTTTTTTCTCTTTTGGATGGAAGGTGTAGTAGTAGTAGTAAGAGTATATAAAAGTACACACACAAGTGTAATAATAATCCTATACAATCAAATTTATTAATACAATAAAGAGAGTCTTATATCATCATTCGTTTGTTTAACTCCTCTCCTAACATTCGCCCTACACTGTGAGTGCGTGGTCCTTCACCGTCCGCGCCAACCCATTCGGCTAAAACTATACTACTATTATAGCTACATCAGGGCTCTATCACGTAGCTATCTACGAAAATGTGACAAACAAGCACCTAAAATCGAAATAAACAAATTTGTTCGTGTATGTTGTTTCGTATAATTACAATCCTTGAACCATTGTTAGTGGTTAGCGCGGTGTTAAGCGTACGCCATTGGATAAACTCGATAAGGCACGCGCGAATTCAATGGAGTTTGTGTTTTTTGAACTGTACTATATGGTACTTATATTACAATTCTAGTATAGTAGGTAGTATTCAGTATACTTGGAAAGTTTACATGTATAATCAGTAGTGACTCAAGACAGTAATAATGATGATGTTGGTACGATGGCGACACTGAAATATTTTGGAACTGGCCACTTGTAAACGATATAATAAAAAAAGAAGTTAAATTTTGAAAATGGACCTCTTTGGCAATATTATTGTGTATTTTATTAGTTTGTCATTTGTTTACGATTTGGCGACAAATTGAAAATTGCTGTGTGACGTCAGCAGGAATTTAGCGCGAGCAAATTTTCCTACAATTATTTTTTATATAATTCGATGACATTTAATTTAACAAGAAAGTTATCATAAACTTCGATTGGCCTTTCACGATGAAGCCCCATCTAGTGCCACTGTTTACAACTGGTGTAATGAGTTTAAACCTGGTCACACTAATCTCACCGATGATCTGCGTGAGGGACGGTCTTCTACGGCGACAACTTTTTTATAGGGTAAGGTGACAAACGAGCACACAGTCCACTTAATGGTAAGTGGTTGCTGTGGTCCATAGACATCTACATCTATCCTCGATTATGAATCAAAATGAAGATGCGTTGTCACCCGTGAGGACTAAGATGGAATGCCTCGTTTCCAGTAAAAAGGGTCTCCGGTTCTTTACACTCACCATACGAAACACAGCAGCATTAACCTCATATTACAATTATTTTAGAGGATAATTACAATTGTTTTAGAGGATTGAAAAACAGTTACTGCAGAGTGGTACACTAACAATTGTTTGCCACTTGTCTTGAAAAAAGTTCGGGAGAAACGAGCTCGTAGTAGGATCTTCCTTCACCACGACAACGCCTCGTCGCACACCGCCAAGCAAACAATCGAATACTTGACGACGTCAGACGTGGAATTACTGGATCACCCGTTCTATATCCCTGACCTCGCAGCATGCGATTTTTATTTATTTCCGAAAATAAAAGAAAAACTTCGAGGAAAACGTTTTATGGACGCCGAGGAAGCAGTGGCTGCTTTTAAAAATGCCGTCGAAGAGACCACTAAGGACGAGTGGGCTAATAATGATGTAAATGGATACTATTTTTAAAAGATATAATAAAACTAATAACTTGTTAGTTTGTTCAGTTTTTGATTTTCTGGGAACTTTCAGTGTCACCTTCGTATTAAACAGGATTTATATAATTAAAATGATAGTTTTCCGATTTTTAGCAATTACGTGATTATTTAACCTTACAACAACGAACCTTAATTCCTTAGAGACATGAAAAAATACTTATTGAAAGTCACTTATGCTTTTAGTTTGGAAGACACCTCTGATTTGGAAAGAACCGGCAGGAAACCCTGTGATGACCTTTTTAAACAATAACTTACAGTATTATATGTTATACAATTAATTATAAAATATTTACCGCATGGTAGTTATCACCTAACTCCTGGGGGATCATGAACTCCTTAGTAGTATAATAGCACTTCTATCAATCTATACCTATATTTTATTATTACTTATTCTTTTCTCTTTTTTTCTCTATTTAGGGCGTTATGTTGATTCGGGCTTTAAGTCAATTTGCTGGTTTTATTGTACTCGTACTATAACAATTTTTTTGACTGCCTAATAAATGTTATCTTTTATTGTAAACATAAAGATTTTTATTTAAAAAACAAAAAAAAATCTGTATCTGTAAAATTAAAGATTTATTTTTTTAAAAATTAATTAAATTAAGAAAGACTATTATTCTACTTACTACGATTTTTTTTAAATTTACGTTTATCCCTTAAACTTAAAATCAGTTACATTAACTCGGTTATTTTTTACCGGAAGAAAAAAATATACTTACAACCTTTTTTACTTAAAACTTTAAGGTCACATTTTTATTAGAACTTTTTTGTCAAATCTTTACCGTTTTTGATTAATTGCGAAAAAGCACTTTTGACAAATTTTTTCAACCTTTGCCGGGGGTTGCTGACACGAGAACCCTTACATATTGTTTTCGTATCATTAAAACCACATTATATCAAAAATACAAATCTGAGTACCGTAGTACCGTAAAAACGTTGTGAATATAAGTTATGTTCTATAGCGCCCATATGTTAAAATTCAAAGAGATAATATTCTCCTGTAATTAAAAAGTAAAATACAGTCTATATATGGCCCATTTGTGGGTATAGGTCAGGTATTCTGGTATTTCAGAGAAGAAAAGAACCCCTTTGTCGTATCTCCTCAGTTTCAAGGCACTCCCCTTGTTGCCTCAACTAGTATCGGAATCCTCGGCGTCGACATATCGAGTAACGTGCAGTTTCGTGGTCACTTGGAAGAGAAGGCCAAATTGACCTCTGAAAAGCTTGGCGTGCTTAGCAGAGCGTGACAGTATTTCATGCCGGCACATCGCCTGCAACTTTACAAGGCGCAGTTTAGGCCTCACATGGAATACTGTTCCCATCTCTGGGCTGGGGCTCCCCAGTACCAGCTCCTTCCACTTGACCGCATCCAGCGCAGAGCGGCTCAAATCGTCGACGACCGAGTGCTTTCCTATCGGCTCTATTCACTGGCGCTGCGAAGAGATGTTGCATCTCTTTGGATTTTCTTTCGCATATACCATGGGGAGTGCTCTGAGGAATTGTTCGGATTAATCCCAGCCGCCAAATTTCGTGAACGTACTACGCGGCAAACGTCCCGATACCATCCACACCATCTGGATGCTTGGCAGTCCACCACTGTACGTTTCAAAAGGAGTTTTCTTCCGCGTACTACCTCTTTGTGGAATAGTTTACCACCGGACCGATACGACCTAGGGACCTACATGAAAAGAGCTAACTCGTCTCTAAAGGGACGGCAACGCACCTGCAATTCCCTGGTGTTGCGGTTGATCATGGGCAGCGATAGTCACTTAACATCAGGTGAGCCGCATGCTCGTTTGGCCCCTCTTCTATAAAAAAAAGATTTTCTTTTCTTGGAGCAGGATAGAATCCATCGCAATGCCTTACTAAGCGTTGCTGAAGGATTTGTTCCGATAGTTTTATTTTTGATTTATAAACAAAATACAGTTTATACTTAATAAGATGTGTTGTTTCTTTTGTGCTACATAGTTATAGGCTGTAGGGGTTTTCCTTTGCTGAATTCATGTATCAAACTACCGAGCGAGAAAAGAGCGAGAAATCTTTATTTTTCTCACTATTGCTTATCTGTTGTCAATATATTGCTTGCACTTGCGCGATTGTTATAGGCATAGTATAATTAACAAAATAATATATATATATATATATATATATATATATATATATATATATATATATCATTCTTAATTAAATAATAGAACTTTTCCAAATTTAAAAAAAAACTACTAAACTATTTTGAGATGAAACATTATTTTGATACCAAGTCGTTTTAACAGTCGTTATATATTTAAGGTGCAATACCAAGTTTAAGAATCCTAACGGAATCAAAAAGAATAGCTCGTTAAGGATATCTGGTGCTATGCTTCATGAGCCCACAGCCTTTTGAAACCTTAATAATAATAAGGCCGATTAATTGTTATCCCTCGGTCTAGTGCGATAAATTCGTATTTTTAATGACCCAAAACTCGACCTATTAAAAACAAAATGAAAAACATTAACGTTCGGATATTAAACAACGTGATGTATACGAAAGAAAATTTAACTTTTTATTCGGTGGTGCAATATTTTCTACTTAGGATCCGTCGGGTTTTACACAACCTTACCTATTTCTGTCATCAGACAACATAAATGCTATATTCATATTTGAACGGTAAAGGAGTCGATATATGTTATACTTTCATTGTTATATATGTTAGACTTTCATTGAATTTTAGTCCTCAGGAGCAAATAACTGATAGACTTCTTCGTTGCTGGTATCCACGAACAGTAGTCACCATTAGTTGAACAGTGAGCTCATTTGTCTCTCTCATTCATCATCAACATCACAATTATTACAGCCAATCACAAGTCAGGGATGGAATGATGATCTGACATACGGAAAGTCTCCAAGATTTCAAGGGTGCAGGTGGCTAAGTGCTGTGCTTTGTGACGTTATTGTCAAGAGGCCTATGGGCACTCTTATTAAAAAAAAATTTTTCGTATATCTGATATTCTTCACATATTTTTAACACTATTTGCACACATTGTCTATTACGGAATTTAAACTTGTTTTGTGAAAAGTGTCATTTGCATATAATTCAATTTAAAATGTTTAAATAAATTATTAAATGTTTTGTGATTTCAGAAAACATTTAATCCTTATCCAGCTAATTTCGGGTTTGTTTTTTATGAATGAAACCATTAAAAGCGGTGGAACGTAATAATTGATTTCGTTAATCTTTACATTGCAAATTAAATTGAAAACACAGCTGCTTTTGCTCAATTCAGAGTCAGTATTAAACTTTTTCTGTGAACAAATCCAATTTCATGTATTTAAATCGAAATGAAACGTTTACATTAGTGGTTAGAAATCGTAATTACATGTTTCTACGACGACATTTTCCCATACGTGCAATTGGAAGATGCACTATCAATAGGAAGTAGGAAATTGAATGTCTGAGCTTTTATAAATTCAAAATCCCATCTGAATCTATACTCAACGACGAGACGATAAAAAACGACGAGGCCGTTATATATCGTTAGACTAAATAAACAAACTAATATACCTTTTTAGAATCCTGTGTGGGTGCACACATCACTACTCAGCAAAGGGGTTGGGCTTAGCATTAAGTCGCTTGAATTTGAGGAGTTTGTCACTCTGGGGGGGGGGGTGTCAAATGAGCTTATCTCAAGCACCCCCACGCATTTTCTAAAAATATTCATAAATAACTAATCTTCTGTACATATAAAATGCTTTGTCCTGAATGACTGACTGACCGACGGATCAAAGCACAGCCTTAAACCACCGATCGAAGAGACATGGAATTTGGAGGGTGTTCTTGGCTTGTCGTAGGCATCTGATTTTCTGAAACTCTATCCCTAAGGGGGTGAACAACAGGGGCAAAGGTTGTATGGGAAAACGTGATTTCTTGGTCCAATCTACTTAAAATTTTGCATAAACATACATTCAGAATTGATGGAAGACGTGTTTCATATTTTATTGAAACTCATCGCCTAACGGGGTTAAAAAGGGGTAGAATGTAATTTTGGGGGTGATTTGCATCAAATTTGATATCAATAATACTTAGTGCCTTTGATTTAAATTACATTTTATTTTGACACATGTTTGTAAACTTCAAACGTTGAACTCACATACAAGCAGGCGTAGGACAGCTGCCTCGGAAGACAAAAATTCAATTGAAGGTATGTATAATAATTTGTTCGATTTTTTTTCACACATGTCATTTCGCAGATGTCACTACTTTGAAAAAATAAGTTGAAATTTGCTTACAAAATAAAAATAAGAGCACAAAATTTTTATTGGTGATTTTATTAATAATAAATTATAATTTTAACATAAAAGTACATAATGTTTGTCAAAATCAATCGTTAAATATAATAAGTATGACACTGGCAACCAGCACAATATTATAATAAAATGAAATAATTATCATCCTAAATTGTGATTCTTGTTTCAATAATATCCCTATTTATATATAAATACAAGTGTACTATATATAAATACAAGTGTGTGTTGAAACTTTTTTACTTACTTATTAGTATTATAAAAAAGTAGGCAACAACTATTTCAGTAAGTATACGAATAAAAAAATATAATATTTAAAGCGAATCAATTTATTGTATAAATATTATAGCTATAATATATATTTAGCTAATCTATTATATAATTTCAATTTTATTTGTCATTGGATTATTTAAATGAAAAACTTAGCTTATATTTCGATTTTTCTTCGAAAATTTCTTGGAGATCTCTTAGATTACTTACTACCGAATATTTGCGATTGCTGTATAGTTTGTTTGGAAATGCATTTTCACAATTTCATTGGAATATTTTACATATAAATATAATTTTATAATAATTTAATTTCTTTTCATTTGGTTTTGTATTTAATAAATAAGATTCTTTGAGTTGGATTTGTTACTGTATATAAGTAATTTGTAGTTTCTTTTTGTTAGTTATATTTAAGTAAGTAGTAGTTTGTCTTAGAAGTTTAATTTTGTGTGTATTGTTTTTTGCAATTTTATTATATTTATAAATTTGTATTTGTCTGTTCTATGGGAGCAGAGTTGGTTAACATCAATGGGAAACTAATAAACCTTATTACTGTACCAATAGTGGGGGATGGCGCGTGTCTTTTCCGTACGCTTCCTTATTTGTTGTACGGCACATAAGAACGCTCAATGGATATTCATGTCATGTCATTTGACAAACGATTGAGATGAATTTGCTGTTATGTCTCATAAACTCATGGGACAAAAGAAGAGTATACAACATATATGTTACAACACTCTACATATGGCGGTTTCTACGAGTTAGTTGCAGCCGGTAAATATACCCATTTATAATTTAAATGTATCGAAATGTAACCTGTATGCCAAATTTGGAACAGAAGACTAGCCCGTCAAAAGGTTACGTTATTCCCAAGATCTTTCTAATGGTCACTTTGATAGTAGCACTGATGAGCGTTCAATATCTAAAAAACGACGCATTTAAATGGTTGTATCTCCGACGTTTACTCAACCTTCACCAATTTCTAATGTTGTGCAAGACTTTCATTCGCTTACTTATACAATTATTGAATCTAAATGTGAGTCATATTTAATTTCTTCTTTGTCCACGAATAATTGCATAGAATCTCCTTTATTCACTACCTTTGGCGGTGCTGTCGTCGCGCCACAATCGAAATACACCGAAGTCTAAATCACGCTATCAACATTCCGAATCATAAACAGTATATATAGAACATCTCCGAACTATCACAATGCGCCCTCCTTTCTGCCAAGGAGGGTCGCGTTCGTATACGGCTTAGAGGTCTCTAGTCAGATCGTTAAGCCAATTCCTAAAAAGGTTGAGTTTAGTGGGTAAAAGTCACCACATAACCACGCAGCCGGCTGCGTGTTATGCTATGAGCATTCTCAACCTCCCTCCCCCGCTTTCCGGAGAGTTGCACATATTTGCTTCGAGTGCAAAAAAAAACTATCACACGGAGTGTCGGCCGCTCCTCGCTCTCGTCCGGGTGAGAGGTCAGCAGAAGGTCCAACAGGGAAGGTGCATGATCCTCCACATCTGGAATCCGCGTAGGCGAAGTAACCAGTTGTGTCAGACCATATGCCAAGGCAAAATAATGAATGATATACGACGACGACGTGATATTCGTATTCTATGACGATGATGAAGCTTGAAGTTTCCGAAGGTTGTTTGGTTCCGTGTTCAGATCACGTCGGGGTCACCACTGTGGCCGTGGAAGGAAAAGGGGAGATCTCCCGCCGGGCAAGGTGTTCTGCCCTCTGTTCTGATAGTTCGGAGATGTTCTATATATACTGTTTATGATTCGGAATGTTGGTAGTGTGATTTAGGCTTCGGTGTGTTTCGGTGTGCTAGTAGCGCAACGACAGCGCCGCTGCACTACCCATATGTCAGTCCAAAATGAAATTAGTTTAAGTCACACATAAATAAGGCGATAAAATGCGAGGATAGAGTTACCTATGTGGTCAGAAAACAACTTGCAACTTAAGGAAGCAAGAAAAAAAACCAAAATGAACCTTCTAATCCTCGTAAACATGCAGTTAATTGTCAAAAAAAAACCTTTATGTTAAAGGCAGACTGTCATTGATTATCTGCGGGAACACCCTGAAGTACATAAGTAAGCTACAAGTAAATGTCAACGCAAACATTGAAGTGTACAGTACGATATGAACAAAATCATGAAGGATAGCGGATTAAGAGACAGTCCACAACCTTGGAATTCTAAAACCTTTTCTGAACTGAGTTATGATAGTAACATACGATAATGATAGTACTGTTGTTTTGAGACCGATGAAAATCGAATGCAAGTGGTGTAAAACTCTCAAGTACAAGGATGAATCTGTGAAAATATGCTGTGATTCAGGAAAGGTCCAGTTCAAACCTTTGCAAAAGCTTCCAGATCTTCTTTACTGTTTGATAAAAAAAATCTCCACCCTGAGCATAATCACTTCATGGCTGGCATAATAGTTGTTTTCAAATGACCTCACTTGGAGCTAAAAAAGATAATATAGGATGGTTTTATGCCTATATTCAAAGTGCAGAGCCAGGCGTATCATTTGGTTGGACGTATGCTTCCACCGCCCCAGAAAAAAACTACAGTTCTTACAGATATGGTGGTGGTTCTTACAGGTATGGTATACTTGGTGAGAACGATATAGAATTTCGATTGAGATTCAATAACTTTCTTTATGTAAAACCTGACTTGGTAAGGCGATTACAAGAAATTCTAAATACTCATAATGTATACGTAAGCGAGTTAAAGCTACTCCTGGACAAAGTATCTGCTACGCCAAATACATTTAACAACTTCCCTGTCCGCGAAAAAGACACAATAGTTAAACAATCGAAATGTTCATATATGACTCATGGGACAGTGAAATGGTTAAAGTTGTTATAAATGCTAAAAGAAAACTTACAAATGACCACAGTGCTATCAACCTACGTGAAACGAAGTTGTTTTAGTTATTGTTGAACAGCAATTTTCTAAGTCGGATATTGTAATTGAGAGCCATGATAACACATTGAATCGAATAAGTGAAATCCATCTCTCATACGATGCGTTACGGTACTCACTTTTGTTTGCTACGGCAGGGATATTCAATTTCTACACCCCAGTGCGATCCTAGGAACCAAACAACCGCTTAAAAATGCTTGAATAATCATCTGCTATATTTTTGTTCCCTGTTTAGCTATATTTTAGTTGACATGTTTGCGAAAATCGAGAAGAAAAGGTTCAGTTATATTAGGAACAATAAGGCGCAGCTTAGAGCAGACAGTTCTATACACTTGTAAGATGCGATAGGGAGACAGGATGTTGATGCCTTCTTCTTTTACTGGGAGGGGGGGGGATGCTATATGCATGAGCGGACACAAGACGCCATGACGTATGTGCGCCACTATGATCGTCACGATCTCTTTGTAACATTTACTTGCAATCTTCGATGGGATGAAATCACGGAGATGCTTTGGCCTGGGCAAAAAAGTTATACACGGCATAATAGCCAGGGGTTTTCACGTCAAAGTTAAGAAAGTAATGGCACTATTAACCAAAGATAAAATATTCGAAGAGGTATTTTGTTTCATGTTCTCCGCCGAATGGTAGAAACGGGGTCTGCCTTACATACAGATATTGTTGTGGATGGTTAACCGCATTTCATCTGACATGGTGGATGAACTTATATGTGCTGAGATACCAAATCCAAATGAAGATCCTATTTAATATATAGATATGGATCCTATTTAATAATAGATATAATTAAAAACAATATGATATAAGGCCTTTGTGGGATCCTTAATAATAATTCTCCCTGCAAGAAATATAATAAATGTAGCAAAAAATATCCCAGACAATTTTAGAGAGATACACAGACAGGTAACCCCCTCATAAATGAGGGACGCCTGTGCTTAGCAGTGGGACGTATATAGGCTGTAACTTTATTAACTTACTTTACACAGACAGGTGACATAGGTTACCCACAGTACAGAATACGATCTCCGGCTGACGGTGGCTTTTCACTTAAATTAAAAGACGTTGAAGTTGACGATAGGTAGGTGGTCCCCTATAATAAGGTTCTGTCCCGAACATTTAAGGCACATATTAATGTAGAATTATTCAATTCTGTTAATTTAATAAAGTACATTAATAGAGGCAGTGATCAGACGACTTTCGTGCTATAAAACAAAAAGAACAAAGTCGAATTATATGAGAGTGGGCGTTATTTGTGTGGTTCAAAGACAGTTTGGAGACATTTAGATGTCCACATTGGAAATGGCCGAAGAGTCTGTTTTAATACGAACAACCTCACCTACAAAGCTAATAGCCCACCAAAAACGATACTGTTAGCATTTTTTGATTCATGTCCAACAGAAGATTTTACTAAATCTTCATATGTTGTATGACAATAAAATAGATTTGTGAGAAGGAAAAGAGAAAAACCCGTAGATGGCTGGTCAGGAATAATAAAAGAACACGCTCTTGGTAGAGTGTATACGGTTCACTCGAATAACACAGAGTGTTACCATCTTCCCTTACTTCTGCACAAGGTTAAGGGTTTATCATCCTTCGATAACTTGAAGACTGTCAACGGTGTCCTCCACCAACTTTTTAAATTGCTATTTTTCAGATAGCCGATCAGAAGACTACAAACGACAAGTGAATAAGCTTTCTGGCATTATAGATGAACATCTATAATAAATATGTGGTCACAATAGCAGAAGCTGTATTAGCATTAAGAGGGCAAAGCCTGCAGCAGTACAGGTTGTCTCAACCTCAAATGTCTGAAGGTTTACACAGTAACCGGGACTACCCGAAGGAAACAAGTTAGGATGTTAATTCCTTAGCAGAACTGTCAAGTAGGCTAAGGCTTTCTAACTAATGAACATAGACATATTTATTATAAAATATTTTCCAGTATCGACGCAGGTGTAGGTGAATCCTTTTTTTTTTGAATGTTGGAAAAGGCGAGACATTTCTATTAAATTTACTGTTGGCCAAAGTGAGTAGCAATTGTGATATCGCTTTAGCGGTTGTATCGATCGAAATTGCTGCCACTTTACTAGAAGGAAGTAAAACAGCACACGCCGCGTATAAACTTCCTCTAGATTTGATAAAACTCGAAACACCACTCTGTAAAATACCCAAACAAAGTAATATGGCAGAAGTACTCCGCAAAATGGAATTATTTGTTTGGGATGAGAGTACTATAGCTTATGAAGGGGGGATTCTAAGCCCTAAATAGATGTTTACAATATATTTAGGAGGAGTTCCTGTATTGTTAGCAGGTGATTTCCGGCAGATTTTACCAGTAGTGCCCAGAGGCAAGCGAGTGGACGAAGTTAAAGCATGCGTGAAGAGGTCTCATTTGTGGCCTTCATTGACAAAACTGAGCCTTACCAAAAATATGAGAGCCCTTTTTACATGTTAATGCCGGACAGTTCTCAGACCTGTTGCTTAAAATACGAAATGGCGATTTCTCGGAATTGGATAATAATATAATTCCCCCTACAGAATTAGATACAATTGTTTCCACTGTAGAAGAGCTTATAGCTAAAATTTACCCAAAAGTAAAGTAAAGTAAAATTACAGCCTATATACGTCCCACTGCCACGGCACAGGCCTCCCCTCATTTCTAACAGGGTTTAGGGCAAGGAAGTGTCCGCCACACTGCCCCAATGTGTGTTGGCGAACTTCACATGTCTTAGAAATATTTTTTCTTATTCCTTAGACATGCAGGTTTCATCGATATTTTCTTCGCCGTCAAGCACGTGGTAAATCAGCACTTAAAATTGCAATCAACAATTTCATTGGTGGCGGTGAGGATCGAACCCGGGTTACTGGCGTTCTGTTAAAATTTACAGCGAACGTTAACCATCTGAGGTACCGCGGCTCTCCGAATACCAAAAACCGAACTAGCCTCAATCATAAATGAAATACTTCTGAGATCATTCGAAGGGATTGAATATCAATATAAATCCGTCGAATCAGTTATAAGCGCTAATGATGTTATTCATTATCCGGCCGAGTTCCTCCCAAATCACATACAAATTAGACTTGGCGCGTCAATTATGTTGCTGCGCAATATAAATCTACCAAAATTATGCATTGGCACCATATTGCAACTGAAAACACTGCATCGCTATGTAATCGAGGCAACTATACCGACAGGTTGTTCTCGAGGAGAATCTGTATTTATTCCCCTAACACCATTAAATTACCCTTCGAATTCAAGAGAGTGCAGTATCCTATCAAAGTCTGCAGTCTGCTTCGCCATAACAATAAACAATGCTGCTTCTCCCACGGTCAGTTGAGCCAGAGGAGACTGGTGATTCTATTACCCAAACAAAAAACAAAAATATTGTTTACGAACAAATACTGTGGCAGGTGTAGTATTTCGATTTCGTTGTAAAAAGACAATACCCTGTGTCACTTTCACCAGATCAAAGGCTGAGCTTTGTGTTCATAAAATATAACAAAATTTTATTTTATTTTCATGTTTATTTAACCTCCAAAACCATACACTATAGTAAAGATTGTTATATTTTATAAGTATTCAAAAATTTTAAGATAATAATTTATATGTTACAACAAAATTAATAATGTAAAAGCCTATTAAATTAGTATTAGAACCATTTTCTTTAACGCGGACGAAGTTGCGGGTAAAAGCTACTTAATAAATAAAACGGAACTTAAGAATTAGTTTACACGGTTTTCATACCCCAGCCTACTTATACTTCTTTTACTTTTTTAACCCAGCTGATAGTTGTAATTTTGTTATTCATTTAGGTATAATCCATCATAATTTATATACAAAATATAAATAATTCATACATAATTTAGGTATAATTATTTAGAAAAAATAATAAATGAATTCTGTCACGTCTGGTTTAAGAAATATTTATTAACTTAACTGAAATACATTGTTTTGGTATTAATACTAAAAAAATTAAAATGTTCCAGGTCCACTTTCTGTGGGGTCGCTTCTCACAGAAATAAGAGGTTGAAGAAAGAGGTTGCGTTGCCCCATCACAAATTTTCCCTACCTTCAGCTCACCGTTCTTTCTTATGCATAGTTTTGCGTTGAAGTCTCCTATTAACATCGTATAATGGGTTTTGGAGGAATGCATGGCTCTAGAAATATCCTCATACGGTTCCTCCACCTCCTCATTGGGATGTGCCTAGGTTGGTCCGTAAACCTGTATGACCTTCAGCGAATACCGTTTGGTGATTCTGAGTACAAGGTACGCAACCCGCGTCAACACACTCCCAATCTTTACAACAAAAGTGTTGTTAACGAGAGACTCGTGGACTATAAATCTGACGCCTTCTTGGGACAGATGGTCACCCTCACGGTGACAGAACAAGTTGCCGGATTCAAGGATCACTGTGTCTTCCCCCTCTCTTCTAACGTCGGATAATCTTATAATATTCCAGTGCAACTTATCTATCTCGTCTGTCCCCAAACCTTAGGAGAGGTTAGGTGGCAACCAAACCTATACCAGAGATTCTTAGCACCCCTGCCCCGCTAATAATAAACGAGGGTATTATTAAATCATTGAAGACTTATTCATTATTTGTTGAGACACGACAAACATACAATGCATCTTTGACACATCGCATTGTGACATATCTATGTATATTTGCCAAAATTTTAAGCTATTGCATAGCTTCTATCGCGGGCCTTGAGTGCGGGGACCGAATCTAGAAATTCCGTAACGAAAAAAACCTCACGCTCCCCACTCAGACGGGCACGGAGGTGTGGCGTTGAAAGCCGTGCATCGTCTAACGTCGTTTCAGTTCGGCAGACTTCGGCACTCGGCAGACTTCGGCACGGTGTTTGTGTTCGTGTACACTAGCTGCTAACTCAATGATAAAAATTCCTGAATAACCTACATGTATTGTAAGATATAAAAAATATTTTAAACAATATTAACTTCTCATTTATTCAATAAGAGAAAAAAAATTGTTTTCTAATCGGTCACCACGCTCAAAAAGTGTAACTTGATTTATTATCAAAGACTTAACTGCATAAATAAAATAAATAAATAATTATAATTGCATAAGTTGATAAAAAATGCTATGCAATAGCTTTACCGAGGCAGTCACCGAGTGCCACACGTATTTTTTTTATTTATAAGATAAGGGTAACAAACGAGCACACAGTCCACCTAATGGTTAGTGGTTGCTATGGCCCGTAACAATTTGCTTTCAAAGTAATGGAATGCAAAATTATATTTACTTTCTCTTAATCGCAAATGAAGCGGAAAAAATAATAGTGTCGTGTTCACTTGACGACATTTTAAAGAAGTATAATAGCATTCCCCATCAAATCGGTATCTTTCGGTATCGGTCTTGTGTGGGAAAGGCCATATATTTAGTGATGGATTTTATATTATTCCGTGATAAGTATTTGGAGACCAATATGTTATTAATGTTTGTATTTATGCCTACATTATAATATAGTACCTGGATGACCGAGCTTTGCTCGCTTTTTTCTTGAAATTACATTTAGATACGAATTACATACTGATAATACATGAATAATATTTTTTGATCTTATTGACATAATTGAAAATACTGAAGTGGTTGTTTGAATAAATAATCATGAGTGCAATTGGTTTGATTAAAATTTTCATATTTTTAAAAAATACTAAAAAAAGGGCTCGAAATAATAGATTTTCTCACAAAAAAGGAACTTGAAAAAAAAAAAGGAAAAATCTCGGACCGAAGACAGGACGCGAACCAAGGCATTACGATTTCGCGACCGCTCGATATCCACTTGAGCTAAACTACTACAATATAAGAAGGTAAATTTTGACATTAATAGTGTCAAAATTTACCTTCTTATATTGTAGTAGTTTTTCGTTGCCTGAAAACACGGACAAAAAGACATTTTCTAAAAATAAATCCTAGCTAGATCGATTTATTGCCCCCGAAAGTCCCTGGACACTAAATTTTAAAAAATCATTGGAGCCGTTTCCGAGATTCCGATTATATATATATACACACTATATATATATATATATATATATATATATATATATATATAATATTATTTGCACTGGCACAGCAGTTCATAATAATCTATTATGTATTAGCAAAGATTATTCGCAGTTCATAGTGCATAATGCTGCTGTGTTTCAAGTGGTGAATGTGCAGGGTACAATACGCGTATTACGGTGTTAAACTTTAGAATTTCTTAATGCTACCAGTACATAGTACTCTTTGTCTACCTCTTACATCAATAAAATCGTTGAAGTCGTAAAATTAAAAACATTATAGAAGCAACTTGCAAGGCAAGCCTCGCATACGGATAGAACTAATCGAAAGTAGCTACACAGTATTTATGCTTTCGAAAAAGGCTTTTAACTGTTTCACGAATGTTACTAATTCTGTAAGGGTAATAAATTTTTTGTAGTCTTCTGCTATTTCGAAAGCGCCCGAAATAGAAAAAATGCAATTACAACATGGAATTTAATCTAGTCGTATTTATTTGACGTTTTTCCAACCTGCAATCGGAAAATATTTTCTTAATACGAATATAGGTGGCTGAAAAACAAATGCTTTATTTACGCCGATGCACTTCAAATATACTGTTTAAAAAATAGGTATTTTAAAAAGATATTTCGAGTAGTTACTGTTAGTTTTTTTTTGCAAATATTTACTTACGTAAGAAAATGTATTACGTATACGAAATATTAGAAACTTTATATGGTGTTTATTTGAAAATTTTTAAAGCAGAGATAAACGAAATGGTTTTGATGGACAAAACTTTTTCGTTAATAGTAGGGCGACCCTCCTGAGATGTAGTGACGAAAGGGTTAGATATGCAGGAAGTCGATGGATGCAGGTGGCTCCGGCCCGTGCTTTGTGGCATTCTTTGGGGGAGGCTCGACTACCACCAGAGATTTTTCTGGACCGATACGACTTAGGGACCTTCAAGAAAAGAGCCTACTCCCCTGGTGTTGCAGTGCTCATGGGTGGTGGTATTCACTTACCATCAGGTGAGCCGTGTTCAGCAGTGGACTTGTGAAAGGCTGTAATGATGGTGATGACTCAAAACTGATATTACAGTGCTAGTTTCTTTATAGAAGAGTGAGTAATCATCAATTTAAAAAAAATACTTTAATATAACGTTAAATTTTTCATAAAAGTAACCTTTAATAAAGTTATTTGACACCTATCACCTATCCATCTTCAATTAGAAATCAAAATGCATATGCGTTGCCTTTTCTGAAAAGTATGTTACCAATAAAAAGGGACTTAGATTCTCGTTACCAATCATACAAAATACAACATTAAAATATCTATATAGATATTTTCAGAATACAACTTTAAAATATCTATATAGATATTTTCAAGTTGTATTCCAAGAGAGCATGGTTGTTTGTTTGTCTGTCAAGCGGAATCTATTCTTGATGCATGCTTAATACAAGTTATACGTATCACTACCACATGTACACTTACTGTCCAGTTTTAGTTATTTATACTGATTTTAATATTTTTTTGTCTTTCAAGGGACCTTATCATTTACATAATACAAATGAAAACCCTTGTCAACTTAGGAAAGGACGTTCCCCGAAAGGATAATGTTGCCTTTGACGATATATTGGACTTGCTCGATATTTTTTGTCATAACTAAAACAGTTTTACGGTATAATTAGGTCAATTATGTACAATTAGGTCTTGTTTTCAGAAAAAATTAAATAGTTACTATTTTACGTGACTTTTAAAAGCTATCACACAACATCGTTACGAATATTAAAAATGTATTCATTTAATTTATACTTAAATTAGCATATTGTGCACCGAATAGTTGCTCGGCAAGATTTATAGGTAAAAAAAATAACTGAAAGAAAAGAGTTTTTTGCGAAGTGTTTACTGCGAAGAGATGTTGCATTTCTTTGCGTATTTTATAGCATCTACTACGGGGAGTGCTCCGAGGAATTATTAGGACTAATTCCAGCCGCACAATTTTACCATCGCACATCGCGACAAAACTCGCGATACCATCCATACCATCTGGATGACTGACGGTCCACCACCGTGCGATTTAAAAAAAGTTTTCTTCCTCGCACAGCTTCCTTGTGGAATCGACTACCACCAGAGATTTTTCGGACCGATACGACTTAGAGACCTTCAAGAAAAGAGTCTACTCCTTTTTAAAAAGCCGGCAACGCATCTGCAATTCCCATGGTGTTGCAGTGTTCGTGGGCGGCGGTAATCACTTACCATCAGGTGAGCCGTATGCTCGTTTGCCCCCTCTCCTATAAATGAAAGTTTTGCTTTGAATTTTATGTTAAAGTGTTGAGTTTATTTCGACGCTAAACGTGCTTATTGTCCACCTGATGATACATAACTACTGCAGCATATGGATAATAATTTTTGTCGTCCCACTTGATTGTGAATAGTGACGTAACCAAAGACTGCCCCTTCACTCTTTTCCGTAGATACTAGCTTTGTAATCGGAAGATAGGACAGATTCTGGTAATAAATAATTTTTGTAAAATTATTATAATTTAAAAATATTTGGGATTTACAAACTTTCCTATTTTCTAAACAGCGCTATTAGCAGCATACCCAATTAAGAACTTTTAGCAGCAGATATAAAAAGTTAAAACCTTACCCTATTGTGCATAAACGGAAGCAAATTTGCAAATATGATATCCAAAAAGTTATAATAAACTTTCTTTTACACAAAATAGTCAAAAACTTTATGTAACCATAATTGGGTGTTCTGTATTCTGTATGACATCATATTCGAAAGAGCACATTACGCGCGTAACGTACACGTACATATGTTATGTATACACATATAAAAAAATGAGTGGTATTGATATCTCTTAATCTACATATTTTATTATAATTAAATTAATTATTAATATATATATATATATATATATATATATATATATATATATATATATATATATATAATTAAAACAATTGAAAATTTTGGATTTTATTTAAAATGATTAATAATTGTTAATTATTTAATAATTAATTTAATTATAATAAAATATTCGACATACACCACATATACCTAAGTACTACGAATTTCGACTTGAAATCAATTTCGTTTTTTTTTTGTAGATTAAGAGATATCAAATACCACTCATTTTTTCTTATATATATATAATTTTTTTTTCAATGAAGAAGATTTATATTTATAAATTTTCTGGTGATTAAACCAATATTATACTGCTGACCTTTTTTACCCTCTGGAAAAAGACAGGGTGTAACATGTGAACGGAGTGGAAGGCTATGGCGCTGATATTTTACAAAAAATAAAAATAAAATTTTTTAATTCATTGATTGCATTTTTTTAAAACAATTACTTTGCCCTTTTGTCCTTGAGATTGTGACTCAGCGAAGTGACAAGATCAAAGATGCCTACAACATTTATTGTTTTATTGCCATGTGTAAAGTAATTTTAAAGTAATGGGTAGATGTGATTTAAATTTTGATAGATTTTTATTAACTTATTTATTTAATTCAAAATTTTTGTTTTTATATTTTGTAAAATATCAGTGCCATGGGCTTCTACCCCGTTCACATGTTACACCCTATTTTTTTTTCAGACGGTGAAAAAGATCATCCATTGTAATTATATAAAATGTTTGCTTTAAAGATTCAAAATACATTTTTATATTTCTTGTACTAAATCTCAGAATAATATCGTTCCATCCTTATCATTAAAGTTTGTAATCCTAGAGTAATCGTTTACCAATCCCTAACCTTCTTTTTCCCATTTTCTTAGAGAATATTTACATTCCTAAGTTTTTTTTTAATATAATATTAATCTCGGAACCTACGGTGTTGGAGTTATTCACGTTCGTGATCGGTTTATAACGATGAAATTACACTTTATAAGTATATAAAAAGAAAGAAAATACATTTTTATTTTAGAATAAAGGTGATAAACGAGCACACAAACTGCCTGATACTATGTGGAAGCTAAGGCCCAAATATATCTACATCGATGATTTTTATAACCGAACCCTTTAATTATTTGCTCATTATAATATGGCAATGAAAGAACAAAACCGAGAGAAACATTAATATGCCATGCCTGTTGTCGACACGATTTCATAATATTGACAAGCATTGTCTCTGATTTGTTCAATGACGTTATTTTATTTCCTACAAGCTTTACTGAATAAAACTAATAACATCAAATCGGAACAATGTCGACGTTGAACGCTCGTTCAAATAAAATAAACGTACACTTTAGGAAAATAACATATCAGCTTACAAATCTCCATGCGAACTTAAAGAATCATTGGGTTGTTATAAAGTATTCGTTTATGTATTGATATATTTATGGAGACTGTTATGCTTTTAAGTTTGTTATATACTAGTTGTTCCCGCGACTTCGTTCGCATATTAATGATATATTGCTAGTTATCTCATCTGGCATACGAAGTAGAGCCATTATGCAGCTATGTTATGATCGTAGCACGAATTGATCGACTCGACCAGTAAGGACAAAGCTCTCACAGAATACCAGCGTACAATAACAGCTCATTGCTGCTGTGTTTTGTAGGGTGAGTGTAGAGAACCGGAGACAATTTTACAGGAAGTAAGGCATTCCATCCTAGTCTTCAGTGACAAGGCATCTGTATTTTGATTATTAATCGACAATGAGTGCAGGTGTTTGAGTCACAGTATCCATTTACCATCAGGTGGACTGTGTGCTCTTTTGTCTTATCAAAAAGAAAGCCCTTACTCCTTTCTAAAGGGCCGGCAACGCACCTGCAATTCCCTGGTGGAGTGGTTTTTCATGGGCTGCGGCAGTCACTTAACATCAGGTGAACCGTATGCTCGTTTCGTTCGTTTCGTTTCTTTTTTATTCTATAAAAAAAAACTAAATAAAAAAATAGTTTCAAATATTTGGAACTTGTTATACCTGCTTACTTATACTTTTGTTTAAATTGTGAGCATCGAAAAAAAAAGCAGTTATAATGGGAAATGCTTTATAGATTCATGAATGAATACCGGAGCACTTGCAACTCATAAGTTATAGTTCACTAATTCCAGAGGGCGTTACTGGGGATGTATGTGGAGCTAATAGTAAAAGATATCCACCGGTTTTCGCCTTTCTATTCTTATTATTATTATTCTTATTATTATTATTATTCCAGCTTAATAAACTGTTTTATACATGCAGCACTTCTTACTTACGTGTTTGAGCATTATGAAAATGAAGAGCCAGAAAGTGCGCAATACTTATTTAGGTTTTGATGTTGGAATTATAATAAAATGTAAAATTTTCCTCGACGTCCCGAGAAAGTTATATAATACAAGGATTACCTTTATTACAAATTTCTTAAATGAAGGAATATAAGAAGAGCTATCAAAAATTTGCACAATATAAGGAACGGATCTTTTTTCTCCATTTTTCATTGGGTTGAAAGATAAAGGTGACCTTTTAATTTTCGATTTTCCTGTAACTTCAATAAAAATTGTTCACAGTTGTTTACTGAAGTTATAGAAGAACTGATGAATGATAGATGAGCTGATGGTAAGTGGCTACTGTAGGTTTAACTTTAATATTCAACTAGTATAAAACTAATAATCAACTATTTTCAACAAATATACCCTTAAAAGGATCAGTGGAAGTTAGAAGTTGATTACAAAAAATTAAGAGTTCAACCCTGGCTGATATGTTAATAGGTAATCAAATATTTGTTGCCACTCGTCACGATAAAGGCAATGCCTGCCCAAAATCTGCCCTACAAATGGAAAGACAGTACAGCAAAAATCTTTTTTGAATGAACAAAGAAGAACAAGAAGTGTTATATTGCCAAAGGAGCTAACAGTTCACCAGTGGTAAGCAACTAATGTAATGGCAACTTATGCGATGCAGTGTTACACAAACTATGACTGCAGCTGTGATCAGGGCCCAGGACCAGTACCGTCTTTGCCATAAGGGCACACGGGGCCCGTGCCCAGGGCCCGCATCGTCACGGGGCCCCCCGTGACGTAAGACATTGACCTTATTCGCTTACGCTATACAATATTTTTTCTAAAATATAACCCGACAAAATTTAGAGTAAAAGAGGAAGTGGTTAGTGACTTTCGGCAGCCCTGAGCATTGAAAAGCCACGCATTGCCGAGATATCCAGAAAGGTTTTCCTAGGTAGAAAGTATGTAGTTTCACGTTTCGCCGCCATCTAAACGTTTTGTCGGGCTGTACAGTCGCCTTATTTATAGCCTGGATTATTTTTTAATTTGCGGCTATCTATATATTTATAACCTATGAGATAAAATATCATTTCGTACTGCTTAATAAAAATAACACTTCAAAAGATTTAACGGCAAACATTGAGTTATAATGAACGTAGTACAACAATTATTTGCTATAAAATCTAATATTTGTGTTTGAAAATTTTCTAAATCATTTGCCGTCATTGAGTTATAATGTACGTAGTACGTATATACGTGTATATACGTAATCTACGTACATTATAAGACGGCAAATGATTTAGATAATTTTCAAACACAAATATTAGATTTTATAGCGAATAATTGTTACGATCCTTATTTTTGGAAACTGAAGCCTAAATTTTAAAGTAATAAATAAAAAGAATACACGTATTGATGTTGTTATAGAATATTTTTTTTTTTTTTTTGAAAGAAAGTTTAGAAAAAACATTAAACTTTACAATTTCCTAAGAAATTATCGCCCCCGTCATGATATCTGTCAAATATTTTATACCTCATTGTAAAGCGCCGCCCTTGTGGCAAAGAAAGTCGTGGATGGATTCATCAACGACATATTATTTCATTTTAACCAATTAACTATAACAAATATTAGATCATAGCAGAAAAAATATTTTCGGGCCCCAAATTCTTGTGTGCCCAAGGGCACCGGTATGGTCTAAGACAGCGTTGCCCAGGACTCACTGCGAAGGCGCACTGGAACCAAGGTCACATTACGGTTACATACATATTAGTGATCGATGCATACATAGAGCTATGATATTCCACGATTATAAATTATATTTTAAACAATTTTGTGTACGAAATTTCGAAAAATTCATTAAAATTCAATCGCCAATTTATTCATTAACCTTCATTCTATGAGAAAATGGCCAAGTGTCCTAAGTTTCATTCGCGTTTACTTTCAAATTTACGTAATTCCAAAATCTTCTACACCATAAAGGAGGGCAAGTTGATTCCAAGTATTAGGGCATGCAATCTCATTTAAAGAGCTCTATTATTAGTTAAGATAAATCCGTCGGAAGTAATATGATATAAACTAAGTTATAAATAATTTAAAAAACCTGTGTAATAATAATAATGGAACTGAAAAGATAAAAACAAGCTTTATAACCTGTCCTATATCTTCAAACGAGCAATTCTTGTATATATATATATATATATATATATATATATATATATATATATATATATATATGACCTTTTTTCAATCAAAAATAAATTTGAAGCCATTGGTTTGGAGCTTAACTTTAGCAAATGCGAACTTTTTATAAATAACTGCAACTTAAATTTAAATGACGTAAAACACAAATTTAATACTTTGGCACCAAATATTAAAATAGTTAACAGTAATTCCCTTTACCTTTTAGGTTCTCCAATTTTTAACGAATCTATGTCTGAATATATTAATAATTCAATTGCTAAATTTCAAAATTCTGCTGACCGTCTCCTTGAAATTAGTCCACATTATGCACTTTGCATTTTAAAATCTTGCCTTTTTGTCCCGAAATTTACGTATGTGCTCCGTTGCTGCTCCTTTTGGAATCACCCAGACCTCTTGACACAAGTGGACAACTTAATCAAAATTAGTTTAGAATCGATTCTTAATATACACATGAACGAGCAATCTTGGACCCAAGCCTCCCTACCCATCCGTTATGGTGGTTTAGGAATTCGCAAAATTTCCAGTGTCTCTTTACCAGCCTTCCTATCTTCTGTCTATAGTTCAGCAAATCTCATAAGTAAAATTTTAAGGGCATCCCCTTCAAACTTTGAGATTGCTGGCCTGGAAGAAGCTAGAAACGCTTTCTTAATTGCATGCCCTGGTCAAAATTTTCAATTTCCTCTAAATTCACAGAGGAGCTGGGACGACATAAACTGCAAATTGACTTATGACAATCTTTTGAGCTTTAGTGCAGGTTCGGCGCGTGCTAAGCTTTTGGCCGTGGGTACGCATGAGGCCGGCTACTGGCTTCACGCGTATCCTTCGTCAAATACAGGAACATTTCTTGAGCCTGACACGCTCCGAATCGCAACCTGTCTACGGCTTGGGGTTCCGGTCTGCGCTCCTCATAAATGTCCGTGTGGCAGTGACGTCGACAAGCTAGGATATCACGGGCTATCATGCCAAAAAAGTGCAGGTCGCTTCTCGAGACATGCAGCTCTTAACGATATCATACGCCGGTCTCTTGCCACCGTCAACGTGCCAAGTCTACTTGAGCCGTCTGGTATTGCAAGAGACGATGGCAAGAGACCGGACGGTATGAGTTTGATTCCATGGAGGATGGGCCGGGTGCTGGTATGGGATGCAACCTGTTCAGACACGCTGGCCCCTTTCCATCTACGTGGAACCAAGAACAGAGCTGGTGCGGCTTGTGAAGCGGCAGAAAAGGCTAAAGTTTGCAAATACAGGTGTCTAGGCTCCGAATATATTTTTGTCCCTTTCGGTGTCGAGACCCTTGGTCCGTGGGGTCCTAGCGCTATAAGCCTTTTTAAGGAAATAGCAAAAAGGTTAATCGACGTCACAGGAGACCGAAGAGCTGGCAGTTACCTCGGACAAAGAATTAGTCTAGCTATTCAACGGGGAAACGCTGCCAGTATCTTCGGAACCTTGCCTAAAGGACAATAAAATTAGTTATTATAATAAATTTTTAAGGTTTTTAGTATTAGTATTAATTATGGACATATATTGTAATTAGCTTTTATTAGATTGAAATATATATATATATATATATATATATATATATATATATATATATAAAATCTTCAATATCAATTATCATAAAATTTAGCGTCCAGGGGCTTTCGGGGGCAGTAAATCGATGTAGCTAGGATTCATTCATTAGAAAATGTCGTTTTATCCGTATTTTCAGGCAATGAAAAACTGCTACAATATATCTTTAAAGTTAGAAGGTAAATTTTAGCAGCATGTAAATGATTATAATAGCTCAAATGGGTTAACGGGCCGTCGCGAAATCGGAGGACCATGGTTCGAGTCCTGTCTTCAGTCCGACTTTTTTTAATTTTTTTTTTCAAGTTCCCTTCTTTTTTGAGAAAATCTATTATTTCGAGCCCTTTTTTTGGTATTTTTTTAAAACACGAAAATTTAAAATAAACTAATTGCACTTATGATTTTTTATTCAAAAAACCACTTCAGTTTTTTCCATTATGTCGGTAAGATCAAAAAATACTAAGTATTCATATTTCATCAGTATGTAATTTGTATCTAAATATGATTTCCAAAACACACGAATTAAAGAAAAATACCGAGCAAAGCTCAACGGTCGACCAGGTACTAGATTTTTGTTTAAGCAGTATGTAAGAAACCATGCATGTGTTTTGATCGTTAGGTACCTATTTATATCTCTATGGTAAATGAAAGTTAATAAATTACGTAATTTAGAAAGAAAGGAATAAATGTAATTAAATTCAGTTTTCTGTAAGTGACTATTGTCAAGGTTTCGCTACTTAAAATAGTTTGTAGGATTAATATCCCGTAGGCGTTAAAAGCTCTTTAAGAAAATTTTGACGTTTTAGTCGATCCAATAAATTTTGGGATCAAGAGTATTATGTAATAGCCAAAGGGGGTTAAAGAACGTATAGTGTAAAAAAATCGTTTCTATCAAGCCGATTATGATGAAATTGTTATTTAAATATTTAAGTCCTAACTCACAACAAAAGTAAACACCGATAGAAATCTCATAAATAAAAAAAACAGAACGTCTAAAATTTTCCTTCACGAGTTGGAAAATGCGGCTGATTCCTTCACATCGCAAATCCCTCCCTAAGGAAAATAAATAATAAAAGTTAAAACGATGTTCCATACAGTTAATAATACAAATGATAAGTTATAATAAATAAAAGGTAATGAAGTCTAGAGGAAAGGAAATGTTGCTCATTCGTTTTATCACCGGGGCTTGCTCATAACGTCAAAAAAGTCATATCTTTTTCTGATGCTTATTTATAAATGTTATATATGTGCCATATGGGATAAACAAGATGGGCCGGATCATAGACAAAAGTTGATAAAAATGTAAAACATGTAGGGGGGACGATCTAATTGCTATTCGAAACGAAATCAATTCTAAATTTATTTGAGTTACTTTTGATTATTTTCGATATTTATTTTCTGTTAATACATAATAGTTTTTGTTTTTTATTCCAGTAATTTTTTACCTTTTATTAAAATTTTGAATGTAACTCCTTCAAAAATGTTCTTTTACTTTATAAAGCAGACTATATTATATACACGTATAGCATATTTTTAATACTTAACTTAAAGGAAACTTCGTTTTCACATTAGTAATCCGAATTGAAAGGATGACAAGAAAATAAATTTTGATTTAACTGTCCAACTTACAGTATACAAACTACGAAGAGAACTTTAACATTTTTAACGATGCTTTTACAACTTTTAAGACTTATGTAAAACATCTATTATAGATATTTTTAGCATAGAGGCTTTAAATATATTACTGTATTACATTATATTACTGTATATAATAATGTTTTCTTATATTTACGTGAACATTACACATTGATGAAACTTATTTTACAGATTTTATCGCGTTTAATTTAAACTTTTAAATTCCCCGCGTTCCGTGGGCTCATTTTAAAAATATATAATAAAATATAATAAAATCGGTAACATTAATTTAGTTACTGTATTTGTAATTAATAATTATATGTACTAAGTACTAATATATTTTATACTAAATATTTACTTATTATATATAATATTTTAATTAGGCTTATCGAACATTGTGAAAATTAGTAATGAGAAAATTTGCTGGAGAACCAAGATTAGTGATAGTGACATAGCATACCGTGTTTGTAAACTGAAGTGGCAATGGGTACGTGGAGTAGACGTGCTATGAAGTTGAGACCGTGTCTAGGTCATGGTAGTGTGGGACGCCCGGCCCCTAACTATGTGGTGGCTGGTATGAATTGGATGCGTGTAGTCAAAGACCGGGTTAAATGTCGCGCCTTGGGAGAGGCATATGTCCAGCAATAAACTGATGATGATGAGCACCATTATAAGGCAAATGTAGGGATTGCTCGGAAGACTTTATGACCACATAAGGTAGTTACAACCTCGAATAATGTATAAAATGTAAAATACCGAGAATGCTGATCTTGAGCGGCGGATGTTCAACATAGTTGTTATCGAAAAATTGTATTTTCAATAAAAGGGGTCTTGAGCTCGGCTTATAAAGAAAGATAAAAGACTAATAATGTCATTGATGTAGTAGGAGATAGTACGATCAATCATTATTTAAATGGCGTCGTCAAACAACGCTCACTGATTTTTGAAATGTCGAAGACAAATTAAAAAGTGCGTTGTCATTCAATACATTACTTACAAGGATTCTACTGTTCTATTATCTATAATACTAATGTTCAATTTACTATCGTAGGCCTACATATGTATGTAATAACTCTAAGCATAGGCAGATCGTAGAATTAGGTAAATTACATATAACTATAACTTCTGTCAACGTTTTTAAAACACGAATTTACCTGTCAAGTAATATCATGGGCAGTAGGTTCTGTTGCGACTGGGATGGTGTATATGTCCGACGATGCATTATAACACATCAATTTGCTTTTGACATTTTGCAAATGAACGGCCGTTTGCAAACAGATGACGCCGTCAAAGAATATTTATTATTACTAACGCCGTTAACATATAGTGTCAATAGGCGACGATTATAATGTACTATTATAATATGTGACAATTATAATGCACAAGGTAAGTATAGTTAATAAGGACCGAAAAATTCAAGTCATAATACATATTTTATAAAGAAATAACGAAAATTAGCTCAATTTCGTGTTTTTCATTCATCGATGTGTTGCGTGGGCGATAAAACCAAACCAATGTCAAAGAAGTACTAGGGTTAATTAAGAAAGATTAGAATTCAAATATAATATGCCGTTGGTAAATATTTCTACTTTAGAAAAGAAAAGAAAAACATTCTAGTAGATTCTCGGGACGACTAAAATAATCGCTTACTAACCATTGTCCATAGCGTTGAGTCCGCGAGAACTGCGGCGACGGGCTCACTGGTTTATTTAGAGCTCCCGTGCCGTTTATTGTTGTCTATAGTCATTCATCACAGTTAAAAACTTAGAAAAATATATCTTAACATTTACGTTTTTACTAACAAAGATTTACATTGAAATAAAACATGTACGGTAAGAAGCAATTAAAAAAATTGTAAACAGAACGTACTGGCAGTGTGCGTACGAACCATTTCGAGGCACTTTCTAACTTTCCATAACTTATGAACACGTAAATATATTAAGTATACGTCGTAGAGCCATGCTGCAACTTTATTATAGTTGTAGCACGAATGAATCGATACGACTAGGGTAGGGCCAAGCTCACAAAGAAAACAAGCGTGGAATAGCAGCTGTTCGTATGTGTGAGTGTAGAGGAATCGAAGACCCTTTTTAATAGAAACGAGGCATTCCATCTTGGGTCTCAGCGTTGACAACGCATTGTATTTTGATTCTTAATCGAGTTAGATTAAGATGTCAATATCTACTTACCATGAGGTGAACTGTGCGCTCGTTTACCACTCCTACTCTGTAAAAAAAAAACTACAGGCTTGCATGTCAAATTAAGAACTCTTAAGTTTTTTTTTTTATATAGAAGAGGGGGCAAACGAGCATGCGGCTCACCTGATGTTAAGTAACTACCGCCGCCCATGATCAACCGCAACACCAGGGGAATTGCAGGTGCGTTGCGGGCCCTTTAGAAAGGAGTAAGCTCTTTTCTTGAAGGTCCCCAGGTCGTATCGGTCCGGAAAATTCGCCGGTGGTGAACTATTCCACAGAGAGGTTGTACGCGGAAGAAAACTCCTTTTGAAACGTAATGTGGTGGACCGCCAAGCATCGAGATGGTGTGCATGGTATCGGGACGTTTGCCGCGTAGTGCGTTCACGAAATTTGGCGGCTGGGAATAATCCGAACAATTCCTCAGAGCACTCTCCATGGTATATGCGAAATAAAATGCAAAGAGATAAAATTGAATTAAGAAAATTATAAATTTAGAGCCTTGGACTGGACACCTTGAAAACCTTGAGTTATTATTACATGTTGTTCAGGCCGTATAACATAAACTACCCAGGCTTTTATTAATGTATATATTTTACATTAAAGTTCCTAGTATCCCAAATTTCACGAGGAATCTTTATACATAAATATTTATTACTCACTGACTAATTCAGTGATTCCTTCATCAAAAACCTAGCTCACAGATAGATAACTTAGAATTTTGAAATTTGGTATCAAAGGAAAAAAATATGTAGTTTACCTCACCAAAATTTCGTCGACATTCAATTTTTTTAAGAATAACGGTCAAGTGGGCAGAATGCTTGTCACAAGTAAAAAAGGGTATCCTGTTCTCTACACTCACTATACAAAACACAGCAGCATTAACCCGGCGAGCGTGAGGTTAAAAAAAGTTACATCTAGAGTGTGGCAGGGTGGGACATACCCATAATTTAATGTACCATATTTAAGTTCTTATTATTATAATTTTTACTTTGATGATTTTATTATGTAAAATAATGAATGATTTAATAGAATTAAATGAAACAAGTTCTTTTATTTGTGAAATTATTATTATATAATCATGTTTTTATAAACTTTGTAATTAAAGAAACAAAAGTTTAAGGACCTACAAAAATTTATAATTTAACAAAAATATTATTATTTGGAGTGTAAATCAACCTAAAATTAAAACATAGTGAGATCCTCCTTGTAAAAAACTTAATTAATTAAATTTTTTTTTAATTAAAAATTATGGTTAATCACCACTGTCGAAATCAGCACAATTTTCGCAAATAAATTTTGCGTGCTCCCTACATATGGACTTGGCACGAGCATTCCAGGAATATTTGGTTTGTATATCCTCCTTGTATGGACAATTCTGACATCTGACATATCGCCCGGGTATATTCACATGTCTAGGCGAGGGCTCACCGAACTGTTTTAAGATTCGCTGGCGGATGTAGCTTAGAATATGCTTTTTTGATTTTCTTGATTGTAGGTGTTCGTAAATCACGAATTAAAAAAAATTATTAATCACGAAAAAATAAAATTACGAATGAATTCCGTTCTCTTGATTGTGACGTTTTTGTTTGCTCGATATAAATATAATGCAAGCATTGATAGCTGCCATGTTCAAGACACCATAGAATAAAGTCGTAGCCCATCGGTTACTGTTGTGACTAACATAACACAGTTTATATGAATGAACAACAAATTTATATACTAAAATCATCAAAGAAAAAACTAATAAAGCAATCATAATTCATGATCAAATTATTACGTAAAAAAAATACGTCAAAAATGAGGCAGGGTATAATATACCCGAGACAGGTTTGCCCACGGATATAACGGCCGATGTCCCACGCCACACTGCGATCACGCCACTAACCCGCCCCGCGCGCCCAGCACTCCAGCTACTGAGCGAGTTAGAGTTTCCAGGCGAGGATTTTCAAAAATACACCACCTTGAAATTTTATCAGGGTGTGTGATACCCTGGCTCATGCTCGCCGGGTTAAGTTGCTTGTATATTTTCCATTCTTATAAATAGAAAACAGTAAAGCGTTAACGCAAGAAAAAAAAACGTAAAGTGTTGTATTTATAGATTAATAAAAGATTTTCTTTTCTTATAAAGGAATGAATTAAAAGGGTGCCATGTTCGGTAGAAACGGTGTTCACGGTTGGCGCCTTTGCCCATAAAAGAATTGAAGTGTGAACGGGTGCCAAGCTCCACTGCAGTTGCAAAAAACGTATATTCCTCCGAGTATACAGACACACACACAAAACACACACACACACACACACACAATCTGTGGTAAAATTTGAAGAGCATTTTTTTCCTTTGTGTAAGGGGTTAAGGGACTGAATCTCCTTAAAAAAGGCTATTTTATAATCTAGGAAGAATAACGTTACGTACGACTCACTATTGTTTTACCTAACTTTATTACTTATCCAGGTAAAATGTTTTTCTCTGTACGTATTACAATTTAAAGTTTATAAAAATATTATAATTATAATAATTTATGGGGTCAGCCTTTCATATTCATGTTTTGGTGAGATTATAATATATACTAGCTGAACCCGTAGACGTTGTTTTGCCTTTTCCAGCTCTGAATTCGTGTTTACTCAGTTTTTTTTTAGTGAATATAAATTTATTCATAACTCGACTACAGCCACATCTATCATGTCTAGATAATGCGAATGTTTCTTTATGAACTAAAACATATTTTGTGAATGTGAGTCATTCTATCCATAATTATAGATTATACATATATGTAACTTGACTACACACTACCTATCGGATTCCAACATAACTCAACCATTAAACTGTGTGTATATAATATCCATATATAAAAATCTATTGCTGTCACATAGTCTCGCTAAAACTCGAAAACGGTTCAAACGATTTTAATGAATATTTTGTGTGCGTTTCAATGGGTCTCTAGATGGTTTGGATTCACAGTCCATCGTTCATCATCCTTACGAAGCCTGGGCGGATCGATAAATATATTATTTATTTTACATACAAAATATATAATGGTAGCTTTTACACTGTTTGAGACATTATATTATTGTAACATATAAACTATATTATTCCCAAAAGTACTAAACAAGCTTAATTAATTTTGAGTGTAAATTTTCGAGTAAAATTCGTTTATACCCATATAGAATTATAGCCTATACGAATGATTGGTGACATACTTGCTCAGTACGATGATCTTGACTTATTTGCTGATGGATTGAGAAACTTATAAGTAAATTAAAAAATATTGTAACTGACATTCTATAACTTTTTAACCCTGACATTGATTATTATAATTACTATTTTATGATGTGTAATATTTTGTTTGACTATTTGGGCCTTTTTTGTTTTATTAATTTGACTATTTTCGTTTTTTTATTTGTTATGCAATTATTTTAACTTAAGTTTTAGTTTTAATTTGTATTTAATGCCATTTATTTGTTAATTTAATGTTTTGTGTTTTAATTGAATAGGATTATGACTTAATATAGATAATTTTAACTTAATGTATCTAATGTTACAAGTGTGTTGGATGCTACCATCTGTTAGCTTGTATCTTGTAAGCATGTATGTTATAAATAAATAAATAAAATAGTTTTTTATCATTACCTTTTTGTTCAATTTCTATTTAACTAGAAAACAATATGGAAATAGAAAATTATAAATTTAGAACCTTGGACTGGACACCTTGACAACCTTGAGTTATTATTACATGTTGTTAAGGCCGTATAAAATAAACTACCCAGACTTTTATAAATGTATATATTTTACATTAACAGGTTTAAATTGTAACATAAAAAAATTTTTAACAATCTTATATTGAAATAAAGACTATGGTATGTCGAATGCACGATCAGATGGTGTAGACCATCGTCAGTCTGGATATAATTTCATGATAGATAACATCACAAGAAATTCATTGAAGTAATATTTAGTATGTAAGCACATTATACTTCTCTGAAGAGAATCGCCCCAATTTGTTACGTGGTAGAGCCATGCTGCAGTTACATCAGTAGTAGCACGAATGGATCGGCTCGACCGGGGAAAAACCACGCTCTCACAGAATACCAGCGAAAAATAGCAGCTCAACGCGGCTGTTTCGTATGGTGAGTGTAGAGAACCGGAGACCCTTTTTATTAGAAAAGAGGCATTCCATCTTGGCATCGTGGCAACGCATCTGCACTCTGATTCGTAGTCGAGGATTGATGTAGATATCTATAGGCCACAGCAATCACTTGTCATCAGGTTTTTTTTTTTAATAGTAGAGGGGCAAACGAACATACGGTTCACCTGATGTTAAGTGACTACCGCCGCCCATGAACAATTGCAACACAAGGGCATTGCAGGTGCGTTGCCTGCCTTTAAGAAAGGAGTAAGCTCTTTTCTTGTAGGTCCCTAGGTCGTATCGATCCTGAAAAAACGCCGGTGGTAAACTAATCCACACAGAGGTCGTGCGCGGAAGAAAACTCCAAGTGAAACGTACAGTGGTGGACCGCCAAGCATCCAGATAGTGTGGATGGTATCAGGAGGTTTTCCGCGTAGTGATTTCATGAAATCTGGCGGCTGGGATTAATCGGAACTATTCCTCGGAGCACTTCTCGTGGTAGATGCGAAAAATAATTCAAACCTAGTGAAACGTACAGTGGTGGACCGCCAAGCATCCAGATAGTGTGGATGGTATCGGGAGGTTTTCCGCGTAGTGATTTCATGAAATCTAGCAACTGGGATTAATCGGAACTCGGAGCACTTCCCGTGGTAGCTGCGAAAAAAAAATTCATCTCAACTCAAACACCTCATCGCGGTGCCAGTGAATCGAGCTGATCGGAAAGCACTCGGTTGTCGGCGATTCGAGCCGCTCTGCGCTCGATGCGCTCAAGTGAAAGGAGCTGGCACTGGGGAGCTCCAGCCCAGAGATGGGAACAGTATTCCATGTGCGGCCGAACCTGCGCCTTGTAAAGTTGCAGGCGGTGTGAAATACTGTCCTGCTTTGCTGAGCACGCCAAGCATTTTAGAGGCCAATTTGGCCTTGTCTTCCAAGTGATCACGAAACTGCAAGTCACTCGATATATCAACGCCAAGGATTCCTATACTGGCTTTGGCAACAAGGGAAGTGCCTTGAAACTGAGGAGATACGACTAAGGGGTTCTTTTTAGCGATTAACGCGCAAACTTGTGTCTTCTGAGGGTATAACTGGACTAGACTTAGTCGCTCCCAAGCCGAGACTTTGTTCAGCAAATACTCGACTTCAGACACAAGTTTAGCCTGGTATGCGGAGACGTTTTCCCGAGAAATATGGGCATGGCCCATGCAGAGAGCATCACCAGTGCTGTCATCCGCATAGCAATGAATGTTACGGGTTTGCAACATATCATTGACATGCAGAAGAGACAGCGTTGGGGATAGCACGCAGCATTGTGGAACACCAGCATTAATAGGCTTGTAATCGGAGCATGCACCATCTACAACGACCTTGATGCTCCGATCTGCAAGAAAGCTGGAGATCCAATCGCAGAATTTTTCGGGAAGCCCATAGGAAGGGAGCTATGAAAGAAGCGCTTTGTGCCCAAACCCTTCGAAATAACCCTTGAAATGTCCAAACTGACGGCCAATGCCTCCCTCATGGACTCTACTGCCTCCGCCCATCGATGAGTCAGGTAGATCAGAAGATCACCAGCTGATTGACCACGACGAAAACCGATTGGCGGTCACTAATCTAATTATAATGGATTCCATTATTTTGGATAACGAGGAGGTAATGGCGATAGGCCTGTAGTTTGACGGATCTGAGCGGTCGTCTTTTTTAGGGATCGGGTGGACGAAAGCCGTCTTCCATGATTTTGGGACAACGCCTAGGGAGTAGGAGTACCGGAAAAGATGCGTTAGAACCGGTGTTAACTTTGGAACACACATCCACAGCACAATTGGGGGATTCCATCAGGCCCACTCAACATGTGGATGTCCACGGAGAGGAGTGCTTTGCGAACCGAGCGCTGTGCGCTTGTGTGTGAAACAAACGCAAATCCGGCATGGAGCACTCACACCGCAGGATGGTCGGCGGCGTGCTCCCCCCGTCATCGAGAGTTGAGTTGGATGCAAAGAAAGAGCCTAGCAGATCGGCTTTCTCCTTTGCGGCATGAGCAAGTGAGTTATCCTCCCTGTGCAGAGATGGAAAAGATGGCTGACAGAAATTCCCTTGGACAGCCTTGGCGACGAATGCACGGTTTTAGAAGGAAGGCGAACTAGTCTCGCCAATTCTGCCTATGTGCTCTGACTTTGCCTTAGCAATGACTCTTTTGAAGGACCTCGAGGCAGAATTATATTTCTTTTTTAGGGCGCTGGTGTTTACGTACCGGGACGTTGATGCGTCAGCCAAAGCCCGGTACCACTCTTGCTTATAACATGATGCTATTTTACAGGAGGGATTTAACCATGAGAACTCCGGACAAGACAATGATCTGAGTAACCAAGAGGGGCATCGACGGAGACTTGATCCTGATAGGTGGACTGTGTGCTCATTTGTTACCCTTATCCTATAAAAATAATCATTATAGAGGAGTCGGTAAAACTATAGAATGCTATAAATAATATTCTTTGGGTAAAAACCGTCATAGGGAAGTGACGAGACAAACTTTTCCTCCCATAAATGACACCTATAAACATTTTGTAAAATCGCATATTTACCTATTTAATCTGACTTGTATTGTTATATGTATGTGCCCTATTTTATAAACCTGTTCATGCCTGTTCATCCTAATTGCACTGCTGCGTCCAGTCTGAAGGGTATAGAAAGCCATTATAATTAGAGGTTCTGAGACATTACATCTTAGTCTTCAGAGGTAATAGCCACTTACCATTGTTGGATTGTATGTTCCTTACAAAAGAACTTACATTTCTATTCAGGAGTTGCTTCAGAATTATAAAAAAAAATCATCAAATGTAAACGGTTATCTTTAACTGAACAGAGTTTACACAGTAATATAAATTAAACAAAATATCTTATCGTGGGCCAGTGGATTATGTATTTACATATACGATAGTTAAAGGAAGTGAGGAATCGAATTAGTATAATAGATATAGATTATTTCTAATATATTAATATAAATTATAATAGGCTTAGGCTTAGGCACAAGCCCGTGAACTAGTTTATACCGAAATATTTTAAACATTTCCTGATGATTTTTCATCAAAAAAAAAAATCATTAACTATCCCTTTCACCCTAACCCTCGGACGTTTGTCTCTCCTGCCAGGAGCTTCCATCTGGTGTATTTTTATTTGTTTATTTTACTATAATTTACGTATATTTATCATTTTCTATTATATACAGTAGAAAAGGGTGGGAAAAATACATTTATGTTTCAAAATAATAATGATATGGTAATCTTCTATGTTAGTATTGATTTTTTTTAATTACATTGAATTCTACATTTTTACTATTAAATCTAGCTTTGTCATCCGATCTTTAAAATGTGGCACTGAGAATTGATATTAAAACGGCGCCTGTTTTTCGAGCGCATATTATCTTCCATCTCTGAAAGGCAATGGGTGAAAAGAAGTTTTTAGGTTAGCTTACATTCTGTATCATATCTTTCGCAGAGAATCAACGAGGGTCCCGTCGACAAATGCAGCGATGCCATGAATAAGCGAATGTATTAACGTAGGATAAGAAAGGTTGCCTTAAAAAAATTAATTGCTAATAGTAGGTATGAGTATTTTGAATGCCGATGAAATTTGGTGAATGCCCAGAGCGGGAGATACTTTTTAATTGCTCTGTTCTTAGGACAGATTGCTTTCGGTAACGGTATCGACTTACTATTAAGTAGACTCTGTGCTCGTTTGTTTCCCTTATTCTATAAAATACCGTTTCAATGTTGAGAGGGTATTTTATGGAATAAATTTATAGAATAACACTGCGTGTCTCTCTAGGTTAGTCTGCACCTCACAGTAAGTAGAGAAATATATTTAAATCTTACTTAAATAATAAACACTATACTAAGCTTCATAAAGTTTCACAGTTGGTCTACAGAGCAGATTCGCGTGCAGTATATTGAGAGATGCTACATTACTTTGTTAACTTTTGTTAAACTAACAACTTGTACACAATCTGAATCTTTAAAGTTTATTTAACTTTGTGTACTGAACTCAAGACTATGTTTGAGAACAATAAGCCGTAAGACTATATATATTAACCTACCATTTGTTCTTTAGTGGGTGTCGTATGAGGCGACTATTTGATATGGTGTTTTCAAACGGGCAAGAGACGCACTGTGGCTATATACAGTTGTAGCAGATAACCGAAAGATTCGATATCGTGAATTACAAGTGGGGTAGGTATTTTGATTATTACGAGTTATTAATTCTAACCGAATCCATATGCTTTACATAATAGAATCCATATTTAATATTTAACGCTGTGACTTAACTGTGCTCACATTATCATAGCAAGTAAACACACATATAATTTATGAACATACCGTTACCGTAACTTTATCGAGAGTCTACTGCTGAACATTGGCCTTCCCCGTGATTCCCCTACAGATAGATAGATTGTCACAGTTGCCACGCTTGGCAGGTGGACTGGCAACCGCAGTTTTTAAATTTTTAGTTGTTATTAGAAAGACGTTGCTGCCCTACTCCTGGTTTTTTCACTCTGTCGCCTCTTACGACATCCGCGGAAGAATATGTAGTATATACACAGTTAATAGTAATAAAAACCACTTTCTGTCCCCAAGCTTTCCAGTAAAGGGCGACAAATACAATGGGATCTTTTAAATCATTGTCTGTAGCATTAGTTCAGAAGAGACACTGGGGTTTTTATACGCACATTAAAGCCAGTAGGTATTATTTACTGTATTAAAAATATTAACTGGACGAGTTTTTTTAGTTCTTAAGATACAATTAGTGTCAAGAGGAGATAATATACTTTAGCATAATTTAAATCCAAAATAATATAGTAATGTTAAATGATTTTATCTAATTCTATTATTATAAAATAACAGATACGTAAACAATATGTCGAAAACTGATTATATTACCTAAAATCCTATATGATGATATTACCTTGAAAGGGTCATGAAAGAAACTGATGGAAAAATTTGGGATGTGCAAGCGGGATTTAGAAAGGGAATGGGATGTACAGATCAAGTCTTTTCCATGCGCATGATCGCGGAGAAGTTTCTGGCCAAAAACCAAAAGGTTTTTTGTGCGTTCATGGACGTGGAAAAGGCCTATGACAGAGTGGATAGGGATTTGCTATGGCAAACACTGAACTCATTTGGGTTGAGCGCTGGCTACATACAGGCATTGGAGTCTCTTTATAGGGACTCTAGTGCTTGTGTTAGGATCAACGGGGTCTACTCGGACCGGTTTGACATCCATAAAGGTGTCAGACGGGGCTGTGTGGCTTCCCCGTGGCTGTTCAACCTATTTATGGACAGTTGTTTGCAAAATTTGAAAGTTGAAGAATGCGGATTAAGAATGGGTGAGTTAACCGTCAAATGCCTTTTTTACGCCGATGATCAAGTCATTCTTGCGTCGTCGGCGGCCGAGTTGCAAATGATGGTTACATTAATGAACGGATCATTAAAAGAAAGAGGTATGAAAGTGAACGCAAGTAATACGAAGGTTATGGTTTTTGAAAGAGAAGAAAGTAAAACGATTTGTGAAATAAGAATAGAAGGGGAGTTGATCGAGCAAATAGATGAGTTTGTATATTTGGGCTGCGTATTTACCAGGGATTGGAGATATGATAAGGATATAGAACGACAAGTGAATGCGGGAAATAGAGTAAATGGGGCCTTGCACTCTATTGTGAAGAGTCAAAATGTGTCGAAAAAGGCACGTACGGCAATTCACAATGCTGTGTTGGTCCCTACTTTAACGTATGGTAGTGAAAGTTGGGTGTGGCAGAAGAAGCACGAGAGTAGAATAAACGCAGTAGAAATGCGGTCGTTAAGGAGTATGTTAGGGCTGAATCTGAATGACAGGGTAAGAAATTGTGTAATAAGAGAAGAGTGTGGTTTGCAAGATGATGTTGTGACCAGGATTAAGAAAGGAATGCTTCGGTGGTTTGGTCATGTGGAAAGAATGAATGAGGAAAGAGTGACAAAGAAAATTTATGTTGCAGAAGTGAATGGCAGAGTCGGAAAGGGACGTCCTAGGCAAAAATTTATCGACCAAATTGGCGATTTATTGGAAACGGGCCAAATTAGGAGTACCCTTAACCGACGAGCATGTATGCGTAGGTGTATGGATGTGAAGGAGGCGAGAGAGGTGTGTCAGGATCGTGCCAAATGGAAATCTGTAGTCTCTGCCTACCCTTCTGGGTGACAGGCGTGAGTGTTTATGGATGGGTTTATGGATACCTAAAAACATCATATTAATATTGAATATAAAAACTATGTTTTTAAAAATTACATGTCTTTACTAGAACATGCTTAAAATTCGGCAAAAATTTAATATCTGGCAAAACCATCATCGGCGACATTATAATATATGGACTTTACAATATGTATTTTTACCCGATGTCCACCGCTTCGTACGTGGCCGTATAAATTTTCCCATTTTATTAAAGTTTATTGTATTTTTGCAGATTATATGTAATTTATCCTCTGAAAAAGAAATGTTTAGAATCATATCACGTTACCTAAAGGCACGACATTTTTACATATTGTATAAATTATTTTATGTCATAAATAAAATATAAGAATTTTAAGATTACTAGCTTCGATTTTGCTAGGCTATAATAATTTTTAAGTGTATTATATTATCTACTATATGAATGCTGAATTTTAACATAAATATAGGGTGATTAATTTAATATAACACAATCGGATTTATGATTTAATTATTTTTAATTTATATAGCTCGAAGAACCGACAACCTTTGGGAAAAAAGCTTCTCGAGTGGCAGCTATGTACCGGTAGGCGTAGTGTAGGGCACTCCCCCCCACTAGATGGTGTGATGACCTGGTAAGACCTGGCTCAGCACCGTGCTTTGTGGCATTCCTTGGGGGAGGAATGATGATGATGAATGAATCGGATTCTATCGATATGAACATTTTTTACGTTAGCACAAAAGTTAAATTTAATTTAAATGTTGCTTTTGAATTTATTTTTGGGAATTTTGGTTTTAAAGTCACTTTGCTTTTGTCGTAAATTTTAAAGCGTTTCGAACATAAGCTACTGCTGAGTGACACTTTAGCCAAAAGATCATTATCAAAGCTCGCTAAGTCTGAAGTCAGTGCTCGCGGTTAACATTTTATTATAAACCAATATAAAGTTGCAAGTAAGTTCTTAATATACATTAAATTGTAATCATTAACTTAATTAGGTTTAATTATAAGAGATTGTAGAAGTAAAGTGCAATTAATTTACTATATCATGCAATATAAGGTGGTGATTTAAGAAACACGATTTAAGATTAATGCGCGTCAAAATTACACACAAAAGTTGATATTCTTTTATTCGAGACGACTTAAATATACTGTACAGTCTAATGTTATTTGTTACAGTTTTTAAACCTGTTATATAACAACTATTTTTGTTCTTAACGCTGTTACAATGCGAATGAGAAGATTCGACATTCTTAGAAAAATTACTCAATTATTGTTCCCTTAATGTTTTTTGCACTCAAGCGCATATTAAATAACAATTCCAAAGCGATTTTCAATTTCAATTATGACGACGAGAATCGATATTTGCTAGCTCGATTCAAATTGAAGAGATAAAAATCGCTATACCAGAACGTTCGTTCGACTTTAGGAAAAAAGTATTACAATACATATTTGGAATGTACTATTTCTTTGAGTCTTTTACCTCAAAATTCAATAGGAAGTTGCAGCGTTTGTAAGGGATCAAAGTATTGATTAACCATGTTTTAAGAAGTTTCATTAATGCGACGAGAATTCAATAGTGTAATTGCTACTACCTAATAATGACTTCAAAATTAGGTGTTTTTTGCGTTGTTTTTTATAAAAAAAATAATTTTTATTACTTGAAATAACATATTGTAATAATCATGATCATTTTACATAATTATCATCAGTAGTATTAGTGGAATCTCGACAACTCGAATTTTCAGGAAAATGCAAAAATTTCGACATAGAATGACGCAATTTCTAAGTATATTTTTCGAGTTGTAAAATCACAGTTAAATAAAAATTTGAATTAAGTTCTGTAATAAATATTTATTTTTACCACATTGATAACATCAAATTTTTCACGTAGAGTAAAAGTCATTAGTTTCCGTTTAGTCCCCATGATGTTGCTAGTTAACAGCCAAATAAGTACCGACCGATAGTTAACTTCTTTTAAAGCAACAAGCCTAAACATAAACAAACAGGAGGTATACAGATGTGCTACTTATAAAGTATAATGAATGTATTCATTCATCGCTTGTGTATAAAGTTCACATTATAGAGAATTCCTTTTGGATTTGGAAGCATTCATTTTCTTATTTATTGCTATGAGTTCGAGGAGTTCCAAGTAAGACGTCATTATAAGTTTACTAACTTCGACTTACGAAGTCTGTTTTACGAAATTTGGGTAATAGAGTAGAAATATGTACTATCAATACCTCGCAGTGACATAACATTTTGTTCGAGTTACAAACGTTAATAATTCGAGAAACCGCGTATTTAGGTGTTCAGCGGAAGAGAATGGCAATTTTTTTCGTTTTACTGAGGATTACGACTTAACGAGGTTCGAGTTGTCGAAATTACACTTTATTTTCAACGAGATACTAAAACTAGGCCAAATAAAAGTCTCTTAGTCATGTTGACAAGCGTTACGTTAAAAAGATGTGGGGATACGCAATAAAACGTTTAAAATTTTAAAATAGACTTTTAAAATTTGCGTAGCAATTCGAGTTTCAAGTTTCCATTGTTATACAAAAAATCCTTATATTTTCTTTCATTTGTTCATCATCAATAAAGTTTTTGACCGTTTAAGAATAGTATTGTAGTGTATTATTTTTAATATAGGTCTAAATTTTATGTTAAAATACATTACGAATCATAATTTGCAGATGACGCAGACAGAGCAGTCATATTCAACCGTTTTGCTGAATTGGGGTTCGCACAATATTATGTATTTTACGAATTTTCATAAAAGCTTTGTTTTTATTTTAATTTTAGTTTTCGTTAATTTTTGATATCTAACCAGTATCATTATATTACAGACTTTTCTTTTACGAAACTGACAAAGAAAATTACAACACAGGCAGTGTTGAACCTATCCCGCCTTACCTAGTTAATAAATTTTGATAAAAAAATACAAATTTATAAATATGTCAAAGTAAGCTTTACTTACTACTCTCGATAAAATTACGAAAATCTACTGTAGCTTTACTTCTTATAAAAATATCGAAAGATAAAGTGTGAAGTGTGTGGTTAGGAGAGAAGTTCAGTCAATGCCATTTCCTTTTTCCAGCTAAGTACTACCTTATTTGTATCTTAGCTTACACTTTGACACCTATTTTATTTATAATTTAAGAACTTTTTTAAAAATTTCAATATTATGTAATTAATAAAAGACGTAATATTGAAAGTATTTTTGTCGTTATCATTTATCAATGTTTTACATGCATCCAATAGCCTCATCGTAGTGGCGGTGTAAGAATATCTACTGGGTGTCATAACACGCGACAGAGAAATTGAACCACGAGATGGGCAACATCATCTACCTGATTACAAATGAAAGTAATAAAAAACTACGGTCGCCAACCGCCTGCTCAGCGTAGCTGCCTCCTATGTGGCATTCTATGAGGCAGGCCCATGTTCTGCAGTAGAATTTTATAGGCTGCTGAATGGATGGATGGAATAGCCTCAGCAACTACTTTTCAAAAGTGTTTCAAGCAATTGCGTGCATATTTACTGTGTTTTAACAATATTATGCTGAAAATAAACTAACAGTCTACCTAATGGTTAACGAAAACTGGACCCCTTGGACACTTGCCACTAACTAAACTTAAAGAACGCAAATTATGTTCTGTTATTCTCGAGGACTAGGATCAAATGCTGCACAATCTGTAATAAATATATACCTGCCCTTCAAACCAGAAAATAGCAGTGGATGGAACACAGTATTGACTCTAATGGCGGTGTAAGAACATCCACAACACTATCCGTACCGTGGATGTCGTGAAGGGTAACAAAAAAGCTTTTGTTCATGATTAAAACTACTTTTACGGATTTTATCGCGTTTATTTTTACTTTTTATTTTAATTCCCGACGTTTCGGACGCTTTCCAGCACCCATGGTCACGGGGGACTGAGATGACTGACGTCCCGATGTCATTGTTAAACCCGGAGTACCTTCAGCTTTTTTAATTATTGTTTATGGTCCGATCTATGCAAAATGAACTGACTATGTCTTGAGGTCTTGCAGTGGTATGCTTGGGTTTAGTTTTAATTTTATTGATTATAGGATCCCAAGCAGGTGGTAGTACCCAGCCTCCTTCTTTATTGAAATTAGGATGTTTTTTAATTTCAATAGCCTCACGTATCATCCTTGGTAGGAATCGGTGTTCTTTCGCGAGGATTTGTGGTCTACTTTCCGGAAAGTCTGCAGTTTGTGATCATATCCTAGACGGCCCCAACCATTACATCAGATTTGATAGACCACAAATCCTCGCGAAAGAACATCGATTCCTACCAAGGATGATACGTGAGGCTATTGAAATTAAAAAACATCCTAATTTCAGTAGAGAAGGAGGCTGGGTACTACCACCTGCTTGGGATCCTGTAATCAATAAAATTAAAACTAAACCCAAGCATACCACTGCAAGACCTCAAGACATAGTCAGTTCATTTTGCATAGATCGGACCATAAACAATAATTAAAAAAGCTGAAGGTACTCCGGGTTTAACAATGACATCGGGACGTCAGTCATCTCAGTCCCCCGTGACCATGGGTGCTGGAAAGCGCCCGAAACGTCGGGAATTAAAAATAAAAAGTAAAAATAAACGCGATAAAATCCGTAAAAGTAGTTTTAATCATGTGCAATGTTCGCGTAAATATAAGAAATCATTAAAGCTTTTGTTATTCAACCCACTTGCGAAGAATGTATACTATAACAAATCGCTTCTATGAGATAATCCCCGGGCTATGTTCGGCAATGGACCTTTGATAGGCCGTAATTATAACGCAACATGGTATGCCTTTATAGGGGTTTAATATCTTACATTGACCGTGACGTTGACTTACTGTTTAAAAGAATTAATAAAACGTTATTTAGACGATTCTTTTTAAAACGACTTAATAAATTTCAGCAGAAAAACCAAGTCTTCAACATACCAACTCCACATCGGTATTGTTTTCGCTCAGACTACTATATCATTTATTAAATTGCATGTTTTTGTAGGTTTCCGTACCCGAAACCAACATCTCATGATAAAAGGTAGACAGTTAAAAGTTTCACAGAATGTGTGTTTCTGTTGCTGCTCTAACAACGTGTTTTTTAGCTTTTTGCTCACTCTTAATAATGGAAACAAGTAGACGCTCGAAATGCTCTCAGCTTTTGTATTGCTATATTCGGTAAAAATTATTATAAATAAAAATTTTATTTAAAAATTAAAGGGGGCCCAAATAAATTATGGAACTTTACAAATATTTACGTATTATTATAGCACCTCACTTGTTATTTTTACAGAATATTTAAAAAGTATATACGGATTTAAAATGTGCGATGGCATGGAACACTTCATGCGCGAGTCAGATTTGCGTAAAACGAACTCAAACTTACACTTAATTGTATTGTAAATAAGTGGTTCTTTATATCCTTCAGACTGGCAAAAACAGGAAGGGCGGTAACTTCACAGTGGAGCCCTAGGTAGAAAAGAAATTTTAACACCTAGTTTATTAAACAAAATAATGGGTTTGAGACAACTATTGTGCTTCCTAACTTCATATTGTTGTTAGATTTTTTCTATTTGTCCTTGGGTAATGAAATGAAAAGATGGTCAGTGTAATGAGAACCAAACAAAAGACCTGTTAATCTCAATTCATGTAATAGGGCCATGGAGAAAACAAAGAGCTCTTCCGCACACTCAACTTTGTATTATATAGTCGCCTTACAATAGCTTCCTTTTAATATAATGTGTATTTATGTTGTACAGATATACGGACAATGCAATTTGTATACCATTAGTATATATCGGGCTAAAGTCTGTTGTTGCTGAATCCCTGGAGTACCATAGCACTGTGTTTGACGACTTTACTAGTGTTTCTCAACGAGTAGGTCGTTAGATAAATATGGACAAGATAAAAATTTTGTCATTGTCGAAGTAAGGCTTACGTATACTGATGGTGGTTGGGAACACTACATATGCTCAAAGTTGTTGACGTGTACCTGGGACAAAATATCCAATTAGTTAAGTCCAACTTCGACTAACCGACGAATCCAACTTGGCAGGGCCGTATTCGGGATTTTTTCATCCTATATATTTCTTAAAATCTTAAAACGAAAACATACAAAACCAGTGCGTTTTACCAGCAATGACTTACGGAACTGAAAAATGGTCTTTCACATCTAGCCGTATGAGGAAGCTCAAAGTCACTCAACGTGCGGTGAAAAGGGCTGTGCTCTAATATTCCCAACGGAAAAATAAGCTGAAGTTGCAATAGATCTCGTAGTTTCGTAGCGATATAACAATCTGGCATATCAGAAAGTATCAGTTGAATAAACAGTGTGTCTGGTCACGACCTAGCGATAATTTAAGGTTACAAAATATACCTAATTTCATCGACAAAAACACCCATATATGGGGGTCTACGCCCCCTCCTGTCGGAATGGCCGCCATTTAATTTTTTTTTATTCTTGTAGATACCTCTGCCAAAAGATGCAGATTTCTCTGGACAGAAAGGTCCTACAGATGTAAAAAAAAATGTTATTTAAAAGGTAAAAATAGCATCTATCAAATAAAAATAAACATCATGGAAAGTTTTCCCTACAAAATATCTTAAAACATTTACAATGCTAATTTAAGTAAAAAAAAATTGACTATTTTTTTATTTTTCTTAACATACTTCAAAAACTAGCACATTGATACAATTTTTTTTAATACTGTTCTAATACTTAAAGATATTACTTACAAATTGACATTAAAATTATTGTTCTTAATTGCATAAATCGAGAGTTAGGGCTGTTTGAATATGACCCATTTGCGACGGTCCCAAACCTATGTAGAGCTAGCTACCTGCTACATTGAATAGGGTTTATGTGATCGATTATATATATATATATATATATATATATATATATATATATATATATATATATATATATATATGATGACGGAAAATGATTTGTATTATTGTTAGGCGGGATATAAGTAGGACAGAAAATCATGTTTGACCAGCGCAGGTATCGAAGATAAATGTTTGTTAGATCAGTTGTCCTCCGCTCTGCGTTGCGATCGCTACTATTCCGTTCCGTTTTGTGAGCTATTCCTTCAACGAGATATTCTGCTGAGTTTGTTGTAGTTTGCAGTGACTACGTACTTTTCGGATAAAAACATGTCTAACTATTCGTCTCATCACATAGCTGACATGCATTTCGTGTATGGCAGATGTAATGGAAGCGCTGCTGCCGCCGTACGAATGTATCGTCGACAAACTTTTGTTGACATTCACTTAAGATTGTCACAATATGTTATCCAAAGGCCGCCAAATGAACGCTCCCGCATAGTGTCAGTGCAAGCAGAAGAAGAAGAAGAAGAAGTTCTTCAATTTATTTACCGAGATCCCAGGCTCAGTGTAAGGCGAATAGCAATGATGCTGCATTTGTCAAAATGGGTTGTGTGGAAAATTTTAAAACGCGAAGGCATGCATCCGTACCATTTTCGTCGCGTACAAGATATTCGAGAGCCAGACTATGCTGTGCGAGCCACTTTTTGCTCTTGGCTCAACGGTTGTGTGCGACGTCAACCGACATTTTGTATAAAAATCATGTGGACCGATGAGGCGACTTTTACAAGAGCGGGTATTATAAACCATAGAAACCAGCATTTATGGATGTAAGAAAATCCAAATACAGTAAGGCCCAGTAAATTTCAATATGAATTTTCAGTAAATTTCAATAAGATTTTTAGATTTTCTAAGGAACACATTTAGAGAAATCATGGAGGAATTACCAGTGATCAACCGAAGGCCCATGTGGCTACAGCTGGACGGTGCACCAGCTCACTACGTACGTGCTGTGAGAGCTTTTGTTAATGAAAATTATTCACCATGGATAGGACGTGGTGGAACGGTAGTTTGGCCACCTCGCTCTCCGGATTTAACAATTCTGGATTATTTTTTATGGGGATGGATGAAGCACAGGGTTTATGCTACACTCCCAAATAGCAGACAAGAACTGCTCGACAAAATAATGACGATTGCCGATGATATAAGATCCGACACAGTCTTAATATCAAGGGCCACACGACAAATGGCTATAAGGTCAGTAGCCTGTCTACAGAATAGAGGTGGACATTTTGAACAATTATTAAATTAATAATAATATTTAATGTCATTAAAAGTTTCTTAAAAGTTATAGTATATTTTTATTTAATCCATTATCAAAAATTAACAGCGCTCATATGAGGCTCTACATACATGACCCTCGCAAAAGGGTCATATTCAAACAGCCCTAACTCTCGAATTATGCAAATAAGAACAATAATTTTAATGTCAATTTGTAAGTAATATCCTTAAGTATTAGGACAGTATTAAAAATTTGGTATCAATGTGCTATTTTTTAAAGTATGTTAAGAAAAAAAAAATAGTCAATTTTTTTTTACTTAAATTGGCATTGTTACGTTACAATGTTTTAAGATATTTTGTAGGGAAAACTTTCCATGATGTTTATTTTTACTTGATAGATGCTATTTTTACCTTTTTAAATAACATTTTTTTTTACATCTGTAGGACCTTTCTGTCCAGAGAAATCTGCATCTTTTGGCAGAGGTATCTACAAGAATAAAAAAAATTAAATGGCGGCCATTCCGACAGGAGGGGGCGTAGACCCCTATGGGTGTTTTTGTCAATGAAATTAGGCATATTTTGTAACCTTAAATTATCGCTAGGTCGTGACCAGACACACTGAATATCCCAAACGACTTCTTATTTACCAAATGGTAAAATTGGGACAATTTAGTTCCTTTGAACTTGTGATTTGCATCTATGGTAGGATATTATTTGATGTCTTACGACTATCTCGACACCACAATATTTTAGAATGAGGTTGGGCCTAATATATATATACTTGCACCTTTCCCGCTCAAACCGATCCATTCGTGCTGTAGCTTTATTCTGCATTCGTGCTATCACAGCTGCAATACGACTCTACCACGTAAGGTTCAAATTACGTAAGTTTTTACAAAAAGGTATAAATTTCGTTATTTTTTAATTTCTAAACTTATTAGATTTGTTACAAACTCTTGCGAACGATAAAACATTCCACTAGTAAAATTTGGTGATACATAGTTATTACAAAATCAATACTTAAGATTCTTACCGTGTGGTGGCTTAAAGCAATCATCAGCTTTTTTATCGCACGGGTGTTGTTACAGGCGACTACTTAGTTACTTAGTCAAGTAAAATTAATTAAAAAATAAACTGAGATATCGTCTCTTCCGATAGTGCAACCTGGCGGTTGCTTGTATTGTACTTATGATTAACCAGACAATTATAATATCAACAAAATGCAGTTGTGATAGCAGTAACATCGATCCCACCATTACATCAAATTATATCTTACTTCATCATCATCATCATTACAGCCCTTCACAAGTGCACTGCTGAACATAGGCCTCCCACAAGTAATGCCACAAAGCGCGGTCCTGAGCCACCTGCATCCATCGACTTCCTGCATGTCTTACCAGGTCGTCACTCCATCTAGTGGGGGGTCGCCCTACACTACGCCTACCGGTACGAGGCTGCTGCCACTCGAGAACCTTTCTTCCCCATCCGTTATCGATTCTTCGAGCTATATGGCCGGGCCATTGCCACTTCAGCTTACTAATCCGTTGAGCTATGTCGGTCACTCTGGTTTTACTGCGGATATCCTCATTTCTGAGTCTATCACGCAGAGAAACTCCGAGCATAGCCCTCTCCATAGCTCGCTGAGCGACCTTGAGCGTCCTCATACGGCCAGCAGTGAAGGACCACGTCTCTGATCCGTAAGTCATCACTGGCAACACGCAATGGTTGTACAATTTAGTTTTCAGAGATTGAGGTATACCTGACGAGAAGATGTATCGCAATTTCACGAACTCTGCCCAGCCGAGTTGAATCCATCGATTGACCTCGCGGTCGAAGTTAGACTTACCTAGTCGGACTATTTGTCCCAGGTAAACGTACTCGTCAACAACTTCGAGCATAGTGCATCACACATGACAAACTAAGTTACAGTCTACCTGATAGTAAGTTGCCACAACAGTCCAAGGATACCTGAGACCATCTTCAAACAAAGGAGGTCACCGTTGTATTGTCACGTTTAAAATAAAGTATCTATCTACTGGGTCTTTACATTCTTTAGACTGGAACACATTAGAGCGAGCACTAATGTGTTCCGCCGACCAGAACATTTGGCGGCGGAAACACGTAAGAGGTAGGTCCAGACAGACTCATAGTCAGAAAAGGAGTCCGACTGCCCAGGAAAAACTACAAGCCAGAAAATCTCACAAGATAACGCCGATTCCTACCAAGTATGATTCGTGAGGCTATGGAAAATAATTTTATACGTGTTAGACCCATGTTGTAGTTATATTAGTAGTATAGTTGCAGCAAGAATGAGTCGGCTCAATCAGGGAAGGACCACGCTCTCACAGAATACCAGCGTAAAATAGTAGGTTAATGTTGCTTTGTTTCGTATGGTGAGTGTAGAGAACCGGAGACCCTTTATACTGGAAACGAGGCATTCCATCTTAGTCCTCACGGGTGACAACGTATCTACATTTCATAATCGAGGATAGATGTAGATGTCTATGGGCCACAGCAACTACTTACCATGAGGTGTACGTGTGACTGAGGCTATCCTATAATAAAAAATTTATAGAGAAGATGACTAGGTTCGACCACCACTTCAAGACGATGTACGCCGTAAAAGCTCATTTTGTGTAAATGGGATCAAAATAATATCCGCGTGATATTCGGTATCCTTACTCCTTATAAGAAAGACATAGGCTAATTATTACTACAATTTCATTTCATTATTACAATTCATACTTTAAATTCTCACTCACGATGAATTTGTTTGAATTATATTATTTAGATTACACTAAGTACAAATTTAATGACACTGCGGAGTAATTAAGCTAATGAACGGGTCGCTTTATGCTTTTAAGCGCTTCATAAGCTTATCAACCTCCAACTCACCGACTTGACTCATTACGATATTATATGACAGAATAAAGCCTGGTACGTCCACAATTCATTGTGAAAATGTCGGAAATTGAACTAGGATTCTCAGAGTAGCTATATTGTTTTAACCTAGTACATTTCAGATATTCAATGTACTAAATCTAAATGGTAAATGGCGATCAAGTAGCTTAGTATCTCACTTTACTAACTACACGTATTACCGGTTCGCATTTAAGTATGTAAGTATCGCATTTCCGTTTTATATTGAAAAATTCGAACATTTTCTTTTCGACGAATAAAGTAAATAAATTATTTTAATCGAAGGGTTCTTCTATTAAAGTAATTACTCTGAAAATGATTTATATAGTTTACTGGATAGATAGTGTTCTGGTGCTGATCGCACTAACAAACAAAACCGTACCCGACAACCGAAGGGGAAGAAAGGTTCTAGAGTGGCAGCTTCGTACTGCAGGGGAGTGTAGGCCTCCCACAAGATAGAGTGACGACCTGGTGAGCAGACATGCAAGAAGTTGATGGATGCAGGTGGCTCAGGACTGTGCTTTGTGGCATTTCTTGGGCCTATGTTCAGGAGTGGATTGGTAAAGGGCTGTAATAATGATGATGGTAGGTATGGCGAGTACGATGGATAGTGTATCAATTCTTATAGCAAGTCTTATTATGTTATGGTTGAGCAGTGTGAGGTCTTGCATAATCATGAATCAATAACGCGAATATTTTTTGAATGTTTAAATTAATTGTAATAACAAAAAATAATTTGTAATTCTTAAATTAAAATCTTAATCAAATCAGTTTATATATTAATCAAAATTTAGACGGGCTTCGCAAGCCCACTAAAAATTTATTCGTATATTCAATTTGACGTAATAAGTAATAAACATTTCAATTCCATAAATTACCATTTTAAAGCGCAACATCTTACTTATAAACCGCTATTGCAGCATGTTGGTGGCGCGAACTCATAATATTTTACCCATCCAAAAAGCATCCAATGCGCTATTATACGTGCAACACATCATACTCATAGCTACAGACATAATGTAAACCTTAGTGTAATTACATACGTATGCTGCAAACATTAGCATGTCAATGACGCTAACTCATAAGATTTTCCATCCAAAAATCGCTCAATTCGCTAAAGTTTTCATATTAAAAAAGACACGTGTTGATCGATATTCCAAGTTTTTGTACAATGTGTAGGTATATTGATAGAAAAACTTTTAATATTGTGCCAACATTGGTCTGATAGTAAAAGAGTAAACATTATATACGAAAGTATATAAGTCTGAGTCAGTGATTTTATGCAACATTCCGAAAATTTAATCTTCAGAACGTTGCAGATAGGCAATAGCTTACATACTCGTAAGGCCCTCTGTTGAGCTCACCATTGAATAATCTTTATGTAGAAAGATTCCGTTGCACTGCCTGATGTCGAGTTAGGAAAACGTAAATATAAAGTCTTAAAAATATTCTTAGTTTACTTGTCATTGATATTTCGAAGATTATTTACGATTTTTCGGAAAATAATTTGAATTAATTAATTATGTAATTACGCCTCAAATTTTGTTTAAAAGGTACCCAGAGTTATAGATTTTCAAATAGAAGAAAATTCCTTGTTCGGCGGAAATCATTAGTCTTATTACTTCTGATGAATTTGAAATTTCTAATGAACTTGTTTATGTCAGACCTAAAATACCCAGAACGGCGACGGGCAGGAGCATCAATGGTGCGGGATGTCTCGTACTGCCATGCCATGGCCAATTGTCTGCCAAGCGTGACGAGTAACAAATCTTCCAAAAAAAAGGAAGAAAATGTTCTGCCACCTGGGGCTAAAGAGCCATAGACACTGCCATTTTCCCCTCCTCCATTTTCACAAGTATCTTAAAAAGTATAAAATTAGGAAAATTTATTCCACAGTCTATGTTGATTAATTAAACGTGTAAAAGAAAACACTTTAATGCATTTTTATACTTATTCCTACCCTTGGCAAGTGTGTGTGCAAAATGTCTTTATTTTCAGAACTTTTAGTGCTATTTTTCTTTAAATTTTAATCAAAAAATTCATTTTATTTTCGAGATTTTTACTGCAATCCTTTATATAAATAAGTTAAGTTGGGAGCAGAAGTTTTTTCGAAATGCTGCGACATAAAACCGCCACCCGGGGCCCTTTCCCTCGTGCTTCGACTCCTTACTGACATATTTCTAGTGTTTATTAGTTCATTAATCAGATTTATTTTATAGTTATTAGTTGGTTAATCAGAGTCTTTCAAAAATTCGAATAGGCTCTGTACATCTTAATTACTCGTAAATACGGTTTTCGTATGGCATAATATCATAAAAGTATTGGTTGTATTTTATATAGTAACTTACGGTGGGTGCGTAAGAATATGAAACTCGCCATTTTATTTCATAAGGTCGTAATGACCGACTATAAGAAACGCCACAAAATCTCATGAGTTTCGATAGATGATGGCATAACCGTCTCGTTTATGATTGAAGTGATACTCAGAGTCAAGATGTGAGCAGCGTCGAAGGTGCAAGACATTTGGTACTACATTAGCCAATACGCCTTAAGTCAAAGCCTCTCTAAGGCTCAAGATAATGTCCAAGAGTTTTGCAAGCTGATGATGATAAGGCAGAACGTAAAATATTGAATACTCATATTATATCTATTACATTGATATAAATATATATTATATGTTATATTTGCTTTTTCCCCGAGCCGCGGTGTTACCCGCGTCCGCGTTTTTTGACAAATGCATGCATTTTCTGGAATGCAACCATTTGCATTTTGCATGCATTTGTCAACAATACAATACTGGGTTGTTATATCGGTGAGCTCCGAGTCGACTTACAAAAGTCTGGGCAAGTTCGTCATATTATAGATTTTCGGCCATCCTTTCAAAATGTTCAATGTTTAAAATGTTGCATCATGTATGTATATGCGTAAACAACAGCATATGTAGGTCATACCACTGAGCACAGTTCTCTTCTTATCTGGAGAAGAGTCTAATGCAATTTTCCAGCATTAATTCAATAGTATCAATCACCTACATATTTTATGTGAACTATGAGAAACCTTTGATTTTCCGACGTATGTCGATCAATGTATGACGCAGTATGATCGATGACCTCAATTTCAAAATATCCAACGATGAACTCAAGATTCTCTATGGTGGTAGTTATTTGGAGCACAATGCTGGAAGTTGTTGACGAATATATTACCTAAGACAAATAGTCCGCCCCTCGAAAGGAGTCCTGTGGTGGCTGGCGGGAGAGCTTAGTATTCCTGACCTTATCATCTGCGGCTTTTCTAAGAGAGGAACCATGGTTGACCTGTAGTGAAGCACTGGTAGGAGGTAGCCATTACGAGTGGGCCCGCTTCAGATGTATGGTGGACTGCATCGGGTTGTCCTAACGCCTCAAAAATTTCGGTTTCCCTAGGCTTCATATTTAGGATATCTACAGTAGAACCAAAGTAACTGACATAATCTAAAGGCTCTGTAAGCTGAAGTGACAATGATCGACTATATAGATAGTTGAATCGAAAATAGATGGGAAAAGAAGGTTGAGCAGAAACCCCGTACCGGTAAGAACAGTGTAGAGCGGCCTCCCCTACGTAGAGTGGTGACCTGGTAAGACATGCAGAGAGCGAATATAAATGTAGGTGGATCAAGACCATCCTTTGTGAACTTCCTTCCTATATTCAGAAATGACCTTGCTTAAGGTTGTAATGATGATAATAATTTGTAGCGGTATTTAGCGTTTGTAGGTGACAAATGCTTAGCGCGAAATCATAAACTAAATTCTACGAGATAAAAGTATTTGAGTTCTACTATAAATTTAATTAATGACGGAATGAAATTTCTGGAAATTTATGTTCAAGGAATTACAAATTTCCTATCTTCGTTCTGTATCAATTTCTGCACGTAAACGAGAGACGTGTTGATAATTTGGGATAAGCCATCTATTTTCGTTAGTATTTAAATTTTTAAATGCTTTAAGACGAGACGGTACGGAATACAAGATGAATAGCGGGCAACTTGATATAACTTTCACACAGTTAACACACTGTTTTTTATGTGACTTTAGGCATGTGCAGCTATATTGGTAGTATAGTTGTACCACGAATGGGTCAGCTCGACAGTGAACGACCACACTCTCACAGAATATTAGCGTAAAATAGCGTCTTAACGCTGCTGTGTTTCGTATGGTTAAGTGTAGAGAACCGGAGACCGAATTTCCTGGAAACCAGACACTCCATCTTACTCTCCACAGGCGATAACGCTTGTACATTTTGATTCGCACATTACATTCGGCTACCTCTTACCATGAGGTGGACTGTGCGCTCGTGTCAGCCTTATTCTATAAAAAAAACACCATAGGACTCCGTACTTTCGAATATTTTTTCTAAGTAATTGAATTAATTTTTATGCTAACAGAAGAACACCGTGAAGAAATTGTAAATATTTTTATTTCTCACTTTACAGTTGCAATTAAAAAGATATAGCCTAGGACCTCCGACGATTCGTTTTATGGGAGGCGGAATCGTTTATTCTTGAGAGCCCTCTTTGAAATACTTCATAATATTTTTTATTTTATTTTATTAATAGAGACTCTTTGTTCTGCTAACGAGGCGTCCTATTTTACTCCTCATGTATCACAAAGTATTATAATTTAATTCTTTATCGAGGGTACATCTTAGAAAACAGGAACTTATTCAGAGTTTTGTCGTAATAGTAATATAGAGAAAGGCAACTTATACAACACACATCGATCATGAGTTGTGATTATCCTAGTGAGAATACTAGGTCATAGCTTTAAAATTTTGTATTGTATCGGTTTTAACACGTCTACAAAGTTTCAGATTAGTCAGACTTACTAGCCCCTCAATTCTCTTAAAATTCCCATGCAAGTAAAAACGCATCGCATGCGTCCGTTAAATCCCAAGCGGTCGCATGCGACCGCACCCACCCACAGCACTTTAAACCATTAAAGCACCATAAAATTTATATTTATAGACTACTTTTCTTTAAAGAAGTTTGGCATTATAGAATCTATACAAAATTTTCTATTCTATAGTCTAAATAAAAGTTAACTGACTTTTCAATGGATTAATCATTACAAAAATACTTTATTTTATTTTCATAACCACATATCAAGCGGATGTCAGTAGCGTGAAGATTACTATTATTTCTATATATTACTCGAAATTATTTACGTAAAAAGGTAAATTATATTCACACAAAAACATTCATAATAATTTTATAATATAAAAAACTTTTCTTAACTTAGAAAAATCCAAAAATCAACGCAACAGTGTACAACAACGAACACTCGGCAATGACGCACTTTGAATGTAGATTATAAATTAATATCTATAGACTAACTGAATTTTTATTCAACTAGAGGATAGAAAATTTCATATTGATTCTATAATGCTAAACTACTTAATGGAAAAATAGCCTTTAAATATAAGTTTTTAAGGGTTATAGTGCTGTGGGTGGATGTGGTCTCATGAGACCGCTAGGGATTTGACTGAATATGGCCGCGGTCTCATGAGGCCGCTAGGGGGTTGAGCAGCTAGTAGTCGATGAAAACTGAAATTACAATATTCCATACATTCATACACACATATATAAATAAGTCAAGCTTATAGTCAAGCGTGTAAAAATAGCATTTTACATTCAATAAGTAAATATTTAAATAAAGTAATGTGCGGCGGTGTAAGAATATCCACTACATCATACCATCCCGTGGGAGTCGTAATAGACGACAGAGAAACTTGACACAGAATATAGGCAGCATCAACTTAAAATAATAAAAAACTGCGTCTGCCAACCCACTTGCCAAACGAAATATGAATGAACATAAAGCAACTATTTAAAAAAAATAAAATTATAAAAATAATCTATTAAAATTATAAAATATACATAAAACCAAAATATCCGTTTATTTTCATATAATTTTGAATAAAAATTAGCCCATGAAAACATAAGATAAGAGTCGTTTTTTTACAGATACAAAATTCTTCCCTATCAAAGGTGGCATCTGAGACGGAATATTAACCAGTATAGAAGCTTTAGCATTTTTGCAAACAGTACGATTCAGTTCCTCGTATCTGTTTCAATAGGGGAAGCTAAAAGGACTTCACACAATGACATGAAGTTTTACTATATATGTTGGTATAATTTATTTATTCTATTCATGTTTTATTATTTGTTCCATGAAAAATAAAATATAAATTCACGATATTACTAAACAATACACGTCGTCGTTGTTGTCCTCTGCAGGGCATAATGCCGTGCAGGTCTCGGGCCTCGGGGTGTACCCCTTTACCCGGATGTTCCTCACGGCACACTACAGTGTGCCGGTCCTGGGCGCCTTGATCAATACACGTAAGAGTAAAGAGTGAATGAAGCTACATTATTGACAGTAATACCTTCCAAACAGCCAGTATACAGACATTCGATACCAATTGTTTGACACCAAAATTTTACACTTCTGTAACACTATTTTAATATATTTTTATACATCAAATATTAAGAGGCATTTAGAAAATATACCTGTCGTGTTTTTATATTCATGTAGCATTTAATTAAACATAATCATGGTGGAAAAATACATTAGTTGAAAAAAAAACTCATCACTTGACATTTTTGCTGATCATTAAAAAAGCGGTGGAAGGCGTAGTTGACGTGGGTGACCGCCTAAGGCATTAAGGCCCAAGGGCGGCGCACCCTGAAGGTTCGTAGAGTTTTTATTCACGAAACATATTAAGTTAAACCATGAATATTCAAGAACTATCTGCACTAACATGCATACTGCAATACGTCCTACATTTGTAATTTATTATAAAAAAATTATATGTAGCATTGGCTGGGTATATGGTGTCTACTATCTATAATGCGGTTTTCCCGAACTTTGAGCATTTTCTTTACACTAAGTACACGTGTCTCAAGCAAGACATAGGTTTCTCAGCCTATCAAGTCACCGTGGGTTACAATGACGTAGTCTACAGAGTAAGAATCTACGATCATGGCTATCAAAGAATATGTTTGTGAATATGTTTGCTTACCTAGGACCAAACCATTAGGCACTGTGCAACATCTAATTGATAATAATCGATTGTTGATAACATTCTTTTTTCTTTGAAAAATCTTCTTTTGGATCCATTGAATCCATCAAATTTTCCCTTTGCGTCGCTATAATTCTTTCCTCTTAATCCCCGGCAAAATGAATTTTGTGAGGACCCTATCACCGCATATCAAAGTAATATTTAAGACTTGCCCTTCCCTTGTTTATGTAAATTAAATATTGAACAACACTCGCCTTTGTATTTAAACGGTTAAATATGTAAAAACTTTTTGGAGACAAAAACATTTCTTATTGGAAAGCTCAAATGACTCTTCTGAATACGGTTGTAATTTATTGTGTACTTTTTACACGCTTTATATTAACTTAGCCTATATCTATGTAGATATGTATGAGTGTAATGGAATTTTGTTATTCAGTTTTCACCGACTTCCAGGAAAATTTTGCAGACGTATTTAAAAGCGCGTGCAATGCGAGTTGGTGGAATTTACATGTCTTCGAAATATTATTAGCAGACGTTCAGGTTTACTTATGATGTTTTCCTTCATCGCCGAATTCGTGTTAAATCTGCACTTGCATCTAATAATTTATTTGGTGCCAGTCGGGATCAACCAAGATTATCAAACCTTCCATATTCTAAAACCATCTCGAAATGGGAGGCCTGTGCCAAGGAGTGGGATGTATATATGCTCTTACTTACCTACACTAACATGGTTGGGAACCGATAATAATACAATAATTAATGACTATGACCTTACTATTTTCACTTGGAATTTCATGGCTTACGATCAATGCGTGTTGTTTCACTTTTTTAACTGCAATAATATTTTATATAATAACAGTAAATTGTTATTAACATACAAAAATAAAGTGTAAAAAATATTTCTTTTGTTTTTGCCGACCCATTCGTGCTACAACTAAAATATAGCGTGGCTTTACTACGTCTTTTTGGGGCATATATATATATATCAATTATCAACGGAGGCTAGCCATCGGCGCAGGATAAGATTATAGTGCCAAAGTGTGTGCGCAAGCACAGGTGCACTCTCTATTTCTTCACTCTCATAATCTGATGGGACGGTAAACCGACATGACCGGAAAGAGATCAGGCGCAGGACCAACGGCTTTACGTGCTTTCCGAGGCACACGAGGTTAAACACCACGAACTTTCTGACTCCGAGCGGCTATTGAGAATTTCTTGACTGAAAAACTCAATAATTGATTTTTGGCCCGACCCCGCATTCGAACCCAGGACCTCATGATCAGCAGTCGCACTACTACAACCACTAGACAAACGGGGCTTACAAGTGTGTATACTATTGTTATATATATATCAGGCAATACTACTGTTAACAAAACCGCAACAACACACTTTCATAAAAATAATTAGATTTTTCTCCATTTATATTGGCTGCCGTTTATTAAAGGACAGTGATTAAATCATTGCGTGTCAAAGGACAGTTTGTTAAATCAAAGAAAAGTGCTTGTGATTGCGGTTTAGGAAATTAATTAATTCCATTAGTTTATTCAGTTAAATCCAGCAAACCCCTTTGTAAGCCTTACTCAAGAACATTATTCGAATTGATACAGATTACAGATAATAACGGTGGTTTGCACTGTATTTACATTTTTAATTTCTTATTCAGAAGAAATGAAGATATCATCTACAAGCCAAGCCAATTTCATTTGACACTTAATTGCATAATTCATATCAGAATAAGCTTTCATTAAAGTAGAAGTGTAGAATTATTAAACAAAAAAGTTTCCATAATTTTTTTTCAAATAGAATAAGGGTAACGAACGAGCACACAGTCCACCTAATGGTAAGTTGATGGTGTGTCCCATAAACATCTACATATATCTTCAATCTAAAATCCTCGATTAAGAATCAAAATGCATAATATATGTTGCCAAACCTGAGTGCTAAAAAGAAATGCATCCTTTCCAGTAAAAAGGGTTTCCGGTTCTCTACACTCACCATACGAAACAGAGCAGTATTGAGCTCCTATTTCACATTAGTGTTATGTGAGGGCGTGGTTCTTACCTGGTCGAACCGACACATACGTGCTACAACCATTAATACATGCAGCATGGCTCTATCACTTCCGATTACAAACCCATTAACGCTAGTGTTCCACAAGGCTGCGTGCTATCACCAACGCTGTTTCTTCTGCATATCAATGATATGTTGCAAGCCGGTAACATTAACTGCTATGCGGACGGCAGCACTAGTAATGCTTTACTGCTTGCTTTATACGCCGTGCCAATATTTCTCGGGAAAATGTCGCCGAGTACCGGAAAAAGCCTGACAAACCAAGATTTTGTTGAACAAAGTCTCGGACTTGGGGCAACTAAATCTAGCCTAATTCAACACCTAATATATGTAACACCTATATATATATATATATATATGTGTGTGTGTGTGCGCGTGTATGTGTGTGTTGTGCGTGTGTGTGTGTGTGTGTGTGTGTGTGTGTGTGTGTGTGTGAGTGTGTATGTGTGTAAGTGTGTGTTTGTGTGTGTGTATATGTGTGTGTGTGTGTGTGTGTGTGTGTGTGTGTGTGTGTGTGTGTGTGTGTGTGTGTGTGTGTGTGTGTGTGTGTGTTGGAGAGTTGGATACGACTTCAACGTGAGTGTACTTACATGAATTAATAAATATAAATATACAATTACATTTACATTTTATTTTATTTTTAATTATTTTAATTTTTATTTAATGGCTCTTGTAGCTTTTACTAATACCAAGTTCATTCAATTTATTGTACAGTAATGGCGCAAGGTAATAAAATTATCTTGGCAAATACACAGTGTGTTCTAGGGACGAAGTATCTGTCTACTTTATTCGTAGACAGAGAAACCTATAGACTAATGATTAGCGTAGCCTCGAGTGAGAAAGGACGATAACGTAGTTTTAGGTTATACAATAATCTTCAACATATTTAGATAAAATGTTTAATTTTTCTAAGAACTGAATTGAACAAGATTCACCAATTTTAAAAAAAACACAAAGTTGGGGAAAAAAGAGGACCTCATTCTTTTAGGAGAAAGTTGGCGGTGTCTCACCATCGTGCCTCGGAAAGCACGTAAAGCCGTTGGTCCTGCGCCTGATCTCTCTCCGATCGTGTCGGTTTACCGTCCCATTGGATTATGAGAGTGAGGGAATAGAGAATGCACCTGTGCTTGCCCATACACTTGGGCACTATAATCTTGTCCTGCGCCGATGGCTAGTCTCCGTTGAGGCAGGTCGCCGTGACCGAAATTTGGTTGGAAGAACATTATATAAATAATTTTCGCATATTAATCAACTTTCGTCTAAAATATAATTAATATTCATTTTTATGGAATGTTGGCCAGCGGAAGAGAATCTATCAACCCATTGATCCAATGGTGTTGTAAGTGTGAGTGTATCTATACGTTAAAAAGATTATGCAGCTTCCGATGGATGTTGGTACAAACATCTCGTTAATGTCAGGCGAATATACCTGCGACGGGAAGCGTCAAAAGTGCGAAACGTTTGGTACTTACTACCATCATCAATCCGCCTGCAAATCTGACGCTTATGACGAATTTTCTCTACAATGAAGTTTCCATGTCCAGCCACGGATGGCTTTTTTAATAGAAGAGGGGGCAAACGAGCATACGGTTCACCTGATGTTAAGGCGACACCGCGCAAAAATGCACCTCCTTTCATCGAATAGTATAGGACTATGACACCACTAACGAAAGTGGAATTTTTATATAGATAAATTCATGTCTTTATCTTGAAGTTACTTGTTCAAAAACACGATTATATAATTTTGACTCGATCATAATTAATTGCGAAATACCTCTAAAAAATCACTATAGTTGAAATTACAACGAAATTACCTAATCTATATGCTTGGGAATCACTCAAATATATTCATAACATCAATATTCGTAATTTACTTGCTCGTTATTTTGATTACTTAAATCAATAATTTAAAAGAAATATTTAAAGATTTTGACAATTTCTAAGGGTTTTTAATAGTCGCGGGCGCTACGCAAGTTTAGACCTTATGACGGCTTTTTTTTCAAGTGTTTATAGAAATTATGTATTCACTCGGATCAGTATGACGATAGCCTAGAGCCACTATTTCGATGTGTCGTCTTAAGTGACTACCGCCGCCCATGGACATGTGCGTTGCCGGCCAAAGGGTTATTTTTCAAAGACTAGCCAAATTTTAAACTTATGTTTAAATATATAAATAATGATATGATGTTATTGCAGTTTATAAAAATACGAGTAAATAAGGCTTCTACATTTATTTGAAATTATCCCAATTTTAATGTGATTTATAGGCAACAATGTTTTTGCCTATCTATCGGCCCTTACGAATGTGTGCGTGCGCAATAAAATCAGTTGGAATTATGCATTATCACACATTTTGAATTTAAACGATAAAAAGCACAGAAGTTTTGAGATTTTTTGGCAAATGTTAAACCTTGCTTGGGCACAGTGATATTTAACATGGTTGTAGGCACATGTTATAAATTATTTTTATCCAACTAAATTACATGTTAAGAAAGTTACCGTCCGTTTTGTTAGCGGACTCTAATTTTAAAATATAACAACGAATAAGGCATTAAGAAAATCTTCTGGGTAGCAAAATCACGTGTGTGGTGATTTCTAGCGTCGTTGTTGTTTGTATTTCGATTTATTTCATTAAAAGATTGCTTTAAAGACATTAAATCGCCAAGTTAGTTCTGGACGTTAAAATATTATTCCAACGAGTTTGCTTTTAACAATATTGAACATTTACTCCAAAAAGAGTATTTATTATATTCTTCGTAATTAAATGCTTTAAAGACAGGTTATTGCCGTAATTAAGTATTCTAGTTCAGTTTTAGGCACTTAGTAAAGTGAAGAAAATCTAATTAAGGTAAATTTTAGAATTAAGTTTAAATTGGATTACTGTCTATTAATTTATAAATTATTAAGGCGGGTCCTTTCGTTTATTTTAGGGTAGATTTAATTTTAACATTGTAGAAAATCTATATTAGCTTTCTTTAGTAGATATCTCTAATGATTATATATATATATATATATATATATATATATATATATATATATATATATATATATATATATATATATAATTGGATTACTGTCTATTAATTTATAAATTATTAAGGCGGGTCCTCCTTTCGTTTATTTTAGGGTAAATTCAATATTGTAGAAAATCCATATTAGCTTTGTTTAGTAGATATCTCTAATGATTATATATATATATATATATATATATATATATATATATATATATATATATATATATATATATAATCGTTATTTTACATCTCTTTAAATATACACATACCTAAACTATTAAGTATTTACAGAGATATAACACAACTTTTATAAGTTACACCAGGGTGCAGACATCGCTCATTTCTAATTATAGTAAGTATTGAAGCAGAGAATTTCCTGCGTTTATCTATGTAAACCGATTGACGAACACTGACTATGGATGGATAATAATATATTTATTTTTAACTATGGTCTATGTTCTATTTACGTAGTGGTTATAGTTGTAGCGCAAACAGGTTGACTCTGCTGGGGAATAATCACTCTCTCATAGAGTTCCAGCGTAAAATACCAGCTTAATGTTTCTGTGTTTCGTATGATGAATGTAAAGAACCGGATACACTTTTTACTGGAAACGAGGCATTCCATATTATTAGTCAGGGGTGACGACGCAATCTGCATATGCATTCTTAATAAGCGATAGGTAGATAATATGACTATGATCTACGAATATCACTTTTTGATAGCATTGGGTGACAAACGACCACACAGTCGACTTACGAATTAGCACTAGTTGACGACTCCGTGGCGCAGTGTATTTGGCATTTCTATGACCTACAAATAGTTGTTCCGGGTCTGGATGTTTGTCCTTGTGCAATTTATGTTTGTAAACTGCTTCTACGATACAAGAGAAAATCTTAATGTAGGGTTAACGTTTAAAAAAAAGTCCATCTGATGGTAAGTGGATGCTGAGCCCCATAAACATCCACATTTATCCTCAATTAAGAATCAAAATGCAAATGCGTTGTCAACTCTAAGGACTAAGATGGAATGCCTCGATTCCAGTAAAAAAGGTCTCAGGTTCTCTACACTCACCATACGAAACACAGCAGGATTACGCTGCTATTTTACGCTCTTATTCTGTTAGAGCGTGGTCCTACCCCGGTTGAGCCAAGCCATTCGTACAACAAGTACCATGAGGTGGACAGTGAATCTGTGTGAATAGTTTGTCACCCGTATTCTATAAAACAAAGACCTTATCAAGAGGAAACCTGCGAAATTTGTTTCCGCGGATGTTTTTTTTTTTTTGGTCATTAACCAGCGGTAATTAGTTACTAATAGAGTAATTAATAATATTTTGGGAGCCGATGCTGGCGTCGAATAAAAGAGTTCTAGTAATTCGCATTTCATGAAAATACTTTTATTAAAATAAATAATTATTTTCTGTGAGTATAAACAAAGGAATGTAAACCTTTAACTATGGCCATAACTAATAAATCATTCTTTAAATATTTTTATTTCAAACAAAACTCGAATAGATTTATATATTATTTACAATAGGGTATTTCACACCATCTAAAATAAAATTAAAAAATATGTCTCTATGATAGATTTTGTATAAAGTAAACGAGGAATATTGATTTATGTTTATAAAATTGCATTATAAATTTTATATTTCAATTTTAAGAATTTTTTTTTTCGTCTGTGCCTCAAATCTGCAAAACGCTGTCCGCCATATTAGTACATGTCGTGACGTCAATGAACCAGCCTAAGGGTTTTAGTATTCTGTGTGACTGATTAAGAGAACTAGCTAATGTGTTGTGTTATTTCGAAATTTTTGATAAAACATCAATGTTTTATCAAAAATTTCGAAATAACATAGTGCCTATTACCAACTTTTGTTTATACAAAAACACAGTTCCGGTTAGAGTGTATTTTGATAAAACATAGTTTAGCAGCTATCATAGTTTAGTTTATCTATGATTATAATCATTAGCAATCATTAGTTATAATATCTAAGTTAATGTAATTTAATACAAAATTTGCCTTGCGATACCCCTCACATCATGATGTTTTGTTTTGTATTAAACGATAGTAAAATATAAGTCATATTTACATCGAATAGTTCTTCACAGAAGAATACTCTGGTTTATGTAAACAATGTATTCGGGTATCTTCTTGCCAGTTTGAACTAAGTATTTCTTATATTTAAATACTTGGTAATTGAATCCATAACTTTCCCGACGTTCTTATGCTCGTATTTTTGCATTCAGGCACGACACAAAAATGATTTAGATAAATATTAAAAAGTATCTTATTGCTTTGCAAAATCGGCAAAATCGAAGACAGTGACGTCACGAGTTGAACAGCATGGTGGCTAGCGTTTTCACGCGAAAATTTAAAACGATAGATTGAAAGTAATTTTTATGGCACTATTCGGTTTAAAAAAGAATTATAGTTGTTCATTATTACTCTAGGATTCATTTAAAGCAATTTTTGAAAATGTGTGTTACTCTATTGTATCCGTAGACTATTGGAATGTTAGAATGATAAAAATTAAATTCAAAGATAATATACCGTTAATAATTAAAAATAGAAATGTAATTCACGAGTAGGCCTCAACATTAAAAAAATTGATTTTTTTTATAGAATAACCGCAAACATAGTGTACACATAATGGTAAATGGGTGGTGTGGCCCATAGACATCTACATCTATCCTCGATGAAGAATCAAAATGCAGATGCGTTGTCACTCCTGAGAAATAAGATGGCATTCCTCGTTTCCCGTAAAAAGGGTTCTCGATTATCTACGCTCATTATACGGATCGCAGCAGTTTTAAGCTGCTATTTTACGCTGTTATTCAGAGTAATGCCACACCCTGGCAAAAGACGAAAAAAAGGCGAAGTCCTATCCATGTCGAGGTGACCATTTCCTACTAAAACGATAGTAAAAATTTTTGTTACAAAAATTACAGTAAAAATAAATGGATTTTTTCCAACGCATTATTTTTATCGTATAGTGAGAATACAATCATAAGTTTGCATACGCCACTGGAAATATCGCATTTAAATATCGCGTCCTTTGTGTTACATATCTAAGCCAAATAATATTTGCACACTATGCAATTTTTATAATAGAACTATAACAAATATTTAAGCAAAACGGGAAATTATTGTTCCCCGTTTGTGTCACATACAGTATATATACTCATATATCAAACAATCGTCAACAAGTAATATTTAGTTAAAAATTAAAAAAGAAAACAAAAGAAAAAGAGCTGATGATCTTCAATCTGCTGCACAGATTTTTTTAAACGTAAATAAGAACATTATCGATTAAGATTAAGACACCTTTCAAACTAAAAAAACTTAATCAAAATTGGTTCTTCCATTCAGGAGCTATGATGGCACAGATAAACATATAAATACACAGACACACTACAAACTTATAACACCGCTCTGTTTTTGTCAGGGGTTAAAAAGACGTTGAAGTGTTGTACCTTCACATTAAATTGTAGCTGCAATTTCTAATTCAATTTGACTCTAAACAAAATCAGAAAATAATTATCGTATTATTTTGTACATATAATATTTTAAATTGTCGTTATGTTGCAGTTGCTCATGGACGACGGTAATCGCTTACCATCAGGTGAGCCGTATGCTCGTTTTCCCCATCTCCTATAATATATATATATATATATATATATATATATATATATATATATATATATATATATATATATATATAATCTTTTGAGTTATCTACTAAACAAAGCCAATATTTATTTTCTACCCAAATTCAATTTACCATATAATATACAAAAGGACCTGCCCTAATAATTTATTAATTAATATACATTAATCCAAATTAAACTTCATTCTAAAATTTACCTTAATTAGATTTTCTTCATTTTACTAAGTGCCTAAAACTGGACTAGAATACAGCAATAACCTGCCTTAAAAGCATTTAATTAGAAAGAATAAAATAAATACTATTGCTAGAGTAACTGTTCAATATTGTTACAAGCAAACTCGTCGGAATACGAGTTTTAACTTCCAGAACTAACTTGGCAATTATTGCCGCTAAAGAAATCTTTTAACAAAATAAATGTAAATACAAATTACAACGACGCCAAAAATCACCAAAACATGATTCTGCTGCCCAGAAGGTTTTTTTAATGCCTTATTCGTTGTTATATTTTAAAATTAGAGTCCGCTAACAAGACGGACGGTAGCTTTCTTAACATGTAATTTGGTAGGATACATTTATAAGAATCGTGTTATATATCACTGTAACCAAGCAAGGCAAACATTTTCCCCAATAACATAGTGCTTCGGTAAATCTTCCACGTGATAATTTTATAAAGAAAATAAAATTAACGAGTCATTATCAAACTGAAAGTATTTTTATTTACTCTTATATAGAGCCGCAGGCAGAAGCTAGTATAACATATATAATGCTAACCAAATTCAAATAGAAGCGACATACAAATGATTGAAATAAACATGTATAATTTAAAATTACCTACTTATTTAGTATATCTCTGAACATAGATTTAATTTTTACCTTTAATTTTTTCTAAAAATAATAGTAGTAATTATTTTATGACTAACTTAGCAATTTAATTTAGTAACATTAAATAAAAATAATAATTAAAATTATAATATTTACAATTAATACTAATTATACACAATATAAAAAAACTCTAACATAGAAAAACTAAAACTAAAAATTTAAATAGTCAAAAAGTCCTGCTCCCCGACGTATAGTGCCAAGAACGCTGGCTGCGTTTCTTCGCTGAATAGCTATACTTAGCCTTCGAGCAAGGAAAGAACCAGCCCTCTAATCACCAGCAGCGACGGCCAGTCGTGGATACAGTTCCTTTAGGAGCTTCACTGCACGTGGACCCCACGGACCGATAGTCTCTACAGCAAATGGCACAAATATGTAGTTATTTCTCAAAGACTCATATCTGCACCATTTACTTAATTCAGCTGACTCTGATGCCGCCCCGGCTCTAAAAGAAGTATCCTTGAGATGAAGGTCCGTGTGTGTGTCAACGCAAATTACATAACAAATTATTTTTAATTGTAACTAAATTTCAATCTAGATAAGAATACGAATAAATATTATGGACATATACTACAAGTAAAAGTAAATACAGTCATTTACACTTTTTCATAATTTTCCACCACTTTAGATTTCTTAAGTTTCACAAAATGAGAATATTTCCAATAGTGTATTAGCGCAAATTGGAGATGATAATATTTTCTCGCGAGTTCTACATAGATAATGATAAATGTCGGTTTTTGACGTAAACGACAGCAAGAATTATTGCTCAAGGCCTCTTATTCGGGGTAGCTTCATTTTTGGTACGGTTTTATACAATTAATATTTTTCCACATTTCAAAACCTTTTTGTAATATTAAATATTGTAAATTGAATAGAAAGATTAAAAATATTACGGATTGGTGGCATTGAATATAATATGCTAAAAATAGCGGAATCAAGCAAGAAAATAAAAAAAGATAAAATGGGGTCAGTATACACGTAAAGTTTTTAATACAGTTTAGTTTAACATATGTTTTATGGGGTCACTTATATAGTCCAGAAGGAATCGGCGCATGGGTACCGACTACTATTCCATCTAAATTTTTTTCATACGATTTTCTTCAAATTTTTCTAGTATAAATGCATGTTGTTGTGGGGCAACTCGGTGCCATATTGTTTAAACCGAAATTGCTTTCAAAAAATTGCAAGGAATTAATATTTTAAAACGTTACTATTTTTATATCTTTGATAAAATACAAATAAAAAAGTTCCCTATGACTTTTTGCGATAAAATCCATAATTTCGGAGTTACGATTTTCAATGACTCTTGATTATTCCGCTATTCCACGGATAGAATAGAGACCTTGGATATGCAGTGGTGAATGTTCGAAAGTAGATAATAGTTTATCTGTATTAGGATATTAATCATCGATCAACATGTGACTGTTTAGAAATGATGTTTTAAGGCACGGTATCTAAATCACTTTCAGAGTGATAAGACCGCCTTTTGTATATATTCTAATTTAGATTTAACTGTACTTGATGTTTAAAACTACTTTTACGGATTTTATCGCGTTTATTTTTATTTTTTATTTACTTTTATTTTTAATTCCCGACGTTTCGGGCGCTTTCCAGCACCCATGGTCCCCCGTGACCATGGGTGCTGGAAAGCGCCCGAAATTTTGGTGGAAGGTGCTTTAATCATGTATAGTGTTCGCGTAAATATAAGAAATCATTATGTACTTGATGTTCTGTATTTTGGAATACAATAAAGAGTAAATAAATAAATAAATATCTAAGGGTCAGGCCTGATTGACTAATAAGTGTGAGGCTTAGCCCTAGGCTAAGTCATAATAATATAATATTATTGCTTAAGCTATCCTTTCTATGTAAGGAGGTGAATATCAATGATTGCATGTTACACTCGCACACAATAGTATGTATAATATCCAACATTTTTCAATATTAACCAATGTTGTGATCGTAACTTATCTCCATAAGCGTCACTAGTAGTTTTCGCGGGAACTTGAACGCCGATGGATTTTTGCTCCTGCATTATTATTCTAATAATGGCTTAAAGAGGATTATCATAGACAAAAGTGACGCAATTAAATTTCTGCGCATGTGAGTTCATAGTGAAATCGACGAAACAAGTGCTCCGATGTTGATGCGAACATCAACCGACCGTTTGCTGGCTAAAGCTGCCATCAAAATCTCCCATAAACTTCGCATTGTGACGCCTCAACATATTGTGAAGAGGTTTTTATAAACGAATCATTTTGTGAGATAGTTTCATAATACTTAACACTACTAAAATAACACTTTACTTGTTACTTTTCTACCCTTGTTACTTTTCTAGTATTAAGTCTTATAAAATAGAGAAATAAAAAATCACTAAACGTTAAAAAATAAAAAACGCTACCACGATAAGGTTTATTTTAAAGAAAAACCTTAACAAAAAAGTTAATTTAAGTTTTTCGGGCTAACGCTTTCAACAAAATTTTTTCAAAGATCACAATAACAAAAATTTGTCAAATTTAACTTTGTTCAGCGACTCTGCCGAAAATATACTTTAAGTATTTATAATAATCATATTATATTTATTTGAAACAAACACGCTTATAAATTTATATCGATTTAAGTGCTACGATAATAGTTATTATACAAGACATTTACACATAGCATTACGAGTTTATTGCTCTGTGCTGCAGCTACTTCGACAGTTATTAATATTTCCGCAAGTAAAAGAATAATAAAACACTATTTTAGAATAATAATACTATTAGAGTACTACAAGTGAATGTACGTTCTAACTTCCTCATCCATTAAGCAATGCTTAAGTTGAAAACAGTCAGTCAAGGCCAAGGTGGCGGGATTGTTAGTTTTGGCCGTTATCGTTGGCGAAAGCCTTCGATCTAAAATTTCTTTTACTTATTATAAGGCAGTGGTTGACTTCAATCCCACCTTGTGGTAAGTGAAGATGGTTAATTCAGATAGTAATCGGACGGAATAACAGACGCTAGCATACTATTTCACAAATTTGCTGTGCGTATTACAAAAGAGGAAGGAAACCATTTGGTTCTAATGCGTGGAAAATCGACAACAAAGGGGCGACGCGACGGCCCGATTAGAACCTTTCTTCATTTCCCATTTTTAGGAGCAATTTAGAACCCACTCAATTTTTAAACTCAAATAAAATATCGAACAAAACCCAGCTTAAATGTTGCAGTTGACACTACAGCTCTGTTTCTATTAGTTCCGTCGAATGAATGACGTTCATATATCCGTGGGTCACAAACATTTAAACATCGGAAAAGCAATCATTGATTTTTCACTGACTTTTGCTCCATATCACTGGATTTGATAATCTGTCTTTATTGAAAAGAGTTGGTATCCAATGTTCAACTATGAATGAAGTGACCATATGAAAATAAAATTCATTCTTCCGCTTCATTTAAAGTTCAATCGGTTTTATGAATGGACCATGACTAAGAAGACATCAACGTAATAACGGATTTGAATAACATCAAGCCAAAAGTGTTTTCGTGTGTAATAAAATAATAGATTACTCACGCAACTTTCAAATCACTTAACTTTAAACGTTGTTATTAGCTTTATAATCGTTAAGATTCTAAACTTTCATTTTAATAAGCAAGGGAATAAATGGAAGATTTAATGAAAATTTATTAGCTAAGATCTGCGTAAAAAATAAAAATGATATGTCTTACGTAGTTGGAAGAGCACCTTCCGTCCTCCCTCAATTGCGTGAACTATCTCCACCATCACTACTACCAAAATCAATACACTAGGAAGACACTTTCGATAATACTATACGTGTTTCGCCTCTAAATGAGGCATCATCGGGTACTAAACTCTGCGATGGATGACCGCTAAGATTCATTAAGTGGTGTGTCTTACCTACTTCATTAGTTTTGGAAGTAGTGGAGTTAGAATTAGTGGTGACGGTGATAGATCATCAAATGATCAAACGGTAAGATACATCATTTTTATTTCTACCCCGATTTAAGTTAATAAATTTTTAAAATCATTAATATAATATATCTTTGCAAAGTAACTCCTGATTCTATTATTTATATTTTTTTACTTACATGAAATTCAATATAGACATTATTTATTAACGCAATAATAAAAAAAACTAAAACTAAAAGATTTAATTATCATACAGTTTTACTTCCAGCGGTACATATATATTTCTTGGCACTATATATATATATATATAGAGTGCCAAGAAAAATATTTTAATATCGTATCTTATTTAATTAAATTAAAGAAGTAAATGTTTAGTACTAGCAATATTCGCCAGCACTAGCTTATGCAAATGCGAAACTTAAGTACTTAATGAACGTTTATGAGTAATATGAATATTTTATTTCGACTACAACATGCGAGTTTAAAAATGTAAAAAGATTATTAAATATGCATAAGTTACACATAAATTAAGGGGTGGACACATATATTTTGCACTGCAACACGCTTGTGTAAATAGACGCTTAAGGCACTAATGGAGAGCGTGCGGCGCGTAGCATGCGACATAGTGATGCATTGAGTAATTTTGAGCTGCTGTGACCCAGGATACCGTAATATTAGTGAACTAACTGCTTCGTTGGTCTTGTGGTCATAAGTGCGACTGCTGGCCATAAGGTCCCGGGTTCCCGGTCTTCATTCAAGAAATTCTCAGAAGCAACCCTGAGTCAGAATGTTGGCGGTGTTTCACCACCGTGCCTCGGAAAGTACGTAAAACCTTTGGTGCTCTGCCTGATCTCTCTTTCTCTCTCTCAGTTCGTACTGGATTGTTGTTCCAAAGGACTATGAGAATGAGAGAATAGAGAGTTCACTATGATCCTGTTCTACACAGATGGCTAGTCTCCGCTGAGACTGGATCTGTGACTGAAATTGTGTCTATTATTATTCCGCACACGCAGTCGCACACCGCCCTAATCCCAAGACCTTAGTGTAGAGCGTTTGGAGTAGCGTGCGGCGGATTATACAGCGGAGCGGAACTGTGCGATTATCACACATTTTGAGTGGCTGACACTCAGGAAACTCAGCATGCGTTTGTCATGCACGCCGGCGCCCCGCCCTAATCCTCCAGCCTTATCAGGTCATAAGACGTAGCGGTGGGTCTAACATATATTTATAGCTCCAGACACTCAGAAAACTGTAATATTAAAGCATACTTTTGAAAGCACATTTGAAAAAAATCTAGTTAGTGTTAGTACTTTTCTGCCGTGGAGTCCGTGCCTTCCGTAACTTCCGTTCCGTCTGGGAAGTTACGGATTATCTCTACCGTCAAACAGTATTGTTGCACTGCTGCGTTCCGCTTTGAAGTATATAGATTTTTTTATTAACTGGCTTTACGGCTCTGGGTTCTAGCCCTTCCGAGCCTTGAATTATATAGAGAGCTAGACAAGTTACAGACTAGTCGCTAGCTAGTAACTACATGTACAGGTATCTGTTGACTGTAGTGGCCTGTTAACAGCAGCTGGACTGCAAGTTTATTTGTGACATCTTCATTTCTATCAATAAAATTTATATAAAATCAGTTAGTTACCCAGCTTTATCGCTAAGCAAACATTTCAAAACAAATATCCTTGCAAATAACATTTGATTTTGATAGCACTTAAAAACCTATCTCTGAATATCGAAAACTTTATAACAATTTATTCCAATACCTACGATGTAAAAATATTAGATATTCCTTTTTTATTTAGTGACTTTTTATGATTTAATCAAACGATTTGACGATGAACTTTACCTAAAAATAAAAGTTAGAGCCTATGTTAGTCCCACTGCCAGGCACAGACATTTCTGAGAAGGTTTTAGGGCAAGGTATTGTCCGCTGCGCTGCCCCAATGCGTGTTGGCAAAGTTTACATGTCTTCGAAATATTTTTTTTGTCTTATATCTCAGACATGCAGGTTTTCTCACGATGTTTTCCTTCACCGCCGAGCACATGGTAAACCAGCACTTAAAATTGCAATTAGCAATTTTATTGGTGCCGGTGGGGATCGAACCCGGTTTGCTCGCGTACCGTGAAATTTACAGCGAGAACTAACGATCTGCGCTACCATGGCTCAAATAATGAACTTGACCTATGTACCTTAAATGAACTAAGCTGACATTCCTGAATTAGCTTTTGTATTTATTTAGGCTGAGAATGATCAATTTTTTTTTTGGGGATTTGTTATTGTGGTATGTCAAAATGTGTGAAAATAGACACGTATGGCATTCACAACGCTGTGATTGATCCTACCTTAATGTACGGTAGTGAAAGTTGGGTATGACAGAAGAAGCATAGAAGTAAAATTAACACTGTAGAAGTGTGGTTATTAAGAAATATGATAAGTGTGACCCTGAATGATAGGGTGAGAAATTGTGTGATGAGGGATGTTGTGTGATTTGTAAACAAATTCTAGAAAGGAATACTTTGGTGGTTTGGACTCAGAAAGAACGAATGAGGAAACAGTGACAAAGCATATTTATGGAAGAGCATTTATAGTAGTGATCGGTAGAGTCAAGGGTTGCCCTCAACGCAAGTCTATCGGCCATAGTCGCGATAAATTGAAGTTGGACTAGATCTACATTTAGCTGGTAAGAATTTATACAGAGACACATGGGCGACAGACGTGAGAAATTATGTATCTATGCAATACTTACCAACTAAACAGAAATATTTAATTTTAATCGAAATGTAATAAACAGTTAATATATGTACATTGTGTAGAGGTTCTATACGGAGTACATATGTATAACTTTGTAAAAGGTATAGAAATTTGCAATTATAGAAGTACTCGTTTTAATATTTATGGCGATCTCATACTATAAGCGAAAGGTAACAAAGAATTTCCTCACCCACATAACTTCGCCACAAATTGCCCACACGCAATGGCTATACATTTTAATAATAAATCTAACGAAGGGTGGGTTAAATCATAAGGCACGATACACACTATAGAATTAATGTGATCTTTTGTTTACTTCATTTTTTTATCTATGATGAGTTATTTTTAATTACCAGTGGTCACTTATTGGTTGCCTAGTGGTCGAAATTCGACCGCAATTCATTAAATTTTTAGGTTTTTATATTAAGCACTTTTAACTTCACATTACTATATAAAACACAGATATGTAGTACACCAAAAATAACAACTCTTCCAAAACTTCTTTAACTTTTCAGTGACATTAGTTTTACTTCAATCGTATGCAATATATTTTTTATTTAACTGGCTTTACGGCTTTGGGGTATTCTCCTCTGCGGATTATTCTTTCTCAAATTTACTTTATATATATTTTTTTTTTACTCATTCGTGACATTGCAAAGTTTGTTTGTGATAGATACAGGAGCAGCGAGCGGTGGATGATAGACATATAAACGGGCATCCAACATTCATTTTCTATTTTTTTCTCGCCACGCGCCCACCCAAAAACCACACTTTCTAACCTCAACCATTCCCGTCGTCGGCGCTAGCCCCCCCAAACCACCTAATATTTTAAATTTATTCTCGGAGTAATTACTAGCATAGGGAGAGTCCTAAAATAGAAACAAAATTCCTATAGCCGAAGTCTTTATACATATGACGTTTAATATAGTACCATATAAGATATATTAATTTCACCTTCTTTCTTTTACAAGGTGGTTGCCGTTTTTCCATTCCATTTTCATTCCATACACACCTCTATTGAGGTGCCATTAGCGAAAGAAAAAAACGTTGCCGATAAATTCATTTAGTCTATGACTTAGTTAAATTAAGATTTTTTATTAATCCGGTTCGTAAAACTTATTTATATCAACGAAAATTTATGGAAGCTTCATCTGACATCTTACAACAAAACGTAGTTGAATAATGCAGAATTTTGTACTATCGTTGTATAATTTAAAATATATTGGGAAAAGTTCACTTTGAAATCTACTTTAATTCAGCTGATATAATTCTGCCAACTTATCCTTAGACTTAGTATGGGTTTCACAATGAATAATAACCGTGTTTGTTTAATCGACATTTAGTTTGTGTCACGGAACGTACAGGACACTGTACGACCGTTATATTTATACAATAAGGGTGCCAAACGAGCTCACAGTACACCTGATGGTAAGTAGATGCTGTGACCCGTAGATATCTACATGTATCCTAGATTAAAAATAAAATCCAGATGCGTTGTCAAGGACTAAGATATAATGCCTCGTTTTCAGTAAAAAGGGTCAATGGTTCTCTACACTCAACAAAACAGCCTTAAGCTGCTATTTTACGCAGGTATTCTGTGAGAGCGTAGTCCTACCCTAGTAACTTTACCACGTAAAGTAGTATAGTGATATAACAGTGGCTCGACCGCAGTCTGCCTTCCAGATATTATCCATCATTCATTCATTAAATATAGCCAATCAAAAGTCTACTGCTGAACGTAGGGGGACGTAGGGGGAACGTAGGGGACGTAGGGGGAACGTAGATATTTGCCATAGTTCCCTCTCTTAGCAAGTGGTATGGTAACCGTAATTTTTATTAATTCGAGTTGTAATTACAAAGGTATGTATGTAATCACTCTAAGAATTTATTTTATTTTATTTTTCTCTTGCATAGTGACAAAGGAGGGCTAAGATGGAATGCCTCGTTTCCAGTAAAAGCGGGTCTCCGGATCTCTACACTCACCATACGAAAGACAGCACTATTAAGCTGCTTAGTGCTACTACTATACTAGCTAAGACTTTGTGATGTCGTGCACACGTTGGAAGGTCGTTTAATTTGCTTCGGTTCAGGCCAACTTGCGGACGAATTTATTAAAATGGATGTGTAGGCGATAACAGCTGCTGCAGTTTATTAATTTACAGCATACCGCTACTATGTGAATGTGTATAAGAAATTATTTTTATTTATTTTTACTAGAATTTTTAAGCTTGTGATTTGTATGTTCCACAAACAATTTTCGGCTTGATAGAGCTCCATAAAGCGAATAGTTTCTTCATTGGTGATTGTTATTTCCATTTTGTAGACAATAGTTGCGAATCGGGAATACAAAATTTAAATCAGGTACGTGCAATCACTCTTGGAGTCCGTAGCAAACTAAAGGCGCGCCCAACGTGTGAAGACGGCGGTCAAACTCCACAATCCTTTGATCTTTTGTATAAAAACCGACACAACACGGATCTCGCGCCAACTTGTGGGCCATTATTCCAATATATACTAAGGTAAGCACCCGCTCTATGCGATAGCCAAATTGTAGAGCCGCCGTCTCGCCTCTTACGCGTTTTTTACTTCCTTCTAGAGCAGCGTTTGAAATATTACGACACATCTTCTCGTCAACATGTGAATACCATAAATAATGTGTATACATTAGTGCATGATGCCAGTGATAATATATGGAACTGCGAAGAACTTCTTCTCTGCTAACCTTAGGGTAGAAGCTTAGCGCCGCTGAGCTAGCTTACAGAAAGAGCTATCCTCGGAGCCTTCCTAGCGTGATGGAACACGCGATAACATCCGCAGAAGTAAGTGGTCAACGACATGGTCCAATGTATCAGTTAGCTAAAGTGTCAATGGGACGGCATTGACATACAGGATGTAGATGGACGCAGGTTGCTCAGGACCGTGCTTTTTTGTGTCATTTCTTGGGGGAGACTTATATTCAGGAGTGGAATTGTGAAGGGTTGTATGATGTTGCTATTATTGATGTGATGATTTCACTGAACTGTGAAAACTGGGGATACCCGACTGAATCATGAATCTCAATCGGACGCAAACAACAAACTCCGTTAGACCTAATGAAGTGTTAAAAACAATTTTAAACGCTGGTTTTGCCTGTGCTCAGCTTTGAATGGTTTTTTCCCATAGCAAGAGTTTGCATGTCTAAAATATTAAAAACATTTCGTTAGCTTACAAACAATTCATAGCACGTGGCGGTTGAAAAATTGTTTGAACAATAATAAATTAGTAAGGCATACCAAAGAGAAAATATTTTTATGTAAAAAACTACATCTGAAACAAATAGACATTACAAAACTATCTGAATCTTTTTATTTTGCCTAGTATAAAAATAAAATTTTAATATCTGCAATAATCATTTAAATACCTTTCATAAAATTGTTGAATACAATTTGATTGTCGGTGAAAAGAATACATTTTAGTATTATGCTTGTATACATTTCAATGTAAAATGTTAAATTAAAAGCATTTTCCCAAATATCCTACAGTTTACTTGTTTGGGTTTCTCGAAACTAGTTAAGTGCCCTTAGCCTTTGTGTTGTTATTCTGAAAATGTGCTTTGTTCATGCTTAATATTTATCGTTTGAAATCGGATATTAATTGACTTAACAAAATAATTTTACTGACAAGTTGTTTTGAGTCTCTTTGTTGTTTGGTGATAACTGATAATACCTAAACTATATTTAATAATGAACTTCGTAGCGTCAACTACTGTTACTTAAATTTTTAACCAAATAGGAAAATACCGAATAAAAACTTTATTAACGACGTATCCGTACATAGCGGTGACTAATGTCTTGGTAAAAGTTATTCGTTAAAGAAACCAACACAGTCTACTATAACATAACTGCGCAGAATGTTTGCATTATTAGGAAACCAATTATAAGTGTTATTTCTTTGACGTGACTTTTAGTACAAAATAAAAGGCCAGACTTTGTACAAAAATAATATATTCTGTTATTTTGATTAAAAAAAACGGCAGCAAAAACAAGTAAATTGAATGAGGTATTAAATTTGTTAATCTGCAATGATTATTTATATTCGAAGTGAGTTGTTTTTTTCAATATCGCCTCGTGGATAAAATCCCAAGTTCAACGAAAATGCATGATAGGTTCATTTTCTGTCACCAGATTAGCTCGCACACAAGTACTTAATTGGATTTCAATATGTGGACTAGGTGGTTTAGTCTAAGTTACACTACATTATGAAGACTTTGACTTACCACTCCAGCCATATGTTGTGGACATTAGGTCATTCATGCATAAATCTTAAACGATTTAGAACCTGGTGTGTTCGAATCTCATCAGGATTTAAATTGCTATGTACCCAGACGAGGTTAGTTCTTCCATTAAGGCATATTCTCGTCCAAATCATTAGTGTTCAACATTAGTACGAATGAACTTTCTGGACTTTTTGCGGCTTCACGACGAGGTGAACGATCGCCCAAATACCATTCTTTAATTCAACATACTTTCTTTTGTCCATAATAATTTTTGTCCGCAATTACATCATAGTAGTACTGAACTCCGAACTAGTCAACAAGCAAGCTGCTAATGAATAGTCGGAGCACTTCGGTATCTCTGTCAACCCAAAAAACGTCAAGCAGTACTTGTGGGTAGTTTGAGAATGATGTGTAAAATAAGCCTATCAAATCTGCTTTCGGTCTATTACTAAAATCACTGAAATCAGCCGCAAAGTCTTTGCCACCTTACGGTCTCTGTAAACATAAAAATAATTCTTATGTAGACAACTATTTTGACCATTATGGATAATACAGATGTTTATTACCCAGATGTGGATCAAAATCTTCTCAATAAGCTAGATCATCTCCTTAATATTTGCATAAACTTATATAATAAAATCTAATAGTGACAAATATATGCAAATATTTATTACCATAATAATTTAAAAAAAAAAACTTAATTCGTCATACAATTTCCGCAATAATAATTTGTAATCGACCTCTAATTTGGCTCAATAGAAATAATAAGGAAAGATTAATAAACATTAATCAGGTCACCTATTGCAACAATCGCCACGCTTGCCATCACAGATCGCAACACACAAATAATTTACTGCAGTCAATATTAATATGTATGTATAATATCCGAGAAGTAGTTTTAGTATTTAAAGAGTGTTCGAATAATTATCAACTATAATTGTGTGGTGGAATATATAAAGATACTTGCTATATATTGTCTATAAAACATGTGTGTGATCCCACACCGTAACAAACTTTAATGTCTCATTGTTATCTAAATACTTAATGAAAAGTAGACGCGTATAGTACTTATATTATTTTAAAACGGGTGTCCGATCCTCTTTTTTATCAAATTTAATATTATCTCATTAAACGTAAAATAGTTTCCATAAGGTACAGTGATTTTTATGGGAACAACATACATACTTGATATTTCAATAGTCATTTGACACAGTCCGGAATTTCTCAACGAGTCATTCAGCTGGAGTGACAGTGAGCCGACTACATACTTTCAAGGAGCGACAATCGATTGCCGACAAAGGTTCTCGAGGGCTCAGGGGTTAGATATGTTTAAAACATTAGAAATGCTAAATGAGCAGTATATCTAATACTAACTGGCTTTATCAACCTTATAATACTACAAAATCTCTGCGTAAAATCTTTGACAATATTTTATCTAAAGAGATAAAATGTGGCCATGCTAAGCGTCGATTCGATAGCGTAATTGACTTTGACTGATTTCTTTTTATAGAATAAGTTGACAAACGAGTACACCGTCCACCTGATAATAAATGTTTGCTGTAGCCTATAGACATTTGTATCTATTCTCAATTACGAATCAAAGTACAAATGCGTTGTCACCTCGAGGACTAAGATGAAATGCCTAGTTTCCAGTAAAAAGAGTCTCTGATTCTCTACACTTACCGTACGAAACAGAACAGCATGCTGCTGTTTTACGCTGGTATTCTATGAGAGCGTGGTCCTGCCCGATCGGGCCGAGCCATTCGTATAACAACAGTACAACTACAAGTATACTACTAATATAGCTGCAACATGGCTTTACTGCGTACCAAATTTTCCCGCTCCATTTAAACGCAACAATTAATACGTAACAAATAGATTACTCGTTTGTTTTGTACAATTTGCTGCGTTTATTTTTTAAGTGTTTTCCGTTGTTTTATATCGATTTACATATGCGATGCAATCCCCGATAACATATCATATACGGAGAATCTTGCTTACACGTTTGACTTGGACTCATTCTTTGGATTTCGACCGACCTATTGATTGGATATTGGACACAATGGATCTATGTGGGAATTGTATTATAGCGTCGCTGTAGTGCACTAGGCTGGCGAACCTTAATTGATGAAATGAATTATCAGTGATTGAACAGTAGTGTGTACCAAATCCTGTGAGTACATTACCTAATGTTTGTTTCACAATTCTCTGATGATATATTAATGATGTTAGATATAATTGAAAGTTAATGAAAGGATAAAGTATTTTACGAAGGGGTATATTTTATTTTAACTAACCAACATCCTTCCTTTAATCTTTTTAAAAAGTATCTATCAAAGCACAATCAGTTATCAAGGTAAGTTTTTAGATAATCTCAACCGTGTGTAGAGGCGGTGTCAGAATATCCACTACTACATATCGTCCCGTGAGTGTCATGAGTAAGAAGCGACTGACAGAAACAAACCAGGACTGCAGCGTCTTTCTAATAAAAAAAAAACTGCGGTCGCCTACCCGCCTGTCAAGGGAGATCTATATTTGGAAGTTCATAGTGTGATAGTCATCGTTCGTAGTGGGGCAGTAACAAGCTTACTTTTAATAAATCTCGTATAATTCCACTTTTAAATTACCAAAATCCGCAAAAAATTCAGTGATGAATAGAATTGAATAATTTAGAATAGAATAGATTAGAATGATTTTTTATTCAATATTGATTACATGTAATTCTTATAGAAAGTAAATATTTTATATTACCACTGGTTCGAAAGAAAACCTCTGTCCTGGGAAGAACCAGCAAGAAACTCAGCGGGACTTCTTTTTAAAATAAATTTTACAAAGTCAAGGGTCACAAAATATTTACAAAATTTATTTTAGACACAGCTTGGATGCGACCACCTCATTCCCAGGAGTTATTATCAACCATGTATTCATTTATATCATAATAACCCTTTTTGTAGAGTTTTTGCCTAATTAAATATTTAAACTTGGTAATAGAGAGACTTTGTATATTTTCTGGAACTTTCTTATAATGATGATTTATTATAATGATAAGATGATTTATAAACACACTAGCCCCAAGATTGAACGAAAGCATATAAACCTCCCTTAAAAACAGTTCTAGTTCTCATAACGTCAAAATGACTTACTTTTGAGTTATGAACATAAAACGCAAAATAAATCCAAAAATCAACACCGCAGAAGAATGACACGTGTGTCATAAACACTCGCCCTCTTTTCTTCTACGTATAAGGAAAATGGATAGTTACTGAATAATATTTTAGTTTTGTTGACGGTACCCGGCATGATAAAAAGGCTCAAACAGTTGAAATATTATTCGGCTAAAAAGAAATATATTATTTTATGTTACCTAAATGAACTATTAATTTCATAAATACATGTGGCTAATTATTAGGGATCGTGTAGTATTTCTTATCATCGTTCAGGTGTTGAAAATTATACACATAAAGTGATATTACTATTATGTACGAATATTACTGGTTTCTCAAGTAGCAGCCTCGTATCAGTAGGCTTAGTTTAGGGCGTTCCCCCACTAGATGGGGTGAGAACCTGGTAAGACAAGCAGAAAGTCGATGGATGCAGGTGGCTCAGGACCCTGCTTTGTGACGTTTCTTGGGGGACGCCTATGTTCAACAGTGACTTGTGAAGGGCTATAATGATGATTGTTAAAAATTAATTGAAAAAAATATTTTTGAAAACAAGCTTATATTTAAATGTTCTAAAAAGAATAAAATAAACTTTAAAGTAAATCAAACCCATAAATTTATTAAATTACACAATTTATATGACATACAAACTTTTCACGAAATTAACATATTTTATTTTAAAAAATCTTTTTTTTTTTAGAATTACTTAACTATGTCTATTTCAGCCACAGCGCAGACGGCAGTATTTATAATATTAAAAGTGTACACAATAATACAAAGCCAATAAGGAGGTAGGTTGCGTCAGAGTGTCGGCGATATGGGGTAATAACAAAAACATAATTTATTTCTTAGCCAAGGGTTCGTGAATACACTCACAGCTAAACAACGCAGTTGCTAAAACTTTTATACCAAGTCTTGTTTTGTAACAATTCATAACTTTGCGAAACATTTGTCGGAATGGAGATTGGTTGACAATAAATAATTGTAAATTGGGCATCTCTCATAGTTAGTAATATTTTTCATAATCACTAAGATTATGGCAAATATTACTAACGGACTGGCGCTGATTCTAGTAGTATATTATATTTTGTTGTCTATTTGACGCTACTTCTAGTCGCCGGTTTGGGGTTCTGTGTGTATCAAAAACAAGACATTATGACACGATCATCCAGCTACTCTAAGTCGCCTCTTACAATGAAATGGGATGAGGTGAAGTCAATCTTACCCCAACACCACATGGCCAACGGCTATGTGATATTTATGGAGACCATTGTAAGAGGTTGCTTTTAAAAATCTAAGCCAATTTAAGAATGTTGGAATAATACGTAGAAAAATTCTTTGCACAATGTTTTTTGAAAGTTTTAAGGACGTTTTCTATAATATTTTAGTCAAATATTAATTATACAGCATAATATTAATAAATACATTTACGGCATTAATCAAAAGTGGAGATTAATAAATCTGTGTCCTGAGTTTATCCTTTAAAGTCGCTTCTTAATATTCCAAATCGATCAAGCTGTAGACTGTCTACGCCATTTGTTCATAAACGAAGACAATCATCTGACGATCCCTTAGAACGTCCATAACTAATCAAACGTCATTTAAAACGATACTAATTAATTCAGCAGAATAAATTATTTAGTGAGATCGAAAATAAATTTCTAATCAAAAAATTAAGTGTTAGCTTCTTAATTTTAATAAATATATATGTACCTAGAAAAATAATATTAACTATTTGAGTGGAGTTTCCATATTTAACTCGAATCTCTTGTAGTTTTTTTTTAAATGCACAAGATGATAAATAAAGTGCACTAAATCTGACATAATAAGTAGTAAGTATGACATTACACACTTGCACTCACCGCGCGCGATAAACGTGGGTTGAATCTGCATTTTGTTTACACACAGCTTTTAATAGTGTTAGTCGAGACGGACCTATATTTAAGTCACTTTATTATTATATATTATGTCATCATCATCACTCAGCTTTTCACAAGTCTGCAGCTTAACATATGCCTCTCCCACAAATAGGAAACGTCGTATAATATTTTCCACTCAGACGTTAGATTTAGACTAATTATACAAAATTGGTAACAGGTGTGTAAGAGACAGGTGTAAGAGGGTTGACATGTCAAACGAGCACACAGTCCACTAGACGGTAAATGCATGCTGTGGTCCATAGACCATTTATCGTCGATTGAGAATCAAAGTGCAGATGCGCTGTCACCCCTGAGAACTGAGATGTATTGTCTCGTTTCCAGTAAAAAGTGTCTTCGTTTCTCTACATCCACCGCAGTCTCAGATTTCTCATCGTACTCTATATACATAGCTGCATTAACCTGCTATTTAACGTTGGTATTATGTGACATCGTGGTCCTACCCCAGCCGAGCTGACCCATTTATGCTACAACGTGTGGCTCTATCACGTAAAAAAGCCGCAGTGACGGCCATTGTTAAAGTACGCCGCCACACATCATAATCACTGACGTTACGAGTCTACTGCTGAACCAAGGTAATGGCCATCAGCATCTATCGACTTTCAGCATCTGTTACCAGATAGTAGCACCACCTACTGGGGGTGCTATGATCTGGTAACAGATGAGACCCTACAAATCACTTACAGGTACGGGGCTGCGATTTGGGAACCTTTTTTTCGCCACTTAAAACCTACAATATAAGAGGGTGTACGCCCAAAGCCCTGAATCGCTACACAAATGCCTTTCAGCTTCATCACCAAAAGAGTATTAAATATAATAAAAAACCTCAAGAAACATTAAGCTGTAATTATTCAGTAATACATTGTTTTGAGCAGCAAAACAAGGGACGAAGGGAATGATGATTTTAGATAGATACGTTTTTAATTACCATTGTTGCCAGTCTTGGCAGGCATTGCTTTTATATCATTTCACTAGAAACATAGTCGTTCATCATTTTGTATTCTTACTTATATTTAAATTCGTTTTATATAAGTAAGCATACAAAATGATGATACGTAATACCATTTTAGACAATACGCATTACACGTATTTAGAGAAAGAGAAAGCAACATTTTATAATAATTTCTAGTTAATTTTAAGAAATTTCGTTTTTTTAATAGAATAAGTTCACCCTATGGAGAGGTCTGTGTATGCGGTGCCCTTAGACATCTACATCTATCCTTGATTCAAAATGCATATGTATTGTTAGCCCTAAGGACTTATATGGAATATCTTATTTCTCTTCTATCTTATCTTAGTTCTCTACACTTTTTAAGGATGTGCTGTCGTACGGATGGGCCGGCTTGAACCCTTACGGTACCATAACCTCACAGAAAACCAGTATAAGCTCTGCTTCTGCGTTTCGTCTAGTGAGTGCAGGTGACAGAAGGTCCATCGCATTGGCATATGATCTGATAAAACCGGTTACTTTGCCTACACGGATTCCAAATGTGGAGGATCACGTACCTTCCCTATTGAACCTTCTGCTGACTTCTCATCAGGACAGATATCAGATCTCCGTTGACGCCTTTCTTGGCTCCTCGGACCATTGTCTAGTCCGGACTGTGGCGCCACTCACGCTGATATCGCGCTTACATTCTGCAGGCTGCCGCCGTGTTTGGCTGTATAGGTCGGCCGATTGGGATAGGATGCAGTCGTTCTTTGCATCCTACCCTTGGGGGCGGGTTTGCTTGTCGCCGGACGATCCCAACGTTGCTGCTAAAACTTTTCATTCCTTCTTCTGTGGTGCCCATCGAAGGCTGATCCCAGCCATGATTTCGTTACTCTTGTAAAATAGTTTCACGCTATAAGCAGGAGTTCTACCGGGCCTTCACTTCCTTGTTACCTCAGCCAGTATTGCAATCTTCCGCGTCGACATATAGAACGATGTGCAGATTCATGGTCCCTTAGAAGAGAAGGCTAAATTGGCCTCTTAAAAGCTTGGCGCGTACAGCAGAGCGAAACAATATTTCATGCTGACACACCGCCTGCAACTTTACAAGACGCAAGTTCTGTATCACATAACTACTTTTCCTATTCTGGTCCGGGGCTTCCCAGTGCCAGCTCCTTTCACTTGACCGCATCCAGCGCAGAATATGTCGAATCGTCGACGACCGGGTCCGATGGGCTCAATTCACTGGCGCTGCGAAGACATGTTGAATCCCGTTGCATCTTCTATCGCATATACTACGAGGAGTGCTCTGAGAAATTGTTCGCATTAATCCCAGCTACCAAATTCCTGCACGTCGCGATAAAATTCGCGATATCATTCACACCATATGAATGCTTGCTGGTTACCCACTGAACGTTTTAATAGGAGTTTTTTCCTCGTACGAATCCACTCTAAAGAATCGTTTATCATCGGCGATTACGGACCGATATGACTTAGAGACCTTCAAAAAAAGAGCTTAGTCCTTTCTAAAAAGCCCTGCAATTCAACGCAACGCAACGCAATTCATCTGGTGTTGCAGTTATACATAGGCGTCACTTAGCATCAGGTGTCTATAAAAAAACTCATCACACGAATGACAGCAGCAGTAAGCTGTCAGTTACGTTGGTATTCTGTTAGAGTATAATCCTTCCACGATCGAGCCGACCCACTCGTGCTAAACTATAATATAGCTGCAACATAGATCTACAACAAAAAAATAGCCTTGTCATCACGTTACGTATACATTTCATTGAAATGATTTAATTGGTAGTAACGTCGTATCTCTGAGTAGCTCAAGCATTAAATTAAACTTAAAAAGTAAAGTGGCCCAAACTCAACCGAAAGCAATGACTGACTGAATTATGTACGTAAGTGCATCCGTCAATTTTTGCTTCCCAATTTTTAGTCCGTTTATTCACCCTAAAAATCCACCCAAGGTTTGATACTTGGAAACGCATGTTCATCTATGCCGGGATATGCAGACGGGGTGGATAATCGAAATTCCTATATATTATTTTTCTTCCAATTTTTTCTCTCGGCTGTGTATAGACATTTATAGAAACACGATAAAAATGAATGATAACATTAGTTTTTTTACTTCTACTTCACTAGTATGGTGTATATGTATTAGAATTATACAAATATCTTGAAATATTCCGATTTCAATGATATTATAACATAAATTCTTCTTATTAAAATGTCAATCAAATTAAAGGAAAAATTTATTTTACAAAATTATATTGTATTTAAATTTAAGTAAAAAATACTTGCTAAATCGCCGCCGTCTGTTGACAGTGCCACATAGTGTGGCGTTCGTTGGTAAAAAGGGTAACATGATATTTACCTTTTCCAAAGCCATCATCGCCTACGGGATTTGAGTTCGATATTTTGAAATGGATATTTAGCAATCATTTTGCAATCTAACTTGTCTGTTAGCAGAACGCGCCGCATGTGAATGTAATTTGTTTGCATTTGAGGCATACCTAATATCATATGCCGTTCATATCTTTATTTGATAGTCAAATAAAATAAAATATCAATTAATTTTACAAATACTCAACTACTTAACGTTTAATATAATATAATATATTATAATATAATACATACATCTTATTTATTATCTTTCTTTATTATACAAAATATATTACAATTATATTTGTACACTCTTACTCCTAGCGGTATAGAGTAAAGAGCGCTGGCTGCGTTTTCTCTCTGAATGGATATACTTGGCCTATTAGACGCGAAAAGAAGTGGCACTCAGGCTGGTTTACAATATAAAATAATATACTTAAAGATATAATATAATATTACTAACTTTGAAAGCTTAACTTATTTGAAAAATTTACAGTTGTAAGAGCAGTGGTAGCTTAAAAGCTAAGCACTTGCTGTAAATTTCCCAGACGCGAGCACCCTGGGTTCGATCCCCGCCAGCGCTAATGAAATTGTAAATTTAAATTTTAAGTACTGATTTACCACACGTTCGGTGGTGAAGCAAAACATCGTTAGGGATGCATGCATGCCTGAGAAATAAGAAAAAAAAATATTTCGAAAACGTGTGAAATTCGTCAACACAAATTGGGGCAGCGCGGCGGACACTTTCTTGCCCTAATACCCTTTCAGAAATTAGAGGTTTATTTCCAAAAGTGGGACGTATATGTAGGTTGTAACTTTTAGTAACCTAGAAATGTCGATTCTAAGAAGAGAGCACACACACAATTTCCACAGTTGTGGCAACAGAAGATCGTATTTGAAATAGTTCAACAGTTTCATCTTTGTCGTGTGTCATCTGCCAACTTGGGACGTTTACTAAGTATTAGGAACTAGTTGGTGGTACTACTAGGTACCAGGTGTAGGTACTAAGTATTAGATTAGATAGTGTAGAGTACAAAGGTACTGTAGACTACATGGGTACTGTTGTGTACTTACTACTTCAAGTAGTTTTCCTAAACTGACGGTTTTTTTATAGGATAGGGTGACAAACAAGGATACAGTCAACCTGATGGTAAGTGGTTGCTACAGCCCATAAACATCTACATCAGTCTATCCTCGATTACCAATCAAAATGCAGATGCGTTGTCACCCGTGAGGACTAAGATGGAATGCCTCGTTTCCAGTAAAAAGGGTCTTCGTTTCTCTACACTCAACATACGAAACACAGCAGCACTGAGCTACTATTTTACGCTGGTATTCTGTGAAAGCGAGCCCTTTCCAGGTCGAACCGATCCATTCGTGCTACAACTATACTCGTACTACTAAGATAACTGCAGCATAGCTCTACCGCGTATAGAACTAAATAAAAGCTCCTGTAAATAATAATTGGCTACGGAGAGATATATTAAAATTTTATTACTAGTATATTTCTTTTATTAAATAATACACTTTTTAAAAGTTCTCGGCAACTGAAAAATAATACACTTAATGATTGGCTGAAAGATATCCAACTCACATGCTATAACAATGGGACTAGAAACCTTAAACAAGCAATGTAAAAGGATTTTCATAGCTAAAATATTGGTGTGGAGAACAATAATTCAGTAGTGGTTTTAATCATAGAATACTATAATACATACATTTAATAAACGATACTTTTTCTATAAAAAAGGGGGCAAACGAGCTTACGGCTCACATATAGTCGGCACACATTTAATCTATTATGTCGAAAAATAAGAATATTTCTTATTGATTTTAAAGATGTATTTCTTTTATTTATTTCTGAAATTTAGGCGATATCCGTTTTTATATATTTTTAAACTTAACATGAGAATCCTAGACGTACGCACACAGTCCGGCGGTTTAGACCAACAGTTGGTGGCAGAGCCTCACTGCTGGAGAGAGGTGCACTGAGAGATAAAATTTCATCATATAATAGGTCGTCCATCTTTATATTTTACTGTCGGTTGTTTTCTATGTTTTAACTGTTTATCAACACTACCACTTAAAAAGTTATGATAGAGCAAAAATGGCACACTTAAACCATCAGACAAATTAATTACGCACTAACAAGTTTTGACGTCGTATTTTAATAGAAATTTCAAGCGCTTAATTTACGTAAACAACGGAAGAAAAGACCTAGGGAGGCGTTATGATTAAATACAGTGAGACTAAATATTGTAATATATACTCTTTGTTATATATACAAATAATTAAATTGAAGTGTCTGTTCATAATTTAAAATAAGAGCTTTTTACTAAATGCATATGAAAAATTATGGTACTTATAACAAATAGACTTTAAATGTTTGCCCTTTTGTCTGTTTGGTTCGGCTAATCTTCGTGATTGGACTGATTTTGACAGGACTTTCACTGGCTTAATTTACTCCTTATAACATCAGTTAGGCTACTTATAACTTAGGCTAATTTTATTGTAGAAAAATAATTAGGGTTCCGCGCAAATGAAATTAAAACCCATGAAATCCCATAGTAGAAAATTCCACGCGCACGAAGACGCGGGGAACAGCTAGTAGTAAAAAAGTGTATAGTAGAAGATTTGGTTTGGTCTTAAGAATTGTGTGTAGTATTCACTAGGTTTAGTTTAAAGGTGCAAATGAAGAAACTGTCCAACCAATGACAAGTCTGTGTCGCCCCACCAACAACTAAAACCACATTTATTTAACGACGAGCAATTTTTCATCTCCGAGAAATAATGTTAAATTGAAAATTTAAAAAAATCCTTAAGCAAAAACAGCTGCTGATGTTCAAACGGCTAAAAATATTTTGTTTTATCATAGCTGAAAACACTATCGATCAAGTCACTTTTTATATAAAATAACTAAATGTAAATCGGTTCGTCGGTTTGGGAATTACGATGCTACAGACAGACGCACAGACACACAAATACACGTATATAAAGGTACGCCCCTCTGTTTGCGTCGAGGGTTAACAAGAACTCCTCAGAGTCAGTATTTATACTCAGATTATGGGCAGAAATAGATAATACCGTGCCCAGGTGGATTTCTGGCAGTAATTATTTCATTCTTACAAAATCAGAGGAGAATCAACACTAGCTTCTTAATAACAACTAGAAAAAAGCGCTAACGCGGCCACCACATGGCTGAAAAAAACCTACCAATTCTCCAGATATAAATTCCCTAGACTATGACAGGTTTGGTAAATTAAAGAGGTCGTTGCGAGAAAGCATTCTTGTCGATTGAAAACAACTAGTTAGCGCACTGGAACATTATCGACGTAAACACGGGAAATTAAAAAGTTCAAGTAATCTTCCAGAGCGTTTTCACCAAACTAAGAATTATGAATGCATATTAATATACGTATCTTTTATGTTTTACCATATATCATATACGCATATATCATATACTGACATATCATAACATATTAATATAACAATTTTTAATAATGGACATTGTCGCGTGATCACTATTGGGGTCAAAAGCGACAATCATTAATTTAGTTTCCATTTCCAGGCAACGTCACTTTCCTTACACAATGCTGATGTAAATTGAGATTAATTATTTCATTTGTTATCAAAGTCCATAGTTCATTTTATCGAATTATGAGATTCTATCGCGACTTAATGTAAAAGAAATTACCTTATTTTTTATCAAATGTAGTACATAAGACATCACTAACAAGTTTTACTAAAATAACAAGTGAGTTTTTCAGAATTGGGTTATATGCAGAATTGCGTAAGTAAAATGAATATAATACAAATATAAAAGGTAAATTAACTTTTAAGTGTCATCAACACCAGTCTTTGACACACTTTTATATCATTACTTCTTCCGTAATATCCTAATGATGGGTTACCACTTGAAATCAGAATTGCCTTATCTAATTTTACTCTTTATTAATTTGTAATATCTATTTATTATATTGTTTATTAAAAATTGAGTCATTTCTTTTTCCCTATTGATTAGCACCAGTTAGCATCGTATAATCGACGCTGATAATTTTTCACTTTTGTGTAAACTTCAAAATTTTATGAATGGAGGACGACTCGTCTTTACAAACCTTAATATTTATGGTAAAAAAGAAATAAAAAATAACATCTCGCAAAAAAATGTTGCTGGCTTGATGGAATAAAGACGATATAACAGCCCTATTAAAAGTAAGAACAAAGTAAAGTAGCAGCTGGGTACGAGTTTTAGGACACAGTTTCCGTGCTGACATAATGTGGAGAGACCGATTAAAATTTTTTAAATCGAATTATTTTTCGTTCAGTTTTTCCCACGATATTTTCATGTATCGCCGAGAACATGGTAAACCGACATTTCTTTGCGAATTCTCCGACGAATTTGCGTGGACCAAATTTGCGATATCCAATTTACATTTGGATTGGTTCCAGGACGAGCTTTGACAAGTGAATTTTAAATGTCTATTAGTTTTTTTTAAGAGCCTGTTAATTTAGGAATACGACACTCGATAATAATAAGCGATAAACCCAAGTCTGTCACAATATCTCTGAAAATATGGTTTGCTTAGCTGTCAATCAGTTTTATAGCCTCATTAAATAAGAAAAAGAAACGCAAGTAAAGGAGAATAGCAGCCTACGAATGTTCCACGGCTAGACACAGGGCCTCTCATTAAAAATAGTGCTTTGGTGGTGGGAAAGAGGCCGCCGCACTGCTCTATTGCGTGTTGGTGGCATTCACAAGTGTTTTTCGCAAAAATGCAGAATTTCCCACGATGCTATCCTCCTATACTGAGCCCTACGATCAAGCAGCACTTAAAATCGTAATTAACAGTTTTATTGGTCCTGTATGGAAAACCATACACATTTTGCTTCTGTGTTTATGAGACTTTACGGGTAGCAAGTCTTAAAAACTTAAAATAAAATAAAATTAAACCTGAAACGAAGCTTTTGCACTATTGTAGTAATTATACATCCAACTCTATACGAAATATTCTTATATATAGGTACACAAAATGGAACGAACCGAAATCCAAAAATACGACATATAGGGTTAAAAAGAGGTTTGAAGAGAAAAATAAGAAAATAATAATTACTACTCTATTAGTATTGACACATAAATTATCGTTTTTTTTTATATTTCTGGCTAAACATTTTTTTACTGTATACCAAATAGTATCTATATAATATGATATAATCAACAAATTGCAACGCATCATTAAGGTGAAGTTGCAAAGGGTCGGCCATATAGCTTGAAGAATTGAATACACCGATAGGGAAGAAAGGTTCTTGCGTGGCAGGCTCGTACCATTAAACGAATTGTAGGGCGGTCCGCCACCGCACTGGTAAGAGATGCAGGAAGTCAATAGATGTAAGTGGCTCACTACCGTGCTTTGTTGCATTCCTTGATGTGCAGTAATAATTACCATCATGATTACTACGTTTTACTATATAACCTTTGCAAAAAAATTGTTATACTTTTAATGACGTGCATTCAAAGCTGGCATAATCCCCCTTGTCACGCGTAATGTGTCTGCTCTACGTTACCTTTTTTCCACCTACTAAAGATGTACTCGTAGTTATACCTATAACAGAAAAGATAATCACCCCTTTTCTTTTCATTCCGAGATAGATGGTTAGATGTCCATTTCTAAATGTATAAAAAATATATATATTATTGTAAACATCTTTTTTGACAGCCATAGAGCAACACGGGCCACAAGTGGACCCAAAAGGGAGTAGCCACAGCGTTTTTCCCTGGTACAGAACTGTCATTTTTGCAGGGGCAAATCAAAGAGTATATAATAACTACGTTAAGGGGAAATCTGCGCACAAAAAACTATCATCTGCCACTAAAAAACTCACAAATAACTATTAAAACAATGAACTAACAATTTCAAACACACATATAAGTATATTATAACATTATCGCTTGGTGACAGCAACAACTCGGATACAGACTCGCATCAGTCGTTTAACCGGTCTGCGTATTGTATGAGGGCGAACGGCCTGTGGTTAACAAATCCGAAACAACACGACAGTTATTATTGTATCTTTTTTTATTTTAAAAGTAAGTAAATAGCAAATAAAAGAATTAAAAAGTTAAAAGTTAAAAATTACTATTCTTTACATAATATAACACTTATATATGAGAGTTAAAACCATCACTTTGTAAATTAGACGTGGTAGATCTCTTTTTATAGCGAAAAACTGAACAATTATGCATTTTTATAGGACGTCGATTCAGCCGCGCAACTAAATTTGTCTAGTGAGTAGTGCGGCTGCAACTAGTTTTATTGTACACATAGGACCGCTTATACTTTGACATAGGGGAATGCCGCGTATGGCATGGCTATCCCATCCGATCAACCGGTGGCCCGTGTTGCTCTACGTTAGCCCTTAAAACTATACTCTTGAACATGGGGCCCCTCTGTCAACGGATGATTTGTGTAATGCCCACCCTTTCTGACCGCACAACCAGACGTATCGCAACCTCAACGCTGTTTACCTAAGAAGTCTGGGTAATCCACAGCATCACAAAAAAAGTCCCACTGGGTTTCCTGCTGGTTCCTCCCCGGACAGAGATTATTTCCGAACCAGTGGTAATTAAACAAAAGAGTGACTTAGTAGAAATATTATTTATAATCAATATTGAATAAAAAAGTTTCTGTTTCTGTATGGGTTACCTTCTGCCATCTAAATGAAGTCATGAGACCTTTCTTGCATTTCCTAAAATCGCCTCTCACGTCGCGTGGCGTTCTGTTGTGCCGCCACCACGTACTTTTATCAACCAAATTATAATTATAAAATATTCGTAGGAGTAATTTTGAATTGAAAGTGAATTAGAATCTGATAAAGTTATTAAAGTGACACTTTTTTACGCACGCTTGACTGGGGAGTAAGCTATCGAACGCGTGACGAAAGCGTTACGAAAAGTGTGATCGGGCGAGGTGAACGGGAGTTGAGTGGGGAATATAAGCAAGAGAGAGCACTGCGCGTGCACATTTTCTTTCTTTCATGGCTAGTTATTTTTCGAGTAAAAATGTAAAGTTATTTTTAAGTGCATGTTTTGTGAATTTTCAGGTGGATAATAATAAATTACGAAAGGAAGCCGATAGTAAATTTAAATATTTGTAGAAAATTATGTATTAGTATATATACATGTATATATTATACATATATGCATATATACATATATACATACATACAAATGGAGCTAAAGAAAGTTTACTTCAGTCGTGTGGTCATAAGCACAATCGTTTTTTTATTAGTAGTCAGATTTCACGTATTCTTCATCCGTTAGGGTATCTGCCTCATTCTTTATTATAAGAGTTAAAGTTTTTGAATATATTTGTAAGGTGACCGTAAATATTTATGTGTTAATATAGCATTTTCTACTAACAATAGAGATAAAAGATATCGTTTTCTATCGAGATCGATCGATATTACGAGAACCACAATTTTGACGATTGCCTCGGGAGCCTTAACGCAAAGCGATAATATCAAACAATTTTGTGGTTAATTCTCGTTAGCGACAAAAGCGATTTATCACTTTATTCATTATAGCTGATCAAAAGTCTACTGCTGAACAAAGGTCTACTCCATATATTGCTTCATAGTGCGAATATTTACCATAGTTGCCTAATTGGCAGGCGGGTTGGCAACTGCAGTTTTTATTATTTTGTATTGTTATCAGAAAGATCTTTTTTCTTTGCATCTCCTGTTCCATATTTCTCTGTCGCCTCTTACGACACCCCCAGTATGATACGGGGTTGTGGATTCCCTTACACCGTCACCACACGTCCACTTGCTTAATAACACAATGGACACAAAAACCTGAGAAGATAGTTGTAGCATCTTTTGTATTATCTGCTCAGTAGTCTCGATAGTGTTGAGTAAAATAATTCGAACGGATTATAATTCCATAGTTTTAGCTGCGAAGCTATATATATATATATAAATATATATATATATATATATATATATATATATTGTGATATGATGTATATTGTGATAATCTCAAAGAAATCGTAATAATTTCTCTTATTATTACACTTTCTATGGATAATCTCAAGATAATCTCTCCAGTCCATCGTCAAAATTGTAGTTCACGTAAAGTGAATAATTAGGATCATATATATAGGATAATAAAATATCATAGGCGGGAGCTATCAACTCCTCCGTTCCCAACATGACAATATATTTCATCTATCACACATAGCACACGCGCGCGCACGCACACACACGCACACACACACACACACACACACGCGCGCACACACGCACACACACACACACACACACACACACACACACACACACACACACACACACGCACACACACACAAGCACACATACGCTGCCTGCACACACACAGATTATTATAATTATTATTATCAAAAAGAAAGGAATATTATTCTTGTAAACAAATTATTATATTTTAATTAAGAAAGAGCGATTTTTTTCGGTCACAAATGTTGAAAAATACTTTACGTCCTATTGATGTAAATTTATTATTAAAGAATCAAAAAAAAATTATATAACGTAAAACTTATATGCATTTTACCGACGTAAGCCGACATCCACTTATGCCTGAGAGGATTTGTAGAGCAGGAAGCAGTCAGCTGAATTTCCCCAATACGTTGCACACACATGTTGAGCTCACATCACTTCGTCGAAATATTTATAATCTCACAGGCATAACCATGTCAGGCATGTCTTTTACAAGGATTTCCTTCACCGCGGAGCACGTAGAAAATTTGCACGTAAAATTGCAATTAACAATATCATCGGTGCCGGTGGTGACAAAAGTCTATTTGTTTGTAATATGAGGCTTGAACGTGACCGCTTACCCCCTGAGATCTTATGGCTAATTATATATTAATAATTAATATTTTTACAATCAATCATAAACTTTTGCCGTCTTATTATAAAATAAGAAGTAGTTTATAGTTTGTGTCGGGTTTTAATAGAGAGACACAGCTTATTTCTATAACAAAGTCTTGCCGAAAACCGGTTGATTTTAAAAACTTACTAAAAAAACGAGGTTTATTGACAGTATTACACGTCATTTATCAAAATTTAAAAAATCTTACTAGAAAAGGCTTATAACTACTTATTTAATCCTCCTTACTAATTATACATCCAATCAGCAGTGAATCCTATGGTTTGTTTCAGTTGGAAAGATAAGAGAGTCAATATAATTTCAGGTGTGTATTTCATCTCAGCTCAAAGGGATGAGAGCGTATCTGTTTTTTTTTTGTTTTAAATTTGTTGATTATATGCATAGCCTGTAGTAGCGACTCAAGATTAGATGAACTGTTGAAGGAAGTGACTAATCTTTCGACAATCGAATGAATAAATTAGTTTTATTTGTCCTGTAAATATTTATAAACCACAAATATATTTTAAAAGGAGAATCAATACAACATAATATATACGTGTGAATAACTAAAACTTATTTATAATGTTAACTTTATAAAAAATACAAAATATCAGCGAAAGTGGGTTAGGATGCGGCCAGTCACTTGGGACACCCCAAAAGTTGCGGACTTATTAAACATATTATAATTCCCTTACTCCTACTCAGAGAATTTAAGGCCTTCCAAAAAAATTACATAATAACTATGGAAAGTTCCATAAAAAAAGTTTATGTTGACCATAAAAGTAAAAATGTATAATAATAGCATTAAATATAATGTTATAGAAAGCATTGGAAGTTTTAATTTTGAAATTTTCAACACATTACACATCATCTCAGCTTTAAAAGAAACAGACACAGTAAAAATGTTACAACGCTTAATATAATTTAACTACAAAGAACGCAATAATAATCATTAAAAATCGATTCAGTAATTTGTCTCGTCAGTCTTCTCTCGGCCTAATAAAAAATCGACACCGTAACTAATGGATTCAAGAATTTAAGATATCTTTCGTGAAATAATAGAATAAGAACGTTCCCAAGGGGTGCGAACAAGGGGTGGTGGTAGATTTTACGCCGCTACCACACGGCGGGAATCCTAGTCTATTTTTTTTCGGCTTTGTCGCTCGTTTAGCACCACCCGGGGGACACGTGTAGGGTGGGAACAAAACGTGCAGAGTCGGAAAGGGACGCCCTAGAAAAAAAGTTTATCGACCAAATTGGCGATATTTTGAAAATGGGCCACGTTAAAAGTACCCTTAACCGACGAGCATGTATGCGTAGATATACGGATGTAAAGGAGGTGAAAGAGGTATGTCAGGATCGTGTCAAATGGAAGTCCGTGGTCTCTGCCTACCCCTCTGGGTGGCAGGCGTGAGTGTTTATGCTTTTATACTAAGAGCGTTCCCGTCTCTCTTAGTTTCAGAAGGTCGCACGCATTTCCGGGTCTAAACAGTTTGATTGCTTTAAAAATTTTAATTTCTTTAAAAATTGCTTTAAAAATTCTAAATTCTGATTATATTTACGTGATATATTGAATATCTATTTTATTCTTCATGAAGAGGAGGATTTTTTGGATTTTTTCGGAAAGAACAAGGTCTTTTAACACTAAGTCTTAGCACCAACATCAGAATGTGACATTATAGTAATCTTTTTAATTCTTCGAAACTGACTATCTATTACATTTATTTAATATGCATAGGAGAAAGTTTATTTAGCAGCATTCTATAAGCAAATGACAAAGAAAAATACTTTAAACTTTAATGCAAATACCGTAACTAAATTGCTAAATTTTTAAAAGAAATAAACCCAAAATACATATTTCAAAACTCCGTGTGTTAACCAAAATAATAATTATCGTGGGTGTCGTAAGATGTCATAGAGAAAAATGAAACAGATACAACAATTTAAATAATACTAGTTTTTACGGATTTTATCGTGTATATTTAACTATAAATACCCGACGTTTTGAGCGCTTTACAGCACCCATGGTCACGGGGGGGGGGGACTGAGATGTTCACCGTCCAGATGTCATAGTTAACCGCGGTTACCATAGATTAAAATTTTATTCTATTGTAACCGCGGTTAACTAGTATTATTTAAATGTGTAGTGTTCGCGTAAATATAAGAAATAATTACAGAAACAAAAAACTTAGCATAATAATTTAAAAAACTTCAGCTACCAGGCTATCTGAAAACTTCAGTAGGTGGTTTTGATAGGCTATATATGAGTGAAACGTAAACGGTCTAATTTATTAAGTTTATACGATCGTAACCACAATACGACTGTAATAAAACAGTTATAGCGCTTGAGGAATATACAATTAATAAAACTAAGAAAGGTAAAAGAACAATAGACAATCCTGAATAGCGGGTTTACGACTTTTATTTTAATTTTCGTTAAGAAAAGGTGCTTAGTATTTTGGATAAACACAAAGAATAGCTTCAGAATAATTTTTCAGCTTTTTCGACAGCTCTTGTCGACCTCATTTCAAACAGTCAACGACATGATTTCTCCAAAAAGCGTAGTGACTTGAGAAATCGACTTACTTCTTATTTAGCTTTCAACAATGCAGCCCCAAATAAGACGTCCAGTGGTTTAGAATTTGTAAAAAGGAGTTATAAAGTAAATTTTTGTATTTTTAGAAATTTTTTACCACCGAAATGCAAACAGTTATTTCTAATTATACTATAACAATACGTATCGTTTACTGTACTGTTCGATTAAAAATAAAGAAAACACAAAGAACCTTCTTTATAAATGATGTAAAACGTTTTCGTTTATTATTAAGAGTATTTTATTACGATATTACAATTACTTTATTAATAATAAAACTTTTTTATAGCATTGGGTGAGAAACGGGCACACAGTCCACATGTTGGTAAGTGGATGCTGTGGCCCATAGACATCCAAATTTATCTTCAGTTAAGAATCAAAATGCAAATGCGTTGTCACCCCTGAGGACTAAGATGAAAGGCTTCGATTGTAGTAAAACGGGTCTCCGGTTCTCTACACTCACCATACGAAACACATGTGCGTTACTGTGCTATTTTACGCCGGTAGTCTGTGAGGGCATGGCCCTGCCCTTGTCGAGCCGACCCATTCGTGACAATTCGTGACAACTATAGTATAGCTGCAGCGTAGCTCTACCACGTAAAATACTTTAAATATATTCAGGATATTCAGAACAGTTCAAACTATATCATTCACGCCGTATGATTCACAACAAAACTGATTCTAACCACATGAATGAACAGTTTATCAACTTGACAAACGTCAAGTTAATAAATCTATTGGAGTGAATTTAATACACAGCAAAATAAGATGCAGACTTGGAATAAAATTAAAATGTTTTTGAAGTCAAATTTATTGTAGTCAGTTTATGGTTTACATGTTTTTATTTTTTATTTATTGTATATATTTTGATAACATATCTTTGAAGTAGTTATCATAAAAGTATTAATAATTGAATTACTATTGAATTTACAATCTATTTTTCTTTAACACATGTCCCGCATGAGGTTTTCCCACTGTGTAGAGGATCTACCATCGTCATGCTCGGAAGTTAGATTGACGATCAAATTACTAGACGTTTCGCAAGGTTGACGCTCACAATTTCAACGGTTAAAACACCAACAAAAGCCCCCCCCCTTTAAGGGGGTAAGCCGCAGACCAACCGATTTTTTAAACTTAAATTAATTACACGTCAAACAGGCTGGCCTAGCTATTTTACGTCTGGATTAAACAAGAGGGTTAATGCAACCATTTGCTTAAGACATGAGATTTTTCTGGCGTTTCTCAAAGTCCACCACACAAACTTACTATATTCTGGTAGGGAAAGTCAGAAGTCACACAAAATTTTCACGGAATACAAGCATAAAATAGCAGCTTAATACTGCTGTGTTTCGTATGGTGAGTGTAGAGATCCGGAAACCCTTTTTTACTGGAAACGAGGCATTCCATCTTAGTCCTCAAGCGTGACGCATCTGCGTTTTGATTCTTAATCGAGGATAAATGTAGATGTCTATGGGCCACAGAATCCACTTACCATCAGGTACTGTTTACACGTCTGTCACCCTTACTCTATGAAAAAAGTAACAGTAAACATTTTACTCGTTATAATGAGTGTAATTACAATGAAAGTATTATCACCATATTTAGCACTAGGCTATAAAAGTTACTGATGGACATGGGCGTCTTCTTCCTTTGTATGGAGGATTTTTCTGGTCGTTACGCTTGGCAAACGGATTGACGATGAAAGTACTAAACGTTTCGCACTTCTGATGTTATTCGCTGTTACCGGTCTGCGTAGTCTATGTACAGCGTAAAGATGGTAGTGCAGCCATCTATCGAAAGCCAATATGATGTATCTATCGTCACCTCTTACCGCACCCATGGATATGAAGTGGTGAAAGGATTCTATTACGTCACCACCACAAAGCGATTTTGACGGATTAAAATATTTTTAATTCCTAAAGTAACTTTGTAAAAGTTTAAACTTTACCCAAACATATAAGAAATCCTATGTTTTACATACAATATCGGTCGGATGGTCTTGTAATGAGAACCTACCTGACTGAACCGAACTCAAATATTGGCTGTGATATTTGCATGATAGTACGAATGGAACACTGTACTAAACTCAAACACTGTCTGCAGTATTTGATTTCAGTACAGTGTTCCATCCGTACATATACCATTTCACAGAGTTAGACATTCTATCTGGACATAGGACCCTCTCGTTGTTTATATTTACCATAGCAAACACGCTCGCTAGACGGATTATTGATAGATGTTTTGCACCATCGATGCAGTTCCTCGTCGCTGCTCTTTGTATTTCAAAATATATAGACTAGATGACCGTGGTGAAAATACATTAAATCTTTGAGAATATTGATTTTGTATACCTCTTACATAAAAGCGAGAGGTTGGTCTACTGGCGACTTGTCAAGGTTGCGACTTACATTAAATCAGGCTTATTATTTTCATACCGCACAAACACGTGATTAAAAGCACAAGCACGAATCAGTCGCAATCCTTTGAAAGAAACGCTTACAAAGATAAAGAAGCGGAAAGTTATAATGATTTATCATTTACTTCTTTACTAGGATTGTCGCAGATCTGGATTTAAGTTCAAAGTTTGTCCCCTTTGAACTTAAATCTAGATCTTAGACTGCGAAGATGCTTATTTTTTAAATGTAGAATAAGTGTAACAGAACAAACGGACACACAGTCCACATGATGGTAAGTAGATGCTGTGACCCATATACATCTACATAATGCCTCGATCACGAATCAAAATGCTTAAGCGTTATCACGCCTTCGATCAAAGATAGAATGTCTCGTTTCCAGTCAAAAGGGTCTCCAGTTCTCTCATCATACGCAACACAGCAGCGCTGAGCTGCGATTTACGCTGATATTTTATGAGAATGAGATCATTCCTCGGTCGAGTCAACCCATTCGTGCTACAACCATAGTATAGCTGCAGCGTGCCTCTACCACGTAAAAATCAAGTACTGCTATATGGTGGCAAAATAGGTAAGAAATCCTACCTGGACGAATACCTGCCACTCTAAAAAAGCCCTACCATCTAGCACTATAGAGTGGATTACCGTAATCGTCACGTTTGATGAACACAAGAGCTTTATGAATATTAAATTATATTCAGTGACCTTAATTAATGGGCTCTTAAGAATCGATTCAGTGATTTAGAACCATATCTCAGCACAACAAAGGATGGACACTGACGCTAATGGATCCTCGTATTATCTATTAATTGTTCTTGATCTAATGACAGGCGTATTTGTGATAAAAGTCAATTTCCCATTAAAGTATTAGTTCCACGAGTATGTAATTAATAATGTACAGGGTTATCAATTTAATTAATGTCTCTGTAAATGAGTAGACCGGTAAATGAAAATCGGATAACTGAAAAGTGTGAGCTTTAATTCAACTTTAACAAACTTGCTTCTAACTTACTTCTTTTAATCACTGCCGAACTATCCGAGTCAATATAAGACAATCCATCACGTCACCTTGTTGTTTTGACTTAGAAACATTGCATCAAAGCAAATTACGTGATGGACGTGCGATTTCACAAATGGCTTTTTTTAATTTACATCTAATATTGCTATTGCCAGTCCGTCTGCCAGTAGTGCCAATTACAATAAAAGCACTGCCAAATCTGTTTTTCTATGGTCATAATGAGACTTTACGTTCGATAATAGACATTTTGCAATCTCATGATCTTGATATTGCATTTTTGAAAAATAACTTTAAAAAATAACTTTTACTAAAGTCTTATTTATAAAAATATATCATATACTTGCTTATATTATATAAAGTTACAGCCTATATACGTCTCACTGCTGGGCACGGGCTACTCATCTCACTCCGCTCATTTCTGAGAGGTTTTTAGGGCAAGGTATAATAGTCCGCCACGCTGCCCCAATGCGTGTTGGCGAACTTCACATGTCCTCGAAATACATTTTTTTGCTTATTTCTCTGACATGCAGGTTTCCTCGCAATGTTTTACTTCACCGCTGAGCACGTGGTAAATCAGCACTTAAAATTTCAATTAACAATTTCATTGGTGCGGCGGGGATCGAACCCGGTTTGCTTGCGCACTGTGAAATTTACAGCGAGCGCTAACCATCTGAGCTACCACGGCTCAATACATCTCATTATATTATGTATCTGTATTTTATTAGCTTATTTAATGGAATTGAAAAAGCTTCGAAAGTAATAAAATTATATCGTAGTATTCATTTATTAAAAAACAAAACATTATACTGTATCCCGTGTAAAAGCAAGCGGTTATTTTCGAACCCTCAGTTACGGGGCATCCTAAATTACCGGTGTCAGTGAGCGACGACCTGTGACCGGTCACGTCCAATTGACTTTTTGCCCTAAGTGCTTTGTTTCTTAGTAAAGTAGTCAAATATTTGTGTCATTTTGAAAATTTTGTTTAAGTTCCTAATATATATAATAGGTCTTTACCTATGAAATTTCCGTTCTGCAGTACTGACGATTTCAAATCTAAATAATTATTGTTTCGCTAAGAATTAATAGCAGGAAATAAAAATAAATACCCGAGGGGCAGTACAAAATCTCTTTGAAGAATATGTTCTCCCTTCCAGCTGATTTGTTCAAGAAGGACATCAATGAACTGCCACTGCATGGCAAAGATACATTGATTTTAAGGGTGATTACTTTGATTATAAAAATTAAAAAATATATAAATTTTTTCGTTAAAAACGGCAATTTCATACATAAAGAACTTAGGAGCCTTATAATAATGGTATTTACTGATAAAGTTTATTTTCATGGGGATCCATCTTTCGGATATCAACTCCAAGAACAAATATGTTAAGTTAGTTGGATTCACTGAAACATTGGGAGCATAGGAGTATTCTTTTTAAAAATACAATTAAATCACATCGATTAAGAAAAAAAAACAATCACTTGTTTTTTTTTTAAATATAATTAAGGTGACAAACGGGATCACCTTTTGGTAATAAGATGTTGCTGAATGTGTAAACCAATACTCACCATTTCAGCTCTGAGGATTACGATGGAATGCTTCGTTTGCAGAACAAAAGGATATCCGGTTCTATAAAGTCAATGTACGAAACACAGTATAGCATTAAGCTGCTATTTTACGCTGATATTTTGTGAGAGTGTGGTCCTACCCCGGTCCAACCGACCTATTCGTGCTGTAGTCATAATATAGCTAGCCCCTATCAAGTGACAATTATAGCAAATATCGCCTTTTATGGGAAGGTTTTTGTTAAGCAGTGAACTTTGACGGGCTGTGATCATGATAATGAAGAATAATGTTCGAAATAAATTAGGGTTTCATCTTTATTACATTAAACTTGGCGGACCGAGCTTAGCCCGAGGTTAAAAAAAAGAAATAATCTAAAATACTTGTAAAGTAGCACATTATTTTAATAAATGGTGGTTTGGTCATGTAGAAAGAATGAACGAGGAAAGAGTGACAAAGCAAATTTATATGGCAGACGTGAATGGCAGAGTCGGGAAGGGACGCTCTAGAAAAAAGTTTATCGACCAAATTGGCGATTTTTTGAAAATGGGCCACGTTAGAAGTACCCTTAACCGACGAGCATGTATGCGTAGATATAATGATGTAAAGGAGGCGAAAGAGGTATGTCAGGATCGTGCCAAATGGAAGTCCGTAGTCTCTGCCTACCCCTCTGGGTGACAGGCGTGAGTGTTTATGTATGTATGTATTTTAATACGAAATTTCATAGTAATGATCGGGAGCCGTTTGCCAGTCTTATAAAATAATATGAATATTAATGGAACATTTTCCTTTTTCAATCAAAACAATGCAAATTGTTTTAGAGACATAAATTTGAATTTTTTTTTTACACTAAAGAAGTTTACTTATAATACTTATTGAAAGTCACTCTTGTGTTTAATTTACCTCTGCTTCGGAAAATAGCTCTGCCTTGGGAAAAACCAGCAAAAAACATTTAATATTTTACGCAACTAACAGCACAAAACAAATTAATAGTTTCGTAGCGCTATCTTCATCCCCAAGGGTTGTTATTATCCATAAATTCCTTTATATGATAATAACTCTTCTTATAAAATTTATGTTGAACGAAATTTTTGAACTTGGCAGAGGTCAAATTTTTGTATGTTTTTTTAGGATTTCGTTGTAAAAGCGTGTACATCGTCTCAAGAATGAATTTAACGACTCTGTGGAGACGAGTAACTGTTACTACATTGTTTGTCTTTGTTCCTAGTATGTATTTACAGGGTGAAAAATACTTGTATTTCGGTATACATCAAATTTTCGTAAATGTAGTAAGAGGCCAAAGTAAAAAAAATAGGTATATTGGTTTCTTTAAATTTTTGTCATAGATACCTACCTTTTTTATAGGATAGGGTGACAAACGAGCAAACAGTCCACCTGATGGTAAGTGGTTGCTGCGGCCCATAGACATCTACATCTATACTCGATTACAAATCAAAATGCAGATGCGTTGTCACGTTGTTGTGTTGATGATGATGACATCTCTACCAAGTATAAAACCTACTCTTTAGGTTTTAAATAATATAGTGTACTCAACGCCTCCCCATAAACGTACGTCAGTATTTTGACCTTTGATATTTGGAGTTATAAATTTCACACATTCGGTTTATATACCTGTTAAATTCAAATTGATAACATTAAGCCAATTGGCTAATATAGCTTTATTTACTTCGTCATATTTTAGTAAATGTAGTGCTAGTTTGAAAATTAATTAAGTATCATCAAAAAATAATAGATACTAAGTCGTGGTTACCTCCAACTATGTGAAGTAAGTCATTGATATTGAAAAGAAACAGAAAAGTTCCGAGAACTGAGCCCCAGGAGGTACTCGTATGTTATTAATATACTGTAATCAAACATTTTTCGACCAAATCTTGTAATACGCATAAAAATTTACTTAGCTCCACTAACAAAATATTTTATTAGTCAATTTTCATTTATTTTTGTCCATCTGGCAACATAGTGTGAACAAAATAATAAAGAACTAAAAGTAAAACCTCACAAAATTGCAGGTTTTCCCAGAAATGAAACCTAACTGAATGGATTTTTCACTCTCGCAAACCCGCTATAGGGGTAAAAATAACCCGAAAAAAATACCGATATAAATTTCATCGAGCATATTAGTCTTTTTTAATTTTTTGAACGATTTTATTATTGACTCTCGCTTACAATGATGGTTGTCAAGAAGGCTAAGGTTTCCGCCGTGTATGCATAAAAATAAGGTTGTAATCTGATGTACATATAGCGAGATTAGCAGCTGATATTAAAAAATATTTTTATACTACATAAGAGAGCAATTTGTGGTATATAAGATATGATTTAAACACAAGGAACTTATTCAGGAGCATTTTTTAAAAATTAATGTTACAAGTGGTTGAACAATGCTGTAGGTATGTGTGGTGTGTGTGTGTGTGTGTGTGTGTGTGTGTGTGTGTGTGTGTGTGTGCGTGTGCGTGTGCGTGTGCGTGTGCGTGTGCGTGTGCGTGTACGTATGCGTGCGTGTACGTGTGCGTGTGCGTATGCGTGTGCGTGTGCGTGTGCTGTTCGTGTGCGTGTGCGTGTGCGTGTGCGTGTGCGTTGCGTGTGCGTGTGCGTGTGCGTGTGCGTGTGCGTGTGCGTGTGCGTGTGCGTGAGCGTGTGCGTGTGCGTATGCGTGTGCGTGTGCGTGTGCTTGTGCGTGTGCGTGTGCGTGTGCGTGTGCGTGTGCGTGTGCGTATGTGTGTGCGTGTGCGTGTGCGTGTGCGTGTGCGTGTGCGTGTACGTGTGCGTGTGCGTGTGCGTGTGCGTATGTGTGTGCGTGTGCGTGTGCGTGTGCGTGTGCGTGTGCGTGTGCGTGTGCGTGTGCGTGTGCGTGTGCGTTTGCGTGTGTTTGTGTGCGTGTGCGTGTGCGTGTGCGTGTGCGTGTGCGTCTGCGAGTGTGTGTGTGTGTGTGTGTGTGTGTGTGTGTGTGTGTAATTTTTACACACGCACACGTGGCTGTGTAAAATTACAGGTATATGCATAAAATAGTTGAATTATTTCGCTTTTTTATTCATTTAGATTATATTATTTATTTGATCATTTGATGGATCTCTTTCATCTGATGATGGAAAAATATATAATAATAGTACCGGCTTATTGCTTCAAAATCCGAGTGAGTATTGCAAAGGATATCTAAAAACGTCAAAGCTGCGTTCATTTCATTTGTGACACAACTTGATGATTGTCCGAATAATTGGATTTTTTGGAACACTCCAGTTTATTGCATTTCCCAATGGTGTAAAGCTCGCGACAAATAAACGATTTTAATATTTACTGACAAAATGTTAACTTCAATAAAAACTATTTAAGACAATTTTATAATTTTATATTTTCAACGTTAACTCTACTAGGATTTTCCCCTATACCGTGACAAAATTTTTCATATTAATATTATAAAGATTGCATTTTTTGTGTCTAGCGTTGCTTGTCTGCTGGGTGCAATTTATTTGAAAAATACCGAATTATACGATAATTACGTGTCAGAAAAACAGCCGGATGTGGAATTTGAATAAATGTGGTATATTCTTTTACCAGTAAATCGAAACTATATTTTGTGAACATTAGAAACAAAAATAAAGAAATATTTATGTGTAATGTGAAATTTTACTGATACCGGTACACCGGGAGATATCGCTTTTGAAATTGTACTTAGAATAATGACAAATTAAATAGATTTAATCAAATACGGTGAAAAATAATAACTTAATATACGAATAAATTGTTAGAACATTATTTATTAAATTATAATTTTTGTTTCCTCAATGTCATTTTAGCATAATATTGTTACGAGCTTGGGGTTCGTAACAGTAAACACTGCCGATTGAATTAACAAAATTGACAAAAAACAAATTACAGAACACTAATTACAACTTAAAACACATAAATAATAAAACACAATTGTACTACTGATCACTTTAGTTAGCAGTTGTATCGCTTCGAAGTATTCGGTTGTATCGCCAATTCAATACTGAATTGGATCGCGGTCTATACCGGCCTATAAAGTTCTGGCATGGAAATCTCTAGAAGGAACATGACTCTCCTAGTTTCATTACTCGATACTAGAGGGCATTAATTATGGCACGCAACAATATTCTGGCTCGCAGTACACTAGACCCGTAAAGCCAACGTTCTTTAAGGCATATTGCCACTGTCACTCAGTCCTTTTATGCGTACAGGTTACATACAGGGTGTTGCTGGGGTGAGGTGGCCCTGCAGCACATCGAGCATGTGACGCGCCCGCCGACGGCTATATGGCTATCAAGAGAAAGAGATCCACCTCCATGCTAGAGCGCCTTTGTGCCACCTGTAACAGTATCCTGTGTGTTTTTTGATCGATGGGTCGTCAAGATCCAGAAATCACCCGTGCGAAGCCGGGGTGGAGCGCTAGTTGCAATATAAAACTCCATTTTACATAAAATTTTGCCCACTTCGTAACAGAGTAGAACAAAACTAATAACTTTGTTGTGCGTGACTCACATAACTTATGTTTAGTCTCCTTGAGCGGTTCCCACATCACGCTCCATTTGGCTCAGTCACATATTTACATGTTAGAAAAATCGTTTCTGTATGCGTAATGATCTGAAATGGTGCCAGCTGCGAAAAGTGCAATAATGATACATTATCTAATATGTAAAAACTAAATTTTGTTTGTTCGTATTTTACGCGCTGCCATATCGTGCATCAGATTGTATAACTTTGTCATCATGTTGTTTGCGATTCCGCAAAGATTATTCGCATAGTTGGACCCGGTAAGTGGTGCTGTTATAGGATCCTGGTAAAGTAAGGTAGCCGGACTAACTATGACATTGGAACGTCAAACATCTCAGTCTCCCCAGTGACCATGGCTGCTGTGAAGTACCCGAAACGTCGGAGTAACAAGAATTAATTAAAGTAGTAATTAAACGAGATAAAATCCGCAAATTATAGTTTTATTCAAAAATATATAAAATTTATGCATTCTGTAGAAATAAATAAAATGGAAGTGTCTGTTTGTAATGTTAAAGTAACAGTGTTTTTACTAAATTCACATGAAAATATATAAAATGCTTATAACAAAAAACTATTTTTAAAATTTTGATGTGTCTGTCTTTATGTCTGTTTGTTCCGGCTAATCTCCGAAACGCATGGAACGACTTTTACGGGGCTTTCACTGGCAGATAACTGATATTATAAGGAGTATCTTAGGCTACATTTATTTAAGGAGAATAATTAAGGTTGCGCGAAAAAAAAATAAAGCCCATAAAATTGTGAACAAATTCGATTCAAAATGTCAAATATCGAAGTATAGCTAAAAATTATTCTATGCGAACAAAGTCGCGGGTACAGCTAGTATAAGTTATATAGTGTTATGAGTTCCTTAAACCTTAGCATCAGTGTAATTAATGGATTGAAATATTTCGGTATTACACATTACTAGGCAACTACAGCGCCACTTTAATCTAATTAACAATTAGGTTAATTTATCGTGCTACTCGGCTGTGTTAACTAGATAATTCCGTCGCTTAGGAGGTACGCGTTCTGTTTAAAAGTGAGTGTGCGTGTGTTCTCAGGGATGAAACTCTAACAGATTTACTTGGAAAGTGACACTATATCCAAATACAAAATTTCATCTTAATTATAAGAGCCGTTTCCCATAAATCAATTACTTATGTGGCCGTACAAGCTGGCCGTACTAAGAAGCCCTGACTATGGAGAGGGCTATGCTCGGGTTTCTCTGCGCGATAGACTTTGTAATGTCTATCCGCCACAGAACTAGACTAACCGACACAGCCCAATGGATCAGTAAGTTGAAGTTGCAATCGGCCGGCCATGTAACTCGAAGAACCGACAACCGATGAGGAAGAAAAGTTTCAAGGTGGCATCTTTAGTATCGGTAAACGAAGTGTAAGGTAGCCTAATAAATGCAGTGACGGCCTGGTTAGAGATACAGAGAGTCAGTGGATGCAGATGGCTAAGTGCTGTACTTTGTGGCATTCATTGCGGGAGGTTCACCAGCGGACTTATGATGGGTTATAATGATGATGGTTATGATATATTCCTTACAAGATTGCTCGAAACCATAGTTTCTGCCAATACTTAAGTGTGACAAGCGTGACATTTATGAATTTATTTGTGTGTATATACTGGATGATCTTTTTTACTGCCTGAAATAAAGAGGGACATGTGAACAGAGTAGAAGCCTATGATACTGATATTTTAGTAAAATAAAAACAAAAAATTTTAATTGAATAAATATTAATTAAAATCTATCAAAATTAAAATCATATCATCCCTACTTTACGAACGGCAATAAAACAATAAATTAAGTAGGCATCTTATACCTTGTCACTTCACATGGCATCACAGGCTCAATGGCAAGGGGCAAAGTAATTGTTAAAAAATCAAACGTTTAATTCAAAGTTTTTGTTTTTATTTTTTGTAAATATCACTACCAAAGGCTTCTACTCCGTTCACTTGTTACACCCTATTTTTTTTCCAGACTGTAAAAAAGGTTATCCAGTATAATAGAATTGCTTGAACAGCAAGTCTGCAATTAGACCGCCCATTAGATTATATCTTTTGTTTACAAAAATTATGCCAAGTTTTTATGTGGCGTGTAATAACAATATTATAAGCGCACCGCTACGCTACACGTACCGCCGAACGCTCTTCACTAAGGCCTAAGCCTAAATCATCGGCGCGGCGGTTAAAGCAGACAGCGTCCATTTGTGCGGCGTAGCTTTGATTGGATTTGGCTACTTGGAACTACCATCAATGGACTTCATTAAGTACTATCAGATTGCTGCCTAATGGATACAAAGTAATAAGAGCTTATTAAAATTTAATGCAATTATTTTTGAACGCCTGTTACATGGCTTTGTTTTCATCAGCTTAGTACGTATTGTTTTGTATGCCAATAGATTTTAAATTTAATTTTATTGTATTTTTATATATCTGTTAAAATCAATGCCAAACTACTAAGTCAAAAGTTAGTTATTATATGTAGTCGTTGCTTTTTTCCTGCTTTATGTCTGTATATGTCTACTAGAACTCAATCAGAAAACTATAGTTTCATTAAGGAACATGGGAATTAAAAAGTTACAGATATTTTTACTGAATATGCTGTGTGCTGGGATCATAGATAAAACGGCTAAAAAGTAAAATGACCTTGAACTTTCTTCTAGTTCTTTCTCTAAAAGTTACGCAGTTGAAATACGCAGACTAATTTATTCCGACTTTAAAGTGTATATTAGAACAAAATGCCGCGCTGGTCTTGTTATTAAAAAGATATATCAACAAATAAAAACCTATTAAACTTCTCTTCATAATCTCGATTCCATAATAGCCAATTACAATTTTTTTTTTCAAAAAGAGTAAATACTTGATGAATCTTCCTACAACTAAACCACAGAAATGCGAAATAATTATTGATAACATGCATCTCCTAATAAAGTAAGCATTATTTTCTTGCGATTGACACTAATGGATTGACAATTTATTAATGAACATTTTGATGTATTTAATGTTTTCAAAGGACTAAAATTTAAGAAAGAAAACGGGCAATTTCTTACGCGACATATTGTAGCAAGAGACCGTGGAATGTATAGGACTGAACGCTCAAGGTAGTTCGCTAGGAGTAGCACCTTAAACGATAGTTTTCGTAAATAAATAGTTAGATGGATTTAAAAGATTGTTGGTTTTCAGACAGTTTTCGTAAATAAATATATTTATATTAGGTAATCCATTATCTAGATATCCACAGTAAAAATGAAGTAGCCCGACGTACGATTAAGTACAAGTGGCAATGGGTCAACCATACAGTTCGAAGAATAGATAAAAGTTCTCGAGTGGAAGCCTCTTATTGACCACCATTGGAAAAGACATCTCGGATCATGTCTTAACATAGGAAGTTGGCTCAGGGGAGTTCTGTGTTCAGTAGTGGATTTATGATGGGCTGCAATGATAGTGGTGTGGTGGAGTGAACGAAAGTTTCAAACAAGCGGCACACCAACACAATCACAGTATCATAAAGAGAAAGTGTAGTACTATTATAGTGTGTGCCGATCGATTGAGAAAAATGGTCAATGACCTCAGATGTGAGCCGAGTGTCATAAGGCGTAACTTACAAAATCTCAATTTAGATGTGATAACAATATTTAAATATTGATATTATTCACACTTCTAGGTCAGCACATATGTTTTTTTTTTGTTTCTTAAATAATATTGTCTGTGGTTCCTATAAACATTGTGAAATCTTACAGTACATACAATATGTTATATTTTATATTTCAAGTAAGTAAGTAACACAGCAATTCATTTAATAACAGTTTCATATTAAAAAATATATTTGTAGCAATATAATCACCATATTGAGCTTTTGCAAATTTATTTCTTTAAAATAAACAAAACGCGCGTTACGTCAGTTCATCCTAAAAGAAACGTGACAATGGCAGCCAGAGATGCGTCATCTTTTTTGGGCCGGTCTGCATGCACGGAATAAAAATAAAGTTCTTATATAATATTGAAAATAAAGTTTTATCTTTTGAATAAGTACGTACTTACTCGATGTCGTTATCACTCGATCTTTATATGTGTTATAAATTAATGCTTTTTGTTGTTAAATGAATAAAGTACTTTATAACAATAGATGATTTTTCTTCTACATCGATCTTCTACATAACTTTTTAATAATAGTTAATAAATATATATTATATCAATCATTATAAAAAATAATAAAAAATTATTATAAATAAAGTACTACATATAAAAACTGCCTATATATTGAAGGTTTGTAGCCCCTGGTTAAACGACCGAAAGGTCATTGTTCGTTTTTCTCAGTCGATTTGGCACATACTTATAGTACTAAATATCGCGTTGTTTTCTCTGACTGCTAGTGTGAGACCCATGCTTGTGTGCGTGCGTTGTGAGACGCCAGTATCACCTTGTCTTACATTTTCGTACAGGTGATACTTTTTATTATCTAAAAGATATTATTTATAATATTATAAAGTAACGTATGGTAATATTTCAGCAAATTGAGGAATTCAATTTGAATTTTTGAAAACTATGATAAAGTTTACTGTTATTGTCTTTTTTAATAGCTGATAAGGATCCTTTTTAAATATAATAACACATAAACGAATCTTTTATAATGTTTTATATTTTGTAAAAAATAGAATCGAAAAGATAATCGTTAGCGTGATCTTTGCAATAATATAACACTTATTTCCCCCTGTTGCATACTTTGTTTGTTGTGAACATTTCAGATAATAAGTTAAAGAACCGACTTTGATAGATTGCTGTATTGCGTAGAGTGAAGCAATAAAGACTTGAATAACCTCAGGGAGATATATGAAAATGTTGATGTTACGATAGATACGACGATTACTCTCTGTTTGTTTTTACTCTTACTATTATGTTCTAAATAATAAATGGAAGTTTTAACTGAACAATAACTAAGTGAGTAAAATATGTGTCTTTAGCATTGATTATCTCATGATAGCACTTTGCTTTCCGACTGAATTCTGTTTGTTAGGTGTAGTAATATTGGCGGAATATAAACCTGTAATTCAGAAATCTAACTCGGTAGAAAAGTATAAATACCGCTTTTTTATAAACTATATAAATACTTCCCAATTTCTCAAACAAATAGCGTTTATAAATACATGTATATCACTATCAAAGTTTCAATACACTATCAAATGTAGAACAAGGTGGTACTGATAGAATTAAAAATTATAAATGATGAATGATTACCAGTTTTATTTAAGTGTAAGCTCTTGTGATTTCGCTTATGACGACAGTGAATGAATCATTTGTCTACTATCTACCTATATATCACCCATAATACTGCAGCTAAATAGAAGTCTACCTAATAACGTAGGCCTCTCCAACAAACCAGACCAAAGCAAATGCCCGTTTGTGTAGGTAAGACTTTCCATTGTGGCCGAAGTAGGAAAAGGGGAGATCTCCCGCCGGGCAAGGTGTTCTGCCCGGGGAGCGGCCGACGCTCCGTGTGATAGTTCGGAGATGTTCTATATATGCTGTTTATGATTCGGAATGTTGATAGCGTGATTTAGGCTTCGGTGTATTTCGCTTGTGGCGCGACGACAGCGCCACTACATCACCCCCTGCTCAGACCGGAGGTCGATAGTGCAGTCTCGTTGTCGACGTATGTGCAAGTGCCAGGAGATTGCCTTGTAGTCTGCGGTGAGTCGAGAAGAAGGCAAGTAATCTGCGAGAGTGCCGTGAAGCAGAGGCGAGCAGTAAGGCTCAGAGCCGTGCCGAACACTGTATAGCGCAGAGAGTAGCTTGAAGGAACAGGAAGCATTATTATTCCAGTGCTGCGATGAACCTTGTGAAGCTAGATGGCTTGCAGGATATGAAGACTGCAGACGATATCTGCTCGGGAGCGAATGGGTGGGGTATTTATGACGATGATGAAAGCTTGAAGTTTCCGAAGGTTGTTGGTTGCATGTTCAGATCACGTCGGATGGTCACCACTGTGGCCGAAGTAGGAAAAGGGGAGATCTCCCGCCGGGCAAGGTGTTCTGCCCGGGGAGCGGCCGACGCTCCGTGTGATAGTTCGGAGATGTTCTATATATGCTGTTTATGATTCGGAATGTTGATAGCGTGATTTAGGCTTCGGTGTATATCGCTTGTGGCGCGACGACAGCGCCACTACACCATCATAGTCCTCGGAGACCACAATTCATACGTAGCTATTATACGTGGTTTGATTGTATTTAGTTTATTTTTATGTATTTTTAAGGTTGTTGAAATGGCAGCATATTAAATTTTTAAGATTAAAAATCAGCAAATGGGAATAGTTAACAAATAAAAACAAAGTCGAAGCGAGGTTTTTTCAAACCTAAACAATATTTGTTTTTCCACGGGAAAGAAGAGTAAACTGCGTCCGTATGGCTGTTTGTAACCGTGGCAGTATGTGTTACACTCAAGGTTTGTTTAAAATCGCTGTTGGTAGATTTTTGCTAATTGTCTCTTGAGAGCAACAACCCGTGCGAATTGACTACACCTGGCACTGTGACGTCATTCCTACAGTATTGCCAGTATTGCGAAGATGGAGTGGGGCCGCATTCCAGCGACTAGTTAATTCGCACGGGCTGTCAATTAAATTTAATTGCCTCGTGAGTAACGAAAGGCTCCAAAGGAAGAGGCCAGTAGAATTCTGAAATGAGATCGATAAAAAAGACACGTCACGAGCACGTTATAAAGATACATTGTTCAATTTCAAATACCTCTTTCGTATGGTCGTTTTATTTAGAAAAGGAATTAGAGCTCTGACAGCTAGTGCTAAATAGGATATGAAAAATGTACTTTTTTATCGAAAACTTGTTATAATATTTATATTACTTCGTAATTTTCTTTAGATCTAAATACAATACTTACAAAACATATGTAAACTTTCACGCCTGTCATCCAGAAAAGAGGCAGAGTTCTGACACGTTAACGGTACTTTTAGCATGACCAAATTGTAATATATCGTCAATTTGTTCTATAAACCACGATCTAGGGCGCTTCTTACCCTTAATGAACTAAAGCTAGCAAACAAATTATCCACCAGAATGAACTATGTAGAAATGTTTAGTTTCAGCCTATATACCTACGTCCTACTCCTGATCATAACCCTTAGATTATTCTGAGACAGTAATAGAGCAATTTTCCGTATCGTCAAATAAAAATTTATACCTTATCCTAGTACTTACATCACTTCTTATTATAATTTTGTACACAGCGAAACAAAAAAATACAATGCTTTAAAACTGTAAATTATGTAGTGAATAGACGTCAAAGTGGTAATAGAGCCGTGGTAGCACAGATGGTTAACGCTCTCTGTAAATATAACAGAACGCGAGTAACCCGGGTTCGATCCCCGCCGGCACCAATGAAATTGTTAATTGCAATTTTAAGTGCTGATTTACCATGTGCTCGGCGGTGAAGGAAAACATCGTGAGGAAACCTGCATGTCTGAGGAATAAGAAAAAAAATATTTCGAAGACATGTGAAGTTCGTCAACAAGCATTGGGGCAGCATGGTGGACACTTCCTTGCCCTAAAACCCTCTCAAAAATGAGGGGAGGCCTGTGCCCAGTAGTGGGACGTATATAGGCTGTAACTTTACTTTACTTTACTTTTATAGACGTCAAAACTAACTAACGTTAGTTAGTAACGTTAAGTTCATAATATTTTAATGGTTCATGGGATAGTAAATATTTAAAACATTTCAAGAATTCCTTCCAACAACAACTAAGTATGATATAATAAGAATATAAAATAGATGTCAGAACATATAAAACCTGACTGTGGCAGCTTCCTATATAGGATCATTATTATAACTCTTTTTTGGCAGTTCAATATATTTCGCCTTAAAATTCTACGAACCGTACTTAAGAAAACATGAAAATTGTTTATTTCAATCAGCACTTATGTTGTTTGTCCACCGACAAGCGAAAGAAAACATCTTAAAAATATCTGAATGTATGAGAAATTATGAGAAAATTGTAAAATGTGAAGCTCCGAAACCGAACACAATTCTCTCATTTTTTACCCGACTTCGGAGGGTAATGTCTTTATTAGTCTAGTAGTATGTTTGTACGTGTGAACAAACATTTACGCATGTAGATATGTTTGTTCCTTTATGATGCTCAACAAGCGTTAGCCTATTCGATGATTCTTCATATTGTTGAAAACAATTGTGTCTGTTCCGCGGACAGAGAACCTGTCAATCTTGTTTTTTTTTTTGTAGGATAGGATGACAAACAAGCACACAGTCTACATGATGGTAAGTGGTTGCCACACACACACACACACACGCATACGCAAATACAGCAGCATTAAGGTACTATTTTACGTTGGTATTCTGTGAGAGCGTGGTCCTTCCCCGGTCGAGTCTACCCATTCGTCCTACAACTATACTTCTAATATAACTGCTGCATGACTCTACCACGTAAAGTCTTGCGAGTGTTACTAAAGACATGACAGTAATCAACATTCGATATGGCTACAATCAGATGCCATACTGCTTAAAAGAAAAAAATTTAGGTCGACGATCTCAAGTGGGCTGTCATTGATTAGATCTTTGAAAATCATGTTGAAGTGTCTCTAGTTATTTTTCATTTTGGATTCATTTAGGATCTGTAAAGATTTAAAGTTGGTTTGCGACCATTCTCTCTTAAATTTTCAAAAGTAATAAATAATAAAGCTGTGATAAATTTCTTATATAATCGTAGAATGGGTATTTTATATTAATTTTCTTAGTCACAAGTTTTTTTTAAACAGTTAGCCAGTTAGCCTTGCTTGCGGAACTAATGTTCAATTTCTTTTCTATTAAAATCTTATTGTTACGCTAATTATATTCTAGAAATTTTATTTATCGGTATGATATTGTTATTAAAAATCCATAATTATGTTTCTTTTCACTACGATGCGGAAAAAATATATTTATCTAAAAACCCAGTTTTTATTTAAATAACATAGTTATTCAAAATCCCTTATTAGTTTTTCCTATCAATAAACGGTGTTTGCCACCTATAAAAAGTAAGAATAGATACAAAAAAAACGTTAATTTTGGTTTTTGCTGAGCTAAACACTTTTTTTTAGTTTAATGGAAAAGCGTAAAAAATTCTTAACACCCACAGTAAAATATAAGTCCCATTATGCCTATGCCAATTGATAAAGTTACTAAACTTTCCAAATATGTATATAATATAAATTACATCGGTACATGCCTTTTGCCCCAGAAGAAGAGGATTTTTTTTAATATGTATGTAAGTTAGCCGATATTTTTTATCCACTGACTAATTTTAAAAAGCAAACCAACACCAAAGTGATTTTACGGTAATAATACCAACACGACGCTGACAAAATTCTATGCGGTCATTACTCAAGCGCACTCTGATGAACGCGTCGTTTTAAATATGTTATAAATTATAATTAATTGTTTATCCCGCCACTCTGGAAATTTCTCCTATATCGAGAAATGCCCAGTAACATGAGTGCGTGTTACAAATCGCAGCTCCCAAATCCCATTAACTGAAATTATTTTAATTATTATTTATTATTTAGGTTATACAACAACAGCGGCTGTGGATTTTATCGTCTCTGAGTATTTTTATTCTATAATTCAGATAGAAACTTTTGCAATCAATAAACGTATTAAGTAAAATGGTAGCAACAGTAAACAGAGAAAAACAAAGGTTAAGTCATAAAAACTTCTGTACTCGTATGTATAACACTATAATAGTTTATGTGAGTCCCCACACAGAACTTAAGTCTGTGTTATTTATAGTATTAGTAGCATAATATTTACAGTAACATACGTATAATAAATATATAGTATATCTGACATCTGGGTATATTCTTTCATTTCCAACGGTTGTTGGAGCGGGTAAATCTGCTAAAACGTGGTAAACGGCGAAAACTCTTACGAGTACTGCCGTCCGCGTGTTCCGGCGCTTTCCTGAGGATAAGTAGAGTACGAGGAACTGTCTCTGCCGAGGAGGGACCATCTAGAAGCGGATGGTGGCGAAATCATTCCAGTAACGCTTCTTATACGGTGAAATATGCGACGGTAGAACACTATGGGATTATAGACGAGGCGAGTCCGGCATGACCGGCCCTTGCCCCCATGAAAATGGTTTCCTTAGAAATATCCCCTTTGAGAAAAGGAAAGTGCTGCGCTACCACAATTAATTTGATTGACTTTATATTTCCTCAAAATACTTTTTTTAGTATCTCAGACATACAGATTTTCTCACGATGTTTCCTTTACCGCTAAACACGACATTAAACATCACTTTAATCGTAAATTACAATTTTACTGATTATTCTCTAAGTGGTAGCACTTCGTTTCTGCCGAGATGTCCGTCTAGGTGAATGCCACCAGAAACAGAAACCTTTTTTTTAATCAAAATAGATTATAAAGACTACTTATTGAAAGTTACTTTTTTTAATTTACTACTGATTCGGAAAAAAAACAAATTACACATTAGAAATAGCTTGGTAGCGAGCACCCTTCCCAGGGGATATTGTCATCCATGAATTTCTTAATATTATAATAACCCTTTTTATACAAACTTAGTTTAATAACATTTTTGAACTTTATCTATGACAAATTTTGTATATTTTATGGGATTTTGTCGTAAAAGCGTATATATCGCCCCAAAAATGAATTACTGACTCGGTGGAGTCGAGAAACTGGTACTAGTACGATAGTAATACACAGTACTTAAAAATGTATTGACAGACTAGAGTTAATATATTAATTTCCTTAAATTTTTGTCTCAGTGATTCTTTTGGTTTTAAATTATATATTGCTCTAATAGCCCTCTTCTGTAAAATAAATATAATTTCAGTGTCAGTCGCGTGTCCCCATAGCAACGACCATACCATACGACATAATACTATGGAAATAACTAAAATAAACTATTCTAGCTGTTTCAACACTGGTAAGAGTTCTAATCTTTTTTTACAGCATATGCTGCAGAACTAAGTCTGCTAGCTAGTTTTGATATATGGGGGAGCCATTGAAGCTTTGTGTAGGTCAAATTTTGTATATTTTCTGGGTTGTAAAAGCGTATACATCGCCTTAAGAATGATTACTAACTCGGTGGAAGTTGAGTACCTTCGAGAACCTTCCTGCCATATATGCTGCTAAATAGCTATGCATTCATCGCTGTGTCCCAGTCTGAATGGACTAAGAGCTGGGATAATTACAGGCTATGAAGCTTTCTATGTTAATTCTCTGGACTCCTGTGGTCTCCCTTTTTTAAGGATATTGGAAGTTGTACATTATTTCAGTAGCCACTGTTGCCATATGGTAGAAAAATGTAAGCTCGTTTACCGCTTTAAGGTCAATTCACACCAAATCGTGACGCGAAGCGGCGCGGCGCGCTGTTTTGAAGATAGTGATACAAAAATTAACTTTATTTACTACAAAAAATTACACATTTTATTGAGATAACTCGAAAAATAGCGCGATGCATCACGATGCAGCGGTACGGCGCTTCGTCGGTAGGCGTAGTACAAAAGCGGTGTGCTGCCAGAATGCGTCTCGTGACGTCGCAATAGGTCTCACGGCGGTGCGCTGTGCGGTGCGTAACCGCTGGCGTCGCATCGCATCTCTGTGTGAACTGACTCTTAATCTTTCTATATAGAAAAATCAATTAATATCCGCCAGTCTCGCTAAAACTCGAAAATGACTCAACTAATTTTGATGTTTAAAAAATTTTAAAATATTAAATATTATTGTGCGTGTCCGAGTTGGTCCCTGGATGATATTAGATTTACATTTGGACCCGGTAGTTGGCGCTGTTGTCGAGATTAAGAAATCACCAGTCTGAAGCTGGAGCGGATCGAAGGTTTTATATAAAAGCCATTTTCGTGATGCGAATCCCCAACCTGTCATTATTAATCAAACTATACTTTTTAACTTAGATATAATATATAACTTTTATTTACTATATTCTTTTACATTAATCAAATAAAAATAAATCAAACCACATGTATTGTGAATCATACTTTTTCGTCTTTCGTCGTATTTCTTTTCAATACATCACTCATAATTCCTTTAAAATATTTCCAGCATATTTGAAATGGTGCATAATATCAAAAGGCATTTTAATTGCATAGTGTAGTGTTAAAAAATTGTTTGGAAACCAAAAAGTTTTGATGGATGAAAAGTTATAAAAAGGCTTTTGTTGCGGGCTATGGGCGGCAGTTGAAAAAGGAAATGAGCTTATAGTTCAAGCGCCGCGCCGTTCAGTATTCGGTCGGTCTCATTTGAACTTAAAACTGAAACTGAGGAGGTATGACAAAGGGGTTCTTTTTAGCGTTAAACGCGCAAACTTAAGTCCTCTGAGGATTGAACTGGACTAGATTTAGTCGCCCCCAATCCAAGACTTTGCTCAACAAACCTCGGATTCGGGGTACCGACACAAGTTTGTTCCGGTACTTGACAACGCTTTCCTGAGAATATTGGCACTACCGGTGTAAAAAAATGCTTTTTGCCTGTGCTGTCATTCGCATAGCAATCAACGTTATCGGTATGCAACATATCATTGATATGCAGAAGAAACATCGTTTGTGACAGAACGCAGCTTTGTGGAACACCAGGGTTAAAAGGCTTGTTATCGGAGCATGCACCATCTGCAAAGACCTTGATGCTCCGATCTGCCAGAAAACTGGTGATTCAATTAAACAATTTCTCGCAAAGCCCTTCGGAAGGACACTTCAAAAGGCGAGTTCATCATTGAAAGTTGAGTTAGACGCAAAAAATGAGTCTATAAGGTCAGCTTTCTTAGTTTGACTTGACGAGTTCTTTCTGTTCCTTGCTCTAAAAGAACTATTACCGGTTATAGTTCTAGAATTTTAAGGTACATGCTCAAAACCCTTTTTATATGTTCAAATAATAAAACTTTTCTGATTTTATTTCTTAAAACATCTATGTATATATTAATACGTAAAGAGAAAACCTTGTACAGCTTGTACTCCTTTTAAGCGTATTGAGCGCACGGAGAGTGTGAGATTTGACATTGCATAAGTGTAAATAGGAAAGGAATGCAAAAATCAAAAATATATGTATAAACGAGTATAATATATATATACAAATAAACAAAATAAAATATTCATTCTTTACGTTCATATTACAGCCAATGTCATAATAAAGACTTCTATCTTCGTGTCAAATACTTAATAATCTGTGTTGAAACAGTCGCAAGACAAAAAGCAACAAAGCAAAAAGAATATTATAATTACTACGTTTTAGCACAAAATAATTACTGACACATCCAGCTAATTCACTTGTATATTGTTTGTTATTTTAAATGTTCCTCTTTAAAAAGCGTTTATTTTAAATTTTGTATTAAATATCTGTGTTTAATGTGCAATACAGTTTACCTAATTTACAAACTTAAAATGTTAATGAATTACAGTCGAATATATCGAATATATAGTTTTATTGTGGGCATAGAAATGCGTGTACTTACACTCTGATACAGGGGAACCTGCATCAAAGTGTAAGTACACGCTGCCTGCGTACGGCTACTTTCCTCCGATCCGCCATGTTGCTCTATGTAATAATCTAGGAAGCTATTTAAAGAATGAAAGAAACGAATGCAAAGGAAAACGCAAAACATTCCATTACATTTGTTTATATTTTAAATTTGACAATTTTATTTGGTATTTATCTACTTACCATTAGGTGGACTGTGTGCCTGTTTGTCATCTTTATTAAAAAATGTGTATATTACCTTAATATCTTAGCCCTCAGGAGCAACAATGCATTTTGATTCTTAATCGAGGATATACATATGTCTTTAAGTGGGCCATATACCCGTTGATGATCCTTATTCTATGAAATAAAATAATCAAATGAAAATAAAAGCAGTAGTCATAACTATTTTACCTCTTATATATTCTGCTACTAATAGAATACATCAATTAAACGCTCTTTCGCATGAATCTTCAAACCCTCCACTAATTGTAGCATCAAGACAAAACATATTTGTTTAGGTTAGTCTTTTTACCACACCGCGTAAATCGACTGCACAAAATTGACTGCCTTTCAAATCCGTGAATTTATTTCCCTGCTGTAGAAAATGCACATTTAGTTACAGTTTTCTTTTTCAAGTTGGCATGCGTTCATATCATTATGCGTGTAGAAATCCAATGACACTGCAGTATAGGATAAAGCTACTGAAACTAATGATTTCTTAAATTTACGCGAACACTACACATTGAATAAAACTATTATTTACGGATTTTATCGCGTTTAATTACTTTAATTTATTTTTATTATTATCCCGACGTTTCGGGTGCTTTACAGCGCCCATGGTCACGGGGGGGGACTGAGATGTTTGACGTCCCAATGTCATAGTTAGTCCGGCTACCTTCAGTTTTTTAATATTAAATTTTGGTCCGATTTACAGACTTCCCGGAGCGTCGGTCGCAGTCTGCAGTCTGCGAACATGTTCAAGATCGTCCCCACCATTACATTAGATTTGATAAACCACAAATTCTCGCAAAAGAACACCGATTCCTACCAAGGATGATACGCGAGGCTATTGAAATTAAAAAACATCCAAATTTCAATAGAGAAGATGGTTGGGTGCTACCATCTGCTTGGGATCCTATAATCAACAAAATTAAACCCAAACCCAAGCATACCACTGCAAGACTTCATGATACTATAAGCTCGTTTTGCGTAAATCGGACCAAAATTTAATATTAAAAAACTGAAGGTAGCCGGACTAACTATGACATTGGGACGTCAAACATCTCAGTCCCCCCCGTGACCATGGGCGCTGTAAAGCACCCGAAACGTCGGGATAATAATAAAAATAAATTAAAGTAATTAAACGCGATAAAATCCGTAAATAATAGTTTTATTCTACTGAAACTAACCTTTCTGCTTATATCATCTGTAGATTTTAATGTTTAAATGACTAGTTTTTTCGATTAGGACAAATAGAACATACAAATAAGATGTTCCGAAACGACCAAGCAACTTGAACGATCGATTCACTTGTCCTACCATATAAACGCATTTCGTCGCATTGAACAAAAACATTTTTCGGACGCATGTATCGCAAATGATTAAATATGCTTGACTTAAGCAAAAGATTACGCGCTTGATTCAAGACACTTGATGGTTTCGGAACTCCTTTTTGAAATTTAATAAATAATTATTGTCAGTCTTGAACAACTACAGTCACTGCATAACGACAAATAAATAATTTTATTTGAACAGAATCACTGAGTTATTCGATACTATAGCCATAGAATTATCAATGCTTATGAAAACCAAGTGAAGTGCAAAATAAAGTAAAATTTATTCGAGAAGATGAAGTGAATTATTTAAGTCTTCAAAGTCATTGTTCAATTGTAAATCCGTAACTTGATATACTAGAATAATTGCTTCCAAGGCGTTAGTATTCCTAAAGCGTTGCCGATTCAGTATCGCTGAAACGCACGCTGCTTACAAAAGCGAATAGCTCTATTCAGGCATTTTATTAATGCAGTGCAGGCTTTAAATTTGAATAAATTTTATGGCAAAATTAACACCTATCAACGACGACATCCTTATTTAAAACACCTAAATTTTCTATCATACTAACTAACTTTGGTAAACAATTTCTGAATAGAATATTAAAACATGAAATATTACTGATATAATCCAATATGTAGTATTATTACAAATCAGGATATTAATTTAAAAAATACCTTGTAATAATTAATTGTTGCAAACTTTAGATCTTTGCAGCTGGGCAGAGGCTATCTTTCATTTCCGAGGCGATTGTATAGCAATAAATTCGCCAACTTGTTATTATTTTACCTCTTATATATACAGGTTTCGTCAAAATGATTTCTTTCACCACCGAGAATGTATCGGCGGCGATCAAACCCAGGTTGTTAGCTACATGGACTTTAAAAAATCACACAATTTAGTAATTTCGACGGAACAAATAAATCTAGGTCGTTTGGAAAAGAATGTTGATAATGCCGAACTTAAGGCGATGAGTGAATCTGTCTCATACTACAGCTGAGCTAGTGACGGCTTTTAATATTAGTGTCGAAACAATATTTACTCATTTGTAAAAAATCGAAAAAAGGAGTTCACAAATAGGCATCTCACGAACTGAGTGTCGCACAGCAAGAGATTCCCGTCTAAACTTGCATTAAACTGCTGAATCGGTATAGTTAGTAGAGAACTTTTAGTCAATGCCATGAAAAGTGGGTCCTATACACTACACAACAATCGCAAGTGTTCATAACAGAGGTAGATCCAGATACTCAAGCCAAGCTGTGTCCGAAACTAAAGATAAGCCATAAGAAGCTTAAAGTCTCCTTAAGTTATCAGTAACACGAATAATAGGCCATTGTTGGTGTTAATAACTTTAGCTTTTTTGTCTTAATTTTATTTGTGGGATACTTATCAAAGCGCTATACTATATTTTTATAAGATAAGTGATAAACGAGCACACAGTCCACCTGATGGTAAGTGGTTGCTGCGGTCCATAGACATCTACATCATTCCTCGATGACGAATCAAAGTGCAGATGCATTGTTACCCGTGAGAACTAAAATAGAATGCCTCTGTTCCAGTAAATAGGGTCTCCGGTTCTCTAGACTTCATACGAATCACAGCAACGTTAAGCTGCTATTTTACGCTGGTATTTTGTAAGAGCGAGGTCCTTTTCCGGTCGAGCCGATCCATTCGTACTAATACTACTACCAATATACCTGCAGCATAACCCTACCACGTAAAAACAATGCTAATCCCATGCCTTACACTAATTACTGCTAACACTACAAAACAAAATATGAAAGTATTATTATAAGTAGTAATTAAATTACTAAACTTAAAATAAACTTTCACTTATACTGAAGATGTGAAGATAGTTATTCCGTCCTAGTAGCAAACCGTAATAACCCTCTTCACATTCGTGATTTGGGGTTTGATCCCTTTTCACTAGACCGACATCCAAATTATTTGCGTTATTTTGCGTTATTTTCAGATATTTTCAACACAGTCTGTCCATCTTTTTCGTAATTGAATCACGTCATCAATATTTTTGCATTTGCAATTTTGCATAAATCCCAATTCAGAAAAAAAACTTTCAGAACTATGACATGCTAAAAATTTCTGGCCCTGGTCTTGCTTATTTAAACTTTAATACGTTTCTTCAATACTTCGCAATCTATCATTTTCCCATTTCCCAGTAAAGTTTCAGTTGACGGTTAGTAGTACGTGCTTTGTAAACCCTAAAAGCGCTCAATACTGAGATCGTCAACTAAATTTTGCAAACTGAAGTAACCAAATTGTCTCTTACCTACCTCGAATTTCTCGTTAAGAACGAGATATTTAAAGTTTAAATTTTTAGAATAAATTAACTTCTCCGCCGTAAAATCTGTCAAATATTAATGCCCTCATTCTGAGTGTACAAAATGCAAAGGAAAATGGTAGGAAGTATAAAAAATGGTGTTGATTATCCTAGAACCAAAATTATTATGATTTAAAAAAATATGTATAATAATCGTTCCCGTGGATATGGACCTGATAAGTTAATTTTATTTTTGATAATGCATTTAATTGATTAACAGGGGTTAGTAGGCCAATTTTGATTTTCCTTCACAAAACTTTGCACTACTATGTAAGTATGTGAAAATTTGTATGAATATATGGATTGATTGATAGTAAACATCTATCTTCGTAACCAATATAAATATTTAATACTTATGTCATAAAATCCTATAATTGCCTAACATAACTAGTTAATCAATTTTATTTTTTTAATACTCGTAATATTACTAAAATAGAAGCACAAACAATATGTCGTTCTCCTTAAAGCCAGATATTGTGTACAATGATATAGCGTAATAACCATGAATAGTTTCTAAAAACAAACTACGTCCCCACCTGTCGTATTTTGTGTACTTTCAATATACGCGTCTCCGGATGTCTACACTCACCATATGAAACACAGCAATATTAAGCTGCTATTTTACGCTGCTATTCTGTGAAAGCGTGGTCTTTTCTCGGTCGAGCTGACCCTTTCGTACTACAACCATAATATAGCTGCATCGTGGCTCTACCACGTATAAAATACTTAAATAATGATATAATACTTGCTAAAAAGAACATCCTTCTAGCTTTTCTATAGAATTAATTAATAAAATATTGAAATAAATCACCTTCGGCATGCTGGAATAAGTGAATGAAATGCAAAAGTATAACTTCGGAAATAGATTTTAGTATTCATTATCTTTTTAAATTGTCAAACCTAAAGCGGGAAGGGTCTTATCATAATAACAACCGTGAAAATTTGAAAAGAAATTTTATTTATTTATTCTTTATTGCATTCCTTAAAATAAAAGAATAGAAAGGGCGGACTTAATGATTTGCGGCATTCTTCTCTACTAGTCAACCCATCAAGTATCTGATTAGATATAAAGTATCTGAAATCGCTATTTCGCGGTATACATAGAAATAAGGAACCGCCTGAAATATTTGGCACCTAATGCCGCGGTATTTACAAGACGTATTATCACCTCGAATTAATAAACATACAAAAGTTTAGTGTTTTCTATTGAAAGTATAATCCATGAAATAGTTTAACAAAACGCACGGTGCAAAACACCAAAAAGTCACTATTTAAAAATATGTCACATAAAGTCCAAAATGTATTTATTAATCGTGAGTTCTGACCATCTGATGATGCAAAATTAAGCAATCATTTTAAAACGTATACACATTACTCCAGATTTTTGATAATATAACTAAAACTAACTAAATAAAAGACCTTGCAGCAAATAATAGCTTGATAATCGCTCGTAAATGCAGTTTTCTAAATACCCCGGAATATACCGGTTTAGAACCCCTCGGAATGTATTTACCTAACTATAAATTACATTTAATGCAATTTCATTTTTTACTATAAGCCGTTAAGATCTAGAAAAGGACGGACGTACATGCTTTCCCAAAAAAAAATTTACAATAAAAATCTGTCACTCAATTTAGACCCGCGGTTCGTAACGGGCTACGATATGAATTGCCAAAAGATTACATGACTTGTAACAGGCGGCAGTATCTATACCATTTACGCCAGACGTAAATTAATTAGACAGGCGACACGACAGAAAATTAGTGCAATATAAAGTTTACTTGAATTACCCCGTTGTTAATAAGCGAATGAGGTCCTAGCATACGATTATTGGCATAAATTCGAAACGTTAAATCCAACGTTGGTAACAAAATTGTCCTCTCATCCATATGCCCAACGAGGTGATTTTGTAACAGACTTTTCTCGATACATTTAAAAAAATAATACAGAAAAAAATCACGAAACTCTATATTAAATCATTAGCAACATTTCTGGTGTATTTAGACCGGAATTGAAAGCCATTTAGCATTGGCAGTTCAGTTAGTTCAGTTCAGTTCAGTTAGCAGTTCAGGAGATTACGACACATCTTTTCATCAGACATATCTCAAAACAAGATTGTACAACCAGTGCGTGTTGCCAGTCATGACCTATGGATCTGAGACTCAGTCCTTCACTGCTTGCCTTATGACGAAGCTTAAAGTTGCTCAGCGAGCTATGGAATTAATGGATTAGAAAAGAGGATATTCGCAGTAGAACCAGAGTAACCAACTGAACAATCGACAACCGAGTACAATGAGTAACAATTGACAACCGAAACAGGGTTCTCGAGTGTGAGTCGGCCCCCCAAAAGATGAAGTGACAACCTGGTAAGGCATGCAAGAATTCGATGGATGTAGGCTTAGGACCGTGCTTTGCATTCTTTGGGGGAGGCCTAGGTTCAGCAGTGGACTTGTGAAGGTCTGTAATGATGACAGTGTTGATGAGAAATTTCGTCTTAGTCCTCAGGGGTGACAACGCATCCGCATTTGATACTTTACGAAAATATGTTATGTAGATGTCTATGAACCTCACTTCACTTGGAACCAGTCAACATTTTTAAGTATGTATAGAAAATTTAAATAAGATACAAAACTTCAGGAGTCAAAACTTCTTGCACGTGGCATCATTTTCGAGATTGTGTACGAACACGTTCGCGTGAGGAGGATAGTTTATGTTGGGTGTCACCCAACCCCTCTGATGTTTAGAAGAAGGCTCGCGTGGAATGGAGCCACGATACGACTACTATCATCATCATCATCATTACAGCCCTTCACAAGTCCACTGCTGAACATAGGCCTCCCCCAAGTAATGCCACAAAGCACGGTCCTGAGCCACCTGCATCCATCGACTTCCTGCATGTCTTACCAGGTCGTCACTCCATCTAGTGGGGGGTCGCCCTACACTACGTCTACCGGTACGAGGCTGCCACTCGAGAACCTTTCTTCCCCATCGGTTATCGGTTCTTCGAGCTATATGGCCGGCCCATTGCCACTTCAGCTTACTAATCCGTTGGGCTATGTCGGTCACTCTGGTTTTACTGCGGATATCCTCATTTCTGAGTCTATCACTACTATATGATATGACTACTATATTTGAAGTAAACTACTCTCGACGTATTTATGACATAATTACAGGTAACCTTAGAATATTGATAGGTTAACCCATCAAAAATCTAAGCAGGTATCAAATCTAGGATTTATCAATACTATTTAACAGCTCAACAAACGTAGCAAAAGTTAACTGTTTAGCTGTTTTAAAAATGAACAAACGAATATTATAGTGAAACGATCGAGATGCTCAGAGATTCTGATTGTAAGTTAACTCAGCAAAATTTTGATAGGAACTTGAGGGGCTATTTAGTGTCAATATCTCTTTACTACATTAAAGTAGCGTCATTAATGAATTTTATACCAACAAATGCTTGCCGGAGTGTTCACTGCAATAATCGACAGAACACGGGGCCCGCAGGCTACTGCTACACCGTGACAACGAGATAGCGCACTCAGCACTAAAAATGAGAGACTTTCTGAACAGCACACTGGTTAAACTTTTGGGTCACTCCACTATACACAGCCTTGTTTTGGCACCTTGGTGTACCCTCATTTTATTCCTTGAAATAAAAAATCAGCCTAAAAGCAGTCACTTTTCGTAGCCAAAATATAAATTAAAATCAAAATGCCGCCGATTGTATTTGGTTTTTATTCCCGCAAACGAATCGTTAACCGATAATAACACTACGTGCGCGTTGATTACTATTATTCCCCTAAGCATAAAATAATATACCCCTGAGTGATATTTTTGAGCGTGGAAACGAACCGTGGTAAGTGCATTAAGTAAAGTGGTTTAGGGTTAGTCTGTTGTAAATCCCATAAAGCGACGATATGAGCGGTTTTATGCAAACATTTTAAATTTATCACCGGTATTAAATGTGCTACCGATAAATTGTCTCTTTTATTAAAGAAACGTAAAGCGCAAACTTATGTTTATACATTTTCTACGAAACAAATATGGTTACGACATTCACAGGTAACTTAGAAACTCATCGTTGTCCGGTTTTAGTCTAAGTACTTTTTGACTATAAGTCATTCACATCTTGTAAACTTTTCTCTAATAAATCTTACGTCTATTTCATATAAGAATATCAGTTTATCATAATTATAACAGACCTATTTATTTTTTCCTCTTTATTGAATATCAAAATTCGGTAATTAATATTGCCCTTTCCTAAAACAATAAAATTATTCTTTCGTAAGCGGCAACCGTTGCCCATGAACAACTTCAACTCCAGAGGAATTGGAATTGCAGGTACGATATCGACCTTTTAAAAAGGAGCTCGCTCTTTTCGTGAAGATCGCAAAGTCGTATCTTTTAATTATTTACGTGGCAGAACTAGTCTATAGAATATTATGGCTGTAACTCTAATCGCTCGCTCAGAATGCCAGCATGACATAGCAGCAATGCTCCTGTATTTCATGAGGTTAATCACGAGAAACGAAGACCGCCTTTACTTTAGGCCCCCTCTTCTGTAAAAAAATATCCTTAATCCTCTCAGAAATTAGCGGCCTTGGCCTAGTATTGGAAAATATATAAATTCTGTCATCATCTTCATCATAATTCCTGTCCATCATAAATCTACTATTAAACATAGGTCCTTCCACAAGAAACACCACAAAACACGGTCATGAGCAACCTTTCGCACGGTTTTCGCTTCATCTAGTTCATTCATTTCATCTAGTACGTACTGCCAGTGATGAAATATATATCTGAGACATATTCCTTGACCGCTGGCCGTATGAGGAGGCTCATGGTCGACCGCCTTTATATTATAGAATGGGAGGAACTAGGCATTCTATCTTATTACTCTATGGAAAGAACACATCTGCATTTTGATTCTTAATGAATGATGAGCGTTCACTCAACATATTGTGGAAAATGTACTCGTTTGTCAATAAATACTACAAAAAAAACGCACCGTATTTGTATTTCACACATCCAGTTTGTGTAATATCAGTTCGACATATAAGTCATCTGACTGACATGAAACTAGGATCGTGATCTTCTGGCCGGCTGATGGGATCCTAATTTATTTGTTAGCTGGATGTAGCGTATGGGGGTACATCTGGCTATAAGCGAATAAATTTATATATTTGACCGCAGTAAAAGATTTTAAAATCAATTTCGATTTAACCATAACCAAATATAAAAATTAAAGTGTCCTCTATAAAACAGAAGGTACAACGTCTACTATGAATACATATTTAAAGTCAAATATAATTTTAATATAAATATGTTTTAAGACTTAATCTATTCACCTTTAAGGTCGGATACATTTTAACAAGTAAGTTTACTATGCGATGGAACAGCTATATGCGTCTCAGGATTCTTGCCAATATTGTGATAAGTGTATAGCGGTGCCATTCAATCTCGACATTATTGGAAAATTATAAAGAGCCTTCGGAGTACTATTAAAAGTAATGAGTTCAGCTAAATTTCTCACAGATAAGGAATTAGTTGAAATAAAATATGTGTTAGAGGTAAAAATATATGTAAATTAATATAAGTCTAAGATATTATGAAACAATACAAACTTTTGTGCCTGTTGTGCTTTCATGTAGTGACGTAGACAATTTCGTTTGATAAGTGCCGACAAATCTCTTTCGGATAATGCCACAAATAAGACTTAGAAGGGAAACGCAGGGCACTAGCTGTTCGTTGTAATACGATTTTGAATGTGAAGCTTGTGAGTTAAGTTAGAGGCATATTATAGGCTAGTGCGTGTGCAGTACAATTATACGCTCAGGTTGCTGTTGGAATGTTACGATTTTTAATGGCTCGACCACGTTCGCTTTCAGTACTTTATAGGTATTACCTATGATGTTCGCTGAAGCGCAGAGGGATAACTTTCATGTAATTGTATATAAATGATGTGCTTCATTACTGAGTCCATTTTATACCTAATAACAGAATTTTCAACACATTTTGCATATCCTATCAGCTATCAGCGAAAGTAAGTCATAGTTAAAAGTTAGCCCTTAACGTAAAAAGGTAACAGATTGTTTATTTATTAATGTCATATTTCATAACACTCATATTCGCTTATAAAAGTATATATTGTAGCAATATAACATCTCTATAAATTGTGATATTCAATAAAAATTACAAAAATTAGCGAGCTGTCCCGACTTTGCCCAGGTAGAATCTATTTTCTATTCAACCAAAAAAAAATCTCCTTGGTTTTTGGTTAAAAAGTACAGCTAATCTTATCTTATTATTATCTGACTGTCTGTCGGGGCGTCGATTCAATTCACATCAGCTATATGTTATTTAAGGTGAAGTGGGCGCCAAAAGCAGATTTTTCACGCTTTATATGAACTGTTTGGTCATCCCGCGCGCTATTTAATCGCACAATATTTATTTGATATTTCTTTTTAAAATTATATATACTCTTTTATTGAAAAATTAACCCATAATTCACCCAAGTATTTACTGGTGAACAAATATCCGGAATTTCATTGAAATTTATTTCATTTCATTCGAACAAAACAGCTTTTTCCCTTAGTGGACGTACCTAAAATTGTAGATTTTGAGGAAACTTTGCGATCTTTTTCTATCTAGCCAAAATGTGTCAATCGTTTTTTGACCAACATAATTAAATTTTTTCCTTAATAGTTTTTTGAGTCTACTGGAGGCTCATTTATAATCATTTACAATACATGTGTATGTACTTACTGTTTTAAATTGTTATTTCTCTTCAAGTGAGTTCTACTGTAATTATTTTGAGAAATTAATTCTTAAGTCATACAGTCATCATACAATAGTTTATTCATTACAGCCTATCAAAAGTCTAAATTATAAGTTGCCTTTAAGTGGTGGTGTACACGTACTTGCGTTGAAGGAAAACATCGTGAGGAAACTAACACGTCCAAGTAATAAAACATATCTAAGCCGTGTGAAGTCCGCCATGACGCACTGGCGCAGCGAGTTTGGCTAATCCCAGCCTGTACCCAGCAGTGAAACATACAGAGTATGTAACTTTGCTTGACCTAAGGTATTTTATTGTCATTTAAAGCTAGATTAGACAATATATCGCATTTTGACCCTCGAGAAATTACACTTCTTGAAATAGTATATGCTCGGCAAAAATATGCGCATACATGAAATACTCAATTAAGTTTCTAGTCGAATGGATTTTTAAATTTAGTCATCCTGGACAAATACATGCAGCGGAGCAGGAAATGCTAATAACCTTTTAACGTAGGAAATCCTCGCCTCAACTTCGAGTCAATTTTTTCTTTTTACTTTATGAAATACTACTAAAAAGTACTAAATCGTTGTAGGTGGCTTATTACACTTCTACCCTATTTTTTCGTTTCTCGTTCGATTCACGCTCTAAGGTACAAAAAGAAAAAGATAATCTGCTTGTGCAGTGATATTTGGCGGCTGGGATTAATCCGAACAATTCCTCAGAGCACTTTCCATGGTATATGCGAAAGAAAATGCAAAGAGATGCACATCTCTTCTCAGTGCCAGTGAATCGAGCCGATCGGAAAGCACTCGGTCGTCGACGATTCGAGTCGCTCTGCGCTGTATGCGGTCAAGTGGAAGGAGCTGGTACCGGGGAGCCCCAGCCCAGAGATGGGAACAGTATTCCATGTGCGGCCGAACCTGCGCCTTGTAAAGTTGCAGGCGGTGTGCCGGCATGAAATACTGTCCCGCTCTGCTGAGCACGCCAAGCTTTTTAGAGGCCAATTTGGCCTTCTCTTCCAAGTGACCACAAATCTGCACGTCACTCGATATGTCTACGCCGAGGATTCCGATACTGGCTGAGGCAACAAGGGGAGTGCCTTGAAACTGAGGAGATACGACAAAGGGCTTCTTTTTAGCGGTTAACGCACAAACTTGTGTCTTCTGGGGGTTAAACTGGACTAGATTTAGATTTAGCCCCCAATCCGAGACTCTGTTCAGCAAAGACTCGACTTCAGACACAAGTTTGTCCCGGCACTCGGAGACGTTTTCCCGAGAAATATTGGCTCGGCCGGTGTAAAGAGCATCACCAGTGCTGTCATCTGCATAGCAATGAATGTTACGGGTTTGCAACATATCATTGATATGCAGAAGAAACAGCGTTGGCGATAGCACGCAGCCTTGTGGAACACCAGCATTAATAGGCTTGCAATCGGAGCTTGCACCGTCTACAACGACCTTGATGCCCCGATCTGCAAGAAAGCTGGTGATCCAATCGCACAATTTCTCGGAAAGCACGAAAGGAAGGGAGCTTCGAAAGAAGCGCTTTGTGCCAAACCCGATCGAAGGCCTTCGCAATGTCCAAACTAACGGCCAATGCCTCCCCCTTGGACTCTACTGCCTCCGCCCATCTGTGAGTTAGGTAGACCAGAAGATCACCAGTTGACCGACCACGGCGAAAACCGTATTGGCGGTCACTAATCAGCTGGTGATCCTCAAGGTACCTCATGAGCTGGCAGTTTACAATGGACTCCATTGTTTTGGAGAACAAGGAGGTGATGGCGATAGGCCGGTAGTTGGACGGGTCTGAGCGGTCGTCTTTTATAGGGATCGGGTGGACGAAAGCCGTCGTCCATGATTTTGGGACTACGCCTAGGGAGTAGGAGTACCGGAAAAGACGCGTTAAAACCGGTGCCAACTCTGGAGCACACGTTCTCGGCACAATTGGGGGGATTCCGTCAGGCCCACTCGACTTGTGGATGTCCAGGGAGAGGAGCGCTTTGCCAACCGAGCGTTGTGTGATTTGCGCTTCCAGCATGGAGCACTCACACCGCGGGATGGTCGGCGGCGTACTCCCCCCGTCGCCATTCGGCGTGATGGGCGTTAAAGTCGCCGAGGATCACGATCTCTGCGGAGGGGATCTGCTGTAGCAACGAATCTGTAGCCATTTGGACGTGGTCGAAGGGTCGGTCTGTTTCGGCATTACCGCTATGGGACCTATAGAGGCACCCGTAGACGCGCGGATGGTCGTCGCTGACTACGCGTAGCCAAAGGATGGACAGGTCCGAGCCTTCAAGTCTGCCGAGGCGTCGAGAACAGATGTCCTCTCTGAAGTAAACGCATAACTCCGCCCGAGGACAAATTGTTCCAGTTTGTACCCCGGTTAGGAGAGATACGAGACATCAGCCGGAGAGGACACCTGCGTCTCGGTCAGAAAGAGCAGAGCCGGCCTCGCCGTCTCGAGATGGTAGTGGACGGCGTTTAGGTTAGAGTGAAGTCCCCTGATATTGCAGAAATTCACGGACAGCGTGGTAGGGGTCGCCGTGGTCTTGTTGCTCCTTTTGCCCCGAGCAGTTGTAGTCTTGAGCGGAATTTTACGCGGGGCAGCCTGAGCACCCACGCACAGAAGTGGAGAAACATGGTCGTGGATGCTCAGCGAGGGATTCTCCAGGGGTGCTGGTACCCTCCTGGGGTAGTCTATCATCATTTAATTCCGCTACCATGTTGATGGGGGGGGGGATTTTGGCCTCCGGCCACCTGCACTCACCAGACGAAACGCGGATTCAGAGCTTCCACTTCACGCAAATTAAAGTAGTTAAGTACCTAATGTACCTGCATCGAAAGTTCATTATTATGTACCTACCTGTTTTCAATTTTAATTAAATGTGCTTCAACAAACTTAGTACTTAATAAATTAGTACTTATATTCATCCCGGCTTCAGCAGTGGACACGAACAAAAGGAAGCAATTTTTCTAAATAAAGATATAGATATGTAGGTATTACAACCATAGATAGCAGCGGCTAACCTAGTGAGCATATGTGGGTGCGCGCTGCCCCCCGCCCACTGATCGGGGAAGCAATTTGTAGCGAAAGGAAAGATGATTTACAACAAAAAGGAGCGTGCGAAATTTTATAAACAGACCTTTGGGAGTCTGGATGTCATGAAAAATCTATTGAATGTATCTGTTCAAAATAAAACTGTTTGCATTTTTGAACAACTAATCTATTCCTGTATGGTAACTGTTTTACAATTTTCGTTCTTCGTATGGAATTTATTTCCGCCTAAAGATGTGTTAAAAATAGTGCAAAAATTCGGAATTTTGACACTTATAACTTTTAAACATAATCTTTTTTCACTTTTTTGTTTCCATACAGGGCTAGATAATGATGAGACAAATTGAAATAACTTTTTTTTTTGTACGTACACCATCAAACAGTGGAGTAATCGCCAGACTACGTTTGTATGGAAGAACGAGTGACTAGTGCACCCTTAAGCTATCATTTTGCACATGTATTCTTGTAAAATCAGAAAGAAACCGTTACAATCCTTTATACGTAGCCAGAGTCGTTAAAGATCAGAATATTATTACAGCACACAAAAACAACAGAAAATATTTAAATACCACCGCAAGCTCAGAGTCAAACAAACGTAACAAATGATTTGATTGACGTTTGAGTTTTTGAACTAACGTTGACATTTCCGCTTTATGGCCTGAACGAAAGAAACTAAAAGTGGCCTTACGACTTTTTTGAAACGTTGAAGTGTCACACCGCGAGTAAACCCTTATTTAAATAATAAGTTTCTTAAACTTACCTAAAGAAGAAAACACTGAATCACTTTTTATTGTCTTTTTTATATTTTTTATTAAAATCAATTAACTAACCTATTTCATATGGCAGCATTGTTTAAAAGTGAAAATAACAGAAGTCAGTATTATTTTTATTAAATATTTGATTTCTTTTGCCATGACAAAACTGCTTAATATTTCATTATTAACTACAAAAAAAACAGTAAAAAGTATTGATAAATATTTCACTTGTGTAACGTTAGGTTCAAATTCGCCCGTCTCCTTTGGCCGATTATTCCAAAATAATCCTGTATATACAACATATAGTACATAGGCTTTGCTTTTAAATGGTTTAGTATAATTTACTCTTAACTGGAATGTTAGGTTGAAACTTTTTCTAACTCTCTACACGCACGGTCTTACCACTGGACCTCAAAAGTCAACCTCAACTTATTCTACATGATATTACTACAGGTTTAAATTTTTTTCTTCAGTGTAAGATTTCAAATGACATTTCTAAATAAATTCGAGAATTCCCACAAATGAAATCTCGGAAAATCGTCATATTTTAGGTAACCTACTTAACTGAAACAATTTGACTTGGAAATGTCTATGAATTTATTGCCAATTTTCTAAATATTTAAAAATTAAATTTTATTATAAGTAATTAGATTTTTACGTTTTGTATTCATTTTTTGCTATTTGCATGAACAAGCTTGTGAACATTATCGTGGTTTATTAAGGAACCATGATAAATATAATAATATAATTTTCGTCCTTATAAATCATAGCTACTTAAAAACCTTTAGTATTTAAAAAAATTAGGTAACCATTGCTTACAGAGCAATTAATTATTATATTCATTTTAGTAATTTTATTAAAAATAAGGACGTTTACCAATGAGCAAAAGATAAAGACATACTATAAATAGGCTAAGTATAAACAGTATTTGGTTTCAGTTTCAACTTTTTTTAAATTCAATTATTTGACACTTTTGAGCAGACTAAAGTTATATCACAAGCTCACGTTGACAGCTAAAATTTCGTCTAAAATAGTTAGATCAAAAACTTTATCGCCTATTTGCCACCCTTTGAACTGGATTTTTTTCTTAAAGTTTAATCCACCCACAACCTTTAAGGGTATGTATTTAGAAGAAACCATTATTTCTTAATCAAACATCTTCATGTTTGCCTAGATTAAACTAACATCATCCCCAAAGTTCGTGTTGTCGTCTACATGCACCAAGGTGCTATGCACGTATCGGGCCTCGGGGTATACCCCATTGCCCGGATATTCATCATGGTCCATGACTATGGGTCAGTCTTTGGAGCCTATTCTAGGCGTAGTTGGTTAATACGGATTAGTCCGTATTCAGATAAGATTTTTCCCGTAGTCGGTTAACTACGGGAAAAAAGGAGGTTATCCAGTAAAAGTCTAAGTTGGCCTTTCAGCGGCATTAAGGGTTGTTACTCGACTCTCTAATCGCTATAGAGAGGAGTTCTCTTGGAAAAGGTCGCCCGTCCGGGGGCCGGGTATGCAATGGCGCGAAGCCGTTGAGGCGTTCGTGTGGCCCGTTGTCGGCGCGGTCAAACATGTCGCGCGCCAGGCGGGCCACGAAGTCGGTGATGGTCTCGACTTTCAGATCTGCCGCTATTACGTCATTCCGGACGTAGCGACCTGCTCCGACGATCGTCCTTAATGTCAGATTCTGCTGGGCCTGCAGTCGCCGCCTCAGAGGGTCGCTCAGAAGCGCGTACCAGGCCGGAGCAGCGTAGGTGATGATGGTCCGGATATACATCTTGTATATCCGGAGCTTGGTTTTAATCGGCAGCTTGGATGCTAGGACCGGCAAGAGCGTCGCCCGCGCACATCGAGCTCTGCGGACGACGAAGTCGACGTGCGCGGTCATGCGCAGCGTCCTGTCGATCCTGCACCTAAGGTAGGTTACGGCCTTCTGGTACGCAATCTTCTGGCCATTGATTGTCAGCGGAGGTGGAAATTTTCTGAGACGGCGAGTGAGCAAAGCGGTCGTCTTATCAACGTTGACGACCATCCTCCACTCGTCCAGCCATGGTGGCAGCAGGTCCAGCAGACGCTGCATCCTGGCAGTGGCTATGTGGGCTCTTCTGGACGAGGTGAAATAGGCGCTATCGTCCGCATATAGCGCCAGCTCAACGTCGTCCTCCCACTTTTGGAGCCTGCCTGCCAGTGTTGGGATGTCGTTAGTATAAGCCACGTACAGGACTGGAGACAAACAGCTGCCCTGTGAAACGCCGGCTCTGACAGATCTGGTTGCAGACTCGGCGTCCTCTACGCAGACGTAGAACTTCCTATCTTCCAGGAAAGACGGCACTATCTGCAACATTGCAAGAGGTACACTGGTCTGTTCGTACAGCTTATAAAGCCATCCTGAGTGCCACACCCTGTCGAACGCCTTCTCTATGTCGAGAAAGACGCCCAACGATATGCAGCCACGATTGTACTCTGCCGCAAGCAGGTGCAGCACTCTAGTCAACTGTGTGACTGTAGAGACTGACCCCTTCTGAATCCGTGCTGCTCCGCCCGAATCCAACATGCACGGACGGAGACGTCTTAGCAGTAGAGTCGATCAAGCTCTACTAGGACTCTATTGGGCAGCTGTCGGAGTGCAGCGTTGGTAATCCCATCATGCACCGGCACCTTCCTCGGTTGCAGGCGGGTTACTGTCCTCCACAATTCAGCGGGGGAGATGAACCACTCTCCTGCAAGAGGTGGCGCGAGCGACGACAGGAACTCCCGTACGCGACTTTCCTTCCTGGCATGAAGCTCCATGAACTCCGCACTTGCTGGGTTCGGCATAAATTGCTCCTCGAAGTGCTCGACTAGGATATCCGCTCTGCCCTTGGCATCGTAGCAGCGTTCACCCACGTATGTTGGTCAGCGGGCAAACGAGAGGTCTGGTTTTGGTCAACTGTCGGTTCAGTTTATAGAGCGACGCATCATGATCATCCGCCTTCCAGATGCGCCGATCCCAGGCCTCTCTTCTGAAGGCCTGGACTGCAACCGACAGTTCCTTCGATAAGGTGTTGAGTTGCTTTTTTATCGTGGGGCAACGAGTACGCGCCCAGAGCTTTCTCAATGCTCTCTTGCGCCTGATCTGCACGCATATCTCTCGCGGCAGATCGTCTCACCTTGCAGTAATCGGGACGATCGTAGAGGGCGCGTGGAGGGCCTCCTGGATGTGTTTGGTAATTCTAGTAGCAGCGGCTTCTACGTCGTCCGCTGTGCTTATGGGATGGTGGACTGGTGTCTCTCCTGCAGATGTTGGCAATAGAGCCTCCAGTCGACACTTGTCTTGAATGCTCTGGGAGGCGTTGTCACCGCCTTTAGACCAAGGGTTATCAGAATCGGGAGATGCTGTGAGGAGAGGTCGTACAGCACTTCTACCACTATCGGGTAGCTGACGTTCCTAGTGAGCACGATATCCAATACATCCGGACGTCTCCGTGTGTCAGATGGAACGTTCTTCGCGACCTAATACGTCATAGCTATTGTTCTCTGCATCTTCGTAAAGTTCAAGACCCGGCGGGGTGTTCACTCTGGACCCCACGCCGGGTGTTTGGCGTTTAGGTCCCCGGCGATAATGGTGGGTGTTTCGCCTTCCATCACCGTCCGGATGTCTCAGGAGTAGAATGGAGTCCCTGGCGGGCGGTATGCTGCGTAGATCCTTAGTTCCTCGCCCGCCGCCTCCATTCTTATGCCGATAGAGCGCATAGTCTGGTAGGTGGTAATTCCAGCTCCGACGATGTCCCTCCTCACCAGAACCGCCGTCCCTCTGTAGGCGACCCCTTGAGAAGTGACCTCGTCCCTTCTGTACAGGTGGTAATTCGGCAGCTTAATATGCGTCTTTGGATTTAACTTCGTCTCTCCCAGCAATAGGATGTGCAAGTCCTGTTGTTGGGCGACTGTGCGGAGTTCATGCAGCTTCTGCTGTATTCCGTCCGGGTTCCAATAGAGGAGGCGTAGATTACTCTCCTCCGTAATGCCGGGCCAGTAAGTTTGCCAGCGCCTTCATTATCGCCGTCACTGGATCTCTCCCGGCTCTGATGTCGGCCAGGACTTGTGTGCCGACCTCGATGGCAATACTAACCAAACGTTGGATTGCATCTGCTGTTTCGAGGCCGGCAGTAGGTGGTCTCCTGTATGAAGGCGTTGGTACTGGTCTCGGGTGTTGATGATCCTGCACTCTTGGCTTATGGGTAGAGCTCGTTCTACCTGTAGAGCGGGCTCTATGTTCAGGTAGAGCCCTATCTGGCACTCTACCCACGCTCTTTTTGGTTGTCTCCAGAGTAATCTACGCCTGTGAGGCTACTGGTCCAGTTGGTGTCGGGGTAGAGGTAACAGCCTGAGGAGGCTGCGACTTCTTCCTGCTCCTTTCTCGCCTCCTCTTTTTGGAGGGTTGCCGTTCTGTGGAGGGTTGGCGGGGGGGCTGTAGAGTCGCCCCGGTGGTTGCCCTTGTCTCTACGGGTTCCACCGTTTCCATAGGTGTGGGGGGGGCTGGTTGCCTACCCTTCCCTGTGATGGTAGCCCACCCGTCTTTTTGGATGGTTACAGCTTTTCGGCGACTCTGGGGGATCTTTTTCGAGTCCTCCGGGAGTAGCCCCGGCAACGTTATCCAGCATCCAACGAGACAGCTCCTAGCAGTCCTCCTCAGGACTGGGCAGCGGCGGTCATTTGCCGTGTGGTTTTTGCCACAGTTGTCGCATTTCGGTTCCTCCTCACTACCCCGAGGGCAAAGGCTCGCTATATGCTCCCCGGCGCAGCGCACGCACCTCACTGGCCTGAAGCAGTTAGCGGAGGCGTGCCCGAAGGCCTGGCATCGGTGGCATTGAGCCGGTCCTGCTTTTCTCGCCAGGCCTCGATGACGACCCCTCTCATATAGAGGAGTTCGTCGACTTTGTAAAGGCTGCTGAGCTGCTCCAGGCTCAGGTGGTCGAATTGGGCGAAGTAGATGCAGCCAGGTCTGCGTCTACGCGGTGGGATTGCCTTCACATATTTAACGGGGAAGCCCTTTGCCCTTATAGCCTCCTCTATGGTTTTGGTGTCCGCGCCCCTTGGTAGACCCTGGATGCCCACTTTAGTGGGCTTGTCCTCCTCCGGGGTGTAACAATACCACGACAGTGTTGGTGTTTCCTTTGATAGTTCAACCATATACCGCTGAACGGTTTTGAACTCATTAGCACTTTGCGGTGTAAACCGTACGCCTTTCCCGAACGGACGGGCATTTAATGGGTGGCCCAACATTCTGAGTCCAAAACCTCCCCCGGGACATTCAGCAAGCGGAATTTTCTGTCGCAGGCTTACACATCCGTTGAGGTCGTGGTACTGCTGGTGCAGCTACCATATGGGCATGGCTGGTAGATGGTCGTTGGCCATCATCCTGCGGGAGCCCGGACGGGTTGGTTGTTACCACCGGCGATGATCGGCCGGCGGATGCTGCGAGGGTCGCGTAGGTGGTTGACCCCCAGCTATAGGATTCCTCACTCCCCTGCTCGTACTGGGCCGAATCATGGCTTCGCCGATCCGGAGATATGGAGCGGGGGGGGCTGGGGTGGTGAAGGTGACTTTGGTGGTAATCTGTGCACCTTCTTCGTCGTCTCTTGGTGGTATTCTAGGTCTCTCTAACGCTCCTTTCTTATCCGATGGTACTTTTGACTTTGAGGGAGGCTCCCCCTTGTCCCTACCTGACATGATGTTACCTAACCTAACACCGTCAGTTGTATTCGAAAGGCCCTATCTATGATATGATGGTGAAAAAATAGTAAGTGGCTTTCCAAACTTGGGGCACTGCCTACCCCTTTTGCAACAAAAGGGTTGGGGGAAGTGCTATGGTGGCACTTTAATACGCGACTGGGCATAAAATGCACGGAACGCATAAAGTGCCAAGAATCTGCCTAGGGGCCGGTGAACCCGACGCCTCACGGAATCACGGGACTCAACGATCGGCGGAGTATGTCGTACCGGCGGTTGTATGTGTTCACTGCTAAACAACAAACAACGCACACCTAGGAGATCCTTCCCCCAAAGTTTGGATACGAAGTACTTCTACCAATCATCAGCTTTACCATCCAGTGAGCCGCATACTAGTTGACAGTTTATTTTTTATATAGAAGAAAGGACATCTTCTATATAAAAAAGAAACTAACTAACTAACTAACTTAGACATAGAAGTTTCTTCAAAATATTTTCTTTAACCGCCGAGCATGTGGTAAATCAGCACTACACTTAGGGTATTACGAGATCGATGGTAAAATGGATTAGTCGACTTCGATCGACTAATCCATTTCACAATGTGTTCGAAAACAGAAAATGTAAAAAATAAAAAATAAAATGTTTGTACAGATTAGTCATGTCACATAATATGACAGATGTTGAAAGTCATGTTATTATAAGTGTACAAATTCGTAAATTGAAATCAAAGTCGGCAATATTACAAGATGATATGTATTTTTTTTTACATTTAGAATTTTAATTTCAATTCAAATTTGGAAACACAACAGCTGTTTCTAATAGCAGAAGAGTGAATTACTGTATGTGTTCACACTGTTCTACATAATAACATATTCAATATTAATTAATAATAATATAAGGTTAAACATTGCTGAAAAATAAATTAATATTCCAAATTATGCCAAAGCTTTTTAATAACCATCTACAATACACTACAAAACCACATACTTATTGAATATTAAATTAATAACAAAACGTGTTCAATTACACTAAATTCTGCAATGAACAAATAAATTTATTTTCTGCATTCTAAATGAAGGTATCCAATTTACAAAACTATAATGTTGCCTTTTAAAGCTATCTAGTTACTGTACTATTTAAAGTAAATGAGTTTATAATGAAGGGTTAATGGATTTAGTTAAATATTATAAAAACTGTGAACAGAAACAAAAATGGAAAAATGTATGAAAATAATAAAGGGTACTGTAATGAAATGAGTTGCATTATATATTCTGTGAAACCGTTACAGTGTATTATAGTTCACTGCTGAACGTAGGCCCTTCATAGATTGCCTAATTGCCTCGATTTGCCATAGTTGCCACGCTTGGTATGCGAGCTGGTAACCGCAGTTTTTTTTATTATTAGTCGTTATTAGGAAGACGTTGCTGCTCATCTCCTGATTTGTTTCCCTCTGTCGATACCCACGGGATGATATAGAGTAGTGGATATTCTTACATCGCCACTACACGATTTTTTTTATATAGGAGAAGGGTGACAAACAAGCACACAGTCCACCTGATGGTAAGTGGTTGCTGTGGCCCATAGACACCTACATCTATCCTCGATTACGAATCAAAATGTAGATGCGTTGTCACCCCTGAGGACTAAGATGGAATGCCTCCTTTCCAGTAAAAAGCGTCTCCGGTTCTCTACACTCGCCATACGAACCACCGCAGCGTTAAGCTGCTATTTTACGTTGGTATTCTGTGAGAGTGTGGTCCTTCCCCGGTCGAGCCGACCGATTCGTGTTACAACTATACTTCTAATATAGCTACAGTATAGCTCTACCACGATAAAATTCCGTGAAAATTCTAATGAAAGATATTATAAATAAAAATAAATATTATTAATGTTTATTTTCTTGGTATGATAAAGTCATATGTAATATATAAGTTTCGTGGCTGGGCACGGACGCTCTCTCATTTCTGAGAAGGTTTTTTGGAGCTGAATAGAGTCTGCGCACTACCCTAGTGAGTTTTGGCTTACGATATTTCCTTCACAAGCGAATATATGGTAGATTAGCTCCTAATATTTCATTTGACATTACCATTGGTGTTGGCCGGACAAATAAATAATTCACAATCTACTTAATATCGATATTCGGTGTCGACAAGTGTTGACAAAGACGTGCGGTTATTTTCAAGTACATTAAGGTAGACTAATCGCATCATAAACTTTGTCGTATTATAATTCTAATAGTTTAAATGAAAAATATAAAACAGTGAAATGTAAACACATGAAGAAATTTTGAATGTATTTCATTGAAAAAGATAATTTTTTCATCAAGAAATAGTGAGGTATGCCACCAAAAACAAAGGTGAAAAGGAGGCCAAGTCAAAAAAAGCTTGTGGTTGTCGGTTTGCCGATAAAAGAGTTGAGGTCCGAACGGGAGCAAAGCCCCATGGCAGTTGCTTAAATCATAAGACCTAAAGGAATATAAAACTCTACTGCATAGGATAAATTAAATACACGTAAGCTTAAGTATCTGCTATGTCTAGTTGTATCGGGTTAAATCTAGATTACTGAATTATTTGTCATTTTGTTAGAAAGTTGTGGCTTGTTTGTTATGGGTAATGAAACACTGCTATGAACGGTTGTTTACTAGTACTGAAGTTTTTGATAAAACCAAAATCCGGCGAATTGACTCGTATGAAATCAACATGATATATTGTACATAATTTTGTTTTTACCATTTTCCTATCAAAGTATGTGTGTACATAAACTGTTAAATAAATAAATAAATGATTGTACAAAAACGCAAGCCACATTTGCTATTTCTGTCACACGTTGTTGTGAATGTATGTTACGATTTGACGTGCGACACAATTATAAATGTACTAAACGACGAAATGTTTGTAATGTTTCATGAGGCCTTTAAATGGATTACTGGGTGACATTATGACGTGTTTTTCACCGTGTGACAATAAGCGTGCTCATTCCCGACTCTGTTAAGCGAATTTAATAATTCAATAATAAACATATAAAATAAAAACATAAGAAGTTGATATTTCATTTCAATCACTGGTGAATAACAAGGTGATGTTTCCCCATAAAAAGAGTTTCGAAGATGAAAGATTCACGACACTTCTTGGTAGTGGATTTAAAATATTGCTTTTATGCATTCAGTCAAAAAAGTATCGGGAATGGATGATTTCTTTATGGTTCCAAATTATTTTTTTTTATTGCTGTTTGATTGGCACACCTGTGTTGAGTTACATATATTATTTATATTAAATACAGTGCTGTTTTTAGTTATATCATATCTAATGTGTCTTTTATTAAAAATTCTAAAACCTTAATCCGGGCTTTTGATCGTAAATTCGCTTCAGAAGCCCTAGGATTAAGTAAAAATAAATTGCGCATTCTGGCAAGAGCCCTAACTGGACACTGTTGTCTTATAAAGCACATGTCCATCCTGGGACTAAGCAACTCAAGGATGTGTCGGTTCTGTTCCATAACGGAAGAAACGCCTCTTCACATCCTAACTGATTGCAGACCCTTAATGCGCAAACGTAACCCTCATCTAGGAAACTATGTACTCCGCCCAAAAGAAGTGAAATTGCTCACGGCTAAGCAACTCCTTCTATTCATTGAAGACATAGGGCTTAGCCGTGAACTATAGCCATAGCAGCGATCACAATAGATCTTCTAGGTCGCAGTGATACTGGTCTCTTTCCCTAGACCTGCATAGCTGCTCGCACTTAATTAAAAAAAAAGTGTGTATTGCGAATTTCACAATGGACAACAAAATCGAACAAAGAGTTTGTATTAAATTTTTGTGAGTGATGGAAGATTTGCCTCGTTCTGATACAAACGTTTTATGTTTCACGAGTCGATCCGTGTTATTTTAAATAATCACTTAGGTATAAAACATGTTACCGCTCGGCTAGTCCCATAAGGCTTGAATTTTCTCCAAAAACTCAATCGCTATACAATTTTTTTAAATATATAACAAATTAAACATAAACATATTGATTTCTACAAATGTATTCAGCTGACTAGGTAATAAGCAGGTTTATGTAGAGGTACGTGAATATTCAATGCACTTTGTGCAGTTAGTTGGCTTGAATTCAGATTATATGCGGGTCGCATCGATTCTTTTGATATAAAATGTGTCAGGGGCCTAACAACTTGATCGTGAGCTTTTAAAAATACTCTTTTGAAACATATCTACTACAGACATAGGTTTTCCATTATCCAAATACATACATACATATACATAAACACTCACGCCTGTCACCCAGAGGGGTAGGCAGAGACTACAGACTTCCATTTGCCACGATCCTGACACACCTCTCTCGCCTCCTTCACATCCATACACCTACGCATACACGCTCGTTGGTTAAGGGTACTCCTAATTTGGCCCGTTTTCAATAAATCGCCAATTTGGTCGATAAATTTTCGCCTAGGACGTCCCTTTCCGACTCTGCCATTCACTTCTGCAACATAAATTTTCTTTGTCACTCTTTCCTCATTCATTCTTTCCACATGACCAAAACACCAAAGCATTCCTTTCTTAATCCTGGTCACAATATAATGCTGCAAACCACACTCTTCTCTTATTACACAATTTCTTACCCTGTCATTCAGATTCAGCTCTAACATACTCCTTAACGACCGCATTTCTACTGCGTTCATTCTACTCTCGTGCTTCTTCTGCCACAACTTTCACTACCATACGGACCAACACAGCATTGTGAATTGCCATACGTGCCTTTTTCGACACATTTTTACTCTTCACAATAGAGTGCAGGGCACCATTTACTCTATTTCCCTCATTCACTCGTCGTTCTATATCCTTATCATATCTCCCATCCCTGCTAAATACGGAGCCTAAATATACAAACTCATCTACTTGCTCGATCAACTCGCCTTCTATTCTTATTTCACAAATCGTTTTACTTTCTTCTCTTTCAAAAACCATAACCTTCATCTTACTTGCGTTTACTTTCATATCCAAATATTAGGTGGTTTTTAATTATTTATAAATTAACAAACGAGCTGCCAGTCAATCAAATGGCATGTTGCGTCATCCAATGGACATCAACTTCAATTTCTGAGAACTATTAGGAAATTCATCGCAGCCTGTAATTACATTGGCTCTTTGTGTCCTTCAAACTGGGAGAGAACATTAGTTTTAGTGTTGCTTGGCAACAGAAATAGATCAGAGACGACACCTTGACAAATAGACTTCAACCAGAAAGGGAGGCCAGGAGGTATTGAATCCTGGATCTGATGTCCGGATCCAGGATTTTATGTTATCAGTACGTCGTTGTCAATATCTGCTAAAAATAATATCTTTACCGAAAAAAATCACTACCAAGAAAAGAATTAACAAGAAAACGATGAGAAAAAGATTTATAGTTACCTTAATATTTTATTAATTTAAACAAATAGCTTTCAAGCTTATTGAAACTATCTATTTTCGTTACTTGCAAACGTTAAAATGTATTTCTCCATTATTATATTGTTAATTACACACAACTATTATTTAATTAAAGCAGGCAGTTAAAAGGACAAACAAAACAAAATAAACAACTCCTTCCATAACTCCTCCATACTCCTCCATCCTCCCTCCATATATCCTCCATACTCCATAATCCTTCCATACTGCAACGTATTATTTTGACAATTGTCCTGTTATTCTAATTCTGGATCAATCAGAACGTTCGAGTAAATGCCCAAACATTTATTACCGACTTGTATCCTCGTTTTAAAATGCGATCTAATTTGTTACAAACTCTTATGTATTTCTTTCTCCAAGCAGCTGTGCAGCCAAGGTTATTGTTTTATTAATCAAAATATAATATATTGATATTATATAAAAATATTTTAGCCCTCCAGTAAAAACACCCATGGTTTGATTGCTTGTGGTCTATGAATTATAAAGTACTTATTGTGAACTTATAGATTATTAATAACTTTATTAATGAATTAATAAATTTATGATATAGTAGAAAGTGTGAACACATCAAATCATGCGATGTAAAACAAATAATCTTACTCGTATCATCTAATCATATATACAACATGTAACAAAAACACTGTGGTTTGCGTTAACTGCGTTATCAGAATCAGTATCCAAGCGTATAGAATGATTTTTTTATCAAAAAAAACACAATTAAAAAAATAATTTTGATGAAAAAAAAAAATTTGCAAATTTTATGTGGTTTTATTTCCCCTAACTCACGCGAGTATCGGTAATGCGGGGGTCTTTGACAATCCTCTTACTCCTCGGCCAATGCAGAGACATTAAAACCATATACAATTGGCAACTAATTTTTTTTTCATTAAAATTATTTTTTTAAATGTGTTTTTTGAAAAAAAAATATTTCTATACGCTTGGATACTGATTCTGATAACGCAGTTAACGCGAACCATAGTGTTTTTGTTACATGTTGTATGTTCCGGTTTAATAACACGAGTATGGATGTGTTCCGATATAAACTATGCCCACTGTAAGGTGAGTGATGTCAATTCAGTATACTGTGAAGCTGTTCCTTTTTAATTTGCCATTTTTCGATACTGTTTTAAAATGAAAATATTTATCACGTACGTTTTTTGTTCGTTTTTTGTTCGTGTTTTGTTCGACAAGAAAAATTATTATTTGAATATTACTGATTTTAAACCTTAATGTCCGAGTTTATTTGAACAATCAAATATCATCACTGGACCCAGTATAATAACTTTCTAATAAGGATTCGATATGTGTAAAGAAAAAAATAACTGAATCAAACACTTATTTTTACTTAAAACAAGAGCTATTAAAAATATACTCAATTTCTCCGTAGTTTTGTTACATACTTTAGGCTAATAATATCCCATTTTAAAAATAAAATTTCTATATTTTCTAATACAATAATATACTTCATTGCACGAAATTAAGAGGAATCATTCGTCATAGAAATTAAAAAAAAAACATAATATCTTCTTTGAATTAAAATCATTTTCCAACATTATATTGACACTTTTTAAAGTAACTGATTACCAACATCGTTATTTACTGTGCTACACTATCGTTGAAAGGCACTAAGAACGGCAATGTTGCAAACGTCGAATTTTAATAGTTATCAAGCAAAATATTAAGGACTGGGTCCATTGCAACCATTAGCGACTCCTTGAGTATTAATAATAGTAACAAACATTCGCGGAAGCTGTTAAATCTTTAGGCGCTGTTATGTTTTTGATCGCGTGATCAAAGTACAGAGAGCACTTTACCTCGAATGCGCCAGTGCTCACAGTACAAAAATGGCGGTGATTTATGACGTCATATATTTCCCTAGGGTACTGCGGCAGTATACTGGCAGTCCACAACGTAACGAAATTTTCACCATTGAGAGCACTGAACACTGCTCACAGTGAATATCGGAATACACTATATACTTACAGGCTGTCTGTGTGGCAATTCATCTTTGTCCTCGGGATTGACAACACATCCATTGCCTTCTCTATTTAAGGTTGGTATCACGTGCCTAAAGATTGCAGTATTCTCTTAAGTTATTTTCAATGAGGAAGAAGTTCTCATTTCGACTGTATTTATGTTTTTGGATTTTTGTTACGCTATATTTTGTCGACCTCGACTTTACCCGGTTAGGATCTATTTATGTGGTGTTATTTAGATTGAGCACAACCAGAGACCATATATTTTAACAATTATTCGTCTTTTTTTTTTCAAAAAAATTTCTAGTCTTCTAATATATAAAAATAATGTTTTTGTTCGTATTTTATGCGCTGCCATACTGTTCATGAGGTTGCGACAAAACTTTGTCAACTTAAGGGGAAATATATCCTCAAATGGCTTAGCAAGATCTTCCGTTATGCCGAAAATATCGCAGCATTCATTTTGAAATAAATATATGGTAAAGTTGAGGATTAATGTTAAGAACTATGTTAGACGAAAACATGATTCCGTAAAATTTTTTTGATAGAAAAAAAATCCAAAGTTACCTCCAAACTGAACAAACAATAATCCGCTGTTATTCATAAAATACTTTAAATAAGATCATGAAACAGCACTTAAAATTGCATTTGACAAGTAACCCGTTGATGCCGGATAGGATCGAATGCGCTTCGCTCCCGTACTGTAAAATTTGAATGTAAGCCCTTGAACCCGAAACCTAAACAACCTATACTATACTACCTAAAGCTATAAATATCTATATCTATATTAATACATAAATAGAAAAGTTTGCACCCCTTTTTAAGCGTATTGAGCGCACGGAGGATTGTAAGATTTGGCATAGTTAAAGCTTATACGGTTAATCAGTGCAGAAAGGTTAAGCCTTATGTTTAATATATATCAGTGTTTGTAAATAATATATTACGTTTATACTTCCAATGTCAATTGTCAAACACATCATAGTCTATGGTCAAACAGTTGTAGAAATAAGATATTGTTAACAAAATAATTACTAGCATAATGACTGAATGAGTTGTGATTTTTGTGTGTTCCTGGCATTGAGCTATTATGTGTACATATTTCTTCAGTGGTTTCTTGTCTCTTTTTCAAAGATCTGTGCAGTGTATATGCAGGCAGAAACGTTCATTTTATATTTGTATATTGTATATAAACATATCTGTGTTTTATAAAGTGTGCAGTTTAAAGCACAGATAATAAATATATTTAAATATTGAAAATGAAAAATACAGCTGGCTTAATGTACAAAATTGAAAATTTTATGAGTCACTGTTCAATTTTGATCACTGAACGACTACTAGTAATTATAAAGACATTACTGTAACATACTGCCTTTGTGTTGTGTACCCACAAGAATCTTTGAAGCTTCCGAAGAGAAATGAAAAGGGAATTGATTAATTATCTAGACTGTTGGAAATTCTCACGCATAGCGGCCACATTTGGCAACAAACTTACATCCGGATAAGCCAGGAAAACAGCAGTATTAAATTTACAAAATTTTTAGACTTTTCATATAAGTAATTTAATCTTAGTATATTCAGCATATTAATATAAAAGACCATAGACCACGATCTCACAAAATACCAGCGTTAAATAACAGCGTAATGCTGCTATAAATCGTATAAGGAGTGGTAAACGTCTTTACAGGTAATGTGGTAAAGAACTTAGTCTCAAGAATAGGGAGACAACGCGTCTGTATTATTTTAGCAAAAGGCGTTGCCTTAAGAATGCAAGGCGTTACAATAATTTTTAACTGTTTTTAACCTCCATAAATAAATAATATACTGAAATGTAATTATTGCGCAATAACGATAGGAAAATATCATAAACATTACACTAAATCGCTATTTTAACGTATAGCGCAGAGATTCCATAATGAACCCGTGTAAAATTTATAACAAATTAAAAGGCTTATTATTGAAATTCATGATAAGAACACATTTTGAAAATTAATTTTATTTTTATCTTGTGAACATAAATAAACAAAATCGAACAGTAAAAGCTTTCGCGTAGCTCACGTCGCGCCGCCCGCCCCGGCCAGCCAGTGACCGCCGAAATATCTTCGGTGTTGGACGTACGTTGTTTTTTCTAAAATCCTTTCCGTTTCATAGTCAACCAAATCTAAGAAATACATTTTGACAGCTGTCAGACTTATTGCACCAAGCATGCCAACTAAAGAATTGGGAACGTACAATATTCGATTCTTCAAAAATCGATATTATCGATTATTTAGAGTTGCTAATCATTTACAGTTTGGTTTGAATAATACCAGAATAAATTAAAAAAAATTTAAAAAATTTATCAATTTCTTCGAATTTGTTGTTACTGCTTATTTCTAGAGGCACATTTATATTTTTTTTAAAATTGAAACTAGATTAAAAATAAATTTATTTAATCACTTTCATTACAACTAGTTGAGCTGTCGTTGTTTAGATTAATAACTATTTGAATTTCAATAATTTAGTCAAAATTAATGTCTCCTTCAAAGTCATCCATAATCAATATTTTTATTTTTTCTACCAATTTCAGGGCATATGCTTCAATGAATATAAAAGAAACAATTCAAAAAGTTTAAGCAGACTCACAAAATAAGAAGACAAACACAAAATCACAAAATTACAATAATCTGCCGAAATGGCGGGAAATTGAAATTACGTAGTGGTTTTTTTCAACGCGGACTTGTACATATATGAGTTTTTTTGCTTACACAAATTTACGTTACCAAAGGTAAAAAATAAACTTTTTTTATTCATGATTCATGTAATTTAAAGAATTTTAAAAATAAAAATTTAACTAAACAAATAATACATTAAAAAAATTAATGATTCGATTATTTGAATATTATTACCGATTATTTGAATATTTTTGTTGATTATTCGCATAACAACGAATTTTAATCATTCAGACACTACGGTAAAGTACAAAGCGACATATCATTGAAACGACGTCAAGAAAAAATAGTTGATACTGGTTATATTTTTAATATTTTGCTTTGTTTGAAAGATTCGAATTTAAATTAGTGATAAAAAACTTTACACGTTGTAATGAAATATACATAACTTCATAATTCTTCGGATTTACGTAAAAGGTTAAATTTTGTGAGTACGTTTGTGCAAAGTTATTGCGAATTGATTAATGTGAAACGTCAAAAGGTATTTCTTAGATTTGGTTGACTATAGTGATTTTCGCTCGATACAATGGCGGGAAATTATGTACCATATTCATATCTACACACAATATGTACAGCACTAATTTATCATTGGGGTACTGCGTACTAATTTGTCAGCCTCATATAAAAAGCTTAGTAAGTTCGTAGAACTTCAAGCATTAGGAAAAAATATTAAATAAATATACACATTACAGAAAATATCGCAACTGTTAGTCACTTATATATACCTAGACGTAAAGCGTATGCAAGTACTTCAGCAACTTAAAAATCTGTATACGACTTTTAACTTAGAAGGTGCCCGGCACTTTTAAATGTCGCGCTGCTATCAATGACTTTTCAAACTTTACATATAGTGCAGGTTTTCTCACGATGTTTTCCTTCGCCATTGAGGCTATGAAATCTGAACACAAAAATGCGATAGTCACAAACACTACAGAAAACATAAATAAATTAATAGTAAAAAACATTTTTAAAAAAACCAAGCTCTTATTGAAATGCTCTAAAAAGAAGAAAATAAACTTTATCATTTAAAGTTTATTTTCTTGCTTTTCGCAAGCTTTTATATACTCGTACTTAATATAAATTGTGTAATGTAATAATTTCACGGGTTTGATTTATTATAAAAATTTTCTTCTTTAGGCACTTTCAATTAGAGCTGGTTTTAAAAAAAATACTATAAATTTATTTTTTTATTTTTTAGTTATGTTGTAGAGCCGTGGTAGCTCAGATGGTTAACGATCGCTCGGCGGTGAAGGAAAACATCGTGAGGAAACCTACATGTCAGAGAAATAAGAAAAAAAATATTTCGAAGACATACGCCAATACGCACTGGAGCAGCGCGGCGGACACTTCCTTGCCCTAAAGCCTTTAAATGAAGGGTGCTTCTAAGTGGGAGGACTAACATTATAATATTTTAAGTTGGTTTTTATTTGTTCGCCCGCCCACCCCAAAACCCAGCAAAACTTGAATGTATTAATATTTTTTATTTTTATTTTTTTCGCCAAAGCTAGAATTTGCCAAGGGTATAGGCCAATATTAGTTAAGACCGTTTACTCGGATAGTACCACCATCTCCTCGAAGAACTGAACGCGGACGTTATTTTATTCAATTCTTCTCGGTAAATCCTTTTATTTGATATCTATATCATAGGGTTTAATAAAACAACATAGTCCGTATCAATGAAGTAATATGTATTTGCGTACTTAAACAGCTATTTCAAACAAAAAATGTGCGCTAATCTGTGTTCGAGCGGTTTTTTATCATAAAATAAACATAGGTAGAATGATCCGTAGGTAATAATAGATTGTATTAGGTAAGCTATACAGAGTACAATTTTTAAAATTTGTCATTTATTTTGTATATTATATTATTTAATATAGTAAGTGCCGTGGTAGCTCAGATGGTTAACGCTCGCTGTAAATATAACAGAACGCGAGTAACCCGGGTTCGAACCCCGCCGGAACCAATGAAATTGTTAATTGCAATTTTAAGTGCTGATTTACCACGTGCTCGGCGGTGAAGGAAAACATCGTGAGGAAACCTGCATGTCTGAGGAATAAGAAAAAAAATATTTCGAAGACATGTGAAGTTCGCCAACACGCATTAGGGCAGCGCGGCGGACACTTCCTTGCCCTAAAACCCCCTCAGAAATGAGGGGAGGCCTGTGCCCAGCAGTGGGACGTATATAGGGTATAACTTTACTTTACTTTAATATAGTATTATAATATTATATCACAATTACATTTTAATGATATTTTTATATCTGAATATTTTAAAAGGTATCAAATATAAAAAAACATACTAAATGTATGTTTAACAAACTTATTAATATACATTTAATTTACAAATATATCTACTTAAAATTAGAATAAGAGTCGTTGATAAATGCTGGGCACGCGAGAGTTAAAAATGGACGAATTTATTCTACTTTGACTTTGATGTGGAAACCTAAAAATAAAACAAAAGAAAAAAATCTATATTCACACTCTACATTCATACATATCTACATTCACACGAGATGGCGTCTAAGGAAAACTTTGTTTTGTTATTAATAAGTTATTCCTTGACATTTGCTAACATTACTTGAATTATTTGTGCAATATCTAAAACCACACCAAGGCATATTTTATCGAGATTTTTTTTTTAATATAATTATTCAACACGTGTCAACTCACTAGCGCCTAACGAGTAACTGACTGAGTAACCAAACTTCAGTAAAGTGCGGCTCTAGCGCCACAATTGAATGGTACAGCGTAACCAGGGAGGGGGGGTACATTTCCATACTTTAGGTTGGGTTCAATAATTTGCATAGACACTAGTGCCATCTTGTATGATATCCGCATAAACTTTCGAACATTATGGTGACTACACCAATTCTGGTTATTCTCTAACTGGCAAGTAGCAACTTTATATGACATAATGGCTACCAGCGTCTGAGCAAGTTGTTATAGTTTATAAGTGATTTTCGGTTGTTGCTACAATAAGTTTGGTTGAGTTGGGATTAGCCCTCTGTTTCTTGTTGTCTGTTTAAATTTTCATGCTGGAACCACATTGTATGTTTGTGTAATGTTGTGCGAAATAGACGCTTTCATTTATCATTCCGGTAACCCAATGGACATATTTAATTTGGTTTGGTGTTGTATTTTGCGGAATAGACGCTTTTACATCGTGTATGTTAAATATATATATAACAAAAATAAATGTTAATATTACTGAAATCTATAATACGTCTTTAATTGAACCCTAATCCCTTAAAATATAAATATAACCGCCTATAGTATAGATAGCTGTATATACGTAACTACATACAGCTATCTATAGTCAACATAATATTGAGATTAGTTCAAGGGATATTATACCAGACGGCGACACTATTCATATTGGGTGACAAAAATCCTAGAAGATGGGTCTCTATTTCTGTATATATTACTCTACTCTATGAACGTAACTAAATGCAGTGTCGCCTCTAGTACGTACTACGTATTACATAATAGCTCAATGTACGCCATCTTTGGGAGTCCACCATATTTGTTCAGAGTGACGTATTTTATTTATTTATTCTCGCAAGCCCTTTTATTTGATATCCATATCATACATAGGGTTGCGTAAAAAAATATAATCCGCTATCTTTGGGTGACGATATTGAATTTAGAGTGACGTCATTTTATTTTCGCATTTTTTTCTGCAAACGCTTTCATTAATTTAACCCATATCATAGGAGTCCATAGAAAATAACTAGACCGCCATCTTGAGATGTCCGCAAATTGGATTTAGTAGGACGTCACTTACCAAACCACGCATTGTCAACCAAACTGAACATGTATGCAAATTTTCAGCTCAATCGGTTGAGTATAACTGCTTTAAAAATCAGTTGCAAGATTTGACCGTAACAAACATAATTTGGAAATTAAATAAAAGCTTTTACAATGATTTATATAGCCTAGCGTCGAATCGAATAGATCGAGTGAAAGCTGTCAGAGCACTAAACAGAGATATAATTTTTAGTAAGCCGATTTCTGTATCGGCGATAATTTATGTGAGAAAAGTGGGAAGAATTGAAGTGAGGCGCAAAATCGCATCAATTCCTTTGTATGGCATCGTACACACGGCGCTCTTCGAAAAAGATTTGCTGACCGAGAAGCAATGACACCATAGATAATATACTATAAAGGACAAACGACACTATCTCCATCGACTGACAGAATAGTCCATACAAAGGATGGAGATACAAAGATTAATCAACCAATTCATGCAAAAGTTTTGTAAGAGACCTTCAATTTAATATTTCCATATAGTATAATATTGTATCGTGTTGTATATTATATAATACATACTATTTATGTGACAGTTTGATAGTTTAATAACTAAGCCGGCAATATGTTACTTTAAGCTTAAAAACACGTACATAATATAAGAACTGAAATGTTTTGTTTTTCTATTCCTTTTAATATTTTTATTAAGTCATTAATCTCAAAAATAAGGATACCTGCGGTATTTCTTCTGCTCTTTCTTTTACGGACAGAGGAACTTCATATTGAAACGATAGTGGATTCAAAAACATGTATCCAAAAAAATTTATATTCTTGCGTTAAAAATTAAAGAATTTCATTTATTTTCATTTAAATTCATTTTTTCGTACTTATAATTATATTTATTTAGTTTTAGTTTAACCTAATAATACTGCTTCTTTCTGCCTGTAAACCTGTCTCAGTACGTTCCTATTACTTTTACAGGAGTGCAACCACTGTCCAGTTTTGAATAGTGTGTGGGTCAGTATATACTACCAAGTTTAAATATTTAATCAAACAAAAACTATAAAATGGGTTATTATAATAAAAATGAATACATGGCTGATAATATGGGCGTTCCCTTTCGTTATCCGCGTTACGCTCGTAAGATTACACCATTGACCATATCGAAGAACAGTGTTTTGGCTCCAATCCTCCAATTGCTAGAATGAGTAAACTTGTTAACAAATTTAGAGATAAAATTGATATATTTTTCGACCCACCTAACAAGCTCCGTCGCACCTTAAGAGACCATCTTTTGTAACATTCTATAAAATATATTCTTTCCTTTTCGTTTCTATATATTTTTAGTACTGTGTTTCGTTATAATTTTTTTTAATCTTTCTTTATCCTAGTAATATAGGTACACAGTGATGAGAAGTTATTTGCTTGTTGTATCCGCCTGTCTTATTTGTACATTTTAGTTCTTATTGCTTCATTGTATTTAATTAGCATGTAAGGAATGATAAAAATGTTGGTGGATGAATCAAAAGATCAAAAAAAAAAATAATAACCCTTGGGATGAAGGTGGTCGCTTCCAACCTGTTTCTAAAATAAATTTTGCAAATATTTTGTAACCAATACTAATTTAAAATGTATTTACAAAAGTCCCGCTGGGTTTCTTGCTGGTTCATTCCAAGACAGTTTTTTTTCGAACCAGTGTTAAAGTAAAAAATTACTTTCAATAAGAATTACATGTAATCTACATTGAATAAGATTTATTCTATTCTATTCTACTTATACTTGGTACCCATGTTGGTATCTATGAGTCATAACATCTAATCACCATCAGGTAGGCTGTGTGCTCTTTCGCCACACTTCCTTAAATACTGGAAGCCCACGCTTATAGTAACATAAATTATTTATAAGTAAGAAAATTCCAAACAAGCGTTTACGTGCAGAACACGTGAGGGTTTAAAAACTTTTCTTTTTTCTTTTGAAGGCTACACCGACAAAAATACAAAACATTCAACATGACATTTATTTTAGTTACATTGACATCAATTCGTAATGGAACAAAACCAGGTCACTATAGACAATAACTATCTGTATTCATCGATAAAAGCTTGAAAAAGCTGTTGCTTGATAATAAATAGGTAAAAGTGTTTTGCTATGGGGTTTTAAATAAATCAAACTACTCTTATTGATCATGTGCTCTGATTATCCTGGTAAACATACTAAGGTCATTGTCAGAAAATGATTTCATTGTCCTTAGTTCTCAATACATTTGCAAAAGATTATGCAGATGTCTAGGAGTATGCGAATATTTAATTATAAAATTCCATTTCTTCATAGATACATTCGCACATACAGGCTAGTCTTTTCGGAAACTGTCCATCTGCATAGGACAGGGTTATAGCGTATGAGTATGAGTGCGTAGCACATTCTCAAGTTCCTTACGCCCATCGTCCGATGAGACAGCAAATCAGTACGAACAGAGTGAGTTCAGGCGCTGGACCAACGGCATCGCCCATTGACTCCCGCGTCACCTCGTCAGTCATACTCTTACGAAATACCTGGCCGGTATTTGATATGGGTATTTAGGTGCGACGCAACCCCGAATCCTCAAACCACAAATGTCACTAACTCTTCTCCATGACCTATCCTGACGAAGATCATCATCATCATCATCATCATTACAGCCCTTTACAAGTCTACTGCTGAACATACGCCTACCCCAAGGTATGCCACAAAGCACGGTCCTGAGCCACCCGCATCCATCGACTTCCTGCATGTTTTACCAGGTCATTACTCCATCTAGGGGGGATTCGCCCTACACTTCCCCTACCGGTACGAGGCTGCCACTTGAGAACCTTGTTTCCCCAACGGTTGTTGGTTCTTCGAGCTATATGGCCGGCCCATTGCCACTTCAGCTTACTAATCCGTTGGGCTATGTCGATCACTCTTGTCGATATGTCGATCTCCGAAACTCTTCACTGCTGCATTGGAAGACGTTTTCAAGCTACTGGACTGGAAAGGATACGGTATTAACATCAATGGCGAGTACATTACTCAACTTCGATTTGCCGACGATATAGTCCTTATGGCAGAATCGCTGGAGGATCTTAGCACTATGCTCAATGACCTCAATGGTGTCTCCCAACGGATAGGTCTTAAGATGAACATGGACAAAACAAAGATCATGTTTAATGTCCATGTCACACCTATGCCGTAGTTGTTGGGAACACTATGCTCGAAGTTGTTGACGAGTACGTTTACCTGGGACAAATAGTCCGACTAGGTAAGTCCAACTTCGACCGAGAGGTCAATCGACGGATTCAACTCGGCTGGGCAGCGTTCGGGAAATTACGACACACCGTCTCGTCAGGTATACCTCAATATCTGAAAACTAAAGTGTACTACCAGTGCGTGTTGCCAGTGATGACTTACGGATCTGGGACGTGGTCCTTCACTGCTGGCCATATGAGGACGCTCAAGGTCGCTCAGCGAGCTATAGAGAGGGCTATGCTCGGTGTTTCTCTGCGTGATAGACTTAGAAATGAGGATATCCGCAGTGGAACCAGAGTGACCTGTGAGTAGCTGAGTTGAATCCGTCGATTGACCTCTCGGTCGAAGTTGGACTTACCTAGTCGGACTACTTGTCCCAAGTAAACGTACTCGTCAAGAACTTCGAGCTTAGTGCTCCCACCAACTGCCGGCATAGGTGTGACATGGACATAACAGCCGATCACGTATTGGGTACGTGATACCCCACTTTCCTCAGGACGACTATGACGTACTAATTACGTGATCAAATTTCATATCGTTTTTTTAAAAATCACTCATTGCTGCTGCTAGCTGAAGGTGTTTCATTAGCTACGCATACATGCATCATTTATCGAAATGCGGTGCGGGTGGTAGTCGTGAGGAAGGGTTATGTCGGCTGCGCTGCGGCACCACTGCTCGCTACGCTGATCATCGAAAAAAGAAAAAGTGGCAAGAGTATGCAAAATTTGTGCTGACATACCAAAGATAGAAACTGGGAAACGTGGGAAAAGAAACTATTTCTTATTAAAAAAATGTCACACAAATACAAATTACGCTGGCTGATATATTATGTAATACATAATGTTACAGTTTATGTTTTTTTTTTTATTTTAGCACCCTATTTAAGATTAATTTTCAAATATAACAATTAATATAGTTAAAACAATACTTTGTAAATTTAAGAAATCATTAATTAATATATGATTAATAATTACATTTTTTAATTTTCAAATATAACAATTAATATATGTATTATTAATAATTATATTTTTAATTATATCTTTTAAATAGATAATACATAAAAGAAATAAAGAAACATTACACCTATAACACTTTTAGTTATTTTTCTAAAAATCTTACAATATATTAAAAAATGGCCGGCGTACCAAAGAATACGCGCTAAAAAAGGTCGGCTTTCAAAGTGTTAAACATGATCTTTATTTTGTTTATGTTCATCGTAAGACCTATTTATTCGTTGGAAGACACTGTTGAGGTTATTGAGTATAATGCTTAGATCCTCCAGTGATTCTGCCGTAAGGACTAAATCGTCGGCAAATCGAGAGTGAATTATGTACTAGCCATTGATGTTAATACCGTATATTTTCCAGTCCAGTAGCTTAAAAAGGTCTTCCAATGCAGCGGTAAAGGATTTCGGAGATATATCGTCACCCTGTCTTACACCTCTGCAGTTGGATAGGTTTCGTACTCTGGTTTTCTACTCGGATAGCCATCTTAGCCCTACTGTACAAACACTTCAGCACTTCGATATACCGACAGTCAAATTGGCACCGCTGAAGAGACTGTAGCACCACCCAAATTTCGACGGAATCAAAGGCTTTCTCATAGTTCACATATGCCAGGCAAAGTGGCAGATTGCACTCTTCGGATTTCTGTACAATTTGCTGAAGGGTATGTATGCGGTCTATGGTACTAAAGCCTTTTCGGAAACCGGCTTGTTCAGGAGGCTGGAAGTCGTCGAGTCTGAGTGCGAGACTCTCGAAAACAGCACGTAGACGCGGCTCAGAAGGGATACCGGTCTTTAGTTCTTCAAGAGGGCGTTGTCACCTTTCTTGAAGAACAAGACCACCGCACTTCTGCTCCACGCCTTAGTAGCCTTAGTAGTGCCTTCATGGAGGACGGAATGAAAGAGCTTCTGAAGGACTTCAAGTACCGGTTTTCCACCCGCTTTCAGAAGCTCCGCTGTAATTCCATCCATTCATCCGATTTGCCGTTTTTAAGGTGCTGGAGAGCCATTCTAATCTCGCTCAGACTGACGTCCGGGATATCATTGGAATAGTGTCGGATAAGACTTGCTCTTGGATCATTACTCACACTTGCGTGTGGCTCCAACGATGATGTGTACAGCTGCCCTTAGAGCCTCTCAATCTCACTCAAAATCTCAGGTGTCCCGGAATAGATGCTGCCACACTCAGTCTTTAGCCTTGACAGTTGGCTCTTTCAAGCAAACAGATCTCTGGCAAACACTTTGGCGCCCTGGTTCCGCTCTATCGCTTCTTCAATACGAGCTGTATTGAAGTTGCGTAAGTCCTACCGCATGCACTTGGATATCTGTCTGTTCAGTTGCCTGTATGCTGTCAAATCTGCTGACGACTGTAGCTTCATCTCCTGTCTAACATCCATGAGATTAAGAGTATGATCGGAGAGTTTTTGTGTTTTTCTGCGGCGGTTCTTGCAGAACTTAGCTCCGACTGCATGGACAGTTTCCACAAGCTTGTCATTCATATCGTCCACTGTATTGCAGTCTTCTAGGCACTGAAAATGGTTTTGTAATTCAAGCTGAAAATTATCGGGACCCTGGATTAGCGTACGAGGGGGACGGAGCGTTGACTTCATTAGATGAGACCTCTCCAGATTCACGTTTAAGTTCAGTGTACCTCTAACCATTCGGTGATCGCTGCCAGTTTTCACCCTCGCGATCACTGAGACATCAATGAACATTTGGCGTCTGGTCGTCATAATGAAGTCAATCTTATTTTTGTCAAACCGTCTCTACCAGAGGGGCTCTACCAGATCCACTTTCTGTGCGCCCTCTTCTGGAAGAAAGAGTTCATCATAAAGAGTCCCTCTTTCTCCATAAAGTCGGCCAGCTTCTGGCCCCTACGGTTCCGTTACCCTATTCTAAATTTCCCTAACTTAAGCCCACCGCTTTCTCTTGTGCCTAGTTTTGCGTTAAAGTCTCCCATAAACACCGTATAGTGGGTTTTGGAGAAATGTATGGCTCTAGAAATATCCTCATACATTTCCTTCACCTCCTCATCGGGATCTGCCAACGTTGGTGCGTAAACCTGCATGACCTTCAGCGAATACCGTTTTGTGATTCTGAGTATCAGGTACGCGACCCTCGCCGATACACCGATGGCCGTACGAGGATGGTTATTGCCCATTGTTACATTGTACCATTTAATTAACTTTAACAATTGGTTGTTTCCCCGGTGTGTCATTTACTTTGAAGAAACTAATGCATACGCAAGAAAATAGAAAATAATTTAATGAAGAGATTTCAGCGAATGTAATTCAAAGCCAAGAAAACCTTGAGATTACCTAAACAAAATCTGTAGGAGACAAAAAAAATTGAGAAACTAACCCCAACACGAACACTTTTAATCAGTATGACGTAATACCAAAAATGTTTCATTTAAACTTTAAAAGTAGACAAATTATATTACACAACATAAATTTAAGAAATAATACGGTAAACAAATGTGCCAAGCATATTTTAAATATCACTATCACGTTTTTACGTGCCTATGTGTACAGACATTATGAAAAATGGACAATTTGCAAATTGGATCATCATTTACAATTTATAAGTGTTTCAAAGGCGTGTTGCTGAATCGGGCGTCTTGCGTAGTTGGACGTTTTGCTGCTAAGACGTGAAATATTTTCACGTTGGAATCTATAAGGCTCGAATAGAATTGAAGCAGATTTGTTTTATGACATTAAAAGCTATGTTATCACATATATTTTATGAAATGATACTCCTCCTATGTTTTAGTTTTATTAACAACTTAATCCTAGTATATACATAATACATTTCATAATATATACATACATAAACACTCACGCCTATCACCCAGAAGGGTAGGCAGAGACTACAGACTTCCATTCAGCACGATCCTGACATACCTCCCTCGCCTCTTCCACATCCATACACCTACGCATACATGCATGTCGGTTAAGGGTACTCTTAATTTGGCCTGTTTTTACTATATCGCCAATTTGATCGACAAACTTTCGCCTAGTATGACCCTTTCCGACTCTTCCATTCACTTCTGCAACATAAATTTGCTTTGTCGGTCTTTCCTCATTCATTCTTTCTACATGACCAAACCACCGAAGCATTCCTTTCTTTATCCTGAGCACCGCATCATCCTATATATATATATATATATATATATATATATATATATATATATATATATATATATATATATATATATATAATCATAAGGAAAGTTCATCATTTAATCATATGGAAAAAATGGTCAGAAAACACATTTAATTGTAAACAGGAAAATATCATCTGCATGGGATGCAATAAATAATGTTCAATATTTAATTAAGTAAATTATATGAAAGCACAGGTGGGGGCTTATATTGTATGCATCCTCAGATTTTCTCCTCCAATATAATGCTTTGCCATCACACAATAAAAGCAATCTCGTGCCAAACATAGGCCTTGCCGCATTCGCTACGCTTGGCAGTGACTTAATATGTACAGAACGAAAACCAAATTACTTCACTGATATATACATACGTATGTATAAATTATAACTCGAACACCTACGACAACATAGATTAACAACCGTATATTTTTACACAACACAACAAAAATATTGTTTTTTTACTTTTGAAAATTTAACTGAGTGTGCTGATACAGATTTTGTTTATTTGTCGTGTAATGCCTTCAGTTGCGGCTAAACAAAGGCGAGGGCAAGGTAAACAACTTTTTTTAATAAAATTACATTAGTCTTGGGTTGATTCTAATCTTTTGTCATTAATGAAAACAAAAGTGTTAATATCGAAGGAAACTCGATAAATGTATAGAATAAAGTGACGACAAAATTTTTAAACACTTCGTTTTGTAAAAAAAAAACGATTTTTGATAATAATATCACGATAAAAGCAAACTTTTAAATTTATTTATTTGCCAATGTCTTTTGTAATTCCTATTTTCAGAAGATCCTTTAAAAACCTTAACAGTAACCCGAAAAAATATTTTCGGATTACTGTTAAGGTTTTTAAAGTTTGTTTTATATTATTTCTCAAAACTTAACTAACGATGACGTCATAGTCTGCTGAATACCTCTCTTTGACATTTGACATGTCAACGTAAGAGTTTAAAAAATACTATTAATAAACTCTTACGTTGACATTTAACATTTTACAAAAATTACTAATTATTTACGACTATATTACAAAAGTTAGTTTAGCATATTTTATTCAGCTTTGGTGATGAATTCGATCACATATTCAGAGGTAAAGAAAATCGTTTGACTTAAAATAATTGTATGAAAACCTCTTTGCTCCGTAGCGTCCTTGCGTACCGTAAATAACTTTGTATTAATTGACAGAATGCTGTACAAACTATTTAATATTTATAATAAATCAAAACTAGGAAGACAGTCGTTCGTAGCATAGCAATGGTCAACGCAAGGGTTATTGTGAATCAATGAAATTAGAAAAAATTAAAAAAAATCGTGATTTATAAATAAAACCGAGACGTTGACTTTTGACAACTTGAGAGAGATTTCAATTATTTCATGCATTCGTGATAAAATAATTGACATCTCTTATTTTTAAGACCCCTAAAATGAAAAATATAGTTTGTAAATGGACGATCTCGTAACGGTTTCGAAATAAGCATCGCTTATAATTTTCATTACTCTATATTTTGTCGAACGCATTAGAACAAAATTAACATATAAAACTCAAAGTTGTCACGGCTGACACTGGTCGTGAGCACTAATCTGTTCGATTTTATTTATTTTTATTAAGATTTTTAAAAAACGAATTTATAAAATGTGTCCTCAACATGGCCTAAAAATAATAAGCCTTTTCATTTTACATGCTTCCAGCATGTAAAAGTTGTATCATATGGAGTCTCTACAAGGTACACGTTTGAATAGCGATTAGTTTATAATTGTTATATATATTTTTATCGAGACAATTATTATGATTCGCGGTTTTGTGTTTACACAATTCTTGTTCATAATATGCCCAATGTTTTCAAAATAATTTTTATTTTTATGTGGATTTACGGAATAAAAACTTCCTTCTTTTCTTTAAACGTCGCCTTAACTACTATGGGATAGTAGTTAAGGCGACGTTACGCTACCTTTTATCGATTAGATTATCGATTATAGTTGCGGTACCTCACCGGAAAGAAAATGCCTCCAAAACAGCACGTAGAAGCGGCTCAAAAAAAATCGGTCTGAAGTTCTTCAAGAGATCGTTGTCGTCTTTCTTGAAGAACGAGATCACCGCACTTCTGCTCAACGCCTCAAAAGTAGTGTCACCATGGAGGACGGAATTAAAGAGCCTCTGAAGGACTTCAAGTACTGATTTTCCCACCTGCTCGCTTTCAGAAGTTCCGCTGTAATTCTATCCTCGTCCTGGGCCTTATCGTTTTTAAGGTGCTGGAGAGCCATTCTGATCTCGTTCAAACTGACGTCCGGGATATCATCGGAATAGTGTCGGATAAGACTTGCGCTTGGATCGTTACTCACACTTGCATGTGGCTTCAACGATGATGTATACAGCTGCCCATAGAGCCTCTCTATCTCACTCAAAATCTCAGGTGTCCCGGAATCGATGCTGCCACACTTAGTCTAGCAAATAGATCTCTGGCAAACACTTTGGAGCCCTGGTTCCGCTCTATCGCTTCTTCAATACGAGCTGTATTGAAGTTACGTAAATCCTGCCGCATGCATTTGGAGATCTGTCTGTTCAGTTGCCTGTATGCTGTCAAATCTGCTGACGACTGTAGCTTCATCTCCCGTCTAACATCTATTAGATTAAGAGTATGATCGTAGAGTTTTTGTGTTTTTCTGCGGCGGTTCTTGCAGAATTTGGCTCCGACTGCATGGACAGTTTTCACGAGCTTGTCATTCATATCGTCCACTGTATTGCAGTCTTCTAGGCACTGAAAACGGTTTTGTAATTCGAGCTGAAAGTTATCGGGACCCTGGATTAGCGCACGAGGGGGACAGAGCGTTGACTTCATTAGACGAGACCTCTCCAGATTCAAGTTTACTGCATAAGTCGTCTGAATGCAATACCTTCCACTAAATTGAAGGTAAGATCTTGCAGAAAAATCATTTCAGAAAAGTATAAACTAGTTTTTACACGTTGATAGCGGTCGCCACCGCCGCTATTCGTCGATCTCCGATATAACTTCCTATTATAATTTATCGGAACCGAAATCGGAATCGAAGGTGCAAAATCAATCGAAAGTTCCGAACTTTCGGAATCGGAATCGAAACTCCGTAACATCTGTAATTATTAGATAATCGTCAAATACCATTTTTTACATACTTTTCGGTTTCTCAAATCTCTAAGATTTTCGGCTAAAATGTAATAACCTAGATTACTTCGTTACAAACGGTTCTGCCAATCCGAAGAGAAGGCCGGACAGACAGACAAAATTTAAAATTGGTTATTCATCTCATAATGGCTTGCAAATAACTCCCTTCTTTCAATAAAAGGCAGTTATTTCGATATAAGTACATGACAAATTAATAACAGACACTTCGATTTTATTTATATTTATACAAATATATGTATAGATTTTGCAAATTAATAATGTTAGTTCTGTTTTTTTTTAATTTAGTTCTCGCTTCTTTTAATTTTAATTAAATTTAAGCTTCCAAAAGACTATAATATTTCAAAAAATATTTGCTTTATTAAAATCTTTTCAATTAGGGGAACAAATAACGGCACGGACTTTCATTCTACAAATTGTGAGCCTGTTTTTATACCTTTATACACATTTTGTGCCTTAATGAGAAATAGTACTTTTAAAAATATAGGCATCTAAATTAAACATTGAAGAAACTAAGACCTTTATAATATTTTGCTTGAATGATGTTAGGAGCACAACTGGAGCTTAATGAACTAAAAATAATACTTATTTGATATTCTATTTTTAAAATCACATTTGGTATTGAATAGTATTTGTCAAGTGCAATAGACAATGTTGTGCTTACGTTACTTTTTACCAGATATCTTGCCAATTTTATAGTATAGTGTAAAGCCGATGATTCTGCGCCTGATCTCTCTCCGGTCGTGTCCGATTATTCGAACCCTGGATCACATGATCAGCAGTCACTCAAGCGGCCACTAAACCAGGACACAGACAAAAAGCAAAACATTATAAAATGTTATTTCTTGTGGGCGTTGTTGGATGAATTTGTTTGCTTATTTAATATCTTCTGTGTACACAACGAACAAGCCGAAGAAGCTTTGGTGTCTAATTTCAAACATGCTGTATCATTTACTTGAGGCTTTATTGAATACGCCCACAAAGTATAGGTTTTACGAGTTATACGTTCACAGTTAATAATGTTAATGTTAATTAAGCCTTTGTAATTCAGTATTCACGCAAACCGCACACAGTCTAACAAACATATTCATACTCTTGATGTACGTGTCTTATATCATACAATGTGCGTTATATATATATATATATATATATATATATATAAAAAAAAATATATATATATATATATATATATATATATATATATATATATATATATATATATATATAGGTATAGTACCTGGATGATTATCCTGGATATTACGATGATGATGGATATTATGATGGACGGTTTTAATTAAAGAAAGTTATACAATTAGCATAATTAAAATTTTCGTATTTTTAAAAAATACTAAAGAAAAGGGCTCGAAATAATAGATTTTCTCACAAAAAAGTCGGTACCGAAGATGGGACGCGAACCAAGGCATTACGATTTCGCGACCGCTCGGTATCCACTTGAGCTTTTACGATCATTAACACAATGTCAAAATTTATATTGTAGCAGTTTTTCATTTCTTGAAAACACGGACAAAAAGACTTTTTCGAAAAATAAATCCTAGCTAGGTCGATTTATTGCCCCCGAAACTCCCTGGACACAAAATTTTATGAAAATCGTTGGAGCCGTTTCCGAGATTCCGTTTATATATATACAAGAATTGCTCGTTTAAAGGTATAGGATATATATTGTAATGTTATGCTACTTACATATCATTTTACACTATTTTAAATTTATTTTCCATTTTGTTTTTGATTTTCTGTATTCACCTCAAAACTGGATATTTTGCATAACCTTTATTTCCATAGGATCCTGTAACGTTTTTAAACAATAAGAACACAATAACAAATCATTTTCACTTCGTATTTTCACGCTATCAGCACATTTTAAATCGGTGTCGATGGAGCCTACCTTTTTCGATCTTTTATTTAGTTCTCCGTAACTCTGCAATTTCGGGCTTCGTGCGCGCTGTTGCGCTACCTTTTTTCCTATATCAATAATATCTCATTTTTCACTTAAATCTTGCCGTTTCTCTATTACGAGCCTAAAACCAAAATTTGACATGTTTTGACATCGTTGTTTATCTGGTTTTCATGGCAATTTTTATTCAAATTCGTTACCGGTCTGATGTTTTTACTTCAAAACTTCCACAAAAATACTCTTTTCTTCTTGGCCATTTATAAAAATTTGCTTTTAATTTAAATAATTTCCCGTTCTAATCTCAGATCCGTCGTCGAGCGTGGAGCTCTCTAAAAAAAGTATAAAAGCCGAACAATCGGCCAATAAAGTCAGTCTCGCTTCAGCTTTCAAACGGGAAGCATCTCCTAAAGGCCTTATCCCGGGGCCGCACTGCCCCGGAATCCTGCAAGACTCTGCCTTCATCTGAAGTCGTCTAGCCACGCCTACGCCTCCACCTACTAGTGCCCGCGCTATCTTTAGCCGCTGTGCGTGCTTGCTTCCGGCACTGCGTGTGCCTACTCCGGGCGCTGCGTGTGCCTACTCAAGGTGCTGTGTGTGCCTACTCTAGGCGCTGTGTTTGCCTACTTCAAGCGCTGCGTGTACCTGCTCCAGACGCTGCGTGTGCCTACTCCGGGCGCTGTGTGTGCCTGGTCCGGGCGCTGTGTGTGCCTACTTCAAGCGCTGCGTGTGCCTACTCCAGACGCTGCGTTTGCCTAGATCAGGCGCTGCGCACCTACCACAGGCATAGCCTGTGCATACTCCGTGAGCGGTGAGCACCACTGCCAAGCACGGTGTGCCACCTTGGTCTTCGGGCTCCGTTTCAGTACTCATTTATCTTTGTATTTAAAAAAAAAAATTGTAATTCACATCACCCATCATCATCTTCATTTTTTTTATATATAAAAAAACTGTAAATATCTTTTAAAATTTTAAATAAATTATTCGTTTTTTTGTTGTTTCGTTGTTGTTAGGTTAGGTTCTTTTGTTTTTAATTGTCGCTTCACGACAATATATATATATATATATATATATATATATATATATATATATATATATATATATATATATATATATATATATATATTGGCCATTAATCATAATGCCCGGGAAATATGAATAATGCTCAATAAAAACTATTGAAATAATTTAATTGCCCGGGCTTTATTAATAAAGTCCACTAATTATTGGGCAGAGAAATAAAAAGATAAGAGTATCCATTCATACGATAATCGAATGATACATTTTTTATTTATACGATTACATATCATATGATTTATTTTTGTTTGTATTCGTCGTATACTTAGTAATGAATTAGGCTATTTGCGCTATTACACTGCGACTGGGGTGGCTCCTAGGCCACCCTAAAGCCGATAAAATCGTTAACCATAAATAAACTTTAATTTAATATTAAAAGAACCTAATTTTTCAAATCTAAAATTATCCAACGAATAAGTAATTTTTTATTCATACAATTATTTATCATATAAATAATTACGTTTTAATCACACGATTATCGTATGATAAGCAAATTAATTTTATCAACTTAACCATTATTAACCTATTGACTGCAGCTATTATGGTTGTATCATGACCGGGAAGGATCACGCTCTCACAGAATACCAGCGTAAAACAGCAATTCAATGCTGCTGTGTTTCGTATGGTGAGTGTAGAGAACCAGAGACCCTTTTTACTGGAAACGAGGCATTCCATAAGTGTCCTCACGGGTGACAACGCAACTGCATTTTGTTTTGTAATCGCGGATAGATGTCTATGGGCCACAGCAAACACTTACCATCAGGTGAACTGTGTGCTTATTTGTCACCCTATCCTATAAAAAAAAATGCGGCAAGATCGGATAAAATCTTACATAAATTTTATTATGAGGAATAGCTGCAGTTGCACTCGTATAATAAATGGCTTATGTATGCTTATGTAACCATGCTCTAGGAGAATACCACCATAAAGTAGCAGCTAATGCTGCTATGCTTCTTATTGTGAGTACAGAGAACTAGAAAACTCGATTACTGTTAACGTGGCACTCCATTTTAGTCCTTAGAAGTGATAACACTTCTGTATTGCTCAAGTGAATGTCGAGCGGTCGCGGTCTTCGGTCCGATTTTTCCTTTTTTTTTTCAAGTTCCCTTTTTTTGTGAGAAAATCTATTATTTCGAGTCCCTTTTTTAGTATTTTTTAAAAATACAAAAATTTTAATTAAAGTAATTGAACTCATAATTTTCTATTCAAATAATCAGTTCAGTTTTTTCTATTATGTCAATGAGATCAAAAAATATTATTCCTGTTTCATCAGTATGTAATTTGTATCTAAATGTAATTTCAAAAAAAAAAACCGAGCAAAGCTGGGTCATCCAGGTTCTTAGTATGATGTAGTATAGTTACTTTTTTTAAGTAGATTTTTCGATGTTTTCCCAACTATTGCCAAAGCTTGTTTGCCATTTTTTTCTTTATATATTAGTTATAGTATACGATTTTGTGTTTTTGTCTCCGTTCTTCTCCCAGTTTTAGAGGGCGGTAAAGCTTAAAGAGACCATATTACCCTCACGTACCTTAGTATAAGTTTTTATAGATTTCTTCTTCCTTATCTGCTCGTAAGTCAACTGCTGGAAAAGAACTTTACCGCTTTAAGAAGAATTTGCCTGTCACTGCTGATTATATCACCTCTGACATAAACGAGATGGCTATATCGCCATCTATCGGAAGTCATAATATATTTTGGTATTTACTACATTCGCTGCTTATGAAATCCACGGGAGGAAATGGTATGGATTAAAAGAATGTACTTTTCTTAAAAAAATCAATTAACGTAACGTAACGCTTAATTACTACGGGCTTTCAAGCCTGAGCCTTTCACTAGCCATCAATCAGCAGTGGATTTAGGTTAAATTCGGGAACCACTATTATCCCAAATCAATAGGAGCCTTTCTATCTTTCAAACGCTATACTATAAAAAAATATAGTAGCTCTTTATTATCGTTCACGGATATTTCTTACATAAAGCGTTATAAGGCTTATCGAACTAGCGGTAGTCCATTTGACTTTGATAATTTATATGTATATATATATATATATATATATATATATATATATATATATATATATATATACATATGTAGTCGGGATCTCGGAAACGGCTCCAACGATTTTCATAAAATTTAGTGTCCAGGGAGTTTCGGGGATAATAAATCGACCTAGCTAAGATTTATTTTTAGAAAATGTCTTTTTTGTCCGTGTTTTAGGCAATGAAAAACTGCTACAATAGCATTAGAATAAGAAGGTAAATTTTGACGGCTTGTTAATGATTATAAATAGCTTAATTGGTATAATGGGCGGTCACAGAATCGTAAAACCCCGGTTCGAGCCCAGACCGACCGATTCTTTTAATTTTTTTTCAAGTTCCTTTCTTTTTTGAGAAAATCTATTTTTTCAAGCACTTTTTTTTTGGTATTTTTAAAAACACGAAAATTTAAATTAAAATAATTGCACTCATGATTTTTTATTCAAATAACCAGTTCCGTTTTTTCTGTTATGTCGCTAAGATCAAAAAATATTATTTATATTTCATCAGTATGTAATTTGTATCTAAATATAATTTCCAAAACATACGAATTAAAAAAAAATGTAGCGAAAAATACCGAGCAAAGCTCGGCCAACCGGGTACTTAACTAGTAATAATAACAATCATAAGTGATCTATATTGACTAAAAAATTATTCTATTCTATGTATTGATATTCACACTAAATCAATAAATTTATAATTTGTATTTTCAAAATACAAATTCAATTTAACCTAAAACATAAAACCGACCTCTCTATATATATATATATATATATATATATATATATATATATATATATATATATATATATATATATATATATATATATAGAGATATCTCTATATATATATATATATATATATATATATATATATATATATATATATATATATATATATATATATATATATATTCAGAGTACGTGATTTCAGGGGCAGGAGGGACGAAATACGGCTAACTTAAACCCATCAACTAAAAGTAATTTATTGGGTCCCTGTTGTTACATGTGTCTGTTCAACCTTTCTCTCTTTTTGAGTCAAACTATTTCTATTAGTAGTACCACCTTAATTATGTGAAATATAATATATTAGAAATCAACGATTTTCAATGGTACAAAACCACTTTTTAACTAGAGCTCCTTTTCTAACCTGGAACCCGATGGAGTTGGTATCACCACAGTCTTACTACTACTTCTTAGGTTGTGATAACAGTCTCTTACCAGTTTCTACCGCCAAGCCTCAATACACTTAAATAAGAGAAAAAGTATAATTAGTTTTACCTTTAAGGAGTACAACGTATATTTTTCATCACTATTACAGCCCTTCAAAAGTCCACAGGTGAACATAGGCCTCCCGCAAGTAATGCCACAAAGCACGGTCCTGAGCCACCTACATCCATTGACTTTCTGCATGTCTTACCAGGTCTTTACTCCATCAAGTGGGCGGCCATCCCACACTTCGCCTATTATTACGAAACTGTCACTCGAGAACCTTGTTTCCCAACCGTTTGTCGGTTCCTCGAGCTATATGACCGGCCCATTGCCACTTCAGCTTATTAATCCGTTGGACTATGTCGGTCACGCAGGTTATACTGCGGATATCCTCATTTCTAAGTTTATCACGCAGAGAAGCCCGAGCATAGGACTTTCCATAGCTCACTGAGCGAGCTTGAGCTTTCTTACACAGCCAGTAACGTAAAAATTTAGGTTTTAGGTATATCTGACGAGAAGATGTGTCGTAATCTCCCGAACGCTGCCTACCCGAGTTGAATCCGTCGTTTGACCTCTCGGTCGAAGTTAGACTTACCTAGTCGGACTATGTATACCAGGTAAACATTTTTGTAAACAACTCCAAACTCGTTTCCCCGAATAACTACCGGCATAAGTATGACATGTATCATATGATCTTTGTTCTGTCCATGTTCGTCCAGTCTCTAATATATGAATCTCAATTGAGTCATATTATTGGCGTGCCGCAGTAGTTTAGTAATGATTTGCAGCGCTGGGGGCCGCGGATACGAATCCCGCACGGAACAAGTATTTGTATGGGCTACAATAATTGTTTCGGGTCCACTAACGTTTGCCCTTGTCATTTATGTATGTAAACTGCCTCCACGATACAGAAAATCATAGTGCGGGTAACGTTTTTATTGATCGTAACCGTTGCAAGGCACTATTGAGGTCATTGAGCATAGTGCTTATGTCCTCCAGCGATTCTGCTATAAGAACTATATAGTCGGCAAATCAGATGTGAGTGATGTACTGCCCGTTAATGTTCATACCGTATTCTTTCCAGTCCAGTCAGTAGCTTTAAAACGTCTTCCAATGCAGTGGTAAAGTGTTTCGGAGATATAACGCCACCCTGCCTTACATCTCTCAACAGTTGGATAAGTTTCGCACTCTGGTTCTGAACTCGGATAGCCATCGTAGCTCAACTGTACAAACACTTTAGCACTTCGGTATACCGACAGTCAACTTGGCACCGCTGACGGAACTACTGCACTGCCCAAATTTAGACGGAAACAAAGGCTTTCTCATAGTTCACACACGCAAAATAAGATGGCAGATAGAGGAGACAGAGGAGTCTTCGGTCTTCTGTACAATTTGCCGAAGGTTCTATTAGTAGTATTGCATCAATTAATATTGTTAGACTTCATAAAAAATAACGACGTATATCTAATAATCTGTTACATGAACTTCCTTTATCAATGAATAAGTATGTTACGACGTAACGTGAGATGAACGGCAGGACGGACAGGAAGTGCTAACTCACATCATTTCCCAACAATCTCCGACGACAAACACGCCACTCAAGCCGAATACAATTTGACGAAGAATGATCTATCAGGGGATATAACTTATATTTGGTAATTCAATTTTTTCGAAAAAGATCCCATGTTGATCATACATAGATCAGAACAATGTTATTTATGATGAACAATGATTATTAATTTGATTTGTTTTTCAATTCCAGAAAATAAATCTACCACGTCTTTCAAAACAATTAAGCCTAGATAACTTCTGGCTTTGATCGTGAAGTGAATCTGTTCGTGAATTCGGACACCGCTCAAATGGAGAGGGGCTGAAGGGCTGTTCCGAATAGATGATTTAGGTGGGACTCTGAGCTTTGAATAAGAGGGCAAAACCAAGTCTCGGATTCGTAAGTGACAAATATCCTACTTACTCTTAGTAAGCAAATTATTAAATCACAAAACTAACTGCCCTCAGTTATTAAATAACATAAAATGTGCGTAGCCTGTAGATTCTCCCGTAGCAGAATAATTCCTCTTAACCACCACTTCGTAAAACGGTGTTCGCCGCAAATTCCCTGATTTCTAGGTTGAGTAAATTGATCAATAAACTTTCCTATACATATGATACTAATTCCGACTCTCGTAACAAGCTCAGAAAAGAACTACTCAAACATAATGCAAAATAGATTAAGTTTGTAGATTTTTTAGCGTTCAAGTTTACAGTAAGTAGGTATTACCTACAATATTTTGTAGCATTCAAAGTAATACCCTATCTACGTAGGTATACAAATTATAATTTCAGCAATGTATACAAACGTTGGTAATGCTTTAATAAAATTGAATGATTTTAATAAAAATTAATTGAATGTCTTAATTATTGAAACAAAACACTCAAAGATCATGCGACATATTGACGACTTTTAAAATATATGCTACAAATCATCATCATCATTCATCATTAGAGCCCTTCACAAGTCAACTGATGTACATAGGCCTCCCCAAGTAATGCCACAAAGCACGGTCCTGAGCCACCTGCATCCATTGACTTCTTGCATGTCTTACCAGGTCGTCACTATGGAGTGGGGGGTCGTCCAACACTACGCTTACCGGTACGAGGCTGCCACTCGAGAACCTTTTTTCCCCATCGGTTATCGGTTCTTCGAGCTATATGGCCAGCCCATTGCCACTTCAGCTTATTAATCCGTTGGCTATGTCAGTCACTCTGATTCTACTGCGGATATCCTCATTTCTGAGTTTATCACGCAGAGAAACCCCGAGCCCAGAGAGAGCCCTCTCCATAGCTCGCTGAACAACCTTGAGCGTCCTCATACGGCCAGTAGTAAAGGAGGTCTCAATTCCATAGGTCATCACTGGCAACACGCACTGGTTGTACAACCTAGTTTTCAGAGTTTTAGGTATACCTGACGAGAAGATATGTGGTTATTTCCCGAACGCTGCCCAGCTGAGTTGAATCCGTCGATTGACCGAAGTATCTCGGTCGAAGTTGGACTTACCTCGGATTCGGATTCTTTGTCCCAGGTAAACGTACTCGTCAACAACTTTGAGCATAGTGCTCCCAACAACTACCGGCATAGGTTTGACGTGGACATTAAACATGATCTTAGTTTTGTCCATGTTCATCTTGAGACCTATCCGTTGGGAGACACCATTGAGGTTATTAAGCATAGTGCTTAGGCCGTGTCTGTCTGTCTTACACCTCTCTGCAGTTGGATAGCTTTCGAACTCTGTTTCTGCACTCGGATAGCCATCGTAGCCTTACTGTATAAACACTGCAGCACTTCTGATATACCGACAGTCAACTTGGCACCGCTGAAGGGACTGTAGCACCGCCCAAATTTCAACCGAATCAAAGGTTTTCTCATAGTCCACATACGCCAGGCAAAGTGGCAGATATGTATGTTTGTGGTCTATGGTACTGGAGCCTTTTCGGAAACCGGTTTGTTCGGGAATCTGGAAGTCGTCGAGTCTGTATGAGAGACTATTCGTAATGAATCTCGAAAACAGCATGTAGACACGGCTCAGAAAGGAAATCGGTCTGTAGTTCTTGAATGCATGGCTCTAGAAATATCCTCATACATTTCTTCCACCTTCTAATTGGGATGTTCCGACGTTGGTGCGTAAACCTGAATGACCTTCAGCGAATACCGTTTGGTCATTCTGAGTATCAGGTACGCGACCCTCGTCAACACACTCCCAATCTTTACAACATTGCTAACGAGAGACTTGTGGACGATAAATCCAACACCTCCTTGGGACAGATGGTCGCACTCCCGGTGATAGAACAAGTTGCTGGATTCGAGAATCACCGTGTTCTCTCCCTCTCTGCGGATAATCCTATAATATTCCAGCGCAACTTATCTATCTCTTCTTCCAGCTCCAGGATCTTCTCGTCAGTCCTCATGGTGCGTGCGTTATATATTACCAGGTCGAGTGGTCGTAGGTGACAACCGAACCTCCACTGGACAATCTTAGCACCCCTGCCCCGCCCTTACCATGGTCGCCACCGTAGCCAGGAATAGCGGGGCCGCCGGCGACTGGGTGCCGTTTCTTCGTAACTATCATGAGGGGTATCTTGCCATGCTAGCGAGCGGATTAGCAATTGCAGCTTTTTTGTACATTTGCTGCTATCTGGAAGATGTTGTCCATCTCCTGCCTGTTTCCGTCTGTCCTCTTTTACAACACCCACGGAAAGTTATGGGGTAGTGTATATTCTTAACCGCCACTAAACGGTTGCTATAAAACCGCTTTTAACTAGAACTTCTTTTCTGCGTAGGAATCCGACTTGGTAACAGTATAATGGGTAAGAACGGTGATAATGCATTTTTACAATATGATTGCAGATGTTTTACAATCAGATTGACCATTACCATATTTATTTATTGTTGCAAAATAACGACAAGTATTTAAAGAAAACATGTGTGCAGTTCCACGACATAATAGAAAACACTATATTGTATTCTACATCTCACTACTATATCTCATTCTCTCGCAGCCTAAATCCTATAGATGTCTATGTTTGGCTCTTTTTATTGAGTTTCAAATCACTACGATTCTAAAGAAGTTTTTATTTAAAAAAGTACTGGTAGGTTAACCCTCCACGGTTTTCTAAACAAAGTCCTCGCTCCCTTATCTCTATAAAAGTTCCCTCGATTTTAGGGTCTTGTGAAATATTTAGGGATGTTGGCCGAAAACCTGAGAGTATCACATTAATTCCTTGAGAGAGACACAAAGCCCTATTGTGAAGAGTGATGTTATTTACAGACCTTGAGGCGGCGTCTCGTCCCAGGTGTACCTGGTGTACCGCTTAGAGCCAATGTGGCATCACCTATGTATATGATATATAATAACACTTTGTAGATATCACCATCTTAAAAAGAAAACAGATGGTATATTACTATGTCCGCAGTTTTTAAAATTGCAAGTTTATTTACAACAACAACTATTTCCGGTCCAGTAATAAAAAAATATGTAACTACGTACATGAGTTTCAAAGTGTAGAATTATTTACAGCAACAACTATTACCAGTCTAGTAATGAAAGTAAGTTTCTGAGCATCTCAGGCGCCTGCTTGTGATAATAGCGTTTCCGGAACATACTTAAATCTCATTTTCCACAACAAGCTAAGAATTCTGTGCCTCTGCGAAGTCTGGAGACAAAACTGTTCGTAAAAGTATTATATAAAATTTATTTTGTTTGTTTTAACGTTAACCCTACAGTAGGATTTTCTCCTGTATACTTGATGTGGTTTATATACATAAATTGCGTAAGTACGCGCTTACAGACCCGGAAAAATATTTGTAGGTTATGCAAGTAACTCGATAATATAATTTTCAGTGACAAACTGCTCGATATAAATGACGATTATTTCAGTAACACTTCACGAAACCAAATGTACAACTCAGTTCCGCGACTTTGTACTGACACGAAGTCGAGTGTGCTATACTGCTGGTTGAACGTGTACATACACATTGCGATAGTGTGAGTCTATATTATCAAAGGGGTGCGTGGCTGACGGAGCGATCAGATGCGAGCGTGCCGTCGCTAACCATACCCACTTTTGGCGTAGAATAAATAATTCCTTTTGCTCTTGATTATATACCTGTATATAATCAAAGCTTTTGGTATTACGCACGCTTTGATACGTATACAGATACGCTTTAACCACAAGTAACGCCCGGTTGACTTCGTAAATCGCAATTTTTTTCTGAAAGTGTGATGTAAATGTTCGCTAATGAATATGGAATTAAGAGCTGTTAGCTTGAGGAGCTCACTCCAATAGCAATAGGTACGAACCTCGGCTTGAACCACTATCAGCAAAAGAGAAATGGGTCTTAAACTAAAAACAACCCGTTTAACGGGTACCGAAGCTCGTGTACGGCGTGTGTGAGTGTGTGTGACGTGCGCTTTTACTGGGGAATGTAAGCTCTAGTATTATATACTATATTTCAATGTATATAACACAAACACACACACACGTGTTTGTGTTAGTGGATCAAATTCCCTCTTTGGTAGAGGGGGAGTTAATTTAAGGGGGGATTAATTGATTAATTAAATTAACTAAAAGTTAACTAGTTTTCGGTAGTGACCTCATCATCGGGATCAAGAACGACGTTCCTTGGACGTCTCCTGGATGCAAATTTTCTTAAAACGTATCCGCCTCTACCACTAACGGATTAGAATATTCTTTAAGATACTACTGAATTGCGGGCATATAGATATCGAGCTCCTGTGATGCGACGCAAGAATTTATTTTTGATAACTTGAAGATTCTAAAGGCGTATTACCAACCTACCATTACCAACTTTTGTTTATACAGAAACACAATAGCACTTGAATCCGTAACTTTCCCAGCGTTCTAAACACAACAATGATTTAGATGATAACTCATTATTAAACATTAAAAACTATCTTATATCTTTGCAAAATCGGCACAATCGAGGACAGTGACGTCACGAGTTTAACAGCACGGCGGCTGGCGTTTTCACGCGAAAATTCTAAACGATAGATTAAAAGTAATTTTTATGGCACTTTTCGGTTTTAAAAATATATATAAAAATGATAGTGGTTCATTAGGATATATCATTGTAGGATATATTTAAAATAATTTTTGAAAATGGGTGTATTACCCTATTGTGGTTATAACACGAATGGGTTGACTCGACCGAGGTACGACTATCATTTCACAGAATACCAGCGTGAAATATCATCTTAATGCTACTGTGTTTCGTATGATGAATGCAGAGAATCGTAGACCCTTGTTACTCAGTACTAAGTATTCCATCTTAGTCCTCAGGACCCGGTGGTGTCAACATATTAGAATTTTTTTGATTCCTAATCGAGGACAGGAAATGTATGGCCTACAGTATTCACTTACCATCAAGCGAACTATGTGCTAGTTTATCACTCTTATTCTATAAAATTTCAAAGCCGGGTTTGATTGAACTTGCACCGACTAAAACAAATGCCTCTACTTTATTCAAAAATGTGACTTGCAAAAACGACTAATTAAATTGCTACTAATTTTGGCCTACAATTTTTTTTTAAATTTATTCTAATAAGAATAAAATATATGCATAATATATGTGAGTACTAAAAAAGCATTATTTTTATACTGTATTCGTAAAGGAATTACAATTTTGACAAAAGTAGGACAGAACCAAATTCGACGAAGGCAAACCGAATTCGATTCCTGCCGATACCAATTTAATCGTTGCATGCAATACTACGTGCTGATTTACATGTTTGAATGTAGAGAAAAACATCGCGAACATTTCTGCATATCTAGTAAATACTTCTAAGAAATGTTAAGTCCGCCCACATACGTTGTGCCAGCGCGGCGTAATCTTTCTTAGTTAATAATTATGTTGTTATGAGCAACCTTCTTCATTGAATTACTTATGTTCTCAATAACGCTTATTATTTCAAAGCTTTTTTCCACAATGTAATCGAGGCTCTCCCAAGAGACTTAAGCACAAGTATATCATGAATTGAAGTACTCTTGAGTTGTCTTTGTATTTTAAGGAGGCTTGTCTTTTTTAAATACATAAGCATTACATTATTTTTAATCAGGAAACTGGAAATCTTTTGTATTTTTAGAATATCTCATAATTAGCTGTTTGGTGCATAAAATGAAATGAAAAACTAAAATATTAAACAAATATTTCATAAAGGTAGAGCGATGTAGTTATATTATGATTGTAGCTCGAATGGATCAGATCGACCGGGGTGGGACCAGGCTTTTACAGAATATCGGCGTAAAATAGCACTTTAATGTTGCTGTGCTTAATATACTAAGTGAACCTGAGACCCTTTTAACTGGAAACGAGGCATTCCATCTTAGTCCTCAGGGGTGGCAACGCATTGGCATTTTGATTCTTAACCGATGATAAATGTAGATGTCTATTCGCCGCAGCGTCCACTTACCATCGAGTAGACTGTGTGCTTTTTATCACCCCTATTCTATAAAAAAGACTTAGATATAAACAGAAAAGTAATTCTAGTCTTATTCGTAAAGTTAAAAGTTCAAACTTAATGAAGTTATTTATAATCAGGATTATTCTACTCCAAGGTGAGAAATGTCAGCTCGAAATCCTCTTATCCAGGAATTACCTCACTGCATAAGGTAAACAACAATTAGGAATTAATAGTTGCCCGCATTGACGATATTGCTTAAAACATTCCTGTTTCGAGACCTAAATTAGCTTCTTCTTATCAGCTGGACACTCGCTTAGACACCTGTTGTAGGGATTTGCCTCAGTCGTTTCGAATGGTAGGCGGATTTGACGTTCGCAGTGCTAGACTAATCAAATAAGTTTAACGTTGATTTCCGACGCCAGTCTAAGTAATTTTGTTTCGCATAAACGAACTCCTTGCGTAGGGTTCTTAATTTAAACGTTATAATATTAGAGTAGTCTCTCACAGAATACCAGCGTCAAATAGTAGCTTAATGCTGCTGTGTTTCGTACGGTGAGTGTAGAGAACCGGAGACCTTTTTTACTGGAAACAAGGCATTCCACCTAAGTCCTCACGGATGACAACGCATCTGCATTTTGATTCGTAATCGAGGATATATGTAGATGTCTATGGGCCTCAGCAACAACTTACCATCAGGCGGACTGTGTGCTCGTTTGTCACCCTATCCTATATAAAAAAGTACAAACTAGACAGTACATCCTTATGCTATGTAGTTACTGCAACTCATAGAGGACGTCTATGAACTTCAAATAAAGTAGTCACCTCTGAAGACGAACATGAAATACATCACAGCCTATATTATAGTAGCCAAAGAAGAATTAATTTTACTCAACGTCGACCTTTACAATGCACTTTTTGAAAGTTAAAAAACCACGCCATTATTTCTTATCCTTCAAATTTAAGCACATAAAGTAAACATAGACAAGAGATTGGTTTTTAACCAGATGGACTCTGGCAGAAACAAGCCCTGCTATCTAAACTGTAAGCAAATAGATAAATAATAGTACCAAAATAATAAGTTCAGGTTCCTAGACTCTGTGTTGTATGAAGTCAGCCTAAAGTTTCGGAATCGTAATAAAGGAATAGCTTTCGAACCTGTTTTGAAGCGTAAAGCTTAAAGCAAAGTTTCGCCAGCATCGTGCCGTACATATGGCATGCTGATATTACCTTTATCAAAAGATAAAGGAAATGGTCGTTGAAAACAAAAAAAAAATATTCATCTTTGAATTTTTTGTAGCCCGAATATCCTCTTTGTTTTTCGTCTCAAAATCTCATAGTACACGAACGATTTCCATGACCGTCGATACCAAATATTTTTTTTAATTATTACACCGGTTAGAATTATATAATACCCATTACCACGATCGTCCCCAACCGTACTACCGTAATCGTTACTAACTTATCGTAACTGCATTTTAAAGGCTATTTTAATTAGTTTATAATAAATCTATGCGTTATCTGCATCTCTTGTCATTTTAATCTGTTGTTATGTAACAAGATTATATCTCGGTGAAGTCGATAGAAATTAATTGGATTTAAATTAAAAAAAAATAATAATTTCATATGGCAACCCATAGTAATTCTTCCTTCGAATGAAATTAGTAAAATGTGGAAAAAATATTTTTTTCTTTAGAATATAGTCTATAAGACGGTAATGACTTTGATAAACACAACTTTGTAAAGCATCCACGCGTAACGTAAATCAATTTCCTTCAGTCGCTACTCAATTTAATGGAATTGAAGCAGAACCATGAAACTTCTTTCAGCTAATTCTCAACGAGGTTGAGCTGTGTCAATTTCCGGAGACAGTGTTTATTAAAAAAAATCTAATAAGACATTGTAGGTTTCACAGTTTTTTATTATATTATTTTTATGGTAATATAGAAAGCGGAGACCTGTGTGACACAGTTGGAAGAATACTTAGACTAGTCAATTTGTGTATGAGTTGATTATGTATATACCTGAAATGTATCATGGCTTCTGATAGATATGTAGTATTTTTTATTTCAAAATTTTTGCTATACATAAAGTTTTAGACTGGTGACAGACAGTAGCGCCAAAAATAATAAATGACAAAAAAACATTGCCGTGTCTCATTTAACCTAATTCTTTTCTGTTTGTTTTTTTCGACCTTAGCTTTTTGCTTTGAATAGATAGAACTATAAACTTCTGCCTAATCTATAGTTAAATACCCACACAGTTCGATGGCAGGAAGCAGCTTCAAAGGCGAAAAAGGTTTTTTGAGGACACAGTCTACCTGATGGTAAGTGTACATACACTTACATCAATCTTTGTTTAAGAATCAAAATGTAAAGGCGTTGCTAGTGACAACGCATCTGCATTTTGATAGCAAAATTACGCTACCGCGTTCCGTGAGTGACTAAAACAGGGTAAGACGAAACTAGAATTAGGGTTGACAAAGGTCAAGCTGACTTGTTATGAACATCATTACCAGAGCACTTCACATACACGGCTAAATAAAGTCGTCAAGCCACAAAACACGATCAGAATCTGCACACATCGACTTGCTATATGTCTTGTATGCGTCAACCGAAGGTTTTTTTTTTTAAATATACTAGCTTGCCAGGCAGACGTTGTTCTGCCCTTTTCGAAGACCCTGTGTCATGTCCTAATAAAAATCTTTAAATTCGCAAAAAAAACTCTTGTGGGTCACTCATGGGCAAAAAAACTATCCTATCTCTCAAGTTGGACCAAACTGCACACGGTGTGCAAATTTGATTAAAATCGGTTTAGTAGTTTAAGAGTCCATCGCGGACAAACAACGTGACACGTAATTTATATATATTAAGATATACTTTTTTAAATATATATATATATTTATTTTAAACATATATTTTTAAATATAACTAGCAATCGGCCCGGTTTTGCACGGGTGATTTCTGGATCTCAATAAGAACACCGCCTTCCTGGTCTAATTGCGAATCTAAACCATCCAGGGTCATCCAACCATCCATGCACTCAAACACACAAAAAATTCATCAAAATCAGTCGAGCCATTTTTGAGTTTTAGCTGGAGTAACGGATAGCAAATTGATTTTTATATGTACCCAGATAAGATAAGTCACACCCAAATGATAATTGAACAATTAATAAGAGTAAACAGATGCGTTTACAGAAGATGTAATGCCTCGTGTTCAGTAAAAAGGTTCTCCAGTTCTCTACGATCACCATACGAAACACAGCAGCATTAAGCTATTGATTTACGCTGGTATTCCGTGAGAGCGTAGTCCTTCGTCGGTCATCCGACTAATTTGTGCTACAACCATGATATAGTTGCAGCATGCCTCTATCATGTATAAAGTTGGTTTCACCTAGTCGAAAGAATTTGTTGATTTGGACATTTTACTTAAATATTACAGAGAAACTCATGCAATACGGATCACGTCAACCCTAGCAGACGTAGCAGACATATTAGACAGCTAAGATAGTCTTTTCAAGTAAACCTAATTACAAGTGGGATGTTGTCTATTGTAAGAGCAATTTGATCTCTTCACTGTCACATAGATATGTGAATAAAAAGTTTTCCTGTATAACTTAATAAAAACATAAATAGATGCTGATACTAATTTGTTTTAGTAAGTAAGTGTTTTGATAGTCAAGTGGCCATGAAACACGAGATCTCTAAGTTATTGTTAAATTTAGCACAATCGTCTTTAAAATATGTTGCCGAATATTGGCATTGATACTACATTTTTAATACATATAGCAGCGAATATGTACTTTGGTTTATTTTTTAAACAAGGTAAAAAGTTGGAAGAATATATAGAAGTTCGTTTTTAGCTTATGATGTAATTAAAGTAAAGATATACGTCTCACTCCTGAGCACAGGTCTCAGGGTTTTTAATTAAGGTAGTGTTTACCATAGTACCCTAATACGTGTTGGCAGACTCCAAATGTCTTCGAAAGATTTCTTTTATTTTCTCAGACATGCGGGTTTCCTCACAATGTTTTCCTTCACCACCGAGCACGTAGTAAATAAGCACTTATACTTGAAATCAACAGTTTCACTGGTGCCGGCGAGATTCGAACCTACGACTACGACTTTTTATTTGAAAAGAATCTTTTTTAAATTCTTTAAATATTTATAGTTATTAAATTATTAATAGAAAACTGGATATTGTTTTTTTATCTATCATATCTTACTCATATCTTATCATTTCATCATATCTTATTTTGTTAATAACATTTGCAATTTTTCCATGATAATAATCCCTTAGAAGACACTTTTATAGAGGTCATTCCGAATACAATGAGGCATAGATTCGTATTTTTGGATGCTTTATATCTATTTTTCACGTTGTTCACTTGTTGACAAGACTATTAGCCAATGAGCTGCCACGGCCAATTAGATATTTTCTAAGTTCTCATCGGTATTCATCCTCAAAAAATATCTCCTTTCAACATTCACTGCGAGGGTGTTTTATTTGTTTTTGTTACCTTTCATCGACAATCATTTATAAAATCTTTAAAGGTGTGACGACTGCTATTGAAAAAGACCAACAGTTTTTTTACCAACTTCAAAAAGGAGAAGGTATTCAATTCGACTGTATGTTTTTTATTTTTTTATAGAAGAGGGGGCAATCGAGCATGCGGCTCATGTGATGGTAAGTCAGTACCGCCGCCCATGTACAACCGCAACACCGGGGAAATTGCAGATGCTTTACCGGCCGTTTAGAAAGGCATAAGCTCTTTTCTTGAAGGTCCCTAAGTCGTATCGATCCGGAAAAGTCGCCGGTCGTAAACAATTCCACAGAGAAATTGTACGAGGAAGAAAATTCCTAGTAAAACATACAGCAGTGGATCGCCAAGTATCCAGATAGTGAAGATGGTATCGAGAACTTCGACGCGATGTGCGTTCGTGAAATTTGGCGGCCGGAAGTAACCCGAACAATTCCTCAGAACACTCCCTAACTTAAGTAGTTAACCGATTTTGATGATTCTTTTTTATGTGAAAGCTGTTGCCTCTCGTGTGGTCCCATATAAATTTAATCAAGATTTGACCAACATTTTTAGATTTAGCTTTAATAATGCGTATTTAATAGACTTCTAATATATCGATTCAGTCGTTTTGAAGTCGGTTGAACAAAATTTTTAATTTTACCGCTTCTTAATGCTCAACATTGTGAGTTACGATTTGAAGGAACAAATATAGTTTATGAGTCCATTAGACATTTAGAATAATCCTCATGCAACCAAATCCCGTAAAGTTTATTTTTGATTATTTTTAAATTTAAAGTTTATTCTATTGTAATTTTCTCAAAAGACTGAATGTAATTACGCAACTGAATGTAATAAAGCTAATCTGTAAGTCGTAAGTAATGGGGGGGTTAACTGCCTTTTTATACCGACAGAGGTCGCATAATTAACTGAGCCATGACTTTGACAAACTGACAAATACCCTAAATTATAAGTAAAAATTGACGGTAAAATAATAAAAAAAGACTCAAATGTATAATATATATGGAGTTTTCCGCTTTAAATTGCAATAATACAAGGATTCATTTATTTCCATTGAAGAGAAACGTAGGAGAAAGCATTGCAGATTAAATATTTCAATGTTGGCTTCCACCAGGCTGTGTTCAATGCATTTAAAGTCATACAATCATTTCGTTCGAAGTGCTTATGAAGTCTCTATTGTTAAGGCTATCTAGTGACAAGAAAATTAAATGTATTGTTTTAGGTACGGACCGAGTAAAAATGCTCATTACACACAAACATAACTGTAATTAATTGTAATAGTACCTACAATTACACCGTTAAAAATAGTTAGCTTTCATACTTCAACTAGCGGTCGCCCGTGTTTTATTCCGCGTACAATTTCTGATTTCCTATGAGGTTACGACATTATCTCGCATAGCCCATCTATGTAGAAGCTATATATAAAGTTTATGCAGGTATTTATTTTTATTATATATATTTAGTTCATGATGTTGTAATGTTATGTTATCCCGTCGAGTTTTAAATATTCTTAAAGGCCAAGGTAATCACTGGATGTGCCCGAGGGGAAACAGTATTTATACCACGAATACTTAATACCACCAGCCGTAGCATCACCTATGAAGAGTACTCTTATAATTGTTTTAAGAGCGAGCTTCTGAATAAGAGACCATAAATATGAAGACTTTAAACACGACCGTATTTCATCGGCTCGTGTTCCCTCTTTATTACCGGTAAGATTTGTCGATAGTCTCCCGCTAAAAAAAACTGTAACACCACCCATCAATATACTTTTTTCTCTTATATCTCTCAATGTTCTGCTAAGAGCCTTTACAGCTCTTGACCAATGTACACTCATCCTATACAATAAGTTTTGTTTCTTTCAAAACTTGTGCCATATTATACTGCTTTGAAATGTTGCATAGAGGTGTCTCCATGTGCATCAAATTTAAGGGCAATTTAAATGTAGAATTGGCTGTTCTACCACCATCCACCAACGTCGCTGCAATACCGAACGAGGTAACTGGCAAAGCTATTTCGTGATTTTTCCTTACCTTGACTAATAATAAATTTAAAATAAAAGTTTTGCCTGTGCCTGTGCCAGGAGCTTCAAAAAAATATTTAGCCAGCGTCGTTCTCCAATATATAATAATAACAATAAAAAATCTCTAATAATAACATACTAAAATTTAAAAATATATTTTCTATCGTTGATTGAGATTTTTTATACATTTTTTCACGATCATGTTATGAGCATTATGATTGGTACATTTTTTGAACATGTGATTTTCCAAACTTTCTTCATTGACGTTTGATATAACATTATCGGAAAATTAGAAGTATAGTAATAAGGTTATTAGAGAAATCTTATGTGTATTTAAAATACTATAAAAATTGATGTATAACACGAGGTATAACACGAGGCCTTAACACGAGGTTATAACATGATTAAGACATGCACAAGTTATTTATTTTTATAAGGACATAATATTAATTTTTACCGGAAATCGATACATTTTTCCTTTTTAGTTCAATTTTAAGTAGAAAAATTTTGTACTCAAAGCTCATTGCAAAAATCTGAACCATCCAACAAATAATATCGCAACCACACTCTTGACACGAAACGTAATCAAGGTACAGTCGATGAAAGCAATATCTACAATTAGCTTTGAGTTTTTCTCTCTAATTACGGTCGAAAAAGAAATAGAAAATCTATTCCTTTTTGGAATTCCATATCATCGCGTAATGTTGAGAATTTTTAACATACTAGATTTAGATTAGCTATCATAATTTTTTTGGCATTAAAATTATGTTCAAATTTTTTTCGATCTACAAACACTAATTTAATTTTTGTCCCAGTGGTATTCTGCGCAAAGAACCAAACCTTAATGATTTGTTAACATTTATAATATGATATTTTTGCTCCATTGAAATTTAGCTTTATATTTGCTTATGCCGGATATAGTGCACACTGTAATGATTTTTTAATTTAATGATTAAATAAAAACGTGTTCCATATACTTTTATAGAAAAAGCGTGTGCTATAAGTAGCCCATAGACATCTACATCTATCCTCGATTTAGAATCATAATGCAGATGTGATGTTACCTCTGAAGACTAAGGTAGAAAAGCTTCTTTCCTGTAAAAAGGTATAAATTTCTGTTCTCTCACCATCCGAGACACAGAAGTATCAAATGGCTATTTTACGGTGGTATTCTATGAGAGCGTTGTCTTTCACCGGTCGAGGTGAACCATTCGTGCTAGAACCATAACATTACAGCTATGATGGAAGCTCTACCACGTTTAAGGTTCTGAAAAAATATTAACAATGCGTGGATGCCTTAACTGAATCGATATTTTATATTATTATTACAGACATACACAAGTCCATTGTTGAACGACGCTCCCCCCCTACAACCCCCCCCCAATATAATGCTACAAAAATAGAATATAAATGTTTTTGCTAATTAATTTTCCCTTAGAAAACTAATTAGTTTAAGAATCTATCTATCTATCCGTTGTTAAGATGATTGCGAACGTAATGTTCTCCACACCCATTTAATTTTTCAACGCTTTTCTTAAGGGCCAAAATGATTGTTTTTTCAATCACAATTCGTTGATTTATTGCTTGATCCTAAGTAAAAAATACAGGGTTATTTTTCAAAGAGTAGCTAAATTTTAAACTTATTTTCAAGCATATTAATAATAATATACTGTTGTTGCAGTTTTTGAAAATATGAATAAATAAGGCTTCGACTTTTATTTGAAATTATCCCAAACTGAATTTTGCCTAACGATCGACCTTTACGAAAGTGTGCGTGTGAAATCAGTTAAAATAATGCATTGCCACGCATTTTGAATTTAAAAGATAAAAAGGACAGAATGTTTGACACTGCAGTTTTTTTTAATAATTTGCCTATATTCTGAAGCTTCCCTGCAAATTTGGCCAGTTATTGCAAAGTAACCAGCTATAGTATTATAGGAAAGCTATTAAGTTTTCCTTAAAGACCTAACTATTTCATAATTATTTTTTATAAATTTATTGTATTGTTATGGCACAGGATTTTAAATATTTTTATTACTAAAAGACGTAATTTAAGAATTGTCAAGACCTATTCCATATTTTGTTGTAACAAAATCGCAAAATGACTAATGATGAAGTAACATCATTAACATAGCAGTCTGTCAAAAGATTAAAAATAAAAGTCCAGTTCCAAATATAACTCCCCTCAATAAGTGTCTCATAACACAATCATAAAGCCAGCTGCGTTTCTCTACTTCCTAGATAATAAAACACAAATTTAACAAATATTAAACCACAACGAAATTTATTTATTTATGCCTTATGCCCAAATTATCTTAGTCCGTTAATCAAGTGCACTTAGCAACTAATTACACATAATGTACATTACATTGCAGGATGTTATAGGATTCAAATTATAGCCTGCTGGTTAATTATCTCCACAAACAAGCACAAAATTTAATCAATTAATCACGGCAATAATAGCAATTAGTTTAGTCTAACAGAAATTGAGCATAAAGGGAGCAACTGTGCCGTGGTAGCTCAGGTGCTATGTGGTGTCATTGAAGGTCAGGGGCTCAACGCTCGCTGTAAATTTCACAGTACGCTAGCAACCCAGGTTTGATCCCCGCCAGCACCAATGAAATCTTTTCTTGCAGTTTTAAATGCTGATTTACCACGTGCTCGGCGCTGAAGAAAAACATTGTGAGAAAACCTGCATGTCTGAGAAGTGCAAAAATAAAATATTTCGCAGACATTCTGCATGTCTGCTCATACCCAGTTCTGCAACACGCATTGGAGCAGCTCGGCGGACATTTCCTTGCTCTAAAACCCTATCAGAAATAAAGGGGTCCTGTGCCCAGCAGTGGAATGTATATAGGCTTTAACTTTAACTTCTTTAACATTCAACAGAAATTAGTTGCCACATATCGACACATCTGTACTTTGCCTGACAGTAGTCAGAGTAACCAACTAGCTTCTGCATCGCAAGTTCAACGTTAGAATCACACCCGAAACAAATCACCGTGTAAAAAAACACGAATCATCGGTTTTAAATAATTTGTGCTTTTCGTCCAGCTAATATTAGCAACTGTTCACTGACACACACGCCACTTCCAACTCGGGATGTTTTGACGTAAATATTACTATTTGCGCTAGATAGCGAACACACCGAGTTGAAGTGATCATTTGCTACGTGAAAAATTAAAAATATTTCGTTGACCTGTAAAGTCTGCCTACTTGCTTTGAGTCAACGGCTCCTTCCTGCTCTAAAAATATCACAAATAGGAAAAAAACCGGTGTACAGTTGTGATACATATGTATATACAGTACTGAAATCTTTTATAGTATCTAATTACAGAAGTTATTATTATTATCTGTATAAAATCTATTAGTCGCATATGATTTTTATTAATCGATTTTAATGAAGCATTTCGTATGAGCTGGATTGATTGATTGAGCACGCTCACAGCTGCCAAATAAACACTAGCAATGGAAACAATTGTTTATAAATTTCCGTAATCCTAGATGATTTACACATGACTTGCCTATATTGGGGACTTAAATCTGGATTAGCGTCCCCAATAATCACCGTAACTTACCCGCCGCATTCGCTTTGCACCGTAACTTTAAATCAATAGCTTTTACCGTTACAAAGTTAATTCAAACAATCATGATAATTTACCTCTATGTCCACCGCTTCTTTCCTGTGTGTGTACAAGTAATATATTATAATAAATACATTTACGCCCGGCTGTCTTGTTTAATTTTTATTTTTATCAAACTGTAGTGGGTAATGAACTTACATTTCCACCTGATGGTAATTGGTGACTACAGGATTGGACTTCTGCACCTCTGAGGACTAAGATAGAATGCCTTACAGCCCATTATTATACTGATACACTTAAGACCAGAACTGTTTTCCGGTGCATGACTTTGTTAAGTTAAACCTCATTCCCTTTTATCATTTTTATAAAAATAAGGTTGACAAACGAGCACGTTGTTCACTTAATAATAAGTGAATACTGTGCTACTTTCCATCTGATGGCCTTCCATAAAAAATAAGGCTGTGTGTGACTACCTCAACACATCACCTCCATTAACTCCGGTCTAGTATAATGTTACTAGCTGATACCAACTCACTTAGCTAGCTACACGATAATAGACAGTAATAAGAAAGATATAAAATATCAATAAAAAAAATCTACTACCTATCCGACTATCCTAAAATCCGTTTTAAGTGACGCTGCAATCAAAATTCACGTCATGGGTGTTTTCGGAACGTGTCGATGGTTTCTATATATATATATATATTTGTTTTTTAAATGAACATAATTTCGTCACATATTTATCAACTATTGTTTACAGCCGGCTTTATTACAAAATACAGTTCCAATTTAGGTTTAGACAAAGATCAATTAGTCTCAATTAAAATTTTGTTCAAACTTTAAAACTGGATTTTATTACAAGGGCTGAATTATCAAGACCGCTTGAAACTTTCTGATTGTATTAAGTTGACAGATAAGAATTGTCTTACTGAAAATATTCATTTTATATCGTTTATTTTAGTATTGTTCTTTTCTATGCATTTATGTAATAAAATTTATGGATATTTTAAATGAATTTTTTTTGTATACAAATGTTAAATATGATTTATTATTAAACGTGTCGCCGTGTAGTGGCAGCTTAAGATCATATATAATTACTAACTATGTTCAGCAAATAAACCATTTCATTTCAAGAGAATCCACTATTCCATATTATCCAGTGGGTGCTATAGGGGTGACTATGTTAATCGAATGACACAGGAGATGGACAGCAGCTTATTCCTGCGGTTGTCAAATCGCCTGGCAAGCGTGGCAGTTATCACAAATATCGAAATACTTTTTATTCCGTCCTTTGTGGTGCCCATCGTAGGCATATCCCATCCAAGGTGTGGTCGCTCCTGAAAAATAGAATCACGCTATAAGCAGCAGGCTACCGGACCTGAACTGACGCATTGACGTCTCGAGATATAAACACCAGCGCTCTTAAAAGAAGTATAATTCCGCCTCCAGGTCCTTCAAAAGAGTCATTGCCAAGGCAAGGTCTGAGCACATCAGCAGAATTGGCGAGAAGCTAGTTCGCATTCCTTCGGAAACCCTTGCATTCTAGTCTCTCGCCAAGGCTGTCCAAGGGAACTTCTGTCAGTCTTCTCTACCATATTTGCCCAGAGAGAACAACTCACTGGCCCATGCCGCAAAGGGGAAATCCGATCTGTTAGGCTCTCTCTTTGCGACCAACTCGACACTCGATGACCGGGGGGAATACACCGCCGACCATCCCACGATGTGAGTACTCCATGCCGGAAGTGCGGTTTACACAGCGCACGGTTCGCAAGGCACTCTTCTCCGTGGTCGTCAGTAAATCGAGTGGGCCTGATGGAGTCCCTCCCATTGTGCTGAAGACGTGTGCTCTGGAGTTGGCACCGGTTTTAACGCTCTTTTCCGGTACTTCTACTCCCAAGGCGTAGCTTCGAATTCTTGGAAGACAGCTTTGGTCCACCCGACTTAAAAAGGCGACCGCTTAGACCCGTCCAACTACAGGCCTATCGTCATCACCTCCTTGTTGTCAAATATAATGCAGACTTTTGTAAACTGCCAGCTCATGAGGTACCACCAGGTATCACCAGCTGATCAGTGATTGCCAATACGGTTTCTGTTGTGGTCGATCAGCTGGTGATCTTCTGGTCTACCTTACTCATAGATGGGCGGAGGCAGTTGAGTCCAAGAGGGAGCCTTTGGCTGTTATTTTGGACATAGCGAAAGCCTTCTATCGGGTCTGGCACAAAGCTCTTCTTTCAAAACTCCCTTTCTTGATAATGTATGAATTAATGAGCTTCCCGAGAAATTTTGCGATTGGATCACTAGTTTTCTTGCTAAACGGAGCATCAAAGTCCTAGTAGACGGTGCATGCTCTGATTACAAGCCTATTAACGCTGGTGTTCCTCAAGGCTGCGTGCTGTCATCAACGCGGTTTCTTCTGCTTATCAATGATATATTGCAAACTTATTACATTCATTGCTATGCAGATGACAGCACTGATGATGCTCTATACACCGGGCGTGCCAATATTTCTCGGGAAATCGTCGCCGAGTACCGAGTACTGAATATCGGTATCTGAAGTCGAGTCTTTGTTTAACAAAGTCTCGGACTGGTGGCGACTAAATCTAGTCCAATTTAATCCCCAGAAGACACAAGTTTGCGCGTTAACCGCTAAAAAGAACCCCTTTGTTGTATCTCCTCCGTTTGAAGGCACTCCTCTTGCTACCTCAGCTAGCATCAGAATCCTTGGCGTCGACATATCGAATAGTGTGCAGTTTCGTGGTCACTTGGAGGGGAAGGCCAAATTGGCCTCTAAAAAGCTTGGCGTGCTCAGCAGAGCGAGACGGTATTTCATGCCGGCGCATCGCTTGCAAATTTACAAAGTGCAAGATCGGCCTCACATGGAATACTGTTCTCATCTTTGGGCCGGGGCACCCCAGTGCCAGCCTTTCACTTGACCGCATCCAGCGCACAACGATTCGAATCGTCGACGATCGAGTTCTTTCTGATCGGCTCGATTCACTAGCGCTGCGGAGGGATGTTGCATCTCTATGCGTTTTCTATCGTATCTACCATGGGGAGTGTTCTGTGGGTTTGTTCGGATTAGTTTCAGCCACCAAATTTCACGAACGCACATCGCGTCAAAATTCTCGAAATCATCCTCACTATCTAGATGCCTGGCGATCCACTAATATACGTTTTACTAGGAGTTTTCTTCCTCGTACAACTTCTCTGTGGAATTGTTTACCACCGATTTTTCCGGACCGATACAACTTAGGGACCTTCAAGAAAAAGCTTACTCCTTTCTAAAAGGCCGGCAACGTATCTGCAATTCCTCTGGTGTTGCGATTTTTCATGGGCGACGATAATCACTTACCATCAGATGAGTCACATGCTCGTTTGCCCCCTCTTCTATAAAAAAAATACATTTAAATACCTAACGTACATGAAGTTGTTTTACGTAACGATTTAAAATATGCTTAATATAACTCCAATGTAAGTGAATACATTACTATTTATCGTTAATTTACGTATTTTTTTTTTCAATTGTTAATATTGCCGCTTTAAAGTTTTTACTCATATTTTGTGTTAAAGTAATAACATAATATGTTAAAGTTAATAACATAATGGAGTGAAAAAGTGTGTGGAAAACGCCAGTATTATGAATAACGATGATATACGTGCAATTATCTTATTAGATGCTTGCTAAGCAGCTCTTTTATCGGTCGTTAATCTTTTTTACCTAATCTTTACGGTAGAAGAAGAACTTACGTCTATAAAATGTTGAATTTATTACTTATTCTCAAATTCTACTTAGCAGACGGAAAAATCATTGGGATGAAAGACTTGTGTGGCTACCTCTCCGTAACATATATTTTTTTTTTCAAATTGAACTTCTCAAAAATGTATTAAAACATTAAAATATATAATTTATGAAGTAAGTTTACTAAAAAACATATTTTAGATATTTTGCAATATTTTTTTCAAATTATAACGTCAAAAAATCGTATAATTATAAAATATATTGATTGACATAATTATGTAGAAATTTAAAACAGAGTAAAATTAGGGGCTGCCTGGATTAAATTTAGTACCAGAAATAGTAGAAAATAGAGGTTTAAATCTCGTTTCGCAGTGAGAATCCTTGTTGAACCTTTTTTTATAGGATAGGGTGACAAACGAGCACACAGTCCAAATGATGTTAAGTGATTGCTGTGGCCCATAGACATCTACGTTTTTCCTCGACTACGAATCAAAATGCAGATGCGTTGTCACCCGTGAGGACTAAGATGGAATGCCTTGTTTCCAGTTAAAAGGGTCTCCGGTTCTCTACACTCACCATAAGAAACAAAGCAGCATTAAGCTGCTATTTTACGCTGGTATTCTGTGAGAGCGTGGTCCTTCCCCGGTCGAGCCGACCCATTCGTGCTACAACTACACTACTAATATAACTGCAGCATGGCTCTACGACGTAAAAACGATAAAGTAAGCGATAAAAAAATTCAAATTAAGGTTTAAACTATTTCTTGTAATAACACTGAATGTATTGTATGGTAATTGCTTAATAATATAAGCATTTTCCTGTGACTCCATTCGCATGGATTTAGGCTTAGAAAGATAATTAGTACTCCATATGTCTATCATAGACGTTTTCTCAATGACCATTTCAAAATTTTGGTGTGTTAATTTCATTCAAACAATCATCAATGTTTTTTTTTTTTGTATTAGACTTACAGAAACGAATTTTTCACGGATTTGTTGCATGTACAATGAATAACACAGGGAATATCATATTATGGAAATCCGTTGTAAGTAAAGTGGTGTGTTAAAAATATATAACTCATAAATACTCATTATCTGTACAAATCAAATTTTATTATTGGAATGAATGAAACTGAATAAAGAAATGAAATACAACATTAGGTATAAATTATTGCTAAAATTAGTGTGTAGGGATCTTGTCCATAAAAATAATGTTCATTTATATTTTGTTGGCATTTAAAAAGATTAATTAGTTATTTAGTTTTTACATTATTGGCTATTAAATTTTTTCCATATTTTGAAGAGCTAATACAAACTTAGTTTATATATACCCCATACAAGCTTACATTATCTTTGTTGTAATAAAAATGGTATAACTCTTTTTTATTTTACATAAGAGGAACTGGCCCCATACTGAATAAAAATTACAATAAATAATGATGAATAATATATAAGAAAACTGTTTAGACTGTCTCAAAAACTGCTTAAATTGCAAAAAAAAAACTCAAGTCAAGATTAAATCAGATTTTTTTAATTCGTAATAACAAAACATGTTCTTTGTATTAAATAATTTTTCCAACGTTCAGAGTGATAAAAAGCGTGCAGTTTGCACGATGTGAAGTCGCCTTTGCAGACCGTAGATATTATTTAGGTAGGCAACTTCAAACAAAAGAGACTATAGTTATGTCGTCATCCCTGTGGATTAAAATGGGCTAAGCTGAAGCACGTAAATGTGAATACTGCTGCTTAACAACATAAAATGGATAATGGCGGTGACTTTTATAAACATGAAAGGAGCCCTACACCTGAGTAAAATGTTGAAGTTGCGTTATAACATTAAGCACAAAATAATTTTTCGTTCGCTATCCTCAATAAGTGTGAAACAATTTGTCAGTGTAATTTTTTATGTAAGTGAATACATTTCTTGTGAGAAATGAACAATTTTAGACCTTCTGAAATTTGAGTTACCGTTACAGCCTAGCTAAGTCCACTGCTGAACAAAAGCCTCCCCCCCCACATGAATCGTATAGAGGATATTTTGAGTTGTTATTGGGAATATGCTTATGTCCATCTCCTGTTTTGGTTTCAGATTGTCACCTCTTGCAGCACCCACGGGATATTATTACGAAGTAGTGGGGTTTCCAAAGTCGTCACAAAAAGAGAGTTTATTTATTAGTAAATTTATATTATTAAAATATTACTTACTTAGATATTACTTCATATTGAGTTAGGATGATTGTTCAGTAAATAATGGGAGGAACGAATATTATGAGTTTAGGACATTTTTAAAAATCTTTGGTTTTCTATATAATTATGTATATATGGTGTTGTTTACTAAACTATAGAAACATACACATTTAAAATAATATGTATTATTTTCAACATACGGAGTTACTGATACTGTAAATACGATACGATACTGGTAAGGCGACAGCACAGTTGTGGAGAGATGCCAACCAAGTCGTCGGGCCAGTCTTGATCAAATCCAGTCCGAAAGAGAAGTGATGCTGGAGCGTGTGAATCTCACACTACACGCAGTCCCCGAATGAGGCGATGCTAGTCATGTGAAATTCAACGCCTCCAAAACACAAGCGTGTCTCTTCACTGCAAAAAGGAGTCAGCTCACCTTGGCTCCTTCTTTCCGAAATGTATCACTGGAATACACCGACCGTCTCCAGTCGCTGGGGGTTAAGATATCCTCAAATCTGAACCTCGGGAGGTTCATTGAGTCCAAGGCCAAAGCAGCTGCAAGAAATCTAGGAGCTTACTTTATATAAAGCGCAAGTCAAGAGTATTGCTGCCATATATGAGCTGGTGCTACAAAATGCCACCTAACAGCTTTAGCGTCAATGGAAAGACGTGCTAAGAGGCTTATTTGTGACCCGAAATTGGTTAAAACCAATCTTACTAGCCTCGAACACATGCGCAAAGTAGCCAGCCTTTCGGCCTTCTACAGGATGCATTTCAGAGAGTGTGCGCAGGAATTGCATAATATACCACCATTCGACAACCAGACGTTCGGCCAATCTCCACCCTTTCGTTGTTGACTTACCACGCATTCGAACCAAACGGTTCGCAAGTAGTTCATCATGCGTACAGCAAAGGAGTGGAATAAGTTTCTGTCTTTACATCCGATTACAGTGTCAGTCAAGTCAAGTCAAGTCAAGTCAGTGCGCTTCACCATCATAGGCTACATCACGACTTACCATCAGGTGGGTTTGTAGCTAAGCGCTGGCTAGAATATTAATTTCGTCTGTTTTAACGTTTATAATATTATCGGCATCGAATAACTATACAAATTATTAAGCTCTTGACAAAATCTTCCAGAAGCTTCGCACAAACATGATCATAATTACAGCACTTTACAAGTCCACTGCAAAAAAATTGCCCCCACTTAACCCTTCCCCACTTTAAATAAAAAACTCAAAAGAAAAAAATATTAAAAACCGTTTACATAAATATATATACGGATTTACTATATTTTTATTCAGAATGTCTTCACTTTCATCACATTAATATGTAAAAAGTTGACTCATATTCAGTTAGTGTACATTTTTAATACCACCCAACGACGATAATCTATGTGACTAGAATATCCACACAGGAAGACGAGTTGCCATAAAAAAGGTTTACGCCCCAGGAATCCGAATTATAATGGCAATTAGGAAAAATATATGTGACAAACCTGTTAAAATAATCGCATAGTAAGTTTTTGTTCTGCTTTAGTTCATATATTAAAGCTTTTTTTAATTAAATTAAATTCGCGTTTGTCTAGAAAATATTTCAGTCGGAAACAAGTATTGATCAGTTTCTATTGGTAAATGTTCGGACAAATCATAAAAAATAAAGTACTTGTCTATCAACAATAACAAAACATTTTATTTTTTGTAAATGAAAGATAATTCACACCATTGAACATCTTTTTACTTCATTTTTAATTCAAAGATGCTGATAAAACTAAGATATCACTAATGGTCATTCAGATTCATGTTAGTTTAAAACTTAGAAGTGGTTCACTAAAGTAGATGAATTGCAAATTTAAATTCAAAACTTTCGATACCATAAAGCTACTGTATCCTCAAATAAACGTTCAAGTGTAGATTTACTTTTCTTTTTAAGACAACTTTGATTTTTTAACATTTTATAAATATCTTAAATATAATGAAACATACAGAATTTAATAAAATAAATTTCTTTGAAGAAAAAAATGCGAATCGTAGTAATTGGCTCAATAAAAAATTATAATGATGACACTGAATCTAGTTAAACGTAATTGCGGGCCTTGATAAAATGAAATGGTTTGTTATTTTTCAGGTGATATTGAGAACGTATTTTATAAAATCTTTTTGATTCTTTCTTTTGAAAAAAGAAATTGAACAGTTACAATGCTCGTGCACGCCTCGTCAGCCCGATGAGACATGTTAGATATTGAATAGATATACTCGAATAATATTCTCTCGTTATAGTTGAATACTACTAGAACTACCGCAAAATCACGTTATTTGTTCTAAAATTCTTCCCACAATAGTGATTTTTGTTATGCAGTAGAGCCACGCTGCAGCTGTATTATAGTTGTAGCACGAATGGGTAGGCTCGACTGGGGTAGGACCACGCTCTCCCAGAACACCAGCGTGAAATAGCAGCGTAATGCTGCTGTGTGTTCGTATGGTGAGTGTAGAGAACCGGAGACCCTTTTTACTGGAATCGAGGCATTCCATCTTAGTCCTCAGAGGTGACAGCGTACCTGTATTTTGATTCCTGATTGAGGATATATGTGAATGTCTATGAGCTACAGCATCCACATATCATCAGGTGGAGACTGTGTGCTCGTTTGTCACCTAATGCTATATAAAAGACAAATTCGTGGAGTGAGATAACGTTTTTATACCTGTACCGTAAGGTACCCTTATGGTACCTTACGGTTTTAACTAATGATTATTTTTAACTACTACTTTAAGTTACACGTGTCCGCGAAAGAACCAGACTACAGCTGTATTATGGCAGCTGCATAAATGATTTGACTGAACAAGTTAACTCTCCCACAGAATATCAGGGTAAAATAGCAGTATAATGCTACTGTCTTTGTATAGTAAGAAGAGAACAGGAGATAATTTTACTTTTAACAAGACATTCCATTTTAGTTCTGATGGGTGACGCATCTTAATAAACGATAGATTAAGTTGTCTACGGCCTACAGTATTCACCTAACATCCATCAGAAGGAATATGTTTTTATAGATAAAGGTCAATCATGTTATCCTGATATATGTTTTGTAAAAAATCTTACGCTTATTTCTAGTGTATTCCCTATATGTATATCTGATAACTAAGAATTTAAAAAATTTACCAAACTCTTGACTCCAACTCGTACTTTTTTAATTATTAAAAAGTCGCACAAGAGTCGATGCTTTCCGTACGAGAAACTTTATAACTAAGTTCGTATTAAAACACCTTCATATTTATTTCTCTTTATACTGGATGGCCTTTTTAACCATCTGGTAAAAATAGGGTGTAGCATGTGAACCGAGTGGAAACCTATTTTACAAAAAATAAAAATAAAAAATGTTGTATTAAATGAATTAATTAATTAAAACCTATCGAAATTCAAATCAAATCCACCATATTTTATGAACGGCAATCAAACAGTAAATTTAGTATCTTTGACCTTGTCACTTCGCTGGTTTACATGTTCAAGGACAAAGGGCAAAGTAATTGTTAAAAAAAAATTCAAAACGTTTTATGCAAAATTTTTGTTTTTCTGTTTTTATTAAATATCAGTGCCATAGGCTTCTACTCCGTTCACATGTTACAAGCCTATTTTTTTTTCCAGACGGTAAAAGAGGTCATCCAGTATATAATATTTCCTTTATCAGTAGCATTACTAACGTAGTTCGCTTTAATCAAAAGTTTTACAATTTAGGAAGTTAGGTACTCGTTAATTACACGAAAAGGTGTGACACCCGTTTTGACACCAATGTAAAAGTAAAGTAAAATAACAGATGAAAGGATTTATGGCAAGCAAATGTACGTGCTGTCTTTGAAATTTTTACACCAATGTACGTACACTAAATATCACGTTGAAGTTCTATGAAAAAAACAAGTAATGTGCATTATTTGACTCTTTTTGCTTAACAAAAAAATATTACGAAATATATTATATCCCCGAAACTCTTCATCGTTTCCTCCCTTACTTTCTTTCCAACCTTAGCACTAACAACAGATCTTAGCTCATTTATCTCAACCTCAATCAACATGGACAAGGCAAAGTTCAGGTGTACATTTCATGTCACATAAGTGTCACAGTTCCTGTTTTGTTGGGAACACAAAGCTCGAAGTTGTCGTTGAATATGTTTACCTAAAACAAACTGTCCGAACTTAGACCAAGAGATCAATAGACTGGTCCAACTCGGCTGTGCTAGTTCTTGAGATTACAACATATTCCGACACAGTAGTGACTCACTGCTGGTCGTTTGATAGTACTTGCAGTCGCTTAGCGAGCTATGGAAGAAGTTTCTCCGTGTGACAGATTCCGTAACGATGATATCAGCAGTTAAATCATCAGTAATCAATCAATAATCGACAAAACCAACAGATTAGTAAGCTGAAGTGGCAATAGTGTGACCATATAGCTCGAACAACCTTCTCGAGTAGCATCCTCATATTGGTAAGCGAAGTGTGACACGGCCCCTCACAAGATGAAAAGGCGACCTGGTAATAAATGCAGGATGTCGATGGGTCAGGTGGCCCGTATTTTATGTCATTCAGCAGCCAACTTGTGGTTGTAATGATGGTGATGATATTTTGTAAAAGCGCAATTTAATGCTTATAATATTAAACGAGAAATGTAATTTTCGTGTTATTTATAAAGGTTTGTTACAAGATGTTCAATCTAATAAGTTACAAAGTTTAATACCCAAGACTGTTTTGTGTGCTATTTACAAAGGTTTTTGTTTGAATCCATTCCATCCAAAATCATTAGGAATTGACATAATTTATATTTTCGACATTTTTGTTACAAATGTTATGTATTTTCATTAAATGTTTCCTTATATATTATAAAACATAATGTAATATAAATATTTAATGACGAATATTTTCTATCCGTCCGAATGAATACATATAAAGGGATGAATATCAGGTTATATTTTCTATTAATTAAGGAAGTGAGAGTAATATGGTCACCTTAATCTTTACCGCCCTATAAAACAAAAACTAGGAAGAGGACAAGGACAAAAGCACAAAGTCGCATACTATAACCAATATATTAAGGAAAAATAGCAAACAAGCTTTGGCAATATTTAGGAATACTTCGAAAAATCAATTTAAAAAAAAACTAAGTACACTTAGCAATACTAAAAACGACCAAAATATTTACTACAATTTCATCTGTAATAATGGCGTCAATAAAGCACCGTCCCATAGTTTAAAACCGTATATGTATATATTGCAGTAACCACTAGACCAACGAGGCGTCCTGCCTGGTTGGTCTAGTGGTTGTAGTAGTGCCACTGCTGATCATGAGGTCCTGGGTTCGAATCCCGGGTCGGGCCAAAAAATTAATTATTGAGTTTTTCCGTCAAGAAATTCTCAATAGTTGCTCGGAGTCAGGAAGTTGGTGGTGTCTCACCCCAGTGCCTCGGAAAGCACGTAAAGCCGTTGATCCTGCGCCTGATCTCTCTCCGGTCGTGTCGGTTTACCGTCCCATCGGAATTATGAGAGTGAGGGAAGAGAGAGTGCACCTGTGCTTGCGCATACACTTGGGCACTATAATCCTGTCCTGCGCCGATGGCTAGCCTCCGTTGAAGCAGGCCGCCGTGGTCGAAATTCGGTCTGGAGGACATTAAAAATAATTATAATTATTATTATTATATATTGCAGTCAACTATCTTAATTAACCTTTTAGTTAACAGCCTTGCCTTTTTACTAAACCGCGCCGTTCAAATAGCGGCCTGAATGATATAATACAGCAAATAGCGCATAATTAGACACAGATAAGCAGCCGTCTCATTGAATGAAATTAATAGGATTGGTCACCCTATTCATTTTATTCAATACCACGTAATGTTCATCTAGATTGTTAAGTGAAAGGCTGAATAAGTACAAGTTTAAGACAATATTTAACTTATAAAATTAAACTGCACTGTTTCTCATAAATACTTCAAAGTAAAGTCAAAAATATTTATAAGCCTTTTTTGAGAAACACATTTTAATGTCGACAAGATATTCTATGCATAGCTGTTGCAACAAATTTTCCTTTAATCCTATAACCCACATCTCTAATCAGAAGCTTCTGTGTGTTGTAGTCATCCAATAAATATTAGGTAAAAGCTGGACATATTTCAGGATTTCGGTAGTATCCGTTAAGCTTGCAACACACGCCATTTAACAGAATACAATACTGGTATAGTCATTAAAAAAGTGATTGTAGTTTTTTACTAATTTCCACAAAAAGGAAGAAAAACAGAAGTATAAATTTTAAAAATGAAACGGTAGAAGAATTAATGAAGTCATTGATTGTTTGTGTGTCTGCGTGTGTGGTTGTTACTTATATTATTTAATAATATTAATAATATAATTTCGTTAGTTCAAAATTAACATAACACAAAATAATTTAGAAACTAAAATGGTGTCTACTCAACACAAATGTTATATAAACTATAGCGGTAACTATAACGCTGAATTTCAATACACACCAGAGACATATTAAGTGCAATGAAATAACCCTCAGTAATTACAGGCTCGAACATAAAATAAAAAAATAAAACATTTAAAAATAAAAACAAAACTTTTAACATTTAGAAAAAAGTGCACATAGGTAAATTATTTCATAAGATAAGAAATCATAATAAATGTTGGAAGTAAAATTAAAAAAGAAGTAAGTATTTCATATCTAGATGACAGTTATTACAAAAAGACAAAATAAAAACTTTTGAACAAAAAACTTATTAATAGTAAACGATGTCTCCCAACAAATGGGTCTTAAGGTGAACTTGAACAAGACGAAGCTCAGGTGCATAGTCTTAGGTGTGTTGTCCATGTCACATCTATGCTGGTAGGTACCTGTATTTTTTAAAGAATATTAACAATGATATAAACATTACTAATATACCCCTTAACCACTCGTGGTAAGCTTAAATTGCTTGTGTTACGAGTGGTTCACGCCAGTAGTCGAATGGCGGATTCGAACCCACGACCTTTTCGAGTTCGCGGTTCGCGCCCTGCCATTAGGCTACTGTCGCTTCAAACTGCCTGTTTAGTTGGGAACATTACGCTTGTTTTCGAATATGTTTACCCAAAATTATACTGTCCGAATAGATAAGTTGAACTTCGCCCAAGAAACAGTCTGTCACCAATAATATTTTATATCTAGACAAAAGTAATTACAAAAAGACAAAATAAAAATTTGACCAAAATTTTTAATATTTTTTTTCAAGTCACCGAGAATTTCAGCCCATCTGAATAAAAGCATTGTAGTTTCGGCAGTACACTTATAACACCTAATTGAGGTCCATTTGACGAATGCATCTCGATACGTAGTAAAATAACACTATGAAGTCGTACACATACATACATTATAATAAATTAAATGTTTAGTCTTGTATTATGAATCTCTTACCACGTCTTCTAAACTTTTATATTATGTAGAGGATTTTTCTTACTTGCCCCGCTTGGTTTGACGACCATAGTAACAGACGTCTCACACAGTGGGGGCTCCTGTCTGTCGCCTGTCTGGATAATTTACGTCTGGCGTAAACGAGTTGGGATACCCTCATTCTATCGAAAACTATTAGTTTTTCCCATTCATAGTCGCCTCAAATGACTCCCACGGGATGATACCTGTTATCATATTATATACCTATATAATATTATTGAATTAATGTCAATAGTGCGAGGTATTATCAATGAAAACGGCTCATTTACATATACATGAAGATGTTAAATACCACGTATTGATCATTAATTTTTTAACACTAACGCATCCAACTGACATTACGAGTACACGTGTTAGTGTTAAATCGAATCATATACATACCTGTAATTGTCGTGAATATCAAACAACATTATGCTTATATTTTAATATGTTATATGTTAGTAATATGGATGGCGCCATCGAAATCGGTCCAGCTTACCCATCGCGGTGAATCGCTTGGACATGTCATCTCTTTTTTTGGTTGTTAATGGTTGTTAAGCTCTTTCTAACTCTGGGTACTTGCACAGACACAATCTAGTAGCCAGAAATCTACATCAGGAGCTCGCTCTGAAATACAGGCTCCTGGATCGGAAACTGCCTTATTATAAGTACATGGCTGAAACCGGGCCATCGTCACAGACAGGACTATTCTTGCAAATAAGCCTGATATTGTACTGATGTGCTGGACACAGTCAAGAATATTTTTGACCGACATTACCATTTCATATGACGAGAACCTCGTGAAAACCGAAACAGATAAGAAAAAAATGTCTGGACCTGGCTCACGAGGTGACCGACATGTGGGGTGATTCGCGGTGATTTTCCTTTATTTTCCTGCGTTTAGTTAGACTGCAACTCTGCCTAAGTGCTTATTTCAGTTACCATGTTTATTAATAATTGAAAAATAAACATAAGGTTAAGTGGTGTGAGGCGTTTGTCGACTAAGGTTACTAGTTCGTGGAGAAGTGGGTGTTCTGAGCGTTGATGGAAATATTGCCGAAGGGATTTGATTTGTTTATTGTGCAAGTTGAGGACATCTATTATACCTCGTCCTCCCTCGGATCTTGAAAGAGTCATCCTTTGCACGCAGGATCTAGGGTGGTGCTTGCGGTGAGTCGTTAGAGTGGTATTTATAATACTGTTACGAGCTTGAGGTTCGTGACAATAAAAATTGCCGATAAAATTACCTAAATTAACACTTTAATTTACTTTACACAATTAAAGTTAAAACACTAATAATTTAAACACACTAATTCACTTAATTCCACTCCGAAGCTTCGCTTGTTTCGCCCAAATCAACACTGCCTCGATCGCATCTTGCAGCGCCTATATATTTGAATCAGCAAAGAAATATCCAGAATGTTCAAGTAAACACGCGGAAGGCACCGAGCGTTCGAGTTTCGACTAGGCGCTGTCAGTTGAGCGATTTGTGATGTCATTTTCTCAATGCTCCCCTCGCTCTCGTTCCTGACACTAGATGGCGCTAGTTGACTTATTCATGCAACACTGCCCCCTCCTAAGACATGCTCGTCCCGAGCATTATCGGTCCCATAATAACGCGCCAAGCGATCCACATGGACGATCTTAGGAGTCCCTCTTGCGCCTTTCTGTATCCGGTAGGTCACATCGTTGATCCTGGTTACAATCCGGTACGGGCCGTCCCATTTAGCTTGAAGCTTAGGAGATTTCCCTTTGCTGCGGACTGGATTGTGCAACCACACAAGTGAACCTTCGTCGAACCCTTTGTTGTTCATTTTGCGGTCGTACCGGGTTTTCATTTTCTCAGACATTTGCTGGCCCGATTGTCTGACGTGCTCATAAATGTCATTCATTTTGTTCCGCAAGTCATTTGCATAATCGGTTATACTGCGTGGGGCATCAGGTGGTATCCCGGTGATCAGGTCCGCAGGCAGCCGTAATTCTCTTCCAAAGTTTGCGAAAGCTGGTGTCACTGCTGTACTTTCGTGAACAGAACTTCGATATGACAACAAAAACGGTTGTATGTGCTTGTCCCAATCTCGTTGCCGATTGTCTACAACTTTTGCTAGGTACCTCTCCAATGTCTGATTAAATCGTTCCACCATTCCATCAGATTGCGGGTGATAAGAAGTCGTTCTTGTTTTATGAGTACCCATAACTCGGCAAGTTTCCTGGAATATTTGAGACTCAAAATTCCTTCCTTGATCGCTGTGAATCTCTAAAGGTACTCCAAAACGACAGAAGACTTCATGAACTAGTTTATCTGCAACTGTTGAAGCTTCTTGATTTGGAATGGCGAAGACTTCTGGCCACTTAGTGAAGTAATCCATCACAACCATGAAATACTTGTTACCGCTTTCACTCTCCGGAAACGGCCCCGCCACGTCAATGGCTATTCTCTCCCATGGTGCACCCACATTGTACAACTTCAATGCACCTCTACTACGAGTCTGAGGTCCCTTTACAGCCGCACAACTTGTACATTTGCGACACCAGTCCTCGACATCGTTTCGACAGTGGACCCAGTAAAACCGTTCTCGGATCTTCAGTAGAGTTCGTTTAACTCCCAGATGGCCTCCTGAATAATCATTATGGTACAGCTGTAGAACATCCGGTACTTTAGCTTTAGGGACAACCATTTGTAAATAACAGCTGTCTCCCCGAACATTTTCCCATTTACGGCACAGTACTCCATCCTGAAGCAGCAAGCTGTCCCACTGGGCCCAATAGCTTTTAGTGGTTGAACTCATTGCTGAGACGTCGCTCCACTTAGGCTTGGGAGCACTGGCCCTTATCCATTCCAGAATCGGCTTGATGTCCGGATCTTCCTGCTGTGCATGTTGTAAGCTGTTCTTCCATTCGTTGCTGAGGTGGTCCGTCCTGAGCATCCTCACGGATACCTCTTCCTTACTCTCTTGCCTAGTACAATGGTTGCAATCTTCAGGACAAGGTCTTCTTGACAATGCATCTGCGTTGCCGTGAGATTTCCCGCTGCAGTGTCTGATAGTAAAGTCGTATTCCTGCTGCTGCTGGGCGGTGCTGTTAGCCGCACTTCCTTTCTGAGACCGTTCACCTTCCCTTCGTAGGGTGTGCTCAGGGTAGCTGGACCGAAGATGGCCCCTTTCCCCACAGCCATAGCACCTAGGGCTATATCTTTTATTGTGGTCGCGAACCGTAACTGCTGTAACCTCCCTAGCGTGAGGTGAACGATGATCCTGTCGCCGCCAGGCAGTGTCGTTAGCTGCACTACCCTCTCGAGATCGATCAACTCTCCTTTCAACGGTTCGCTTAGGGCAGCTGATTCGAAGATGGCCTTTTTCCCCACAGCCATAGCACCTAGGGCTGTATCCTTTGTTGCGGTCGCGAACTGTAGCGGCTGCAACCTCCCTGGCGCGATGGGAACGATGATCCTGCCGCACGGCTTCTACCTCCAGTGCATGGGCCAAGGCGTCCTTAACCGTCTCATGGTGCCCGAGCCTCACAGCAGCTCTGACTTCCAGGTCACGGATGCCGTCGATAAATGTCTGCACCAGGTTCCCTTTAATGAGCGCAGGTACAGACCGGTAAGCTTTTCGCACCAGCTTCTCCACCTCTAGAGCCCACTGCTGCAGGTTTTCGTTGATGCGCTGCACACGATCTTTAAGCTGCGCACGAAAGACGTGTTCCAGGTGAGCGTCGCCATATCTCGCCTCCAATGCCTCAAGGAGTTGCTCATAAGTCACTTCCTCACCGAGAGCTTCCAGAACTGTTAAGGCCTGGTCGCGCAGGCCTAGTGTGAGAGCAGTCATGGCCTGACTTTTATTCCAGCCGTTCGCCTTCATAACAGCCTCGAACTGGATTTTGTAGGCTGACCAGGAAGAAGTCCCGTCGAATGGTGGCACCTTGAACCCACGTAGCGAAGGTGTAATAGCTACTACGGGAGCTGTAGCTCCATCTCCAAGTTTGAGTTTGTCCAGTGATTTCTTCATGTCAGCCATTACGTTGTCAACCCGATTGTTTACTTGGTCGATTCGGGTTTCAGCTTTCTCGATTCGGTTTTCAGCTTTCGCGATTTGGGTTTCAGCTTCCGACAGGCGTTTGTCATGCTGAGCAACCCTATCCTTCACCTCCTTTATCTCCTTCCCGAAGGTAGCGTGAAGGTCCTTCATGAGGAGCATCTGTTCCTCCTGTCGGCGGGCCTGTTCCTCTTGTCCGCTCTGCAGCTGCTCTTTCAACTAATGGACCTGTTCCTCCTGTCCGCTCTGCAGCTGCTCTTTCAACTGACGGACCTGTTCCTCCTGTTGGCGCGCCTGCTCTTGCAGCATCACCATCAGAGCACCTAAGTCAGGTGCTGCAGATGTAGGAGCTACCGACGGGCCTGCAGCCGGTGGCTGGCCCTCCGACGTCTGCGGCGTTGCACCACCAAATCTTCGTTGGTCCGTCTCCTGCTGGCGTTGACTTCGGGTACGGACACCCTCCGTTTCCTCCTTAGGTAAAATCGGCATTATTTTATCCCACTTCTGACACCAATTGTTACGAGCTTGAGGTTCGTGACAATAAAAATTGCCGATAAAATTACCTAAATTAACACTTTAATTTACTTTACACAATTAAAGTTAAAACACTAATAATTTAAACACACTAATTCACTTAATTCCACTCCGAAGCTTCGCTTGTTTCGCCCAAATCAACACTGCCTCGATCGCATCTTGCAGCGCCTATATATTTGAATCAGCAAAGAAATATCCAGAATGTTCAAGTAAACACGCGGAAGGCACCGAGCGTTCGAGTTTCGACTAGGCGCTGTCAGTTGAGCGATTTGTGATGTCATTTTCTCAATGCTCACCTCGCTCTCGTTCCTGACACTAGATGGCGCTAGTTGACTTATTCATGCAACAATACGTTGCAGATTGACAAGGTCACCTTGAATCCAGTTTATTGTACCAAACGAGTATCTTTAAATACTAAAAGAAGCCACGAATAGGTTGTTTTTAATATTTTATAATATATAATTGTGCTTTTCTATATAATAAATATTATAAGCCCTCGAACTACTTTTCTGTGAGCGATTTTTTTTTATATTTTAAAAGTCGTTATATTTTAAAAGCTAGTATTTTAAATTTTAAAATGGTAATAAAATTCAAATCAAAGCAGTTTGCGAACGTTCGATATATTTGCACACCGAAGCACTCGGTCATACAATTTTTTCCAATGCAAATTTTGTGGATAATAACGATTTTATTTTTAGAATAGAAATTTCTGTGATGTAAGTTTAGAAATATTATTTAATTCGTAATGTGTATCTGGTATACTTTTATGTTATTTCTAATTATAGTTAAAATTTATCTCAAAATTAAACGAGTACTCTTGTAAGTAGTACAGTCATAGAATACTATAATACACAATAGAATGGCTGCTAACCTTATTTTGTACGAGGATCGGCGTCGCCGAGAGCACAAATACAAACAATAACGTTGTATTATCACTACTACAAACCCAATTCGCTGTATTGACAGACTGAATAAATTTACATATTGTAGACTTTTGATTAATGTTTAAGATCATCATTAAAAAATCGTTTAAATTTTAATACATATTTATATTTATTTGTAAATAGAGTGCAATTTGGCATTTTCTAAATAATTTGGAAGCGATTGAAACATCAAAACACATCTCGTGTTGACATTTATACATAGTTATTATTTATATATAGTTAGTGACATTTTAGTGGCTACACGGGCTCCGCCCACTCTCCCGTACGTACGTTACGTACGTTACGTACGTTACATACGTACGTACGTTATGTATGTGTTATAGTATTCTATGAGTACAACCATGACTGTAAAAAATAAATATTTTATAAAAAACTTCATATACGCATATGGTATAAAGGTAGACTTAATGCCTGAAACATTATCTAGCGGTCTGATTGGGGCGACACAGAGATAAAATTAAGAAAGTGTGAGAAAAAAATGTTGATATAAGAATACAAACGTGAAAAAAAATTAGCTCAGATTCTGAGCTTTAAGGTGCGCACCTTAAAGCTCAGAATCTGAGCTTCCACACTTTCTCGCGGAGGACCGTAACCTCCGTGTTGTAGTTCGCGGACTCCCTAAGGAGCTAGAAACCGAGCACATATTGCATAAGCGATCTTAAATCGCAAAATCTGCCTGTTAGAGAAGTGCACAGGATGCCCCATCCAAACGACAAAAAACGTTACCTTGATCTTTGTCTAGTAATACTGGACCTGTCTCCAGAGGGCAAAGAGATATTTAACATCTCACGGATATGCAATCTCACGGGGGGTAGTCGTAGTGAGTGATTCCGATCAGGTACCTCGCCGCATTCGGTCGCCTGCGACCCAACCGTGGAAAGTGCTATTGTTCGGTCGAGCCTATGCGCTCCCAGTGCGATAAGAAGAAAGAAGACAAGGACAGGACATTTTACCTGCGTGCGCGAGTGCTTCGGTGTCGTTGTGCTCCGTTACGGTTGCCAGGTGCATCGGGCCGCCGGCCCATTGTTCTGTTTCGTGTAGTGCTAGTGTAGTGCCCCACGTTCTCGGATTTCCCAGTAAAAACTGTAAGTAGTTTTTATTACACACCCGCTGCCTCAGAGGCAGCTATTATATTTTAATTTCTGTGTTCGCTTGTCGCACTAGGCGACAGCTAGGTACACACCCTAGCGTACCAACGCGCTAGTTGTATAAGTGTTCGTTTAGGCACACACCTCCCCCCGCCGAAAGGTGGGGGGGCTTGATACTCAAGTGTTTTAACCACTGACAAGATGGCGGCTATAACGATAGCCGAACTCGCCGACTTCTTCGGACAAGTGTGCCCCGACGCTTGGGCTAAATTCTTAGCCCAACGAAACTCGTCCACCGCTGAACGCCCAGTACTTCATATCGACGATCCCGCTTCGCCGAGCTCCGGCCGCTCGACCCCTGTGTCCATCGACACAGTATACGACGCCGCGTCCCCTGCGCCTTCTGCGCTCTCCACCCGCGGTCCTACACCGTTGTTTTCGGACGCTGAATCAGGCTCCGAAATGGATATCGAACTTCACCGTCCTACTAAACCCGATGACGAAGGCTTCACCCTAGTCTCGGGTAAAAAACGTAAGCGCACCGCCGCGAAAAAGGGAAACGAGCCTCACTCGTCCCCTACGTCGCCTAACGCCACTCCGGCAAAAAAAGTCGCGCCTTCCGCGCGCAAAATTTCCGCGATTAAAACCGCGAAACCTACTCAGGCCGAACCTAGAAAGGAGAAGCCGCCGCCGCCTATAATTTTACAGGACAAGTCGCGCTGGAGCAACCTATCCAAGTGGATAGACTCAAAGAAAATCTTCTGCCCCAAAGTCCACAATGGACCACAAGGCATCCGCATCCACGTCGCAACGACGGACGATTTCCGCGCTTTAACTGCGCATTTAAAAGCTCAAAACTTGAGCTTCCATACATACTCGCTCGCGGAGGACCGTAACCTCCGTGTTGTAGTTCGCGGACTCCCTAAAGAGCTCGACACCGAATCCATTCTAAGCGATCTTAAATCGCAAAACTTGCCTGTTAGAGAAGTGCACAGGATGCACCACCCTACTGATAGGAAAAGATACTTCGATCTCTGTCTTGTCATACTGGACCTGTCTCCAGAGGGCAAACAAATATATAACATAAATAGAATATGCAATCTTACGGGGATTGTAGTAGAGTCTCCGCGTAATAGGGGCATCGTTGGCCAGTGCCACCGATGCCAGTTATACGGCCACTCGGCTAAGAATTGTTTCGCCAGGCCTAGGTGCGTCAAGTGCTTAGGCGATCATGGCACTACTGAGTGCCCCCGAACGCCCGAGACGGAGGGCCCTCCAAGCTGTGTTCTGTGCGGCGAAGAGGGACACCCAGCGAGCTATCGCGGGTGTTCCAAAGCGCCGCGTAGGAAGCAGAATGGAGGAGCTATCCGGCGCGGACGTGCGGGCAACCCCAGTAGGTCGCGCCCACGGCATTCTGCCCAATCGATCGCACCAATCTCGGTGCAGCAACCCGCGCCCGCTCAGGCTACAGCCAAGCCCGCCCCCGTTAAAGGGACTTCCGAGCAAGGCCCAAGCCTTCCGGTGCCTTCAGCACCTAAGCCCAACGCATGGGTTAAGCCTCCGACGATAGTCAGCGCTGCCGCCTCACGGCCAGTGCCTCCTCGCCAGGCCCAAAAGCCCAAACCCGCCCCTCAGGCACCGTCAAACATCAACACTGACCTTTCGTTAGTGTTCAACTTCGCTAGCAGCTTTAATGTGGCCGAAGTCACAACTCTAGCCCGCAAACTTCGCGAAGCAAAATCGATACAGGATAGGCTCAATGCTACCATTGAGCATCTTAGTCTTATCCAAGCGATAGGTTCGTTCCAGTGCGCCTAAGCGACTCTTTTCTTTATTTTTAATTAAAATGGAAGTTAGACCTGTAGGTAGAACCAAGCCTAGGTCTCTGACTGTCGCGTACTTTAATGCAAACGGTGTCAGAGATCAAAAGGAAGAGATCATGTATTTTTTACGCGACCATGATATCGACATCATGCTAGTGCAAGAGACCTTCTTGAAACCTAGTTTGAGCGATCCCAAAATAGCCAATTATACCCTAGTTAGAAATGATAGGTTGACCGGACCTAAAGGCGGCACCTTGATCTACTATAAAAGGTCCTTGCAATGTGTACCGATAGATACTCCGCCGCTTACTAACTTAGAAGCGTCGGTCTGTAGGATAGCACTTACGGGCCATCCGCCATTAATAATTGCATCAGCATATTTATCTCCCGTAAAAAGTATATTAGATTCCGACATATCGGCTCTGTTAAACCTAGGCCCTAGCGTATTAATCGCAGGAGACCTAAATAGTAAACACGTTAGCTGGAATTCTAACGTTAACAACCCTAACGGTATAATACTAAGAGACCTCACGGAGAGACTTAACTTCGATGTTATCCCTCCCGAGAGTCCAACTCGTTATCCTTTTTCAAATAACCAACATCCGGACGTCCTAGATATAGCGTTACTAAAAGACATCCGACTTAGTATTAATTCGATAGAGACTATTATCGAGCTAGTCTCAGACCACAGGCCGGTCGTTTTACAACTGGGCCGGCCGGCAGGTGAGGTCCCTCTGACCAAAACTATTGTCGACTGGCGTAAACTTGAGGTCAAACTTAAGTCTACGAACTCCCAGCATTTGGACACTATACCTGACAAGATAGACTCGCTAGAGGAGGCCGATAGGGCGATTAGCGCCCTTTCGACTCACCTCACATCAGCGGTCGAAGATTGCTCCCGTAAGGTTCGTGTATCGAGCGATCAATACACGAAACTTCCGGCGGATGTTCGACGGCTGATTAGAGCGAAGAATTCCGCGCTTAAAACTTACGACCGCTATCGCACGGAAACCAATAAACTTCGGGTACGTTCTCTACAAAACGAGATTAAACAACGAGTAGCCGAGTTTAGAAACAATAACTGGGATTGCCTCTTAGAAGGTATCGAACCATCCCAAGACTCCTTCTGGAAACTAACAAGAGCTCTTAAAGCCGACAAACCCGCACCGATGCCGCCTCTCGTGAGGCTGGACCACCCCGATCTCGCCCTTGACGATCTCGAAAAAGCCGAATGCTTAGCTGACAGTCTAGAGTACCAGTGCACGCCATCCACCGCACCAATAGATCCCGCTCACCTATTAGAGGTAGAAACGGAAGTAGAACGTAGGTCCGCGCTGCCACCAGCGGGTGAACCTCTCGATCCTGTGACAGTAGATGAAGTCACCGAAACCATAAAAATCTTAAAAATAGATCAGCCCCTGGGCCAGACGGCATCAGCAACAAGGTTATTAAATCCCTTTCGGCGCCACTTATTTGCCTCCTTGTAGGAATATTTAACACATTTCTCACGAACTGCTCCTTCCCGGACATCTGGAAAGAAGCAGACGTAATAGGGATCCCAAAACCGGGTAAACCGCGTAATCGTCCCTCTAGCTACAGACCCATTAGCCTGCTCAATACATTGGCCAAACTATATGAGCGCATTATTCATAAGCGTCTCCGTCATTTCACCGAAACTAACGGACTCCTCCCAGACGAACAGTTCGGCTTTAGAGCCAATCACTCATGCACTCACCAGATTCATCGCCTAACAGAATACATTCTGTCTGGCTTCAGCCAAACCCCGTTAAGAAAAAAGTCTCGAAACACGGGAGCCCTCTTCTTCGATGTTGCGAAGGCGTTTGACAAGGTCTGGCACGACGGCTTGATATACAAGCTGTACAAACTAAAAGTGCCTGATAGGCTCGTGCACATCATACGAGCCTTCCTTTCGAACCGCTCTTTTCGATATCGAGTGGAGGGAACTCGTTCTTCGAAACGTTTTCTCAAAGCCGGGGTTCCACAGGGCTCCGTACTATCCCCACTCCTTTTCACACTCTTCACGAGTGATATCCCAAAAGACCCCGTAGTGAACACCGCTCTCTTTGCCGACGATACGGCACTCTTTGTGTCAGACTCCAACAAAAATAGACTCGCTATAAAGCTCCAAAAAGCGACCAATCGCCTTGGTGAATGGTTCCGCCTATGGAGAATTGACGTGAATCCCGAAAAAAGTGTAGCAGTATACTTTCAACGGAATTCTACAGGAGGTTCTAAACCCAAAACTATCTCGTTATACGACCGCCCAATCCCTTGGGAAAAATCGGCCAAATATCTAGGCGTCACTTTCGACTCCCGCATGAGTTTCAAGACGCACATAAGTGTAGTACGCAACAAAGCCAAGTCAATAATTGGCCGTCTACACCCCCTCGTTAATAGCAAGAGTAAACTGTCCCTAAGACACAAGCTCCGACTATACAAAACCTGCATTAGACCGGTTATGTCCTATGCAAGTGTAGCTTTCGCCCATACGTATAAGACCCATATTTTAAAACTCCAAAGAGTACAAAATTTTTTCATCCGGAAAGCCACCGGCGCACGGTGGTATCAACGGAACTCTGACTTACACAATGATTGTGAACTACCATCTATCTCCGAATATTTTAAGGAGATGTCCCAACGCTACTTTGATAGTGTAGAAACCCACCCTAACCCGCTAGTGGCAAACGCAGCTAACTACGTTCCGATAGCAAACGTCGCGCCCTATCTCCGTAGACCGCGAAATGTTTTAATAGAACCATCTATGTCGCTCGACTCAGTCGACCCAAGCGTCGCAGGCACATCACACAACGACACTACACCCACATTAAATGGTACAAACACAATTAGGACAACGAATGGGGCGCGTCGCACCCGCAGACGGGCACGACGCGTTCCAGCTCACACCGCGTACACACCGTACACCCGCGTTCCTGGACGGTTCTCACCGCCCAGACCATCGACCGACGAGCTGAGCAGTCAGAGACGGGGGTCCGCACACCCCCCCTCGGACTGCGGTTAGATAGCTCAAGGAAAAAACGCCTAAAAGGCGACATGATGATTGATAACAATATCAAATCATAAATCATTCATCATCATTTCACCTCATTGCTTTTCCCTTTTTAATTAGCTCGCGGCCTGCAAGGCCTGTGACAAGATGAAGCTGTAAGAGTCGTATAGACTAACAGCATTAACATCAAGATAATAGATAGAATCTCACGGGGATTGTTGTAGAGTCCCCGCGTAATAGGGGCATTGTTAGCCAATGCCACCGATGCCAATTATACGGCCACTCGTCCAGGAACGTATATATACAGCACATGTACTCATATAATATACTGCTTAGAAGTTAAATCACGAAGAACCTAAAATAAACGTAAGCAAGTATGTATACAACAAAATAATAAAACGTAATACATAATATGTACATATTTATACTATAGATTTGAATTAATATAAAGTAGAATAATCGTAACCAATTTTAGTGTCTTTGTTTTTGTTTATTTTTAATAAATTTCAATCAAATAAAAAGTAATATTGGCCACAAAATAGAATGTAATGCTTCAAATTTAGAGTTTACAAAAATATGTAACATTAACGTTGAGAGCGTGGGCATATTTTCCTTTTGTATCGATAACTTTTTGTTTACCAAGAATGAGTCATTTATTATTAAAACGGGTGAGGGAAAAGAGCGATATGGCTCATGACAATAACGTGTAATGTAAACGATAACATTTATAAATAAAGGGAAAATAGTCTACTGCGCTGGTTTACGTAATAATCTCAAAATATATGTTTTAAATAACTGCACTTGCACTCATTTATCGATAGTTATAAAAGTGTACTCGTGTGTGAATGTATTTTAAGTATATTAACTAAAAAGTATACTATCTTTACAACACGTAATTTTTATTCTTACGGCTACTTAAAGTTTTTTTTATAGAATAATGGCATCAAACTTAGTCAAACTTAGTCCACCTTATGGTTAGTGGATACTTTGGCCCATAGACATTCTTGATTAAGAATCAAAATACAGATACGTTGACCCCATTAAGGCTTAAGATGGAATGCTAGATATCATTGTGCTTAATTCCTACTTGATTTACATATAAATCAGTAAAATTAGTCTATATAATGTTTAGTACGCGTAAATTGATGAAAGTATTCTTCATTCGCTAAATATAACTGGATAATTTAGATTAATATTTTTTACGTCGATCATCGGAAGAACTTTATTTACTGTACGTAATGTAGAAATACCAGAAAGCAGTAATTGGAATGACTGTGAAATTTACTTTTGGACTTAGGGACCTTCAAGAAGGGAGTCTACTCCATCCTAAAAGGCCAGCAAAGCGCCTGCGATTCCCCGGGTATTGCAAATGCTCATGGGCGACGGCGATCACTTACCATTAGGTGAGCCGCATGCTCGTTTGCCTCCTCTTCTATAAAAAGCCCACATACTAGATGTATTGATATATCTAATCTACACTCATGCCTCTGGAGTAGTTTTACTTAATACGAAAAAATATAAATAGGTAACCAATAATAATATAATTTAATACAACAAGCTGTCTGATTGTAAGTAGCGATCTCCTCCGATATTATTCCGATATTAATTATCTCATTAGAAACTGTTTTAATTTTTGCCATGTACAATTAAATTTTACACAAAAATATATACAAGACATTTTATGTTATTGTAAAAAGTACTTATATGTAATTCAGGATATCTGAGGATCTACCACAATTCAAATGCAGATAATTAATGCACTTAAACCCGTTGATTGCTATTCTATGTTACACTACTGCTTATTTTTCCCATATCGTTTCGCAACCAGTTCACAGTTCAATGTCTTTTACAATGAATTAAACAAAATTCAATTTTCTGGTCACAAATATCAGAATGAATGAATGTTTACTGTACACCACAAAATAAATATACACGTAAAACACTGAAAAAAGTAAATTTTAAAATTTGTTTTTTTTTTACCATTTATTTATCTCTTTCGGGTAACAAAAGCAACTAATCAGGATAAATGTATTTTCTTTCGTTGATTGATACTTATAACAGTAATTGTAAAAAATAAACAAAAGAAATAAAATCATATCTTTAATGTAAATTTTAATACATCATCATCACAATTACAACCCTTCACAAGTCCGCTGCTAAACATATAACTACCCCATAATGTCACAATACAAGGTCCTGAGTCACCTGCATTCATTGACTTCCAGTATATCTACCAGGTCATCAATTCATCAGTTGGAAATGAGTGCGTCTTAGGCTACAGAATTTTTTTCCTTTGCACAAATATTTTATCAGTTTACATTCAATTAAACAGTGGACAACATGAAACAGAATTTTCAGTTGTATCGGTTTAATAAAAAATTGTTCTTACTACGACAGAGTTTGGCATGGAACTTTAAGATATTTTGAGTTCACGCTGTAATAAAACGTTTATCGGTTTTTGAACGTAGAAAACGATCAGTCTATTGTTTTGTTTTATCAGTAACTTTAGTACGTAGCTGTGTATTTTAATACAAACATGCACTAGTTTTTTAAGTTACTTAAAAAAGGGAAAGAAGCTAAGGTACCACTTAAAGAGATCAGACTTTTTCTTCTTCATCATCAGCCCATAAAAATGTAATACTAGACATGGGCCACTCGCGATGTAGTGTGGATTTGCCTTGATCGTCACGTTAGAGCTTCCTGTCTTTTCCGTAGTCCGTTTTATGTGCCCGCCAACCGATCGTGGCAACTTTAGTAAAATCCTCCCGATACGGCAATCTATGAAGGAGACCTATTTTCAGCAGTAGACTTTTGTAGACTGTAATGGATGGAAGTCGAAGACGAACGCCTACCTAAACTACCACCCACCTATGCAAAACGACTTTCAAAAAATATTCTTGTAATCTATCTAATATACAATATGTCTCAAAAACCCTGTGATTACCGTTAAGAATAGCAGGGCGGCAAGGATCTTTTGATATTTGTCTTTGTCTGTACAATTTTTTACTTCGTGACTTTTAATGAAGTAATTAGTTTATACAGATATGAATAAAAATAACATTCACATACAATGACCGCTATGGTCATTTGACCTATTCAATAGATGAATGCATTGTCCGGGTAGAATAATTATATTTACTTTAATTTTATTGCCTAATCTTGTTTCACGTACCTAAATATTTTAGTTTACACGTTCACAACTCTACGCGTTCCCATTGAGTCAATTTCGTTACTTTGGTTGATATTTCGTGAAAAATGTCTCAGTGTATCAGTGAAGCCGAAATATTGACATTATTTCAATCGCTGCCAAAAGATCAATCGGATAGTAAAGGTGAAGGTATCTCATTACTTCCATAAGTTGAAAATAGCGATTTACATATTCCAAGTGCTAGTGTTGATTCAGATAGAACAACAACATACCGTTTACTTCCATTCAACAACAAACTAGGGGAGATCGTCTCGGCGACTACGAGTACGTGGCGTTCGAACATTATTTTATGGAAATATCTCTCATAATAATAATGTCACCAGATGGAATATTGTGGAAATCCATACCTGGAAATGTCTCAAAGATGGCAGGTCCCTGAGAAATTCATAATGTTGTTGTGACTGACCAGCCAGGACCTACCAGCTATGCACGGAGGCAAGTTCTCCCTAACTTGTCTTCATGACTTCGTGACAGGCTGGAAACTTTTGATACGTGATACGATTTTACGACACATTGAAAATTGTACTGACGAAGCAAATTGTCGGTTTGGTCATTCATGTTGTATTTTCTTAGAAGAAATTGAAAAATTCAATTCCATTCTGTATGGAGGTTATTCGTAGCGAGAAATATATCTGTAAATTATTTGTGGAGTAAAATATGGGTCATTCCATATTTTTCTAAAGTCTAGTCTAGGGACAAATTCAAATAAATTATGAAATATTTACGATTCGATGTGAGATTGAAACGATCTACGAGAATTACAGCAGATAAATTTGCATTGATTTCTAAAGTATGGAATCGCTTTATTGAAAACTGCATTTCGTGCTACAAACCGGGAAAAAGGAAACAATAGATGGACAGTTCTAAGCTACACAAATTTCGGTGCCTTTTATTCAATATATGGCTAATTAAAAATTGGACACACATTGGAAAACCTGATAAAATTGGAGTAAAGTTTTGGCTCTGTGTTGACGTCAAATCGAGATACCTATTGAATGCTCACCTATATCATGGGAAAACTTTTTTATAGAATAAAGGTGACAAATGAGCACACAGTCCACCTGATGGTAAGTGTATGCTGTGGCCCATAGACATCTACAATTAACCTAGAATATGAATTAAAATGCAGATGCGTTGCCACCTCTTAGGACTAAGATGGAATGCCTTGGATTCCAATAAAACGGGTCTCCGATTCTCTGCATACGAAACACAGCAGCATTAAGCTGCTATTTTGCACTGGTATTCTGTGAGAGCGTGGTCCTTCCCCGGGGGAGCCAACCCATTCATGCTAAAGATACAGGAAAAATTCACCTTGTAGAAGATGCCCGTTACAAGTATTTTATAATATTTCAGATTTATCTGCAATGAAGTGTTGTACCAAGAAATATACAACGAGAAAATACATAGAATTTATTCTGCAATTGGCGGTTGAATTGAGTAACATTTTAGAAGAACCCACTCATGAAACCTCACTGCTACGCTGTATCGCCTCAGAAATGCTAGCAACTGAGTTGAGGAAGAGGCTTAGGAGAGAACTAATAAAGTGTATGATTTTTGCAAAAAATCACTATGCAGCAGATGCAATCTATCACAGAAATATTTAGATTTCTGTGCAATCTATCAAAAATATTCATGTCATAACTGTAAATATTTTTTATTTAAACTCATATTTTTCTATGTAGCAATGAATATTGTCTACTATTTCTACAATTACACTATACATATATGCATAATTAGAGACTAGGTAACAGTGATACGATAGTAATGATAGTGTGGATAGGTCAAATGACGTCTTGCTGGTGTAAGTGCGTTATCAGAATCAGTATTCGAACGTATAGAAATAACTATATTTCAGAAAACATTAACCATTATTTTTTATATTAATTAAAAACATTTTGATTTTCAAATTATATATTACAATGCCGAGGTTTTATTACCTCTGCATTTTGGAGGTAAAAAAACATTTTAATATTTGCAAATAAAAATTTATTTCAATTAAATTAATTATTTTTTGTCGAGTTTTCTATAAAACAATTATTTCTCTACGTTTAAATATTGATTCTGATAACGCACTTTTCGAGAAACACAGGGTTTTTGTTACATGTTGTTTAAAAACGAATGCGAAAGTTATAGGCATAGTACAACTTACAGTAAGTTGCGCGCGTTTCGTACCGAAAAATATATAAGAAAGTTATATATTATTCAACTTCAATAAATGTAATTTCTAATCAAACATATATTATTTGATTGGGACTCTTCCAAATTTAAAACGATATTTCTGCAATTATTTCTTCTGCGGCTGCAACGCGCATTGAATAAAAAAATCTATACTATTATATTCTATTCTATTCTACCACGGCTCCACTATTAACGTTTTATGCAAAACTGTAGTAAAAAAAAAATGAAAGTTCATGTCCAAATGGATAATGTAACCTATCTACATCTATAACTTCAAAGAAAGAAGAAACGCAGTAACAAAATAACTAAATGAAATAATATGAGCGACCGTTGACAAGGGAACTAGGATGACGTTAAGGACGTAGTTACATTTTTCAAGTGTTCGAATTTAGATACTCGAGTGGCAAGCAGACTTACGCAAGCACACAATAAAACAATTTTCCACTATATTTTATATACTATACCTAAGTAAACTTGATACTTGCTCAGACCAAAGTAAAACGGTGCGCTACGTATCTGTAATACAAGTGAAGCCAAAACCATGCTCAACTTCTGAACACGCACTTTTATCAGCTTTAAAGTTTACTAATGGGTGCACACATATGCACCAAAAATAATGTTCATGGTTGCAAATCATTTTAGATGCATGTACGTGAGTAAGTGTTCTTACAATAAGGTGAGCATATTTTTTGTTTGGTTTTTGCATCAGTTAAAACGTACGTAAAGCGCATATCTTTTTTTGTTGATCTGAGGATACTTGAGGTGTTATTAATTTTACATGTATTAAATAATGTTAGATGGCGAAACTTTGCAATCTCGTTTGGTAACTGGGATAACAATGTTTTTATCATTTGTGAATTCGAAAGTGGGGTGCGGGTTTAGCATTTTTACATAATAATTTTGTACTTACACAACGCCGTCACTTTGCAATGCACGTGTGAACTTGCGGATATGTTACCGTACATGTACCGATTGTATGTGCGTGTGTGAATGAGGATTTTTTATTAGTTCATTCAATTTTCAGCAACAACTGTTAAGCATTCTCATATCACTAAAGATCACTTTGGTAAAGGTTCTCTTAATAACAAAATCAACGATGACTGATCGAATTCATATTTGGATATATATGCAACATATTATGATGAATTTACATTAAAACAAAACAAATATTAATAAAAAGTATAATACATGAAATACAAAAAATAAACACTCAAGTCACTAATCAAAAAATGTTAACGGTAACTTCTAAACGCTAAACTTTGTAAAGTTTGAAAAAATATTAAACAGGTACCTAAATGCTTTTATAAGTCATTTCTTACGGTCAATGTATTTCTACTCGTATATGAGCTATAGTCTCTTATATTAATACATCTCTCATATCGAGAGTCAACTAACTCTGGAAGTAAGCAGTTATTGTAGAACTTCTTTCTAAAGGTCCCTCCATGTTTTTCTTTCAGAACTGGTAGTCTCTTTTTATGAATTCGAATTTTATTTTACCATCGCCTGTTACCACCAGTTACTCGTTATTGACCCTGAAATTGGTAGCACAAAAAGCAAATGTAGTATAGTTGTAGCACGAATGGGTTGGCTCGACCGGGGAAGGATCACGCTCTCACAGAATACCAGCGTAAAATAGTAGCTTAATGCTGTTGTGTTTCGTATGGTGAATGTAGAGAACCGGAGACCTTTTTTACTGGAAACAAGGCATTTCATCTTAGTCCTCACGGATGACAACGCATCTGCATTTTGATTCGTAATCGAGGATAGATGTAGATGTTTATGGGCCACAGCAACCATTTACCATCAGGTTGACTGTGTGTTCGTTTGTCACCCTATCTTATAAAATAAAAAAATAAAAGGTATTTTTGTGTTGACTGTGAAAACGTCAGATTTATACAACTAAAAGTCAATTTCCTATTTTAAGCTATGAAATAGACGCTAAAAAGAAAATAAAGAAAACCTCTGTTTAATTATCTTGATGAGCTCCACAAATACTGTATTTATCTAAAAAAAATTCTATTAACGATTTTTTAAATTTTAGTGCAATTAACATTTGTGTGTAAGCATTTGATAGTCATAGTCCTTAATAGAAAAATCGACTTAGCCAGGACTAATATAAAGCAAAAACTTGCATATTATATATCGATATGATAAAATACATAGCGTTTTTATACACAATGCCGCACATAACGTCATTATTGAGATGCATGAACAACCTACATTCGCATGACACGATAAAATTATTAATTAACACTTAAGACCACAAGACTGACATGCTCAATAGGTGTTTTAAATTCAATTTGTTCGATGATTTCATATATTGCGTATGCTAAATTACAACAAATCAATACACAGAACAAGACAACCGTATTAGAACCAGCCATAGCTCTAGTGGCAATGAGCTAGCCATATTGCTTGACGAACAGACTACCGATAGGGAAGAAAGGTGCTCAAATACCGACATCCGAAATACAGGGCGAATACCAGTTGATGGAGTGACGACCTGGTAAGAGATGCAGGAAGTCAGGAATGCAAGGGTATTCAGTGTGCGTACTTTGCAGCATTCTTTGAAGGGGGCTTGTGTTCAGCAGTGGACTTGAGATAGGCTGTATTGATGATGAAGCAACATGAACAACGACGGCGAGCGTATGAACAAACTATTTTTTTTGTTTATTTAAAAACTTACAATAAATATTTGATGTAAAAAAAAAGAATAAAAAAAACAAGAATTAAGGAAAAATAATGTCAAATAGTAGTTGCCCTCAGATAATGTTCTCGGAGAAGAACTTTTTTATTTTTTGCATTCTTAATATCATTGGGGAGGGTGTTCCAAAGTTGTATAGCTTGTATCGTAAAAGACGACCTAAAAAAAATTAGACTTATTCTGTGGAAACCTTAACCTCAGACGGTTTGACTGTCGGACAAACTATCATGGCGTGTAAAATGATTCGCGGAAAGATAGAAGCTCTAGACCTGGGAGCCCAACTGTGTCTTTTTTGTACCGAATGACTACTGTCGTAATCGCAAGCATAAATTTTTTGCCGTACCATGGGCTCGCAACGTTGCGCGCGTCAGCTCGTCTGTTCCCTGTGTCCACACTGCACTTAATACTGACACGCGATTCAACCTCACGATTGAGTGATGTGATTCAATGAACAACTGATGACAGAAAATCTATCCAGTAACGTTAAACCAAAATTTTTCAAGAAGGTAACGGGAAGCAGCAGCGAAATCACATTACTAGCCAAGTCTAATGCTTTTTTTCAACAAGCTCAATTTAGAATATACCTGAGTTCAACAGTGGACTATACAGGATTGTTTATTATATAATGAATTAAAGTAAATAATTATAGGTATACAGTATATGTACGATTTAATCTACGAGAAGGACCTATGTTCATTAGTGGACTTTGATAGTAGACATGGGTCAACCGTGAATGATTTGTTCATATGACCCGGGTCGCATCAAAATATTGATGATTGCAATTACATTTATTGAACGTTCCGGATCAAACGATCGACAGGACCTACGACCAAAGAGTGTACTGAAGCTCGAAATGATCCATTTGAGTGATCGACCCAAATTACCCAGTTCGCAAGACAGATCAATACTTGAATGATCGGGTCACTAGAAATCAATGAATGACACTTATCTATTTGATAGGCCGTAATGAATGAAATAATGACCACCGGTAAAAAGCTAATTTGCTTACCGAACTTTGAAGAACGAGAAACTAAATAAAATAAATTAAATATGGCAAAATTTTAAATTTAAATAATGTTCATTCTTTATAAGAATACATAAATTAAAAAAATAAAGGCAAGAATATAAATAGTAAGTATGGTAGTTTAGTATAGTAATGATATTAATATATAAATATATATATATGATGTTTGTATATATGAAATCGTTTAATTCAAAATCTATTTTATCGATCACCGTGATAATTGGTATTTACTTATATATGTACTTTTCGATGGAAAAAGTGTATAATTATAAACTAAAAAATTAGAAACAAACAAAATTTAAAAATAAAAAATGCTAAAATAAAAAAACGTTGCTGAACACAACCTATGATATTAACAGACAGAACAACTAAATTTAATAGCACCGATGTTAACCATTGCTTTCTTTTATAATTTATAATCGAAAACTTCGACGTATAACTGTTTTATATAACAAGTAAAACAACAATTTAAACAAGACAAGAATGGCGTTAATGAACGCAAATCGCTTTTATAAAGTCAAGTAGGTATAGGATGTTTCCGCTCAAAAGATCTAGAACAGAGATTGAAACAATGCTCTATACAACCACCACTAAGCTGACCTAAATGGCCACGATAAAATCTTTCACTATATAATATTTTAATATTACTAAATTTATTTCTTTTTTAATCAAAGAATAACAATTATGTATTATATGCATTGAGTCTATAACAATAGAGTTATATGATATGAGAGTAGGTATATTTTTCTTTATCTTTTAACTCAAGCTTCGGCGATAATAAGTGGTTTAATTCAGTGTTTGTAGTAATTATTGATGGTGGGCAACTAAACATCTTTAGATTTCTGTTCATTGTTACACACATCTTACAAATACTTCGGTATAACATTTTAGAATCATAATGTTACCCATATCACTTCCATGACTGACTTGAGATTGGTTGGATTCGTTAGTACGAGATAACATTAAATTAAAAAAAAACAAGAAGGAAAATAAGAAGATGGTTATATAGGTGATTCCGTTTCAAAATGAAGCACACGATTGTGTTTCATTCTGAAACGGAAGTCAACCAGTATAATTGTATGGCTGTGAGACATTCAGCACATCGGCGTACTTATTTCCACAAATTAGGCTGTACGTGCCCATTCGTTACAGTAGCTACTTACCATCAGGTTAAGAAAGATCCGGTCCAAAACGCCCTCTATGTCAGTCACTGCTGGGCACAATCCTCTTCTCACATCCAAAGAGGTTTTTGAGACAAGAGAAACGCCACTTTTCATACAACAAGGCAATTGACATATATTACAAGTCGTCAAAAATGTTTTCCTTCTCCGTTGAGCGCGTTGTGAATCAGCACGTAAAATTGTACGGAGCAGCCGTAGCTTACGAGTACACGGAGTAATTAGAAGAAAATGAGTCTGTAAGATGTAGTTCATGACGACTTCCCTATATTTTAAATGTTAGAGAGCAAAGCCCTTCATAGAGTTAGAGCTCACAAGATGTGAGCTGGATTGATTAAGGAGAAATCGACTTAATTAACTAAACCTGATCCAAATAGATAGACCAAATCATATTCTTTTACGGAATTTGGAAATACTTGAAAATACTTCATCATCATCATCATTACAGCCCTTCACTAGTCCACTGCTGAACATAGGCCCCCCAAATAATACCACAAAGCACGGTCCTGAGCCACCTGCATCTATCGACTTCCTGCATATAATATCTTAATAGAATACTTATGAAGATATTTTCGGCACTTCTAACGGTTTCAGTTTGCTTTGGTGAATGACCTAATAGAACTGGGTTTTCATAAAGGCCAACATAATAAAGGTTTTCACAATGGCGAACAGCCTATACGAATGGTCTTTTAATTATAATTATTTATAAAAAGATTTTCATTATACTAGTGCCTAATTTTTATATATATATATAATATTTTTATTACAGCAGTCAACATTTTACAGATAAGTTAATTATTGCATGAATATAGGCTGGTTTTCTTTCCCCATGTCGGGCAAAGAGCCCCACGGATTCCTATACACCTAAATTTTATGCTAGTGAAGGCTCTAACAATAAAATAGCTTTTGAGTTTATCGTCATATTTTAATAAATGTTTTAATTAAAAGACATACTTTGTGACTTTATAATATTAAATGGGAGGATAGTTTGTTATCTGTTATCCCCTTATTTTATTGGTAAAGCGACTGTGTACTTCAAGACTGAATGTTTTCGCAAAGTCATCCTTAATATCAGTAGTTTACCGCAAATCATGCTGAGTGATGACCTTTTTTGCATGACTTACGACGTACAAAGTCATTATTTTATATTTAATCTTTTTTATATTAGTTTGTGCCAAAATAAAGTATTTCTTTCATTCTTCATATTATTTATCGTGATACATTTCATCTTCTTTATTTTTTTTTATAAGATACCCATAAAGAACTAGAGGGTTGGGTTTGAAAGTAAGTCGCCTGTATTTGAGAATTCTGTCACTGTGAAGGAGTCAAGAGAGGAGCAGCGTCGAAGTACTTTTAATTATTTTTTAAAACATTGGTAAATCACTAACTATACGTGAAATGGAACGTACATTTAAATAAATTTCAACGTTTTTGACGTTGCATCTGTCAAAGTCATCTCAAAACGCGTAAAATGAATCGCTGGGCCAGCCATTTTGTTGACAGTGAGAGATATACTTTGCGTTATTCCGTTGATTCCGAGTTTACGTGAATGTGCTCTCTAATGTATTTACCTGCCTCCTCCTGTTTTTCAACGACTTTGCTACCCCTCTGGACACCGATTGCTGACTATTTTTCGAAGGCTACCTCTTTGCTCACCGATTGGATTGCATCTCTGGACGACTTTGGCTTATTCACTGGACACTGATAAACAAGCTATGTCAGCAAGCGACCGAGATTCGGAACCCAGGTCATCTATAAGCTCAGGGTTGGGTGAAGCTCCGACTGAGTTGACAGTTCCAGATCACGATTCCTTCGTGGATGACAGGAGGTTTGTTGATCGACGTTTAAATTCGGAGGAAGTGGTTAAAATGTGGAATTTATCAAAAAATACAAATAACCTGGGACCCATGAACAGTGCTCTTGTGCTCAGAAATAGAGCTACGAAATGACGACGACGAGGATCCATACAAAGAAGAGAGGGAGCACTGTTTGGGCAGAACCACAATTGTAAATTGGTTTAGCTATTGTCGGGAATCCATAGTTATTTACTATTTGAAAAAAAAATTGAGCACAGTTGAAATACTCCAAGGCCTCCAAGGCCCAGGAAAAGTTGTGCAGATCGATGAGTCAAAATTTGGAAAACGGAATTATATCAAAGGTATTTATGATTTATCTCGTTCTATTTGTTCTCTTAAAGTTGTGATTACTGTTATTTAATCAAATTATGTTTCTTGTAGGAAGCCATATTGAGAGCCATTGGGTCCTTGGAATGATTGAGGATGGGTCTGAGGATCTGCGATTAGAGGTATACCCTAACAACATACGTTCTGCTGAGGTTTTGGTGCCCTTAATTAAAAACATATAGAGATAGGCACCACAATGAATACAGATTTTGGAGAGCATAAGGCTACCTTGAAGAACATGGGTACACCCACAACAAAGCGAACCTCTCGGCCTTGAGAATCCACTCGTGGCTCCTGACGGGACTCATACACAAAGAATAAAGTGACAATGGAGAGTCGTGAAACATTTTTTTAAAGTCCATTATATATAATCATCTAGAGAATTTTGATGATGCCATAAATAAGTATTTGTGGCGGTGAAAAACTGCTGAATTTCGCAAAGATCCTTTTTTAAAAATGGTGGCAGCTATAAATTATGTTTATAAATGAAAAGTTATATTTTGACGTTTAGCGCAAAAGCTAGCAAAGCGAGTTCGGGACTTGGGGCACCCTGACTCGGACAGGTTAGGTTAGAAGGGGATGGCTGAGTCGAGGGAGCCAGCGAAACGAGCGAATAGACCTCGCCATCTCCTTCGTGGTTATTTTTTTATAAACCACTCAGAAGTAGGAGCCCCGCGAAACGGGGCTCCGTTTACCGGGCTTCCTTCAACTGGGCCACTCTCCCCCAACTCTCTTCCCCCATAAATCAGGTTTATATTGTCAAAAAAATTTCAAAAACTTAACTTCGATATGAGATTTTTAAAATTTATAAATAAAAACTAAGCACATCCGGGAGGGGGCGAGTGGGGGGCGACTCTACACCCCCCACCTCTCACCACCCAATTCGGGCGACTTATTTTCAAACCTTACCCGAACTAGAAATAATTTGCGAACATTTGAAATATTTGCATGCTGTAGTACGTGTTTTCTGCGTTTGTAAATATTTCCAGAAAAAAACTTAACTTTAGTTCGTTAGTAGTAATTTAACATTTAAACTAATTTGCATTCACGAGCTAAATTTATTTAAAAAAAATTCGATAGGATTTTGCTGAAGTTATGGAAGAAAGAAATTTTATCCAAATATTAAGAACATACAAAAGCGCCAGCATCAATAAAGGCTCAAGGCTTTTTTTCTACTGATTAAATATAAAATAATGTAGGAATACCGTCAATAATAATATCTAATATAAAATACTTCATTTATCCCTTTTATTCATTTTTTCGTGGCAGAGCGACGCTGTAGCTATATAATGGTTGCAGCAACATTTGGCTATACCAGGGAAGAACCACGCTCACACAGCATAAGATTGCAACTTAATGCTGTAGTTTGTATGATCAGTGTAGAGAACCAGAAACCGGTTTTTACCAGTGGCGAGACATTCTATCTTAGTCGTCAGGAGCAGCAATGCACCTGTACTTTGATTTTTAATCGAAAATAGATAAAATTTTCTAAGGACCATAGTTTCCGCTTATCATCAGGGGGACTTTGTACTAGTTTATTTGTATTTGTAGTAAGTAGCTAATACTAGAAAAAATATTCCTCGGTTATACTGTTATTCACAAAATCTTTTTTTGCATTTCCCATCGACAGTCGTCCCTTAGGAGTTAACGACACTCGCATGTGAGGTTGTGAGACCAATAGTCTTGACCTATTCCCGGCCAATTAAAAAAAAGAACACCATTTGTATAGACTTGGTTTGAAAAGGGTAAAAATAACTAAATATACTATCCAATACTATCCACTGGGCAATTTGCTGATAGTGGCAAGTGCCTAAGGGGAATAAAACAGAAGATGGACAGCTGCATAAAAGGAAGTTTTTTGTAGGAGAGAATGCGGCTTACCGTATGGTAAGTAACCATCACCGCCCATGAACAACGGCAACACCAGGCGAATTGCAGTTGATCCTGATAACCGAAATGATAGAGCCGTCGTAGCTCAGATGGTTAGCGCTCATTGTAAATTTCACAGTACGCGAGCAAACCGGGTTCGATCCCCGCCGGCACCAAAGAAATTATTACTTGCAATTTTAAGTGCTGATTTACCATGTGCTCGGCGGTGAAGGAAAACATCGTGAGGAAACCTGCATGTCTGAAAAATAAAAATAAAATATTTCAAAGACATGTGAAATTCGCCAACATGCATTGCGACAGCGCTGCGGACACTTCCTTGCCCTAAAACCCTCTCACAAATGAGAAGAGGCTTGTGCCCAGCAGTGGAACGTACGAGTATATATGCAGTAACTTTAACTTTACTGATCCTGTTAACAACTAAAAATAACAACAGCTGCATTTACCCACCCGCCTGCTAGGTGTGTCAATTATGACAAATAAATGCATAGCTATGGATATCAAAGGAGCAAGCCGATTTTCGGTTGTAAAATTTGATAGGTTTTAGTAAACTTACAACGGCCAGTCAGCGCTCCACAGTTTTTAATATAGTTTTAATTTGCGCTGCATTTTGATTTTGAATAAGGTCTACGAAATGAAGGATGAGTTTATTTCATAAACTTTGTTCGATGGATTAAAACTTTAAATTGCTATTATGGTATTTTACAACTCGCCGATTAAACTTCAAAGTTTATCAGGAATCACTACGGGTCGTATTCTTATTATGCAATTAGGAAGACCGAGTAGTAAAATGAAATTTAAATCGGGAGCTGTGAAATGTCGGAACAATTGGATCTGAAAATTCTTACTTATGTAAATTACATTACGGTAAGAATCTTAAATTATTAGTTTCTGGTATTATAGTTCTTTCTTTTTCAGATTTTTTATCAAACCGTTGTTAAGTTAGAAACTTTAAAGTAGGAACCTAAATTAAAACTTATAACGCGATATAGAGGGGTATAATCTCTTCAACAGCATTTTAAGATATAGGTATTTTCTAGGCTCTCAAAAGCCAAGCGTCCAAGTTTGACCACTTCGATATTCCGTCAAAATTCAAGAGGTCAAATTTGACCGCATCCACTCACGGCATTTTAACCCATAAATACTTATGTTTAGAGACTACTTTCTATGAAGAAGTTTGGCATCATAGAATCAATACGAAATTTTCTGTCCTCTAGTGAAATAAAAAAAAACAGTTAGTCTATGGATATTAATTTATATTCTACGTTCATTACGTACACCATTTTCATTTGGATGTTGTTGTGTTGATTTTTGGATTTTTCTAGTATTTTATAAGTGTTTTACTATAGTGTTTTATTATAAAATTGTTATAAATTTTTTTCTGTGAATATAATTTATCTTTTTACATAAATAATTTCGAGTAATATATAGAAATAATTGTGATTTTCACGCTGTCAACATCCGCTTGGTATATTTTTTTATGTTATCAAAATACAATAAAATCTTTTTCGTCGATACTCTTTCACGAAAGGGGTGCCTACTGGTGCATTCTCGAAAATGCATATGAGTAACAGTTGACACAAATAACTGGTCATCATCATCATCATCATCATCATCATTACAGCCCTTCACAAGTCCACTGCTGAACATAGGCCTCCCCCAAGTAATGCCACAAAGCACGGTCCTGAGACACCTGCATCTGCATGTCTTACTAGGTCGTCACTCCATCTAGCGGGGGATCGCCCTACACTACGCCTACCAGTACGAGGCTGCCACTCGAGAACCTTTCTTCCCCATCGGTTATCGGTTCTTCGAGCTATATGGCCGGCCCATTGCCACTTTAACTTACTAATCCATTGGGCTATGTCGGTCACTCTGGTTTTATGCGGATATCCTCATTTCTGAGTCTATCACGCAGAGAAATTCCAAGCATAGCCCTCTCCATAGCTCGCTGACCGACCTTGAGCGTCCTCATACGGCCAGCAGTGAAGGACCACGTCTCAGATCCGTAAGTCATCACTGGCAACACGCACTGGTTGTACACTTTAGTTTTCAGAGATTGAGGTACACCTGACGAGAAGATGTGTCGTAATTTCCCGAACGCTGCCCAGCCGAGTTGAATCCGTCGATTGACCTCTCGGTCGAAGTTGAACTTACCTAGTCGGACTATTTGTCCCAGGTAAACGTACTTGTCAACAACTTCGAGCATAGTGCTCCCAACAACTACCGGCATAGGTGTGACATGGACATTAAACATGATCTTTGTTTTGTCCATGTTCATCTAAAGACCTATCCGTTGGGAGACACTATTGAGATCATTAAGCATAGTTCTAAGGTCCTCCAGCGATTCTGCCATAAGGACTGTATCGTCGGCAAACCGAAGGTGAGTGATGTACTCGCCATTGATGTTAATACCGTATTTTTTTCAGTACAGTAGCTTGAAAACGTCTTCTAAAGCAGCGGTGAAGAGTTTCGGGGATATAACGTCACCCTGTCTTACACCTCTCTGCAGTTGGATAGGTTTCGTACTCTGGTTCTGTACTCGGATAGCCGTCGTAGCCCTACTGTACAAACACTTCAGCACTTCGATATACCGACAGTCAACTTGGCACCGCTGAAGAGACTATAGCACCGCCCAAATTTCAACGGCAGCAAAGGCTTTCTCATAGTCCACATACGCCAGGCAAAGTGGCAGATTGTACTCTTCGGACTTCTGTACAATTTGCCGAGGGGTATGTATGTGGTCTATGGTGCTAAAGCCTTTTCGGAAATTGGCTTGTTCGGGTGGCTGGAAGTCGTCGAGTCAAAACAGCACGTAGACGCGGCTCAGAAGGGATATCGGTCTGTAGTTCTTCAAGAGAGCATTGTCACCTTTCTTCAAGAACAAGACCACCGCACTTCTGCTCCACGCCTCCGGAGTAGTGCCACCATGGAGGACGGAATTAAAGAGCTTCTGAAGGACTTTAAGTACCGATGTTCCACCCGCTTTCAGAAGCTCCGCTGTAATTTCATCCTCGCCCGGGGACTTGTTGTTTTTAATGTGCTGGAGAGCCATTCTAATCTCACTCAGACTGACGTCCGGGATGTCATCGGAATAATGTCGGATAAAACTTGCTCTTGGATCGTTACTCACACTTGCGTGTGCCTCCAACGATGATGTGTACAGATGCCCATAGAACCTCTCAATCTCACTCAAAATCTCAGGTGTCCCAGAAACGATGCCGCCACATACAGTCTTCTGCTTTGACAGTTGGCTCTTTCCGGCAGACAGATCTATGGCAAAGACTTTGGAGCCCTGGTTCCGCTCAATCGCTTCTTCAATAAGAGCTGCATTGAATTTTTCACCCTTGGGATCACTGAGACATCACTGAACAGTTGGCGTCTGGTTGTCATAATGAAGTCAATCTCATTTGCTGCCCATCTCCTACCTGTTTCCCTCTGTCGCCTCTTACGACACCCACGGGAAGACACGGGGTAGTGGATATTCTCAACCGCCACTACACGGCATACAACTAATACAGATTTATAAATATTGGTATGGAAGACAGGTCAATTGCGTTAGATGAGCAAATGCTTTGTTCGAACCATAGAATACTATAATACATATAAGTATTCTATGGTCTGAACCATACCGGGTTAGAGTACGGGTTAAGAGAGGGTGGGTTTAGCTCACCTAGTCTCTTTAATCTCTATATAAATGGACTTATTGAGGCGCTTATCAGCATGCGTATCGGATGTCATATAGATGGAATATACTTATACAACTTGAGTTATGCAGACGCCATGGTGCTGCTGAGTGTATTAGTATGGATTAAGTTAGGTGGATTAAGGCAATTGTTAAGTGTTAGTGAAACATTCGCGGCTGAACATGGATTGAAGTAAAAAGTACAAAAAAGTTGGTATACGATCTCTGGAGCTGGACGGGACGTACGAGTAATGTGCCTCCTATTAAATTAAATGGTACACCATTAACTTTCAAATATTTGGGTCATATGTTTACGTCCAACGAAAGGGAACGTAGGACTCTGTAGGTTCGAGCAAATTCGATTGCTCGTAGCGTCGCACGATATTCAAAGCAGTTATGCACATCTCTTTACACGTTTAGTCTATGGAGGAACTACGCGCAACGGGCCTATTGAGCCCTTCATTACAACGCTTTTCTTGTACTGATGGACATGAGGATGCTACAGCACATCAACGATGTTTGTTCAAGGTTATGTAGGTTGTTTTATGCAACTATGCGTAAAAGTACTACATCTTTGATACACAGGGTTAGAGCCAGCTCCAACGTCGTTCCTAAACGATATGTAACAAAGTGTACTATCCCTATCTGGAACACTGATGTAGAATGCATGTGCCCATCAGTTAATTGACTCCTGGACATATGCATTTTATAGCATTAAGTGAAAATTAATATTTTTAATGCATGTATCCAGTGTTAAGAAAATAATAGAGTATCTAATTAAATTGTTATAATAATTATAATTTGAAATATATAATGTAATAATGAGTCCTAGATACTCGAGAATAAAATAGATAATAATAATAATTTACTTTATATTAGTTCGGATTAGAGTAACTCTCTCTTAACTATTTCGATATATTTTTGGCGCCAATCAGCAGAAAATCGACTGGTGTGTAGTGATTAGATGTATATTAAAAGATATAAATATAATTATTTGGTTTGAGGTATTCTACTCTTACTCGACTCCACCTAGTCAGTAATTCATTCATGTAAAAGCTTTTACATCAAAATCCCAGAAAATATTCAAAATTTGACCTGCCCAAAGTTCATAAACTTTATTAAATAAACTAAGTTTGTTAAAAAGCGTTATTGTTAGTCTTAATAATCTTAATATATATAAATTACGTGTCACGTTGTTTGCTCTTTGTTGAGTTGAGAGTTTAGTTGAGAGTTGAGAGTTGAGTTGTTGACTCCTAAGCTACTTAACCGACTTTAATCAAATTTGCACACCGTGTGCAGTTTGGCCCAACTTGAGAGATAGGATAGTTTTTTTTTTCCCATTAGTGACCCACATTTTTGTTTTTGCGAATTTAAGTATTTTTAATAGGACATGACAAAGGGTACTTGAAAAGGGCAGAACAACGTTTGACTGGCAAGCTAGTAATATATATAAATTACGAGTCATGTTGTTTGTCCGCAATGGACTACTAAACTACTTAATGGATTTTAATCAAAGGGGAACGGCAGATTTATTACCGCATATTTTTTTTCGTTGTTTTGTTATAGAATTAATACCAGATATTAAGGCAACTAAACCATTAATTTTCATATAAGTTTTATATTTTTAGAACTTGGGATTAGTTAATAATATCAATAAAAATATTTTAATGAATAAACGTAACATAAGCTTAAACTAAACGCAATGAGGGCTATCGCGTATGAATTCGCCGCTAGAGGCGCTACCACTAGTGTAGAGTGAGGTCTCCGATATGTCAAATGTCACTGTTAGTAGTAGGTGGGCTACGCGTGTTTATTTCTTTTAGAATAACATTGTGAATATATTGCAATTCCTGAGATTAATTATGGCCAATATGAGTTACGGGTTAAAGAATGTCAGTGCTTTAAAAGCGGGTTGAAAGAACAGTTCATTCAGAGGTTAGTTTGTTTACTATTTACAAATACATTTCTTGTCAAAATTATGCTTATTTACTAAGTTTACAGCAATGTTTTCTTTTTACAGACTTAAGGACTATGATAGAAATAATAATTTTAATAGAAACATAGAAGATGAAATACTACAAAATGATTTGGCGTAAATTGTTGAGTGGCCTTCTGACAGTTTGTATAGCAGTATAACATCGAAAAGTGTATCACATAACTTGGACATAGTGAATATTACCATTTTCTTTTTAGAGGTTTACAAACACAATGCGGAAATGACTCAGTATACTGCAGTTCACAAAAAATGCTATAATATAATGATAAATGAATATTTAGTGGCTCCAGTGACATGTACACAAAATAATTTACTTTTTTATTAAGGACAGGTCCACTCTGAAAACACGAAAGCATTATCATATTTTAGTATTGAGTATTGCCTTTGAAGAATCAGATGGAAAAATTGTTCAGCCTGTGTGAGTGCGCTGCTGTGTCTGTGGCTATGTGTGAGTGTGATGAACGTAGATGTTTATTATATGTTTTGTGTTTGTATGTATTTACATTTTAATTTTGGAAAATTAGTTTTCAATTATGTCTAGTATCTACCCATAGTATCTCAAACTAGACAATGCTAATTTAGATGATTCCAATATGTATAAAGATGTAACTGTTAATAATCTTGTATTGTATGAAGTATTTGTTACAACTCTTATACATTGTTTTGAGCGATAATATATATAAATCATTTTGGATTTCTGTGCAGTTTCCCAACAACGCTTGCCATGCAAAGGGCATTACTCTTTAATGTTGCTAAACCTGGGACACTCTTGAGGTGGGTTCTACTAACAACAAGGAGCCCTTTTCCTCTACAACTTATTCACACAACAGATATACCATATAGCTATTTGGAAAAGGTTTTCTGTAAGGTGGAGGCAACCAATTATTGTGTCTCAAGAACCATTCTCCAGCTTGGGTTGCTCAAATTCAATCAGGAATCTCGCTGTATCCTACCCATTATCTTGTTTGTATTTCTTTCAAGCTTGAAAATGTTGGGTACATCTTATATCTATCGAACTTAGTGTTTAATTTGTATTTCATCAATACTAATTTCATATCTATGGCCATCTCATGAAATAAATTATTTGCAGATGTCATTCATAAATGAAGTTTGTGAAGTTTGCTGTGACAAAGCTCGAAATTTGAGCTTACATGTACAGAGAATTACACTGCGTAAGTGGGGATTACACTGACTATATTAAATGCCTCTTCTATTTTGGTTCAACACTGACTACAGTTCTGAATTAACTTGCAACCCGTCAATAAGATTCAGAATGAACTTATGCATTAATACTGGCCCAAAGTAAATCAATTTACATAACGTAGCTCGTGTTATATATGATAAAACTAAAGAAATGTTCTTTCTAACGGCGAATATTGTGTTACTTTAATAAAAGCCCACAGAAAATAAAACATTGTCCTTGTTGACGATAAAAGGACCTCGGCGTAATGCGACCATTCGTATGCTAGGCCGTTTGTTTTTGTAAGCCGCTGTAATAAAAGCATGTATCCCGGTGGCCTACTCAGCCCCTGTCTCTATATGCATAGAAGGACATTGGTTTATATATATATACACGGAGTAGTAAGTACAAAATCTTTTCCAACTATTTGAACTGTGCAAAAAGAAGTAAGAGTTCATATATCTGTCAAAATGTTTTTTCTTTGCATTTTTATTGCGTATACACATACGCGTTTTATGAAGAAATATATTACATTATATCTGCATAATATAAATGCATGATGTATATATAATAATAGTCTCGTGCCGTGGCGAAATATCATCGTTTAAAGTAATATTACGAAAGTAAATGACGGTAACAGCTGTTTATTTCTCATATTAGATACACGTTTCCTAAATTACTGTGTGTAATGAAACCAGATTTGAGAATTTTACAGGAAATGGTGCTAACGAGCATGTGGCTCACCTAAAGACCGATTTACATTTCGACAAGTACAGTAGCGAGTTAACTTGCAAACCTGTAAATGAAAAATATCTCGTTTGAATGGCAATAAATGAGCTAAGTAGCAAATTAACAATTAGGTTGAACGGGATAGCCAGCTAGCTAGCCAGTCTATTTTTCGGCGAGTTAAGTTTGAAGAGCAACAGCCTTCGCGCGCCTTCCGCCACCCGCACTAAACTCACCGCCAGTGTGAACAAGTGAGTTTAGTTCTATGCGTTCTACCCTCAAAAAATAGTAGTTTTTTTAACTAAACTCGCCATGAAGACATTTGAACGCTATTGCCCACTTAGCTGTTCACTGTCTACTGCCCTATGACTAAACTCGTTAATCTACTTGTCGAAATGTAAATCGGCCCTAATGGCAAGTGACTACTATCGCCCATGAACAACTGTAACACAAGGTGAATTCAACAAATGAAATAGGAACGTATCTTCAATCGCCGGTCTTGTAATAAGGGAATAGGCTCCTTTCTTGAAGTTTTCTAAGTCGTACTGGTCCAGATAAAGCGCTGCAGATAGCCATTTCAATAAAGCAGTCCTGCGTGGAAGAAAAATTCGAGAAAAAAAGAAATATTTAATAATTTTTTACGTGGTAGAGCCATGCTGTAATTATATTAGTAGTATAGTTGTAGCGCGAATGGGTCAGTGTAGAGATTTCATATGGTGAGTGTAGAGAACCGGAGACCCTTTTTACTGGAAACGAGGCATTCCATCTTAGTCCTCACGGGTGACAATGCATCTGCATTTTGTTTTGTAATCGAGGATACATGTAGATGTCTATGGCCCGCAGCAACCACTTACCATCAGGTGAACTGTGTGCTCGTTTGTCACTCCATCCTATAATAAAATAGGACAGTGGTGGACCGCCAAGCATCCTGATGGTTTTGGTCTTGTGAACTTTGTCACGATTTGCGTTGGTGGAATTTTTTGGCTAAAATTCATTTGAACAATTCCTCTGGGCTCTCCCCACGGTGAATACGATAGAAAATCAAGGGATAGGGATGCAACATCTCTTCGCAGCACCAGTAAATGGAGTCGATCAGAAAACTTAGTGGTCGACAATTTGAGCCGATTTGCACTAAATGCGGTCAAATGGAAAGAGCTGGCACTGAGGTACCCTTGTACAGAGTTGAGAAAAGAATTCAATGTGATTCCGAACCTGCACCTTGTAAAGTTCTAACCGGTGTTTCGCCATGAAAAACTGTCACGCTCTGTTGAGCACTCCAAGCTTTCATGAGGCCAATTTTTTCGACATTCGATATGTCGACGCCGAGGATTCTAATGCCGACTGACATTATGGTATTAGAAACACGTGACAGGGTTTCTTTTTACCGGTAAACGCGCAACCTGTGTCTTCTGAGGGTTAAACTGGATTAAATTTAGTCATCCCCAATCCGAGATCTTGTTTAAGAAAGGTTCGATTTCAGACAGGAACTTGTTCCGGTATTCGACGATATGTTCTCGAAAAATATAAGCATATATTGCAAATTTAAGTGCTCGTGATCGTGAGAATAACTACACGTAGAATACAAACAAATTGAGATCATGTGACCAAAACGCACTGAAGCAGGTTTTTTCCAAAACTTTCTCCGTAATGAGAGCAAGTCTGTGTCGTGTGAATAGGCTGTAGTTTTTTACTTTTATTTATTATAAGAAAAATAAATGAAAAATATTCCTACGTTTTAATTTAGTAAAATATCCTTTCTCATTTAGTCATATTGCAATTATTGTACGGACCGATTCTTCTTTTGAACTGCAAAGATCGCTTCGTAAAATATCTAAAGCTTTAATCAAAGCTTTAGCTTTAGAACCAACCGACCACGAAACAATCGAGATAAATGTTAAAAGACATAGAAATCCTATGAAAGAAACGAAATTAAGGTTGAATATTAAAACTAAACCATATTGTTCGCCACAAGTTGATGCATGACTACATTACATTTTAACAGAATTTTTAAATGGAGAGACATTTGGTTATTACGACTAAACCAACAAGCTTTTCCTGCGATTTTATACGCACAAACATGTATCATCTAATGTCCTCTAGGCTGAATTTCGGCCACAGGGGCCAGCCTTGACGTAGACTAGCTATCGATGCAGAACAGTATTACAGTGCCCAAGTGAATACGCAAGCACAGGTGCACTCTCTATTCCTTCACTCTCATAGTCCGGTGAGACGGTTAACGGACCCGACCGGAGAGAGATCAGGCGTAGGACCAACGGTTTTACGTAGTTTCCGAGGCGCTGGGGAGAGACGCCGCTGACTTCCTGACTTCGGGCAGCTACTGGGAATAGCTTGACGGGAAACTTCATAACTGATTTTTTTGGGCCGGCCCGAGATTCGAAACAGGGACCGCATGATCAACGGTCGCGTTTACAGCCATTAGACCAACATGAAAGTCTACGGATCCTACGAATATATTCAAATGATACTATTGCGTATTACATGTAATCATCATCATCACCAGTTTATGCCTTAAGTGTATGTAAACAACAGAGATCAAAAAACACTTGATGACTTAAATCCACCCGAGGGGACTTCCCGCTATCTGACGACCAGAAATTCGACAATTTTCCACGCTTCTTTTACAATGTTTTACGCATACCAACCAAACGATTCGTTTCCATCGAACTATATTACTAGCGTAATGAACAGACACCACGAACCAAAAGTTTGCTTAATTTTGGTAAGAGTTAGAACTAAAGTTCGCTTCAGCACTTAAATAATAGTTACGTCGTCTAACCAAACTTTTAAAACATGCAGCGCTAGTTTGCATTAGGGATTAGTTTTCTCGCGAGCAAAACGTCATAAGCGCCAGGATTTTAATGGCACTTACTTGTATCGTTCAACGTAGTGTACAAGAAGTCGCTCCCATATATTTCACATTTTGCCCGATACTCGGGAGCATTGTAACACGGCGAAAAACTTTAAGTCAAAGAGTTTTAAACGTTTTACTGTCTACTTACCGATAAAATGATAAACCATATAAAATTGTGTCCGAAACATTCAAAAAGAGATATTAAATACAACAACCCAGCCATACTACAATTATTTTAGTAGTATAGTTGTAGCACGAATGGGTCGGCTCGACCGGGGAAGGACCACGCTCTCACGGAATACCAGCGTGAAATGGTAGCTTGATGCTGCTGTGTTTCATATGGTGAGTGTAGAGAACCGGAGACCCTTTTTACTGGAAGTGAGGCATTCCATCTTAGTCCTCACGGGTGACAACGCATCTGCATTTTGATTCGTAATCGAAGATAGATGTAGATATCTATGGGTCACAACAACCACTTATCATCAGGTGGACTGTGTGCTCATTTGTCACCCTATCCTATAAAAAAAAAACAAAAGGAGGACCCTTTTTTATTTCTCGTTATTCTTAAATATTATAAAAATAGAGTTTCCAGAAAACGTGTAACAGGTGGAATCCATTACCACTTACCGCGATTGCGTCGAAAATATGTATAAATTCTATCATCCTAACTATTATTTATTTAAGCAAGCAAACCTTTGTTACGTTACCGCACGCTATTTTATCCGTTATGTCAGTGGCGTGCGTGTCAAGTATCACATGTAGATGATTGTATCGACCTAGTGGTTGGGTTCAAATTCTGTATCCGAAACCTCAGAATTTTCAACGTAAATGGAAATTTATTTATTTAAAAATTATTGTAACGGCAATTCAAACAGCATCTTCTTCCAAAACCCATTTGTATACATTGTCTTAGCTTACTAAAACTAGGCACAATCAATCAAAATTTCAATTTGAATATTGCCATTAGAGAATCCGTGATCCATTCGAGAATAATATGTTAGTGGTATCAGATTATGTGGAAAGCAAAAGCAACGGAATAGAATAAATAAAGTTAATGACATACTGTGACAATGGAGAAGATAACAAAGTTACATTAGATAACAAGGTTATATTAGACTTTTAAGTACGTAGGTAAAAAATAATTCTAGTTTTTATTTCACATCGATTGGTGCACTATTACCGAAGTTTTACCGAAGAATTATTTACAAAATTTATGTCAATGCTTAAAAATATAAAAGGTTGTTTATTAACTCGAAACAATACTCATTTTGTAGTGCATCTAAGAAGTGTATATATAGGGCCAACCTCATTTTTTATATATATCAATGACCTTAGCAATCTCGTACCTAACTCAGGTAAAATAATATCTAAAGAAGATGATATCGTGCTCATTTTTTTCCGTAAATATAGTAGACAAGGTTTATTTATGTGCACAGCAAGGTTCTGATAGGGTTAATAAATGGCTCCAACAAAATATATTAACACTGAATATGAATGAAACTAAATATAATCATTCTTTTATGGTCTGCTCAACCCAGCATATAATTATTCCAGAAATGAATGCTTGTATGTTGTATGAATGTTGATCATTCGCGGAGTCAAATTGTAAGCCCTGTTATTTTAAAGACAAAAAATATTAAAAATACCTTAAAATAATTATAGATTCTACTTTTACATTTAAAAACCACGTAGACGAACTGTGTAATAAAGTCCGTAAACATATATTTGTTTTTCAAAAGATTCGTTCTTTTGCTGATATTAAGGTGGTAAACCAAGTATGTTTCGCATTATATCAATCGATTCTCACCTCATAGGAAGGAGCAGCTAAAACTACATTGCTACTAGTGGAACGCGTTCAAAGAGCTCTATTTAAAGTCACAACATCCGCCCAATCTTATTCCTGTCCTAAATAAATCCTATAATGTCCTCTCAGTGCGCCAGTTATTTGTTACGAGTAAGTTACAGAAGAGGTAAGGTAAGGTATATATATAAGGTCACTGATAAAAGACGCAAAGATTAAGTAAGTAAAACTAACATTAGAATAAAACATTCTTTTATGCATAGATTTTATACATTCCTTGGCCATGTATAATCAAGTCAATGCAATTTTGTAAATGTACCTATTAAAAATGGCAGATAGTAAAAATGTAATTCGAACATGGTTACTAAATTAGTCAAACGATGATACGGAAAAGTCGCTGATTGGTTTAAGTTAGTAAATATCATCAGTAAATTAATGATAATACATTATAACGAAATTAACCCCAATTAGTTGATATATTAATCATTTATATATAAGAAACAGAAAATATTTTTAGGCTATCTATTGGCACATACACCTGATATACAGGTTTATCCTAGTTCTGGGCTTGTTATTATATACTATTTTAAATTAAGACATTGTTTGAATTAATTGTGCAGATTATTGAAATATAAATTATTATTATTATATTATTTAGATTTTGGTACTATATTTGTCGAGTAACCAATTTAGTAAGAGTGGTTTGCTGCTACCACGCTTGCTTGTCCTCATTACTCCATGCATAATTCCATGATCAATCTCGATAAGTACACTGAGAAACTGACTGACCTTCACTCTCAATACAACGTAATATGTCAGCTTATTTCAAATAAGAATGTGAATTCGGAATGCTCAGTCAGCTTCCAAATTTTCGAATTTACAATTTTATTTTTTTTTATTTTTTTTTATTTCAAACAAAATCCACAGCTCTTTGTTACATCGTACGTACATCTTATGATCTTAAATTATAGCCAAAAACGGATTTACATTATTTAAATAGTATTTTCAATTTATAACGGACATGTTGAAGACAAAGTAGTTGGGACTAAAAATACATATTTTTAAACATCTAGAAAACATTACAAGAAAATTAAAAGATTTTCAACATACATAATGCTCGTATGTGCCTCCCTCGCACGCGGGCATGTGTGTGTGTATGTGTGTGTGTGTGCGTGTGCGTGCGTGTGTGTGTGTGTGTGTGTGTGTGTGTGCGTGTGTGTGTGTGTGTGTGTGTGTGTGTGTGTGTGTGTGTGTGTGTGTGTGTGTGTGTGTATGAGTTAATGAGTTACCTAATATCACCACATCAGAAGTTTCAAGACATCCTTCTTAAACTTATCCTTACTGGAATGGAAAATATCAACTGAGTGGAATCTTTTATTATAAACTTTTTGTAAACGATTCACCAGAGCATTTTGTGCATAGTTTGTCTTTGTCTTAACAACCGCAAACAAAGGTGTATGTCTCGTTCTACGTTTCGGAGTACAAAAGCAGAGAACTCTATCAGCTAAAGTTACACAATCAATACTTCCATTACATAAACCATGCAAAAATGCCATGTCCATTAGAGTACGTCTATCCTCAAGGCTTATTATATTGAAATATCTACAAGACTCTTCATAGTTATTAGTGTAAATAAAATTTCTATACCTTAAATGTCTCAGGAATTTGTGCTGAATTTGTTCTAAGTTATTTATATGAACAGTGTAATGCGGGTTCCATACAGTACTGCAATATTCAAGGACGCTTCTAACATATGAAAAGTAAAGTAATTTAATACAGTTAATATCAGTAAAGGGTCTGCTTACGCGTAGGATGAAGCCAAGGCTTTTGTAGGCCGAGTGCGTTATTGTTTCAATATGTTCTGAGAAGCTTAACTTGCAATCCAGTAATATCCCCAGATCCTTCACTAATTCTTTCTTAGTTATATTAAGGTGATTTATTTAGTAATTGAAATTTGTAGGTTCTCTTTTCCTTGTGAAAGAAACGTAAAGACACTTGCTGACATTAACTCCTATACGATTTACTACATAATAGTTACCAAGTCGCACAAGATCATCTTGAAGTTTCATGCAATCTACATAATCAGTGATTTTCATATATACTTTAGTGTCATCAGCGTACATCAGAAACTTAGCATTATGAAAACACTTGTCCACATCATATAGATAGCACACGTACAGTAGAGGACCCAAAATAGAACCTTGTGGAACTCCGGATGTTATTTCCACGAAGTCAGAACGGAACCCTCCTAAGACTACTGCCTGAGATCGTTTCCACAGATATGATTCCATCCACCTGAAAAGGTTACCTCGTATGCCCAGCTCAAAAAGCTTACGTAGTAATATGATGTGTGATGTGTGCAATTAAAACGTAGTTCATCAAACTCGGATGAGGTAAACAACTGTCATCAAAAAATATCACCAACTCACCAAAATCGGTTCTACGTGAGACTATCAAAAATTCGTTTCGCAATCTATTCAGTGTAGTTTGTGAAGATTGCATTCCATTGTCTAGCTTTTGTAGGTAAAATGGTCAAATCTAACTCTTGCAAGGAAAATTTTAGAGGTAATTCGTTAATTGGCCACGCTGCAGCTATATTAAAGTTGTAATAAAAGTTGATCAGTAATTAATGTATTTAAATATCAATTTCTATTTCATTCCAACACAGTTTACAATTCCTCTGTAAACAATTTATTGTAATAGACATGTATGTCTAATCTTTCCTTTCCATTACTCCGAACTACCCTTTCCGTAAAGTTCCAAAAAACGATTGGGGCAAATAAGGATATTTTTGATTATTTGTTATATGCTTTGTTTTATAACAGTAAAAGAAATTTTAAATATTAAGACTTATACTGAATACCATTTCTACATACCAATGAAATAAAAACAATTTAAAATGTCCCTACAGTAACTGGAATGTAGAAAAATGATGACCTCACGTTACGTTTATTTGTTTGTTGATTTTTTTCAATAATGCATCCTGTAGTTTTTACGCAACTAATAAAATATTGATTTAAGATATTCAAAAGACCATTTATTTTATACATTTTCAGATTTCTTTTATAAGATAAGATTTTCGTATAAAATATAGCCTATATTATTGGTATTGCTCTATGTTAGGAAAGTTTCGTCACAATATGTTCAGCCATTGCGAGGATTACAGACAGCCAAAAAAATCACATAAAAAAACCACATGCCCGGCGGTAAAGATAACGTTGTAAACAATACCTGCATGTCTAAGAAATTTACTATGTTCTCTTTTGTGCTCTGCGTTGTGGCATTCTACCATTGACTACGTCTAATAACCACCCTTCAGCTAGAAGTTCTGAAGAATTCCTGCGGTGAAATAGCAGTGCTTGCACTTTTTTACTATCCACTTATACTTTAAATAGAAAAAATAATCTTTTTAAATTCATTAAAATATAGAAGAAGTCTCAAAAGACATGCAATCGATTGAAAGAGCAAAATGGGAGCATTTCGTTATTATTCGACGTTTTTAGAGGATATCGCCCGGGTACGATCCACGAGTTAATCCGCCCTCAAACATGGCCTATATCGATTAACCCCAGTTGCTACAAAAGACGTTGACAAATAAAATTGAAATGGTGATGGATAATAATTAAGATTTAGTGTTTAAGTACAAAACTAGAATTTATATTACAAATGTAGTAATCCAAACGCTAAATGGTCTCCACCGTGGGCTCAAGCTAAGAATTAAGTTGATAGCGTTCAGCGGGGCGTGCGGGGTAACGGCGCGTTTGCCATATATTTTAGACGTCCGGTCACTACTCAGGACCCTGTTACATAAGCATTTGTTTGTCATGCACGCCGGCGACGCAGACTCTAAACTCCACGTTTTGTTGGTAAAACATTTTTGCTATTCATTGCATGCAAAACTTTATACCGTTATAATATCGTTGTAGCTCGATTTCAACATTACTTTTCAAGATCGATACAATATTAATTACTACGAGGTGTACTAAGAAATAGGTTTCATAATTTTCCATTTCCCCAAGTGCACACCCCACCAATACTCGATGCACCCTGTGACTAACTTGGTTCTAGCGATCGATTGATATCGCAAAACATAATAAGCCTTACTTATTATCGCTTATTATCGATTACTTAAGTATTACTTATCTCTATGCCTGTCTCTCTCTATTGTCATTTAGTGAAAAGAAAGGTAGAATTTTTACGCATTTCTATTGTATGTAATGTACACATACGCGCATTGTACGTGAGCGGACCATTGTTGAAAAGGCTAGAATTGGACTTAAGAAATCTGTTTTTATTACATCAGATATTGGGCTCTTCAGTTTAAGAATGAAAAGGTTTGCTATATGTTTGATTCAATGCGATCGCTATTTTAATCACAATATTTTTGAAGCGTTATTTACATTTTAAATAAAATGTGAGAACACAGAGGATTAATTCGAATCGGAACTATAAGTTATCTATTTATTTGCTTCCCTATTTCCCCTTCAAAGTTAACTGAACGTAAGTTAATTACATTTTCATCTCTACATATATAAAATGAAGTGTGTGTTTGTAATATTAAAATAACTGCATCATATTGAGCTGAAGGGGTTGGAGATCTTTTTTTTTTTTTTGAAAAATAAAACTTAAGGTAAATAAATTTTTTGACTATCTTAAATTTAAATAAGACTTCATTCCCGCAAGGCATCATTTTATCTCTTCTTTTATTCCCAATCTTCATTAATCCGATTACGTCTCAAATATAATCTCTCTACCTATATATACTACTTTTACGCAGATGGTCTTCAATGTATTTACAAACAATCAAACAACCATTGAAAATCTTGCTAAATCAGTTGAATGTATCAACAATGAACTGGCTTGTATTTTCGACTGGAGTCAGTCGTATGTGTTAGCTGTGAACATTTTGAAATCCTAAGTATTTGGAGAACAAAAATTATTTCCAAAATAAAAATTTCAATTACAACTAAATATATTTAGTGGCGTCCCTATGTATCCTACCCCTAATACCGACGTTGGTAAAATTTTAGATATCCTTTTGAATTCTAATTTTTAGTCTCTTCAAATTGATGCATTAAGCCGTAAAATATTTGCAGCATGTGCTATGGAGGCTTAACTATTTTATACCCATTTGTACTAAAGTCATGCTTGCACAATCTTTACTTCTTTCTATCCTCGACTATGCTGACATTTGTTATCTTGATACGCAGTAGCAACACAAACTCGAGCGACTCCATAATCTCTGTATACGGTTCATATTTAGGCTTGGAGAATATGACTATGTCTCGGAATACCGTACTAAGCTCAAGTGGCTCCCAATTAGTCTTCGTCGAAATACTCATATTTTTTTCTGCCCTCTACTGCCTAATATATCAAGTCCTCCCTATGTAAAAGAACGTTTAAATTGTCAGTTTCAGCTCCTGTCAAAAGGTCGAAGGAAAATCTTTCCCTCGAATATCTTGTGCACACCTCTACATTTTATAATAAATATTTCTCTAATTGATAGAATCAGGCGTTACTTTGCGGAAATCCATTATAATAAAAAATAAAAATATAAATTTCTTCGCAACCTTCCGCTAGTGGTGACGGAGTTAGTGCATGCAATTGAGGGAGGGCGGGAGGTGCTTTTCAATTCAGGTAAGACACATCATTATATTTATTTAGCAGAAGGTTGCGAAGAAATTTATATTTTTATTTTTTTTAAATATTTCTCTGTTCTTGGAGTAAGACTTTGGAATTGCTTACCCCAATCGATCAAAATCATTATTTTTATATTATATATATTATATTAATTCCTTACATGTGTTCAAGAAAGAAGTTGAGAAACACTTTATTTTTTCTAACCACTCTGTTTCACCTTTTATTTATAGTAATTGATCTACATAAAGTACGTATGTTGTCGTAAGTAAGTATGTTTACGTGGTAGAGCCACGCTACAGCTACATTATAAGGTTAATGAGGGGAGGTCACCTTAAGCTTTGCCGCCCCATGAAACCAAACCCAAGAGGAGGACAGAGACAAAAACACAAAGTAGCATACTGTTACGAGCTTGAGGTTCGTGACAATAAAAATTGCCGATAAAATTACCTAAATTAACACTTTAATTTGCTTTACACAAATTAAAGTTGAAAACACTAATAATTAAACACACTAATTCACTTTATTCCGCTCCGAAGCTTCGCTTGTCTAAACAATACGATCGCACTTGCAGGCCTTAACAAAGAAACCAAATGAGTAAAACCCAAACAACACCGCGCGTAACACTGCCCCCTCCTAAGACATGCTCGTCCCGAGCATTATCGGCCCCATAATAACGCGCCAAGCGATTCACATGGACGATCTTAGGAGTCCCTCTTGCGCCTTTCTGTAACGGCTCCGCAATGTCAAGGGCTGTCCTATCCCGTGGTGCACCAACATTGTACAATTTCGGTCCTCCTCTACTACGTGTCCGAGGTCCCCGCACGGCCGCACAACGTGTACATGTACGACACCAATCCTCGACATCGTCACGATAATGGACCCAGTAAAACTGTTCTCGGACCTTCAGTAGAGTTCGTTTAACTCCCAGATGGACTCTTGAACGACCATTATGGCACAACTGTAGAACATTCGGCACTTTAGCTTTAGGGACAACCATTTGCAAACGACAGCTGTCTCTTCGACCATTGTTCCATTTACGGCACAGGACTCCATCCTGAATCAGCAAGCTGTCCCATTGGGCCCAATAGCTTTTCGTGGTTGAACTCATCGCTGAGACGTCCCTCCACTTAGGCTTGGTAGCACGGGCCTTCATCCATCGCAGAATCGGCTTGATGTCTGGATCTTCCTGCTGTGCATGTCGTAGGCTGTCTTTCCACCCGTTGCTGAGGTGGTCTGTCCTGAGCATCCTCACGGATACCACCTCCTTACTCTCTTGCCTACTACAATGGTTGCAATCTTCAGGACAAGGTCTTCTTGACGATGCATCTGCGTTGCCGTGAGATTTCCCGCTGCAGTGTCTGATAGTAAAGTCGTATTCCTGCTGCTGCTGGGCGGTGCTGTTAGCCGCACTTCCTTTCTGAGACCGTTCACCTTCCTTTCCTAGGGTGTGCTCAGGGCAGCTGGACCGAAGATGGCCCCTTTCCCCACAGCCATAGCACCTAGGGCTGTATCTTCTATTGTGGTCGCGAACCGTAACTGCTGTAACCTCCCTAGCGTGAGGTGAACGATGATCCTGTCGCCGCCAGGCAGTGTCGTTAGCTGCACTACCCTCTCGAGATCGATCAACTCTCCTTTCCACGGTTCGCTTAGGGCAGCTGATTCGAAGATGGCCCTTTTCCCCACAGCCATAGCACCTAGGGCTGTATCCACTGTTGCGGTCGCGAACTGTAGCTGCTGCAACCTCCCTGACGCGATGGGAACGATGATCCTGCCGCACGGCTTCCACCTCCAGTGCATGAGCCAAGGCGTTCTTAAGCGTCTCGTGGTGCCCGAGCCTCACAGCAGCTCTGACTTCCAGGTCGCGGATGCAGTCGATGAATGTCTGCACCTGGTTCCCTTCAATGAGCGCAGGTACACACTCAAGGAGTTTCTCATAAGTCACTTCCTCCCCGAGAGCTTCCAGAACTGTTAAGGCCTGGTCGCGCAGGCCTAGTGTGAGAGCAGTCATTGCCTGACTTTTATTCCAGCTGTTCGCCTTCATAACAGCCTCGAACTGGATTTTGTAGGCTGACCAGGAAGAAGTCCCGTCGAACGGTGGCACTTTGAACCCACGTAGCGAAGGTGTAGTAGCTACTACGGGAGCTGTAGTTCCATCACCAAGTTTGAGGTCGTCCAGCGTTTTCTTCAAGTCACCCACCACGTAATCAACCCGATTGTTCACTTGGTCGATTTGGGATTAGCTTCCTTGATTTGGGTTTCAGCTTCCGACAGGCGGTTGTCATGTTGAGCAACCCTATCCTTCACCTCCTTTATCTCTTTCCCAAAGGTAGCATGAAGGTCCTTAATGAGGAGCATCTGCTCTTCCGACCGACGGGCCTGTTCCTCCTGTCGGCGGGCCTGCTCCTCTTGTCCACCCCGCAGCTGCTCTTCCAATCGGCGTGATTTTATCCCACTTCTGAGACCAATTGTTACGAGCTTGAGGTTCGTGACAATAAAAATTGCCGATAAAATTACCTAAATTAACACTTTAATTTACTTTACACAAATTAAAGTTGAAAACACTAATAATTAAACACACTAATTCACTTTATTCCGCTCCGAAGCTTCGCTTGTCTCGCCAAATCAACACTACTCCGATCGCATCTTGCAGCGCCTATTTATTTAAATTAGCAAAGAAATATCCAGAATGTTCAAGTAAACACGCGCAAGGTGCCGAGCGTTCGAGTTTTGACTAGACGCTGTCGGTTGAGTGATTTGTGATGTCATTTTCTCAATGCTCCCCTCGCTCTCGTTCCTGACACTAGATGGCGCTAGTGTATCGTCGACTTGAGCGCGTAACAATACTATAATTAATATATTAAGAAAAAAAATAGCTAACAACCTTAGGCAAAATTAGGAACACTTCGAAAAATCAACTTAAAAATACTACTATGACTAAAATATTTACTATGTGCGTATCGCCTTTTTGATCCTTTATTATTTGATTGACCGATGAAGAGCTATCGGTTCACAAAACCATCTACTCGTATACAAACAAGGCTGTATTTTTTGAGTTATAAGAAAGTGATCATATTAACTGGATGATCATATTACCCTCACGTACTATAGTTATAGCACGAATGGGTCGGCTGGACCGGGGCAGGATCACACTCTCACTGATTACAAGCATAAAATAGCAACTTAATGCTGCTGTGTTCGTATGGTGAGTGTAGAAATTCGGAGACCCTTTTTACTGAATTCGAGGCACTCCATCCTAGTCCTCAGGGGTAACAACGCATCTGCATTATGATTCTTAATTAAGGATAAATGTGGATGTCTATGGGCCACAGCATCCACTTATCATCAGCTGAACTGCGTGCTCGTTCGTAATGCAATGATATTTGAAAAAACGTTGTCTTTTTAGTGCATAAGTCCTCCTTTTTTAAAGTTTTCTAAAAGAAGGAGGTATTCAATTCGACTGTATGTTTAGTTAATGCGAGTTTTTTAAAGAATATTAACAATGCTATTAACATTACTAATATTCCCCTTAACCACTCGTGGTAAGCTTAAATTGCTTGTGTTATAAGTGATTCACGCCAGTAGTCGTATGGCGGATTCGAACCCACGACCTTTTTGAGTTCGCGGTCCGCGCCCTGCCATTAGGCTACTGTCGCTATACAAACAACTGTCTCGTGTTACTTCAGAACTTTTTTCTGGGTACACTGATTTTGATGGTTTTTAGATTATTTTTTTATATGAGAGCTGGTGCTTTACCCGTTGTACCATATAAACTAGATCAAGATCTGATCAGCAGTTATCGAATTATCCTTAAATAATGCGTATTTAATTGACTTTAAACATATTCATTTATTTATATTTATTTGCACACCAAGTACAAAAAGTCGAACTTAATCCAACAAGGCATTCTCTACCAATCTACCTCCAGGATAAGCAGAGAAGATATTGTGGGTACACAGTGCAACTGACTAATATTACATATCATAAGCTTAATTACTCATGTATAATATATATATACCGCCTATGTATAAATACATACATGGTACATACATAATTAAATATATCTGTTTCTGATTCAAACACATAAAATATGTAAAATAAAAACAGGAAAAGGGAACAGTAGGAAGTTAAGGATATAAATACATTGATTCGGTCGTATTGAATTCGGTGGTACGACATATTTAATTTTACGGCTTGTTATTTTATCCTTTCTTATTTAGTGCATCTAACCCGTTCTTTTATCTTTCTTTTTTTATTTAATTCTATTTCTGGGTTGCCTGGAAAATATTGCTATATAGCAATAAAAGCGCCTTTTGTTTTAGCCGCAATATTTGTTTATTTCTGTTATATTTATGTTTCCGTAATATTTTATTTTTATTGCATTATTAGATCTTACCAAGGGAAAGCCAAGGTGAGCCATATAAAATTAAACTCTTAAATTGGCGACAAAATTTTGTAAGAAAGTAATGTATTGTAACCTACACACACCCCATTGCTGGGCACAGGTCTTCTATCATTTCTGAACGCCTTTTAGAAGTAATAATCCGTCACGCTGCTCCGTTGTATGTTGTTGGTCTTTAAGTATCCTTGGATAATATTTAATTTCCGAAACATATAGGTTTCCTTACTATATATTCCTTCACCATCGAATCCGAGGTAAAACAACATTTAAAATTGCAATTTGCAATTTCACAGGCACCTGCTTTGATCAAACTCAAATTTGCTCGCAAATTTTCAAAACGAGCTCCAGTCCCTTGAGCGTGTTGGTTTTAAGTAATTATAAAATTTTCGTTTGAAAACAAAGACGCTTTAAATGAGTACTATATTATATCCAATTTTTTAAAAGAAAGTATATTAAAATACTTATACCAGAAAGCCACACTCTTCCATTATACCCTCATTCTATTAATGTTAACTTATCACCAATAGTAAAAAGTAGTAGTAGTGAGCCGTGGTAGCTCAGTGGTTAACGCTCGCTGTAAATATAACAGAACGCGAGTAATCCGGGTTCGATCCCCGCCGGCACCAATGAAATTGTTAATTGCAATTTTAAGTGCTCATTTACCACGTGCTCAGCGGTGAAGGAAAACATCGTGAGGAAACCTGAATGTCTGAGGAATAAAAAAAAATATTTCGAAGACATGTGAAGTTCGTCAACACGCATTTGGGCAGCGCGGCGGACACTTCCTTGCCCTAAACCCTCTCAGAAATGAGGGGAGGCCTGAGCCCAGCAGTGGGACGTATATAGGCTGTAATTTTACTTTTTACTTTACTTATCACCAATAGTAACAATAAGATAAAATTCCTGTGAAACAATTTTAACGAATAGTTCGAGTAATTTTAACAAGTAGTTAATTCTCACCACTGCATGGTCTGACTGGTAGAAAAAGCCTCTAGGTATTAAGTCCGCCCCTTGTAATCTTTTATTTAAGGGATGCAATAAGTAATAATAAATAAATAAATAGTATTCTTTTTAGTTGAGTAGGTATACAACAGAAACTAATCAATAAACAAGTTTAATATTTCAACAGTTCTTTAATTAATCTAACTTTATCATTATAATAATAAAACAAATAAGGACTCGCTTCTTGAACAAGATTACAACAAAGTTTCTTGATAACGTTAACAACGAAAATCGTGAGAATTAAACACTACGGAAAGATAAACTATAATTGGAAGCAAAACCCCCAACTTTACCAACTCCTACATTCTTGACTTCTATTTTTTGGAATACAAGTTTTAATAAACTTATACTCGTACGTAGTTAGAAATAAATTGATTAGTATTTATAAATTTTAGATTTATCAATAACTAGCGATCAGCTCCGTCCTCAAATAAAAACCTACCGGTTTCAAATATGAATCTAAACCATACCTATACACCAGTTGGAACACACAAAAAATTTCATATAAATCGGTCGAGCCGATTTTGAGTTTTAGCGAGACTAACGGTCATCAATTTTCTTCTGTGTCGGAATTCACAAATCCAAATCCAAACTCACCAAACTCCAAATCCAAACTCACCATCTACCGGACGATCATAAGACGTGTTGTGACTTATGCATGCGAAACCTGGACACTTACACAAAGGGACGAAGCGAGACTGGTGCTATTTGAAAGGGAAGTGCTCAGAAAAATATTTGGACCAGTCCGAGAATCTGATGGCACGTATCGCCAGCGTATGAATCACGAGCTTTATGCTCTTATAGGACGTGATACCATAGTCAGGTTCTGGAAGTCATAGCGGCTAAGATGGGCGAGCCACCTCGAACGAATGCCGGATTCTAGGGCCGTGAAATTCATGACCAGATGGACTCCCCAGTAAAAGAGACCAAAAGGCAGGGCAAAAAAACGTTGCGTAGAAAATGTGGAAGAGAATCTGAGAAGAATGGGTAACTGGCGCAGGGGGTCGAAGGATTGCGACAGACAACGCTCAGCAATTGACTTTTATATATAGAGATAAATAAGTTTGACAATAAACTAAGTGCATGAAACGTACACTGTGCATGAAACGACAACATGGCCGGCTCAGGAGAAAATGAAGAGACGAGTTTGATTTATGCGAGGAAAAATGGAAAACTCAGGCAAAGACCGATAGAGAGAAGACAGTGAAGCCTATGCAATATCATCCAGACCGAATTTCGGTCACAGCAGCCAGTCTTAATGGAGACTAACCATCTGCGCAGACGAGAAGAATTCTAATATTATCCGAGTGTATACGCAAGTACAGACAGTCACACACACGACCGTAGAAAGATCAGGAGCAGGACCAACTGCTTTACGTGCTTTCCGAGACAAGGGGGTGATAAACCGCCAACTTTCTGTCACCGGCCTGCTACTGAGAATTTCTTGGCAGATAAACTCAATCAGTGATCACTGTTGGTCTGACCCGGGATTCGAAGATTCTTAGTCAGAAAACGTGTACACAGTAACACAGATTAAATAATAATACTACGCTAGTAACATAATAAGGGTTTTGAATTAATACTTTACTCTTGACCTATTTTAATAATGTTTTAGAAAAATCATGAAGTCTTTATCTAGCATTTTGATCACATAGTTAAGGTAAAACAAACAAAAAAACTCAATTACAACAAAAAGTTCGTAACTCTCAACGTTTAACGTTAAGACACATTTTTAAAGTATATATAAAAGTTATAAATACAGTGTGGCGATTAAAATCATATGATCCAACCATTGATTCTTGTTTACTAGCATTGCTTTTGCATTGCTTTACTTCGATTTAAATAGAAACAGGTGCATATGACACAGGTGCAAAAATATATATTATAAATACATTAATATGTTATTACTTATTTTCTACAATAAGCAGAAGAAGACTTTTTCTGTATTATAGCTTTTAGATACTTGTGAAAATTTCCACAATAAGGGGCGGCATTTTAGCAAGCATGTAGGAAACCATGCTACGCCATTATGTATGCTAAAGATTTAAGCCCATATTCTGTTTAGTCTGATAGCGCAATGCATAAAAAGGAGAAATTTACAACAACACACGAACACAAATTGATTAGGCCAACCGCTGATATTTTAAAAGCTAAAATTCATGTCTTCGTTCAGCATCTTGCACCAATAAATTAACGGAATGAATAATTTAGCCATGTGCGAAATACTTTTGATAAAAAAAACTAAACATGATTTCATTTAAATTCACGAAAACTTCATAATACTACTGTTTCAAAATCTAATTTAAAATAAAACAGGTTTTTAGCTGACTTCTAAAATGGATGTAGGTTATCGACTGTATTTAAAAAAAATTGCTTACATAATATCTACGAGGATTAGCCGATTGTTTTTATCGTATTATAATTTTGCAATTACTTCGGTAATACTTGAAGTTAATTTATACGTGTCTTAAAACGTCCAAAATAACTATTACGTCATCCATTCACTACGAAGACATAGAGAAAACAATAGACCTCCATATATTTCCTCATATTTGGAATTTTACCATAGTTGCCACCCTCGGCAGGCGGGTTTCCCACCGCAGATTTTCGTTATCTTAAGCTGTTATCAGGAAGGTGCTACTGTCATCTCCTGTTTCAGTTTACTGCTATCGTTCACGTTTAATAAAATTCCTGTTTTTAGGAATTTGTTTCTCGTCGAGTTAATTTTTATGTATTATCATTCGGGCTTGTTATATTCAACACCTTTCTCGTGAATAACCTCAACTCGAGAGGCTGTCGCATGTTTACATAAATACATACATATATCTAAATGATATGGAGACCGGAGGGTTTAATTAGTTTTACCCTTATATATACGGCGTGAACTTGATTATCAGAGTTGCGTGCCAAGGTCTATGGAATCTCGACACAGGGTGAGCTTTGACCCCTGCGTGTTGTACGTGTATTCATATATTACTATAGACTGTTTTTTAAATTCTTTTAGAAGTATAATAGACTTTGAGGCGGTGTTCATTATTGTAATAATTTAGTGATAAATATAAAGAAGCCTTTTAAACTTGTTCTTGAACTCTTTAATAAATGATTTTCTTAATATCTTAATTCCTCTTTACCTTAAATTAAATCTCTAACTTACTGTTAATTGCTAATTGAAGTGTTTCCAAGTGAACTAAGTATTGAATGAAAGTCAATTTGAAATTTTACTTCAAACACGCGTTAAAAATAAACATTTTTCCCACTATGTTTATAAAAAATATCCTATTTTCTCATTAATGCCAGCCTATCGAAACAGCCTATCGAAAGAAATTTCTCTCTATAATCTCACGTAAGAATTGAAATACACAAAATATATAAATCAATTTCGAACGATGTAGCCTAATTAGTGTAAAAGTATGTTCCGCTGTACATGCATTTTTATTATTTTGTGTTGTTATCAAGAAGTTACTGCTGCTAATTTCCTATCTCAGTTTCCCTATGTCGCATGTTACGACACTCACTGAAGAACACGTATTATGTACTCTCTGAAACGGATGGATGCAGCCAGTTTATAACAAAAGCGACGCCACGGCGTCGTGCCGCAATTCAACACATTCCAACGCAACTCACGGGGACTCAGACAATCAAACCTAAGTTGTAACTCTTACTGCAATGCCTTTTAATTAATAGATGTATATTTTTTATTTATAAAAAGTTATTTATCCCTCTCGGAATTATTATTCCCGGGCCAGTGTATTTGTTATACCGTCGCAACACAGCGAATATGTCACATGTAACCATGTCTGCTGTAGCTGTCGCATCATAAGCCTCTATCTCTTATTCTTATGATTATCTTCTTCATCTTTACCAGCCCGTAAAAATCTACAGATGGAGATGGACCACTTCTGTTATAGGAAGAAAGTGCCTTAATGGTCATGCTTGGTAGGCGGTAGACGATCTCAGCACCGGACTTTTTTTATAGGATAGGGTGACAAACGAGCACACAGTCCACCTGATGGTAAGTGGTGCTGTGGCCCATGGACATCTACATCTATCCTCGATTACGAATCAAAGTGCAGATGCGTTGTCACCCGTGAAGGCTAAGATGGAATGCCTCGTTTCCAGTAAAAAGGGTCTCCGGTTTTCTACATTCACCATACGAAACACGGCAGCATTAAGTTACTATTTCATGCTGGCATTCTGTGAGTGCGTGGTCCTTCCCCGGTCGAGCCGACCCATTCGTGCTACAACTATAATATAGCTGCAGTATGGCTCTACCACGTAAAAACTTCATCATCGTCGAATCACCTATAACGCTGTGACGAAAATGCGGTAAAAAATGAGTCTTTTGTAATGATGAAAAGCCACGTAGAGACGGCTTAAGGTCATTTTATACTACTCCGTGTCACTGGTCTGGGTATTTTGGTTATGCTGTAATTTATCGGAAACCAACGGTCTTTGTAGGATTCTTATTTCTTCATGCATCGCTTCTTACGCACCCACGGACTGAATGGGATGACGGATTCCATGCCACCACCATGCCTTTATACCACTTTCTTTATAAATTATAAGGAACATATAAAATAAAGATACAGTCTTATGTAGGAGTAAAGCTCATTTTTGAGAAGGCACTAATCACTGCTCCAGTGCTTGTTTTTTTTGTAGGAGAGCATGCGGTTCACTTGATGGTAAGTGATTACCGCCACCCATAAACAACTGCAACACCAGGGGAATTATAGATGCATTGCCAGCCTTTTAAAAAGGAGTAGGCTATTTTCTTGAAGGTCCCTAAGTCGTATAGGTCCGGAAAAATCTCTGGCGGTAGTCGATTCCATAAGGAAGTTGTGTGGGTAATAAAACTTTTTTTTAAATCGCACAGTGATGAGTCATCCAGATAGTATGGATGTTATCGTGAGTTTTGTCGCGATGTGTGAAGGTGAAATTGTGGGGCTGGAAGAAGTCCGAACAATTCCTCATAACATTCTCCGTGGTAAATGCGATGAAATACGCAAAGATATGCAACATCTCTTCGCAGTGCCAGTGAGTCAAGCCGATCGGAAAGAGCTACACCTTAAAATATTTTATTTCTCAGACATGCAGATTTTCTTCCGAGTACGTGATAAAGTAACACTTAAAACAATTTTATTTGTGCCAGCACAGATTAAGCCAGCGTTGCTCGCGTACCGTTTAACTCACAGCGAGCTCTTAACTCCCGAGCTACCACTGTATAACGAATATTTTACGGTCTTAACATATTAATTTTAACCACCTTTATGTTAAAAAATCGCGTATGTTAACCGAAATTTTGTTGGCAAACATTTTTTCGATTTTTATTTTGTTTGCTTTACTAACAAATTTTACCTTTACATTAATATTACACAAAATTTATTACTACATACCCTATACCAACATATTTAAAGAGGTTAGCAAACCGTTTTTACTAAAAACAAGCAAATCATTAACAGTTTTTTACATAAGCAGATTTTAAGACTTTTTGCTTTTCCACTGAAGTTAGGCTTTGAAATTTACTGGGAACTTGCTGCCGTATGATTGTTAAAATAATACTTTAAATTGGTTTTTTGATATGTAAAAGTGGTTCGACTTTGTATATTTATATGTCTATACATGTGAACTTCCGGTGTAAGCGATAAAACAGATGCCTGATAGATTCCCGATTATTCTTTCTTTTTTTTCCGATAGTGATATTAACCTCAAGTTATACATCATCGACTGTTTAATGGCACAAGCTGCCGTCAAAATCTCCCAAAAACTTTGCAAAGTAACGTATAAATATATGTAAAGAAGTTTTTGAAACAAATTTTTATAAACGATATTTTCATAATACTTGTCAATATATAACACAGATATATATTGACAAGTATTATATATAATACATATTATATATAATGTACAATTACTGTTACAGTACAACGGCAAATGTATATTACCAAAGAATAAATACATATATTGTGTATATATTATTACCAGCTTAGGGTTCGTGACAATAAAAACTGCCGATTGAATTAACAAAATTGACACTTTACCGACACCAATTAAAACTTAAAACACACTAATAATCAATCACACTTATCACTTTAGTTCACATACATATACATACATAAACACTCACGCCTGTCACCCAGAGGGGTAGGCAGAGACTACAGACTTCCATTTGGCACGATCCTGACACACCTCTCTCGCCTCCTTCACATCCATACACCTACGCATACATGCTCGTCGGTTAAGGGTACTCCTAATTTGGCCCGTTTTCAATAAATCGCCAATTTGGTCGATAAATTTTCGCCTAGGACGTCTTTTTCCGACTCTGCCATTCACTTCTGCAACATAAATTTTCTTTGTCACTCTTTCCTCATTTATTCTTTCCACATGACCAAACCACCGAAGCATTCCTTTCTTAATCCTGGTCACAACATCATCTTGCAAACCACACTCTTCTCTAATTACACTTTAGTTCACCATATTTAATAATAATAAATATATAATTACTATTATTATGTGTGGGGTATCTATATAGTTTTCTCATCTGGTTGGGATGTATAAATATATAATTATAAACGAAAATGAAAAGATAAATATACATAAATATCAATAAAATAAAATAAATACGAAAATACATAAATAAATAAAAGCCCAACCAGATGGAAGCCCTCGGCAGGGGAGACCAAACGGCCGAGGATTAGGGGGAAAGGGAAAGAAACCGGCGGACGATGCGGGCGGTATCGAGGAGCACCGCCTTCTGCATTTGAGCCTGGAGCGGTCCGCCACGTAGTCCCAGCCGCCTCAGATGACCCGAGAGGCTGACTGGGATTAGCCCGTTTGCAGAGACGACTACAGGAATAATTTCGGTCGGCAGACCACCCCACATGTCGGTCACCTCGTGAGCCAGGTCCAGATATTTTGTTTGCTTATCTGTTTCGGCTTTCACGAGGTTCTCGTTACACGGAATGGTAATGTCGACCAAAAATATCCTTGACTGTGCCCGGTCCATCAGCACAATATCAGGCTTATTCGCAAGAATAGTCCTGTCTGTGATGATGGCCCGGTCCCAATAGAGCCTGGCGCGATCATTTTCGAGCACGGCTTCCGGCAAGTACTTGTAATACGGCAACTTCCGATCCACGAAACCGTATTTCAGAGCGAGCTCCTGGTGTAGAATTCTGGCTACTAGGTTGTGCCTGTGCAAGTACTCAGAGTTAGAAAGCGCCGAACAACAGGAGATGACATGCCTAAGTGACTCACCGGGATGGCGACAAGCTCGACAGATGTCGATGGTGCCATCCTTTAGGATGTATCTCCGATAGTTTTTGGTCTTAATAACCTGATCATGTATTGCACAGACAAAACCCTCGGTTTCCCCGAAGAGGTCACCAAAGCGTAGCCAGTGGAGAGAGGTTACTGTGTCTACGAAAGGCCCATGTAGAGACTTGTAGAACCTCCCGTGGAGCTCCTTCTCCTTCCATACGGTCTCCCGGTCGGAAATTGTCTGCACTGCCGGGTCTTGCCATTGCTCGTTGGCTAAGGATAGAGGGGTAAGTCCTTTATCACAAGAAATGACGTCCTTATAGAATGGATCATCCGATCTCGCCAGGAAGTAATTACGGAGGCTGCACACTTCGCGATTATGCATGGTGAGCGCGCTCAAGAAGCCACGCCCACCATGCTTTCGCGGCAAGTACAGCCTCATTACCGACGATCTCGGATGATGCATCCTGTGGGACGTCATGGTAGTGCGGACTTTTCTATCCAGGGCGTTAAGTTCAGTCTGAGTCCACCTGAGTATGCCAAAGGTATACATGAGGACAGGCATGACCCAGCCGTTATATGCTTGTGTCTTATTCACACCGGACAAAAGGCTGTTAAGCACTTTGGTCAAGCGTGCATAAAACACGTCGCAAACTGACTGTTTCATACCAGCCTCATCGATACCAATGTTCTGTGACATACCCAGGTATCGGTATGTTTCAGCCTCGGAAAGGGTCCTTAAGTTGACGGGCATAGATAAGTCTATGTCCTCAGAGTTAGCAACCCTACCCCTCTCAACATGGAGGACCGCACACTTATCCGTCCCCAGCTCCATTCCAATGGAATTGCTAAATTCACAAGTGATGATTGGCAATTCCATAAGATGGGAGCGACTGGAGGCGAATAACTTGAGGTCATCCATATAGAAAAAGGTGGGTCACTTTTGTCCCTCCTTTCCGTAGCTGAAATCCCCTCCCGGAGCCCTCCAGTAAGGTACTGAGAGGGTTCAGAGAGAGGCAGAACCATATTGGACTCAGACAATCGCCCTGGAAGATACCCCTTCTTATCCTTATGTGGTTCTCCGCAGCCATCATCCGCTCGCCCAGATGACAAAGGATCGTACTCACTGCCCCATACATTGCTCGTGGAAGTCTCTAACTGTACAGTCTATCTTGTACAGTTCGAGGACTCTCTTTAGCCATGTATGGGGCACCGAGTCGAATGCCTTTCTGTAGTCTATCCAGGCGGCGGAGAAGTTCCGACGGTTGCGTTTCACCACTTTGCCAATGACCGCGTCAATGAGGAGTGGTTCCTTGGTTCCATGACCGCCGCCCCGACATCCATTTTGAGCGCGCGACATCACCTGATTTGAGTCTAGGTGACGAGTGATTCTTGCGCTCAAAATGGATGTTAGTGTCTTGTATATGGTCGGCAGACATGTGATGGGGCGGTATTTGCTCGGGTCTGTGGTACCCTGGCCTTTAGGAACCAAATGGGTGATCCCAGTAGTGAAGAGGCTCGGGAGCGACTTCTGGTTGAGAACCTCTTGAAACTGTCGAGCGAGCACAGCATGACACACCATGATACCCCTTCATCCAGTAGTGATGCAGCCTGTCAAGCCCCGGACATTTCCAGTTCGGGGCCCTACAGACCGCCTCAGCTACGTAATCCGGCGTTATGATGACGGAGACCATGGGCGTAATACCCGCACGCTAACTCGCCACAACTTCCGTCCAAGGGCCCTCGTTGTGGTTTACGGGCTCTGACCACAGGCTGCGCCAGAATGCAACCGTGTCGGCCTGATTCGGTACTGTGCCCGTTTCACTTACCATTGGTCGCTCCAATGATTTATAGAGCCTCTTCTGATCACTCTGGAAGAGACGATTCTGGTTGAACCGTGTCGACCTCTCGGTATATCGCCGAATTCGCTTTCCCCAAGCAGCGATTCTCTGCTTCAGGTCGTCTATGCGCTCCGTCAGTTTTTGCATTATATCCGGCTGGGACAAACTAACATTTGTCCCAGCAAACGCCATCCTGACGGTGCGCACAATCCTTGGCCTGGTATTGCCTGACCTGAAGCATATCAGTCTGCCGTTGAGGGCCCTAGCCTTTGCGATACGTTCTTCAATTCTTGTTCTCCAGGCTGGGATAGCACTACTTTGTCCAGTAGTGCGTCCAGCCGTCGAAAGTTTGGCGCCTATAATACGGCAGACTGCCAGTGCGGTGCCAAAGAGAATTGAGTCCGTCTCGCAAAGGTCCCAGCTGGCTTCCAAATAGGTCACCAGCATTGGGTTCAGAGCCCTCACGACAGCCCGATTCTGCTTGCTTAGGGCTATGCGGGGAAGTCTCGGTCGATTTTCGAGAGGCGTACTGCGCGTTTCCATAATCGCCTCTTCCAATGTACTCCTCATTTGCTCTATTTCTAGTTCCTGGGTGAATGTTCCATCATCATTTGAATCAGCAACCACTGGGGTATTCTCGGCGGCATCCACGTGTGCGGGTTGTTCTGCAACTTGTGGCACCGCACCCCCAGTCATAGCGTTTTCATTTGATGAGGGAACAACCTCACGTCGTAGCCGTTCGAGTTCGGCGCCATCAAATATATTTGAGCGTAAGATATACCGAACTCGGTCTGCCAGGTTTTGCTCGGTGACAGTAATAGATGGCTCCAGCTCAGTAAAAAGACGATGCATCCTAGCCCGATACGCGAAACCTCCAATTTCTCCCCCCTTTCGCCCTAAAATACGCCCGCAATGCGTTTGAATTCATATTGATGGTCCATCGCATGCGGCGTACTCCACAGGTGGCGGGTGCCGATTGCTGGGTCTGCGAAGACCCTGCCGACACTAAGCAAGCTGGTGGGGATGATGGATGCGAGGGGCTGCTGGATGGTCGTGCAGCACCTCGCGCTCGGCTGGCGGTTCACCTGGACTAGAATCAGGTGATGTTGCGCACTCAAAATGGATGTCGGGGCGGCGGTCGTGGAACCAAGGAACCACTCCTCATTGACGCGGTCATTGGCAAAGTGGTGAAACGCAACCGTCGGAACTTCTCCGCTGCCTGGATAGATTACAGAAAGGCATTTGACTCGGTGCCCCATACATGGCTAAAGAGGGTCCTCGAGCTGTACAAGATTGACTGTACAGTTTGAGACTTCCTCGAACAGTGTATGGGGCAGTGGAGTACGATCCTCTGTCATATAGGCGAGCAGATGACGGCTGCGGAAAGCCGCATAAGGATAAGAAGGTGTATATTCCAGGGCGACTGTCTGAGTCCAATCTGGTTCTGCCTCTCTTTGAACCCTCTCAGTACTTTACTTGTAGGCTCCGGGAGGGGATTTCAGCTTCGGAAAGGAGGTACAAAAGTGACCCACCTTTTCTATATGGATGACCTCAAATTATTCGCTTCCAGTCGCTCCCATCTTATGGAATTGCTAAACATCACTTGTGAATTTAGCAGTTCTATTAGAATGGAGCTGGGGACAGATAAGTGTGCGGTCCTCCATGTTGGAAGGTGAAGGGTTGCTAATTCTGAGGGCACAGACTTATCTATGCCCGTCAACTTAAGGACCCTTTCCGAGGCTGAAACATACCGATACCTGGGTATGTCACAGAACATCGGTATCGATGAGGCTGGTATGAAACAGTCAGTTTGCGACGTGTTTTATGCACGCTTGACCAAAGTGCTTAACAGCCTTTTGTCCGGTGTGAATAAGATACACGCATATAACGGCTGGGTCATGCCTGTCCTCATGTATACCTTTGGCATACTCAGGTGGAGTCAGACTGAACTAAACGCCCTGGATAGAAAAGTCCGCACTACAGTGACGTCCCATAGGATGCATCATCTGAGATCGTCGGTAATGAGGCTGTACTTGCCGCGAAATCATGGTGGGCGTGGCTTCTTGAGCGCGCTCACCATGCATAATCGCGAAGTGTGCAGCCTCCATGATTACTTCCTGGCGAGATCGGATGATCCATCCTATAACGACGTCATTTCTAGTGATAAAAGACTTACCCCTCTATCCTTAGTCAACGCGCAGTGGCAGGACCCAGCAGTACAGAGCATTTCCGACCGGGAGGCCGTATGAAAGGAGAAGGAGCTCCACGGGAGGTGTACCAGGGCTCTACATGAGCCCCACGTAGATACAGCCGCCTCTCTCAACTGGCTACGTTTCTGTGACCCCTTCGGGGAAACCAAGGGTTTTGTCTGTGCAATACAGGATCAGGTTATTAAGGCCAACAACTATCGGCGATACATCCTAAAGGATGGCACTGTTGACGTCTGTCGAGCTTGTCGCCACGGAACCCCGGTAGCGAAGTCACTTAGGCATGTCATCTCCGGTTTTTCGGCGCTTTCTAACTCTGAGTACTTGCACAGGCACAACCTAGTAGCCAGAATTCTACACCAGGAGCTCGCTCTGAAATACGGTCTCGTGGAGTGAAAATTGCCGTATTACAAGTACTTGCCGGAAGCCGTGCCCGAAAATGACCGCGCCAGGCTCTACTGGGACCGGGCCGTCATCACGGACAGGACTATTCTTGCGAATAATCCTGATATTGTGCATGGACCGGGCACAGTCAAGGATATTTTTAGTCGATATTACCATTCCGTATAACGAGAACCTCGTGAAAGCTGAAACAGATAAACGAACAAAATATCTGGACCTGGCTAACGAAGTGACCGACATGTGGGGTGGTATGCCGGCCGAAATTATTCCTGTAGTCGTCTCTGCGAATGGGCTAATCTCAGTCAGCTTCTCGGGTCATCTAAGGCGACTGGGACTCCGTGACGGACCGCTCCGAGCTCAAATGCAGAAGGCGGTGCTCCTCGATACCGCCCGCATCGTCCGCCTTATTCTTTCCCTTTCCTTCTAACCCTCGGCAGTCCATCTGGTTGGGCTTTTATTTATTTATGTATTTTTGTATTTATTTTATTTTAATTATATTTATGTATATTTATCTTTACATTTTTATTTATAATTATATATTTATAGAACCCAACCAGATGAGAAAACTATATAGATACCCCACATAATAATATAATTTATTTAGTTCCAAACATACACACAAATTAACATAACATAATTATTTAATGGAATGAACTAAAAAGGTGTCTACTCACCAGAAATGTTATAGAAACCATATTGTGGTAACTACAACTTCTGATTTTCAGTAAGTGCCAGAGATATATGTGGAATAGAAAAAACTAAAATGAAAATCCTCCAGAAAGCCCTCGCCACTCGACACTATATGGCGCTAATGGGAAAGTTCTAGAAAAATCTTGACGCTGCTATTTCTGCTACTTGATACTAAATGGCGCTAATAATCACCCGCCATATACCGGACCATAATTATGGCGCGCAACAATGTTTAAAAGGTACCTAAGTGTGATATGCTGACTTGCAGATGATTGGTAATTGATTATAAAGTGGACGCATTCTACAAATAAACAAAATAAAATTGAGTTTTCACTTGACCTCTGAGGACTAAGATGAAATGCCTTGCTTCTTGTAAAATGGGCCTTTGATTGTCTACGCTTAACATACAAAACACATTATACTGCTTTTATTATAAGATAAGGGTAACAAACGAGCATACAATGCTCCTGATGGTAAGTGGTTGCTGTGGCCGTACATCCATTCTCGATTACAAATCAAAATGCAGATGCGTTGTCCCCGTACCCGTAAATACTAAGATAGAATGCCTGATTTCCAGTAAAATGGGTCTCTGGTTCTCTATACTCACCATACGAAACACAGCAGCGTTAAGCTGCTATTTTACGCTGGTATTCTGTGAGAACGTGGTCCTTACCCGGTCGAATCGACCCATTCGTACTCGTACTAATATACTACTAATATAGCTGTACCTTGGCTCTACAATATAAATTGCTATTCTAAGAATGATATTGCTGTTTCCTGGTGGAACTGACACATTCATACTCCAGTCATGATACAAGTGCAGCGTTACTCTTTCATGTATAAATAATATCACGTTTCAATAAACTACAACATACCATTCCATCTAAAAAAAGTCTGCTGAACATAGACCTCTGCCATGGATCATGCCTTATAGGAACATTTCTGCCGTAATTGCCACGCTTGGCAGGCAGATTGGCAACGGCAGATTTTTCGGCAGACGCTGCTTCCTATATCCTGCTTCAGATTCCTTCTGTCGCTTCCTACTACACCCACGGGATGATATAGGGTAGCGGATACACCGCTACTGCACGGAAAAAAACTACAGTCATAACTAGATATATATGTGTAACGGCGCCAAAAATACTTCGATTTTGCTGTCAAACCTTAAACTGAAGCTTTGTTGTATAAGGCTAACCGGCTAGATGAACACTAGTATCAACGTTATCCCGCTCCAATCCTTTTCTTAAGAGAAACGGATTTTGAGGTTTTGAGTAAGTAACATAAAAGCAGGAAATTTGGATTTTCTTTAATTCTGAAAAACATTCTATTTAAAAGGTTTACTTTTGCATTTTATTCATTGTCGGATATCCGCATTGTTTCCTTTGACGGTGTAGTGGCGATGCGTAGGAATACCCACTCCATATCTTCCGTGGGTGTTTTAAGAGATGGCGGAGGGAAATAAAGCCAGAAGATAGACAGCAACGTCTTCTTGATAACAACTCTAAACTGCAATAATTTACGTTTTTCAAACCATCTATAAAGCGTGACAACCGTAGTAAAATTCCCTTTATGAGACAACCTATGGTGGAGGGAGGAGGGTTCCATGTTCAACAACGACCTTTTCGAAGCTGTAATGGATGATGGACGGATTGTTCCTTGGCCCTCGTCTCGGTAGCGTGGTATCGTGGCTATGCAGATGTGCGCACTCTGTAGCTCTTCGAACCGCTTATTGTACCTACTGTATGTAATGCAATAAAATTACACGTAAATTCAGCAAACTACGAGTATCTCTGACTGATTATACCACACGTTTTTTGTTCATAATAAAAGTAACAATGGGTGAAAAAGTCTATAGATACAAATTTAATATTAATTTTTTTTTTTGTAAATTACTGTATTGCGCATTGTTTTATAGGAGTAGGGTGACAAACGAGCACACAGTCTATCTGATGGTAAGTGGTTGCTGTGGCCCATAGACATCTACAAAATGCAAATTGCGTTGTCTCCCGTGAGTACTAAGATGCTTCCTTTACAGTAAAAAGAGTCTCCGGTTCTCTATACTCACCATACGAAACACAGCACGCTCTCACAGTATACTATTTTAGGCTGGTATTCTGTGAGAGCGTGGACCTTCCCCGGTCGGGCCGACCCATTCGTGCTACAACTATACTACTAATATAGATGTAGTATGGTTCTACCGCGTAAATATAACATAACAGAGATAGTATTTTACGATTTGTTTAGCCGATGAATCATATCGTACCTTGTAATCAAATAAATGCGCCTTACAATGGGTGCGTTTGGCAGAAAAAAGCGCTAGCAAGCGCTTGTAAGCAAAATGGCGATCGTAAGCGGTAAGCGCTGTCAAATCGTAAGTAGCTATTTTCCTCTAGGACACGATGTTAGTTTTAACCGGGGAACCTAACCTAATTTAAATATATGTTTGTAAAGTATTCATATTAAAAACTTACTAATCATCAATTTTTAATAACATGTATATTATGTTTATTCATGTCATTACATTACTTAAAACTAATATTGCACAAAACAACTTATAAACTCTACTTCAAAACAAACAAATTAAATAAGCAAAATGGCGGATTGTGTCAGCGCTACTGAAGTAGCAATCGCGTCCTGGCCGAAAGCTATTTTAGCGCTTGTAAGCGCTTGCTAGCGCTTTTTTCTGCCAAACGCACCCATTATGTCCAGTGATTTATTAATGATATTATCATAACAATTCTATAACACAGCGCAGAATTTTACAATATAAGAATTTTATGATATTATAATTGATAAAGATAAAAGAGAAAGATAATTCATTTTAGAACCATAAAATGTGTGCGCTATATTGGGAACGATAACGTTGGCACCTCCGTAATAATATAACAGCATATTACTGCGCGAGAGTGTAATATAATGTGCACTATGAAACTTTTTACGTAATGATAATTTACTGTAAGAAGTTTAGTAAGTCTCCTGCGGGACACTAAATTGCCCTTACTGCGGCACTCGCTTCAAGTTGGAAACTGTGCTTGGAAATTCCTGTATAAAAGCTCATAAAATCGTATTTTAATGTCATAGTCGTCTATCTATAAATACAGAAATTTGTAAATTCACCGTTCTAATTTTCATCACCATTTAACATGAATAGGGTGGCCGTTTGTACCGATATCACGGGACCCCTGAGCCCTGTAAGCCGGAAGAACCTATTTTTATCTTGATTAAAAACAACACGACGAAACCGAGTATTTGTTGTGTTATTTGGGGATGTGAAGTTTTTGATTGGATGATGCTTATGAAATTCGTAGGTACTAAAATCTAAATTCGTCGGATATGAATATACATGAACCTGAAAGGGATAAATAAATAAGGGGTAAGTTTGAACAGTGGATTGTTTTAGTGTACATTTAATCAATGATTAATTGTAGACTAAAACAAAAACTAATATACGTGGTAGAGCCACGCTGAAGCTATATTATAGTTGTAGCACGAAGGGGTCGACTCGACCGAGGAAGGACAACAAGGAGGAAGGCTCCCACATATTACTAGAGTAAAGTAGCAGCTTAATACTGCTGTGTTTTGTGAGTATAGAGATTTTTACGTGAAAACGAGGCATTCCGTCTTAGTCTTCAGGGGTGTCAACTCATCTGCGTTCTGATTTTCATTGAGGTTAAATGTAGACATCTAGGGGCCACAGCATCCAGTTACCATCAGGCGGAATGTGTGCTCGTTTGTCACTTTTATACTATATAAAAATATGCATTTAATTTAATTACTTATTTAATTTTATTTAATCGGAACTGATTAAACATTACAGGTACAAACTTTAAATACAACCACCATAAAAATTATCTCACATGTACTTTTGAATATATAATATACAATACTAGCTTGCCAGGCAGACGTTGTTCTGCCCTTTTCGACGACCATTTGTCATGTCCTATTAAAAATCCCTAAATTCGCAAAAAAAATTGTGAGGCACTCATGGGCAAAAAAAACTATCCTCTCAAGATGGACCAAACTGCACACGCTGTGCAAAATTGATTAAAATCGGTTAAGTAGTTTAGGATTTCATCGCGGACAAACAAACATAATATATATATATATATATATATATATATATATATATATATATATATATATGCCGAACAGTGCAAAATTCGTTACTTTAAGCGTACTTTGTTCATCATCATCATCATCATCATTATTACAGCCCTTCACAAGTCCACTGCTGAACATAGGCCTCCCCCAAGTAATGCCACAAAGCACGGTCCTGAGCCACCTGCATCCACCGACTCCGTGTCTTACCAGGTCGTCACTCCATATAGTGGGGGGTCGCCCTACACTACGCCTACCGGTACGAGGCTGCCACTCGAGAACCTTTCTTCCCCATCGGTTATCGGTTCTTCGAGCTATATGGCCGGCCCATTGCCACTTCAGCTAATTGATAGAATCAGGCGTTACTTTGCGGAAATCCATTATAAATTTCTTTGCAACTTTCCGCTAAACATATAAAATGCCTGGAATAGTGGTGTTGAGAGTAGTGGTGGTGACGGAGTTAGTGTATGCAATTGAGGGAGGGCGGGAGGTGCGCTTCAATCCAGGTAAGACACATCATTTTATATGTTTAGCGGAAAGTTGCAAAGCCACTTCAGCTTACTAATCCGTTGGGCTATGTCGGTCACTCTGGTTTTACTGCGGATATCTTCATTTCTGAGTCTATCACGCAGAGAAACTCCGAGCATAGCCCTCTCCATAGCTCGCTGAGCGACCTTGAGCGTCCTCATACGGCCAGCAGTGAAGGACCACGTCTCAGATCCGTAAGTCATCACTGGCAACACGCACTGGTTATACACTTTAGTTTTCAGAGATTGAGGTATACCTGACGAGAAGATGTGTCGTAATTTCCCGAACGCTGCCCAGCCGAGTTGAATCCGTCGATTGACCTCTCGGTCGAAGTTGGACTTAGTTGTACTTTGTTCATTATGATATAAATACAAAAATATTTATTTGTTGGTTTATCCTTTATGTAGTATGTTCTTACTTACTTACTACTGCTGTCATATTGTATAATTTGTGTCAGTAAATACAAACGAGGTCATAAACTTTTATTAAAAATATAAAAAACTTTATGAAAATGAAAATGTATGATATTTTCATAAGCATTATAGGTGAGCGCTGTTAAACTAAACGTATCGACCACTTAAGGATTACTCATGTGGAAGGATTGCCGTCACGGTACCAAGACGTCCCGGCTGTCAGGCGCTTAGCTGACATAGTTTGTTTAGGCCCTCGATTATTATTAGAGCCTACATCGTATATTACCATACACATAATACAAGGTGGCCAACGTACAGGTGTACAAATTTTTTTGTTGCCGTTTTGTTTTATCGGCAAATTTGATATAGAGTGTTTTTCGCTTCGGAAACGTGTTTTAATTATGATATTGTTCTACTCAAATCAATCATCTATTGCGGAAATGCTGATAAAATGTGATAAATTTTCAATAGAAATCACTTATATTCGCGGCTAACAATAACCCGTTAGGTGGGTAAATTTGAGCAGCATGGTATTGTAAAAAAATCAGTTTCTAATCGTGCCAGAAGAGTTTTGCAGAGCAGAATATTGAAAGTCTTCGTGAAGATCCGACATTGCCTACCAGACGACGTTCTCAATAACAGGAAATTGAGAGAACCTCTCTACAAATTATTCTGAAAAAAGACCTGGGTGTGCTCCCATATAAGGTTCTGATAACTCAATAACGGCGTCGGCGAATGGCATCGTAATTTCAGCAGTTTAATGCTAATAAATGCGACCCTAATTTTCATCCAAAAATTATTGTAATGAATCCCATTTTGACCTCAATGGATTTGTCAATAGACGAAATTCGCGATATTAGGACGAATTAAGCGATATTAAGCCTTCGTTTATCTAATTGATATTTTTACCCTACTTCTTTATGATTCTACGGCTGCTGCTGTAACAGTGAACGAAGATCGTTAACGTGAGATTGTCGACAATTTTTATAATCATAAAATGAATCAATTGGGCTTAGCAAACATGTGGTTCCAACAAAACGAAGCCAAAAGTCATACGACAAGTGACACAATCGAAACATTGTTAATAATGTATTTCATTTTAATAAATAGAACAAAGAAAATACGGATTTGCCCGCTCCTGCCTATTTTTTTTAAGAGGTGTGTTTATGACAACAGGCTGTTCAATCTTCAACTCTTAAAATATAATATCCAAAAGATAGTCATTGGTATAACACCGGAAATGTGCGAAAATGTGATGAGAAACACAATGAAAAGAACTCGCATCTGTCACGCTCCAAGAGGTGGACGTTTGGCAGATGTTATATTCCACACGTAATTGCCAAGCCTGAATAAAGTATGTTTTGAACAAAATGCTATACTATACGGAATATTTTATATAGACTAATTTTATGAAATAAGTTTCATATCTATTATTTGGCCACCCTGTATATTCGTCAATAAATCACGCTTCATGTTATTTATAACAGGGCTAGAACACTTTACGAAAATTTCAAAAAAAATGGGACCTTCTGTGATAGACACCGATATTTCTTTATAACCAAGGCATATAAATTATTAACATTATTGTTTAGTAGTAATGCATCTAATTAGTATATAGAAATGAAACTCTGATATAATAACTTCTTATTAATTTAATTGTATTAACTTCTATTTATAATATCTTAATTTAGGCATCACGGGGAAATAAAAGAGGTAATAGGGAGTTTGATAACAATTCAATATAGTAAAAAAATCATAGACGTAATGCTACACTGAAATGTATGAAGCTGCCTAGGTTACAAAACTTTGTACACGGACTCAACTCACTGTTCGTTTATACATCAAAGTCCGGCAATCGGCTCTGTCACTGACGCGCGATGTATACCGGTGCGGATTATTTAGTTGTTGTTCTAATAACTTCCCGATATACAATATTGGATAAGATCATCGGTAAGACTAGCACCTTGCGCAGGGCAGGATTATAGTACACAAATGAGTGCGCAAACAGAGGCTCTTCATACTCTCACACACATAGTCCGATGAGCAAGCAATCTGACACAACGAATTTTCGACGACAGATCTGGCGCAAGACTTATGTGCAAGCTTTATGTGCTTTCCGAAGCACAAAGTTGAAACACCGCCAACTTTCTGACTCCGCGCTGCTACTGAGAACTTTCATGACAGAAAACCCCGATAACTGAGTTGTGGCTGGCTTGGGATTCGAACCCGTGACATGAAGATCAGCAGTCGTGCTTGCGACCAATAGACCAAGGCAGAATTAGTTTTATACAGAATATTTATACGCACATAAAATTCTTCAAAACACTACAGACGTTAAATAACAGTAATAGTTCCTCTAAAAAACGTATAATTATTTCCACTAAATTTGACACCCTTATATATATTATAATGTATATAATAATCTCGGTCAACACTGGTCTTGGCTTGAACGCGGGGCGACAGGCGGCTATATTTGTTAAATTTGTCAAGGACATACAAAATAATTGATCCATGCCAAACATTAATAAAATTTAAATGCGATTTGAATGTACACTAAAACACAGTAATTTTATTGATATATAATAATCATTAAAAGTTATCTGACATCTATCGGACGTGAGCATCTTCACAGGCTGACCAGGCCCTTGCGTATTATTGGTAATACGCGAAGCTTTTCAACATCATTACAGATACTTTAAGGCAATATTTGTTACAACAAGATAGGAGCAATTGTATCGTTCGATCGTTGGTGAGATCCCAAACAAGAAACCCCAAACAAAGAAGACAATAGATACATTTTCACCGCTTATCAGAAATTAGAGGGTTATACCAACAGAGATGAACTGCGAAACAGAAAGGGAACCGTACGACCTAGCAAAGTTATGCTGTTCTTTGTTAGATGTAAAGAACTTTTTATTCCTTTCAGTGGCAGCGAAAACTACACTCTGTGCCACAAGGACAAATAAAAAGGCATTTCTGCGATTTGGTCTACCAACTTACTGTTATCTCCTATAGTAGAAAGAATGACTGAGTGCGAAGTCAAAACAGGCACATCTTCTGATCCTGATCCAGTGTAACAAATTAAAGCGGCGACCTGACAAGCGCTGCAAACTCAGGTATAGCCTCATGATCAGTAGAAATCCTACATGCCTATCCTCCTCCATCCTATTAGACCTGAAAGGAATAAAGAGAATGTTTAATTACAGGATGTGAAGCATTCCACCTTAGTCCTCAGAGGTGACAATGCATCAAAAGCCTTCTTTGTATGAAGTTGTTTGCACGTGCCCATGGACTGCAGTATCTTCTTACTCGTACCATCAGATAAACTCGTTTCCACTTTATATTAACTCACTTCCATTCTATATTACAAAAATACGCTAATTTCAAATGCAAAGCGCTCCAAATTCCACCTGTAATGAACCATGTTTTTTTTATTTTTTTCGATTCTGAGGAACTTGAGAACGTTCGTCGTAATTTTTAAGCACTCACAATTAATTTACTTCATCAAAAATGATCCGAGAAGAAGTTTCGAAGTTGTTTGAAAAAAAAAACAGTTCTTGAAATTTTTGGGCCACGATAACTTTCGAACGGATCAACCGATTTCGACGATATTGGCGGCAATTGACGGGGCATTACAAGAACAACGAAAACTTTCATTACAAAAAACGATTGACTATAACTTAAAAAGTTATGTGAAAAATTACGTTTTTGGAAAGTTATTCGTTAACGATTTTTCTTCAACGCATCGACCAATTTTGATGCGGTTTGCATCAATCGTCAGTGTTGATTAAATTATGAAATTGATCGTTACATCTCTTTAAAAGTTATGTAAAAAAAACATGTTTTGATAATTTTATTTTTAAGATTTCTCTAAATCTACTGGTCCGACTCGGTTCAAATGGTATAGAAAATCTAAGCTTAGTGAAACCTTTTCTAATGACACCAAGTTCGTTCAACTCGATCCACCTTCAAAATTTATGAGAGGGTTACATACATCCGTACACACATACACACGCACACACATATACACACGCACACACACATACACACAAACGCGCGCGCGCGTGCGCTCATACAGTGCCGACCCACCTGCAAAGCGTGGCAACTATGGCAAATATCCTGTCACCTATAAGGAAATCCTCAGGCTTTAACTATTTTGATTCTTAAAACTTAATTTTATTTTCGTTTTCTTTATCATCGTTTAGTTTTAAGGTCGGCCCACACGCACCACAACCACACCACATCGCAGCGACAAAATGTGGTCACGTGTGATTAGTGTCGCTGCAGCTTTTTGCAGTTGCGTTGTGGTTGCGTTTCAACCCTAGTCGCGGCAATGTTGTGTTTGCGATGTGGCCGGCCGCTAGTTCCGTGTGGTTCCGTAGCGGTTGCGTCGTGGTTGCGTTGTGGTCGGTATCACTCACGCAGTCGATAACGACGGCAAAATGTGGTACGTGTTAATTGTACTATTCATTTCCAATACAAAATGCACCCGCCTACGTGTTGTGGTTGTGGTTGTGGTACATGTGGGTCGATCCTTAAACAGTATTTTAACTCACTGTATTTTAGTTTTAATATATTATTTTTATCACATTTAATTTTACTTTATTCTTTGCTTAATAAAGATTATTTCATTCCCCACATTATTAGCAGCCGCACTAACGACCTAGACTAAGGAGGCCGTCAAATATCAAATATTCAAATATCATGAAACATAAATGTGATGATTCAGTGGCGAAGCTTCCATTAAAGCAGAAAAGCCGGGCTTGCCTTATTAAACCTGAATCAATCAATAATATCAACTAATAAAATAACTCGTAAAATGTTTCAAGCTATTTCAAATTTCCCGCGCACTCCACTGTTCGACACATGTCGACCGATGACCTCGTATTGCCTAGCGATACTGCTGCTGTCATAAAAAATGAGTTTTAATAGAGCTAATAGTTGTCTCCCTCGCTCGCGTGGGCTTTTTACGGGGCTTTCGAGTAGACGATCGCTCTATTTCTAACCTATGGCAAAATATTCTATAATGAAATATAACTACGATTGTATATATAGCAATTAGTATAGAGATTTAAAGCCAGGCTTTTGGGGATAAATTTGTTAAAAGTGGAGGCGCGCGGGCAATACGTTTACAAGTTCATTTCACGTTTCAATGTTTATTTACTCTGTGTACTTATCTTAAGCGATTTAATATTACGAGTTCAATATTTATGCTTTTTTAAAGATTTTTAATGAAAATGGAGGATAATAGTGTTCTTTGTGATTAATTGAAGTGTGTTAAAGTGATAATCGGAGAGGAAATCTTTAAACTTTGTTGAAATAATAGACAAGGTTAAGAGTGTATTTCAGACTTATCAATTATCGCAATTAAAAACAGTTATTGGTACAATTAAAACGTTCACCATCATTTTACGTGGACGTAATTAAATCTTTCCATAAGAAAGCGAGACTATTCCACTTATCTTATCTTATCTCTTATCCATTAGAATGTAAATAATTTGTGTTTTTTTTAATTTTGTACATAGTTTGTTTGTACTTTGTTCGTGTTTTACTTTTGTTCATGTATTGTGTTGGATGTAAATATTTTTTTTCTTTCGCTTAAACAAACCCAAACGGCTTTCTTCAAAGCCACCGAAGCTATGCAATTGCTGATATGTAATACAATCTATCTAGCAGTAGTATGCCTTCTGTGTGCTTTGTTAAACACGTCAATGACAGCGCTGAATATGAAACTGAAGCGTGGAGACAGATCAAGATTGGTGTATTTTTATAAAACTGATAAAAACAACAATCTATATTTTTATCAATTTATATCTTGGGCTTGCCCTAGCTTGGAGCTCTAGCTTCGCCGCTGTGATGATTATACGTATACTGTTCTGTAACTTCAAGTAGATATTTCATAAATCACAAATTCAAATGATACATAATTATATTCTTACTTACTGTAATTGCCTTTGGTGGTGGTATTTCAGAAGCATATCATCGTATTCTTAAAATGAAAAATACCCAGATTGGAAACGGGGAACTGTTTGATGACATCTACTATTACGATCGACAATTCGTTTACTAACCGCGACGACTATAAATCAGTCTCACGACAGGTGAGGCCTTTTCCAAAAAAGGTCGTTTGCCACTTCAACAGTGGACTACTCCTGGTTAAAAAAGAAAATAAATTTTCATTAACTACTACTGCTGCACTAATTTTGCTCTTTTTATGTATGTATTTAAGTCAGTAAGTATAAAGGAAAAAGAATTTCATATTTCAGTTCTCACCAACTTTCAAAGGCATAATTTCGTGGATCTTACCTAGTATTCTCACACGGATCATCACAGGTCATGATCGTTGTGTGTTGCTTAAGATTTTTTAAATCTAGTTATATAAATATTAACAACTAGCTGTTACCCGTGGCCTCGTCCGCATGGTCACTGGGAAGTGAACTATCCATTGCTTTTTGAATTGAAAGAAAACTGAGTTTTATAGATTTGTCAGAGATGCAGCCATTAAAAGGAAACTGAGCAAAATTGATTCGTCAGCCTATTTAAATGTTTTGAAACGCAGCGTATAGGAAAGCATGAAAATGGCCTGTTTATTCCAAATGGAAATGGGATATTTTTTAATTAAAGTAAACTGAGCATAATTATCCGTCAGGGATGCAGACTTTTGAAAAGAAACTGAGCTAAATTGATTTGTCAGAGATGCAGTTTTCTGAATGGAAAGGAAACTGAGCCAAATAAAAGATCCGTCAGAGATGCAGCCTTTTGAGTTGAAAGGAAACTGAGGTTAATAGGCCCGTCAGAGGTGCAGCATTTGGAATTGAAAAGAAACTGAGCTAAATAGGAAATTTTGAATTAAAAGCGAAGATCTGTGGGAATTCTGATTAATTGATTGTGGGAATTTTGGAAAAAAAATAACTGAACACTATTTTAAGACGCTACTGTACACTATGTTATATGTTTTTCCATTCGGGGAAAGAATGTGGAGATTCTGGGCATTTGACACACGCGAACATGCTACATACAGCTGACCATGAGAGAAGCACGGTTTTTCTAAGTTGACCCCCGCTACCTGTAACGTTTGCCCTTGCGCTTTATTAATTGTCATTGCAAAACTGAGCTTAATAGGGAACTGCAACCTTTTGAATTGAAAAGGTAGATCTGTGGGAATTATAGGGATCCGTGGTATAATAACATTTTCACCTTTTCCTACGCCTGTCAAAATTGTAGCACCGATTATGTTCCGTCCAAGATGTGTGACACGCAGCCTTGTCCCGTTACATAACCGAGGAGCATCTAAATTTCGCATTAGCATGACTGGGACGCCTAATTTTAATTGAAGCTAATGTGAGGGCACACCTGACAACTCTAGAGAATTTAGAAACTCTTAATTAATAAATATTATTATTTAATAAATAACCCGTTGACCGTTTAACGACATGAAATTTGAAACTGAAAGCTAATTAAACGCTGAATTCCGATGGGACATTTATAATGTATAATTTATTCAGAAGTACGAATTCCGGGCTTTAATTAAAAAGGCCCATTAGTTCAGTACTCCAAAAATTAGCAACTATTCCTAATACCTTGTTTTCATAAATAGTCGGAGGTTTAATATTAGCTTTATCTGGACTTTTCGGTCAGCCGAACGTTCTCCTACTTACTTTGTTATTTAAAGAATAAATAAAAAAATGAAATAATATTTATTCGTAGTCACGACATAATACAGCACAATAAATTCAACACAAAGAAATAAATATTTTAATTAATACTAGGATCCAGCAACAAAACAATCACCGACATGAGGTTTCAGTAACAATGCCGCAGCATTGTTATTCTGGCGGTACCTTGGGCAAAACTTCACGAGCAGTCATAAAGCATTCATACAACCTATTTTTTGTATGCTAACACTATAAAAAATAAAAACTGACTTAATGAACAGAAAAACATAAACGGTTCCACCTATACATACAAAAGTACATAGTAGCAGTAAGCAAGATATAGCAATTTGGAAATAAGTTTTATTTTCCCTCATTTACCACCTGCGCCATTTAAAGTGATGTTTTTAAGGAAATTATGATATTAGAAAGGGAACTCGTAGTGTGGGTTCGTACGTCATAAAAGATCCAATATACGGCGGCATGACATAGATTTAGCTTATTTGAATTGAATCCGGGCCTCCCTGCTGTGGGGAAGGCCTACCGCACACCAGACACCTTCAACGCTGCTGCCCATCAACAGTTTGGATATTTGGTGTCTGGCATGACAAAGATATGGCTATATCATCATCTTTCGGTAGCCACGAATGTTTTTGCATATGCGTCTCCTTCGCCTCTTACGGCACCCATGGGATGGAATGGGGTGGTTTGGATATTAGTACCTTGACCAGGTAGATAATAGTTATTGCCTTAGCATCATACCTGTAGCCTCCATCCATTACTATCTAAAGTTTACTAGCGATTCGCCCCGGCTTGAGATCCAGAAAATACCCACACGGGTGATTTCTGGATCTCAACAACTGTACCACCTACCGGGTCTAAATGTGAATCTAAACCATTCAGGGGCTCACTCAAAAACGCGCAAAAAATCATTAAAATCATTGCAGCCGTTAAGGAGTTCAGTGACAAACACACGTACAGACGAGTTGTATACACACATATATTACGGCAGACTGCAAAGCTCACTTATTATACAGTGTGCGTCCAGATTGTTTACTCACAAAAAAGGATACTCATTTAATTCTATACTTCCTTAATCAATAATCTTACCCCTCAATAACAAACAACGTCTTAGGTATAGCAATGTAAATGGCAAGTTACATTGCTCCCTAACCTACAAAATACCAAGTGAATAAATTTAAGACTATATTATGTATGTAAATCTGGAATGAAATTTATTTAGGGGTTACCCCAGTGCCGCCAATGTAATGCCCCTCACAAACATATCTCTACGATGTTTATATTACTTTAACAATGTTTTTGTTGATAGAACTTATAAATATTTGAGAAGTAAATCTACGATAAAGGAATACTTTCATGGTTTTTGCCATCTGGAATCTATTCATTAATTTTCATTATTAAATAAAATATAATAATATATGTGAAAATACAATATATGTGATACGACTTTAGTAAATCATTACTTTTATAAAATTTAAAAAAGTATTATTAAATTATTTGGCGTAACCATATTCTAGAATGCAACCAATATAAATATTATATGTTTGTCCCAGTTCCCGAAAACTGCCGCAACGATTTCGTTGAAATTTACGATATTATACAGGTTTACCGGGGAAAAATCGATCAAGCCAGGTGTGATTTCTGGAAAAAATTTGTTTTCTTCGTGTTTTCTTTATTTTTTGTTTTCAAATTTATATAAAATTTAATGCGAACTATAAGCTTTATACTGGATTACTATTTTTACCATCTGCAAAAAAATTGGGTACAACAGCTGAATGAAATAGAAACCTATGGCACTGATAATTTACAAGAAATAAAAACAAATATTTTGAATTAAATAAATAAATCAATTAAAATCTATCCAAAATCAAATCATAGCCACCATACTTTAAGAGCGGCAATAAAACAATAAATTTAGTAGGGCTCCTTCTAATGTCTTTTCGGAGGGTGACAGGCTCATGGGCAAAGCCGTCCACGCCCTCAACTCTCAGTTCAGTTATCTGTTGTTAGCTAAGGCATGACGTCAATTCACCGTCGTATTGCTTACGTTTCTGCGTGAGTATCCTAAACATGTACCAATATCGAGTATTTAACAATGACGAGCGAATTCGGTGATAGATGGTGGTCGCGTTTGACCTGTGAACTGGCCGGCGAGATCACCAGACCTAACACCTCTAGACTTTTATTTGTGGGCTGAACTAAAACGATTAGTGCACACAGAAGAAACACAAAGTGTTAGTGATTTAAAGTGTGATAGTGATAGAGACAGGCTTCGAAGTTTAACAAACAATTTACAAAGACGTGCTAGTTTGTGTTTAGAAGGAAAAGGTAGACATTTTGACCAATTACTGCGATATCGCTAAAAAGGTAATTTTTATTTGTAAATAACAATAACGTAGTATCTTTTTTAAGTTAATTTCGATCTATGAAAACGTCAAGATGTTGCAGATAAGGTAGACATAAAAATTATTATTAGAAACTGTTTATCAATTCATTATAATGCAAGACAAAATTTAACATGTAAATATACTCAACTACGGCATATTAGATGTAAGAGTATGAAGGAAAGATCGAAGTCAGAAAAATAATAATCTGAAACGAAAGGTAATTTAACTACTTACTATTTCCTGTTCCACATTTTTTGCTATTCAAAAACATGCAACACGCGACGACGCTGATCTTGCATTAGTAGACAGTAACTAGTACTGGGAGGTCTACTTACACTGAACGTTTTATCGTCATTGACTTTATACGCGAAAAAACCCCCACCAACCAACGGCTTTACGTACTTTCCGAGGCACGACGGTGAGACACTGCCAACTTCCTGACTCCTACTGAGAATTTATTGACAGAAAAACTCAATAAATTGTTTTTTTGTCCCGACCGGGGTTTCGAGCCCAGAACGTCATGATCAGCTTTCACTCTACTACAACCACTTGATCAACAAGGCAGCCAAAATAAAAATAAATATCAAAAGTGCCTAAATACGTATAAAAGAAAAATACCTTTTAGTAGACGTAAGGCGCGCGTCAGCTGATTCTGAAAATGTTGGCTGCAACGATGTGTCGGCCGTTGTTCTTCCACTCGGTCGCCTGGCGCCTATATAACGAAAGATGTGCATGCGTCTCGCACGCTCTTACAACTTTCATTCATTAGCGATCGTAGCCTATTTTTAGGTTCACGCAAACGCCGTAGGATGAACTTTTTTTTATGTATTTTCTTGGACGTTCAGAGATTTTGCCTGTCTAGCCAATATTTTTTATACTTTACAAATACTTTTGAGGATAGCTTCTATTCCACTTACACAAAACACCATATTATTTTCCATATGGTAAAAATAGTCACCCAGTATAATATCTAAAAATGTTTTTTTTTCGATATTATACTGCAGTATTCTTACAGAAAACCATTATGTTATCGACACACAAAATCCTATTTGTTATATTTTGAATAAGTAAAATAGAATATATATCTATACTAATGTAGTAAAGCGGATTTTTTTGTTTTATTTTTTTGTTTAAACACGTTAATCTATGGAACTATCAGTCCGATTAAAAAAAATATTTTTGTATATTATAGCGAGATTCAAAAGCTAGCCTTATATATAAATTTTTGTTAAGTAAGTCAGAAGAGAAAGCGCTCCGGTTTTCTACACTCACCATATAAAACACAGCAGCGTTAAGCAGCTATTTTACGCTAGTATTCTGTGAGAGCGTGGGCCTCCACCGGTCGAGCAACCCTTTCGTACTACAACTATATGACTAATATAGCTGCAGCATGATTCAACTTCAGACGTAAAGTGATAGGCCTGCGACGACTAGCAGAGTCTTAGGTGCAATTCATCTGGTACTACGGTTGTCAAACCGTCTGTCAAGGCAAATCCTCTCAACAACGGGAGACCATGTCCAGAAGTATACTTTTAAGAGCTGATAAAGAAGCTATAATAACTTGAAGCTTGAAAATTAATTCTTTATATACTAATAAAACAGAATTAAAAACTGCTTTCTCTATTTAATGCTACGAAGCCTTAAAAACTTCTATTTATTCTACCGTGTAGCTACGCGCGTAATTTTTTTTTAATTTGACGAGTCTCAAAGTAAAGATTCGATTTATTACACCACCAACAGATGTTACAAAAGATGTGAAATTAAAAAAAAACATATTAAACATCTGAAATAGAGGTAAGCTGGTCTATAAAAAGACGACTCCCAATTTGCAGCTTTAGAAAATATTTACGTAGCATTTTTCGTTTAAAAGAATTACTATTTGGGGTCTCTTGGGGTAAACGGAAAACATCTTTAGGGCCAAACGGTAAACGAATTTTCAATCAAAACACATCTAGCCCGGTTGCCAGAAGCAGAAACGTAAAAAACATCTGAACAAGAATTTTAAGACATTACATCATTTATTGAAATTTTTAAAAGAAAGAGTATTAAGAGATTTGTTATTTGATGTGAATTAGTATTAGTTCTATAATGATAATAAAATTAGATTATTATGGTATCTCTCTGTGACAATATCAAATGAGAACAAATCATGCAAATTTTTTTTTTTCACTTTCTAAAAACGTCTCAAATAAAATAACGCAAAAACAAAATTGATACAATTCAAAGACTCCGCTTGCATAATTTGCTCATTAAAAAAGATTAATTTCATATATCTTTACCTTTTTACTAGTTGTAAGAGTTTTCATATTAATTAATGTCTAACAAAATAATATAGCAATATTATTTGCTACTCATTAATTAGCAAAAAAGGCCTTCAATTAGTTAAAAGGTAATGACTTAAAAAAATAATCATCATATTTACGTTTACTTGTTCATTTATCTGTCTTTTACTTTTTTTTTACTATCACATTTATGTCGCAAAGCGACAGTCACTGAAGAAACAAAGAGGTTAACAATACATGAAACAAAGGCCTCAGCCTCAAAAGATTTCTTACGTAACAAGGAGCTCAGCATCGTAGCGGCCCTTTAAAACATTAACCAGGCTCAACCTACGTAGAAAGTCCGGGAGAAAATTATAGGAACTTTATTATCCCTCTACGACACGTCTACGCGCTACTTGTCGTCGTAGGTCCAAAGAAGGTATTGTTACCATATCAATTCTTCCACATTTAATTACGAATAACTAATTATTATTTATGAATATGCACTAATTCGATTGAGAGTTGAGATATAAATTGTCGGTTTATAATAGTTAAATTATTTTAATAAATTATAAATGACATTAATTACTTTTATGTGATCTGATCAAACCCTTTAAAAGAACACTCTACTAATTTAGATTCACATGATTTCTATAAATGTGCAAATTGGTTAATTTATCTCAGAGATGTCATATCACGTACATTCGAACTGATAACCTCCTCTATTTTTGCAGTTGGTGATTTACAAATATTATTTATTGAGCAGTAATTTCTGTTAATAAAATATTGGTGACTAATAAGAGTTTGTACATTCTAAAATTGTGCTCCGCAAAAGATTAAAACTATTAATGCTAATTATTGGGAAGGAGCAAACAATGTCACACAAAAGTTTTAAGCTCCAATAAAAAATTAACTGTCCCATGATTATATTACTAAAGTTTTTATGTACAAAAAGACATTATGACTGTCCAACGGAATAATACGGCGGTTTACTTTACCTTAAAATTGTGTATAATTTTTAAGATTAAGTTTCGACGATTTTGTTAATTATTAACAACATTGACGGAAATATAATGCCCGAATTGGCGCGTAGTATCACTTAATAAAACCTTAATTATAATTATATTAAGTATTTTATAATTGTATAAACTATTTACCAAATATCAAATCTTTTGAAAGAGATTATTTAAATATGTTCACTGAGTATTATTGACTAAAAACAATTAATGTTTAATTTTATATTTTGTTTAAATTTTCATATTATTTTTCAAATATACAATATTTCGTGTCATGTAAGCGCCGGCGGATAAATCAAAGTGTGAATTAAAGTAAATAAAAACAGTATACAAAGAAAGTTAACAGCAATGTCGATTCAATCGAAAACCAAATACATTTTATGTAAAACGCTGGCTGTGTTTGTTTTAACGCTTATAATATAGTTTTTAAGTTCTTAAAAAAAGAAACGCACAGCAGTTCCAAAAAGTATGGAAGACGTAAAGCATCAAAAATGTTATATAACAAATTGATTGAACACATGATTAAAGAGTTATAGTAAAGGCTTACCGCGCTCGCCGAGAAGAAGTTGACAGTGAAGAAGTAAAGTTTGAAGTCGGATAGAGTTTTGATAAAAAAAAAACAATGCGCGTCGATTTAAAATGTGACACGAAAGTCGGTCGCGTGAGATCGCGAGCCCTTGTAGTTCTGTCGGCGACTCGCTCGGGGATACTGAAAACTGTTGGGAGTTCGTATGCCGTGACACGAGAGAAGACCGCACGCCAGGGCGGCTCGAGTAGGAATCGGCGTCACCCTCCAGCGTTATGTAACGCGCGGAGTAGCGCAACGCGCCCCTCATTCCACCACCACCCCGCTTTTAGGGAAAAGATGAATGAGTAAAGTTTCCTAACGGACGTTATTCCATGGATCGCGTTGGGTTTTGGAAAGGTCCACAATTACATAAAGTCTTTTTTGCTTATGCGCGATTACACCCCCATAGTAAATGCTCGCGAAGCGCAGGACGCCCGCGTCAATGCTTTCACTAACTTAACACGCTTCAATGTTTAACTTAACACGCACCCTGAGATCAAAATAACTTAATCAAATCGAGCGGCGTGAAATGATACGCTTAGACCGATAGCGCCCTTTAAATCGTCCCCAAAATAATTAAACGTACTTTATTAAGTGTACAGAAACGTCAGTTCTTCAATAAAATTTTACTTTCGTATTTTCTGTACTCAGTACGTGATCTAAATATTAATGTCGAGGTTTGATTACCAACTTACGTCTTAACGAGTGAACGGTACAATCTAAGAAGGAGTGGCCTTACCCTACAGAAATACACAAATACTGTCTTCTGAAATAAAATAAGATTCTTCAAATAGTATGTTTGCGACATTCTATTATGCATCCTACGACACTTTGAACTTCTTTAATAAACATAGTTTAATTAAACTACTACTTCATCATCATCATCTATCATCAACAACAACCAGTAAATTTCCACTAGACATGGGACTCTTCCGCTGCAGAAAGTATTTGCCCAAATTGTCGTAGAGTCGAGAGTAGAACGTGGTAGAACCATGCTTCAGCTATATTATGATCGTAGCACGAATGGGGTCAACTTGATCGGGAAAGGATCACGCTCTCTCGGAATTCCAGCGTAAAATAGCAGCTTTATGCTGCTGTGTTTCGTATGGCGAGTGTAGAGACTGTTTTTACTGGTAACGAGGTATTCCATCTTAGTCCTCAGGGATGACGACGTGTCTGCATTCTGATTCTTAATCTGGGATAAATATAGATGTCTATGTGCCACAGCATCCACTTAGCATCAGGTGTGTCAGGATCACTGTGTGCTTGTTTGTCACACTTGTTCTATTTAAAAAAATAGTTACGCTTAGCAGGCGGAAGAAGGCTTGAGAATCTCAATACCAGACATTCCGCACATTTCTCGGAGCAGCTTGTCATCGTTTTGGATATTGTACGTCTAGCATATACGAGGCGCTATACTGTCATCTATTGTAAAATATTAATATTTTTCTGATATTTCTCATAGTCGCCTCTTACAAAATGGATTCGCTACCAAACGGCACTAAAAATGTTTCAACAAATGATCCGAATTTATAATTTAAGATTGTAACTCAATCATAATAGTTTGTGAAAGTAATATTGTTATAGTTAAACTATATCACTCTCATTTTATCTGCTCACATTTACTTAGGTAAGTTGTGGATAACTGTAATTGCCTATATTAATGTCTTCATGTGACTAGTTTGTATACATTATTTATTTTCTTATGGTGTTGTTATCCCCAATATTAAATGAATGAAAAAACAACAATAAATTTTACCTTTTTCATTCCTTTATTTATGAAACTTAATTACCATACGAATTTACAAGATAATCATTTAACAGAACTCATATGAGTAATTGTTCGGACTAACTCCAGCCGCACGATTTCACCATCGCACATCGCGATATAACTCGCGAAGTGCAATGGTGAAAATCCATACGATACATACCATTTGGATGACTGGCAGTCCACCACTGTGCGATTTAAAAGAAGTTTTCTTCCTCGCACAACTTCCTTGTAGAATCGACTACCATCAGAGATTTTTCCGGACCGATACGACTTAGGGACCTTCAAGAAAAGAGCCTACTCTTTTTAAAAGGCTGGCAACACATCTGCAATTCTCCCGGTGTTGCAGTTGTTCATGGGCGGCGGTAATCACTTACCATCAAATAAGTTTTATGCACGTTTGACCTCGCTCCAATAATAAAGAAAAAAAATTTTGAAAATTCAATGTTAATCTTCATTTATCTTTTGTCTTATAGTACGTAGAAGTTGCTTCAATTATTACTATTGGCTGTCGGACTGAAGTTATTCCAACACAAATACTTTTTACATAAAATTCTAGTGACATACGAACGTAAAATTTGGCTTCCCGAGTCTACGGACACCTGCCGCCAATTCAAAAAACGAAGGTCATGGACGTAGTCATGTCTAAAAACTAAATAGAATTTTTCACAACCTTTCTCTGTGTAAACTTCAGGCCGGAACACAGCAGTACAAACTCTGCTATTAGGCGGGAGGAAAAAGCAAGAGAGTGGTGCCTACTCAAACGAACTCCTAGACAGAAAAGTAGTGCTGCGCCATGTAAATTACCTAACATTCTTTCATATAAGACATATTCTGCTTCTCACCAGTCCATAAATAGTCTAAAGCTGGACGTAAGTCTCTCCCAAAGTGTGGAGAATTTATTATACTTTATTCTAGTATTCCATTCAGTCCGCGTATTCTATATCTCATGCAATCCCAGGTCATTAGACCTTCCTAACATTAACCATAGTCTTCTTTTACGAAACCCCAAGCTAGATTGTTTTTGCGTCCACTACACGGCCTTAAAAGACATAGAAGTAGTAAAAGACGATACTATAATGTTTGTTCAAACCATTAATCGCCTAATAACCCCCTCTAGGTCTTTGGGTCTAACAGCTCGAAGTTGTAACGATAAAAGACTTCGAGTGTAAAAGCACGACGATTTGCTCTGCGAGTCATTTTCCCTTCATAATCTTTCCTTATCACTAAAACGGCTATAAAAGACAAAATTAATTGCTAAGACAATTGAACAGTATCGTAGAAATTCACTCAAATATCGGCAAACGTCTAATTACTTGTATCATTGTATAGACTCAGCAGAAGCACGCGACAAAAGATCTGCATTTTATACTAATTTCTTTTATCTTAATTGAAATACTTTCTGAAAGATAATTTTAATCATGCGCCAAGATAGAGATCTTTGCCAATATTCAAATTGTTATTTATTTCTAACGAATCCGCAATCCAAATTGCTATGCCCCGAATTATTTTGTATGAAATCTTGAAATATTTATAATTTTTAAAGCAAGTTTGATTAATATTGAATTGAATTATTGTTTCTAGCGCTAAACTGGCTTTGCCAGGATGGTAACTATTAATGTCATTTATGTCATACGGAAAATTCATAAAAAGACACCTCAATCTCAGACAATAATATAAAACTAAAAGAAAATCTCATTAATTGACTTTCGCTATTATATTATCTCCTATACCTTTAAACGAGCAATTCTTGTGTGTATATATATATATATATATATATATATATATATATATATATATATATATATATATATATATATATATATATATATATATTCGGGGCATAGCAATTTGGATTGCGAATTCGTTAGAAATAAATAACAATTTGAATATTGGCAAAGATCTCTATCTTGGCGCATGATTAAAATTATCTTTCAGAAAGTATTTCATATATATGTAATCAACAATATATATATAATCGGAATCTAGGAAACGGCTCCAACGATTTTCATAAAATTTAGTGTCCAGGTAGTTTCGGGGGCAATAAATCGAGCTAGCTAGGATTTATTTTTAGAAAATGTCTTTTTGTCCGTGTTTTCAGACAATGAAGAACTGCCACAATATAAGAAGATAAATTTTGACACTTTGTTAATGATCGTAATAGCTCAAGTGGATATCGAGCGGTCGCGAAATCGTAACGCCTTGGTTCGCATCCTGTCTTCGGTCTGATTTTTTTCCTTTTTTTTTCAAGTTCCCTTCTTTTGTGAGAAAATCTATTATTTCGAGCCCTTTTTTAGTATTTTTTAAAAATACGAAAATTTAATTAAACTAATTGCACTCATGATTTTTTATTCAAATAACCAGTTCAGTTTTTTCTATTATGTCAATAAGATCAAAAAATATTATTTATGTTTCATCAGTATGTAATTTGTACCTAAATGTAATTTCAAAAAAAAACCGAGCAAAGCTCGGTCATCCGGGTACTGGTATATGATAAGTATATACCTATATATTTTTATAGAATAAGGGTAACAAGCGAGCACAAAGTCAAAATACTTTACGTGGTAGAGCCATGATGCAGTTATATTAGTAGTATAGTTTTAGCACGAATGAGTCGGCTCGACCGGGGAAGGACCACGCTCTCACAGAATACCAGCGTAAAATAGTAGCTTAATGCTGCTGTGTTTCGTTTGGTGGGTGTAGAGAACCGGAGACCCTTTTTACTGGAAACGAGGCATACCATCTAAGTCCTCACGGATGACAACGCATCTGCATTTTGATTCGTAATCAAGGATAGATGTAGATGTCTATAGGCCACAGCAACCACTTACCATCAGGTGGATTGTGTGCTCGTTTGTCATACTATCCTATAAAAAAAATCTTTGAGTATTCAACCAACTGGAGAGGCCATGCGCATTGATTCCTAAACAAAAAGTCTGTCAACTGTCAATGTCAGGGGGGTGCAAGAAAACAACTGCTGTTTCACTTCACTATAAATTCAAAATTGACCGTGTAGAAACACACACTACAGCATTTGTATTTGTGTTCATTACACTTACGAATACCATCAAATTGTACTCGCGTTGATACACCAGTGACGCTGTCTACATGCGTAAGCAACTTAAAGCGAGGACTGTCGATAACATTTGTCGATAAACAAATCATCATAATCCGCATAAGCACAGCGTTGGTAAAAGTGATTTTTAGTATTTTTTCATTCATTACCTTGCCCAGGGTGCCTCCCACAAAGCACGGTTCTGATCCACCTGCATCCATCGATTTGCTGCATCTCTAACCATGTCGTCACTCTATCTATTGGGGAGTAGCTCTGCACTTCACCCAGCGGTATGAGGCTGCCACCCGAGAACCTTTTCCGCCCCATCGTTTGTCGATTCTTCGAACTATATGGCCAGCCCATTGCCACTTCAGCTTACTAAACAGTTGAGTTATATCGGCTCTCTGGTTCTGTTCTACTGTGAATATTCTTATTTATATGTTTATCATGCAAAAAACCTCGAGCATAGCCGTCTCCGTAGCTTGCTAATGGACTTTGAGCTTCCTCATACGGCCAGCAGTGAAGAGTTTTTAGTGTTATATAAATTAATGATTTTATTAGTAAATATAATTATGGCTGGTTTTTGAAAGCCTGATAACTAATTAAAATATAATCAAAAAGTTGGCTATGGGTACTTTCCACTTTAATGTAATTTATTTATAACACACACAAACACACGGGCGTGCGCGCACTCACTCACTCATTCACACACATACACCCATTCACTCACGCATACACGCATACACGCGCGCGCGTGCTCGCGCCTATATATAACTTTATCGTGAATCTTATTATTTTCTATTTTAATTTTATAGTTAATTATTATGTAAAGATCATGCAAATAGTAATATAAGTGCTATAGAAGAGTGGATTCTCCTAACACAAGTTTTTATACTTAAAAGGGGACCTCATTCCCGATTCTAATTTATGTATGTGACGGCATGACCGCGGTGCCGTCGTACGTCGGTACAGCAAAATTGTAAAGAACACGTGCACCGATCGCGCTGCTCGGCGCGTCACTCAGTTTCCCCCACCGGCGCGTCACTCAGTTTCCCCCACCGGCGCGTCACTCAGTTTCCCCCACCGCCCCACTACTCGGTTTGTTTTGCAGCAACGGGTATAAAATGACCGCACAGCGACGAGCACTTTGCGCCCTCCTTTCCGCCAGGAGGGTCGCGTCCGTATACGGCTTAGACATCTCTAGTTAGACCGTTAAGCCAGTCCTTAAAAGGTGGAGTTTAGTGGGTAAAAGTCTCCACATAACCACGCAGCCGGCTGCGTGGTATGCTATGAGCATTCCCCACCTCCCTCCCCCGCTTACCGGAGGGTTGCCCATATTTGCTTCGAGCGCAAAAAAAAATACCGAGCAGGCAGTCGTGGCTCTGGCATGGCACGGTGCACTTTTTGTTTCCCTTTACTAACTAATCCTAGACTATTCGGATAATTAATTCGTGGAAACGAATTAACTATTATTATCAGCTATTAAATTATCTCTGATCTGAGTATTTCATGATTTCATGAAGTGATAATAAGATTTTCCATAATAAACCTAGATTTTAATATCTTCCTACATATACTCATTTACTGAATAAAGTATTTTTATTTATTATTATTATTAAACCAGTAATAGAAAAATTTACTACTTTTTGTAATACTTTATTATAAAATCTAAACAAAAAATAAAAACCTGTTCGGCAGACAAACCCGAACGGGTTAATTAACTTATCGATAGAGTTAGTTCGATAACGTTATGGCATATATCAATACATTGCAGTAATTTCGGTTGCAGTGATACCAGTTTAATTTCACAAAAATTGCACACATTTGCTACAAAGTGGCAAGTTTCGATTTAACTTATTCGGCCTTTGTTTTGTATAATATTTTGATAAAAACTAGTTATCGATTATATTAAATTATAATATATTCAGAATCGTGCTGGGATTGAGCCGAATATTTAAATCATTTGACAAAATCTACTACACATCTTAATGTAATGATTATTATTCATCACAAACTGATTTAGTTGATATGAAATAAATTTTCGCTAATGTATTTATTGTGTGTATTAAATTACATTTATTTTAAAATTGCTTATTTTTCACTATTCACGAGCTATGTTGGTAACACTTGGTATTTTACGAAAATATTCAGAAAATACGAGTTTTGACGATAATATTATGTTAAAAGTATTCACAGACGAAAAGCCACGTTGTCCTTTTGTAGATTTAACGGTATTGATTTTTTTACACGAAATTACACTGCGATTCGGCATTTTTGTCGGAGCTCAATAGACTGGCATAATCACTTGCGTACCTAATAGCGCACGATTCGGAGCAAATAGTTTTATATAACGGCTATGAGTCGGACTCTCGTACTTTTTACAGAGGGGTATGCCTTGCGATGCCGTCCCCTTTGGTTTAATACTCAAAGGTCAATATGCAAACGCGTTGTCACTTGTTACCCCTGATGACTATGATGGAATACCTCGTTTCCAGTGAAAAGGTTATCCGTTTCTCTGCACTCACCATAGGAAACATTAAGCTAAAATAAACTATATATCATGTAACTAACAAATTTCGAAAGGGATCATCCGAAGGATGGTAGAAAGTTATCGTAAGATAGTTTAAATTATTGATTGCATGAGACAATCGTAATCGAGAAAGCACACAAAAGCCCACGCCACTTAACTAATCATTTTTCTACATGCCTCATCTTTATCATCATCATCATTATATCCCTTCACAAGTCTACTGCTGAACATAGGCCTCAATAAGGTATACCTCAAAGCACAGTGCTGATTCATATGCATTCATCGACTTTCTGCATATCTTAGCAGTTCGTAGCTCCTTTTAGTGAAGGGTAACCTTACACTTCGTTTACGGGTACGAGGTTGCCATTCTAGAAACTTTCTTTCCCATCGGCTGTTGATTCTTCGCACTATGTTGCCAATTACCACTTTAGCTTACTAATTCGCTAATTAATGTAATGATTATTATTCATCACAAACTGATTTAGTTGATATGAAATAAATTTTCGCTAATGTATTTATTGTGTGTATTAAATTACATTTATTTTAAAATTGCTTATTTTTCACTATTCACGAGCTATGTTGGTAACACTTGGTATTTTACGAAAATATTCAGAAAATACGAGTTTTGACGATAATATTATGTTAAAAGTATTCACAGACGAAAAGCCACGTTGTCCTTTTGTAGATTTAACGGTATTGATTTTTTTACACGAAAATACACTGCGATTCGGCATTTTTGTCGGAGCTCAATAGACTGGCATAATCACTTGCGTACCTAATAGCGCACGATTCGGAGCAAATAGTTTTATATAACGGCTATGAGTCGGACTCTCGTACTTTTTACAGAGGGGTATGCCTTGCGATGCCGTCCCCCTTTGGTTTAAAACTCAAAGGTCAATATGCAAACGCGTTGTCACTTATCACCCCTGATGACTATGATGGAATACCTCGTTTCCAGTGAAAAGGTTATCCGTTTCTCTGCACTCACCATAGGAAACATTAAGCTAAAATAAACTATATATCATGTAACTAACAAATTTTGAAAGGGATCATCCGAAGGATGGTAGAATGTTATCGTAAGATAGTTTAAATTATTGATTGCATGAGACAATCGTAATCGAGAATGCACACAGAAGCCCACGCCACTTAACTAATCATTTTTCTACATGCCTCATCTTTATCATCATCATCATTATATCCCTTCACAAGTCTACTGCTGAACATGGGCCTCAATAAGGTATACCTCAAAGCACAGTGCTGATTCATATGCATTCATCGACTTTCTGCATATCTTACCAGTTCGTATCTCATTTTAGTGAAGGGTAACCTTACACTTCGTTTACGGGTACGAGGTTGCCATTCTAGAAACTTTCTTTCCCATCGGCTGTTGATTCTTCGCACTATGTTGCCAATTACCACTTTAGCTTACTAATTCGTTGGGCCAGGTCGGTTACCTACTTTAGTTCTTCGACGGATATCAGCATTACGAAATCCTCTTCGCTCCATGGCCTGCTGAGCGACCTTGAACTTTCTCATACAGCACGCAGAGAATGACCACTACTCACATCCATATGTTAGTACTAGCAACATTCACTAGTTGTTTAATCTTATTTTTACCTTTTGAGATACATCTGACGAGAAGATCTGTCGTAATTTCCCGAATACTACCCAGCGTAGAATCCGTCGATTGACCACTGTGTCGAAGTTGGACTTACCTAATCAAGAACAACAACTGGAGCATAGTGCTCCCAACAACTACAGGCACAGGTGACAGTTTATCGACAGTGAAGCACACCTAACTCGCTATCGCAAGGCTAGGTGCGCCAATTCGGTTCCTGCTTAAACTTTTTATTAGGTGTCATTTTAATCCTTGTGCTTTATATTAATAATAATAATAATGTCCTCCAGACCGAATTTCGGTCATGGCGGCCTGCCTCAACGGAGGTCAGCCATCGGCGCAGGACAGGATTATAGTGCCCAAGTGTACGCGCAAGCACATGTGCACTCTCTATTCCCTCACTCTCATAATCCGATGGGACGGTAAACCGACTCGACCGGAGAGCAGCCTCATGATCAGCAGTCGCACTACTACGAGCACTAGACCATCGAGGTAGTTGGTCTTTATATTAAAGCTATTATAAACACATAAAATTATTTTCTAAGCAATAGTTAATTGTAAAAGCTAATTATACTTTTTCTAAAGATGATCTCCTGTATGTAATAATTTATGATTTTAATTTTACATAACAATTTCTTTTTTACATCTAAGCTTTATAATTTACGTTACAAAACACCAGAGTTTAAAAAAATTAAATAAACACTTAATACAAACATTATTTTTCGCGTATTTTGTTATGATTTCGTGATGAGCCCGATCAAAATCGTTGTACTATGGCGTGAAAAACCGTTCTTTACTTTCCGTGATATTGTATAAATTAACGGAGTTACGAGTACTTTGCGCAGCATTTGTTCATGATTAAAATAAATTCTAACTTTGTCTTTCTTCACAGTCCCTCACAGCAAAGGTGGGCAACGCAAAGATGGTCAACGCAAATGTCATTGTGAATTAGTAATCAAGCGAAGATATAATCGTATTTCACCAAATTTAACAAACACAACGGAGACGTTGACATTTGACAACTTGACAAACAAGACATGGTTCTTAAATTACTAGATATTGGCGTTACTTTATTCAGTCTTGTTTATCATATTAATTGAGGGTGAAATATGTGTATATTAATTCATGCATTTTTGATAAAATAAATACCATCCTCTGTTATTAAGACCTCTAAAGAGTAAAATAAGATTATTAAGAAAATTAAAAATTAACAATCTAGATACGGTATAACATGGCTTATAATTTTCTTTACATACTAAATTGTTTGGTGTTTGCCCGTTCACCACCACCATCACCGCTCTTTATAAATAATCAAGTACGCATACAACAAAGCCATAAGTGTATTATCAATCCATCGTAAAGTTACTGCAGAAAGCAAGGCAGGCATCCCTTTTGGTAGGACGGAAGAATTGCACTATCCTAAATATATTGGCGTCCTAAATATATTGGCGACTTTATTATGTATTCAAGGTGAAACGGGCGCCAAAAGCAGATTTTTCACGCTTTAAAGGTGCAACTTTTTGTCATAAAAAACTACGAATTCACTTCTTTTTTTTATTCTTTATGAAAGTTAAAGATTTTTCTTAGTGAATTATGGTGGCCAAAACACGATTGACACATTTTTGCTCGATAGAAAAAGATCGTAAAGTTTCCTCAAAATCTACAATTTTAGGTACGTCCACCTCAGATACTTCATCTGAAACCTCCACTAAGCGAAAAAGTAATTTCATTCGAATGCAATGAAATCAATTTAAATTAAATTCTTGCTCTGTGTTAATTAGTAAATACGTGAGTGAATTATGGGTTTATTTTTCAATAAATGAGTTAAAATATATCATTTTAAAAACAAATATCAAATAAATATTGTGCGATTAAATAGCGCGCGGGTTGACCAAACAGCCCCGCTCCACCGGTCGTTCCGCACTCCGCAGCGCGTCGTAGAGAGCACCCGTGTACAACTTTATCACGTCCGCTGTCATCATATAAACGTAACCGTATATTAAAAAATGTTGATAACCGTGGTATGCCATTGAGAGGTAGTGAAAAATTAGGCATCCAAACCGGTTCGTATGCCTTCCTTAATCCTAGTAACCTCTCAAACAGTGAGCTAGTAGCAAGTAATAAATATAGGTACTAATTATGTTTATAATGTCGCCTCTACACGTTGGCCAACACAGTGGCGAATATATTGGCCGAGAGTTGGTGACGGCGTCCACACGTTGGAAGGTCGTTCAGTTTACTTCGGTTCGGGCCAATGTGCGGACGAATTTATAAGCACCGTGGCGCAGTGGTTCAGCAATGAGCGGCTGCGCCGGGCGCCGCGGGTTTGATCCCGCACGGAACAAGTATTTGTATGTCCTACAAATAATTGTTTCGGGTCTGGATGTGTGTCCAATTGTGCAATTTATGTTTGTAAACTGCCTGCGTGATACGGGAGAAAATCCTAGTGTGGGGTTAACGTTTTTATAAAAGAATTAATTAAAATAATAGTGGTTATTAATGGGGCTGTAAATAGATATACAATAACGATTAGCTTTATTTATTCTTTACATGCATCATAAACTGGAATAAATACCATTAATAAGAACTTTTAGAGTATAAGGTATATAGAGTTAAAGGAGTTATAATCTATTAGTCTATGTTTTAAAATTGGGTTTTGATTATAAAGTTTAGCAAAATATGTACTTGCATTTCTATCAGACATTTGATGTATATAAAAACACCTTACAGTTTATTTGGTAATTTAATTATTTTTTAAAAAAGACAAAAACAATAGCAATAAATATAATTAACACTGACTTAATAATAGGTACTAATTATAAATTAGAACATAAATAAAAAACTCATGACGAGCAAAGTGGCTCAGGACCATGCTTTGCGGCAGTCTGTAGAGGAGGATGTTCAGTAGTGGACTTGTGAAGAGCTGCAATGATGATGATGATTCGAAAACTTGCACGATTAAATTATAAAAAATCGACGTTTTTTTATAGGATAGTGTGACAAACGAGCACACAGTTCACCTGATGGTAAGTGGTCTACGTGGCCCATAGAAATCTACATCTATCCTCGATTACGAATCAAAATGCAGATACGTTGTCACCCGTGAGGACTAAGATGAAATGCCTCGTTTCCTTTAAAAAGGGTCTCTGTTTCTCTACAGTCACTATACGAAACACAGCAGCATTAAGCTACTATTTTACGCTGATATTCTGTGAGAGCGTGGTCCTTCCCGGGTCGAGCCGACCTTCGTGCTGCAACTATACTTTTAATATAATTGCATGATTCTACCACATATAAACGATGTGCTTCATTTTTTTTTCATTTTAAAATTGTTCTCGTAATAATCTGATTGTAAAAAAATGTTAATTTTTTTGTTAAATAGCTTATTGATTAAAACAAATGTTCAATAATAATTAAATCATGCTAATTAAAGTAGTAGGAATGTTTAAAGTTGAAATTGGCACTAGAAGGCTGGTAATTGGGGCATCCACCCTACAAAACTTGAATATAAAATTTAAATCAGATGCGTGTAATCACTCTGGGAGCTTGTAGCAAACTAAACGCGCGGCCAACGTGTGGACGCGGCGACCAAACTCCGCCAACAATCCTTTGATCTTTTGTAAAAAACCGACACCACACGGATCTCGCGCCAACTTGCGGGCCATCGTTCCAATACATACCAATTAAGCCCAAACACCCCGTCTACACGTTGGCCAATGCTATTGGCCACTACATTCGCCACTGTGTTGGCCAACGTGTAGAGGCGCCGTAAAACAAACTGATATGTAAAAATTTGTTATAGGTATGAGTAAAGTGACCATTTTTCCTCAGAGTGAAAAACATTTAAAATTATTATAGTTTTAACACTTTTGACTATCTTCTTGGTCTAACGGTTGTAAACGCAATTGCTGATCATGTGGTCCCGGGTTCAAAACCCGAGTCGGGCCAAGAATCATTTATTGGGTTTTTCTGTCACAAAATTCTCAGTAGCAGCCCGGAAATTGATTTCGAAATTATTGAAGTTGGCGGGGTTTCACCAACGTGCCTCCGGAAGCACGTAAAGCCGTTGGTCCTGCGCCTGATCTCTCTCTCGTCGTCATGGATTACTGTTTCATCGGACTATAAGAGTGAGGGAGTATGGTAGACATGTGCTTTCGCATACACTTGGGCAATATAATACTATCCTGCGCAGATTGTTATTTATTATAGTTTTAAAAATAAAACACATAGTTATTTGAATCTTGTAATGATCAAGAGTGAGAATGAGAATTATAACCATATAAAAGGCGAACAAAAAAAAATTTAAAATGAGATAATCATATAAAATAGCAAAAAAAAACTGCCTCCACATATGATCATACGTGATATATCATCGACATATCACGTTAATATATCGATACAGGAGAAAATCCTACTGTGGGGGTAATGTTATAAAAAATGCTGGTGAAAAAACACTTGAGTGTGCCTAGGCTGCCTAGTTTAATTTTACGTTGAGAAGTACATCATCATTATTTTATTTGGAGAATCAATAAACCATTTGAAAGCGGTTTGAACTACCGCATCGGAGTTGAATTTTTTTTCTTGTAAGAAGTTGTCCAAATTCCGAAAATTCTTTCCGGAATTTAGACAACCTCTAACAGATTACCAGAATGGTAATCTGTTAGAGGGTCCGGGGAGTACGGTGGATGTCGCAGACATTCTCATCTAACTTAGTGGTTGTTTGTTGTGCAGTGTGTGGTCTTGCGTTGTCGTGAAGCAGCAGAGGCCTAGAGCGATTGACCAATCTCGGTTGTTTAGCAGCTAGTGCTTCCTTCATGGTTTGCAGTTGCTGACAAAAGATATCTGCTGTAATCGTTTGGCCAGATTTTAGAAAGCTGTAGTGAACTACACATGCGCTAGTCCACCAAACACTCACAAGTACGGTCAATTTTCTTTTAGGGCAGGATTTGGCTGGGTCTTCAGGGCAGGTCATTGCGACGAGCGCTTCCGATTATCGTACAGTATCCACTTTTTATCACAAGTAATGATTCGATTTCAAGTCCCTTTATTTTTGTGTCGGTGGAGCAAAATAACACAGCAGTCGACGCGTGTTTGCAGGTTCGATTCACTCAATTCATGAGGTATCCATCGTTCAAGTTTTTTTACTTTCCCGATTTGCTTCAAGTGGATTAATACGGTTTCATCACTTACCCCGAAGCTTGCAGCCATCTCTGAAGTGCTTTGTGATGGATTCGCTTCCACAATAGCCTTTAATTCTTCATTTTCCACTTTGGTCTCCAACCGTCCACGGGGTTGGTTATGAAGGTCGAAATTTCCAGAACGAAAACGTTGAAACCAAAAACGTACCGTGCTTTCTTTTGCGACACCAGCGCCGTACATATCATTAATCCTTCGAGCTGTTTCTGCAGCACTGGTGCCACGGTAGAACTCGTACTCGTAAATATACCGATATTTCATGTTTTGCATTGTGCGGTAATAGGCGACGCCAAAGAAAGAAATAATGCTGGCTGGCTTCAGTTCGTTTTAATTACTGGTAAGTACCTACTTTCTTAGTAGCTACTTACGCTATTTCTATGCTGTTTAGATTTTTGATTATTTTATCAATTTAGAGAATTTCGTTTGATGGAGGATGGAGACTAAGGTGACTGTGATGATGTCACCTTCCTTATGATTGACTCAGAAGGTTGGTAAAGGATCTCAGTGATGCTACGTGAAACCATTGTGTTAAAACTCATTTTCAAAAATGTTTTTGAAGATCTAGATGACTGTGATGATATCACCTAGTTGATGGTGGACTCCAAAGGAGGGCTTAGGATCTCAGTGACGTCACTCCATAGAAACATTGTATTTGTATAATCCGAAGATCGATATAGGATCTCAGTGACGGCACTAGATAGGATGATCGTGTTTCAACACATTAGAAGGGTAATATTTCTTATATTTCCCTTAAAATAAAAAAATAAAAATAAACATAAAATCCTGTAGTTTTAATCACATTAGAAAGGGCTCATAAAGACCTAGGTGACAGTTACGATCTCACATTTCTGATGGTACAATCCAAAGGTTTATATTTTCATTATTTTTAATTTATAGGAGTCACACAATTTTGTCTTATACTTCTAAACTAAAAATTAAAATTCACCCCCCCCCCCCCAAAGGGGGGAGAAAACAAGGAAAATAAAGAAAACTAAACTAAACTTTATTATCTTATAAAACTCAACATATTTGATTATCAAACAAATCAAATAATTATTTTATTAATTATATATATATATATATATATATATATATATAAACACTCACGCCTGTCACCCAGAGGGGTAGGCAGAGACTACGGACTTCCATTTGGCACGATCCTGACATACCTCTTTCACCTCCTTTACATCCATATATCTACGCATACATGCTCGTCGGTTAAGGGTACTTCTAACGTGGCCCATTTTCAAAATATCGCCAATTTGGTCGATAAACTTTTTCCTAGGGCGTCCCTTCCCGACTCGGCCATTCACATCTGCCATATAAATTTGCTTTGTCACTCTTTCCTCATTCATTCTTTCTACGTGACCAAACCACCGAAGCATTCCTTTCTTAATCCTGGTCACAACATCATCTTGCATACCACATTTATCTCTTATCACGCAATTTCTCACCCTGTCATTCAGATTACACCCTAGCATATTCCTTAAAGACCGCATTTCTACAGCATTTATTCTACTTTCGTGCTTCTTCTGCCACACCCAGCTTTCACTACCATACATTAAAGTAGGGACTAACACAGCATTATGAATTACCATACGTGCCTGTTTTGACAAATTCTGGTTCTTCATAATAGAGTGTAGTGCCCCATTCACTCTATTCCCTGCATTTACTCGTCGTTCTATATCCCTATCATATCTACCATCCCTGCTAAATACACATCCCAAATACACAAACTCATCCACTTGCTCAATCAACTCTCCTTCTATTCTTATTTCACATACCGTTTTGCTTTCTTCTCTTTCAAAAACCATCACTTTCGTCTTACTTGCGTTTACTTTCATTCCCCTTTCTTTTAATTCCCAGTTCATTAATGTAACCATCATTTGCAACTCTGCCGCCGATGACGCAAGTATGACTTGATCATCGGCATACAAAAGGCATTTGACGGTTAACTCGCCCATTCTTAACCCACATTCTTCATCTTTCAAAGTTTGCAAACACCGGTCCATAAATAGGTTGAACAGCCAAGGGAAGCCACACAGCCCTGTCTGACACCTTTTTGGATGCCAAACCAGTCCGAGTAGACCCCATTAATCCTGACACAAGCACTAGAGTCCCTATAAAGAGACCTTAATGCCTGTATCAAACCAGCGCTCAACCCATATGAGTTCAGTGTTTGCCATAACACATTCCTGTCCACTCTGTCATAAGCCTTTTACAAGTCCATGAACGCACAAAAAACTTTCTGGTTTTTGGCCAAAAACTTCTCCGCAATCATGCGCATGGAAAAGACTTGATCTGTACACCCCATTCCCTTTCTAAAACCCGCTTGCACATCCCAAATTTTTCCATCAGTTTCTTTCATAACTCTTTCAATTAACACCTTAGCATACAGTTTACCCACAATACTAAGCAAGCTGATACCGCGGTAGTTTTTGCAGTCCAGTTATTAATTCTAGATTTGTTTATTTTATCATTTTTGTACAATCTTGTACTGGGGCTACACTAACGAGAAATGGCGTTAATTATCGCGTTGATGGACGTTGAATGTAGGTGAGGCCACTACTTAACGCGTTAATTTGACAATGGCATTAACAATACCGTTTGCCGTTTGGTGATAACTCGAGTGGCAGTGCATCAAAGAGATTAACGCACGAAATTACGCGTTGGGGCGGCCACACTTCTTTTGTATGACTGTGCGCGATGAGCACAACGGGGTCGCACGTATGGCTATAATGGAGCGGAAATAATAAAAAAGTTATTACATTTGTTGAGATTCTGCAAACTGGGCCATCATTGTGGGATCCGAAACTCAAAAGTTTTAAGAATCGTAAATCGGAAAATGATGTTTTGCGACGAATTATTTAATTACTACCTTTTAAAACAATTATCGAAGAATTAGAAAGACGAAAGAACGCCTAATGTGTGTTTATAGAACCATTTTAAACAAATATAAAAAGTATTCAAGGAACGAACATTAACGCCAACTTTAACGCCGTTCAATGGCATTGAAATTTAATGACGTTGAGCGTTCAATTGTAGCCACTTATGTATGTAATTATAGTGTTCTATGGTAGCCACTCACTTTATCGCGTTAAATTTAAAGCAATAATTGCTGCGTTTATTGGCATTGACGTTTCCCGTTAGTTGTCGATTGTAACTCACACTCGCTTGCCTTCGCTTGTCGATACTGATGACGTTAACTCGGTTAATGCGATGATGAAGTCATTAGAATAATTTTGTGGAACTCGCACTACGCACACAGATTGGCATTTTTCAAAGAGCACTAACAACGATGGAAAGGATTCTTGTAATGACAAAATCGATTCCGTGAACAGTTTTTATAAACGCACAAGATTTTTAAATCCAACACCTGCACAGAGGGGAATAATCATGCGAGGAGAGTCCATTGGGTTGAATGGTTTGATATATTTCGCATTTATTTTTACTATCAACTGAAACCGGATAGATGAATTGTTCACTGATGCTTGTACAGTCTTAACAATAGTGTTTAAGGCCGGTTTTAGTGTTCAACCGACCGTCGGTGCGTATGTCGATCGCAGTTGTCATTTGTATAAAAATTCACAAGTCGCGACAGTGCTTGACCGACCGCACGCACGCGTATATTGCTACCACAGACTAGTAAGAGGATACTACGCATATTGCTACGCACTGCGTACGAGGACCGTTGGCCGAGTGCGTCCGCATGCGTGCCGTCGGTCGACCGACGCGCTACGTCGACTACGCGAAACATATTGTCGCATTCAGTTCTACACCGATCTGTAGACCGGCCGTACGGATGCGTGTATCATCATCAAAAAAATCTACTAGATAAAAACTTCAATAATATTGTATGATTTTACAGGTATTGTTACCCTTCAGTGATTTAAGTAATTTTTATCAAACATGGCATATATTGACACCGAACGCCTAATTACCGAAGTTCGTCTTCGTGAACTTCTTTGGGACAAGGGCTACGTGTTATATAAAGACCGTGATGCCAAGTTAAAGGCCTGGGAAGAAGTTTGTACAGCTTCGTGTCCGAATTTCGATGGGTGTACGTGATATCTACGTCTTTTGTTCCTTATAAGCTTACGAACATAATAATAGGAACACAGAAATTAAAGAGTCCATTTCGTGTACGTGTCTGTGACTGTACCAGTCCAGCCAGTTTCGTTGGTCACGAGCGCTGAACGTTACAAACTGACGATCGGTTATGCGTATTGTCAGGACAGATGGTACGCACCGACGATCGGTCGAGCACTAAAACCGGCCTAAGACATTCACAACGTTTAAAAAAATCTGTTTTCATTATTTCTTGTTTACATTTTTTGCATAGTAACGCCATCTTGTGGTACTCTTAAAAATATTGACGTAAAAATAGAGACAAGAAAGCACATCTCCTCACTTTACTAAATCATCACTCTCCGTTAGGAGTAATAGTGTTCTGTGATAAGCACTAGTTATTGGTAGCTAAGTCTTTCGTTCTATGCTGGATGGCGCTAAGCGTTCATCATTCAATAGAAGTTTTTATTCATAATATTTATTAAATTTCAAATAATTGGCCCCAAGTATATGTAGTATTTAATGATAAAAATTAGTTATTAGAGTAGAGTTTTTGGTGTAACACTCATTTCAAAGCACAAGCACTATTAAAGTTGTTTGAAACCATAGATATAAGAAAATTGGATGATGAGCGGTATATTGCATATATACTTTTTTGTTATACAAATACCGTTCAAACATGAACCTTGGCAACAAAAATATATCCGTCTCAATCTCACACTTCATAATTTTCAAATGTAAATAATGATAAGTACATATCTTAGACTTCAATATTCTGTTCACAGTTTTCATAATGTCACCTAGCTCCACCTTGAAGCATGAAGCCATTTTAGGGTGACTTCTATTTGAGGTAGTACGTGTGTCTTCTGTCATCTAAGCGTTGTTCGGAGTTAATTTTCAGTGTTACAGTGAAACTTGACTGTTTTGGTACGTTTTGTTGATTTGTAAAGGGTAATTGAGCAAAAACAACATAACAAAGTGTGGCAGCAATGGATTTAATTCCAATTCTTGTAAAAATGAAGAAGGATTATCATTTTTCAGTTGTACGTTTTCCCATTATCATGTATATTTTTGTGAAAATATTATGGGTTCTATGTCGTGTTTTCCGCTATTATCTAGAATTTCCAATGACTATTATCATGGAACATTAAACAAGTAAACATTTTCATTATTAACTTTTTTACACCATAAATATTAGAAAAATAGTATTTTATCTATGATTTATACATAGTGTTGCTCTTACTTGCCGTCGTGTTTTGAAATTATCGACAAATAGTTTAACAATTATATTAAAATAGTCATATGATCAAATAACGTTTTAGATACGTAAACTGTATATTTAATAAAAGAATCGATTGAGAACCTTTCATTTAAGGTAGTAACTTGAAAATAGTGTAAATTGAGAATTTACTTTAATAGTTTTTTTCATCAAAAGATTTGATGAAGTTAATATTAGTGATGCAATGAACACGAATACGAATATTCGATTAGCCAAATACTATTCATTTACCGAATATTCGTATTCGGCGAATACTAATCACGAATATTTAAAAACTAATATATTTTTACGTAACTCTAATTACTGACAGACTTTGAAAACGCGCGTCGTCGGCACGTCAAAATACAACGTGTGCGTAGGCCCTAAGCCACAACGATGGCTACACAACGGCAGGCGAGTTATTATTCATTTTAATACTCCAATAACTGAAAGATTTTCAACAAACTAACAACATACCAAAACATGCTTTGTTTCAAGATTTTGAAACTAGATGGAACTCAACATATCATATTGTCATAAATGTTCAAAAGATTACATGAACAACGCATAGCGATTCGAGATGTTTTACCATCTCTACCAAATTGTCGCCATGAAATTTGACCAAGGCAAAGGGCCATTTTAGCCAAATTATTAATATTCTGGCCAATTTTGAAGAACATCTAAAGAGCTAAGTAAATAATCAACGATATTGTAATAGGCAATTCCAATAATATGAAGTCTTAAATCTTGCCTCTGATCCATTGGCCTTTTATTTCGCGAGAAGATGTCCATTTTTCAGGGCTGAAAAAATTCGCCAAAATTATTTTTCACTAAAACCATCTACAGTCGCCTCGGAAAGGCCTTTTTTTAACGACTGGGAACATCCAGACTGAAAAAGAAATCGCCTAAAACTAAAGAATCTACAAATTTTAGGTTCTTTTAAATAAAAAATTGCCGGTTGTGAATTTTAATTATTAGAACAATATAAAATCATCAAATAAATTAGTTTTTCATTACCATGGATAAATATTCGTATTCGCCGAATATTAGATTTGGTATTCGTATTCGTATTCGTAAAAGTAGTATCCGTTGCTGCTTCTAAGCTAAGCGTCCCATAAATTACTATTCATAAAATCAGTAATTATTGATTATTTAGATAAAAGATATGAATATTATGAAAAAACCACAAGATGAACATTTATTTAAAAGAAATTTTGTGACTTAATTAATACTATATCGTCACGAATAAATTATTTTAATCAGTATACATTATTGTTGTTTCATTTAGTTTGAATCCTTACGCTCTCGTTTACCTCCAGTATCCACCACCAACTACGCTAATGGTGGTAGTCTACACCCGAAACACAAAATATCTTTTGTGGTGTTATACAAATAGGATATAATTAGAAATGAGTATGTAAGAGGTGGTCTGAAAGTAGCGCAGCTGCCGTGATTGTCTGAGAAACATGGAAATTGTTTGTCTTATGGTATGAACATGTGATGCGGATGATTGAGGAATACGTTAGGATAGTTAAAAGAGAAGACGATAGCCAATGCAATGATTCATGGATTGCGTGAAAGGTGATATACTTAGAAAGGGACTGGTTAACTCGATTTGATTACGGTGACATATAAATAAATAATCTTTGTTATCAAAAAAAGATGTGACGACTAGTAAATATGTATGAAAGAATACATGCTCCGCAAACCCTAAATAAATTAAAATAAAGGTGGTAGTATGATCAGCTTCCCTATGTTTTAATAAATAGTAAAAAGTCAGTCTACCGCACGTTCATGATAACTTTAATTGGTAACCGACCATTACGACGAAAGAAAGGTGTCAATGTCAAACCTTTATGGTGGCTCGGAAGTTAGGTGTGAGCGCTAGTTCGTGAAGATATAGTTGAAAGAAAATTTGATAGTGGCTCAGATCACTGTGCGTAATGCAGACTGCGGAGGTAGAGGACTAGCGCTCACACTCTCACTAACTTTTGCTATAAAGTTTGCCTCGAAATATACATTAGCTCGACTCTCACTTTGGCAGTTTTTAAATATTTATTTTTATAATTCACGCGACCTAAGACGTATACCGTGAGGACTGGTTCGCGGTGGCGCAAGACAAGACCACTTGGAAAAACTTGGGGAATCCTTTGCCCAGAAGTGTGACAGCATGGGATAGACAAGAAAATCATACTAATCTTAATACATTACCTATAGTGGTGCTTTCATTAATCTCTGCAGAGAAGAAAAAACTGCGTGTGTCGACCTAGAGAAGCACGGATGGAGTTTAACTCTGCGTTGTCAAACTTTTTTCTGTCTTTATAGCGCGGCGTTGTATGCCTATGTTCAGACTGATATCGGTACGAAAAAATGTTAGCTCGTAGCTCAAACTCAATATCCTATTCCGGTGCGCGTCTAACACGTGCTCTATAATACGAAAAGAGACATTAGTAGAAAATTTAAAACTCCAATACATGGTGCTCTTCACCCACTTTTGACTGGTGCTTCACAATATCTCAAAGCAATTACATTTTTAACACTTTCCTGATATGATTCTGAGTTGAAAATAAGATTTATTTAATTAGTATCTAAATACAACTATTATTACAGGATTAACCTATTGCAATAGTGTAGTGATATAACTTTTGTTTATTTAATATATGCCTATAAGATGGAAAATACATCATAATTTCTATGCCATCGATACTGAAAATATCGACAAAATTAGTACAACACTAAGTGGTAGACAAGGTGACCTAACGCCAAGTCGAACCGTACATTCGATAAAAATCAACTTCTTGGCTATGGTCTCGAAATAAAACGTCAAATTCAACACGTCAACGTCAACTCAATTGTGTCGACGGGGCGCGCTAAATATAAACAAAACATATTTGATAACTTATTAAAGTAAAGTTTGCTTGTGAAAGTGAAGTTATTGGTGTTAAAATTAACTAAATAATTCAAAGGTAAGTTCCTTAACTTCGTCAATTAATTGTGAGTGCCAAAATTAAACGGGTTTTTTGGATATTATTTTTTTATTTATTTATTTTATTCTTTATTACACCAAAGATTTTGTACAAAAGGCGAGCTTAATGCTATATGGTATTCTCTACCAGATAACCTTGAATAGAACAGAGAGTGAGTTATGGGCAGTAAAGTTGTTATGATCACATTCAATTCAAATCTGTACATGCTACACATACATGAATTATATATACATATATACACATACACATATAACTAATACACTTATATAAATAAATACGTTGATTACAGTTATGTTCGTATAGTTTGCTTATTAAAAACTTTTTGACAGGTATTATTCGCATGTCAACAGGCAATTTGTTCCAGAGGGAGATGTAAGTTACCGTGAAAGAATTTGACATAAACCCAGAAATGTGGAGAGGAGTACACAGTAATAAATTGTGTAAAGGTCTGAGATTGAGAGAATGAGTGTCACTACGGAATTCGAATCTTTCTTTCAGATAAAGGGGTGAGAAAGAATCATTAAGAACTGAAAACAGAGTGGACACCATTCGAAAATCTCTGCGCTGGCGTATAGTTAACCACTTTAACTGGGAGCGAAATTCTGATTCGTGATCATATTTGCGCAGGCCAAAGATGAATCGTATGCAGTTGTTAAGTAACCTGTTGAACCTGCTTAGCAGCTCCTGAGAGTTATTAGGGAGACAAACATCGGCATAGTCAAATAATGGAAGAATTAGAGATTGTATGAGTAGTAGTAGTAGTAGAAGCTTAGTTCAAGGGGGCAGAAAGAACTTAAGACAATAGAGGGAATGAAGTATGCCTGTGACTTTACGACAAATATTTGACACCTGTAACCTCCAACTAAGAGTCGGTTTAATAATTATACCCAGATCCTTAACTCTAGTACGGAAGGAATTACACAGTGTTTAGTACACACACAGAAGCGAATGGATGGTAGATCAGGTATGTTAAGTTGTGACACCAATCGACAACTACCAATGATGATAGCCTGGCATTTACTAGGATTTACCGTTATACCAAAGCGCTGTGACCAGTCTGAAATGCGTTGTAAGTCCTGATTGATAGCTGCTATAGCGGTAGCAATTTCAACCGAGGACGCTTGTGAGTATAACTGAGGATCGTCAATATAGAGGTGGTAAGAACATTGAAGGTGGGTAGTAAGAAGATTGATAAACCACGAAAACAAGAGAGGACAAAGAATGCCGCCTTGTGGTACACCTAGAGACAAATCGAATCAGTCGGAAAAATCCTGACCAGACCGGACAGCCTGCTGGCAACCACGAAGATAAGAGGAAAACCAGTTCAGTACTGACTAGGAGAAGTTTAGGCGTGAATGTAATCCAAGGAGTAAGTCGTGATCGACACAATTAAATGCGTTTGAAAAGTCAATAAGGACCAGAACAGTCAAACATGACCTCTCCATGCCCTCTCTAAAATCTTCTGTAACTTGAAGCAACGCTACGGTGTTACTATGTCCCGGGCGGAAGCCAGATTGATATGTACTAAGGTAGTTGCATTTCGAAATGAAAGAGGTGACTTGTTTGTGTACCAATAATTCATGGGCTTTGGAAAGAAACGGCAGTATAGAAATAGATCTAAAGTGGAAGGTAAGGATGGATTTGTTACTTTAGCAAGAGGCAAGATAAAAGCTTTTAGCCATAACTTGGGGAAAACACCAGTAGAGAGTGAGAAATTGATGATGTGAGTGAGAACCGAAGTAATAATATCGAAATAATAACACCTCATCATTGCCAGTTGCGGAAGATTTTATTGAAAGTATGGCTTTTCTAGTATCATCGTCAGTCACTGAACTGAACTCGAAAGAATTACATGATAACAAAGGCAAAGAATTAAGTTCCTGGAGAGTCGTAGCTTTGGTAGACAAATGCAGACATGATGCAGAAGAAAAGTGTTTTTTCAGGTCATTGAGTGAAATATTTGGAATTAGAGAATTGGAATGTGATTTTCCAAATCCCAGGCAATCAAGGAACTTCCATATATCTGCAGAAGAGGAGTTTAAAATTCTATTGCGGAAGTAGCGGCGTTTAGCAGTTCTTACCACCTGATTACAGCGGTTTTGTGCTCGCTTATAGTGTTGAATGGTGGAACTGCTCCGATTCTTTTTTAAATTTGAAAGCTCGATCACTTCTTCTCATTGCTCTACGCACCTCATCAGTTATCCACGGTGCAGGAGGTCAGCGTAACCTAACTGCTCGAATTAGTGTGTGCCTATCGAATAGGTCGAGAATTTGGGTGTTCAAATGAGCAATTTTGTCTTCAATATTATTTGCATCCAGCAATGGACCCCATTCTATATTCTTAGCATCGCGGTGTAGTCGAATGGTGTCAATTTTATTGAAATTGCTTAAATACACAATCACTGGCTTTGGCTTGGGAGGCTTTAATTTAAACGAAATGACCCAAAGAACGTGTTGAGAAAACGCGGGAACAGCCAGTTGATCATGATATATAACATGATCCGCTGAACTAGTGCACATGATGTCTAACCATGAATCTTCGTTGTCCATGTTGTAGTGAATTAGATATAGAGAATATAGAGATCTGCCGAGTCCATGATGGCTTTGAGTTTGCGACGCTGAGGGGAATCCTTTAGCAAGTTGGTGTTGAAATCACCCATTATTATAATTTGTTTGTTAACAGTGTTGATAGAGTTGATCACCGATTCAATATGAGAAAAATAATCAGATGAAGGAAGGAATAATGGTTTTTTGCCGTCTCTAAAATACCGGGTAACTTTACCTTTCTTTTAAATTCTGTCGTCAAATTGAAAAGGATTTGGCGCTTTGAAGCGCTGTGGTGGAATCCGGGAACTCCCGGGTTCGATTTCTGACAGCAACAATTTCGAAGTTTATAATTTCTTTAAAACTATTTGTGTTTATTTTTATTTGAGTATACGGTTTAATAATAAAAAACTACAGGTACTTATTTAGCTTATAATATGTATTAATATATGCTCGTTGATCTACTATTTATGCACACTTCTATTTACGGATCTCCTTCACCAAGGCATAGAATAAATAAATGTAGTATTACGTTACCAAGGTTTGCCTGGAAGAGATTACTGTTTATCGATGAGGCCACATAATTGTACTTAAATTTATAAATTAAGGTTAGTGTGTTATTGTAATATGTTGTATCCAATAAATAGTATAAATGAATAAATTAATTAATTAATACGGTGCGAAATGGTATGTAAAATAGATAAGGAACCTATTCTGACTGATCGAATGAACATATTTTTGCTACTATGCGAATTCTGTGCCTAACGCATGCAACTTGCAAGGTCACTCGTTGCGAATCCCGATTTAATAAATCGCTCGGAAGAAATAGGTAGGTAGTGTAAACAACAAATAAACCCGAAATACGATTACTAAATGAAATTAGATTGTATTCTAATTAGTTAAGAACCTTGTAAACAAAGTCTTAATTTCAATGCTTTGTGATAACTTAAAATACTACTACTATACTACTACTAATTACAAAAAACATCTAAGTTACCTACTTAGATAGTGAAGTAAATTTCAACTAAGTTTTGGAATAAAGTACTTAGGTATTACTTCTGTATTAAAATGACTACTTAATTCTTTTTTGCTATAAGTATTTATTTAACCAAAAAAATTTAGTAAATGGATCTTTCATTATCCTTAGGTAACATAAAAAATTATATGATTTAAATCCTTCTGTTTGCTCGTCATCCATCCATCCATGCAACAATTATAATAGGTTCGAAGTTTTACCATTATAATTTATCAAAAATATAGGTAATTATATATTATTTTTAATTCACATTAAAAAAATTAACTATTTTATCCTACAATTAAATATAGTAAACACTAAACAAAAATTACAACAAGTGTTTACAAAAGCTATTCACGTAAACAGCGTTAAAATTCATCAATCACCTACAACGCGCTAGCCCCGCTTGCGTATTACGCCCTGGGTGAATCGCGATTTAAGGTAATTATTTCACGCAGGTAGCAAGAGTGACAGAGGCCTGGTAGAAGTAATAATAATAATAATAATAATAATCGTGCTCGAAAATGATCGCGCCAGGCTCTATTGGGACCGGGCCATCATCACAGACAGGACTATTCTTGCGAATAAGCCTGATATTGTGCTGATGGACCGGGCACAGTCAAGGATATTTTTGGTCGACATTACCATTCCGTGTAACGAGAACCTCGTGAAAGCCGAAACAGATAAGCAAACAAAATATCTGGACCTGGCTCACGAGGTGACCGACATGTGGGGTGGTCTGCCGACCGAAATTATTCCTGTAGTCGTCTCTGCAAACGGGCTAATCCCAGTCAGCCTCTCGGGTCATCTGAGGCGGCTGGGACTCCGTGACGGACCGCTCCAGGCTCAAATGCAGAAGGCGGTGCTCCTCGATACCGCCCGCATCGTCCGCCGGTTTCTTTCCCATGTCTAACCATCGGCCGTTTGGTGCCGCCGACTCCGCTCCCCTGCCGAGGGCATCCATATGGTTGGGCTTTTATTTATTTTCGTATTTATTTTATTTTATTGATATTTATGTATATTTATCTTTTCATTTTCGTTTATAATTATATATTTATACATCCCAACCAGATGAGAAAACTATATAGATACCCCACATAATAATAATCGTACGTATGGCGTAGGGAATTGACGACTCCATCGCCCGCTGACGTAACAGTTAAGTGACAAAACTGCTACGTCAACGCAGTCAGTCAGCGCCTTGCGAGAGGTGGGAGCGGCGTGCCTCGGCAGAATTTAGGGTGCAAAGGCCCGTTTATGCTTATGGCCGTACACGATACGGTGCCGGGCCTGGGCGTCTCCCGTTAATGGACGCCCAAACCATGGATGATGGAAAAAAAGATAGTGCACAAAGGGCCGCTGCCTGGAGGTCGCCAGGGCGCATCTGGAGCTGGCGCTGGACGCGACAGCATGCGGGCCGCATCCATCATCCCCACCAGAAGGCTTGGTATCGGCTGGGTCGTCTCGGACTCAGCAAGATGCACCCGCCGCTGGTGGAGCACGTCGCATGCGTTGGTCACAATTAATGAACGCAAACGCACTCCGGGCGTACTTTAGGGCAAAGGGGGAAGAAACTGGATGTTTGGCGTATCGGGCTCGGATACCATCTCTGGAGCCATCTCTATCCGTCACTGAGCAAAACCTGGCAAACCAAGTTCGGTACATCCTGCGCTCCAACATATTTGGTGACGCCTAACTCGAACGACTACGACGTGAGGCTGTTCCCTCATCGAATGGAAATGCTACGGCTGGGATTGCGGTGCCACTAGATGCGCAGCAAACTGCATATGTCGATGCTGCCGTCAATATTTCATTTGTGGTTAATTCAGACGATGATGGAATAGTCTCTAACGAACTAGAGAAAATGAGGAGCATATTGGAAGAGTCGATGCTGGAAACGCGCAGCATGCCTCTCGAAAATCGACTGCGACTTCCCCGCATTCCTCTTAGCAAGCGAAATCGGGATGTCGTGCGGGCTCTTAACCCAATGCTGGTGACCTATTTGAAATCATTGGAGCGACCAGAGGTATATGGAACGGGCCCAGGACCGGATCAGGCTGACACTGTCGCATTTTGGCGTAGCCTGTGGTCAGAGCCCGTAAACCACAACGAGGGCCCTTGGATGGAATTTGTGGCGAGCTAGAGTGCAAGTGTTACGCCTATGGACCCCGTCACCATAACGCCTGAAGACGTGGCTGAGGTGGTCCGTAGGGCCCCGAACTGGAAAATTCCGGGGCTCGACGGGCTTCATCATTACTGACTGAAGGGGTACGTAGTGTGTCACGCTGTACTCGCCCGACAGTTTCAAGAGACTCTCGATCAGAAGTCGCTCCCGAGCCTCTTCACTACTGAGATCACTCACTTGGTTCCTAAAGATCAGGATACCGCAGACACGAGCAAATACCGCCCCATCACGTGTCTACCCACCATATATAAGACACTGACATCCATTTTGAGCGCGAGAATCACTCGTCACCTGGAGCTAAATCAGGTGATGGCACGTGCTCAAAAAAAAGAAACAAGGAACTACTCCTCATTGACGCGGTCATTGGCAAAGTGGTGAAACGCAACCGTCGGAACTTCTCCGCCGCCTGGATAGACTACAGAAAGGTATTCGACTCCGTGCCCCATACATGGCTAAAAAGAGTCCTCCAGCTGTATAAGATTGACTGTACAGTTGGAGACTTCCTCGAGCATAATTGAGCGAGCTGTATGGGGCAGTGGAGTACGATCCTTTGCTATCTGGACGAGCGAATGATGACTGCGAAGAACCCCATAAGGATAAGAAGGGGTATCTTCCAGGACGATTGTCTGAGTCCAATCTGGTTTTGCCTCTCTCTGAACCCTCTCAGTACTTTACTAGAGGGCTCCAGGAGGGGATTTCAGCTTCGGAAAAGAGGTACAAAAGTGACCCACCTTTTCTATATGGATGACCTCAAGTTATTCGCCTCCAGTCGCTCCCATCTTATGAAATTGCAAAACATCACTTGTGAATTTAGCAATTCTATTGGAATGGAGCTGGGGAGGGATAAGTGTGCGGTCCTCCATGTTGAAAGGAGAAGGGTTGCTAACTCGGAGGGCATAGACTTATCTATGCCAGTCAACTTAAGGACCCTTTCCGAGGCTGAAACATACCGATACCTGGGTATGTCACAGAACATCGGTATCGATGAGGCTGGTATGAAACAGTCTGTTTGCGATGTGTTTTATGCACGCTTGACCAAAGTGCTTAATAGCCTTTTGTCAGGTGTGAATAAGACACACGCATATAACGGTTGGGTCATGCCTGTTCTCATGTATACCTTTGGCATACTCAGGTGGACTCAGACTGAACTTAACGCCCTGGATAGAAAAGTCCGCACTACCATGACGTCCCATAGGATGCATCATCCGAGATCGTCGGTAATGAGGCTGTACTTGCCGCGAAAGCATGGTGGGCGTGGCTTCTTGAGCGCGCTCACCATGCATAATCGCGAAGTATGCAGTCTCCGTGATTACTTTCTGGCGAGATCGGATGATCCATTCTATAAGGACGTCATTTCTTGTGATAAAGGACTTACCCCTCTATCCTTAGCCAACGAGCAATGGCAAGACCCGGCAGTGCAGAGCATTTCCGACTGGGAGACCGTATGGAAGGAGAAGGAGCTCCACGGGAGGTTCTACAAGGCTCTATATGAGCCTTTCGTAGACACAGTAGCCTCCCTCCTCTGGCTACGCTTTGGTGATCTCTTCGGGGAAACCGAGGGTTTTGTCTGTGCAATACAGGATCAGGTTATTAAGACCAACAACTATCGGATATACATCCTAAAGGATGGCACCGTCGACATCTGTCGAGCTTGTCGACATCTCGGTGAGTCACTTAGGCATGTCATCTCCGGTTGTTCGGCGCTTTCTAACTCTGAGTACTTGCACAGGCACAACCTAGTAGCCAGAATTCTTCACCAGGAGCTCGCTTTGAAATACGGTCTCGTGGATCCGAAATTGCCGTATTACAAGTACTTGCCGGAAGCCGTGCTCGAAAATGATCGCGCCAGGCTCTATTGGGACCGGGCCATCATCACAGACAGGACTATTCCTGCGAATAAGCCTGATATTGTGCTGATGGACCGGGCACAGTCAAGGATATTTTTGGTCGACATTACCATTCCGTATAACGAGAACCTCGTGAAAGCCGAAACAGATAACAGACAAACAAAATATCTGGACCTGGCTCACGAGGTGACCGACATGTGGGGTGGTCTGCCGACCGAAATTATTCCTGTAGTCGTCTCTGCAAACGGGCTAATCCCAGTCAGCCTCTCAGGTCATCTGAGGCGGCTGGGACTACGTGGCGGACCACTCCAGGTTCAAATGCAGAAGGCGGTGCTCCTCGATACCGCCCGCATCGTCCGCCGGTTTCTTTCCCTTTCCCCCTAACCCTCGGCCGTTTGGTCTCCTCTGCCGAGGGCGTCCATCTGGTTTGGCTTTTATTTATATATGTATTTTTACATTTATTTTATTTTATTGATATTTATGTATATTTTTCATTTTCATTTATAATTATGTATTTATAGAACCCAACCAGATGAGAAAACCATATTTATAGCCCCCAATATTAATAATAATCATTTAAACATGGTACATCAGAGGTGACAAATATTGGATATTGTATATAGTCCATATGTTTACCACATCTGGCATGCGAAAATTATTAATTGAATGAAAAGACATAGTTATGTACCGCCATTGATAAATTTAAAACTAATAAATATAAACTAAAAATGTTAAAACTTCAATCATTATTTCAAGCAAATAATTTAAATATGCATTATTCATTTAAATCAAATAAAATTAAAATTACAATCATCATGTCAATCATTATTAAAAGTTAAATTAGAATATCAAAAGAGTTAAAATCTACATATTACACAAAAAAATAAGAATACAATAATGTCAAATTCAGGCAACAAGATTCTATTCATTTAAAAATTGTTTTACGTCATAAACGCACTTTAATGGTAGCCAGCTTTTTAGTTTGCTTTTAAATTTACCAGTTTCTGTCTCTTCTTTAATGCTTACCGGAAGTTTATTATAAATTTTTACACTCATCGCGTAGCAGCCATTATGATAAAATGCAGTTTTAGGTATACGTTATATAACTAGTCTATTAGAATTTCGATTGCTACGCAAATATACCTCAGATGCTTTTTTGTATATATCTAAATGTTTTTTTACATGAACACTTGCTTCAAATATGTACATGCCTAGTAAAGTTAGTATGTTAAGATCCTTAAATAAGGGCTTACAGGAATCATACCATTTGGCCCCAGTTAAAGCTCTCACACACTTTTTTTGAGCTATAAAAGCTCTTTTTGAATAAGAGCTATTACCCCAAATTAATAATCCGTATCTTAATATTGTTGCAACATATCCATGATATGCAATGAGTGCGGTTTGACTTGACGATGTTCTTCTTAACCTATTCAAAACATATACAAATCTATTAATTTTATCACAAATTTCGTCAATATGAGCCATCCAATTACAATTACTATATAGTTTTATTCCCAGAAATTTCTTCTGTTCGTTTTCTTGCACTTTTTCGTTATTATATCTTATGTCAAGATCTAGTTTCTTTCAATTATTACTATAAAATTGTAAATAACAGGTTTTGGCGATATTGACCTTCAAGTTATTATTATGTAACCATGAAATGACATCATTTATTGCGCATTTTATGTCGTTTTCGTAATAATCTTAATTTCCATAATTATTTTTTATGATTAAAGATATGTCATCCGCAAACAAAATGCATGGGAATGGAGTTGAATCCGGTAAATCATTTACATGAATTACAAACAAAAAAGGCCCAAGAATACTTCCCTGAGGAACTCCAGCGTACTTAAGAACTAGTCGCGATCTGAATTTTGTCAAAATATTATTTGCGACTGATCGCACCAAGCGTTCCCATGCGCCACCCATATTTGGCGCACCTGGAGGGATGAATTTCCATTGCACGCCGATCTTCTCTGCTTCTGAGGTGAGGTCTTCTTGCTGTAAGGTGTCGAACGCTTCTTTTATTTCTTTGTTGGCGCCGACGAAGTTAGTCCCGTTGTCGCTGTAGATTTTCTTAGGCATCCCTGTTCTTGCGGCGAATCGTCGCAGCGCCATGATCACGATGTCGGTGGAGAGCGAAGGAGTTAGCTCAATGTGCACAGCCCTTGTTGTGAGGCATGTAAATAGAGCCTCCCATCTCTTTTCGTGCCGTCTTGCCACGGTGATTGTCATCGGGCCAAAGTAGTCCCCGCCCGTGCACGTAAAAGGAGGATATCCGTGCATCAGCCTTTCCGCCGGTAAGTTGCCTGTTGGTATTTCTTGAGGTCTTGCTTTCCTTGTTTTGCACCATTGACATTGATGCTGAACCGTCTTAATTGCTGACCTTAAACCGAGTACCCAAAAGCGTTGTCGTATTTCATTCATTACCGTCGCGTGATTTCCATGATTGAAGCGGTAGTGGAATTCTTCTATGATGAGTTGTGTTGTCTTGTCCTTGCTGTCGAGCACGATGGGTCGTTTGTAGTCCCTGGTCACACCCTCTATCGCGTCGATTGATCCTTTTAGCCGCAGGAGACCCTCTTCTAATACTACGTCGAGCCTTTTCAATTTACTGCTGCCCTCTAATTGCTTCCCTTGCTGAAGGCGCTTGATATCTTCTCTGAAACTGTTGTCTTGGCTTCTTTTTCAGCAAAAGAGTTTCAACTTTCTCGAGTAGTTTGGTGTCCATCTGTATATATTTCCTTTCTGTTATTTTTGAAGATCTGTGTTGCTTCTCTACAGTCTTCGTTCCTGTTCTTTGTGACATTTTCCAGGTGGGATCATTTTTGCAGACATTGACCTTCTCCCCTTTTCTGCAGAGTTGTAAGAACTGCAGTACTCTCGCTGTGGCTCGCCAAAACCTCTTCCATGAAGAGAATCTCTCCGGGTCTGGTGATGGATGAGATGTTTGTGTTGTTGCTGCGACGTCCGCTGCCCTTTCTTCGCCGGTGGTTGTTTTCTTGAAAGTTCTTGGTGTCGGCCAATGTGCCTCTTCTTTTTTCAGGAAGCTTAGTCCGGTGTACCATCGGTGGTTGCAGTTGAAGTCTTCTGGTACGTCGCGTGTTGCGTCATCTGCAGGATTCTGCGCTGTAGGCACCCACCTCCAGTCTTGCGGTTTGGTGAGGTCCTCTATCTCCGCTAAGCGATGAGCCACGAACGTCTTGAAGGTTCTCGAATCTGTTTTTATCCAGGAAAGTACGATGCTGGAGTCTGTCCAAAGTGTTTTCTTTGTTACTTTTAGGTCCAATTCTCCTTCAGCTGAATGAGCCAGTCTGCTTCCTAGAAGGGCTGCCTGTAGCTCGAGTCTCGGGATGGACACTGGCCTCAGTGGAGTGACTCTCACCTTTGCTGCAACTAAGCTGACGTGGTAAGTTCCATCTTGCTCTTCTGTCCTCGAATAAACTGCCGCTGCGTACACCAGCTCGCTTGCATCAACGAAAGTGTGTAGCTCCCCCTCGGTGCAATGTGGCGCCAGGCATCTCGGAACTTGCAGGCCTTGGAGCAGCTTCATCTTCTCCAGGTAGGTTTTCCATGCTTCGTACTCCCTTTCTTTTATTTCGTCATCCCAACCGACGCCACTTCGCCATATGTTCTGAAGCAGCTTCTTGCCTTGGATGAGAACTGGTGATGCTAAACCAAGCGGATCAAAGGTCGACATTACTGCGATGGTAACATCCCTCTTCGTAGGCACCTTGAGTCCTCTTGCTAGTTGTTCTGGTGTATTTCGGAGGTTTGCCCTGAAGCCGATGGAGTCCCTTTTGGTGAACCAGCGCAGTCCTAATGTCTTCTCTTCCTTCTCGCCTAGGTCCACTTCTGTTTTCTCAATAGTGTCGATCTTCACGTCTTGCAGCAGCTCGAGTTGATTTGACGCCCTTCCCTGAGTTCGAAGCCTGCCTTCTTGTGTATGAAGTCCACCTGCGTCGTCACTTTTCTAAAGTCTTCTTCTGAGTGGAAGCTGTGCAGGTAATCGTCCATGTAATGGTTTAGCTCGATCGCCCTTGCTGCCTCTGGATACTGCTCTTTGAAGTCCGCTGCGTTTCGGTTCTTCACATAGATTGCGGTGCTCGGAGATGATGTTGCGCCGAAGATAACCGATGTCATCCTGTACTCCTTCGGAGGCACATCGCGACGAGCCCCGCGCCACAAAAAGCTCAGGCTATCTCTGTCTTCTGGTCGAATGCGAACTTGAAGAAACATTTCTTTGATATCGGCTGCCACAGCTAGCGGGCCCTGTCGAAACCTTAGTAGTATCCCGAAGAGCGACTGTAGTAGATCTGGTCCTGGCAGTAGAGCATCGTTGAGGCTTCTTCCCTTTGACTTGGCTGCAGCGTCGAAGATGATCCTTATCTTTTTCTTCAGTGGATGTACTACGGAGAAGTGAGGGAGGTACCATTTCTTCTTGGAGTCCTTTTGTGTCATAGGTGCTTCTTCTGCATACTTGCTGTCGATAAGATGCTGGATCTGCTTGATATATTCTGCCTTCAGCTGAAGGTCCTTATCCATCTTCTTTTCAATATTGAACAACTGGTTCTTTGCAGACGAGTAGCTCTCAGGCATCTGTTCGTCTTCATTTTTCCATAAGAGTCCAGCTTCGAATCGTCCATAATCAAGTCTTCTGCAGGTTTTCTCTAGGATGGCGAATGCTCTTCCTTCTGAATCTGTGGTGGGTCTTCGTGGTTGCACACCAAGCGCCTCGATTGCAAAGTGGTCCTTGATGGCTTGATGCATCTGCTCATCTGGTATGCTGACATGTAGACACGTGTTCATGAAGTGTACTACTCTTACAGCCCCGGTGTCTGATCCGTGGAGCACCCATCCAAGCCCTGTCCTTGAAGCAACTGGTTCTCCTGGTTTCCCTTTCCTTACTTCTTGAGTCACTATCAGCTCCCAGTTGTCTTGACCGATGAGCAGCTGTGGTGATTTCCCTTTATAATAAAGAGAGTCGGCGATCTTCTTCAAATGTTGGCATTCTTCTATCCTTTTCTTCTCTAGGAACTGTGGTGCAAGCTTCAGCTCGTTGATAGTTCGGACTCTCTTCAAGGTCTTCTTGCTTCCTTGATGAACTCCCTTCACTACAAGATGCAGCGTCTGAGAATCCTTCTTCTTGATTTGCCCGCCTCCTACTGTCTCGATGACCAGCTCCTCTTTGTTGCCTTGAGCGCCGACTTCTTCTGCCACCTTTGCATCAATAAGCGACACTGTCGACCCTTCATCCATGAGGGCCAATATTCTTTGGGATCCATTTGGCCCGAAGACTTCTACTGGAACTATCTTCAGGTATGCCCTTGCGTTGTTGACTGCATTCTCTGATGTCATGACGCTTGTTACTTCTTCTTGTGTTTCCGCCTTCTTCTCTCCCGAGGTCCTGTTTTCTGATTCGACGTACAGCAAATGATGATGCCACCTCTTGCATTCCTTACATGGTGGTTTCTTGCAGCTCTCCTTTCGATGTTTTCCTTGAAGACATTTGAAGCAAACGTGACTTTTCTTTACTGTTGCCCATCGATCTTGCACTGACGTCTTCTGGAACTTCTGGCAGTCGACGAGGAAGTGTCCACCTTGGCACATAGGACAAGTCTTTTCTGTTGACTGTTTTGTATCTTTTTCTTTAAAGTGTTTTTCCCTCGTAGAATGCGTCGCTTGTCTATGAGTTCTTCTGAACCCACTCTTCTCTTCTGAGGTCGCGAAGGCTCCACATTTGTCTGCTTCGCTGTTCAGGAACTTGGAGACCATCGTCAGGTCGGAGAACTCGTTCCCCTTCCCTCTTCTATTGCTGCCGTAAAGTCATACCATCGGAACTTCAGGATTGTAGGCATTTTTTCTATAATTTGCTTTACCATTTCAAGTGAATGCAAGTACTGCGGTTTCTTCACACCCTTTATTGCTGCTACGCTGTTGTTGATTTGGCTCGCAAAGAAGCATATATCTCTTGGATTTTCAGAAATCTTTGGTAACGCCCTGACTTTGTCCAATTCAGCCAGCCCCAGCGCATCAGGTCTTCCATAAAGTCTCCTGAGGGCCTGCATTACTTCCAATGGAGAGGCTTCAGAGTACAGCAGGCTTTTGATAGCTTCTCTTGCGTTGCCCTTTAGTGCTCTTTTTAGTCGAGCCATGTTTTGGACTACGTTGAACATCGGGGCGGTATCTTCGTAGAACACCTTGAAGGCCAACCACTCGCTGCTGTTGCCATCGAAGTAGGGTAGCTCGTGGATATTCTTTGGCTGAGCTACTACTTCTGGTAAGGGCTTCCTTCAATGCTATCGTCAGCGGCGCTTGAATTTCACTCGTATCTTTTTTCATTGAGGAGTTCTCTTCAGGCTTCACATTTGGCTCTTCCGGAGGGTGCTGACCTCGTTTTTCGTGTTTTCTTCCATTACTGATGTCTCGATCCAGTTTTGCACCTGTGCTGTTGTGTCTTCCTGGTCTTCATCCACGGAGTCCTCATTTTCACATTGTGCCAGCTCTAATCTGACGCGTGCTAGCTTCGCCGCAGCTTGAGCTTGCTTCAGCTCCATGCGTGCTTCCTTCTTCCAGCTTCCGTCTCCTGACTGAGGAGCTCGTGGTCTTCATGGACTTGGCGCGACGACTGATCCCCTTTGGCTTAAGGGTTGTGTCAGAGCCATGAACGCCCTTCTCTGGAATGTCCTCTGGAGTCTTTTTGGTCGTCTCCTTCTGTGCGGCTTCATCCTTCTGTCCGTTATCCTCGAACGCCGCCGTGGTGGTAGTTGCAACCGTGGTCTCTGTCGTGGTGGTATTCTCTGTGGTCGTAGTGCCTGAAGATCTGACGATCTGACGTAGTTGCTGTTCCTGATGATGCTGACGCTGACGCAGAAGTGACCCCTTCGGATCCCGACATTTCACCTGTCGCGTCCTTATCTGAGGGACGGGGCGTGAGGGGGCATCCTTCTGTGACCTGGTAACCGGCATCTTGAACGGATTCTTCTATATACTTCTAGCAGGGATAAGGATTTCGAAGGACCAACTGTTTCGGACGGCAGGGACACGTCCTGTGCCCGCAGTCACCCTGGGACAATCTCTCACTTGATGACGTACGTTCCTTGCTTAATGCTGGTGACGCACGTCCCATGCACCCCTGAATCACCATCATCATTACAGCCCTTCACAAGTCCACTGCTGAACATAGGCCTCCCCCAAGTAATGCCACAAAGCACGGTCCTGAGCCACCTGCATCCATCGACTTCCTGCATATCTTACCAGGTCGTCACTCCATCTAGTGGGGGTCGCCCTACACTACGCCTACCGGTACGAGGCTGCCACTCGAGAACCTTTCTTCCCCATCGGTTATCGGTTCTTCGAGCTTCGGCCGGCCCATTGCCACTTCAGCTTACTAATCCGTTGGGCTATGTAGGTCACTCTGGTTTTACTGCGGATATCCTCATTTCTGAGTCTTTCACGCAGAGAAACTCCGAGCATAGCCCTCTCCATAGCTCGCTGAGCAACCTTAAGCGTCCTCATACGGCCAGCAGTGAAGGACCACGTCTCAGAACCGTAAGTCATCACTGGCAACACGCACTGGTTGTACAGTCTAGTTTTTAGAGATTGAGGTATACCTGACGAGAAGATATGTCGTAATTTCCCGAACGCTGCCCAGCCGAGTTGAATCCGTCGATAGACCTCTCGGTCGAAGTTGGACTTACCTAGTCGGACTATTTGTCCCAGGTAAACGTACTCGTCAACAACTTCGAGCATAGTGCTCCCAACAACTACCGGCATAGGTGTGACATGGACATTGAACATAATCACTGAATGCGTATGTATAATACGACCCCACTGGGACCTCGAGAGAGAGAGAGAGATAGACGATCAGCCGGGAGGAGGCAATTAAAACACTTTTTTCCTAGGTAGCTTCTTGTTCCTTAGGTTTCGGCTTCCTTTTTTCTTGTTGTTGTAGCCTCTTCGACGGCTGTGCTGCGACTGCGATTTGAGCTAGTATCTATCTAGTATCTAAATGTTAGTGCTGTTAGTCTATGCGATTGCAAATTTAAAATAGCTTTAAGAAAGGTAGGCGTCGCGTCCGGGGGGGAGTCACCCCCGTCTCTTGCTCAGTGTGTCGGTTGGGCGGTGAGAACCTCCTTAGTCCTAGCATTGTTTGTCCCATTTAGTGTGGGTGTAGTGTCATTGTGTGATGTGCCTGCGACGTTTGGGTCGATTGGATCGAGCGGTTGAAGTGATTCTATTAACACATTTCGCGATCTACGGAGATAGGGCGCGACGTTTGTTATCGGAACGTAGTTAGCTGCGTTTGTCACTAGCGGGTTTGGGTGGGTTTCTACTCTATCAAAGTAGCGTTGAGACATCTCCTTGAAGTATTCGGAGATAGAGGGTAATTCACAATCATTGTGCAAATCAGAGTTCCGTTGATACCACCGCGCACCGGTGGCTTTTCGGATGAAAAAGTTTTGGACTCTTTGGAGTTTTAAAATGTGGGTCTTATACGTGTGGGCGAAAGCTACACTAGCGTAGGACATAATTGGTCTAACGCAGGTTTTATACAGTCGGAGTTTGTGTCTTAGCGACAGCTTACTCTTGCTGTTAACGAGAGGGTGTAGACGGCCAATGACCGACTTGGCTCTGTTGCGTACTACACTTATGTGTGTCGCGAAACTCATGCGGGAGTCGAACGTGACGCCTTTTGGCCGATTTTTCCCAAGGGATTGGGCGGTCATATAAGGAAATTGTTTTTGGTTTAGAACCTGCTGATGAATTCGGTTGAAAGTATATTGCTACACTCTTTTCGGGATTCACGTCTATTCTCCATTGGCGGAAGCATTCACCTAGGCGATTGGTGGCTTTTTGGAGGTTTTACGAGAGTCTGTTTTTGTTGTAGTCTGACATATAGAGTGCCGTATCGTCGGCGAAGAGTGCGGTGTTCACCACGGGGTTTTTAGGGATATCATTCGTTAAGAGTGTGAAGAGGAGTGGAGATATGACGGAGCCCTATGGGACCCCGGCCTTGAGGAAGCGTTTCGAAGAACGGGTTCCCTCCACTCGATATCGAAAAGTGCGGTTCGAAAGGAAGGCTCGTATGATGTGCACGACCCTATCAGGCACGTTTAGTTTGTATAGCTTGTAAATCAAGCCGTCGTGCCAGACCTTGTCAAACGCCTTCGCGACATCAAAGAAGAGGGCTCCCGTGTTTCGAGCCTTTTTCCTTATCGGGTTTTGGTTGAAGCCAGACAGAATGTATTCTGTATAGGTGCATGAGTGATTGGCTCTAAAGCCAAACTGCTCGTCTTTTTTTTTTTGCATGGGGAAATGCCTACGCATACCCGCCTGGCGGGGGCAAGGACGGGTTATGTCGGACTCGCACCGACTAAAACCCCATGGTGTTCCACCTTTGTCGCATATTGGCAGGGCTACGGGAACGCTTTCGCACACATCCGCGGCCCTACTAGCGCCTGCCGCCCCATGGCAGTACCTCTTCGGGAGAGGAAAATTCCTCCCCGTTCTCCTTCCCAGGTAAAGCGCACCAGAACACATGGCGCGCCTTCCTCCACGGCCTCCAACTACGTCTGTGCAACAGACGCCCCCCGCGTCCGATGCACAAAGGCCATGGGGCCAGGAAAAACGAGCACTTAGAAGTACTAGCCTTCCCGACCCCAGCGGCGGATCTGGTCTATGGCTCCGCCGCCAACCAAGATTCGGCTGCGGAGGGTAGGGAGAGCGGCGCCTCGCAATACCGACAATCCTCTCCCCCCGCAGCCCCACCACCACCGCATCAACGGTGCGGCCCCGTTTGAGTCGCGAAGGATAGGGCGAGTGGCGCATCGCCATACCAACACTCCTCTTCCTCCGCGACTCCACCTTGGCTGCAGCGGTAGAGGGTGCGCGAGTCCCCACTCGCTGCAGTCCACCAGCACACATCCGAAGTGGGCTCCCCAAGCCCACTCGGAGCGGCCACCTCAGGCCGGCCCTTCACCTCGGGCCAGCCACGTGGGTTCCTCTTTGTTCACCGTGGGAGACCAAGCCACGGCTACTAAGCCCCCCCCGCCACGACAAGGCGGGAACCCGTTCGGGGGGAAACTGCTCGTCTGGGAGGAGTCTGTTGGATTCGGTATAATGACGGAAACGCTTGTGAATAATGCGCTCGTATAGCTTACCTAAAGTGTTGAGCAGAATAATGGGTCTGTAGCTAGAGGGACGATTACGCGGTTTACCCGGTTTTGGGATCCCTATTACGTCTGCCTCCTTCCAGTTGTCCGGGAAGGAGCAGTTCGTGAGAAAAGTGTTAAATATTCCTACAAGGAGGTAAATAAGTGGTGCCGAAAGGGATTTGATCACCTTGTTGCTGATGCCGTCTGGCCCAGGGGCTGATCTATTCTTAAGGCTTTTGATGGTTTCGGTGACTTCGTCTACTGTCACCGGATAAAGTGGTTCGCCCGCTGGTGGCAGCGCAGACCTACGTTCTACTTCCGTTTCTACCTCTAGTAGGTGAGCGGGATCTATCGGTGCGGTGGATGGCGTGCACTGGTATTCTAGACTGTCGGCTAGGCATTCGGATTTTTCGAGATCGTCTAGGGCGAGATCAGGGTGGTCCGGCCTCACGAGAGGCGGCATCATTAAGGATTTATCGGCTTTAAGAGCTCTCGTTAATTTCCAGAAGGCGTCTTGAGATGGTTCGATACCTTCTAAGAGGTTATCCCAGCTATCGTTTCTAAACTCTACTCGTTGTTTAATCTCGTTTTGTAGAGAACGTACCCCAAGTTTATTGGCTTCCGTGCGGTAGCGGTCATATGTTTTAAGCGCGGAATTTTTCGCTCTAATCAGCCGTCGCACATCCGCCGGAAGTGTATTGACGCTCGACACACGAACCTTACGGGAGCATTGTTCGACCGCTGATGTGAGGTGAGTCGAAAGGGCGCTAATCGCCCTGTCGGCCTCCTCTAGCGAGTCTATCTTGTCAGGTATAGTGTCCAAATGCTGGGAGTTCGTAGACTTAAGTTTGACCTCAAGTTTACGCCAGTCGACCATAGTTTTGGTATAAGGGACCTCACCTGCCGGCCAGCCCAGTTATAAAACGACCGGCCTGTGGTCTGAGACTAGTTCGATAATAGCCTCTATCGAATTAATAGTCAGTCGGATGTCTTTTAGCAGTGCTATATCAAGGACGTCCGGATGTTGGTTATTTGCAAAAGGATAGCGTGTTGGACTCTCGGGAGTGATAACATCGAAGTTAAGTCTCTCCGTGAGGTCTCTTAAAATAATTCCGTTAGGATTGTTAACGTTAGAATTCCAGCTAACGTGTTTACTATTTGGGTCTTCCGCAATTAATACGCTATGGCCTAAGTTTAATAGAGCCGATATGTCGGAATCTAATATACTTTTTAAGGGAGACAGGTATGCTGATGCAATTATTATTGGCGGATGGCCCGTAAGTGCTATCCTACAGACCGACGCTTCTAAGTTAGTAAGCGACGGAGTATCTATCGGTACACATTGCAAGGACCTTTTGTAGTGGATCAAGGTGCCGCCTTTAGGTCCGGTCAGCCTATCATTTCTTACTAAGGTATAATTGGCTATTTTGGGATCGCTCAAACTAGGTTTCAAGAAGGTCTTTTGCACTAGTATGATGTTGATATCATGGTCGCGTAAAAAAATACGTGATCTCTTCCTTTTGATCTCTAATACCGTTTGCATTAAAGTACGCGACAGTCAGAGACCTAGGCTTGGTTCTACCTATTTCCATTTTGGTTATAAAAAGAAAAAATTGGCTTACGAGCACTGGAACGAACCTATCGCTTGGATAAGACTGATATGCTCAATGGTAGCATTGAGCCTATCTTGAATGGACTTGGCTTCGCGAAGTTTGCGGGCTAAGGTTGTGACTTCGGCCACATTAATATTGCTGGCGAAGTTGAACACTAACGAAAGGTCAGTGTCGATGTTTGACGGTGCCTGAGGGGCGGGTTTGGGCTTCTGGGCCTGGCGAGGAGGCACTGGCCGTGAGGCGACAGAGCTGCCAATCGCCGGGGGCCTAACCCATGCGTTGGGTTTAGGTGCTGAAGGCACCGGAGAGCTTGGGCCTTGCCCGGAAGTCCCTTTAACAGGGACGGGCTTGGTTGTAGCCTGAGCGGGCACGGGTTGCGGCACCGAGGTTGGTGCGAATGATGAGGCAGAAGGCCGTGGGCACGACCTACTGGAGTTGCCCGCCCGCCCGCGTCGGATTGCTCTTCCATTCGGCTTCCTACGCGGCGCTTTGGTACACCCGCGATAGCTCGCTGGGTGTCCCTCTTCGCCGCACAGAACACAGGACGGAGGGCCTTCCGACTCGGGCGTTCGGGGGCAGTCGGGTGTGCCATGATTGCCGAGGCACTTAACGCACCTAGGCCGGGCGAAACAATTTCTGGCCGAGTGGCCGTATAATTGGCGTCGGTGGCATTGGCCAGCGATGCCCCTATTGCGCGGGGACTCTACTACAATGGCCGTGTGGTTGCAGATCCGGGTGATATTGAATATTTCTTTGCCCTCCGGAGACAGATCCAATATTATAAGGCAAAGATCTAGGTACCGTTTTTTATCGGCCGCGTGGTGCATCCTGTGCACTTCTCTAACAGGGAGATTTTGCGATTTAAGATCGCTTAGGATGTGCTCTGTTTCGAGCTCTTTAGGGAGTCCGCGAACTACAACACGGAGGTTACGGTCCTCCGCGAGGGAGTAGGTGTAAAAGCTCAGATTTTGAGCTTTTAAATGCGCAGTTAAAGCGCGGAAATCGTCCGTCGTTGCGGCGTGGATACGAATGCCCTGCGGTCTATTGTGGACTTTGGGGCAGAAGATCTTTTTTGAGTCTATCCACTTCTATAGATTGCTCCGGCGGGATTTATCCTGCAAAATTATTGGAGGCGGTGGCTTCTCCTTCCTTACTATGGCCGGAGTCGGGTTCGCGGCTTTGTTCGCGGTCCTATTGCGCGCGGAAGGCGCGACTTTTTTAGCCGGAGTGGCGTTGGGCGACGTAGGGGCCGAGTGAGGCTCGTCTCCCATTTTCGCGGCGGTGCGCTTACGCTTTTTACCCGAGACTAGGGTGAAGCCTTCGTCATCGGGTTTTTCTGGTCGGTGGTTGTCTGTTTCCATCTCGGAGCCTGATTCGGCGTCCGAAAACAACGGAGAGGGACCGCGGATGGAGAGCGCAGAAGGCGCGAGGGACGCGTCGTCGTAAACTGTGTCTATGGACACAGGGGTCGAGGGCCCGGTGCTCGGCGACATAGGGTCGTCGATGCGTACAACGGGACGTTCAGCAGTGGCCTTGTTGCGCTGGGCTAGGAAAGCAGCGCAAGCGTCGGGGCATACTTGACTAAAGAAGTCCGTTAGTTCGGCTATAGTGATAGCCGCCATCTTGTAGGTGATTAAAACACTTGTGTATCAAGTCTTGGTAACCTGCGCCTGGGCTATCGTTACCGCTGGGGTTGGGGTAGAGGTTGCTGCCTGAGGAGGAGGCTGCACCTTCTTCTTCTTCTTCCTCCCCCGCTTACTCCACTGGGTGGTTTGGCGCTCTGTGGCGTCGTTAGCGGGGGGCTGAAGAGTCGCCCCCGATGGTTGCCTTTGATACGGTAGTGGTGGGCACTACCGATGTGGTGTACCGGGTGGTGGGGGGGCAGGTTGCCTGCCCTTCCACTGACTGTCGTCCACCCGTCTTCCTGAACCACGGCCCTGGGACGACTCTGGGGGATCCTCTTGGGCTCCTCTGGGAGTAGTCCCGGTAGAGTAATCCTCTGCTTCCTTGCAATCCTCCTCAGGACTGGGCAGCGGCGATCATTGGCGGTATGGTTCTTGGCACAGTTCGCGCACCGCGGTTCCTCATCTCTACCCCTTGGGCAGTTGCTGGCGATATGATCTCCGGCGCAGCGAACACACTTCACTGGCCTGAAGCAATTTGTAGACGCATGGCCAAAGGCCTGGCAGCGATGGCACTGTGAAGGGCCCGCTCTTCCTTGCCAGGCCTCTATGACTACTCCTCTCATGAAGAGGAGCTCGTCGATCTGGTATAATTCATTGAGGCGCTCCAGGCTCAGGTGGGCCAGCTGCGCGAAATAGAGGCACCCAGGTCTGCCTCTACGGGGGGGGATCCCTTTGACATATCTAATCGGGAACCCCTTGGCCCTGATAGCCCCCCCCTCTATTGCAGATGGATCTGTGCCTACTGGTAGTCCCCGTATACCCACTTTTGTGGGCTTGTGCTCCTCGGGGGTGTAGCAGTACCAGGACATAGCTGGTACTTTCTCCGTGATCTCAATAAGGTACTTTTGTACCGTCCGGAATTCTTCCGGACTCTGGGGGGTGAATCTGACCCCCTTGCCGAACGGACGAGCATTCGGTGGGTGGCCCAGCTTCTTATTAAGTACTTCGAAGTGCTTCGTCCAATCCGGCAAGCACTCAGCCACTATAGGTGGGTACCTTTTAGCCGATTCTTCCGGCGGCTTTGGTGTTTCGGCTGTCCTGGTCCTTAGTACTGCCGGCGCAGCTACCAGTTGGGCATAGCTGGTCGAAGGCCTCTGACCATCGTCTGATGGCCGGCCCGACGGGTTGGTGGTAGGCGCGGACGGTGAATGTCCGGCAGACGTACTCGGCGCTAGGGTCGCATACGTGGTGGCACTCCATCCGTATGACCCTTCCCCTCCTTGTTCCAGATCAGCAGCATCCATACTGATGTGTTGTTCCGGTGTCCTAGGTGGGGTGGGTTTAATCGGCGATGGCGATTTGGGTGGTGATCTCCTAATTGGTTTTCCTTGTTGGTGATCCGATTCTCCCTCGGATGACGAGTAATCCGAGGAGTTGGTAGTACTGTAGCATCGCCTCTTCTCCTGGAGGGATGCTGCTGTTTCTGGAGGCGTGTGCCTTCTCTGGGTCTTCTTGGCCCGCTGGGGTTGGGGGAACGGTTCCCGCCCAGTCGTACCTCCAGGTACGATGGGCGAGAGCGCGGTCCTCGGTGCGGGCTCTTTACCCGGTGAGGAGGGTTTCCTTGTCGGGATCTGAGAGTATGAGGACACTACTCTAGTCCTTTCAGGATCGAAGATGTCGCGATACGCGATAGGACGGTCTAGTACACCAGGACGGTCGGGTGGTCTTCTGGGTTTGGGTTTAGGTGGAGGCTCCCCCTTGTCCTTATCGGACATATTGAAAACCTACCTAAGTCAGTCAGGTAATCTCTAAGGCCCTGTCTAATAAATGCCAGCCGATTCGGCACGAAGCGCGACGCGGATAGCAAAGTATAAAACGTAGTTGGCGTATTCACACTAGGCACTGCCTACCCCTTTTGTCAACAAAAGGGTTGGGGGAAGTGCGACGGTGGCACTTTATGACGCGACTAGGCACAGGATGCTCGGAGCGCATAAAGTGCCCAAGAATCACCTAGGGGCCGGTGACCTCGACGCCTCACGGAATCACGGGACTCAACGTTCGGCGGAGTATGTCGTACCGGCGGTCATTTACAGCCACTGATAACTGCAAACAACGCACACCTAGGAGATCTTTGATGCGATTTGAGCCGAAATTTGCTCGACTTTTATACCCGCCGGCGTTACCGTACGGACGTTTGCGCGGTTTTCCCTGTCTCGCGTGTTGTTTTTATTTCGAGCCGAAACCTTAGGAGCCTTTATTTATTAACACTTTCACATAACCCTTACAAATTATACATCGTTAGATTGCTCTAGTACTATTCTATAATATAAAATAATAATATAAACTAGTAAGTTCTTTATACGAAACTTTTAGAGCAAAAACCCTACAAAATTGTTCATTTACTATACATTTTATCTTATATTTATTGGAACAGATGTCTGATGTAATTATTTCTTTTTGTTTATATTATGTTACATTTAAACCTTTAATCTAACACTAGTTTTCAAGCGCTAAACAAAACTTAAATTTTTTATATTAGTATTTACAATACAAATTTTCGCTTAAAAACTTCCTTACAAAATTATTATTAAAAGCTAACCTTTAAATTTTATAATTATATTTAAATTATATTCTAATATGAGTTAATACGCTAATTACACTAATTGAGAAATTATAATAGTCTTAAAACACAGTTCGTCACTTGGTAAATTATGCTTTGTCGCAGACACTAACTACACTAATTAGGAAATTATAATAGTCTTAAAACACAGTTCGTCACTGGTTAATTGTGTGCTTTGTCGCCGACACTTAACTTTGCCTATATTAACCATCTACTATTTATTATACACTATTACTCTTACTTAACTTTCCCACATATTGCATAATTCATTTCGAAGGTTCGGGCAGACTGGAAGTCAAAACAAAAAAAAACATCGCTAATAAGGCATCATGCAAGTGATACTGGTGGTGGGCTGAGTAGTGGCCAAACACACAACTTTTGAGGAGAGGGTGTTGGTCCTCATGGGAAATTTGACTGTGGAGGGTCAGTCCAGTATTCAGAAGCAAGGCTTTGCAAGTATTGCACTACTTCATATAAAATTCAGGGTTAACTGATCACTTGAATATTTAAAAATGTGTACCTACATATAATTAAATAACATTACTAGAGGTTTTTTATACGATGTGCTATGGTTACGTAAAACTTAAATAAAGATTTAAGTATTTTTTTTGCAGGGACTATCACAACTCATTCCATCGCCAACACAGGCCCTGAGTCTACCACTGGCTACACACCAACAAGATTTTGCAATCGCAACAGTCGATCATATGTCTATCTATCTATATCTAAATATTTTATAAATAATTTATTAACCAGGTATTTGAATTCAAGTTCATTTTTTTACAGAATCTGTGGCAATATAGCCACCCGCGCCTGCTAATCATCAATTAATAATTGGATTTATTTTTAATACTGATAGTATTTTAAGTTTATTTAAAGTATAATATTTTCATTTATTTATTAGATGTTTAATTGTATGTAGATATTTATTATTAAGTTATTATTCAAGTAGGTCTAATAAAATAAAGGAATTGGTTAAATTATAGAATTATGACATTTTCTTTTGACTATTTTTTACTTTAATAACACATCCAGAATGGATGGGTATCCACACGCTCGCAGCGTGTGGATACAAAGATAGGCTGAGAGAGTATGAAAGGAAAGTGCCATGTACGCCACTGAACCCAATCAAGTTAGAACAAGCACAGGTGAATGATGACACCTAATAAGAAACATTTTAAATGTCTATAAATGTAGAGACTGATTTATTAATTGATAGAGCAATTCCACCAAAAGCATAACTACCAAAAAATGCAAGTCTCGCAATGGCAAATAAAAAGTTGCGAGATCCAATATACAAACATTGCAAGCTAGTTAAAAACTTGTAAAAGGAATGGTCACATGTTACTTCACTTTTTTAATAGTAAGTTTCCTAGTCCAACCAAGCAGCAAATGAAACATTTAGTATAATTTTATATATTAGTATTTGTCTATATAACTAACAATACTTAATATTTAACAACTGGGTACAAAAGTTTGCACAGTTGAGCAATAATAGGGTTCCCAACCCTCCCGGATTTCCCGGGAGACTCCAGTAATTAGTGTTGCCCAAAATCGGTCTTGGTCTTGCAGTCTTGGTCTTGTTCTTGCATTTTTGCAAGACCAAGACCAAAAACAAGACCGCCTAATTTTAGCAAGACCAAGACCAAGACTGACCGTGCAAGATTTGTGCAAGAACAAGACTAAGCCTGCAAAACTCTAGCGTCTTGCAGTTAGGAATGAGTGTTGTTTCAGGGAGTATAGGAGTTCGGGTATACGCTTAGGGACTCTATGAGACGCAAAAATATATTAAAAAAATTTGGAAAATTGGACCTATGCGCATTACGAATAATACCATAAACATACATAGCGGATGAAAATATCCATTAAAAAGAAAAAACAGTGCATCCCTAGTTTTGACCATCGGCACTTTGATAGTGCGCGGCGTCTTGTTGTCGGCATCATCAAATGTCGAATACTGACCTGTCAAAGAAATTTTGCAGCTATTCGGGAGTACAAGGTCAAGATACACGCGTCGGCGGCTTCTATTGATATCGCATTCAATCGCCGCCGCCGCGCCGCACGCACTACATTTGAGACTGTTTGAATGCCGCCACAGAGTACATGTTCCAAAGAATAAAATAAGTTTCCGGGTGATCGGAATGGACACGAATACATTATGCTGATCTCGCAAGGAATATTGTAATTAGATAATGGTAAGGATAGGTAGATACCATAATAATTTATTCTAGTAAGTAATTATTATAATATTAACTATATGGCTTTATAATAATTACTTCCTATTATTATTATTACCTAATAGATAAACATGTTCAATAAGTTCATTGCAAATATCGATTTTTGGAAGTGTGTGTTTTTGAACACAAAGTGTTCGAATATGTCGTCACCCATTTGATCAATATTGTAGTCACTTTTAACACACTTGAAACGTGTAAACATTTTGTACAATGCTAATCGAATAATATAAAAAGTGTGCATATTAAATAAAAAGCGTAAAATAAGATCTATGTACTTTTTAGGAGCCCGAGTATCTCATAGAGAACCGTTTAAAGAAATTGATTGCATCGAATTGATGTAAATAATAGTGATTTGCACAATTTTAATAGTAGAAATAAAAATAAAATCACAATTCCTGCTTTCCGGTTACACAAAGTATATAATGCGTTCTTGGGTAGCGATATACGCTTTTATAATAAGATTCCAAAATAAATGTTAGATCTTTCACCTTTTCAATTTAAGTCAGACAAAAATGCTTGGAACTGACCTCTCGTACTACACAGGACTAACTAGAAATTTCTAAACCGATTTGGTATCTACATATACATTTGACATTTAATGTTTGACTTATCGCTTTACATAATTATAGAACTATTGTAAAAATATTTTGAAAAGAGCAACTACTGAGTTTCTTACTTTCTTCCATGATTCTTCTCAGTAGAATCAGAACCACTGGACATGGAAAAGAAAAAGTTGGAGAAAACAGTGATGATAAATGATATGACTATTTAAAAGTGTATTTTAATGCCTACTTGAATAATACATATTTGAATTTTGAATTTCAAACGAGTGAAGGCAAATGTAATTTAATTAACGTAGATTACATGATAAAAACTACTTTTACGGATTTTATCGCGTTTATTTTTACTTTTTATTTACTTTTATTTTTAATTCCCGACGTTTCGGGCGCTTTGCAGCACCCATGGTCACGGGGGACTGAGATGACTGACGTCCCGATGTCATTGTTAAACCCGGAGTACCTTCAGCTTTTTTAATTATAGTTTATGGTCCGATCTATGCAAAATGAACTATGTCCTGAGGTCTTGCAGTGGTATGCTTGGGTTTAGTTTTAATTTTATTGATTATAGGATCCCAAGCAGGTGGTAGTAACGTCGGGAATTAAAAAATAAAAGTAAATAAAAAGTAAAAATAAACGCGATAAAATCCGTAAAAGTAGTTTTAATCATGTATAGTGTTCGCGTAAATATAAAAAATCATTATCATAACGTAGATTAATTCAATCACAAGAACATAACATACACAATTTTATTTACATATTTACATTTCAACCTATACCTATCTGGAAATGCATCTACTTTATTAATCTTCTGAAGAATCATTAATTTTATCAAAGGATGCCGAACTTTCCTTTGTCGGTCTTTCGGCGTGTACTTACAAATAGTAGTATTTATTTTAATTCCAGTCATTCCCAATTGAGCTTTGATTCGAGTAGATTAATTGTTTTTACTCTAATCCTTGTTGTTCTCGGAGTGATAAGTTTACAATTTGACATGAGTGACGAAGAGTCGAATAGTTCTAGTCGGAGTAGTGAGAGTTGGAGTTATAGATCTAAAAGACCTAAAAGTAAATTTGACGAGGTTTTCGACATAATTCATGCATCCCAAATTGCTTTGTGTAAATTATGCCAACATAAAAAGGTTGAAATAAAAATGAAAAACAGAAACACTTCAGGCTTAAGGAAGCATCTAATATCTTTCCACAAAAAGGAATCACAAATATTTCTTCCTGAAAAACCAAAATTAAGTGGAGATATCACAAGCTTTTTAATAACCACAGGAAAAAGTGGACAGGTAAGAAAAAATACTTATCACACAATTACATAACACATATTATGTAACTAGCGGCCGCCTGCGACTTCGTCCGCGTACAATATCTGATTTCCTATGAGATTTTGAAATGTTCTCGCTGCAAAAGTCTTAATTTACCGTAATTTATGTAAGTATAAAGAGGCTATATAGGTAAAGCTTAACTATGCAAGTATTTATTATTTAAAACTAATAAGGTAAATGTCGATCTTCATATCTATACTTTAAAAATATAGGACTTGCATGTAGCCATTTTACCCCAATTTCACCCCCTTAGGGTTAGGATTTCGTAAAACAGCTTATTCAGGATTTTATTATTAAAAACTTATAACTTTAATGCCAATTTTCGTGTCTCTAACTTCAAAAACGTAGGACTTTCATACAAACTTCCAACTCCCATTTCACTCCCTTAGGAATAGATTTTCTCAAAACCGTATCTTAACCGATCTATATGCCATAAAAGGAACCTACCTTACAAACTTCAAGTTTGTATGTTTTATAGTTCCTGAGATATCGTTATAATGAGTCAGTGAGTGGTAGTATATATATATATATATATATATATATATATATATATATATATATATATATTATAGTGTTAAATATGTATTTAAAATTCACTCATATTTTCATTTCTTTTTATAATCGGCGAAACACATGATTTACTGTTATATGATATTTCAGTCTGAAAATAGCAGTGACAACATCACGACAGATTGATTGGATGGTTAAAAAATATCTTCCCTCCTCATTTTTCGATGACGAAGCTACACAAGTATATTTTCTTTCGATCAATTTGCCCAAATATGGTGGTTCCTAAAAGGACCACACTTAGAAGGAAGGTCAACGAACGGTTTGAAGAGCTTCAATTGAATCTTAAGAAACGGCTACAACAATTTTCATCTAAAATGTTATTTACCATTGATGGATGGACGTCAATTGCTGGTAGGAGTTACTACGGGGTCGCTATTCATTATATAGACAACGAATGGAAGTATCGATCTGTAGTCCTAGATTTTATACCATCACGCGGTCGACATACTGGGGAAGATATTGCAACGATTTTCCACGAATGTTTATTGGAATATGATATAATTGATAAAATATAGTATATCACGGTAGACAACGCACTGGATCAACGAAATGCTTAAACATTATAAAAAGAGCAACTGGATTTATTGTATCTCTTTAATTTTAGACCCAAGGCATAAGACTCAGACTTTTGACATGACATTATGGGGGAAGCAAATTAAAACAGAATGCCTGCGCAAATTTAATGAACTTTATAAAGAATATAAAAGTCTACACTCAGTGAATACATCTCTAGTATCACCAAGAAATGAAAAGAAGAGTATGTGAATATGATGAAGATGAAGACGTAATAGACTTTGAGAAATTGTATGCATGTCCCTCGACGTCATCTGGATCTGGATCTTTTCATCAAGGCTTAGTTATAGACGAGTTGGAGGAGTACCTAAGTAAACCCAGAGCCGCCAGTTCGGAAGACATTTTAGAATGGTGGAGGACGCATGAGACAGAATATCCGACTTTATCGAAGATGGCCCGTGATTTTCTTTCAATACATGCAACTTCAGTACCTGCTGAGAGATTATTTTCTAAAGCATCATTAGTAATTAGAAAACATAGAAATAGGTTAAGTGATGAGTCAGCCAGACGTTTACTTTGTATTAATTCTTGGTCAAAAGAATTAATATAAAGTAACAGTAATGTCAAAGCTGTTGTGTACTGTTATGTAATTTTATTTGTATTGTATTTTATTTTTTTATTTAAATAAATGGTAAATTGTATAACTCTTTTATTCCATTTCATATAAGGGTCTATCAATCTCTTTCTAGACAGATAATGTTCTTTATAATACAGTCAAGTTAATGTCATTAATTTGTTTTTTATATGTTTTGACTAAGTTTTAGCACATGTAAGCTTATTAAATGTAAACGTTTATTAAGAAATAGACTAACTCCCGTGGCCGTAAGACTTGGTAGACAGCTCAGTTGGTTGGAGCATCGGCACGGATCGCTTAGGTCGTGGGTTCAAATCCTACCCGGTATTAGTTGATTTTTCGAATTTCTCATTAAATGTTTAGACATTTATTAATTTGGTTGGTCTTTCTATGGCTATGTTAATTCAAGCTCAAAATGTGGCTACTCTGTTAAGTTGTTCTAAGATCTAAAGTAACGTTTAATAAATAACAATAGGCTAATAGGTAATTGCGAGACTTGCGAGACTCTTGCTGCAAGACCAAGACCAAGAACAAGACTGAGAGCGCAATACCAAGACCAAGAACAAGACCAGGTGTATTGGCGCAAGACTAAGACCAAGACTGGCTAAGTCTCGTCTTGTTCTTGCATTTGGGCAACACTACCAGTAATAATGGTTAATCTCCCAACCTCCTGGGGTGCAATAATTTCTCTGGTTTTTCTAAAAATTGTATACATCTGTTGCTCGCACTCGCTTTGTGAAATCAACAAATGTTGAATGTTGCTCCAAAGCAAATATAAACTAATAAATTATTGAGTTTTTCTTAATAAATGTCAATCTCAGTTCCAAATAATAGACTCTGAAACACAAACACTACTTCCTTCCCGGCCAAATATTTTTGCCTATAATTCAACTATTCAGCCAGGAAGTCCATTAAATATTTGGTATTCGGCGTGTGGTCGAATATACTATACCTTGCAAATCTAGTAATAAGTCATTATATCTTAGTCCTCATCCTCAAGAGTGACTGAGTATTGGTTGGTCAGCATTACTTCTAAATAATATAAAAAATAGCCCCTGTAACCACACGTGCTGTAAAGCATGTGAAACGTCGGGAATTAAAAACAAATTAATTCAATGTGATAAAATTCATATAAATAGTTTTATACAATCCTTGGTTTACAAGTTGTATTTTATTATACTGTAAATAACAAGTAAATTCTAATCTTTGCCAGTCCTGTCCACTTTAGTGAGTTCCAAGCAGTTATCCAAGAGACTGTTTCAATGATATACAAACGAGGCTTAATTTAATTTTCCAAATTTTTTGTTTTAAATTTTCCGAACCTGTCTCAATTTTTTAATATGGACAAATCTGCTCTCTCTAGATCTGGCAGAGCATTCTTGAAGTCTCCTGTCTAACAGAATACTGAAAATGCTGTTTATTAGTAATGCTTTTTGTCTAGTGATGAGAAAATCAAAATTTATTGTTACATTTAGTGACTGCTGCACTAACTGCATATCGATTAGTAGTATGGATTTCTAAGTGTAATGTTTAAGTCATTAGATAATTTAAGATTAAAATATGTCGGTATATTGTGATGAGCTTATGGTAAATCAGCACTTCGATAATTTCAGTGCAAGTGGCAAGTGGCAAAACAAGTAAATCCAGCACCTCCATATCCTTTTTGGCAGCTTTACACACCTTTTCAACAGACTCAAGCTCCTTTAATTCAGCATTAAGCAATCCTTCCATTAAAGCCGCACGTTCAACACATTATCGCAATAATGCTACTTCTTCTTTCAATTTATTATATTCCTCTTCAGACACTTGTTGCCGTTGAATCTCGTCTTCTGGTAACAAAACATTATCGGGAATTTTTAACATTCTTTCAATTTCATCATCAATAATTTTAAAAGATCAACCCGCACGTGAGTAATACAAATTTATTAAATTACCACAAGACTGCGTTAAATCTGCTTTATCAGTGTTGTTCAGATCTAATTCCTCTTGCAAAAACGATTCCATTTCCTTGACGCCCTCTCTAATTTTATCTTTCACCATTTGTCGCACAGCAATTTTAAAACGTTGGGCTCCAAAACCAAAATGTTGAGTTTCATACTCTTCCTCAGTTCCACCACTCCAAGATTCTGTTCTATTCATTTTTAGATTTTTACTTGTGAGCTGGAGACACTTAAATTTATAATTATTAATTACTTAGACACAACAAAATTTCAAATTCAAAATCAAAACTGATCAAAACCGTTACCGTTTGATACCAAAAACCAAAAAGTATTTGATTACTTTTTTAATTACGAATTTTGATTTGGATTCTTGTCTTGTATATTTTATAGATTTTTTCTTCACAATATGCTGATGCATCACATTGTAGAGTTTTTGGCAGATTTTGGTGACAGCTCAACCCAGCGGATCATTGATGACGATAGTCACACAAGTTCATTAGGCGCCTAAGCGATCAAAATAACTTGAGGCTTATCAACATCGAAGCACTAGTTTCGTCATTTTCTCTAATGATGTACTTTCTGAACAGCGCTTCGATATGACAACAAAACCATTTGTATGTGCTTGTCTTAATCTCGTTGCCGACTTTCCATAACTTTTGCTTAGTACTAGTTCAATGTCTGATTAAATCGTTCTACTATTCCATCAGATTTCGGGTGATAAGAAGTTGTTCTTGTTATATGAGTATCCGTAACTCGGCAAGTTTCCTGTAACATTTGAGACTCATAATTCTTTCCTTGATCCCAGTGAATCTCCAAAAATAATCTAAGACGACAGAAGACTTCATGAACTAGTTTATCTGCAACTGTTGAAGGTTCTTGATTTGGAATGGCGAAAACTTCTGGCCACTTATTGAAGTAATCCATCACAACCACGAAATATTCACTTTCCCATGGTGCACCAACATTGTACAACTTCAATGCACCTCTACTAAGAGTCTAAGGTCTCGGCAGTGAACCTAGTAAGACCGTTTTCGGATATTCAATAGAGTTCGTTTAACTCCCAGATGGCCTCCGGAACAACCATTATGGTACAGCTGTAGAATCAAATCAAATCAAATAATTTATTCAGTATCAGATATTTTACATAGCAGTGTTTTGAATGAGGACTTCTTTTAAGTAAATAAATACTTGTGTTAGAAATCCCCCCTCTCCGTAACATTGATTAACGAATACTAATGTGATACCTACTTACTTTAATACTTAATCTAAAAAACATATTTTTAATTTAGATTTTTAAAGTTGCTCTAAAACACAGATTAAGACACAGATTAAGAACATCCGGTACTTTAGCTTTGGGGACAACCATTTGCAAATGACACCTATCTCCCCGACCATTTTCCCATTTACTTCACAGAACTCCATCCTGAATCAGCAAGCTGTCCCATTGGGCCCAATAGCTTTTCGTGGTCGAACTCATAGCTGAGACATGGCTCCATTCGGGCTTGGGAACACTGGTCTTCATCCATTTCGGAATCGGCTTTGTGTCCGAATCTTTCTACTGTGCATGTTGTAGGCTGCCCTTCCACTCGTTGCTAAGGTGGTCTGCCCTGAGCGTCCTCACATATACCACTTTCTTACCATCTTGCGTAGTACAATGCTTGCATTCTTCTGAACAAGGTCTTCTTGACAATACATCTCCCGCTGCGGCTATAACATGCGACCAGTTTGGCGCGCTGCTTGATTGTAAGTTATCCAAGATAATTGTATTGATATAAGAGACGACATCACCCACCTTCGCTAATGTCTCGACGCCTTGAACACCAAACTGGCCGACTATGATCGGCGAATAAAATGTATTGAGTCCGTTGAAAAAGAAAACAATGTCCCTAAGGCCACCGTTGCCGACCTGAAGTCTCGTCTAAATATTTATTTATTTATTTATTTATTTATTATGACACATCAACAGCATAACACACAATACATTTATATGCAAATCTTACATAAAACAAAGGCCTGGTATGTACGCCAATAAAGACGTGTACAACATTCTCTTAAAATCTAAGACATGTTATTATAAATACGAATATTAGAAAACAAAAAAAAGCACAAAAATAGTACACAGAATATCAAAATAATTTTACAAAATTTTAAGAAATTTTAAGAACCTACTTAGAGAGCAGGTACACAGATAACTTCTTTCTCAAACTAATGCATGAGTCATGAAAAATGTCAATGTCAACAAATACACATACCCGGTTGTATTCGGCGCAAATTTTTGATATAGGCGAATTTTTTAAGAGGTTCGTTCTACTGGCAGGGATGTAAAAGATTTTAGTAATAGGATGGCGTGGATAGTTGCATGGGATGTTAAGATTAATGAACTGAAGTAGGTTATTACAATCTACGGCACCAGAAATTATTTTTTTAAAAACAATATATTTAACAATACACGACGGTCACAAAGTGACATCATTGCGAAATGTTTGAGACGAACGTTATAGGTGTTACGGTGTGAAATGTCCGAAGAATGGAACGCAAGATGTCTAGTAAATGAACGCTGTATGCTTTCAATGCGTTGGGAATAAGTGATAAACTGAGGACCCCAAACCACCGATGCAAACTCTAGGTGACTTCGAACCAAGGCGTTATATAAAATTATTTTGGTTTTGGCTGACATAAAACCTTTAGCGTTTCGTTTTAGGAAGCCAAGCATTCTTCCAGCTTTTTGGACGGTAGCGTCAATGTGAGACTTAAAATTTAATTTGCTATCCACTATTACGCCTAAATCTCGAACTTCTTTAACCTGCTCCAAGGTATCAGAGTTCATCTTATAGGAGGACATGAAAGGTATAGACTTTCTTGAGAATTTAATGTGATATGATTTTTTAGTATTAAGTATCATACCATTTAATTGACACCATGTACTAATTCTGTTTAAATCACTTTGGATGAGTTGCACGTCTACAATAGATTTTACTGTTTTGTATATTTTTAAATCGTCAGCAAAGAGACAGAATTCAGAGTTGCGTATTTCAAAAGTTATATCATTGATAAAGGCAGCAAAAAAGGACTGGACCCAGATGCGATCCTTGCGGAACGCCTGAGAACGCTATATAACTTTCTGATTTGTAACCATTCACTACCACAAACTGAAGTCTTTTTGCTAAATAAGACTGGAACCATTCTAGCAAAGATCCACATACCCTATATCCTTTTAGCTTGTTAATTAAGCGCGAGTGACAGACTTTATCGAATGCACTAGAAAAATCCATATATATAGCATCAACTTCCTGTCCTTTGTCAATTTCTTTACAGAGATACGACATAAATGATACAAGGTTAGTTTCAATCGAATGACCCTTCCTAAACCCATGTTGATGGTCTGATATACATGTGCTTAAGTGACGCGTAATAATTGGACATATCAAGGATTCAAACAATTTAGGAATACATGAAATAATTGAAATCGGTCTGTAGTTACTAACGTCATTAATAACGCCTTTTTTTAAATACCGGAACGATCTTTGAATTTTTCCAAATATCAGGAAATACTCCATCACGCAAAGATTGATTGAAAATAATAGCCAGTGGTAACGCTAAGGCCGAGATACAACGTTTGACGAACACAGGGGGAATCTCATCTGGGCCAGCTCCCTTGAAAATGTCAAGCTTTTTGACTGCACCTATAATGTCTCTTTCAGTTAATTTTACAGAATTTAAACATGAATTATTGAACATAGATACGTCACAGCCGTCGTTTGCAGCCACTTTACTAAAAACAGATGAAAATTTGTTTGCAAACATTTGGGCAATATCTGGTCCGGTGTTTGCGACCTGATCAGCTTGATACATTATAGCTGGGATATTGGATACACCATTGCGCCTGTCCTTCACAAAACGCCAAAAGCTTTTTTGGATTTTTAGAAATATCGCTTTCAATTCTTTTTTAAAATTAAAAAGGCATTGACTACTTACATTATGAGCACGTTCGCGAAGAAGCTCGTATTCTAGTTGATCACGAGGGTTCTTTATATATTTCAAATATTTTAATCTTTTTCTGCTTTTCTCGGAAATTATTTTAATTAGGGAATTGCTAAACCACGAAGGAAATTTAGTTAGTTTAGGTCTTGTTTTAGGAATATAGGATGTACGGCTATATTTAAAAAGTGGTAAAATATATTAGTCATTTCGTTAACATTTTGACATTTTTCTAGCTCCACTTGCCAGTTAATGCTCTTCAAGTAAGGTACAATATTGCCATAGTCTGCTCTAAAGTAGTTGTAACGATGGCTTATTATCGGCTTGAGGTACTCGGAAGTAAGTTTTGGGATCGATATCAAAATTGGAGGATGTTTTTGATCTACTTTGCTAAGCATACTTATAGATTTAGTAACATTTAAACAATCAACATTGGATAGAACTAGATCTAGTATTCTACCATCAACATTAGACACATCGTTCATTTGCGATAAATTATTGACAGCCATAAAGTCAATAAGAGAGAGTCCTAGTTTCGAACCATAATTTGTTGCAATACATGGGTCACTATCCGACTTACGGGACCAATCAATAAAACCTAAGTTAAAGTCGCCCAATATTATGACTTTATCTGATATATCTATGATATCAGTAGAGTTTTCTAAAAAGCTAGATAAAGTTTCAGAAGAAACAGGAGGAGGTAAGTAAACGGCACAGATAGAAATTTTTTTGGAGTGTGTCGTTAGTTTTAACATCAATAGATACCCATAAATCTTCTGTATTACTTTCCCAATTTGATTTTCGAGAAGAAGGAATATTTTTAGACACTGCAACCATCACACCTCCTCCGTCTTTCTTTGAACTCCTTGAGCATGATCTATCCTTTCTATATACAACGTAACGTTTATCTATAAATTCACTGTTCATTATATTAATATTCAACCATGTTTCAGTAAATACAATTAAGCTATAATTATTCGTAAGTATATTTTTAAGAACATCCTCCGTTTTAGTCCTCAAACCTCGTACGTTTTGATAGTAAATTGTTACAGACATTTTGAAGGATAATCTATCGTAACATTGAGATTCTAACACTAGACAATTAATTTCAAGCTTTCTTCATGTTTAATATAGATGGCATGACTCTGTTCATGTTTCCGAACAAAGATCCTACCGTCCCGCACCCAAACAAATTTGGCGCCGGTCTCTTTTGCTTTTTTTCGAGCCGCCGCATATAGGTGCTTATTTTTCGGTGTTAAATGTTCGCTAACATATACAGGCACTCGACGTCCACCAATTCCCAAATGCTCAGAGTTTAATTTGTTATCAGGATTCTTTTTATTAAACTTTGTTACTGCTGCTAACAACTCATCGCGACGGCGTTGACTACGTAGTTTGACAATTACGGAGCGGGGTCGGTCGCTCTCCTTGTTGAGCTTCGCAATACGGGATACGTGCAAAACATCATTGTCACCGAGGGGGTTTTCAATCGCAAATCCCAGCTGCTCTATAGTTTTTAGAAGATTTTCCGATTTATGCTCTGGGATTCCATTGATTTCGACGTTAGGAGCACGCATGTTTTGCTCTATTTGCTCTATCCTCCCTGTCAAACTCCTTACCTGCGACGATAGATTGTCATTTTTCTGAATTAAACTCTGTATTACTTCGTTTCTTTCCTTCACAGTTTGCATAAGTTCGTCATATTGTTTACTAAAGAATGCTAGAGATTCGTGGAAGCCAGTTACCTGGGACGCGATATTTGTTAGGTGTTCAGAAACCAATTGCTTGATGGTGTCAGTTAAATAGCCAAACTCAGATTGCTTCAGGAAATGAGCTGGAAATATCGGGTTTAGAAGAAACGCCAAATGAAAACCCAACTCACTTGGTATTAACTGTCGCCGCTAAACTGGGCATTGAGCTTCAGGATGTCATCATGTGGAATACGTATATGGGCTGTAACTTTAACATCTGTTTACAGTTTTTTACAGTTGTATGTTTTGACCAGAATAAAGAAGTTGAATATACCACTTCTAAAACTCATTATTGCGAGTTCTAGCTCCATAAGTCTTTGTTCAGATTACAATATCCTTAGTTCTTTAAAACCGTATTTTTTAATTTGTTATTTACAATACAGTTATCGGTTTAAAGTTCAAACACATGTTGAATGTCAAGTCGAGTGTTGGTGGCGACGGGTTGTTTCTAATCTTTATATCTGCGGTAAAAAAACTGATGATTTATAACGCCCTTGTAACGAAGAGTTACGGGTAACACTTTTAATTTCATGGACTTGAATTATGCGCACCGAGCTGGTCCCAAAAACCAAAACATAAATACTAACGTGAGTGGGAACCGTAAACTTCATCGTTCCTTGGTGGTTGCTTTCACCCGTCGGGCTAAACGTGAGGGATTCCTTAAACACGCGAAAGCTAGAAAAAACCTAAAGAGTAAAGACATTCTGAATCATGGGCCTAAAAATTTGATCTACGTAAATGAGAAGATGATGAAAATCGACGATTATTTCGTACTGCGAGAGCTTTCACCGTCGAACATGGTTACAGGTTTTGCTGGCTGCGGAACGGATCCATATTTTTTAGGAAGGAGGATGTCAAGGAAGGTAGCCCCGCAATCCGTATTAGGTCGGAAAATAATCTCGCCGCCTGCTCTGTGCCCAAACCAAACCGGATACAGCGACCACTCGGTAAACGTTACCTGAACCTCAAGAGCCTAGTCATTAATATATTGTCACTAATTTGTAGCCCATATGGGCGTCATTTTTCTTATATACTACTTTTCATAACTTTGAATTTAACTCTACATAATTGTAAGCCCAATCACACACACATTTTAACACACCTGCACATCTTCTCCCCCATGGTACATTCCTCAAAATATTTCGTGGTTTTTCACCCCTTCTTCTGTTTATATGGCACTCTCCCCTTTAAGGGGAAATATAACCTCAAATGGCTTAGCAAGATCCTCCGTTATGCTGAAAATATTGAAGCATTAATTTTGAAATAAATATATGGTAAAGTTGAGGATTAATGTTAAGGACTATGTTAGACGAAAACACGATTCCGTAAAATTTTCTCGATAGAAAAAAAATCCAAAGTTACCTCCAAAATAAACAATAAACCGCTGTTATTCATAAAATACTTTAAATAAGATCATGAAACTTTGCATACTAACTGAACTAACTATAAAGCAGTGCTTGTGTTATTTACTTTTTTTTAAATACCATTATTTTGACCGTAAAAAGAAATTACCTAAACTATCGGCCTCTTGAAGCGTGATTCCTGCCGCCCGGTCAGTTTCGCTTCGGCCTTTGAAGGGGGGAGGTTGTGTCGCTTACGATCAGAATACACATTACGCAACAGGACGACGTAAAATTAAAATGGGAAATAACCGTAATAAAAATAAGAAGCGACTGGCTTGGCGTTAAGAAACAGGCATAAATATGATAAACCTAATGAAATAAGTGTCTAACGACCTATCTACTTACAGTATTAGTGATTACAAACATGTCGGTACATAGCATATGACGCGCGGGGAAGTGGGGGCGAAATTAGAATTTGAGCTGACTTACTATATCCCCTTAATGCCAAAATACTCCAATCAATTTTTCATGATCTTCCCATGGCTTCCCTAGAATTGAACGATGCTATAGATAATTCATCTCATATAAAGTGCCACAACATAACGGTCCCAGAGGATTGTAAAGACGTTCTTTTTAGATTTTCATTTAGGATTTCAAGCCTGAACATAAGAAGCATGCGTGAAAATTTTGATAACTTCCTAGTAACCCTAAAAAGATTAGATCTTGATTTTGACGCTATTGTCTTCAGAGAGTGCTGGCTTAATGAGTTTGCGGCGGTCCCCCTATTGCAAGGATTTACATTATTTTACTCTAAAAAGTATATTAACAGGGCAGGAGGAGTCGCTATCTACATAAAAGATAGGTGGACAGCCAGCTTTTCCGAGCTGAACGTTGACGGGAGTAATTGTATTCTCGCAGAAGTTGCAAATCACTTCTCAATAAAAGCCGCTTACAGATCACCTGGTTACACCAACCCAGAAACATTTATTCGCTCTCTTGATGCTAACTTAAAAACGGTAAGTTCCTCTCCTTGTCTTATTTTTGCTGAAGACATAAACATAAATATTATTGGGTCCGCAGCTGACAAAAACTTGCACACGGAGTACTTAGATGTATTAGTAGAGTACGAACTTTTGCCAGCTATAACCAAATCAACTCTGGTCAAAACCTGCATATATCATATTTTTGTCCCCGAAAAATCTAATACGTAGTCCGTAGTCTATCTCAATGATGACACTGACCATGATATCACTATGGCAGGCATAATATTAAAGACCAAAACATATTCGATCAAGATTTTTAGTTGACATAGACTCAATGGGATCAGAGCTGGAGGGAACGGACTGGTCCCCAGTAATAAACTGTAGCTCTCTTGATGAGTCTGTAACTCATTTCACTAAAACGGTATCAGAGACAATATTGAGATATTCGAAAACTTGTTTAATAAGCCGCTCCAGAACCACCTAACACCACTGGATGTCTCCTAGTCTAATCAGATGCTCTAAACACCGCGGTAAGCTTCATATTGAATATCGCAAGGACCCAAACAACCCAACTAAAAAACTTATATATACGCGCTATAGAAATTTTTACATAGGTCTAATCAGAAGGCTAAAACGTGATTACAACAAAAAGAAATAAATAAAAATAAATGTACTTAAAAAAAACTCTGGGGTACTATTAACCGCATAACTGGCAAAGACACTAGCTTAAGTTCTCCCCTGGCTCCCATCAACTCAAAGCCCTCTGTAAAGGAGTCTCTCGATATTTGTAACTCCTACTTTGCCTCTGTAGGTAATAAGCTGGCAGACTCTATCATGATGAAATTAAATGAGACTCAAGAGTCCCTTGCCGAAAAAATTCACATTCCTGATCAACCCGTTGGTTCATTTTTCATGAATCCTACAGACGAACTGGAAGTTTTGGGTTGATTCAGGTAGTGCCCCAGGTATGGACGGCATCACTAACAAACTTTTAAAATCAGTAGCTCACACAATCTCGGAGCCCATGGCTGCGATGTTTAACTTAAGTATCTCGTCGAGAGTCTTCCCAAGCCAGTGGAAAGTTGCGGCAGCTATCCCCATATACAAGAATGGAGCTAAGGACGATCCTTGTAATTATCGACCCATATCACTGCTTGGTGGTTACTCCCAGCTAAGCTCCTGGAACGTTTTTTCCATAAGTGGCTGACTAACTATCTTGAAAATAATAGCATACTCTCGGACCGGAGACAGCCGTTGTAGCTCAGATGGTTAACGCTCGCTGTAAATATAACAGAACGCGAGTAACCCGGGTTCGATCCCCGCCGGCACCAATGAAATTGTTAATTGCAATTTTAAGTGCTAATTTACCACGTGCTCGACGGTGAAGGAAAACATCGTGAGGAAACCTGTATGTCTGAGGAATAAGAAAAAAAATATTTCGAAGACATGTGAAGTTTATCAACACGCATTTGGGCAGCGCGGCGGACACTTCCTTGCCCTAAACCCTGTCAAAAATGAGGAGAGGCCTGAGCCCAGCAGTGAGACGTATATAGGCTGTAACTTTACTTTTATTTTACTCTCGGACCGTCAGTTTGATTTTCGCCAGGGACAATCGACTGAGAATGCAGTAACTCTTCTCACCAATATGGTTGTAACTCATCTCATCAGGGTCGATCCTGTGTCAGTGTTTTTCTCGATCTGGCTATAGCATTCGACACGGTATCTATCCCCATCCTGCTTAAGAAACTAAGTGCTCTTGGGATTCGTGGTCTAGCTTTAAACTGGTTTTCCAGTTATTTCTCGGATAGAAAGTAATGCGTCCAAATAGGCGATCAGGCAACCGATCTGTAGATTTTGACGTTCCTCAAGGTGGCATCTTGGGGCCGAGTCTTTTTATTTCGTACATTAATGACATTATGTCATTTTAACTTAAAAATAGTGAGGTTGTGTGTTATGCTGACGATACAGCCATAATATTGGTAAGGTTGCATAAACTACAAAAATGGTTAAATAACAACATCTTAACACTGAACCTCAAAAAAGCAGTTAATTTGTTTTCGTAAAACTGCAGCGTCTGAACCGCCACCCTCACTTTTCAATAACCTTAAAGTACACAATAACAACTGTAGTTTTCGCTCCGTAAACTCTCCTAATTGTAACTGTGACCAGATAAATAGGGTCGGCTCCCTTAAATATTTGGGCATTATAATAGATGAAAATCTTAACTTCAAAAGTCATATATCGGCGACATCAGCCAGGGTCCGTAAGCTGATACACACGATGAGACTATTGAGATATTCTACTGATGGCGGCATTTAAAAGTCCGTCTACCTTGCACTATGTCAGTCCATACCAGTCTATTGTATACTGACGTGGGGCGGTATATCCTCCTCTACGTTGATAGTACTGGAAAGTGCCCAGAAAGCAGTTTTGAAGGTGGCTATGGGTAAACCAAAGCTCTATCATACATCAGATCTCTTTAGAGAAGCTCAAGTCTTAAGTGTACGTAGATTGTATCTTCTGAGGGCCTTTACATTTATGCACAGGGAAGCTTCTAAACTGCCGACGTTTGATACTTTAATTAATTAAGGAGTGTTTAAGATCCCCACAACCTTATTTAAAACATCATTCGCTCATCATTTCAGACTGTTCCTATTCCCTCGCATCTACAACAAATTAGTCAACTTATACGGCTTAAAACGATCCCAACTTTATGAGGCTAAAATAAAAATGAGAATTCATTTATTGACTTGGGTATATGAGAAATCAGAAAAAAATTGGTGACCCTTCAATATGTGTTAAAACGGAATAGTGGGTAGCACTGACGCATGCTCTGTCGTCAGATCCCAAGAATTTAATCATAGGGCTACCTATCCACTCAATTATCCCCAATTGCAATCTCTCACCCTTTTACTTATAATTTTAAAGAATTATGTAACAAGCATGCTAGCATACGCTCTCTCTCTCTCTCTCTCTCTCACACACACACATCACACACACACACAACACACACACACACACCACACAACACACACACACACACACACACACACACACACACACACATTCATACACACTCACCCACAAGTACACGCGCGCTCCTTTTAATTATAATCTGTTATGTCTGTCATTTTTCATAAATTTTTAAGTCATTTTTGCTTTGCTGCGCATAATTATTTTACGTAATATCGACAAATAGCCACTTTTATCTATTGTAAAATCTTTTGTTTGACCCCCACGAGACAGGCCATGCCTAGTGTGAGAGGCACAGAACTTATTGTATTTTGGCTGTTTTCTGGTAAATAAATAAATTTATTATTACTATTTACATCTGCGTTGCCATGAGATTTCCCGCTGCGATGTTCGACCACAAAGTCATATTCTTGCAGTAGTTCAATCTATCTTGCAACTTGTCCTTCTGGATTTTTGAACTGCTATTGCAGTGAATGCTGCACTGAAATGGCAATAGCTATTTCTCTCATGCTTTTTAGTGCAGCATTGTTAATTCATAAGTGAAATTTCCGCTCCAGAAGATATTTGCTAAAATGCTGTAACGACTTTACCACAGCAAATAATTCCCTTCTTGTAACACAACAGTTCCTTTCCGGCTTTGACAACGACTTGCTGAAGTACGCTATCACAACCTCTTGATCACCATTCCGTTAAGATAACACACCGCCAAGTCCTATATCACTTGCATCTGTGTCAACTATAAATTCCTTGGCCGCATCAGGGTACCCCGAAATTGGTTGAGCTACTGGAATGCGATATGGCAACTTTCATCCCAGCAAAAACGTCGCTTCTCTTTGGTTAGCCTGTGCAGAGGTTTGGCTATATCTGAAGAGTTCTTTAAAAATCGCCGATAATATGAGCGCAAACCTAAAAATACTCTAACCTGCGTCTTGTCTTTTGGAATTGGTCAATAATTGACAGTGGCAATTTTTTCTGGATCCGTGCGGATACCTTCTTCCAACACTACATACCCCAAAAAACTAAGTTGCCGTTTGAAGAGTGAACATTTCTTCGGACTCAACTTGAGTTTGGCACTCTGGATCTTCATGAGCACGCGTTCCAGGTTTTGAAGGTGTTCCTCAAACGTACGGCCTACGATGATGATGTCATCCACATCCACCACCGTCTACATGTATATCACATGTAGAACAGACAGGGATCGCCAATGAGCTCGGTAAGTACAAGTACCATCAACCTTTCAAACGTTGCCGGAGCATTGCACAATCCAAACGGCATAACTTTAAATTAACACAGAGCTTTTTCTGTCGAGAATGCAGTTTTCTACTTGTCCTTAGGGTCAATTACAACTTGCCAGTAGCCACTTTTTCAGGTCCAGCGTGCTAAACCACTTTACTTCTGCAAGCATGTCCAGCGTGTCATCAATTCTTGGCAAGAAATAGCTGTCCTTCTTCGTAAGGTCGTTCAGACGGCGGTAGTTAACACAAAACCGCATGCTGCCATCCTACTTTTTTATCAGCACCACATGTGAACACCACGGACTAGATGAAGGTTCAATAACACCATCCTTCACCATTCCCTCAATCATGGTACGTAGGCGGTCCCATAATGAATTGGCCTAACTATGAACCAATGAAGGAAATGAAACGAAACCAATTTTATTTTTCAATATAATCACCATGAATACTAACACACTTCTGACATCTGTGAATCTACATCTCTAAACCTTTATAAAAATAATCACATTTTTTATCCTCAAAATGACTGAAGACGGCCGCCTGCAACTCTTCATCGCTTGAAAATTTTCTTCCTCTTAAGTCCCGCTTTAAATTTGGAAATAAATAATAGTCAGACGGGGCCATGTCTGGACTTTAAGGTGGATGTTGAACTTCTGTGAACCCGCATTGACGAACTGCATCCTTCGAAACACCAGCGGTATGAACAGGGGCGTTGTCATGGAGCAACAGGACACCTTTAGACAGCTTGCCTCTTCGTTTTTCCTTTATCTTGTCTCGTAATTTATATATTAAAGAAGCATAATATTCGCCGTTCACGACTGTATTACGTTCTTTAAAATCCACCATCAAAATGCCTTGAAAATCCCAAAATATTGTGCACATCAGTTTTTTAGTCGATTGTTGCACCTTTGCCTTTCTAGGGGGCTTTTCACCCTTATAACGCCATTCCATTGACTCGCGCTTTGTGGATCATAATACAAGATCATAGTTTCATCACCAGTCACTAGCCGCTCGATCACAGTCTTTGCATTTTCGCCACAAAGATCCAAAAACTCCGAAGCGCAACGCACTCTTTCCTGTCTCTGTACCGCTGAAAGAAGTTTCGGTACCCATCTTGCACTCACTTTTTTCATGTGAAGATGTTCATGGATCGCGCGATGAACGGTACTCTTAGAGAGCCCAAGCCTTGCTGCAATTTCTCTAATCTTCAAACGGCGGTCACTCAGAACCTCCTCTTCGATAAGAGCAATCGTTTCGAGAGTGAGCACTTCCACAGGTCGACCGTCGTGGCCAAAGTCTTCGACGGTTTCTCTCCCGAGGCGAAACTCTTTCACCCAATTTTTCACTGTGCTATAGGAGGGGGCAGACTCCTTATACACGCCATCCAATCGTTCTTTTATTTGGGCAGGGGATAAACCTTCTTTAAACAGAAACTTTATGACACTTCGATACTCAGTTTTCGACATTTTGAAAAAATACGCGACTCTCGTTATTCAAATGCCTGTTAAACTAAGACTAAGCATTTCATGTCGATGCATGTCTCTTATATTAAGTGCACGATAAACGTACTATTTAATGCAACACAACATATAGCGACATGTCGCGTTAAACTATATCAGGCCAGTTCATTATGGGACCGCCTGGTATATTTGATCAATTGTAAAATCTTTTGCTTGACCCCCACGAGACAGGCCATGCCTAGTATGGGAGTCACAGAACTTATTGTATTTTGGCTACGTGTTTTCTGGTAAATAAATAAATTTATTATTATTATTATTATTACGTACCACCGGCAATCTTCTTGGCCGCTGGCGGATAGGCAATTCATCTCCTGTGTTTCTTTTGTGTTGAACTAAGCCGCTCTTCCCTATGTCAGCATCGTTTGGCGAGAATACATCGGCGTACTCTAGTAACAACTTCTTCGCCTTGACCATTTCATTCGGGGAGAGAACGCTCCAACAGTCTTCTAAAAGTGTGCTCACTCTTGTTTGTGCATCCTTGCTGGGCCAGTCGATAGATATTGGCACCGACGCAACCAATCATTTTCCTCACAAGTACCACGCAGTGTGACTTTTTTCTATAATTTGTTCCTGGTCACAAAGGTTCAGCACACGTAATCGTGAAATGTCAGTGGTTCTGACCAAGGTTCGAGCCACTTTCTATGGGTGGTCATTGCTACTCGTTCCACGATGAGCTTATCCAGGATTCCGAGGTAGACTAACTGGCACAATCGTTTCTGATCTCGACGGAAGAACAATCTTCTTAAGATGTACACATTCCCTGGTAACGAAAAGTTCCTCTTGTCCACATTTCAAAACACCTTGCTTAACTTCGATCTCATAACAATTATTCGTCATAAAGTCTAGCCCCACGATGCAGTCGTCCATCATATCAGCCACGATGATATTATGTAGGTAGATCATATTGCCTAGCTTCAACTTCATCTCCTTCTCTCCTGGGACAGGTATGCGCTGACCGGTGGCTGTCACCAAACGAATGCGTTATCGGTTGTATGTGGAGTCCCCAAGGAATTGACTTATAAGTTGGGAACTGACAACCGTACGAGAGGCTCCAGTGTCTATAGTCAATTTACACGACATTTCGTTGACCTCGCCCTTGATGATTAGACTGTTCCCATCATGGGTTTGTAAGATCGAAATCCTTGGGGGACTTCTAACATCATCCAGCACCCGCCCGCAGTCCTGGGTTTTGCTCGTTTCCCTGCTGCTGCTGGGTGGTACGGTTGACCGCATTACCCTCTCGAGATCGATCACCTTCCCTTTCTATAGTTCGCTTAAGGCGGCTGGATCGAAGATGCCCCCTTTCCCCACAGCCGAAGCATCTAGGGCTGTATCCTTTATTGCGGTCGCGAACTGTTGCTGCTACAACCTCCATAACGCGATTGCACAATGATCCTGCCGCACGGTTTCCACCTCCAGTGCAAGGACCAAGGCGTCCTTAAGCGTCTCATGGCGCCCGCGCCTCACAGTAGCTTTGACTTCGAGGTCGCGGATGCCGTCGATAAACGTCTGCACCGGGTTCCCTTCAATGAGAGCAAATACAGAGCGGTATGCTTTTCGAACCAGCTTCTCCACCTCAAGGGCCCACTGCTGCAGGTTTTCGTTGCTGCGTTGCACGCAATCTTTAAGTTGCGCACAAAAGCCGTGTTACAGGTGAACGTCATCATATCTCGCTTCCAAAGCCTCAATGAGCTAGCTGCTCCTAAGTCACTTCCTTACCGAGAGCTTCCAGAACAGTTAGGGGCTGGTTGTGCAGGCCTAGTGTGAGAGCAGTCATAACCTAACTTTTATTCCAGCCGTTCGCCTTCATAACAGCCTCGAACTAGATTTTGTAGGCAGACCAGGAAGAAGTCCCGTGGAACGGTGGTACTTATAATCTACGTAGCAAAGGTGTTGTAGCTATTACGGGAGCAGTAATTCCATCCTTGGGGATATCTTTAGCTTGAGATCATCCAGCGTTTTCTTTATGTCAGCCATCACGTTGTCAACCCGATGGTTCACTTGGTCGATTCGGATTTCAGCTTCCGACAGACGGTTATCATACTGAGCAACCCCTTACCCTTCACCTCTCATATCTCTTTCCCGAACGTAGCGTGAAAGTGAAGGTAGCGTTCATGAGGAGCATCTGGTCTTACTTATCGCGTTTGAGCTGCTCTCCAAACGATGGGCCTGTTTTTTGTCTGTTTTCTGTCTGCGCTGCAGCTACTGTTCCAACTGACGGACTTGTTCCTCCTCTTTGCGCTGCAACTGCTCTTTCAACCAACAGGCCTGTTCCTCCTGTCAGTGAGCCATATGCACGCTCTCACGCACACACGCCCGAACATACGAGATATTCAAAGATAAAAACTCAAAATAACGAAAATGCTTCGGTTGCCAACCCGCCAGCCAAGCATAGCACAAGACAACTTTGGGTGAGGCCTTTAAGTAGTAGATTTAGATAGGCTGCAATGAATGAACAATTAAACCGCATGGACCCATGAGTACACCATGAAGTTCAATTATTCGAACCAAATTAATGTAGCTAAAGGTACTGTTGGAATTTTGTGGCAACAATAATATAGGCGTCATATTACCGTTTATAATCTATGCACTCTATGCAGTGCAATTTTGTAAAGTAAAAAAGAAAAGTTACACCCTATATACGTCCCACTGCTGGGCTCAAGCCTCCCCTCATTTCTGAAAGGGTTTAGGGCAAGGAAGTGTCCGCCGCGCTGCCCAAATGCGTGTTGACGAACTTCAAATGTCTTCGAAATATTTTTTTTTCTTATTCCTCAGACATGCAGGTTTCCTCACGATGTTTTCCTTCACCGCCGAGCACATGGTAAATCAGCACTTAAAATTGCAATTAACAATTTCATTGGTGCCGGCGGGGATCGAACCCGGGTTACTCGCGTTCTGTTATATTTACAGCGAGCATTAACCACTGAGCTACCACGTCTCTACGTGCGTACGTACGTGCAAATTTGCTAATAAGCTAAGCTTTTTATAAACCTCAATGTTGCCTTATATTTATGAACTCAATTATTACCTGCGTACCAATCTACTTCCACAACCACTTTACTATTTACAGAACTTAGAAAAGAAATAGTCGGACAGCTACCGACTACGTAAGGAGTGGACGTACTACGTAGGGAGTGACAACGCACCTGCATGTCGATTCTTAATCGAGTATAAAATGTAGATTATTACGGGCCACAGCTTCCACTTACCATCAGGTTGACTGAGTGCTCGTTTGTCATCCTTATTCTATAAAAAAGATGATGGCGATGGGAAATGACAAAAGCATTTCTTCACTTCTGATAAGTAGCGATATAACTATGTAGTTTACGTCAGACGTAAAATTCTGAAGACAGGAAGCAGCATCCAGAGATACGAAAAATCAGGTGCTGCAATCGTCAACCCCCTTGCGAATCGTGTTGATTGTAGCTAATCTGCAACAGGTAAAGCCTATGCTTTGCAGTAGTCTATTACTAGTCGATTTAGAAGAAGAGACTTGGTCTAGTGCTTGTAGTAGTGCGACTGCTAAGCATGCAGTCCCAGGTTCGAATCCCGCCGGGTCGAGCAAAATAAATCAGTTACTGAGTCATTTCATTAAGAAATTCTCAGTAGCTGTCCAGAGTCAGGAAGTTGGCGGTATACCCTCCCCCCCTCCGCCCCCGTGTCTCGAAAAGCACGTACAACTGTAGGTCCTGCACCTGAACTCTCTCCGGTCGTGTCGATTTACCGTCCCGTCGGGCTATGAGAGTGAAAGAACAGAGAGTGCACCTGTGCTTGCGCATACATTCGGGCACTATAATCTTTTTTTTTCTTTTTTTTTTAAAACGTTACCCCCACACTAGGATTTTCTCCTGTATCAATAATTGCACAAGGACAAACATCCAGACCCGGAACAATCATTTATATGCCATACAAATACTTGTTCCGTACGGAATTCGAACCCGCGACCCCCAGCGCAGCCACTCATTGCTAAGCCACTGCGCCACGGAGTCGTCAAATCTTGTTCTTCGCCTATAGTTAGTCTCCTGTGAGACTGGCCGTCGTGACCGAAATTCGGTCTGGAGGACATTATAATGTGTTAACATATGCATTAACAGTTATTATTAACATTAGTCATGTTTCATGTTCAGCATATGACAAGTCCACAGTTAAACATAGGCCTTCTCCATGGAATGCTACATAGCTCGGTCCTGACCGACCTGTAATTATCGACTTTCTGCATGTATTACCAGATCGTCACTCTATCTAATGAGGGGCCGCCCGACACCTCGCATGGCGCTACGAGTCTACCACTCTAGAACTTTTCTTCTACATCGGTCGTCGGCTCTTCGAGCTATATGGCAGGCCCATTACTATATCAGCTTACTGGTCCGTTTGGCTATTTCGGTTAGTCGGATTCTACAGCGAATATCTTACGAATTTTATCTTGTAGAGAAACTCCAAGCTAGATCTCTCTCTCCATAGCTTGCTGAGTGACATTAAGACCATCATACACGTCCGACAATTTGTCCTAGATAAGCATACTCGTCAACAACTTCGAGAGTAGTGTTCCCGCCAACTACCAACATAGGCGTGGCATAGACAATACACATGTTATCTCCGTGTTTATCTTAAGACCTAGATAGACCTAGGGGGACAGTACTGAGGTCATCGAGTATCAGACGAGTCCAGCTTTTGAAAATGTCTTCCAATGCAGAGGTTCAGAACTTCTCGGACAGTTTCGTACTGTGGTTTTGTACTCTGGTAGCCATCGTAGCCCTACTTTATTTTTTGTATTTTTTGTTTATAAAGTTTAATAATGTATGAATGTCTTTATTGATTAATTATGTGTTAATATACAAATGTCGTATTTATAAGTTAGTGTAATATTAATTTTTTTAGTATCATCAAATGTCTTTTTTCGGAATGTTTAATAAAATAAAACTTTTATAATTTATTTTGCATTATTTTTATTGAGTCCAAATTCGATTTAGCTGCAGTCCTCCAAATTTCGATTAAATAGTCAATATGAACTTTTTAACTTAATTATAAATGATGTTTCGAACGTTGAACGGACTTACTTTGACATCGTCCTAACGCACTTCTCTGGTTTTTTTACATCCATATATCCACATATATATGCTCGTAGGTTAAATATACACTTATCTTGGCCCATCTTCAATATATCGCCAATTTGATCAATAAACTTTCGTCTAAGAAATCCCTTGTAGCATGCAATTGATGTGATGCCTTTCACTTATATTGCATCCATAGCAACTGCTTCGTTGGTCTAGTGTTCGTAATCCGCGACTGTTGATTACGTGGTACCGTGTCGGAATCCTAGGGTCATGCCTAAATCACTTATTGGGTTTTTCTGCCTAAAAATTTTCAGTAGCAGCCTGGAGTCGGAAAGCTACTGGTTCACCCCAGTGAAGTCTTTGGTCCTGCTCCTGATCTCTCTCCGATCGTGACGGATTACCGTCCCATCGGACTATGAGAGTAAGGATATAGAGAGTGCGTTCTTGCTTGCGCATATACTTGGCCACCATAATCTTGTTCTGCGCAGATGGCTAGTCTTCGAAATTCGGTCTGGAGTTCATTATAATTACATTAAATCTGCAGGAGCCGTGGTCTCGCAGATGGTGGCATTAAAAATGTAGAAGCACTTCAGCACTTTGAGAGAAAGTTTAAGGGCCTATACTACCTCAAATGGCTTAGCAAGATCCTCCGTTAAGCCGAAAATATGACAGCATTAAATTTGAAATAAATATATGGTAAAGTTGAGGAATAATGTTAAGTACTATGTTAGACGAAAACACGATTTCGGAATTGCCAATTTATCTTGAAAATGTCGCTACGAATTTGGATTTGGATAAAACAAAAATTTATTTCACATGTTACATACTTACACTTGCATTTTTTTTAATAACGGCAAATAATTATCTCTACTTAAACCGTTTACTGAACACATAATAATACCTAATGTAAACGCAGATTATAATAGGGGTAAAAGTGTGCTTCTTCCAAGACAAATGCAATAGAGATTGGTCAATTCTGCAATCTTAGAGAAAGATTCAGTCATCAAATAAAACTAAAGAAAGCTTAAACACTCCTTTTAAGTCTCCAAACAAAATTTATAGAAACAAAGTGACTGAAACATTGTTCATTTACAAATAAGACATTTAATAAAAATGTGAAGCTAATAAAACTCTCCAAGCCGTGTGGACGTCTCGAAAAGGTTTAACATTATGAAAGTTTCTTTAATCTAGTTACGCTCTGTTATGTGAGCAAATTAAAATAAACAATATGCATAATGTACATACGTAAAGTATCCTACGACCTGGACGTAATTAAAAAAAAATAAAAAAAATAAAAACGATTTAGTATAAAGTATTAGGATTGGGTTTACCAACAGCTTCATCCACTCAACGTCATTTTTGATGCCACTGCCGTGTTATGAAAACTTACGTGGAAAATAAGAAAGAAATTTGGTGACAGCATAAAATTAATTGCAATTGAAAACAAAATATGTACATATTTATTTATTGTATTTTTATGCATAACTTTTTGCACATACTGTAACAATACACTTGAAGTAAGACATGTCAGACTGAGAAAACTGTTCTTTCTCATCGTGTGCTCTTAGCAAAATTGGTTTTAAAGAAAGATGCACAGAACTGCCGCCTTTATATACATTAATTCAATTATTGCACTAATAATAATTTCAAGTCGTTTCTCTACTTCATGCTAATGTTAAAAATAAAACACCGAATTTTTTACTTCCAGTATAATACACAAATGAATATTTTACACTAGTAACAATATATTTACGCGTTTACACTATTACATACACTGAGTGACATTAAGACTATTACATACGTACAAAGCATATTATTTAAAGTAGAAACAAATTTAATAATATCTTAACAGATTATAGCTAACGAATTAATTGTTTATTATGTGAAACAGTTCATAATCTTGTAGTTAATATAATCGGAGGCACAATAAAAAAAAACACAGACATATTTCTAGGCCTGACGACTACATTACAATATTTAAGGCTATTACGGTGACCATTGCGTTTATACATACATATTATATTAAAACCTTATTAAATACTGCAAATCTAATACGAACCCTATCAATAGGTAAAATACACTACTTTTAATTAATACACATTATTGATAAACTGTGCGTTTTTTCATTATTATTTGTCTACGTTTATTATGTATAATCAAATACTTGTGCGTATGCTCTAGTAGTAAAAATATAATATTACTATTTATATATAATGTACAATAAATCTTTTAATGTATAAATCCTAGTCTGTAATAAGCCTTAGTGTCTTAGTTAATTCGTTGTCAATTATAATAAAAAGACGATGTCCACTAAAACGCACACAAAACGAAAATGTCGTAAATTTAAGCAAAATAGAAATATAGCTTATTGTGAACAGGGTATGAGTTTTTAATTTTGTTAAATAAAATTGCACGCATAGAATATTCCTCCATCATAAAATTTTACTCGGAGGCGGATAGTCCATGAACTTTTGCCGCAATCGAAATTTTCACTGGAATTGTTCGGAATCATTTTGACAGATGCATATTAGGTCCGCTATAATAAACCAACTGTTAATGACAGAGCTGACTGCTACAGAAGTCTCGCGGCCTGAGACAAATGAAGCTGTAAGAGTCGCATAGACTAACAGCACTAACATCTAAATAATAGTTAGCTACAGAATGCTTTCTCGATAATGAATTTCTTTGTAAACGCCTAAGCATACTTTTTTAGATGTTTGTGAAAATACTTCTGAACACTTTGGAGGAAAAAGGAGAGTTAATGCTCTATTATCGGTTACAATAGGATTCACTCAATGGAAACGACTTTCTACCACATTCATAAAGTTACTAATAAGTAAGTGACCAATGTTGAAAGGACGTTATTATGAATAATCAAGAATTCTTTGTTATAGATTAAGTAAAGACTCTTCTATAGAGTAAACGCGTAATTGCCAAGGGAATTACTTTTAAACTGAGCACTGACTGGAGCGGCCCAGAGCCCTAGCCCTGTTCGATTCCATTTTTCATAAAATAAAAATTAAAATAAATTCTTAATAATAGACGTACATTAAGCGCACATGCAGGCGTCAATCACTGCATTACACGGTAGGTTATTCGTCAATCACAACCGTGGTTATTGTAAAACTGACAGCTTGCATGAGCGTGTAATGTACGCCTAATATTATAATTTTCACACGGTTTCTAGAATCTCAATTAGGTGCGTGTTTAAAAGCAATTTAGTGTCATGTTTATGATTTTTTTTATTTTATCGAGTCAATTATTATTACTCGCGTTTTTGCCTTCAAACAACTTTAGTTCGCATATACTATTTTGTTTTTGCTCAATAATTACATTTAATCAGATTTGCAGAGGTTCAAAAAAAGTTAAAAATTTCTATAAATAACGTAAAATTGCCTTAGAGCTCATAAACGCTACGCTGGTAACCGCAATGCTCGACGCAACAGCAAACCTGCGGTTGAAAAACCCTTGCAATTTGTGAGCATAACGATTAATTTCAAAGATGTACGTGGAAGAAGTTGCAGCTATTTACTACATTAATACACGTTACATAAAGAAGAAAAACAAAGAAAGAAGTACTGGGTGCCTCCTTATTTGCAAGCAAGATATGAAAGCAAGCATGTATCGTAATAAATTTGCACCAACTCTTTCTAAGATTTTTGTTTTAAAATTTTTGTAAAAAAAAAAAAAAAGGAATCTGGAATTTGTTGTGAAATAACTAAAACACAAAATCTAACTCAATGGCAGCCGGTCGCAAATTGAGCTGCACAGTGCGAATAGTACCGTTCGACTTGCCGTCATTCGGATTCCCCTACATAATACATTATCTATGATTCGGGCCGCAGCCCTCCGAGCAACCTGAGCGATTTGCGGGTAGCCGCATTGCATATATATATTTCTGCTTTCGGTCAGCCGCACGACTGACTGCATTGGGGGTAATCACATAGTGTATTAAGGTCTTAAATGGTGTAAAATTTATTTCCAAATACGTCAACTGTGATCTATATATCAGATCAGAATGTACAAAATTTGGACCCGATAGATGGTACCATGGTCGAGTTATTAATACGGAACGACGTCTACCTACTACCGTCTAATACTAGCTTGCCAGACAGACGTTGTTCTACCCTTTTCGACGACCCTTTTTTATGTCCTATTAAAAATCCTTAAATTCGCAAAAAAAAATTGTGGGTCACTCATGGGCAAAAAACTATCCTATCTCTCAAGTTGGACCAAACTGCACACGGTGTGCAAATTTGATTAAAATCGGTTAAGTAGTTAAGGAGTCTATCGTGGACAAAGAACGTGACACGTAATTTATATATATACATACATAATTTTATATATCAAGAAATGAAGTGTTTTATTTCAACTTATTATTAAAATAAAGAATGGAAGTTATTTAAGAAAAAACGCTGTTAATTACAATAAAAAATTTGAAGTACCCGCTACGGAGTTTGTATGGAAAATAGTTGTGTTTGTAGATCACTATTGTGTATTAACTATGATAATACCTGTAATTATTTTTAAGTAAATATTGCGATAATAGTTATCCATTTTTAAAACTCTTACATATTGTATAAATATATTCAGTCTTGGTATGCCTTACTATGGATTTAATATTGTTACGCGTTACTGGAAACGAGGCATTCCATCTTAGTTTTGACGCATCTGCATTTTGATTCGTAATCGAAGATAGCCATGACATGTCTATGGTAGTGTACGTTAAACATCGATAGACTATCGATGGTATCGATAGTAAATGGCTATCGATACTATCGATAGTTTTTAAAACTATCGATCGATTGTTTACTCGGGTACTACTTTTACATCCCTAGAGTCGAGGTATGCATGTATGTAAGTTATTCCCCGGCTATAGTGACAAAGGTATAGACATTGAGATTGTTCTCTATGGTAGGGGAATTACCGTGCGTATATCATACATTCAAAGGCGTAGACATTGAGATTCTTCTCTATGGTAGGGGAATTACCGTGCGTATATCATACATTCAAAGGCGTAGACATTGAGATTCTTCTCTATGGTTGGGGAATTACCGTGCGTATATCATTCATTTACAAGACAAAAGTCAGTCAGTCAGTTTTTTATTGTGGATGTTTGAAGTTGAGTGGAGTAACAAACAATTTAGAATTAAACAATAAAACATGAGTAGTAAGTCACGTGCGTGGGATTACTTCAAAAAGACTAATGAAAAGTTTGCCAAGTGTTCTTTGTGTAAAAGAGAGTTTAAACTAAGTGGAAATACTACGAACTTGATCGATCATATGAAGAGAAAACATAATGAGGTATGGATGTGGTCATCCACTGTTTCTGTTACTCAAGACGTAGATACCACTGAGCAAAATGAGAAAATGGGCCCAAGCCCTAAAAAGAGAAATACGCTAAAAAAATTATTTTGATAGAAGTAGTAAATATCCAGATGGGAAAACAAAGCAAAATTTGGATAACAAATACGTGCGCATGATTGCTGTTGACATGGAACCTTTGCGAAAAGGAGAACATGAAGGATTTCGGGATTTTGTAAATGCTCTCGATAGTAGATATGAAATTCCTGATACAACAATATTGAAAAAGAAATTACTGCCGGAATTAAAAACGTGAAACAGAAGCTCGTCATAGCATTATCGAAAGCAGAACATGTTAGTGTGACTACTGACTTATGGACATCAATTGCAAATGAAGGCATCCTTTCAGTTACTTGTCATTTCTTTCACAACGAAAAATTAATTGCACCATTATTGGAAGTTGTGAAGATGGAAGGAAGTCATAACGCAGAAAATATAGCCAGTGTAAGTATTTTTAAATTTTATTGCCTTGATACCTACCAATTCAGTGTTTCTTTATAATCAGACATAAACAATATTATTATTGTTTTCAGATGTTGGATGCTACTCTCTCAAAATGGGATATCAGGTCAAAATGTGAAGCAATAACGACTGATAACGCTCAAACAATGATTAACGCCGCAGCCAAACTGCATATACGACATATACCCTGCTTTGCGCACACACTAAACCTGACGGTAAGTGATTCGTTTGCTGTGACCTGCTTAGACCAGATTCTGAAAAAATGTAAATCGATTGTGACTTTTTTCAAGATGAGTACTCTAGCTAGCGATAAATTACGGGCTATTCAACGTGAATTAAATAAACCAGAACTGAAAGTGATCCAGGAAGTACCCACCCGCTGGAACAGTGCATACCACATGCTGCAAAGAATTGTTACAATGAAGACAGAATTAACTCTCGCACTTAATGAATGTAATCGGGCTCCACCAGGAGTCAATGCTGACGAATACCTAATTATTCAAGAAACAATTCAAATTCTGGAACCTTTCGATCTAGCTACAACAAAAATTTCCGGAGAAAGCTATATAACATTGTCACTGATAATACCATTGATTCGTGGAATAAAAACGAAATTAGTAGAAGTTGAATCTCAAATTGTTACTGAAAGCGGAAACAAAATATTACTCTGCATGAAGGGATCAGTTGACAAAAGACTAAGTCCCTATGAAAGCAGGACACCTGTTGTACTTGCTACAATATTGGACCCCAGATTTAAGAAGAAGGGGTTCAAAACAAGTGACGACGAGAAGCGAGCTGGTCAGTGGCTGGAAAAGGCCTATGCTAGCCATTTAACTAAAGAACGCTTGGCTGTAGAAGAAACGCAACCAACACCATCCACGTCTTCAGGAACATCTAATGACCTGTTGGGATTTCTAGACGTTCCGGACGTATCGACCCCGTTGAGTAACTCATTGGTAGATGTCAGGCAATATCTCGAGAAGCCAGTAATTGACAGAAAAGAGTGTCCTATAACATACTGGAAATACACCAACAATAAATTGAAGGAATTAGCGATGCTCTATCTCTGTATTCCAGCATCTTCTGTGCCTTCAGAACGAATATTTTCGAAGGCCGGACAAATTTTAACCGAACGCAGAAATAGGTTAAAAGAAAAAAGATTAAATGAATTGTTGTTTATAAAACAAAATAGCTGTTATTTTAATGATTGATTTCTAACTATAATAATGATGAATACTGATTTTTGATTGTTTGATTGTTATTTCGAATATATATATATATCAAAATAAAATTCTACGTTTCGTATAACATTTGTTATTTTATTGATGTTACGCTAATCCTACAAGTTTTTAAACTATCGATAGACTATCGATACTATCGATAGTTTTTAGTTAAACTATCGATACTATCGGATTACCAAACTATCGATGTTTAACGTACAGTAGTCTATGGGCCACAGCAATCACTTACCATCAGGTGGACTGCGTGCTCGTTCATCACTCTGATACTCCGTAACATTCTGTGCTATGCATCCAAATGCCAGTCTCGAGCACAGGCGCAGAAAGAGAGCATTCGGTCTAAAGAATGTCAGGTATGTCCATAGAAAACTGAATAAAATCAAGTAATTTGTAATTGAATAAAATAATAGTCATATATAGAGATTTGAACTCTACATTACATTACTTTTGAGTGGATGGAGTGGTGTGACGAATCTCAAAGAAACTTGTACAACTTTTTTATTTTTAAACGCCAAAACCTAATACGAGTGAGAATGGCAGAGACAACGCTCTACGACGCTGAAGCCCACCGAGAGTGGCCCGGATTCTGGGTGTAATTTTTTTAGCTTTTTAATTAGATACAGAATATGATTATATATTTTCTTTTTCGATTTAGATTCGAATCGATTGTAATCAAGTCTGTGCCGTATTTTGTCAAATAATAGGATCTTTTCTCACCTCACAATTCTGGTAAGTTTTTTGAATAAGTGCTTTGGTAACGTGAATTTTGACGCGATGTGCGTTCGTGAAATTTGGCGGCTGGAACTAATCCGAACTATCCCTCAAAACACTCCCCGTGGTAGTTGCGATAGAAAACCGCAAAGGGATGCAACATTCCTACGCAGCGCTAGTGAATCGTGCTGATCAGAAAGAACTCGGTCGATTCGAACCACTATGCATTGAATGCGGTCAAGTTGATGGAGCAGGCAGTGGGGAGACCCGGCCGTGAGATGAGAACAGTATTCCACGTGCGGCCAAACCTGTGCCTTGTAAAGTTGCAGGCAGTGTGCCGGCATGAAATACTGTCGCGGTCTACTGAGCACGCCAAGCTTTTTAGAGGTCAATATGGCCTTCTCTTCCAAACTACACGTCGAAACTGCACGTCACTCGATATGTCGGCTGAGGATTCCGATACTGGCTGAGGCAACAAGGGGAGTGCCTTGAAACTGGGGAGATACGACAAAAGGGTTCTTTTTAGCGGTAAATGCGCAAACTTGTGTCTTCTGAGAATTAAACTGGACTAGATTTAGTCGCCCCCCAACCTGAGACTTTGTTGATGTTTGTAGTTATTGCAAAAGGATGGCTTCTGGCATGAGAGCAGAAACTGATGCACAAAAGGAAAACAGTTTAAGGCACAATATGGGAGCTCATAAGTTATGTGCCAAGACATTTCATAAGTTACTAAAAGCAGACTATTCTGATAGTGTCACAGTTCGTTTTGATCTCCAACAAATTCATCCTCTTCTTAGACTGCATATTAGTGAAGCTTACTATGCTCGGCAAATAAACTTTTACACTTTTTGTATTGTTGTTCTGAATATGGAGGATCCACATTTTTTTTACCTGGACAGAAATGGAGGCTGGAAAAGGCTCAGTGGAAATATCCTCTGCTATATTATCATGTGGTGGCTCAAGACCGTGCTCTGTGGCATACCTTGGGGGAGGCCTATGTTCAGCAGTGGACTTGTGAAGGTGGATGGTGGATGATGATGATATTATCATTTTTACAAACATACAATTTTGTTGAAACCAAGATCCAATTGAGACTGTTCTGTGATGGTTGCGGAGGGCAGAACAAAAACATGCATGTTGTTCATAAATCATGTTGGTGGCTATTTAATAAAGCTCCTTTACATATTGAAGAAGTTGTTATGTTCTACCCTGTAAGAGGACATTCTTATATGCCTCCAGATCGTGTCTTTGGAGTGGTAGAAAAAGAATTGAAAATATTGAAGAAATCATCACACGAGAAGAATATACACACAACTTTACTCTGGAAAAGAAAAATTCCATGAATTGGGAAAAGATAGGAACACGCTGGATATAAAAAGTCTATCAGAACTCATGAAAAAGATGGGTGGTACCAGAGATGCTAAAAGTATTTATTTAAAAAAAACCATGGTAAGAAACAAAGCAACAAGGCAACTTAAACCAAGAATTGATGTCAAAATAGAAAAATTTTACTAAGACTATGGTCCAATTATAAAACGGGGTTTAAAATTGAAAATGTAGTGGAGCCTGCACTCATCAATAATAATAATCTACTAAATCAGGCAAAGAAAAATGATGTAAACATGTTCCCGAAGAAACGTTTCGGAGAGGAATAGCAAGTTAATGAGGAGTTCGAATATTATAAAAACATTATAAACAGTCATGGTGATGGTGTCACTGATTTAGATCAAGAACATCAGGAAATGTGCGACTATTGGGAAAAGGAGGATGAATTATGTAAATTTTAGTTCAGTGAGTAATACTGCCGTCATAAGCAAAAAGGGCACAACTAACATTTTTCCCGAAATTGAGTTATATGAACTCGAAATCAGAAAAAAGGCCCATCTGCCAATATTTTTGTACAATTTTAGGGACATGATAAACAGAGATACCGTAAGCTCAAAAGGCACAACTGAGCCACGTTTTAAGTTTTTGTACGTAAAAAGAGCACATCTGACTTACAGTACGTCAAAAGGTCATATAAGCATAGATGCGACTTTTATTTGTATCACAATAAATATAATTTGTCAATTGAACATTATATTTATCACAATAAATATAATGTTCAATAATTTGTTAACTGGTTTCTGCCCGTGACTTCACTGACATGAAATATAAAAAACATTGCATGTGTTCGTAAAACGTCTCATAACTGCCCATGCATATTAATGAGTCAGTTTACTTTTACGGGTTTGATACTACCTCCCGTTCATTTTTATCAAAAACAATACTACAAAATAAACTTTACTCTTTTTTCAGCAATATGCAATCACGAAGCGCAAAATTAGTGCTGCTTTACGCAACGGTAATTCTGTAGCCAAGTGGTCTCCCGTGCCGTCAACAAGTAGTGGCGTTCAAAACTCGATGCAACCATCAAGCTCAGAGCATGTAGTGGTGCCGCACTATGTTTTATATACAGGGTCCGATTTTGATTCTGATAACTCAGTATTGGATAAAACTAACGAATTGCCAAATGCAAGAGAAAAAATAGCTCATTCCGTCTTGCTGTGTCCCATTACAGACGTGAACATGCCCCTAACAGAAAGTATTTGCCTCCTGATCTCAGTATTCGAATCATGACCGTTACTTTAAAAATGCGCCTGAAACGAAAATATCGTACGGTTTTTACAGAAAAAATGTAAAAGAACCTAATATCTTTGCCAATTTAGGCTACGAGGAGTGTGGTGAGCAATGCGATAAGTTTACAATTCATCACCCAAATTCAGAAATTAGGCTCAGAGGTTGTAAAGCATGTAAAAGTAATGAAAAACATCACGAAAAGTATATTTTAGCTCTCAAGAAGTACGAAGAAGATGCTGATAACATCTCTCTCAGCAAAAGAATAATGTCGAGACTCTTATTTTTGCCGTAGACTTGAAAAAAGTTATTATGATACCCCGTATGGAAGAGTTCAAAACAGTGATGTTGTCCCCGCGGCTTATTGTTTTCAACCAGTTTTTTACCGATAGGAGACAAAAAATACACGAAGTTGGTTACCCTTTAGCCGTTTTGTGGCACGAAGGAACGTCTGACAGAAAAAAAGAGGACATTTTAAGTTGCTTCAAGGCTTTTTTATATAAAAACCGAGACCTAAAGCACCACGTAAATTTGTGGTTTGATAACTGTGCAGCACAAAATAAAAATTGGACACTTTATTCTTATTTGACATATTTGGTAAACTCTGCCGAAGTTAGTTTTGAAAGAATTAATTTGCGCTGTTTGAAAGTTGGTCATTCATTCTGGCTGCTGATGAATTCCACCACAGAGTGGAACGAACTCTAAAAACAAAAAAACGTATTTATGACTGAGGATTTCTGCAAAGCTGTATCTGATACTGGCTCTCACGCAATATTAAAGAAGATGATTATTCAAATTTTTTTTTGATTTCGAAGACTGCTCTTCGATATTTAAGTTGAAAAATTCTATCCTTCGAGCTTACATGAATGAAATTGCCGAGGGTAGTTTTCGCAGGGTATTCAATTTATTATTTTACAAAAATAGCCATGGCACTGAGTGCTATGAATCAGATTTCCTTAAGTTAAAAAAAATCTCAAAGAAGGTATTCCAGCACCACGCCAAAGACATGCTCCGAGAGGTATTACGAGTGAAAAAAATCCGCTATACTCACTAAACTTGGTCCACTTATGCCTAATAATAGAAGGAATTTTTGGAAAACCTTATAGGATAGCTAAGCTGATCTAACTCAAATTTATGAAGACTGATTATTTTTTAAGTTTACTCATTTTGACCGAAGTTCTATATAAATACCTTGATGGTTGTGATAACTTTATAGGTAGTTTTTTTAACTTTTGAAATAGTTTAAGTTTACTCTATTTTTGATAAATTTTGATTATAGGATATGGCCGGAATTGTAATTATGGTAACCTTAAAAGTTAAGTGCCATATTTAACAAACGTTATTTTCTAAAAGCTTATTTTCTTAAATTAGAAGCTGATCAAAAATCCTTACTGTGATTTTTACATAAAAAAAAAACAAATAAGTTCCTTGATGAATTAACGTTAATTTGTTAAGTTACGGTGATTTTAGTTTATTTTTGTAAACTTTTTCAAATAAAAGTTTTATAAATATTCCCCCAATTTTTTCACCTTTTTTTTTTGTATTATTATAATGAAAAGGCACATTTTGATAAATATGCTCTTTCATTGTATTATTTCATATTTTTACACAAAATGTCAGAATAAAAAGTCACATTTGGTTAGTTATGCCCTTTATTCGTAATATTAATAACTTCACTACATTTTTATGCTACGTTGAAAGAGAAAATGTTGATTATTTAATAAATGCCAATAAAATAAAAAACTTATTACTCAATAATCGTATAGGAATCGTGAAAATGAATTTATTTGAACGCATTTATTTTCGAAAAATAATATTATAGTCGATATTTTTTGCCTATAAAAACTATGACCAATCGACGTTTCGTATTTCCCTGTTTTCTCCACGAAAACTCAGCCGATTAAATTATTTTTGGTATCACAATTTAAAGTAAGAATAGATCTATGCTCCTATTATTTGTTTTTATCTTAAAAACCTCTCTAATTTCTTTGGTAGTCGTCTCATTACTGAGGTAAAAACGGGCATTTTTTTAGCTTTTTGGAAAGTCATATTTATTTTAGTAATAATTTTTTGAAAAAAAAAATAAATGATAGGGGCATGCCTTCAATAGACTTTGATTTTTATAAACAATAACAAGTAGTCTAGATGCATTATCCAGGAAGAGAATAGGGGAATACAGTTGTATGGAAAAAATGCAGCCCGTCTACGCTCTTAAATAACAGTGATATTTGCAAATTTATAGGCATAGTAGGTACCTAAAATATTCTTAAAAGAAGCCTCAGAAGCATTGCTAAAGCCAGCATCCGGGTCCATCATCAGTTCAGCGCCATGGTACCATAATTGCATTGTCATCCAAGTTATCTAAGTTACATAAGTACGCCATATTTCAGTTTTATGGGTGCAAGTGCGACGAAAGTTTGAACCGGAATGACATACGAAGTAAGTAAAATAATAGGTAATAAAAAGAAAAACAAACACTAGACTTTAAAATATAATGTGACTTCCGTCTTCTACAATGACAAATGTTAAATTTTAACGTTGGTAGTAAATATTCCTCCAAAAATTAGCCATCGTTGAACATACAAATTATTTCTAGTCAAATTCGTGGTCCACTGATCTTGAATCAAATGCACTTTTTTTATGTTAATATTATTTCAAACTTATACAGTGTGATGACTTAATGTAGTTATAGTCGCTATTTCTAATTTTTATGTAGTAATACTAAAAGGCACGAAGATACTGCACTTTTGCTACAGTAACCATATTGTAAATGTTCTATAATTTTATTTAGCAATACTAAAAAGCAAAGAGATACCGCGTTTTTGCTACAGTAGCCCTACCGTAAATGTTGTGCGTGTCAAATCTTATTTCATAATCGGCTGCGGTATTTGTAGGTACAGGACGGACAGCGTGCGCTGTATATACAATATTACAAATAGCAATCAAATCATTGGTATAGTTTCCATGGGGGAACATAGTTGCGAGCAAGATATCATAAGAAAGACGTAGTATTTACAAACTAACTTTTATTTCACATTAAGATGCTCATTAGGTAACAGTTTTTAATTTCATTATAACAGAACACTACTCCTGTCTAACAATATATATCTCATTATTTTACTAATATAAACATTAAACATAACTAAAATACAAACCTTGATGCTCGAACTGCGCTCGCTATTTGTCCCGGTTCCAAGCTTTTTTTATTAATTTATCTGTAACATCTACTTACATAATTACCTAGTTAATTCTAATGACGTATGTGACATAAATTGATAACATTTAGTGCAGTATACATTTTAAATTTACTTTTATATTTGGAATATTGTTATCATTGCTGAAGCACTAGTTAATAAATATTGTATTCTAGGTGAGTTTTGTTGGATTTAAACTCAAGTTTCACAATTTTTAAATCACAAATGCTCGTTTCTGTTCAAACATTACATAAATGTACATAATATGTATTTTACAAACCTTGTTTTAAATGTATATAATTTATATTTTCCAATTTAAAATTTATATCTTTTTACATTGGAAAATAATATATCAAATTAAAAAAAAAGGTAAAAAGAAACGTTGATTTACAGCAGCGACTTTAAACTTGAAATAATACTGGTGCAAGAACTTGACTTGACAAATCTTAAAATATGTAAAGCATATGCAACATCACATAGCAGTATAATATTAAATAAAAGTACAAAGAAAGATAAATTCACAATTGCATATACTATGTGACATGAACGACCAATTTGCAAGGACGTTAACACATGACAATGAAGTGTATGAAGGCACATATTTCTTGCACACGTCACAAAGATATTCCATTTAATCAACGTCCGTACCTCCAAATACGCAGCGAACTGTTCTTAAAGTATATGAAGTACAATAATAACAAAATAGGATTATAACAAAGAGAGCTTCCTTTTATCATATATGTACGTAAGCATACTTGGATATCCATAACGTCGTCTTTAATGGTGGCTGCTCCTCGACGCTTCTGCGTCCTGTCGGGTGATGTTGAAGGCTTCTGTTTTTAGGAAATCCACAGTTTTGTACGCGGAACCAGCGTCGACAGCGGACAATGATTTCCCGTGAACGACATCAATAGTTTTACGCTGCAAGTCTTGCTGCTGAAATAATAAATCCCAGTTTACTTAATCTATCATGTTATAAATCGTTATCATCATTTTTAAAGCCCTCATATCCATTGCTAAACATAGGCCTCCCCAAAGAGCCACAAAGTACGGTCTTAAGCCACCTGCATCTTTTACTAAGAAGCTCCATCTAGTGGGGGTCTATTAAATTAGTTTTCTTCGTCCGATAAATGATACACTCTTACCTATTCCTGCCGCCTAACAGTAGTGTACTGACTTCCGATCTACAGAGTAACGGGAGAGCCAGTATAATTACTTATGTCAGGCTTTGCATTGTCTTCAGATGTAACAGTGCACCTAAAGCCATCGTTGTTTGAGGAACTGGTTGCAGATATTAATGGCAGTAGCCATTTTATCAATTATCAGAAGTACTGTATATTTAAAAAAATGTAAGAAATCATTTTCCATAACTCTGACGCTTTTTCATTAAAATATTTAGCAACCTAGAATAAGATTCTCTTTTAAATTAATCAACCTGCACACATCCATCCTGTACCGCTAAAGGGGTATGTTAATATTATCAATTGAATTTTTATTTCACGGTTTGCTTCGTCGTTCATAATGCGTATATTATTCAAAGAATGGAACAATTTTCCGGCACCAGTCTTTCCATCCGATCGCAATGTGGGTTGTCTTCAAGGCAAGAGTGAAAAGGCTAAGGTAAGTTAAGCTAGGTGCATTGTGCCTAATACTAAGGGATATTAAGGGCGGATTTAATACCTTATGGCATTCTCTGCCAGTCAACTCTACATGATTTGAGAAACTGTGTTAGGTGTAAACAATAACTTCTTATATTTAATAAATATGTAGTAAAGATATTAGATAAAATAAAATGCTAATAAATAGAATACATTTAGTAACATATACATACTTATATTATCTAATATAGAATAAATAATAAATATATATAAACGGGCACTTCTATACAAAATCTATAAATAAATACAATATTATAAGAATAAAACTTCCGCTAACAATCGGATGTCAAAACAAAGTTAACCTCGATTCCCATGTTACACGATCATACTGCAGGTCACGCGCATAATAACAGACAAATTGCAGTTTCATTTATTCCGCATCTGGGATATTCAACTACGAAAAAATCCAATCCAAAGTGAAATAAGGAAGGTTTTCCCCAAGACTCGAGACAAAGATGTGGTCACATTGTTTATTATTTATAGATTCCTGTCCGTAAAACCAGTAGTATAAGTTAGTGAATAATTCACCTTTGCCGGCGCGGGTTTCGATGTATGCAAATCCAAATCCAAGTACTGTAGGACATCCGGCTTCACTTCATCTCCATGATTGATTTGCACTATTGTCTGAAACTATAATATGTTCATGATTAATTCGATAGTATTTGATCATAACATTTTTTTTAGAATAAGGTTTAAAAACAAGTACACAATCCATCTAATTTTAAGTGGATGCTGTGGCACATAGACTACATTAATCCCCGAATAAGAATCAAAGTGCAGATGCGTTATAACATCTGAGGACTAAGATGGAATGCCTCGTTTTCAGTATCTGGTTCTCTACACTCACCATACGAAGCACAGCAATATTAAGGTGCTATTTTACGCTGGTATTCTCTATAGCCGCAGCTTGGCTCTACCACGTAATAATAATGGAACGTCCTCCAGTCCGTCTCAACGGCGAATAACCATATGCGCAGGGCAATGATTACTCAATTCAAGCCAACCACGATTACAACCAGAATTACAAGAGCGCCCAGTAAATGGCCTCTCACCAGATCTAATATAAATGAAAAAAAGTACGATGCCCCATTAAAAAACTCCGCCTTCTCTGTGAGTCGGGTAAAAATATTTCCGCTAACAATCGGAATGAATCGAAATCGCTAACAATACGAGTGTGTGTGTGAAACCACAGGTGTACTCTCTCCCTTACACTTATAGGTTTTATAGGATGGAAATTCGAAACAATCAGAGGGAGATCACGTTCGGTACCAACGCCTTTAAGTGTCCGAGCAACGAGGGTGAAACACCATTCACTTCAGTTTATAAATGTCCACTGAACTGAACTGAACATAGGCCTCCCGTAGATTGCTTCATAGGACAGATTCTAGGATTTCTAGGATTGTTATAATTGCCACCGAACTGCACAAAAGGCTGGCTCATAGGATAGATTTCGTTATAGTTGCCACACGCAACACCACGCCTGGCAACTGCAGTTTTTTATTAATTTAAGTTGACATCCGGAAGATGCTTGAGATTCCCACTGTCGCCTTTTACGACACTCACGTGTGTAACTTATACTATTGTCAGCGTTTTGTGAGTGTCAGCGAGAAGTAGGGCAGCGCAGCTGCCAGCTTCTACGCGCTGGTCGATCTGTATGCTTGCGAGCATTAGAGACACATAATTAAGGGGGGGGGGGGCAAGTGAATTTGTTGGGAATTCTCCGGGCTCCGGACTGATTTTAGTGGAAAACCTAATAACTGATTTTAAGCTGACCCAGGGAATAAGCCCAAAATCAGCAGTCGCACTTACGAGCATTAAACCTTGTTGTGTAATGTACTTTAAATCTGATGTATACTTGTAATCATGTAAAATGTCACAGCATACAAGAATCAGTTCATTAACAATCCACGATGTATTGAATGTCTCAAAAGCAGCCTAATATTGCTGTGTTTCATATGGAGTGTAGGTAACCGGAGACCCTTTTTACTGGAAATGAGACATTCCATCTTAGGTCCTTGGACGTGAAAATACATCTGCGTTTTGATTCTTTTTCGATGATAGATGTAGATGTTTATGGCAGCATCTATTTACCAACAGGTAGACTGTGAGCTCGTTTGTCACCCTTATTTAAAAAATGAGAATATATATATATATATATATATATATATATATATATATATATATATATATATATATATATATATTTATATTTATATGAAACGCCGTAATAGCTAGAACTTGTAGCGTTTCGTTGAGTACGAGGGTGGATTGAAAAGTACTCGGCCTAACCAAGAAAATAAACACATACTAAATCAGTTATATTTTTATTTTTCTACATAATCACCATCACGTTCAATACACTTTTGCCACCTTCCCTTCCAAGCATTTAGACCGTTGAAAAAAAATGATTCTTCCATAGAGTCAAAATATGCGTCTACAGCTGCTTTGACCTCGTCGTTTGTCGAAAATCTTTGACCTCCCAAGTGCTTTTTTAGGTTAGGGGACAGAAAGAAGTCTGATGGTGCCAGATCAGGTGAATACGGCGGATGCGGTAACAGTTCAAAGCCACAGTTGTGAATTTCAGCCATTGACTGTACTGACGTGTGAACACGGGCGTTATCTTGATGAAACAGGACTTTTCTTCTGAGCATTCTCACGGTTTTTCTTTTATTTCCTCTCGTAAACGACGTAGTAAGGTGCAGTAGTAATCAGAGTTTATAGTCTGACCCCTTTCAAGATAATCAATCATAATCACACCTTTCGAGTCCCAGAATACTGAAGCCATCACCTTATTTGCCGACAAAATCGAGTTAGCCTTTTTTAGGGGGTGGTGAACCAGGTCTTCTCCACTGTTTTGATTGTTGTTTTGTTTCCGGTGTACAGTAATGAACCCATGTTTCGTCCATAGTAACAAAACGATTCAAAAAATCATCTGCATCGGCTTCAAATAACTCCAAACAGTCGCGTGAAATAGTCAATCGCGTCCTTTTTTGTTCAACTGAAAGCAGTCGCGGAACCCACCTCGCAGACACCTTGTGGAAACCCAACTCGTTGACAATGATGTTTTGAGTTCATTCATAAGAGATGCCTATAATCTCGGCTATCTCTCTAATTTTTAATCTGCGGTCTCCCATTATTAAATCAAGTACTTTTTTAATATTTTCGTCAGTAGTTGACGTCGAAGGCCTTCCAGAGCGGGGTTCATCTTTCACACTCTCTCTACCACGCTTAAATTCTGCTATCCATTTTTTGACGGATGAATATGACAGAGCACAATCGCCTAATGTACTGACCATGTCATCATGGATGGCTTTTGATGATAGCCTCTTCTTATGGAGGTACTTAATGACGGCACGCTGCTCGATTTGCTCCATTCGCGGAAATTATGTCCGATTACTTTGTTAATAAATTTATAAAATCACAACTAATTATCGCACACGTTTCGAACTTCACACAATGAACTAGTCTGAACTGAACTAAATAATGATTAAAAATCTACCCAAGATTTGATTTTTAGAATTGAATGGATCTGTGTTAGGCCGAGTACTTTTCAATCCACCCTCGTATATTTTGAGCGTATACAGAAATTATATATATGTTTATAAATATAAACAGCACCTTCCTTAACACTAGCGTAATTCAAAGGAAGTTGTTGTTGGTTCACGTCCAATTTAAATCAAAATGCTTCCGATACTCTTGCACTAAATATTCAGACTGTAAATTTTCCTTATGACACAAATTCCAAATAGTTTCCAACATAATAAGAAACATAATCTGACCCAATTGCGGTGAATATTCTGATTTGAATATATAACTATATATAATAAACAAACCACTTGGTTTTCTTGTATTGACATGGATTTACGTTCTTTTTAAATCATGTCTATATAAATGTTATCTGGAAGAAATACCTTTAAGTGATAAGATGCTGTACTGCCATTCTCATTGTATTGCCATCAAAGAAGACAATCGTTTTTAGGCCGACTAGAAATTGTAATGAATATCATTATTATTTTTTTATAGAAGAGGGGGCAAACGAGCATGCGGCTCACCTGATGTTAAGTGACTACCACCGCCCATGATCAACCGCAACACCAGGGGAATTGCAGGTGCGTCACCGGCCGTTTAGAAAGGAGTAAGCTCTTTTCTTGAAGGTCCCCAGGTCGTATCAGTCCGGAAAAATCGCCGGTGGTAAACTATTCCACAGAGGTTGTACGCGGAAGAAAACTCCTTTTGAAACGTACAGTGGTGGACCGCCAAGCATCCAGATGGTGTGGATGGTATTGGGACGTTTGCCGCGTAGTGCGTTCACGAAATTTGGCGGCTGGGATTAATCCGAACAATTCCTCAGAGCACTCTCCATGGTATATGCGAAATAAAATGCAAAGAGATGCAACATCTCTTCGCAGTGCCAGTGAATCGAGCCGATCGGAAAGCACTCGGTCGTCGACGATTCGAGCCGCTCTGCGCTGGATGCGGTCAAATGGAAGGAGCTGGTACTGGGGAGCCCCAGCCCAGAGATGGGAACAGTATTCCATGTGCGGCCGAACCTGCGCCTTGTAAAGTTGCAGGCGGTGTGCCGGCATGAAATACTGTCCCGCTCTGCTGAGCACGCCAAGCTTTTTAGAAGCCAATTTGGCCTTCCCTTCCAAGTGACCACGAAACTGCACGTCACTCGATATGTCAACGCCGAAGATTCCGATACTGGCTGAGGCAACAAGGGGAGTGGCCTTGAAACTGAGGAGATACCACAAAGGGGTTCTTTTTAGCGGTTAACGCGGAAACTTGTGTCTTCTGGGGGTTAAATTGGACTAGATTTAGTCGCCCCCAATCCGAGACTCTGTTCAGCAAGGACTCGACTTCAGACACAAGTTTGTCCCGGCACTCGGAGACGTTTTCCCGAGAAATATTGGCTCGGCCGGTGTAAAGAGCATCACCAGTGCTGTCATCTGCATAGCAATGAATGTTACGGGTTTGCAACATATCATTGATATGCAGAAGAAACAGCGTTGGCGATAGCACGCAGCCTTGTGAAACACCAGCATTAATAGGCTTGCAATCGGAGCTTGCACCGTCTACAACGACCTTGATGCTCCGATCTGCAAGAAAGCTGGTGATCCAATCGCACAATTTCTCGGGAAGCCCATAGGAAGGGAGCTTCGAAAGAAGCATTTTGTGCCAAACCCGATCGAAGGCCTTCGCAATGTCCAAACTAACGACCAATGCCTCCCCCTTGGACTCTACTGCCTCCGCCCATCTGTGAGTTAGGTAGACCAGAAGATCACCAGCTGACCGACCACGGCGAAAACCGTATTGGCGGTCACTAATCAGCTGGTGATCCTCAAGGTACCTCATGAGCTGGCAGTTTACAATGGACTCCATTGTTTTGGAGAACAAGGAGGTGATGGCGATAGGCCGGTAGTTGGACGGGTCTGAGCGGTCGCCTTTTTTAGGGATCGGGTGGACGAAAGCCGTCTTCCATGATTTTGGGACTACGCCTAGGGAGTAGGAGCACCGGAAAAGACGCGTTAAAACCGGTGCCAACTCTGGAGCACACGTCCTCAGCACAATTGGGGGGATTCCGTCAGGCCCACTCGACTTGTGGATGTCCAGGGAGAGGAGTGCTTTGCGAACCGAGCGCTGTGTGAACTGCACTTCCGGCATGGAGCACTCACACCGCGGGATGGTCGGCGGCGTACTCCCCCCGTCATCGAGAGTCGAGTTGGACGCAAAGAAAGAGCCCAGAAGATCGACTTTCTCCTTTGCGGTATGAGCCAGTGAGTCGTCCTCCCTGTGCAGAGATGGAAGAGATGGCTGACAGAAATTCCCCTGAACAGCCTTGGCGAGAGACCAGAATGCACGAGTTCCAGAAGGAAGGCGAACTAGTTTCTCGCCAATTCTGCCTATGTGCTCTGACTTTGCCTTAGCAATAACTCTTTTCAAGGACCTAGAGGCGGAATTATACTTCTTTTTTATAGCGCTGGTGTTTACATCCCGGGACGCTGATGCGTTAGCCCGGGCTCGGTAGCACTCCTGCTTATAGCATGATGCTATTTTACAGGAGCGACCAAACCATGGCTGAGATTTAGCCCCGATGGGCACCACAGAGGAAGGAATAAAAAGTTCCATGAAGTACCACATCGACAGAATCCGCAACAACGTTGGGATCGTCCGGCGAGAAGCAAACCCGCCCCCCAAGGGTAGGATGCAAAGAAAGACCGCATCCCATCCCAATTGGCTGACCTATAGTGCCAAACACGGCGGCAGCCTGCAGAATGCGACTGCGATTTCAGCGTGAGTGGCACCTCACTCCGGACAAGACAATGGTCCGAGGAGCCTAAAGGGGCTTCGACGGAAATCTGATATCCGTCCGGGTGAGAGGTCAGCAAAAGGTCAAACAGGGAAGGTGCATGATCCTCCACATCTGGAATCCGCGTAGGCGAAGTAACCAGTTGTGTCAAACCATATGCCAAGGCAAAATCATGAACAGATCTCCCCGCATGATCGGTTAAACGTGAACCAAGCCATTCGGCGTGATGGGCGTTAAAGTCGCCGAGGATCACGATCTGTGCGGAGGGGATCTGCTGTAGCAACGAATCTGTGGCCATTTGGACGTGGTCGAAGAGTCGGTCTGTTTCGGCATTTCCGCTATGGGACCTATAGAGGCACCCGTAGATGCGCGGATGGTCGTCGCTGTCTACGCGTAGCCACAGGATGGACAGGTCCGAGCCTTCAAGTCTGCCGAGGCGTCGAGAACAGATGTCCTCTCTGACGTAAACGCAAACTCCAGCCCGAGGCACAAAGGTAGGAGAGATACGAGACATCAGCCGGAGAGGACACCTGCGTCTCGGTCAGAAAGAGCAGAGCCGGCCTCGCCGACTCGAGATGGTAGTGGACGGCGTTTAGGTTAGAGTGAAGTCCCCTGATATTGCAGAAATTCACGGACAGCGTGGCAGGGGTCGCCTTGGTCTTGTTGCTCCGTTTGCCCCGAGCAGTTATAGTCTTGAGCGGAATTTTGCCCCCCCCCCCCCCCAGAATACGCGGGGCAGCCTGAGCACCCACGCTCAGAAGTGGAGAAACATGGTCGTGGATGCTCAGCGAGGGATTCTCCAGGGGTGCTAGTACCCTCCTGGGGTAGTCTTTCATTATTTAATTCCGTTACCATGTTGATGGGGGGGAGGATTTGGGCCTCCGGCCACCTGCACTCACCAGACGAAACGCGGAAGCAGAGCTTCCACTTCACGCCGGTATTCTGTGAGGTCGTGGTACCACCCCGGTTTGAGCTGGCCCATACGTGCAACAGCAAAGCTGCCGCGTGGCTCTACCACTGTTATTAATGGTAGTACACGTTAAAGTATACCGATTTATTATAGTAAATGGTCTAAAGATTTTATGAAAATCTAAACGGAATCAAGAAATCTCAAAAAAATTTGTGGTTTTTGATATTCGTGTTCTGGTTAATGTAATATGGAAAAAATGCGTGTAATGAATCATTTTTGCAGATTGTATAAAAGGAAAAATATTTCTTTACAAAGATAACTTGTTTAATACATTTAAGTATTTGTATTTATTATATATTTATTACTAAAACGAAATACCACGAGAGTTTTGTTTAGATCCTATTTCTAAAAGTGTTAGCTAATATTATATAACATGGTTCAAAGTGACCGTGGAACGAAATGCTATTTTGTCATTCACTTCCGAGTAGGCATGTCGATTCACTTTAAAAAAATCCATCTCCGGTTCGTAGCAATTGAACATGAAACAGGCTTAATAATTCATGTAAAAACAACAATACTTTAAGAAAAGTGCAATTGAGGCGTACATTCCTCGATAAATCAAATTGAGAAAAATACTACACGATCACAATACTGTTTTCTTTTCGTTACTTGAACTTCAATATATATAATATTAAGTTTAAGTTAGTTTGCTCAAAATTTGTTTAGAAAAGTGTATAGATTAACGTTTCTTCCTGAAGTAGGGTCGATGCGCCGGTAAGCCGGCCGGGTCCAGATTTCGGCCTTTAGCACGAGGTGATGCAGGAAATTTGATTTAATAACAATTTTAATAAATATTATCGTACGAAATAAAGTTTAATGGATTTGTAAATAGTTGCACTATATCTGGTAGCATTAATTAATCAGGTAAACACAACACGCGATTTATAATAAATAGTTTAGTTCGACGCCGGCACAGAAGCTGTCAAAACGGGTAAGATCGAGCAAAAAAAATAGTGGCGCGCTTTCCATTCAAAAGTAAGTTTCGTGCTGTATTTAATGCAATTACTTAATATTGTGCTTATATTTCACTGTATAAATAACCTAATACAGTTATTTGACACTGATTATTATAATACTTTATTGTTAAAGTTAATAAATTAAGTGGCCGAAAAGTGACACATAAAATTGTCCCATTATTTGGTTGTCGGCCATGCGGCCGAAAAGTAGCCTGAGTTAAGCCTAAATACTTTTTCTCATTCGTTTATTTTGTTACGTACTATAATTCATCTTTCTTACTTATATTGAATCGTAGCATGCGTAGACACTAACTTTCAGTTTTCGGCCACTAATTACTGCCATTTCAACAGTAAGTGACGAAACAAAAATACCCATTTTGGTCGTGGCCGAAAACTGGATTGACTCTAAAATATTTATTTAGTTTTCGGCCAACTTAAAATTGTATGAAAGAATACGGCGGCGGAAAATAGAATGCTGTCTTAGTTTACGTTTACGGCCATTTCATCAAATATTTTATTCACATAGCGTTTTAGGAAGAAGATTCATCAAGAATTTTTTTCTTCAGATGGCTCCACCAAAGAAATATAATAAGTAAATGGCTTCAGAAAATGCGGACTTTATTAAATAGATCTCAATGCAGTGGATTCCTCAAATTGAGTCCAGCAAACCCTGGAAAGACTAATCGATGATAATTGAAAGAAAGAATAAATATTTCCAAAGAAATAACTAATGCAGACCTAGTTTCCACTAGAAAAGTTTAGAAACATTTTGAAACATTTTAAATCAACTTTGGCAGAAAAAACATAAAAGTTGCTATTATAGTGAATGAGATAAGGAAATTGAAACGAAAGTCTTCTCAGATCAATTTTGTACCACACATACAGGCCAACGAAGACTTGGAAATTCTCCAATTAAGCAATATAAGACCGCTAAGTCCATTTAAGTCTCCAGAAAGTCTGTGCAACACAGATCAAGATAAAAATATTCTAACTCACGATGTTGTGGTAACTATTTATTCATCTACCGATGCATCAGAATCGTTAATCGATAACAAAATTTCAACATTGCATTTGTCAGGAAGTTATTTGGATATTGGTTCCTAAGTATTGTTATATGATGTTCTTGTAATCCAAACTCAAATAAGCTTACCAACGACAACAGTACTGACAATTCCTGAAATGATAATAGATTTCAGTAATGAAACAATAACGACTCAAATGACTACGATGATACCACTACAAACACCGACGATAACAAACAAGATCTCTGAAACTATAGAAAATGAGTGGGTTGATATTCCAACTAACAGACTGGTACCCCTCTACGAGCATTGTAACAGGGGAACATTGGTTTCAGTACTATTAAATAAAGAATATAGAGATGCAATAGAAAAAACATTTAATTAAACCGTAACCCGTAAAAAAAATTAACTGCTTACAGTACACGTGCACCTTCTTCTGCAGCAATTTCATCTGCGGTGTGGCGAAAATTTTATGAAGATAAGTGAAAGTTAAAATAGAGAGGTAAGAACTAAAATATTTAGAAAAAGAAAAAAAATAGAAAAAGAAAAATTAAAGAGTGTTAAATAAAGTTCAAATACGAAAAATATCTAAATCCAAGAAATCTATGAAGGAGAAAGGGGTAAGAGTAAATTGCGCTTTGTGTCATAATATTTTAATAAACGATACAGAAGATCTGGATGTGATTGGATGTGGTGTGAAAAAATCAATTAAAATTAAACGCGATAAAATCCGTAAAATCATTATATTGGATGCGACTTTTGCACCAAATGGATTTGAGATGTACTGATGGTTAGAGATGGTAACAGATTTTGTTGAATTAAAATACTTATGAGGAAGTACAAAATACTCGTAAATGAGAAGATTTGATTGCTATATTTCAAAGATTTTGTTATTAGATTATGATTCAAAGAAAAATGATTAATCATGGTTATTATTTTATATCAAAACCACTCCAAAATGAAAAAAATAACGTCACGGTTAAAATAAAGCAAGCACCGATTGAAAAAATTAAATACACCGATTTCCCAAACCGTATTGCCATTTTCTGATTTTACAAAAATACTTTTAAGTTCGTACTATCTCTTCTAATACAGTGGCCGAAAACTAAAATTCTTGTGGGCCGAAATCTAAAATTTGGAGCCGAAAACTAGCGTTTTGCCTATTTTTCACATAAAAAATAGATTTCTTTTGTAGCATCAATGAGTTATAAAAATGAAAACTACATTATTTAAGCTACAAATTAACATTAACAGCACTAGGTCAACATAATGGCTATTATTTTTTATTGTACCTTAAATTTGACAACTCCACTAAAAGGCCGAAAACCAGCGCATCGACCCTATTAGCCATATTTTTCATTAATTAGATTAAAATGTATAAACCAAAAGCTCTGTGGAAAGGGATATTATTTTGTCATCCACTACCAGGTACCTACTATACTCAGCCAAATCTAAGAAATACCTTTTGACAGCTTTCACATTTATTGGACGAGGCATTCCAACTGAAAAATCGGTACCTAAAATATTAGATTCTTAAGATACAGTGAAACCTGGTTAAGTGGGACCTGGATAAGTGAGAAACCTATATTATTGAGAACTACAATGAGGTCCCGGCACTTTTTCATCAAATTACCTCTGCTAATGGGACTTTTCGAACCTGGTTAAATGAGACCTGATTTCTAGGATTTTTTCGATATTTACCTCTATAATTGGGACTCTGGAGCTCAATTCCCTTTATCAGTGGGACATTTTATCAGGTTGGGACAGGTTTCGACACGATTATATTAGTTAGTATATAGATTTTCGACACGGGGCCTCTATAAATGAGACAACTAAATTTTAAACCTGTCTAACTGGAAAACTGGATAAATGAAAGCCTTTTTAAATAGTATAAAATCCTTAGTCCCTTGAGATCCCAATTAACTGGGTTTCACTGTATATCTATATATAGATTTATTATATGTAGTTGGTAATCATTTACAGTTTTATCTAGATTAATACCAAAATAAATTTAAAACAGGGAAAATACAAAGTTTATCAGTGTTTTCATATTGTAATTTTCTAGAGATAAATTAAGGACACTAGATTAAAAACAAATTTATTTAACCACTACAACTAGTTGAGCTGTCGTAGTCATCATCCTTGTTTACATTAATTATTAATTTATTTTCTACAATAAATTCAATAAAAACGACTAAAAATCAAAAACTGCGGTTGCCAACTCGCTTGTCAAGCGTGGCAACTATGGCAAATGTCCCCCTATGAAACAATTTAAGGGGGGGGGGTTATGTTCAGCCGTAAACTTTATTAGGATGTAACTAACGGTAATACATTTCAAATGAATGTCCCTTTCATAGTCGTCAATAACTATTTTCTTTGTTCTATCTATTACTTTAGCCCAATGATCGCTTGTATAGCAGTTGTATTTTCTACAAATCTTTCTCCGGTGGATCCCACAAGGCAAATTTGGGGCCCATCTTTTCCCACAGGAACGTGTCACCTGTCCATGCTTGCGGCACAATGTGGTTGGTGTTTAGCCATGTTTTATTAATGAATATTGACCTGGTCCCAAGAAGTTATATTTTTAATTTCTCGTTAAAACGTTATTCTCTGCATTCATGTCTCTGAATATTTATTTTGCGGTTGTCAATTTTTTGTATGGGACGCCAATTTTTTTTTCATCTGGTTTTTAATGTTTGAAATGTATTAATCTTTACTACCATTGTACAAGCCGGCATCTTTTTAACTTACTAGCAACTTCGCAGCATTGGAATTCACAGTAATTATAAAAAATTATACTTGTTTAGTTCATGATTCATATAACTAATATTACTTTTGTAATTTATAGGTTATAAGGAATAAATTGACATGCATTTTATTGTGTCGCTGAAATTTGTGATCGACCCATTCTCCATGCTAAAAGAAATTGTCTCCTTTAATATTTCACTTAGGTGTTTTCGTATGTGTAAAAAGTTTTTATTCTCTACTAACCGGCACAAAAAACGACTCACTATGGTTTGGTTTCTTTAAATAAATAATCTTGAAATAATATTTGTGTTTATTTTCGGCTAATAACAGGTACCCAAAGACCCTACTCCTTACCCTATCAATACTACGTATATAAGGCTGTTGATGTAAAGAATCGCCTTGCTGACGTTCGAGATGTGCGTGCAAGTGACATGAATCAGGAGACGCCTCAATGAAACTGATAACATAGCCAGAAGACCCAGCCCAGAGCTTACCAGGCAGCATTGAGTCAGCAGATTTGCATTCGCACATGAATATATGAATTGGGATATGGAATAGTGAAGTCAAGTACTGTTCACTGAAATTCTTTACCAAATAATAACTAAAATGACACTTATCAATAAGACATGATACCGAAAAACAAATCAAAAAAGATTCGGTTTTTTGTGCCTGTCAGTTTATTATAATCTAAATCTTTAACAGATTATAGGAGTCAAGCATGGTTATTATTATATAATCTGAAACAAAAATATATTTTTACCTGTGCACCTAGACTATTCACGTGTCCTATGCTATGACTTGAGTGACGCGGCTTCAAAGCACGGTCCACAGCCGGTGGTAGCGATAATAAGTTGCAGTACTGCATGGACTAAAACAAAGGAAAACTTTAATAACAAAGAAAAAAATAACGAAATTATTAAAAATCCCCAGATGCCATGAGATGTACTATTTCCGCTATCAGCTTCTAAAATTTATGTCATAAATAATGTTCCATAATTAGATTTAAGAGATAAGTTTTAAGTTTTAGAGCTGTGGTAGCTCAGATGGTTGACGCTCGCTGTAAATATAACAGAACGCAAGTAACTCGGGTTCGATCCCCACCAGCACCAATGAAATTGTTAATTGAAATTTTAAGTGCCGATTTACCACGTGCTCGACGGTGAAGGAAAACATCGTGAGGAAACCTGAATGTCTGAGAAATAAGAAAAAAAATATTTCGAAAACATGTGAAGTTCGCCAACACGCATTGGGGCAGCGCGGCGGACACTTCCTTGCCCTAAAACCCTCTCAGAAATGAGGGGAGGCCTGTGCCCAGCAGTGGGACATATATAGGCTGTAACTAACTAACTAACTAGATTTAAATCGTAAGCATTATTATAAAGCAGTTAATGCTGATCGGTAAGGATAAGACCCGTTTTTACTGGAAACAAGCCATTCCATCTTTGTCTTCAGAGGTGGTGGTGGAGGTTTTTATTCTTAATCGAGGATAAACGTAGATGTATATGGGCCACAGCATCCACTTACAATCAGGTGGACTGTGTGCTCGTGCGTCATCCTTATTCCATAAAAAGAGTAATAGTAATATAGTAATATAGTAATAATACTTTTCACTTATGCTTATAGTAATACTAGCTGTTCCACGCTACTTCGTCCACATTGAATTTATTACTTTAAGGTTTAATTATTTTTGTGCGGAACCCTAATTCTTGTTCTTAAATAAGAATGGCTTAAGTTCCTTATATCATCAGCTATCTGCCAGTGATAGTTCCGTCATAATTGGTTCAGCCGTTTCGGAGATTTAGACAGTCAGAGAAAAATTTTAAAAATTTGTTCTTGTTGTAAGTACCGTATATACTTTTATATATATTTAGTAAAAATACTGTTATTTTGACATTACAAACACACAATTCAATTTTATTTATTTTTATAGATCATAAGGATAAGTAATAAGTATTAATTTACATTATAACTTATTAAAATAGACATCTTAGTCATAAAAAAACAGCACAATCTTATCTTATTCCTCAATCACAAATAGATACAATAGCGAAAGGTCACAGACACGCAGATGGTGTGCCACCAATGGAGCTGTATAATTTTGTTGCCGTTTTAAATTTCGCATGTTATAATATAATGCAAGCAAAGTGTGTATGTATTATAAAGCAGTGAGCTATGGCCAGGGTTATCGTGCATAACCATCTCCGTAGGTCTTTGCTTTATATAATTTCTTTGCATGATAGACATCGTAATGACGACTTCCGTAGTAGTTGGAGAGTACCCGAATGGAGTAGCTAGAAAAACCGACAACCTACGGGGAAGAAAGGTTTTGGAGGGGCAGTCTTGTGCCGTTTTATTTTCTTTGCTCCGTTATTTCTTTGGGAAAGCCTATGATCAACGGTGGCCTTGTGTGTGGCTGATGATAATACTAAATATGTATAATACTTTTCATAATATATAAGATAAAAATCACGTCAATGTTTGCTATAGGCGCCGCAAAATTTTTAATCTATCTGCTGTAACCATCAATTAATACGGTTGCATATATATATACACCTGAGTTACTAACTCATCTGTCCACGCACAGCCCAAACCGCCTGGAAATCTAAAATTTGGCGTTTGGACAGTAGCTGGCTTTTACGACGCAGGCACATGTAATTCAAAAATTAAATTCAGCTCCTAAATGTGAAATGGTTACAGTTTATATGAAACACTTTCACGGGCGGTACGTGATAGTACGTCTTAATGTATGGTTTTGATATGACACAACGTACCATGACGTTCAAAAATAAAAGAACATGTACGGCGGAACGTTCATTTCCGATGAACTTTTATATAAAAATTCTATGATTTGGAGCTTGTGTCACAACATATCAAATACTCTGAACTTTACTGTCATATAGAATAGGTTTTTGACCATTTCAAAAATGTGTTCTTGGCAATGTCTGGCAACGCTACACACACACGCACAACGTGATTATACGTCCCGCACGCCTCCAGTGTTCCTACATTTAGTCCGACTGTGTCACGAGTGGGGCGCACGCGCGTTTTAGCTTCACAGGAGCGATTCGTAGTAAACTTCGTCGACACACAAAAGCATCGTAAGTATTATTTATGTAATTGTTTTTTGTTGTTTTATTGTGAACTGTATTATAAATAATATTGCTCTATGAAAATGGTATCTTACTGGTTATTTTGTTTGTTTTAGACACATCTTATTAGTTGTACTAATTATGACAGAACGTATGTAAACGATGACGTGATAAAACGTTTCTGTCACAAAGTCTTCAAAACATCTAATATTATGGCAGACTACGTATATAAACGTCAAGTATATTTATATGGAAATTTATTGTGTCATTCTAGAACACAGATTTTACTGGTACCGTCCGTGAATGGGTTAAACACTTTATTTTACTGGCCGTTTGAGTCGAAATTTACCGAAAGCATTTGCAGTCAAACTCTAGCTTATATTGAGATAAAAAAATATTTAGAAAATCCAAAAGTACATACCTATATCCTTTAAATTACCAAAAACAATGTTATCTCTATTTGTATTTTTACAATTGTTAGCCGGTTAATGAAACCGGTTATTGCGTAATGGAGGATACTCGGAAACGCGTGTTTATTCATCCACCCCAGTCAGGGTGGATAATCGAAATCAGTATTTTATTATTGTGCGGATTTTCTCCCTCGGCTGTGTACAGTTGTTTATAGAACGGAGGCGTCCAATAATTACGTGAAGTGGTTAGGAAGAGAACCGAACCTCGCCCAATCTCACGTGGTGGAAAGGGGTTGAAATGTTGAAAATGAGGTTGTTACTTCAATAAAAATTGGTATATTGCGTTGACATTAACACATTTAACTAATTCTAATAAATTTGGTTTAATTTTGAAATTTACTATGGACTTACCGATTGACCAGAATATTCGTCTTCGTCGTCAGTGGTCCGTAAGATACTGGGAACAACTTGAGCACGACCCGGCGAAGGTGGCCCAACGCTTTGGGAAATGCGGCAAGGCACCCTCAGATTTGGAAAACCCTGGATAAAATGTAAGTTTTTGATAAATTTTACTAACCATAAGTTAATCGAAAACTATTCCAAGTTAGAATACGATATTAAAACTAACGACACTTTCTATCATAGGAAAACATAAGCAAGAGCACTATGTTTGAACCATTACCATTTTCATATATCATCACGTAATTATTCAAAACGATAAACAATAAAGTAATTCCTTACGCAATTTCTTGAAAAGAAATGTAACTTTGATACTCGTTTACGTTTAACGAATGTATTATATCGTAAAATTGTAATTTGTATTTGTAGTAAATTCGTCATTTATATTTTAAGTCTATTAGTTAGCTACATAAAAAAACATTTGGGAATAAAATTGTATAACATGTTTGATATTTCTTGTACCTTTGCAGCACCTTTGTGGCGAACGTGCCACACAGCTATAACAACAAAATTTTAATTAACTAAAGTATAACCCAAACAAATTCTGCAAAATGTCGTAAATAACTCTTAGTGTTAGACGTGATAGAGCCATGCTGCAGTTATATTAGTAGTAGAGTTGTAGCACGAATGGGTCGGCTCGACCGGGGAAGGACCACGCTCTCACAGAATACCAGCGTGAAATAGTAGCTTAATGCTGCTGTGTTTCGTATGGTGAGTGTAGAGATCCGGAGACCCGTTTTTACTGGAAACGAGGCATTCCATCTTAGTTCTCACGGGTGACAACGCATCTGCATTTTGATTTGTAATCGAGGATAGATGTAGATGTGTATGGGCCGCAGCAACCACTTACCATCAGGTGGACTGTGTGCTCGTTTGTCACCTATCTTATAAAAAAAATCACCATGCAATGGCGGTGTAGTCCACATCCCATATCATACCGTGGGTGTCGCAAGAGGCGACAGTGGGAAACAAATCAGGAGATGGGCAGCAGCATCTCTGCCTGATAACGGCTAAAAATTAAAATAAAATGCTGTTGCCATTCGTCGCCTCTTACGAAACGTGGCAACTGTGGCAAATTTTCCCCTTATGAGGCGATACAAGGGTAAGCTTTTGTTCAGCAGTGGACTTTAATAGACAAATTAGAGTTGTCAAAGTTGTTGCAGTATGTTATGTGATCTTTTAATTTAATTTTGAAATCTATTCTAAGCTAATACCATAGGGTCGAAATTTTTCTGAAAAGCTGTATCTTTGGTTAGAAGCCACTATTCACGTTAATTTACCGTAAGAGATATAATAATAATGGAAAAAATTACGGAGTAGAAGTGTTTTCGCATAACTTTCTAGAGTATGATTAAAATGTAAAATTTATCTCAAACATTTATTGTTTCCACAATATTACAAAATATTGATAAATATATGGCATTATTGCAACTTGGCTGCTTATGCGCACGGTAATAAAATGTCTGATCTGGATTATGCGAAATGCACTAAAATATGTATAAACACTAAAATTAAATATTTTTTTCCGCAGAGGTGCCCCGTTTAATTAAGCGACGTCTTGGTTGATAAATCACGGCTATCGGCGGTGGATGCATGATCTGCATACAAATAAAAAAATCGTAAGAAATCTTAGGTCGCGTCGTAATATAAGAACTAAATATCGATTAATGATTATATTAATCGATACGTGGTAGAGCCATGCTGCAGTTATATTAGTAGTATAGTTGTAGCACGAATGGGTCGGCTCGTCCGGGGAAGGACCACGCTCTCACAGAATACCAACGTCAAATAGTAGCTTAATGCTGCTGTGTTTCGTATGGTGAGTGTAAAGAACCGGAGACCCTTTTTACTGGAAACGAGGCATTTCATCTAAGTCCTCACGGATGACAACGCATCTGCATTTTGATTCGTAATCGAGGATAGATGTAGATGCCTATGGTCAACAGCAACCACTTACCATCAGGTGGACTATGTGCTCGTTTGTCATCCTATCCTATAAAAAAATATATCAAGACAAAAATAATTCGAAAATTATCGTTCATATCATATTATAATTAAAGGATATTTCGTCATTGAGTCCTTTAAATAAAGAAGTGATTCGTGCAAGGCACAATAGAATACAAGCGAAATAAACAGTATTTAATAGTTGGTTTGTAAGTAATATACAGTGCGTCAAAACATTATACTCGTATTACATCATGATCGGATCTGAGTGTTAGGTAACAAGAACAAGACATCAAATCATGCAAAATTTATACTACAACATACGGATACATACATACGCATGACACCGGCGGTGACTAGAATAGATTGCATAGGTAAAACTAGTCATGCCAATACGAAGTTCACATTTTCATGTTTTATGTAAACAAACCATAAGTTGGGTTCTTCAATAATACTTTAGACCGAGTTTCGGTCACGGCGGCCAGTGTCAACGGAGACTAGCCATCTGGGAAGGATAGGATTATGGTACACGGAACGTGTATAGGCGCACTCTATTCCCTCACTCTCATAGTCTGATGGGAAGACATCCAACACGACCGGAGAGAGATTAGGTACAGGACCAACAGCTTTACGTGATTTACGAGACACGAGGGTTAATAATAATAATAATAATTTTATTTCAGATACAAGCTCCATAATTTGTTAATAACAACTAAAAAACAGCAATGCTTATTTTATATTAAATATAACAGCTCTGGACCCCATATGCACAGTGTTCCAGTGCCGCACTACCAGACAATCAAACCTACCTAATACAGTACATAGGAGTCCATTGGCACTGTCTCGCACGCGTCGCATCAGGGAGGCCACTCTCTTCCGCATTATTGTCATCAAAGCTGTCCGTGTTAGCCTCAACAAACATATCTGATGCGCTGCAATATCGAGACAGCCCCATTAGCATCCTAAAGCCATTATTATATTGAACACGTAGAGCATTTACGGATCTGCGAGTATACTTAACCCACAGGCTGCAGGTGTAAAATGTTTGGCAGTACGCCTTAAAAAGGATTATCTTGACAGCTTTTGTACACCTTGCAAACATGCGAGCCAGCATGTTGCACCTCACTGCTAATGCTCTACGTTCTCGTTCAATATCCCAGTCATCCGAGAGGTCATCTGTAACCCAGTGCCCCAGGTATTTAAATTTGGTGAATCTACTTAAAGGTACTCCTCCAAGCATGACCAGTGGGGTATCCTTGGGTTCTTTATTCCCTGCCTTGAAAACAAGTAGTTCACTCTTTTTGGAGTTATACCTGAGGCCATGGGCTTCCGCATATCTCTCACATAAATTTATTAATGTTTCAAGTGCTCTGATAGAAGGGCTCAGCAGCACCATATCGTCCGCGTAACTGATGCTGTTTACGAAGTTACCATCTATTGAGCATCCGACGCCAGTTCTGCTAAGCTCATCGATCAATCCATTTATAGATAGGTTAAAGAGCCTCGGTGAAGTTAAGCCCCCCTGTCTCACTCCACATTCCAACCTATATTCACTTGAGTATGAACATTATTTGATTGGTTGTGGTACCAATACCTTAATATATCGACTATCTCTCTAGGCGTACTCGTTTCCCTCCGAAGCTTATCCCATAATAGGTTGTACGAGACTAGGTCAAATGCCTTCGACAAGTCCAAAAAACAGGCGTAGACAGGCGTTTTTCTCGTAACATAATACTGGACGGTATGCTTGAGTCGCAAGATTGCTGTTTCAGTGGACAGTTCAGGTATAAACCCAAACTGTGCCTCAGGTACCTGTATATGTTTACTTATTCGACGATCAAGCAAACCATCCAATACTTTGGCTATCACTGTAGCTAGCGAGATCGGTCTATAATTGTTCTTGTCGACAGCATCCCCGGTCTTATTCTTTAGAACTAACTGGTACCACTATGGTCTTCATAAGTTCCTGAGGTAAGTATTCATGCCCTATACATGCATTATAGAGCATAGTCAATACCCTAGGCAGATGAACTCCCGCATACTGCAGGTGCTCAATACTGAGATCATCATGTCCAGGTGATTTACCACGTGTCATATTATTTATGACATTTGCGACTTCTTTCGCAGTAAATCTAGCAGATTCACTGCATGATTTCTCCTCAATATCGAACACCCGCTGCACCGGTCCCAATGGAGATTCCACTTTGAAGTGTTCCCTAAAAACTTCTGCGATATGATGGGGCTCACTCTTACCATCGATACTCGCAGGTAAGCATGATGCAGTTTCCAGCTTCTTTGTTTGTTTCCAAAAACTCTTAAAATCTTTTTCTTTGTGGTGAGTAGCCAAAATATCCATTTTTATTTGGTACTCATTGTCTTGACACCACTTAAGCTTTGACTTAAAACACCTCCTAGCTTCTCGCATTCTGTCATATACATAACCCGCACTGGGCTTACCATACAGCAACCACATTTGGAAACTGCATCGTGCCTCTTGATGGACCTCCCGTAAGTACCTATTCTTATAAGCATCGAGAAATGTTTTTGCATGATAAGGCGGTGGTTACTCTTTATACCACAACATACACAAGGCTACCCACATCCCACCTTTGAGGTGCCGTATGCGAGGACAAATCTGCTCAGGTTTGCGCCTGTCACGTGTTTTAAAATTATTGAACATTATTTCCGAAGAAACAGACCCTAGGGTGGATAATCGAAATTCGTATAAATTATTTTTTTCCGAATTTCCCCCTCAGTTATGTACAATCATTTAAAGAAACATGATAAAAACTGGCTCAAGATACTAACTAGACATTACCTATTAAAATATATACATATTTCTTGTTTGAAAGGTCAACGTGAAAATTAAACTAGTACCTCAGAGGATTACAGATTCATTGCACTCTTGGAATAAAATAATTTAAAATAAAGTTGAAGACAAACTTCCATTCGTAACTTTTTTGAAATGCTTGCAAAAAACGCCCAATTTTTCGCTTACACATCTGTGAGCAAAGAAATTTGGCAAAACGATTACAAAAGTAGGTACATTAAAAGTGACGAATTCATCCAGGATATCAATTTACGTCTACTCAATAATGAAATTAATGTAGGTAACTCTGGTAAATGCAATACGTAATGCGTGTACTTTAATATGCTCTAACTTTAACAGTAACGGCAAGGCAATAAGTTTTTTTTTTATATCGTTTATGGTTAAAAGTATAGTAAAGTTACAGCCTACATAAGTCCCACTGCTGGGCACAGGCCTCCCCTCATTTCTGAGAGGGTGTTAGGGCAAGGAATATTCCGCCGCGCTACCCCAATGCGTGTTGGCGAACTTCACATGTCTTCGAAATATTTTTTTTTCTTATTTCTCAGACATGCAGGTTTCCTCACGATGTTTTCCTTCACCGCCGAGCACGTGGTAAATCAGCACTTAAAATTGCAATTAACAATTTCATTGTTGCCGGCGGGGATCGAACCCGGTTTGCTCGCGTATTGTGAAATTTACAGCGAGCGCTAACCATCTGAGCTACCACGGCTCTACGCCTCCATCAGAAGGTGAATTCTTTAGGGTGGATAAGCGGAATAACCCCCCATAATTGATTTTGGTCCGACCCGGGATTCGATCTGGGATCACATGATCCGCAGGTGTACCTTCGGCCACTAAACCAACGAGGTAGTCAATGCTTTGGGACAGGTTCTTTATGTCGTAATTAGAATTTGCAAATAAAAAGTATTTGATGTGTTCAGTACGGTGTTTTTTTAATAAAAATTAAGTACTACATACTTTAATTCAGTTATTATCAATAAATATAAAAATTGTATAACCTAACATTTCGTCTAAAACTAAACCTAAAACGCATTCAAAATGAAACTAACAAAAGAGAAAAGAAGACAGGAAGGAGCAAATAATGTCGCGAATGGATGGTTTGATGAGATATGGAAATTACGACACATTTTATCGTTTTCATCCAAACATGAAAACGATATTTGTACAACCAGTGCGTGTTGCCAATGATTACTTATAGACCTAAGACGTGGTCCTTCATTGCTGGCGGTATGAGCGAGCTCAAAATTGCTCAGCGAGCTATGGAGAGGGCTATGCTCGGGGTTTCTCTGCGCGATAAACTTAGAAATGAGGATATCCGCAGAAGAACCAGTGACCTACATAGCGCAACGGATTAGTAAACTGAAGTGGCAATGGGCCGGCCAAATAGCTCGAAGAACTGACAACCGATGGGGGGAAAAAGGTTCTCAAGTGGCAGCTTTGTACCAGTAGGCGTAGGGCGATCCCCCACTTGATGGAGTGACGACCTCTTAAGACATGACCAAAGTCAATGGATGCGGGTGGCTCAAGACGGAGCCTTGTGGAATGCCTTGGGGAGGCCTATGATCAGTAGTAGACATGAGAAGAGCTGTAATGATGATGGTGATGGTTTTTTTATTAAAAATGGGCTCACACTTGAACTCTATCTTGCAGGGGGCAAATATGAGGTCCACGATGGAGCAAGTTTGCCCAAGAGATGCCTTATTAACACGCACCGTGAAGAGATCCATATTATAGGTACTCCACTCCTTTGGCTGTCCTCGCAGGAGTCGTACAAGTTTTGCTATCATGCAATGAAATCTTACGGTCGGCTACACGGTCCTTGTATTCATAAATTTAAATAAAATTCATAAAAACTGAAAAGAAGCTCTTAAGTAATTGTTGACCGCATTATCCTATCCATGACCTATCAGTTATCCAACAAATGGAGATAAAAATCTCACCCCTAAAATTTCTATTACCTAAATTAGATAACTTACTACCAAAAGATGGTGGTAATATGCCGATAGACACCGAAAATATCCAACTAAATGGCTTCTCTCTTAATCACCATTTGTGTACACAGTATCCGGTATAAGCCATATTATTCATTTTGCATGTGGCAAATGCATTAAACCAGCTTGGTAATGGCCATATTTTAAGTCCGACAATTCTTATGCTGCACTAATAAGTATCCAGTAGCATTCTTTCATTTATTTTTTAAATTAGTTAGCATTATTTTATATTAGTACTGAATTTATGTATTATTAGATTAAATTACAATTAAATCAAACTATGATAGTGAAAACTGTAAAGCTATATGTAAAAAAATCCTCTATAATAAAATAAATAAAATAATATGAATAAGAATTTCCGTAATAATTGCAGGCAAATTAGTTTTAATAAGTTTATTTATAAATTAGTAATTAAGGTAAAAATAATTTCAATATTGATATTTTTGTCACTATCATATATTTAAATTATTACTCTGTTAAAATAAAACAACAAAAAACTAAATAAAGAAAGTCTGAATTTTTAAAATGTTTTTTAAATATAGTACTTATTTAAACGTAAAATATTAGTTGTTTATCAAATTATTAGACATTAATACTTATAGCATTTTATTTTATTTATTTTATTGTTTTAAAAATGTACAACTTAGATATGCTCAGTCTATTTTTAAATTATTACACAATGGTTAAGACTAATTTTAAACCTTACAAAGTTAATGAGATTACGTAAAAATTAAAACAAATTGAAAATAAACATAAAACACAGAAGTAGTAAAATGCTTATTAGGTGGTAGCATGAATGAGTCAGTTCCATTCCATACCAGCGTAAAATAGCAGCTTAATTCTGCTGTCTTTTGGATGGTGAGTGTAAAAAACCGAAAACCCTTTTTTCTGGAAATGAGGCATTCCATCTGTCCTCAGCAGTGACACATCTGCATTTTGATGCTTGATTGAGGATAGATGTTGATGCCTATGGGCCACAGAATTTACTTGCCATCAGGTGGATTGTGTACTCGTTTGTCAACCTTATTCTACAAGAGAAAAAGAAAATGTTTTTAAATAACAACTTACAGAATTATCCTGTCCATCGGTTGGTTCATGAACTTTAGAGCCAAGGTATGTGTCCTTTTGTGATGCTTCTTTACTCAATGCAAATGTCTTAGGAGGCCGCGGAGGGACAGGTGGCCCTGTAATAAGGTGACAGTTATTGTCTTAGGCAATGTCTAAGCAAAACAGAAAGTATTAAGAAATTGCATACCATGTTGAAAGTCGCCATTCTTACTAGAACGTAAAGCCGATTTTGTAAATGATTTTGCAGCAGACCAGTCTCCTGAAAGTGTAAATTAAAACTAAATATGTATACAGTCAAACACAGTCACATTATACAATGGATAATTATAACAATATTTATAGTTTTCTAAAAAATCACTCCAACTCTCTCTCTCTCTCTTAAAAACCAAAACTTATTAACAATTACAATATATTGAAATGTACTGAAAACATGAAGAACATACTTATATTAGATTGACTAGCATTCAAAGATTTGCACTCCTCATCACTCAGATTTGACTCATTTTCAGAGAACTCTGCATTATTGAGCCTTATGTGTGGCTGACTCATGTACATTTGATGGCTTCTGTTTGAAACTCTATCCAATGGTGTGCGAGTACTGATTACTATGTTTTTTGGATCAAATGTAAAAGCTCTCTGAGAATCCTGAAATTAAGTAGTAATTATAATACTTATAACATATTTAGTTTTCCCGACGTAATCTTTTTTCTATATTAATGTAAGAATATCTACTATATCCCATGTCGTCCTGCGGACTGTGGGTGTCGTAAGAGGTAACAGAAGCAAATAAGTAAGGAGATAGACCATAGCGTCTTTCTCATAACAATTAGAAAATTAAAAAAATGTGGTTGCTAAACCATCACAATTATATTTCAAATGCAAATTCCATTTCAAATCAAAATTTATTTACTCCCTTATGAGTAGGGATACGTAATTTTCGTTTTTACGAAATATAAGCGATAAATGGGAAATATAAGATTTTGTGTATTTAATGCTTTTTCGACGAACTTTCGAAGAAAAACAATTTTAAACAAAATAAACACGTGAATTTTCTAATATTAAGAGGCTTCAGCAAGGAACTCCTGTTAACTTCATGCAGATTTTAAATGTTGAAGAAATGTTGCTACCTGAGGTTCGTGAATGCAACTATACAAAGTCTTCAAAGCCCAGTCAATGGTGTAGACGCAGAAAGATATTTCAGTATCGACAATGTCGTCATAAATGACCGAAGGCAAAGGCTTATTAAGCAAAAAAATATAGACAACCACGATGTTAGCTTTTAACTAACTTTTCTGTAATAAATATTTTGTTATTTTAATGATTATGGTATTAAATACGAGTTTATAAATATTGTTCGTTTTTTAATGCGAATTTTGGATTTTCTATTTATATTTATGCGAAATTTCAGTTTTTAGTTGCGAAATATACGTAGTAACCCTACTTATGAGGTAATCCATGAAGGCCAAGTTCAGTAGTGGTATTCGACAAGCTGTAATGAAGGAATTATGATGAACATTATGCATTTATTTATAAGAAATTATATCAGCCATCACCATGCAATTGATATATTATATTAAATATTCTGTCAACAACATTTGTTTCCTTACCTGCGCTCTAACTCCAGTAATGCATTCAGATATTGGTATGTATGGGCCAGTGCTGTCCACACATTCGTACTGTTCATTCATTGTAGTCATTTGAAAGTTATTTTGAAAGGTACCTGAAAAATGTTTTCTCTATAAGACATGTGATGCATGTTCATTTTAAATTAAAAAAACAGCATGTATAAGATCATAAGCAGTAATTAGGTTTAAGTGTCTGCACATTAATCTTCTCTCAATTCTTTACGTGGTTGAGCCATACTGCAGATAAGGATGAAAGGACCATGCTCTCACAAAATACTGGCGTAAAATAGCAGCTCAATGTTGCTAGGCATTTTTCTTAGTCCTCAGTGGTGGCAACACATCTGCATTTTGATTCTTAATCGAGGATAGATGTAGATGTCTATGGGCAACAGCATCCACTTACCGTGAGGTGGACTATGTGCTTGTTTGTCACACCCATTCTATAAAAAATGAAAAATATCACCCATTTTATCTTCTAAGTCCTCTTTCGAAACGAATACAAAAATGCCAGAAAAACTAATGCTGTGTGTCTAACTACCAAAAAAAGAAAATTCTAAAATAACCACATAAACCAGGATGTGTAAGTTCTTAAGAGTTAGTAACTGCATTTAGCCAGAAGATCTAAATTCATGAATAAGCTGTTAACACATTAATATGTAGTGATAGCATTAGATCCTTCTGTAGGTAACATTAGCAGAATTGACGAGAAATTAGTCCCCCTTCCTTTGGGAACCAGTACATTCTGGCCTCTCGCCAAGGCTGTCCAAGGGAACTTCAGCCAGCCATATCTGCACATGGAGAATGTCTCATTGGCCCATGCTGCAAAGGAAAAAACCGATATGCTAGGTTCTCCCTTTCCGTCCAACTCGACCCTCAATGATGGGGGGAGCACACCGCCGATCATCTCGCGGTGAGTGCTCCAAACCGGATGTGCTGTTTACACTGCGCTCGTATCGCTAAGAACTCTTCTCCTTAGACGGCAACAAGTGGAGTGGGCGAGATGGAATCCCCCCAATTGTGCTGAGGACTTGTGCTCCAGAGTTGGCACCGATTCTAACATGTCTATTTCGGTACTGCTACTCCCTAGGCATAGTCCCAAATTTGTGGAAGACAGCTTTCGTGTACCTGATCCGTCCAATTACAGGTCTATCGCTATCACCTCCCTGTTCTAGGAAGTAATGGAGTTGATTATTTACTTCCAGCTCATGCGGTATCTAGAGGAGCACCAGCCGATTAGTGACCGCCAGTACGTTTTCTATCGAGGTCGCTCAGCTGATGATCTTCTTGTTTATTTAACACACCAATGGACCCAGTGGGTCAACTACATGGAGGAGGCCTTGGTGGTAGTTTAGACATAACGAAAACCTTCAATCGGGTTTGGCACATAGTGCTTCTTTCGAAGCTTCCATCTTTTGGGCTTCCCTAGAAATTGTGCAATTGGATCACCAGCTTTCTTGCAGATAGGAGCATCAAGGTCATAGTAGACGGTGCATTCTCCGATTACATGCCTATTAATATTGATGTTCCACAAGATTGCGTGCTAACACCAACGCTGTTTCTTGTGCATAGCAATGATATGTTGCAAACCTGTAACATTAATTTCTATGCAGATGACAGTGTGAAGTTGAGTCTTTGCTGAACAAAGTCTCGGATTGGGGACAACTAAATCTGGTGTAGTTCAATCCCCAGAATACACAAGTTTGTGCGTTTATCACTATAAAGAACCCATTTGTCATATTTCTTCAATTTCAAGACACTCCCCTTGAGGCCAAGTTGGTCTCTAAAAAGCTTGGCGTACTCAATAAAGCGGGAATTGTTTGGATTGATTCCGGACGCCAAACTTCACGAACGCAGATCATGACCAAACTCACGATACCGTCCACACCAACTGGATATTTGACGGTCCACCAATGTATGTTTTACTAGGAGTTTTCTTCCTCATACGGCTCTGTGGAATCATTTACCACTGTTGATTTTTCCGGATCGATACGACTTAGGGGCCTTCAAGAAAAGAGCTTACTTCTTTTTAAAAGGCCGGCAACACACCTGCAATGCCCCTGGTATTGCAGTTGTTCATGGGCGGCAGTAGTCACTGACCATCAAGTGAGCCGCATGCTCATTTGACTAATAAAAAAAGAGGCTACTTAGGACAATGCTCAAAGTCTCCAGGTGAAACAGTACCATCGCATATCGAAACCACGTATAAAATGTGATAATGTGATGAACATGTCCTGTAATGGTGATGATCATATGTTGATAAAACTATTCTATTATTTAGAATATAATATAAAAACTACAAAATGCTCAAAGCTCTTAATTAAATAGCTAAGTTAAAGAAATAGAATTCTAAGTTCCAATTACATTAAGAGTAATGATATAAAGTTTTAACTTTTATAAAGACTGGTAAAAAGTACAGAGGCAGTATTTCAGTTTTCGCACAGGCAATATAACCACCACAGCATTTTCATTTAAAGCATACAACCACAAATTGATACAGATTGTAACTGTGTAAAACAGCAAACAAAATTTTTATTTGTAAAAAGAAATTGCACTTTTGCTAAAATATGCAGCCAGCAAATATTGTGTCATAAACAATATTATAAACAAAAAATATAATTTAATGTACACAGGTAATGAAAATGCAATAACACATCCACATGCAATAAATTTCATAATACGCAAGCAACCTAGAATCTCTCTGCCGATATCATCATTGCAGAGTACTTTTTTAATTTGTAAGTACATAAAAATTCTCTTATTTAGATCTTTCAACCAACATATACAGCCAGCAAATTTAAATGTAATTCCATTATTGTAAATTCAATTTAAAATAAATTAATCACATATACTTTATTATATTTTGTTCTATTTTAATGTTATTATATTAGCACTACCACACAATTTATATTTGATAACTAGCTGGCTAGGCAGATGTTGTTCTACACTTTCTGACCACCCTTCCTATAAAATATACTTAAATTTGCAATAAAAAAAAATTGAGCGACAATTATCAGGATAAAAACTATCCTATCTTACAGGTTGGACCAAACTATACATAGTGTGCAAAATTTCACTGAAATCAGTTCAGTAATTTAGGAATTTATCACGGACAAGCAATGTGCCACATAATTTTTATATATGTAAAAATAGATATTATTAACAATAAATGAAATCTTGATTTTGGTCTTTTTTAGCCTTTTAAATTTGGTGCATTTGGGACAATCTCATTGTAAAAGTGTTTGGCATAATTATCAAACTTTACTAACAGATTGATGTTTACTGTAACAGATCCTCTCTCACACCTTCGACACTTTTCAGTCACCAGTCATAGTATTTTCCACCTAGTATAGAGATGTTTATATTGCCAACTATTATAGGTTATAAACTTAGTTATGTTGTAACAGTTATGGGGCAAAATTGGGTTATGTTTTCCCTTATTTCTCCAATATCCATATATAGTTATACTCATATGTTGACACAACCCCATGATAAACAATGCTTGCAAGTAAATAAAATAATTAAAAAAAACTGTTTTTTCAAAACAAATTGCTTTCTTTTAGCATAATGACTTGTTTTTAATAAATCAGCTTTTTATTAATTGCTTGTAAATAATAATTAGCTATGATGATATTAGTACTTTTCTTCAAAAATACAATGTATAACAAAATGGGAATATTTTAACCTTCAAAATAATATTTTTAATTTATTTTAAAATTACATTCTCTTTTAACGAATCACAAGGCAAATACAATTCATAGTTACTATTTTTAAATTTTAAATTCGCTAGCATGATACATAATGTAGGTATAATATAATTTTTCCACATTTCTTGTAAATAAATTAATTAGTGCCTATAAAACACATAACCTACTTATTATATTACACTAAAATTAATTAAATAAATAAAAAAATAAGATGCAAAAGTTACAAAAGCTTACCCAAAACATTAGAGGTGCCATCTTTTGCTTGTAACCCACACACTCTGCAGATGGCATCAACCCACTTAGCCATATCTGCTTCACAATCTGCCTCCAAGTGATATGTCCGTGATTGAGTCTGAATTGTAAAGACAGAACCCCGAAGCTTTGGATCTAGGGAGCCATTACTGTTACGTTCCATATGTAATCCTGCATCAACCTATCACAAGCAAGGTAGAGTAATGCAAGTGAAATAAATAAATAAATTAAAATTCACCCTTACCCTTTTCAAGTCAACAATAAGCTTTGATCTCTGAATGAAAAATCCAATTTACTGAAAATCTACATTTACTTTATATGATAATTTCACTAGAAAGATTATTATGATTAATTAAATAGATACAAAATAGAATACAGTTTTATTAAATAAAAAATACCTGTTCACACAAATCTAAGTTGATAGTGCCCTTGAGTCGCCTGCAATTCCGGTCTGCATAGTAGTCGAGGAAATATTGGCCAGGGAGTTCGCCCGATTGGCGCAAGGCAAACCACCTTCTTCGCCATTTCTACAAAAACCCATGTATTTATTTATTCATGTTAAATGATAAACTGTTATAATACCAAACGATCATAACCCATTTAAACCTAATATAATACATTTATTACAAGTAAATTAAGCACGGCCACAGCAAGGAAAGCACAAAATGTCAACAAAGAAAATAATTAAAAAATGTTTCTTACAGTTCTCCAGATTCGTTTAGTGGGAGGTGATTTAGTCAACCAACCCTCAAAAACAATATTTTTAGACATAGTTTATCCAAAATCCTATTCCTAAGATATGAGTCACAAAATATTTTTTATAGGTAAATATTTCATAGCTTCATACTTCACACGAACGACGACCATCGACCATCGAATATTAATCTCACAGAACATGATTACTCTACTCCAGGCTCTTTAGTATATACACAGTAATCTATGCTCCAATTTATACAGTTTAAACAAAGGTACTCTGTGTTCTACTCTATGATCGAACACGAATCACGAACTTTCGGTTTATACGTAGACAGAGAAACCTATAGATTAATGATCGGCGTGGCCTCGAGTGAGAAAGGACGATAACGAATTTTTAGGTTATACAATAATCTTTATGACTTTTAAACACATTTAGATAAAAATTTTAATTGTTCTAAGAACTGAACTGAACAAAATTCACCAATCTTAAGCTCACAAAACACTTTTTTCTCACTTAAATCAACTTGTAAACTCCTTAAATCACTACGCTGTTAAAGTTGTTTAGCAAACTGTAGAGTTTGCTAAACAAAAAAACCGGCACGGAGAAAGGGACAAACAATCACACCGCTCTATCTCATTTCTATGCAAGACGTATGCATAAATCTATCTTTTTCGTGTGCGAGTGCGGAAGAAGTCGTCAATATGTCTATAGGTTTCTCTGTCTACGGGTTTATATGTGTAAACTGGTTTTGGTCTAGCCTTTCTGAGCCTATCGATTCTTTCGGAATCTTCATTTTTATATTCTTTTTCTTCACAATATGCTTATGCGTTACATTGCGAAACTCTTGAGAGATTTTGACGACAGCTCAACCAAGCGGACAGTTGATGATGACAGCCACTTAAGTTCATAAGGCGCCCAAGCGATCAAAATAACTTGAGGTTTATATCGACATCAAAGCACTTGTTTCGTCATTTTCTCTGATATTTCACACGCGCAGACACTTAATTCACAAAATCGTATCACTTTTACTCATCAAAATCTACTTCAAACCATTATACAAGTGACAAATAGGGATAGGGATAGGGAGCGACAATCCGTCTACGGCCAAGTTCCCGCAAAAACTCTTGTTTATATGTGGTTTATATTTTATACCAAAGAGTATATTATGATATCTATATGACGACAAAAACGGTCGTATGTGCTTGTGCTAATCTTATTACCGTAGACAGAGAATCCTACTGTCTACGCTCGTTACCGATTTTCCACAATTTTTCTGTAGTACGGCAAACGAGAAGCGATACCAAATGTAAACAAAACCAATGCAAGGTTATTAGGAATAGCAGTGGTGCGTAACTTTTTGATAGATTATATATTTAAGTGGATAATATAGTTTTAAAAATGTCTAGCAAACCAAAAATTAGACTTTTATAAATTTTGTAATAATTTGAAATATTGTATAATGTAGATTTAAATTAAATAACGAGAATAATAATAATGTTTCTGAATATCTTTTGCCTAACAACTGTGTGCCCAGTGTATGGTTGCCCCCCGTTACATAGGGACTTAATTATATCAGGCAAAATTTGAGTGTTAATGTCTCCGCCTACCCCTTAGGGGATACAGGACTTATGATATGTTATGTTTATGGAAATGAGGATAAAATATTTTTGAGGAATTCATTGTTTATTCAGTCAGACGCCGATTCTTCTGAGTCTGTAGAGTCAGAATCAGAGTCTGTAACACGCATAATTGTCACTAAACCTTGGTCTAGGTTTGGTGGTGACGTGAGAAGAAATATCATTAGGCCAAGTTTCTTTGACATATTTGTAAGTATTAACTACCATATTTTTTTAATTCACAGTAAAACTAATCACCCAAAATTAAAAATTAAATTAAAATGATATACATACTTTACTTACATGCATCTTTAATGCATTAAGAAAAGTTTTATAATTATGGTTGACTGTAATTTACATAGTTTTAATTATTTTTGGGATAAAAAATTACCTATATTAAAAATGATAGGAATCGATTCGGTAAACGATTCTGAACAAACTACTTTCTCAAAGTGCGTTAATTATGTTACATGTTGTAACATAATTAACGTAATGTATACAAAATGGAAAGAGATAGATAATAGATTGTGAACTCCACAGTCGTTTTTAAGGTAAATGAACTTTCTTATTGGAGGCACCTATAGGGCTGGTTGGCCTTATAGGTGCAATGTCTGATTAAATCGTTCTACCATTCCATCAGATTGTGGGTGGAAGGAAGTTGTTCTTGTTTTATGAGTACCCATAACTAGGCAAGTTTCCTGGAATATTTAAGACTCAAAATTCCCTCCTTGGTCACTGTGTATCTCCAAAGTTACTCCAAAACGACAGAAGACTCCATGAACCAGTTTAACTAACTACAAAAACTTGACTTCAAGAACCATGAATATTTGTTACCACTTCCTCTTTCCGGAAACAGTCCCGCTACGTCAAGTGCCATCCTCTCCCATGGTGCACAAACAATGTACAATTTCAACGCACCTCTACTACGAGTCTGAGGTCCCTTTACAGCTGCACAACTTGTACATTTGCGACACCAATCTTCGACATCGTCACGACAGTGGACCCAGTAAAACCGTTCTCGGATCTTCAGTAGAGTTCGTTTAACTCCCAGATGGCCTACTGAACAACCATTATAGTACAGCTGTAGAACATCTGGTACTTTAGCTTTAGGGACAACCATTTGGCGCTTTATTATGGGGCCGATAATGCTCGGGACGAGCATGTCTTAGGAGAGGGAAGTATTGCACGCCGTAATTAATGCCTGGTACATGGCGGGCTATTATTAGCACCATCTTAATGAAAAGAAAACTTAATTAATTTTGTTGCAAGCCATAATAAATGTATTGAGTAGCAGAACTAGTAGAGCTGTCAAGAAAATTGCATGCTAGAACTTTCCCACTAACGCCATCTAGTATCGAGTGGCAGAACTAGGAGATAACTTTCTACACTTAGTCGGTTGGGACCGGTATGTGCTTGAAAAGTCTAGATTTTTCAGTAGAAAAGGCCTGTATAAGGCCAGTAAAGACCGCGACAGAGTCAGTACTGAATTGGCTATACAAGCGAATACTTCGAAACGATATAACTGCGAACTAAAGTATTCATTGTGATTAAACTATTTGTGTGTTTTAAGTTACAATTGGTATTCGGTAATTAAAGTGCAGTTTTTACTGTCAAGAACCTGCGTAACAATATAATTAGAGAGACTAGAAGCGAAATTTATTGACTTTCACCCAAATCGAATGTTTTTTTTTTTATACAAGTGGGGGCAAACGAGCGTGCGGCTCACACGATGTTAAGTGACTACCGCCGCCAATGATCAACCGCAACACCAGGGGAATTGCAAGTGCGTTGCCGACCCTTTAGAAAGGAGTAAGCTCTTTTCTTGAAGGTCCCGAGGTCGTATCGGTCCGGAAAAATCGCCGGTGGTAAACTATTCAACAGTGAGGTCGTACGCTGTAGAAACCTCCTTGTGAAACGTACAGTGGTGGACAGCTAAGCATCCAGATGGTGTGGATGACTGGTGTGGACAGGCGAAATTTGGCGGCTGGGAGTAATCCGAACGATTCCTCAGAGCACTCCCCACGGTATATGCGAAAGAAAATGCAAAGAGATGCAACATCTCTTCGCAGCGCCAGTGAATCGTGCCGATCGGAAACCACTCGGTCGTCGATGATTCGAGCCGCTCTGCGTTGTATTCTTTCACTTGGGAAGGAGCTGGTACTGCTCCAGCCCAGAGATGGGAACAGTATTCCATGTGCGGCCGAACCTGCGCCTTGTAAAGTTTCAGGCGGTGTGCCGGCATCAAATACTGTCTCGCTCTACCGCGCACGCCAAGCTATTTAGAGGCCAATTTAGCCTTCTCTTCCAAGTGACCATGAAACTGCACGTCACTCGATATGTCGACGCCGAGGATTCCAATACTGGCGGAGGCAACAATGGGAGTGCCTTAAAACTGAGGAGATACGACAAAGAGGTTTTTTTAAGCAGTTAACGCGCAAATTTATGTCTACTGAGGGTTAAAATAGATTAGATTTCGCCCCCAATCCCAGACTCCGTTTAGCAAAGACTCGACTTCAGACCCAAGTTTGTCCCGGTACTCGGAGACGTTTTCCCGATAAATATTGGCACGGCCGGTGTACAGAGCATCAATAGTGCTGTCATCTGCATAGCAATGAATGTTATGGGTTTGCAACATATCATTGATATGCAGAAGAAACAGTGTTGGCGATAGCACGCAGCCTTGTGGAATAGGCTTGTAATCGGAGCTTGCACCGTCAATAAGGACCTTGATGCTCCGATCTGCAAGAAAGCTGGTGATCCAATGGCACAATTTCTCGGAAAGCCCTTAGGAAGGGAGCTTCGAAAGAAGCGCTTTGTGCCAAACCCGATCGGAGGCCTTCGCAATGTCCAAACGAACGGCCAATGCCTCCCCCTTGGTCTCTACTGCATCCGCCCATCTATGAGTTAGGTGGACCAGAAGATCACCAGCTAATCAACCACGGCGTAAACCGTATTGGTGATCACTAATCAGCTGGTGATACTCAAGGTACTTCATGAGCTGGCAGTTTACAATGGACTCCATAGTTTTGGAGAACAAGGAGGTGATGGCGATAGGCCGGTAGTTGGACGGGTCTGAGCGGTCGCCTTTTCTGGGATCGAGTGGACGAAATCTGTCTTCTATTTGACGATGATTGATCTTCTAGAATGATTTTGGGACTACGCCTAGGGAGTAGGAGTACTGGAAAAGACGAGTTAAAACTGGTGCCAACTCTGGACCACACGTCCTTAGCACAATTGGGGGGATTTCTTCAGGAGCTGAGAGGAGAGCTTTGCGAACCGAGCGCTGTGTGAACTGCACTTCCGGCATGGAGCGCTCACACCGCGAGATGGTCGGCGGCGTACTCCTCCGTCATCGAGAGGCGAGTTGGACGCAAAGAAAGAGTCTAGCAGATCGGCTTTCTCCTTTGCGGTATGGGCCAGTGAGTCGTCCTCCCTGTGCAGAGATGGAAGAGATGGCTGACAGAAATTACCCTGCACAGCCTTGGCGAGAGACCAGAATGCCCGGGTTCCAGAAGAAAGGCGAACTAGTTTCTCGCCAATTCTGCCTATGTGCTCTGACTTTGCCTTGGCAATGACTCTTTTGAATCGGAATTTTACTTCTTTTTAAGAGCGCTGGTGTTAACATCCCGGGACGTTGATGCGTCAGCCCAGGCTAGGTGATGATGATGTTATATATTATGTTACTCCTGCTTATAGCATGATGCTATTTTACAGGAGCGACCAAACCATGGCTGAGATTTAGCCCCGATGGGCACCACAGAGGAAGGAATAAAAAGTTCCATACCCTGAAGTACCACATCAGCGACAGCATCCGCAACAACGTTGGGATCGTCCGGAGAGAAGCAAACCCGCCCCCAAGGGTAGGATGCAAAGAAAGACCGCATTATATCCCAATCGTCTGACCTATAGTGCCAAACACGGCGGCAGCCTGCAGAATGCAACTTTCAGCGTGAGTAGCACCACACTCCGGACAAGACAATGGTCCGAGGAGCCTAAAAGGGCGTCGACGGAAATCTGATATCCGTCCGGGTGAGAGGTCAGTAGAAGGTCCAACAGGGAAGGTGCATGATCCTCCATATCTGGAATCCGCGTAGTCGAAGTAACCAGTTGTTTCAGACCATATGCCAAGGCAAAAATCATGAATAGATCTCTCCGCATGATTGGTTAAACGTGAACCAAGCCATTCGGCATGATGGGCGTTAAAATCGCCGAGGATCACGATCTCTGCGGAGGGCATCTGCTGTAACAACGAATCTGTAGCCATTTGGACGTGGTCGAAGAGTCGGACTGTTTCGGCATTACCGCTATGGGACCTATAGAGGCACCCGTAGACGCGCGGATGGTCGTTGCTATCTACGTGTAGCCAAAGGATGGACAGGTCCGAACCTTCAAGACTGCCGAGGCGTCGAGAACAGATGTCCTCTCTGACGTAAACGCAAACTCCAGCCCGAGGCACAAGGGAGTGTTCCAGTTTGTACCCCGGGTAGGAGAGATACGAGACATCAGTTGGAGAGGACACCTGTGTCTCCGTCAGAAAGAGCAGAACCGGCTTCGCCATCTCGAGATGGTAGTAGACTGCGTTTATGTTAGAGTGGAGTCCCCTGATATTGCAGAAATTCAAGGATAGCGTGGCAGGGGTCGCCTTGGTCTTGTTGCTCCATTTGCCCCGAGCAGTTGTAGTCTTGAGCCGAACTTTGCCCCCCCCCCCCAATACGCTCCTGAGAACCCACGCTCAGGAGTGGAGTAACTTGGTCGTGGATGCTCAGCGAGGGATTCTCCAGAGGCGCTGGTACCCTCCTGGGGTAGTTTGACATTTAATTCCACTACTATGTTGATGGGAGGGGATTTGGGCCTCCGGCCACCTGCACTCACCAGACGAAACGCAGAAGCAGAGTTTCCACTTCACGCCGGTATTCTGTGAGGTCGTGGTACCATCGCGGTTTGAGCCGGCCCATATGTGCAACAGCAAAGCTGCCACATGGCTCTGTATGTACCACTGTTACCATGTAATGAATGTAATTTGCAGTATCCATTTTGATACTAAAGATTTATACAAAACAAAAAAAGGAAACGGAAGATGAACCTTCGTAAATTATGGTACTTATTTATGACTAAATGTCATAAATAATAACTATAATTTAGAGTGAGTTTACATTTTCGTGTTGAGGCATCGTACAGTGCAGACGTGTTGCTTTTTCTACAAAATATTAATCTCAACTACCGGGCTACATACGAACGTATTACTAATAACAATAGTGCTATAATCGGTTGAATTACTGTGTCAATACTTACGACGACGGAAAGTATTGAGTAAACAGTACGTGAGTCATTCATACCCTACCTTGTGGATACACAGATATAAAAATGAACATTCTAAGCTCGCCTACAAGAAGTGACTTGAGAGATACACATAGCGATTCACAACTTAATGAATCTAAAATAGTCACTTTCGTAATAAAAGAAAATTACCAGAAGAAAATGAAGACATAACAGTGATAAAAAAGGAAATATGTGAATTGACTAACAAAATGTCACAGATCATGTCGATGCTTACTACAATTTGCACAAACCAAAAGGAAGTTATGGAAAAAATATCTTCAGATGTAGCAGACATGAAAGAACAAATTACTAAGATGAAATCGACAATTAACCATGTTAACAAAGAAAAAAAATAATAAAATCTGATATTTCAAACTTATTAGAGAAGAACAAAACTACTGAACAGAAAATCTGCCATCTTGAATCCGAAATTAAGAACCTTAAAACAAATACAGGAACATCTCTCCTATCTTACGGAACCGAAAAATTTATAGCCGAAATAAATGAGCGTGAATATAGAAGCAAAAATATCGTTATAAATAGAATCTCTGAAAGTACAGCACCGGACAAAGAATATAAAATGGAATTTGACAAAGGAGAAGTAATGAAAATATTAAAAATAGTAGATGGAACCTGTCCTTTACCGAAAAAAATTGGTAAAAAAATTGGACTTGGTAAGCATATATCTGGTAAACATAGTCCAAACAAAATTTTCTTTGAATCTCAAGATATGCTAAATCCATATTGAAGAACAAGAAAAAGTTAAATGATGATAAAATAAGGATATATTCGGACCAAACATCACAACAAAAATTATACTTAAAGGAGCTTACTCAAGTGTTAAATGATAGAATAACAAAGGGAGAGGAAAATATTTCAATAAAATATTCAAAAAGTATGCCAAAAATAGTAAAAAATTTCACAAAAAACTCAAAACAATAGAAAATTATACTAATCATAAAGAAGAGGATAACAAAGTAAACACTTACCAACTAGTTGACGACTACAAACACATTATCTCATATAAGAAAACATTAAAAATATACTATACTAACATACGCAGCATTGTCGCACCAGGGAAGTTTGATGAGTTACAATGCATACTAAAAATGTTTGAAAATACTGTCAACATCATTATTTTAACTGAAACTTGGATAAAATAATTTCAGAAACACAGGAAGAGGTGGTGGTGTATCGATTTTTTGTTCATAATGATTTGAAGCACTCCCACGTGAGTGACACTTATTTGGATGGTAACCATTTCCTTTGGATTCATCTCGAAAAATATTCTTTGGAAATTGGAACCGTATATAGAAAACCAGATTCGGATATAAAACAGTTTTTGGATGAATATTATGTTCAAATATATAAACGTAAAAGAGCAATTATTATTGGTGATTTCAATTTCAATCTACTTTCCAATGATAATGGAACCCTTGCTTATAAAGAAACTTTGCAAGAAAATGGTTACAAAATTATAAATAAGATGGACCCAAAGTTTTGCACTAGGGAAACTGAAACAACTAAAACCATTATTGACCATCTATGTACTAACCTTAATGAAAAATATTTTAACTTTGCTATTTCAGAGCCACCCATTTCAGATCACAAGCAAATATACATTGAGGTTAAAAAATATGAGCCAGCTCCTCCAGCAATCAGTAAATTACAATATGAAGCTGTAAACTACGCGAAATTGCATACAATCATAAAAAATGACAAACAAACGAATGAATCTAAATCGTATGATAAACTCGAAAAAAGGGTGTTAGACAGTATAAGAAAGAGTATCATTACTAAGGAAAAGATTTTAAACCCACCGCGTCAAGACTGGATAAATAAAGAAATAATTGAAGAAATAAATACTAAAAATATCCTATGGAAACACTATAAACAGAACCCCAAAAATCTTATTATCAAAAATAAATTTATAGAGAAAAGACATAAAATTACAGAAAATATAAAGAAAAATAAAGTCAAATACTACTTTAAAGCATTTAGAAATTGTAAAAATAAACCAGCAAAAATGTGGAGTTTGATTAATAATCTATCAAATAATAAATTGAAAGAAGCAACATTCCCAAGTAAGTTGAAGGATCAAAATGGACTGATACTAACTAATACAGATGAAATCTGCGAATGTTTTAATGAATTCTTCGCCAGTGTTGGCTCGAATTTAGCAAATCAAATAAAAAAATCTTACTTAAGCTACAATAATGAAAATGAGGGTAGTTCTGGATTTGACTCGCAAAAACTTAGCCACTTAGCACCAACAATAGTAGATTAAATTTCTGCAATAATTGAAAACCTAAACACTAACACTAGCTCAGGCTTAGACAGTATCAGTCCTAAAGCAATCAAATGCTTCAAAAGTCTTATAATAGAAGAATTAACCGAATGCATTAATCAATGTCTAAAGATTGGAGTGTTCCCTGACAGTCTTAAATTTGCCAAAATAACATAATTATGTTATATTTTAAAAGTTTAAAGTTATGTTATATTTAGACAGATTGTTTATAAAAACAAAATGGAGAAATTTTGTTTTACATAAAAACCCTTTATAGCACATAAACATTCTTTTTTTTTTCAAAATTTATTAGGCTCAACAAACAGTTTACACAATATTTATTAATCTAAAATAATACATTCACTACAGCAAATATAATATAATAGTGCAACCAACACCGTCGACCACCAATTACTATTAACAAATGTTGAGATTGAGAATAGCGTACAATTTTATCATCTAATACAATGTTTGTGTTTTCAAATAACACAATAATGAGGAAAAATACAAATAATGTAATAATCAGTTACACAAACTCATTCTCCTCTGAGTAATGAAAGTAATTTTTTTTTCTAAATACCCACCTTGTGAGCAAAAATGTCAATATTATTGAAAGTATTATTATAATAATTTAACAACACACAATATATATATATATATATATATATATATATATATATATATATATATATAGGGGATCTTTTAACTACGTTGTATATTTAGTACGAACTCTGCGACACAAAGGCCTATATGGTACTCTGTATTGTATCATCTCAACTAGTTCTATACTATCGTACCTGTTATGACAGATATCATATAGTAACATACCTTGAATCTGTTGACGTCTGGATTCTAATTTTAGTAAGTTATATTCGACCAGCAGTTGATAGTAGGGTAATTTAACTCGTCTGCACTTGTAATATACACTACGCAAAAACTTTTTCGGAATGGATTCTATTTTATCTATATATTTAATATAATACGGACACCAAATAGCTACCGCATATTCGAGTTATGATCTTATTAAAGATTTATAGAGGTGCAAATAAGTGAGAGGTTTTTTAAATTCACGTCCAATATGCATCACGAGACCATACATTTTAAGAGCCTTATTAATGACGTTTTCAATATGTGTATCAAAGATAAGTTTACTATCTAATATTATTCCTAAATCTTTAATTTTATGAACTTTTTCTAATGGGACTCCACATAAAATAATATACATTATATCCACTCCTCCACACAAATAATTAAAATTACTTTCCTGTCGCTTACGGGTAAACGTTATGGCTTTACATTTATTAACACTCAAATCTAACTTATTGTGTTTACAGTAAGATGTAAAATTATCTAAATCTTTTTGAAAGTTAAGGTGGTCATGATAATATTGAATTTTGCGATAAATTTTTATATCATCTGCGTACAGAATAAAATTACAAAACTTGAAACAACTATTAACATCATTAATGTACAGGACAAAAAGAAGAGGCCCTAATATTGATCCTTGTGGCACACCAGAACTTATATGCACAATATCTGACTCAAAACCTCTTATAACTACTTTTTGTGTACGATTTGTCACATACGACTTAAACCATCTCCACAAATTACCACGGATACCATTAAAGGCTAGCTTTTTCAGAAGTAATTTATGGTCTACGCGATCGAAAGCTTTGCGGAAATCTGTGTTTGTATAAATTAATAAGTTAGATATAGTTGAACGCTTCTTAGTAAAATCGCCGCGCCGCCATTGCAGTGCATCAGTCCTTTCTTGACAAAATTCAGTCCGCCTTTTTTTATACGTCCATGTATACGTTATTAGGATTCGGGTGCACTGAGGCTATCTTCTTTAAACTTGCAACGATGCCTAAAGATCTAGAAAACCGGAAAAGACGTAAGTTTCAGTGATAACTCTATACGTCTTCAGCACAATTGGGGAGAATCCCATCAGACTTCCTCCACTTATGGACGTCTAAGGAGAGTAGTCCTTTACTACTGAGCACTGTATGAACCGAACATCTGCTTGGAGTATTGACACTGCGGGATGGTAGGCGATAGATTCCTCCTGTCGTCGAGATTCGGCTTTCCTCTTTGCGGCATGGGCCAGCGGGTCATACTCTCTGCTTAGAGATTGTAATGATCCCTTATAGAAATTACCTTGGAGAGCGTTGGTGAAAGACCAGAATGCACGGGTTTCCGAAGAAATATGAACTAATTTCTCGTCAATTCTCTCAATGGGCTCCGACTTTGCCCTAGCGAACTTTATTGAATGACCTGAAAGTAGAGTTGTACTTCCTTTTGAGTGCGCTAATGTTTGCATCCAAGGTCGCCGATGCGTCGTCTCAGGCCTTATCAGACTCCTGCTTTTGCCGCGACGTAATTTTGCAGGAGCCAACCAAGGCTGGGTCTGCCACCTATAGGCACTACAGATAACAGAAGCACCTCATCGGCTACAGACTTAGCAACGATGTCGGGAGAAACAAATCAGCCCACATGGTCGTTTGGTCGTTGAGTCGGTCTCCCTAACTATGGTTTAAACACGGAGGTGGTCTTTGCCGTCTATGCGTAGCCATAGGATAGACAGGTCAAGACTACCGAAGCGTCGCGAACAGATACTCTCTGACGTACACACAAAGTCCGTCCCGATGTAGAAAAAAGATTTTGCTCCGTTTGCCTCGATTACCGTGTAGCCAATTTATATCCCCCCCCCGCGCCAGTATATGCAGGGCAGCCTGAGCATCCACGCCAAGGAAAAAGACAATTTGGGCGTAGCTACCTAAGAGTCCTCCAGGATAATCGATGCTGGAGTAGATTTTTATTTAACACTCATTTTTTTTTTACAAAATACGTAGTACTCATTACAAAGAACGTACCGAAAAACGTATATCGCAACGAATTTTCTTGCAGTCTTTAACGGCGGGTTTGAGTATAAAAAGTGTCAGTGTGCGTGCGAGAGGTGAATAGAAGTGACGCCATCATAGATTACTGACTATATACTAGGACGCCATTTTGAATACCATTTTTTAACTCACGTGTAGTGTTATATTTGAGGCTACATTTTTAAATTAGAGGATATAAAAATATGACAGTTATGACAGTTATCATTTTTGTCATAGATTAAGTATTTTAAATATATTTTTGACTTTGGGTTTAACTCCTAAAAATTGGCAAAATACTATGTTACTTAAGTTAAACAAATAAAGTTTTTAACTATCTAAAATAAGCGGTTGTCTAAATTTTTTGCTGTGTACATTGATATACGTATAACAAGTATATATTTATAAATCTATGTTGTATAATGCGCGAATGCACCCATTTGTTATTTTACAAACAGGCTGCATTATTTTTGTGATCACTGAGATACCGAGATAAAAATAACTTTGATATTTTCGTAATGTTTAACAAACATCCAAGCGATCCTCGAAGCAATGTTCATAAATACAGTGGATACCATCCTGCTAAGTATGTTTAAGCTTTAATCAAATGCATCAGGCACATTTGTATGCGATGATATTATTGATTTTTAGTATGGCTATCTTTAGAACTCCATCATCGTTCACTTACAAGTAGGTAAGAGACCAACATTGACTAGCCTTCGGTAAATCTGATTTAATTTTTTCCGTGTTTTTATCACGATAAATTTTATATAGCAATCTCTATTTCCCATTGATCGACTTCTAGCTCCTTCTGGCAGCCAGTAGTTAGTAGCATAGTCTGTAAACAGTGGAATATCAGCAGATGAGTTACCAATTATACGATACCATTTTCGACGAGCCAGCTAGCGTTACAGTCAGTTTCTTTAACATTATTAAACAGTTGTGCGACTGTACGACAGTTGTAAAAAAAATGTTATGAGCTGAATCTCTCGCGTGTTGATCTCCGTAAATTAGACTGCCAGTCCTTTATTAAACTTTCAGCTCCGTTAAAAGCGAAATAAACTTAGAATTCGTCTCAGAAGTCTATTCTAAATTTAAATGTAGATAAGTAATTATTTTATTACATATCGTTCAAAAAATACTTTTAAATAAGACACGTGTGATTTAGATGTGGACGGGCGTGTCGCTGCCGGGAACAAAGTCAATGGTGTCCTGAATGCGTTAGTCAAAAGGCAAGGCGTAGTGAAGAGTGCACGCCTTGCAATACATAACGCAGTGTTGGTACCGACTTTGTTATATGGCAGCGAAACCTGGGTATGCCAGAAGAAGCATAAAAGCAAGTTGAATGCAGTGGAGATGCGATCTCTTCGTAAAATGTGCGGCGTTACCATAGCCGACCGAAAGCGAAACGAAGAGATTCGCAATATGGCAGGATTGAAGGATGACCTTATCACAAAAATTGATAGGGGCGTACTCCGATGGTTTGGGCACGTTTAGCGAATGAGTGAAGACCGAATGGTGAAGAAAATATATAGCGCGGAAGTAAATATTAAAAGGCGTCGAGGTAGACCGAGACTAACTTTCGAAGACCATGTGAGCAAATTACTCGAAGAGGGGAAGGTCAAGAGTACTCGGATACCTAGACGTGCATGTATGAAGAAGATAATGAACCTGAAAGAAGGAAAGAGGTATGTAAGGGTCGTGACAATTGGCGATCTGTTCTCTCTGGCTACCCCGTTAGGGATTGTGCGTGAAGATAAGTAAGTAAGTAAATAAGACACGCGCGCTTGGCGTAACAATATTGAGGTGGCTAACCATCAAAATAATATTGTAATACGACATAACTAAATACGACATAACAAAGGGTAAAAAAAACTAAGGGTATAAAAGCACTACGTATAGCTTATTTATTCTGTGGTATAGTGGATAAGAATGCGTGTTCACCAAGGGCACGACCCAATTCAATGCACGACGGTGGGTGACTCATTAGCGCAGAAATTTTTGAAATCATTATTTTTTTATATAATGGATATTTATATAATATATTGTATGCTTAATCTAATATTTTGTAATATTCAAAAAATATAATTTTAATCTATTATGTCAGTGCTTGACTTAAAACAATCCCATCCGAAAATTGCAAACTGGCCATCTTAACAAAAACCTACAATTAACTTCCACCTGAAGATATCCATAATATTGTTATTGGATGGAAAAAAGGACGCTGACAAATTATTATACTCTTTTGCTGTACGCATTACGTACGATGAAAGAAAATCGTTTGGAATGATCTAATAAAAAGGTATTAAAAAACTTCACAGGTATGCTCTCGACAACGTCTCACTCACGGTTCGCACTGATGAGAGCTTAATTCCCGGCCGTCCACCATGTTTGACACAAAAAACAGTTGGATTATATCTCCAGCCCTTAAGCAGGGAACTTGCGGAAATGCCACCAAGGTTTTATGCACAAATGTTATGTAGTTTTAAATTTTATATATTTTTTCGATTACATTGAGATACGAACTAAAATCTACCAATAACCAACTTCAAAAAAATAAGGCTGCTAATGCATTGTCACTTCAAAAGGTTTCCGGCAGTAATTTTATTACTCTGGTACTCTTGAGCCATACTAACTTTTTGGACCATTCAGACCAAAACACAGTACTTAGTGCACGCACTGCTGTTTGACTGCAGAAATAGATAAGATAGTACCTATCTACCCAGAACCGGGTATGACGGGAATATCTCATGTACTGCGATGGTATTTGGATAACCGGCACACGGACAAACATATACACCCGAAATAATATTTGTAGGCTTTACAAGCAGCACCACAGACAAACGCTTAGTCATTGCGCGGTACCGAGACGTAAAGGTTAAAATCCTCGCGATCATAGACATAAGATATTGTAACAAATCTGAAGTTAATTCCGTAAACTAAGTAATACGTGGTAGAGACATGCTGCAGTCATATTAGTAGTATAGTTGTAGCACGAATGGGTCGGCTCGACCGGGGAAGGACCACGTTCTCACAGAATACCAGCGTCAAATAGTAGCTTAATGCTGCTGTGTTTCGTATGGTGAGTGTAGAGAACCGGATACCCTTTTTACTGGAAACGAGGCATTCCACCTAAGTCCTCACGGATGACAACGCATCTGCATTTTGATTCGTAATCGAGGATAGATGTAGATGTCTATGGGCCACAGCAACCACTTACCATCAGATGGACTGTGTGCTCGTTTGTCATCCTATCCTATAAAAAAATGTCTAATAAACTGTAAATTAAATACATTATTTAATAAAATTATTTAATTATCGTCCTAATAATGGCACAAGACTCGCACAACTTGGTCTATTTGTCAGAGTGTCCTCCTACTGAATTTCGGGTCCTGTATAGCGATAGTGGAACTCTGATAGAACTGGTTTACCAGAGGAAAATACTTCGCAACTGCATTATATTATGGTACTTCATTAGAAAAATAACCTAAAATAAGATACTATTATAAAAATACGTCAGCCTATAATTGGTAAGAATTACGAACCCATTTACACATTGTTTACCCATATACAACCATATAAATGTATATGGGATACATCAAGAATCTTAAAAAAACAAATGATAAACTTCAAAACGAAACCATAGCTATGCGGTCTACGAGAGCAAAGTAGTGGGAAAAATACTAGTAAACCTGTATAATTTTAGTCTGCTTGTTCACGAACAAAAAAGGTTGCTTGTTGTTGCACAATATCAGTAATCCAGACTCTTAACTACCGAATTGATTTTGATGAAACTTTTCCGCTTGAATACTTATTAGATTTAATTTAAAGCTGGTTTAAATTTTAATCTGAATGAATATATTAAGAGCTTACCTAAATAACACATTGAAGCTTACGTTTCTTTTTCGCAAAACATTGTTAATTTCATCGTTACCTAGGCCCACATATTTGTGTATCTTTAAGATACACAAATACCGAATAAAAATACTGAGCAAACTCAGTAGCACACTGCTCACTAGTAAGTACCTTATTATCTTTTAAAATCTTGCGTGGACTTCTGCTGTCTTTTTTTGAGTTAATGTAAGCCCAGAACGCCTTTGGATTTTCCTGAAACTCACTCTGCATCCGGTCTTTATAATTTTTGTACGTGGAGTTTATTAAATATTTTACATACGTTCTACACTTAGCAAACGCTTCATAATCGGCCCCTGATTTGCTAACCTTAAACTGCCTATAAAGTCTAGCTTTTAATTATAATGTCTATCGTGTATCTATCGTGTATAGAATAATGTCTATCGTGTACCACTCGGGGTAACTGTACTCCGAGTTTACACGTCTTCGCTTTTTTCTTGGCACGCAGTCATCCATAACTTTGTTTAAAACCTCATAAAAATAATCTAAACTATTATTTACATCTAACCTATACATTGGCATCCAATCTATGGCCGCTATTAACGAATACATTAACGGAAAGTTTGCTTTATAGAAGTTCCATCCAGTATGCGTCTGATTGCTCCCCCTCAGACTCAGCTAGCAGTGGCGCCGGCGCGAGCTGCTCGCCGTACCGCGTACGCCCCCGCTGCACCACAATGGCGAGCGGAGGATGATGTGGGTCGGGCGGCACGATTGGCTCAGCCGCGCGCACCTCCAATTCTTTTTCCACTGAACGCGTGCTCAAAACAAGATCTAATTGTCGTTCATTGCAATTTCCTATTTTGTTGTACTGGGTGAATTCACAATATGTGCAAAAGTACTCAAAATGATTGCGTACATTTGTTGAGCTAGAATATAAATTAAAATCGCCTATCACTATTAAATCATTGTAGCCATCACGATAATTTTCTATTATACTTAACAACAACATGTATTCATTATCACCACAACTCGGTGGAATGTATACTACACACAACACAAACATGAACTTATTTTGTTGATAAACCGCAGCGCTAACCAGTTCAAATGCGTGATCTTGAATACGTACATCGTTCGGGGTATTTAGTTCCCGCAGCTCGTATCGTGGTGTGGCTACTAAACACGCACCACCCTGCTTGCGTCCGTCTGCCCGATCACACCGAAGTATCATGTATCCAGGTGGGATTAGTTCTGAATCATAGATAGAATTGTTGCATCCTCTTTCTGTTATTGCAAAAAAAATCATAACTATGGGAAGAAATTCCCACATAAAAATCGTGTAATTTTGTTCTCAATCCTCTCATGTTCTGATAGTATATCTCCACAAAATTGAGTGGTTTCTTATTACTTATTGGGTGGTTTACGAAACCACACCCATTCACAAAATTCAATGTTAACTGCCCAACATTCTGGTTTACATAGTATTTCGTATGAACTTTCTGGAACTCCTATTATAAATGACGCATAGTCTCGTTCCGTCTTATGTTTAATTTTTTCCACTGTTATTTCCGTCTCTTTTCCATATATATTCTTCACATGTCCTTCCAAACTTTCTACTGTAATATCCTTTTTTAATCGCCAAACATGTAAAAATTTTTTTCTTTCAGTACCTTGAATATTTCCTGTACCAGTATTTCCTCCTCTTAAGACTTGCCTCTCAGGATATTTCTTTTTCTGTACAGTTATCCATGATCCTTTCTTTTTGCTAGTTTCCATCTTATTTTCTGTATTATCTGTCGATAGTTGTTCTTTATCAAAACTCTCCGCAGCGGTTTCTATATTACATGTCGGTTTCATGGCCACGCATACCACTACACGCTTATCTTTGTTATTAGCTTTGTTTACTGGCTGATTTTTGCTTAGTACCTGCTTTTCGTTTTGTGTGGGTATCTTTGCAAAGGATAAAGTCTCCTTCTGATTTCCTTAACTGTCTCATTTCTTTCTTTTGTAGGCTGATTTTTGTTCAGACAATTCTTTAATTGCTCATTTTCTTGCTCCAATGTTTTTATCTGCGCTTCTAATTCATCGACTTTGCTTGCCTTCTTCTGCACTACTTTCAAAGTATCTCGTAATTTACGCAATTCTGTTTCGGTATCAACAAACCTGTCCTTGAGCAAATTGTACTCCCTTATTTGTTCATCTATTTTAAAGTTCATTTCAAATCTAAATTCTTGCAATTCTTGCAGTATTTTACTACTGATATCCAATTCTATAACTTCTTTTGGAAACATCCTATTGCCTCGGTCTGAGTTTACATAGCAAGGTGTAGAAGTTTGATTCATTATATTCTGGTTACCTCGAACTGGTGTTTCCGAATTATACCGTTTCGGTGCACTGCAAACACACTCCGGGCATCTCCAATTGCACTTGTATTCTTCGGTAAACGCTTCGTATTTATCCTTCGTCAGAGCCAAGCACTTAAGATGGTACAATTTATTGCATCCATCTCTTGCACATTCCATGTACGAAATGTCGTATATTACGGCATCACAGCCGTTACATTTTCGATCCATTTATTTGAAAAATACACGTTTTCCGCTATTAATTATTTTTCCGCTAATAATAATTTTGTTGACGCGCGCCCTCCGTATCCTCAACCGTATAGCAGAAGACATAGATATATTTTGTTGTACTCTGGGTGGGTTCATAGTAAGAGCTCTGTTTGAAATTAGTTATGGTCCTTATGTGATATAGATACGTGTTTGAAATAGCAATAAGTACATGTCTGTAATCGATTAGCTTGTAACTATGTAGTTGGAGTTGGTAAAATAGTTGTCTACATTATCGCATTAGGTGATAAACCTGTAAAGATAATTGTATAGTGGAAAATAAATAAATAACCCGGATAATCTTTCTCGTGTCATTGTGATTCGCAGCTAAGATTTTACTTTGCACAAATTAAATAACGATCTCTCCGCTGGTGCTACGCTGACTGCGAGAGTCGTTTTGCGAGAGTTGAGTTTGACTATGTTATGGCACTATTCTTGGTCGCATGTTTCAATGAGATGAGCTAACGACACAGGTTTGGCGGAATTTTTTTCACATTCTCTTTCTATTTGGCCAACCAGAGTCGCTATTTGTTTATTACAGTTGATTTACTATCATGAAAATTTTATCACGCAGTTCATTTATCGCTGGTTGTAGTGACTGAGCGACTAACACGAAAATGTACCAATATGCTCACTCATAATTCGCTGCGTTCTAAATTACGCATGGATTTTTCAAAATTATATTCAGGGATTGGATATAACATTAGCCTATCGATCTCGTTATAACTATCGCTCGGTGACAGCGATAACTCGGATACAGACTCGGATTCGGATTTCATTTATGCAGTTGTTTAAAATGTGTGTGCGAATGACCACAAAATTTTTCCTCCCGTTACAACTTTAGAAGTCCATTTCTGAACATAGGCCCTTTCCATGGTTTCACAAAGGATATATCGTAGACAGATAAACCTAAAGACTAATGATTAGTGTGGCCTCGAGTGAGAAAGGACGATAATGTAGTTTTAGGTTATACAATAATCTTTATGACTTTTGAACATATCTAGATAAAAATGTTAATTGTTCTAAGAACTGAACTGAACAAGATTCACCAATCTTAAGCTCACAAAACACTTTTTTCTCACTTAAATCAACTTGTAAACTCCTTAGATCGATATGAACTGTCAAAGTTGTTTAGCAAAGTGTAGTTTGCTAAACAAAAAAACCGACACGGAGAAAGGGACAAACGATCACACCGCTTTGTCTCATTTCTATGCAAGACGTATGCATAAATCTATCTTTTTCGTGTGCGAATGCGAAAGAAGGCGTCAACATTATCATGTAAGCCACAGCTATAACGCGTGACAGTCGGGTAGCGACCGCAGTTTTTTTAAGTTGTCTTTAGGAAACGCTGCTCCCCATCTCCTGGATTCTCTCTGTCACCTATTATGACAATCTCAGGACGATACAGGGTAGTAGGTATTCTTACATTGTCCTTACACGGTGACTATTACTTCATTTGTAGTACATACTCTATTTTCATATAATGTATGTATTATAATTATGTTTTTAGTATGTAGTTACTACTGTTAATAGTTTTATAATAGTTGGCAACCCTACTTCTAAGCTACCATGGCTCATCATTATTACTAAAACCAAAGGCATGAAATAATTCTTACTAACAGGCCAACTGTAGACGACCTATCAGATGCGGTACTAGAAAGAGCAGTTCAAAGAGACAAAGCGTTTTGGGTGGACAAACCTGGCGCAAACGCTTATACGCTCCACGATGCCTATAACAATTATGGAATGACTACTGAAGTAATCAAACCACGTATGTAAAAATTCTTATACAGAAACTTTTGCAAGAGCTTTTTCCGTGTACCACTATGAAACGGAAGCTTAGAAAGCATATAATACTATAATACTTGTGTATTCTATGTTATAAAGTAGGTTTTGTATGTTTGACCTTGATTAAAATTTTAACATAAGCAAACTAATTCATAGATAAATGATACATAAAATACAATAAGTTATAGTATTCTATGACTATTAATTAATATTTTTAAAGGGAATAAAGAAGTAGTGATAGTTGGCAATCCTTTTGTCCTTCTGAAAGTGTGATTTAATTAAGTACTATGGATTTATTGAGTCAGAATTTGCTATATAATCGTTTATAATATACAATATAGCGTTTATAATTTTTTATTACTATGTAAATGATCTACAGCGTGTTTTGAAATGTTATAGGTTTTAAGATCAAAACAGATACTTATGTAGTAGACCTGTAGAACATTGAACGAATTGTGGTTAATTCGTTCATGAGTACCTTGATATCTTAAACCCCGATAACGTAATAACCTCTATAAATCCATAAAATTTTATGTTCCCTTCCACTCGGGGTCCAAAACCTCTTTTGTAACTTAACCCTTAAGTGCATGAACTTTTTGTTTTAACTAATTTAAACATATAATTTAGATGTTTAGGTCTTGAATTTGGGAAAAATAAAGAAAAAAAATTATTTTCATTTTATTAAAGTAATTTTAATAAAAAAAAAGTTTGTATCATTTTTGATACATTATGCATTAACGTCATTTTTTGTACGGTAAGTTAAGTAACTTTCCTACCTAACCGATTTTGTTGAATAGTTCCCAGACATAATATCCCTTTCTTAGCTAAGTAATACATATGAGATAAAGAGGTGTGGAAATTGTGAAAGTAAACAATGTGGTTTACTTTGCGTGGGATAATCCTCAACAATTTTACAACAGTGTTCCCAACCACTCCCAGATATGGTTCGTTTTCCATCATAGGTTCATTATCTTTTCCTGTATAAATTATAATTTTGTATGCATACCCTACCAGAGAACATAGCATATAAAGTTTGAACCCCCCCATTTGTGAGGTTTATTTGGGAGGTATTGTTTTAGGAAGTGGCCCATTTTCGTTGCACACATTTTTATGTGTTCATCTGTGGAAAGCCTTTGGTCTATATGAATGCTGGAAACTCTCATTCAGATGTTCTACCTCAGGTCGCAGCTTGTGTAGTTTATCGTGGTTGGGGTTGTCTATAGGCAGGTGTTTGAAGTTGTCGTTAAAATGTAATATATATCAAATTTTTTCAAATCTATATAATGTCATACTCTGTATAATTGGCATAATTCCGTATTTTTTATTCCAATAAGCTCCTATATTTGGATGATGAAAAACTGACATAGATATTAATTCCCATCAAGTACTATTGTAACTTTGATTTTGTGATTGGATCTGGTCGGTCGGGATTTTTTTGGATTGAATATAGAGTAGACCTTTTACAATCTTATCTAAAAAATCAGGAGTAAAAAAATAACTGAAAAATTGATATGGGCTTTCTAGGGCTATAACTTAAAGAGAATATTTTGTCTCGTTCTGAAAACGAATGCTATCTTCCCAAAACTCTGAGGAATGTTTCCTCCATTTGAGTCTAGCAGTTTCAATCGTAATATGACACCTGTTGGGAATATTTTGTGCAAAACCACTACCTTCATTAACTAAGGGAGGATTATCATCATTTCGCAAATAATTTTCGTCATTTACAAGAGGTGGTACACCTTCGTCCCGGATTTGAGGCTTATGGAAATAACCGTAACCCATTTGTTCTTCCCCGTGATTTACTAAAGCAGCACGAATTTCATCAATATTTGGGTGATAATCTAATTCATAATCATCAGACTCTGCTTTCTCCTCCGATAAAAATCCACCTTCCAATATTGCTAAAAGGTCTTCAATCTCATTATCTTTTATTTTTCTTTTTTCCATGCTCTAAAAGTGAGGAAAAACATATAACAATCACATATCATACAAGCCTACTATACTGGCGAAAATGTACAAACGGGACCTACTAACTGCATAATGTATCATTTTTGATACAACTAAAATTATCATTTTTTTTATCAAACGCCAGTAAAATTCACTTGAAATATGTGTTTAACAGTGAAACAATACTCTAACCTGTATTTTTAATATTTTTTCGGGTCAGCTTTTGTGTTAAAATCACTCCAAAATAAATCAATAAAAATTTATAATCCCACGAAAAAGGTTATGACAGACAGGAAAAAAGTTTTCATAGTTACCGCCAAATTATTTAGGAAATGGTCATCGATTACTTAAACATTCTAAAAGATGATTAGGCATAGGACATATTTAACATACAGCATAGTTGTGTGTACGTAGTTTAACAAAATTATGAATCGATAATCTCATCGTATCATTTTTGATACAATATGCACTTAAGGGTTAAAGAATAATTTAGGCGTCGCCCCTCAGTAATTCAAAGTTGTAACGAAGGCCACCTTTGCAACTTCAATCATTTATCAATGAATAATTTTAAATGAATGTGCAAACAATAAAGGTTCGCTGTAGACTGTTGTTATTGCTTACACGGGTTTATCAAATGAGTTCAAATGTAAACAATACACTAAGTTCTAAGTACAATATTAATTGTATCATAAGCTTTTTTATAGAGATTTTTTACGATCTTTTATAAAGCAATGCAGAAACACAGAAGAAGATATTGTCCCTTTTTTATTTCATATTGAAAATAAAATTGATGTAGACAGTGTGAATAGTTTAAAAAAAATTGCCGACTTTTTTATGTAGAATAAAATAAACTTGAATTAATGTATCTTTAAATAATCATAAAAAAGCCTCTTTTATTTTCCTTAACTTACAGAGTTTTAAAACTAAATAAAATTTTGGATTATAATAAGGTTGTACATATTAATATATAATGCACATTTGCAACAGGAGGCGGTGGCCTCCTCCAATAGTTTCCAGGATTTTCTCTTCTTTGCTTTCTTTGTCCAGTCGTTTCCGGCATATTTTTTGATCTCATCTACCCAGCGTTCCTTAGGACCTCCTCTAGCTCTCTTGCCACTTGGACCTGCCCACATTGTGGCCAAATGCGTCCATCTTTCATCTGACAGTCGTGCTACGTGGCCAGTTCACCTCCTCTTGAGCTTTCTCATATGTTGTAGAGGATCTATCACATTGGTTTTTTCCCTTATGTTTTCTGATTTTAATTTATCCTTCAGCCTAATATTCAAGATGCTCCTTTCAATAGCACGCTGTGTCTTCTGTATTCTGTCTGTCGCATAGTTGTTATAGATCCAGGTTAGGTTGGAAATTAATTATTAATTAATGTCCTCCAGACCGAATTTCAGCCACGGCGGCCTGACTCAACGGAGGCTAGCCATCGGCGCAGGACAGGATTATAGTGCCCAAGTGTATGCCACTCTCTATTCCCTCACTCTCATAATCCGATGGGACGGTGAACCGACACGACCGGAGAGAGATCAGGCGCAGGACCTTTACGTGCTTTTCGAGGCACGGGGGTGAGATACCGTCAACTTCCTAACTCCGGGCAACTACTGAGAATTTCTTGACGGAAAAACTCAATAATTAATTTTTGGCCCGACCCGGGATTCGAACCCAGGACCTCATGATCAGCAGTTGCAATAATACAACCACTATATCAACGAGGCAGTCAGGTTGGAAATAAAGGGCGTATGTACATATGTAACATTTAAAAGTTTCTTTTGCATTTAACCTAGCTCGTCTATCTATGTGAGTATATAATTTTTAAATAAGCTCATAAACGAACCTCTGTTGGTACATATTATATAGACCAATAAAAACTTCTTAACTTAAACCCTAGTAAAATTAAAATTATTTAACGTTTCCCTTGGTCTTTATCTTATCTAGATTCTACTGTACTTATAAATACACATAAATTTGACAAAATCTAAGTGCCACGTAGTGCCTAAGATTTTTACTTATACCTTATGTAAAACAACTAGTTCTCGATCCCAAGTATCATATTTTATAAAATTTAAAATATGTCGAACTGTGGTATATAATTTTGTTGATTTCAATTACTTACTCAGACGAAATAAATAATATAATAATTATTTCGTCTAAGTTTACTTAATCAACGTTTTCTTCGATTACTTTACAGCGCACCAGCAATTGTTTCCACGGTCATATCAGTTTGAACTCGACTGCGTGAAGTACCGACGTCAACATGCATGTGATGGCCTAAAACACATCGGTGACAAAATCGCGGTAAAAAAATTAAAAATTAATTAATTTTTTTAATTAATTAAAATTAATTCCGCCGTGTGGCGGTGGCTTAAGAAAATCCATAATGACATTTTGTCTCATAGGCGTCGCGTCGTGAGCTCGTGAGCAGCTACTTATATGGCGGAGAGCTTCCAATAGCCTTAATGTTTACACGGAGCATTACGTATTGTATAGGAGAGTACCGTCTCCAAGCCCGTGCCAAATTCTACTTACAACGACAGAGACTCATACGCACCTTCAACACTGAAGTTGACTGTACATAGATGTTTACTGATTAAAGAACAAATTAATACATAATAAGCTTTTTAGCCTAAAAGGACGATCTTATATTATTGATAAATCGAGTGTTTGAGTCTGTTTACACTATTGAGCCGTGAGTTTGAATACCAGCTAATTAAAAAATACTGTGATTGTCTCTATACATCTGACTCTACATTTAAAAGTATCATGATCTTTTATCGCATATCAATTAATTAGCACAGTCATTTTGGTTTTTTTTTTTTTTGTAAAAAATATTCTATTATGTACACGTGGTGTGTTATATTCCGTATTAGAAGTAAAAAGTACTGTCAGACTGGAATTTTAAGAGATGGTTGTGGTGGTGGTTTTTAAAAAAAAACAACTTGGCCCCGACTTCTTATTTTTACGACATAAATCGTTGTGTAAAAAAACATGCGTGCAGCTCACATGCGACAGAAGTGAAACCTTTAAATTAAATGAAAAATAAAATACAAATACTTACGGCAAATCATTTATTTAATATTATAATTTAAACATTCCATAATGAAAACTTCTTTAGCATCGTTGTAATTGTGTTGCGTGTGAGCTGCACGCATGTTTTTTTTTTTTTGATATTGTTTGTGATTATTAAAAATTAATTAATAATTAAAATGTATGTGTTAAATTGTACTTGGGGTGAAAAGTAGGAAGAAAAAATAAAAGTGAACTCCGTTTATCACTTTTTAGTACTTTGCCTCGCCTTTATTGATTAGAAAAAAAATATGCCTCATTAGAATATTTTAATAAAGTATATAAAAAAAAATATTTTGTTGTTTTTTATTTATCTGTTTTTGGGTCTTAGTATGATATTGTATGTGTGTTACCTTGAACACAGAAATTAAATATAGCTCTTTGGAATTGATTATTCTATCGCAATTACGAAACTACAGCATATTTTGTTCATTTTCAGAACAAAAAGTGGATATATGTGCAATAAATGTTTAATTAATAAAAATATGTAATTTTTTTTAAATTTCCATTTAATTATCAACAAGAACCTTTCTCGTTACAAGTTGGAGTTTCTTAACAGTACTTTTCACTATGCCGCCCTCCCATTCTGGTCTATATATCTCTCTGGCTTAAACGATATGTTATACCGTTTACGCCAGAGAGACATAAAATTATATACATCTATTTCTCATAGTCGCCGCCATATGTAATAAGGAAAAATAAGATTTTTGTTTTAAGCAAAATAATGTGTAGCCTTGCCGTGAGGTGGAAGCGTAAAAGAATAACCATGCCATCAATCGCCGGGGAGCGTCAAATATGTGATTAATTACTGCGTTCGGCAATACCTGTCAAGCGTGTCAATTATGGGAAATTCTGCCTACAATGTAACAGATCCATGTCCATGTCCAGGTGTATTACGCAATGCTAGGAAAGTAGAAAAAGAAATGCCTATTATCATATTGAATACCTTTTAGAAACCGTTAAGCGCACACTGTCATGACTGTCAAAAAGGCAACACTACTTTGTCAGACCATCTTTTCATTGAAGAGACAGGCGATACGAAACGAGAAAGATGGAGATACTACCCTGACGTAAACACAATATTATCTCCGGAGAAAATACGAGAATTAATGGTCGAGTATGTAATTCTTTTAATAAGCTTATATTTAACTTGACTTCTTCTTATATACTTATTGATATTGGATTTAGCTAAAATTTGGCACACTAATGTAACTTCCGAAGATGATGTAATAATATTATCATGAAACCGGATACTGGCTCTATAAAAATTGCCCTTATAAAAGTAGTTACTAAATTACTTTTTATTATAAATTGCCCTTATAAAAGTAGTTACTAAATTACTTTTTATTAAAAATTGTCCTTATAAAATTTAGTTACTAAATTAATTTTTGTTATAAATTGCCCTTATAAAAGTACTTAGTTACTAAATTACTTTTTGTTAAAAATTGCCCTTATAAAAGTAGTTACTAAATAACTTTTTGTTAAAAATTGCCCTTATAAAAGTAGTTACTAAATTACTTTTTGTTAAAAATTGCCCTTATAAAAGTAGTTACTAAATTACTTTTTTTTAAAAATTGCCCTTATAAAAGTAGTTATTAAATTACTTTTTAGTTCCTTTATAACATTTTTATAGAAGAGTATGTTATTTTTACGTGGTAGAGCCCATGCTGCAGCTATATTAGTAGTATAGTTGTAGCACGACTGGGTCGACTCGACTGGGGAAGGACCACGCTCTCACAGAAAACCAGCGTAAAATAGCAGTCTAATGCTGCTGTGTGAGTGAATGTAGAGAACCGGAGACCCATTTTACTGGAAAGGAGGCATTCCATCTTAGTCCTCACGGGTGACAACGCATCTGCATTTTGATTCGTAATTTTGGGGTAGATGTATGATGTATGTATGATGTCCATGGGCCACAGCAACCATTTACCATCAGGTGGATTGTGTGCTTGCTTGTCATCCTTATCCTTTAAAAAAAGGTAAGTGCTTTAGATTGGTTTATTTTAGTTTAGAAATCATGTCTTAGGCGTTTTCAATCGTATGGTAGTACCGTGTATTACGTGTTACACGTACGACACATGGTGAAATTTATTGTCACCAGCAGGTTTTTCAGACCGATATAACTTAGGTACATTCAAGAAAAGAGCTTCTTTTCTTTTCTCTTGCATTATGAGTGTTGTAGGGCGGCGATCGTAATTTACCGTCAGATGAGACGAATGAGCGTTTGTCCCCCTCTTCTTAAAAAAATATGTGCTTCATTATTGATTACAGGATTTGACCTTAAGACCTGTATCGTACTGTATTTAGTTGTTCTAAAATAGTTAAAAAAAAACGAACTTTTTTTATTCAGGGTTGGTCGGCCATTTAAAAACGAAGCTTGTAACTGGTACTACACCAAGTATCCACCGCAAAATTATAAGTGTATTTTACGAAAATTTTCAAAGTAATTAACACCGATATTGTTATTTAAAACAAATAAATGAAACAGAATGAATAAATACCGACAAATTAATAAGTGTTTTATTTCCACTAAGGTATATAATTTTCTTACCCAAAAGGAAATTCCACAGAAATCTAAATATAAATAGAAGTCGTAAAAGCGCTTGACCTTGTAGCCGCATATGTGACTCGTAGACCACAAGCGCGCGAGGAGCGTTTCAGTTTGTTTCGGTCGGCATGGGCAATTAACAAAATGGTTGCGTACGTAAATTTCCCAGAACTTGGCCGCAGGAGTCCAATGCGAGTCAGTTACGTAACACAAATATTTTGTATCGATAATTTATTATGTTTTGCTTACTTAGTTTTAAAGAAAAGGGAATTAAATGTGATTTTTCGTTAAATATTTATTTACACCTTTCTACTTTTTTCTTTCTAAATATTTTATACCGTTAACCGTTTATCGGCGATTATCTCTTTGTACTTTTAAATTACTTGATAAATTTTTATTCGGTTATATTGTAAGGATAAGTAATTATACTGTAAGGATAGTCTTAATTCGATTTATAAGCCGGGAAACTGAAAAGTAGCAAACAACAGAAAGTCAGTTACAGATCTTTAAAACTAATAAAGAATGATAAATATGTCATCCATACATATATTTATTCGTTTGCTGTTTATATAATGTTGTATTCATTTTATTTATACATCTGATAATACAATGCTTTTATTACAAGTTTCCGAAAGATCCGGTAATTAAAGATAAATGGATATATTTATTCTTTACCTATTATTATATCTCCTTTTTTTCTAATTATAAAACGTCTAAAAGCTAAAGCTAAAAGCGTCCATTACTGAGACAATTTCAGTTAATATTAGTTATATCTTGGTGTGAGACTCCTTGACGATCAATGACACTTAATAGAAAGTTATCGACACTTGCGTTGGGCTGCACTAAGCCCAAGTGAGAGCGAGCGCGCAATGTCATTTTTTGTTTTTCCCACACTTTAATTATTGAACCGAGTGGCTACGCCTCCTGAGATTTTGCGTTATTTTTTTTTAATACTCCTTAACGCAATAGTTTATAGATTAATTTTTGTTGCATGAATTCTAGAGATATTTGTAGGCGTAATTGTATATTTATTGTTGTCTATGTGTGAGAGCTACGACCTGGCGAAACACGTCCCGATATTAAGGCGACACCGCGAAAAAATGCATCTCCTTTCATCGAATAGTATGGGACTATGTCCACAGAATAAATAATAGTACTACGTACTATGACACCACTAACGAAAGTGGAATTTTGATATAAGTAAATTCATGTCTTTATCTTGAATTTTATTGTTCAAAAACACGATTGTATAATTTTGACTCGATCATAATTATTTGCGAAAACACCTCTAAAAATCACTATAGTTGAAATTATAACGAAATTACTTAATCTATATGCTTGGGAATGACTCAAATATATTCATAACATCAATATTCATAATTTACTTGCTCATTATTTTGATTACTTAAATCAATAATTTTTAAAAAAATATTTTAAGATTCTGACAATTTCTAAGCGCTTTTAATCATCGCGGGCGCTACGCTATTTTAGACCTTATGACGGCGTTTTTTTCAAGTTTTCATAGAAATTATGTATTCACTCGGATCAGTACGGCGATAGCTTTTTCGATGTGTCGTCTTAAAAGACAGTATAAGGCATTTCTATTGTCTTATTATTTAGATGTCTGTGGGAAATTCGAACACCCCTTCTATAGTCACTGCGCTACATTTTTAACTACACATAAAGTAATAAAATTTGGGAACGCAATAACTCTAAAATTAATATTTACGAAAAAAAAAACAATGTTAATAAGTTTATCCAATAAAGTATTAGATATCTTTATATCTAATAATGCGTTAAGGATTCTTATGGTGTTGCCGCGGTATTGTAGCGCCTCGAGTGACTATGTTTACAAAGGCATACAGTGGACCCGGTGATCCGACAAACATTTTGCACGGCAGTGTCGAACTATTGAATTTGTCGGATTATAGAGTACTGCTTAAGATATTATACTGCTTATAGTCCGTATTTTGTTTAGAAAGGAGTACCGAGCAAACCGACAAATTACAGATCCAATGATAAGATTCTACATATTATATATAATTTACAAATCATACTTCATTATGTATTTCAAATTTAGTAAATTAACACAACACGATAGAGAGCTCTCATTCAATCATTAATGCTACAGAACAGATGATTTCAAAAGGAATGTACCTATAAGTCAATGAAAATGAAAAAACTTACAAAAATATGCAAAGGTATTGCATATTAGGAAATAATTGGGTACAAACAAATGTACATACTAAAAAAATCATAAAATGTGAATTAATCAATCTAAGAAGCATGAAAATATAATTGATGCGTACAAGTTGTAACTTGTACAATCATGCATTTAGCGAAAATTGTCAAAAAATATTCAATCTATAAGTACATATAATAAATCTGTAGAAAAGTCGTGACTGTAATTATAATATCTCCTGGAAAAAACAAGTCCAGGAGACTAAATAAAGGGCACTGAAGCCAAATTAGTGGTTTTTAGAATTTTTGTCTGTCTGTCTCTCTGTCTGTCAGTCTGTCTGTGTTTAAGATTCACGCAAAAACTACTGGACAGATCTCCATGAAATTTTGTATGCATGCAGTTAATGAACCGGGGCTACTTATAGGCTATAGGCATACTTTTTATCTGATTATGGAACTTCTAAAAAGGAACGCTAAATATTTTCCTTCTTTTAGATGTTAATTTTCTATTATGATTTTGTCTGTTCATGTATATGCAGGATGACTGTGACTGGTATTTTTTCAAACTAGTAACATATTTATAAATAAAGTTTCAAATTAGTTCTAACCTTTGTTTAATAATTTGAAACTAGGTACCCCAACGATCTACATTTTAGTTTTCAAAAAGCGCCATCTATTATCAAATAGAAAAAGTACAGTTTGCTTTCAGTAACTAATTAAATAATATAAGATATAATTAAATAAATTACATTTATATGTTAAAATAATAAGATAAATAAAATTATTTAAACATCCTAACGTTTCTTTTAACGTTTTCGTTATATCATTTTAAAAGTGTAATAACTTAAATAGATAATAGTGACGTTTATCAAAAATATGAAAATCTAGTATATGGTTTTTAGTTTAATTACTAATGTAATGTAAACTGTAATACACTGCAATTATTGCGAAATTCTCCTTATCCTTATAGTTCAACTAAAAAGATCTTTATAGGTATATGTCGTGGCCAAATCGTAGACTGATCATATCTTAAAGCTTAAAGTAGTAAATTTCGTAAAATAGTAGTAGTCATTTAACACTGTTTGTTGACCAGGTTATAATAAAGTTGTCCGAATTAAGAAATAGAGTCCGTATGACGATTAAACTCAAATAACAAAACAATATTGCTATTTCATGATATTATGGTCATATCATCAAATAGTTTTTCACCGCTAGCGGCGCTGATAGCATATTTTTAACACAGAATTTTAGCAGAATCAACGTTACTTTATTCCTTATTTATGAAATAAATAAATGTTCGCGACTTTCCAGGTGCACCCCAACCTTCCATCGCTGATATTACTAGATAACATAGTTTTGCCTATCATTATTTCATCTAATAACAGCGCCATCTACTCACTGCTAAATAAACTAAAGATGTCACTGATCATCATCATCATTACAGCCCTTCACAAGTCCACTGCTGACGTAGGCCTCCCCCAAGCAATGCCACAGAGCACGGTCCTGAGGCACCTGCATCCATCGACTTCCTGCATGTCTTACCAGGTCGTCACTCTAGTGGGGGGTCGCCCTACACTAAGCCTACCGGTACGAGGCTGCCACTCGAGAACCTTTCTTCCCCATCGGTTATCGGTTCTTCGAGCTATATGGCCGGCCCATTGCCACTTCAGCTTACTAATCCGTTGGGCTATGTCGGTCACTCTGGTATTACTGCGGATATCCTCATTTCTGAGTCTATCACGCAGAGAAACTCCGAGCATAGCCCTCTCCATAGCTCGCTGAGTGACCTTGAGCGTCCTCATACGGCCAGCAGTGAAGGACCACGTCTCAGATCCGTAAGTCATCACTGGCAACACGCACTGGTTGTACACTTTAGTTTTCAGAGATTGAGGTGTACCTGACGAGAAGATGTGTGGTAATTTCGAAGTTGGACTTACCTAGTCGGACTACTTGTCCCAGGTAAACGTACTCGTAAACAACTTCGAGCATACCACACGCAGGTTGACATGGACATTAAACATATCTTTGTTTTGTCCATGTTTATCTTAAGACCTATCCGTTGGGAGACACTATTGAGGTCATTGAGCATAGTGCTAAGTTCCTGCAGCGATTCTGCCATAAGGACTATATCGTCGGCAAATCGAAGGAGTCATGTATTCGCCTTTGATGTTAGTACCGTATCATTTCCAGTCCAGTAGCTTGAAAACGTCTTCCAACGCAGCGGTGAAGATTTTCGGGCATCCAGATGGTGTGGATGGTATCGGCATGTTTGCCGCGTAGTGCGTTCACGAAATATGGCGGCTGGGATTAATCCGAACAATTCCTCAGAGCACTCTCCATGGTATACGTCACCCTCTCTGCAGTTGGATAGGTTTCGAACTCTGGTTCTGTACTTGGATAGCCATCGTAGCCCTACTGAACAAACACTTCAGCACTTCGATATACCGACAGTCAACTTGGCACCGCTGAAGGGACTGTAGCACCGCCCAAATTTCGACGGAATCAAAGGCTTTCTCATAGTCCACATACGCCAGGCAAAGTGGCAGATTGTACTCTTCGGTCTTCTGTACAATCTGCCGCAGGGTATGTATGTGGTCTATGGTACTGAAGCCTTTTCGGAAACCGGCTTGTTCGGGAAGCTGGAAGTCGTCGAGTCTGCGTGCGAGACGATTCGTAATGACTCTCGAAAACAGCACGTAGACGCGGCTCAGAAGGAAAATCGGTCTGTAGTTCTTCAAGAGAGCGTTGTCGCCTTTCTTAAAGAACAAGACCACCGCACTTCTGCTCCACGCCTCCGGAGTAGTGCCACCATGGAGGACGGAATTGAAGAGCTTCTGAAGGACTTCAAGTACCGGTGTTCCACCCGCTTTCAGAAGCTCCGCTGTAATTCCATCCTCGCCTGGGGCCCTGCCGTTTTTAAGGTGCTAGAGAGACATTCTAATCTCGCTAATACTGACGTCCGCGATATCATCGGAATAGTGTCGGGTAAGTGGTAGTGGTAGTGTCGACTTGCTATTTGATCGTTACTCACACTTGCGTGTGGCTCCAACAATGATGTGTACAGATGCCCATAGAACCTCTCAATCTCACTCAAAATCTCAGGTGTCCCGGAAACGATGCTGCCACACTCAGTCTTCAGCTTTGACAGTTGGCTCTTTCTGGCAGACAGATCTCTGGCAAAGACTTTGGAGCCCTGGTTCCGCTCGATCGCTTCTTTAATACGAGCAGTATTAAAGTTGCGTAAGTCTCGCCGCATACATTTGGAGATCTGTCTGTTCAGTTGCCTGTATGCTGTCAAATTTGTTGACGATTGCAGCCTCATCTCCCGTCTAACAGCTAAATAATAGCTAATATATATAAATAATAGAGGCTACTTAATACTCATTCATTTAAAATCAAAACTTTAAATACCCAGACCAGTGGCCATCATCGTGATCATTAACCGCAATTACCACGTATGGCAAAATGACTAACGATACTGTTATATTTAATACCGTTTACAGAAAACTGTTAGTATGAGGGAAGCTCTTTAGTGGAATATATTGGCGTAATAGTGTTTTGTGATATTGGCTGTCTATCGGCATAGCTTTGATTTCTTTTTTTTAAAGAAGAGGGGGGAAAACAAACATGCGGCTCACCTGACGTTAAGTGACTACCGCCGCCCATGATCAACCGCAACACCAGGGGAATTGCAGGTGCGTTGCCGGCCCTTTAGAAAGGAGTAAGCTCTTTTATTAAAGGTCCCCAGGTCGTATCGGTCCTTCGGTCGGAAAAATCGCCGGTGGTAAACTATTCCACAGAGAGGTTGTACGCGGAAAAAAACTCCTTTTGAAATGATATACAGTGGTGGTCCGCCAAGCATCCAGATGGTGTGGATGGTATCGGCACGTTTGTCGCGTAGTGCGTTCACGAAATTTGGCGGCTGGGATTAATCCGAACAATTCCAGAGCATCTCATTCGGAAAACAATCTCTTCGCAGCGCCAGTGAATCGAGCCGATCGGAAAGCACACGGTCGTCGACGATTCGAACCGCTTTGCGCTGGATGCGGTCAAGTAGAAGGAGCTGGCACTGGGGAGCCCCACCCCAGAAATGGGATCAGTATTCCATGTGCGGCCGAAACTGCGCCTTGTAAAGTTGCAGGCGGTGTGCCGGCATGAAATACTGTCCCGCTCTGCTGAGCACGCCAATCTTTTTAGAGGCCAATTTGTTCTTCGTTCTCTTACAAGTGACCACGAAACTGCACGTCACTCGATATGTAGACGCCGAGGATTCCCATACTGGCTGAGGCAACAAAGGTAGTGCCTTGGAACTGAGGAGATACGACAAAGGGGTTCTTTTTAGCGGTTAACGCGCAAACTTGTGTCTTATGAGGGTTAAACTGGACTAGATTTAGTCGCCCCCAATCCGAGACTCTGTTCAGCAAAGATTCGACTTCAGACACAAGTTTGTCCCGGTACTCGGAGACGTTTTCTCGAGAAATATTGGCACGGCCGGTGTAGAGAGCATCACCAGTGCTGTCATCTGCATAGCAATGAATTACGTTTGCAACATATCATTGATATTCAGAAGAAACAGCGTTGGCGATAGCCCGCAGCCTTGTGGAACACCAGCATTAATAGGCTTGTAATCGGAGCTTGCACCGTCAACAACGACCTTGATGCTCCGATCTGCAAGAAAGCTGGTGATCCAATGGCACAATTTCTCGGAAAGCCCATAGGAAGGGAGCTTCGAAAGAAGCGCTTTGTGCCAAACCCGATCGAAGGCCTTCGCAATGTCCAAACTAACGGCCAATACCTCCCCCTTGGACTCTACTGCCTCCGCCCATCTGTGAGTTAGGTAGACTAGAAGATCACCAGCTGACCGACCACGGCGAAAACCGTATTGGCGATCACTAATCAGCTATTTCACCAACTTCATTTGTTATCAAGTTATTTGCCGTATATATTTTAAAATTAATTGCAATGTTTAACGCTATTTGATGGAATAGTTCATGGCATCGTTGGATATCTAATTACTATGTAGATATGGTCAATAATCGTCAGAGGCGGCGTAAAGCGTGGGCAACGTGGGCCACCGTCTACGGCCTCGCGCCCTGGAGGTTTATGCATTACTATTACCGTATACGCGCCGAAAAAATTTCATTCTGATGAATCGATAGTATTGATATAACTAAATATGTTTTTATTCAGTCTAGCAACATTAGTTTACGTTGCTATTGCGGGGAATCCCCGCTACGGGGCGACCAGTATACACAGTAATCTATGGGGGCGACAAAGGCTGAGGATTCCCCGTTCTGTTTGTCAGACATAGAATATTGACTTTATCGTGGGCGCATGGCAATCGAGTAAAGAGTGCGGTACAGCGGCCCACGTGGCGGCTGTAGGTATATTTTCGCGCTGTACGCATATGAGTAGCTAAACGGAACAGACACAAAGTTTCTTAAGAACTTGCAAAATTGTTACCTATTTTGGTAGGGTTGTCGCTATAGGTGAAAACAAATTAAAGCTCTGGAACTTTTACGTACATTTTGTGACTGGATTAAAGAATATCGACAAATTGTTTCGAAAAATGCTTGTCTTGTGCTCAACAGTTTATTGATAAAAACTGTTATGATCTGCCAAAAGACTTTAAAAATAAAAGAGTAGCCAAATATAAAAAGATGTTGGATTATGAAGGGAAGGAATAACCTATACAGTCTCCTAAAAGTCGATATGAAACAGATTTTTTCAACATCATGCTTGTTCAATTATAACAAATATGGATTTGAGATTTATGGCTTTAAACCAACATTACGAAAATTTTGGTTTCCTTTATGATATAAACAAGTTAAAAATATCCCAAACCATCTAATATTAAAGTAACTGTCAAGATTTACACACAGCCCTACGAGTGAGTGAAAGCAGTGAGTTTCAACCTTACGAATTATATGAAGATTTACAAATAAAAAATAAAAAAAAATTTAACCTTATATTATTTTCCTATATTTAAAAATAATTTTTTTTTTTTAAATTATTTTTTTTTTAAATTTTTTTTTTTTTTAATGATCCCTAATTTACCTAACTTCGTAACAGATGTGTGAAACAGCTTCTTCAATACGTTACAGAAAATAATTAAAAAAATATACCCAAATATTTACATCGTCATATATCAATACCGATCAGTACAGCCTCCACTGAAGGAAGCTTCTTAAAATTAAAACTTATTAAAAATTATCTCAGGAATGCAATGTCACAGAAAAGACTTTCAGCGTTGAAAGTTTCGTCTATTGAGGCAGATATAGCATCCAAGCTATATTATGAGGCTATAATTAAACAATTCAGCAGGATAAAAAAGCAGAATATCTATTTTTTCATTTTTCTTTGAAATTGTTTGGTGTTGGTAATTAATGATTTTGTATGAATAAAAATTTCATAGAATAGAATAGAATAATTTTTTATTCAATACAGATTACAAGTAATTCTTATTGAAAGGCAATATTTTACGTTACCACTCGTTCGAAAAAAACCTCTGTCCTGGGAGGAACCAGCAAGAAATCCAGCGGTACTTTTTTTTAAATAAATTTTACAATGTCAAAGGTCACAAAATCTTTACAAAATTTATTTAGAAACAGCTTGGAAGCGACCACCTCATTCCCAGGGGTTATTATCAACCATGTATTCATTTATGTTATAACCCTTTTTATACATATACATACATACATAAACACTCACGCCTGTCACCCAGAGGGGTAGGCAGAGACTACGGACTTCCATTTGGCACGATCCTGACATATCTCTTTCGCCTCCTTTACATCCATATATCTACGCATACATGCTCGTCGGTTAAGGGTACTTACAACGTGGCCCCTTTTCAAAATATCGCCAATTTGGTCGATAAACTTTTTCTAGGGCGTCCCTTCCCGACTCGGCCGTTCACATCTGCCATATAAATTTGCTTTGTCACTCTTTCCTCATCATTCTTTCTACATGACCAAACCACCGAAGCATTCCTTTCTTAATCCTGGTCACAACATCATCTTGCATACCACATTTATCTCTTATCATGCAATTTCTCACCCTGTCATTCAGATTCAACCCTAGCATACTCCTTAAAGACCGCATTTATACAGCATTTATTCTACTTTCATGCTTCTTCTGCCACACCCAGCTTTCACTACCATACATTAAAGTAGGGACTAACACAGCATTATGAATTACCATACGTGCCTTTTTTGACACATTCTAGTTCTTCATAATAGAGTGTAGAGAATGCCCCATTCACTCTATTCCCTGCATTTACTCGTCGTTCTATATCCCTATCATATCTACCATCCCTGCTAAATACACGCCCAAATATACAAACTCATCCACTTGCTCAATTAACTCTCCTTCTATTCTTATTTCACATACCGTTTTGCTTTCTACTCTTTCAAAAACCATCACTTTCATCTTACTTGCGTTCACTTTCATTCCCCTTTCTTTTAATTCCCAGTTCATTAATGTAACCATCATTTGCAACTCAGCCGCCGATGACGCAAATATGACTTGATCATCGGCATACAAAAGGCATTTGACGGTTAACTCGCCCATTCTTAACCCACATTCTTCATCTTTCAAAGTTTACAAACACCTGTCCATAAATAGGTTGAACAGCCACGGGGAAGCTACACAGCCCTGTCTGACACCTTTTTGGATGCCAAACCAGTCCGAGTAGACCCCATTGATCCTGACACAAGCACTAGAGTCCATATAAAGAGACCTTAATGACTGTATCAAACCAGCGCTCAACCCATATGAGTTCAGTGTTTGCTATAACACATTCCTGTCCACTCTGTCATAAGCCTTTTCCAAGTCCATGAACGCACAAAAAACTTTCTGGTTTTTGGCCAAAAACTTCTCCGCAATCATGCGCATGGAAAAGACTTGATCTGTACACCCCATTCCCTTTCTAAAACCCGCTTGCACATCCCAAATTTTTCCATCAGTTTCTTTCATAACTCTTTCAATTAACACCTTAGCATATAGTTTACCCACAATACTAAGCAAGCTGATACCACGGTAGTTTTTGCAGTCCTGCTGTGACCCTTTTCCTATTTATACAGTTTTTGTTTAATTAAATATTTAAACTTGGTAATAGAGAGACCTTGTATGTTTTCTGGAACTTTGTTGTAATAGCGTATACATTGCTCCAAGAATGAATTACTGACTCTGTGGAGTCGAGAAACTGGTAGCACCAGCGTGTGTTAGTTCCTAGTATTTACAGAGTGTATGTCACTTTTTTTACTAAAACTACCTTTATTTTTGTGAACATACATCAAATTTTCATAGATATACTGAGAGGCCAAAGTTAATATATTTATTTCTTTAAATTTTTCTCTAAGAGACTCTCGGTTTAAGTTTGTAAATAGCTCTAATGGCCCACTTCTACAAAACAAAAATAGTTTCTAAATCAGCCGCATTCCCCTATAGCAAAATTCCATATGACATAATGCTATGGAAATAACTGAAATAAACTAATCTAGCTGTCTCGGCTTTTTTACAGCATAAGCTGCAGAGCTTAGTCTGCTTGCTAGTTTAGATATATGGGGACCCCACTGACGCTCAGCGTCGAGAGTGATGCCAAGAAATCCAGAGGATTCAACAGGACTCAGTTCTTCCCCATTTAAAAACACTTTGGTACTCGGATTATTAACATTTGTTGTTGTAAATTTAAAGCATTTAGTTTTATTGCCGTTTAAATGTAGATTATTAACGTTAAACCAATGCAATAATTTCGATATAGCATTATTCACTTCGTTACATTTAAATGATTGACGTTTTTTTTTAAAAAAAGGAAGTATCATCAGCAAATAATACTATATCGTGATTATCCCCTACAATGGAAGGTAAGTCATTAATATACACTAAAAATAGGAATGGGCCAAGAATTGAGGGACCCTGAGGGACACCCATATGTAGGGCCCATCCGGAATATACATAATGTCAAGTGTTTTGTTTTTCATTTTATATAGTCCGTTTCCTTGCGCGGGCAGAGGACCTCGCAAAATGTATCTTGCCCACATAAAATTTAGGTCTTGCGCCGCCACTGATAATCGTGCAAAGGCTTTTTTCAGTTTTTATGAATTTCATTTAAATAAATACAAGAGCCGTGTAGGAGGCCGTGGGATGAAATTTTACGTGCTGACTTATCACGTGTCCGTTGAAGTGGTGAACAATAACTTCGTGGGGAAACCTAGATGTCTGAGTAGTTAAAGTTAAGCTATTTGAATTTACCACGTTCGTGAGGAAAAAATCGCGAGGAAACCTGCATATCTGGTTCTCCAGTTGAGGTCGTACCGTGCTGGGGTCAGCGCAATGAAAACTTTTTTGACCAAAATTTGTCTGCAGCCTGTGCCCAGTAATGACAAACGAGATTAGGCTGCTACTTTTTTACTCTTAATGGGGCAATTATCTATGCGTAGAACTCATCACCGTCATCATTACAGCCTATCAAATGTCCACATAGGCCTCCCCCATAAATTGTCAAATAGGCTGGATACTTTTTCGCTGCCACAACAAGGCGAACATTTTTCTACTCCCGTACATTTTGCTATAGGGGAAGGCGGCTGATTGAAACTATTTTTGTTTTGCAGAAGAGGGCCATTAGAGCTATTTACAACCTTAAACCGAGAGAGTTTCTTAGAGAAAAATTTAAAGAAATAAATAAATTAACTTTTGCCTCTCAGTATATCTATGAAAATTTGATGCATGTTCACAAAAATAAATGCATTTTATTCCATGTGTAGTATTTGAGTAAATATAAGAAATCATTATAGAACTTCATTTAAGAAATTTTAGTCTACTCAAACGTAAAAATAATATCAACATTTATTTTATGATGCCAATCAATATTAAATGGGACCAATGATACGGATCAAATATAGCAAATAAACATCATGCCGTAAATTTGCCAATGAAATTCATCATTGTTTTGCAACTAATTTAACTATAGTGATAAAAGAATGTAAAGTGTATAACATCTACATTTTACACTTTACATTCTTCCAAGACAATTGACCTTTCTTAAAAAAAAAAATATATATATATATATACGTATATATACTTTTACGTTTGAGTAGACTAAACTTTCTTAAATGAAGTCCTATAATGATTTCTTATATTTAGGCAAATACTACACATGGAATAAAATGAAATTTACGAATTTTATCGCTTTTGATTATACCTTTTTTACATGGATTCTTTAATCATCTTTGGGTGAAAGATCCATAAAAAACCGCGTAAAAGAACATATCGCTGATGTGAAGCACCGACGTTCCGGGAAGTCTGTTCAGTATCGTCCCAACAATTATAACAGATCTGATACCCTCGCCAAAGAACTGCAACTTCTACCAAGGATGATTTGCAAGGCTATTGAAATTAAAAAAAAATCCTAATTTCAATAGAGAACATGTCAGCGTGCTACCGTCTGCTTGGGGTCCCATAATTAATAAAATTTTAATTCAAATCCAACCCGACTACTGCAAGACTTATAGCCTTCGTTAACTATGACATCAGAACGTTAAATACCTCAGCCCCCCCCCCGTGACCACGGGTGCTGTTAAGTATTAAAAAAGCTAAAATTAAACACGTAATAAAATTCTTGAAATTATTTTAATTCCAAATGAAGATCTATTCATAGTGAAAGAGTGGAAGGCCCACACTCATGTACGGGAGTAGAAAAATGTTCGCCTTGTTGTGGCAGCGAAAAAGTATCCAGCCTATTTGACAATTTATGGGGGAGGCCTATGTGGACATTTGATAGGCTGTAATGATGACGATGATGAGTTCTACGCACAGATAATTGCCCCATTAAAAGTAAAAAAGCAGCAGCCTACATCTCGTCATCGTCATTACTGGGCACAGGCTGCAGTCAAATTTTGATACAAAAAAGTTTTCATTGCGCTGACCCCAACACGATATGACTTCAACTGGAGAACCAGATATGCAGGTTTCCTCGCGATTTTTTCCTCACGAACGTGGTAAATTCAAATAGCTACAAACTTCAAATTACAATAAAAATACTCTTTAACTACTCGGACATCTAGGTTTCCCCTTGAAGTTATTGTTCACCACTTCAACGGACACGTGATAAGTCAGCACGTAAAATTTCATCCCACGGCCTACTACACGGCTCTTGTATTTATTTAAATGAAATTCATAAAAACTGAAAAAAAGCCTTTGCACGATTATCAGTGGCGGCGCAAGACCTAAATTTTATGTGGGCAAGATACATTTTGCCATGCCCTCTGCCCGCGCAAGGAGACGGACTATATAAAATGAAAAACAAAACACTTGACATTATGTATATTCCGGATGATCCCTACATATGGGTGTCCCTCAGGGTCCCTCAATTCTTGGCCCATTCCTATTTTTAGTGTATATTAATGACTTACCTTCCCTTGTAGGGGATAATCATGATATAGTATTATTTGCTGATGATACTTCCTTGATTTTTAAGTTAAACGTCAATCATTTAAATGTGACAAAGTGAATAATGCTATATCGAAATTAGTGCATTGGTTTAACGTTAATAATCTACATTTAAACGGCAATAAAACTAAATGTATTAAATTTACAACAACAAATGTTAATAATCCGAGTACCAAAGTGTTTTTAAATGGGGAAGAACTGAGTCCTGTTGAATCCTCTGGATTTCTTGGCATCACTCTCGACGCTGAGCTTCAGTGGGGTCCCCATATATCTAAACTAGCAAGCAGACTAAGCTCTGCAGCTTATGCTGTAAAAAAGCCGAGACAGCTAGATTAGTTTATTTCAGTTATTTCCATAGCATTTTGCTATAGGGGAATGCGGCTGATTTAGAAACTATTTTTGTTTTGCAGAAGAGGGCCATTAGAGCTATTTACAACCTTAAACCGATAGAGTCTCTTAGAGAAAAATTTAAAGAAATAAATATATTAACTTTGGCCTCTCAGTATATCTATGAAAATTTGATGTATGTTCACAAAAATAAATGCATTTTATTCCATGTGTAGTATTTGAGTAAATATAAGAAATCATTATAGAACTTCATTTAAGAAATTTTAGTCTACTCAAACGTAAAAATGATATCAACATTTATTTTATGATGCCAATCAATATTAAATGGGACCAATGATATGAATCAAATGTAGCAAATAAACATCGTGCCATAAATTTACCAATGAAATTCATCATGTTTTGCAACTAATTTAACTATAGTGATAAAAGAATGTAAAGTGTAAACATCTACATTATATATATATATATGTGTGTGTGGGCGTATTTGTGTGCGTGTGACTTTTAATTAACTAGTCTTACGAGTATGTCTTATGTTGCTAACATCAGATTGAGCTGATATTAAACCTACATTTTCGATGACAATACAATAACAATATACCATGTAGCTATTCTGATGATATACCCGCAATCATGTTTTAAAAAAAAATTATATTCACGTATTTTAATGATTGTAGAAAAAAGTTGGCGATTTTGATTAAGTCGTAATAACATAACATAATGCTGGTAAAAAAAATAGCACCCATGATATGTCAGGCTGAGTCGCTTTCCGGATAGTTCTTAAAAATGTCTGCCGAACTAGCTAGCTGTAGTTTATAGACAGCTTTGTCATAATACTGTGTGTTTTTTATAGGATAGGGTGACAAACGAGCACACAGTCCACCTGATGGTAAGTGGTTGCTGTGGTCCACAGACATCCACATCTATCCTCGATTAGGAATCAAAATGCAGATGCGTTGTCACCCGTGAGGACTAAGATGGAATGCCTCGTTTCCAGTAAAAAGGACCTCCAGTTCTCTACATTTACCATACGAAACACAGCAGCATTAAGCTACTATTTTACGCTGGCATTCTGTGATCTTTCCCTGGTCGATCCGACCCATTCGTGCTACAACTAAACTACTAACATAACTGCAGCATGGCTCTACCAAGTAAAAGTGTATTGTAGTCGCTATAACATTCATTGTCGTTTTTATGAACAAATTAAAAATAATGAAAATGAAAACCATTATTTATGCGCAAAAAGTTCGAAGAAATATTTATGAAAAAAATAACGTACAAATTTTACTTCTGTCTAAAGTGACAGAATTCTTTTGTTAAAACCATTAGCTGTTGTCAAAATTCCAAGAATGTTTATCTAATCATAAAAGAATAAAATATACCTAGTACTTCCCATCCCCTAATTGTATCTACGATGGCTAAGCAAGATGACAGTCTTTTTCTGCTGGAGGTACTTATAGATAAAATTGCCTTTATTAAAAGTCCGTGTTTCACAGATAAAGATTTTAGAACTTGTGTGAATATTGAATGTCTTTCAGTCGAACCCTTTGAAATTTGCGATGATGATCCGGGTTCCAGTGCTACCAAGAGTGGAGGACCTTTTTCAAAAACTTTTAACATTGGAAAATCATGTCTTTTTTCTCTTAAAGAAGCTGACATTGCAAAAGCTATGAGTAAATTTCCTATTAAAATAACTGTTTACAAGTCCCTGCCATGTGGATGCTTACCTACTAAAATTGTGATGGGTGAAGCTACCATTGATATGACGAAAGAATTTGTTCAAGCTCGCAATAAATTTATTGAAGATCCAAGTGGAGTCAGTTACCAAGCCCTTAAGGATGCATTTCGAATCGTCGGTCCAGATGGTGCTGAAACAGGAGAAATTATTATGTTCTTACGAATTTCTTGTTTCGGAAAATTGATTGTCACGAAATTTCAAGGGGCTGGTGTTTCAACAAAATTGGAAACCGATAGAACTGCAGCACCCATAGATAGATCATGTCATCCCCAAAGAGACTATCAGACTGTTCAAGACCCGTGTGTATGCGGAGCTACGAGATATCTGGTAGATGCAAGTGGAACTGGAAAATCGATTCAACCGTCTTGTACTGCAAGCAATGTCGGCGGCTTTGGAATTTGTCCTCCAGGTACGACCATAAATCATGTGTGGCGTATTTATTTTTTTACTAACATTTCAAAAAAAAATTAATGTATTATAACATTAAATGTGCATTACAGCTCGAGATCCATTCAACAGTATGCCATGCCAAGAATCTGATGATCCATGTTATTGCTCTGGTCCTAAACCTACAGTAAAACAAAACATGATTTGTAGAAATATGGATCAATATTGTCTTCATGTACCAAAAGGTGAGAACATACTTATGCCTATAAATAATGTTCTAATTTTTATATTTTAATTTTACCTCGGTCTAAGATACAATATCTCAATTAAATAATCAATACTTTTAAAAGAGTGATTAAAGTAAGTATTATCTTAGTTGCCCCATTTCTCGGTAACCAGGTCGCAGTAAGCAATTTGAAGAAATAGGCACAAATTTGGGCGGAAATGAACTTAAAATTAAAGTACCAGCTACCTCATCCATTATAAAGAAGATTAGTCAAACTCACTGCGCGATGCAAAGTCCATATCTTAAAGGCACTGATGATACATCCTGTCTGCCACCATGTGGAAAAAACCAAATAAGTTTAGCAATGCCCAGTGAAGCAATATGTTGTAATGGAGCACAACTCGCTAACACACAATTTACTTGTACTACAGAAGGATGTATCCAAGCTTCTAAGCACGGTCAGCAAACAGCTTTGGCGCGTGGAGACAATAAATATCAAGAAATTCCAAATAAAGATTCATTTGTTTTAAAAGTAGCTAAAACTGCTATCGAGGGAGAAAAAAAATGCAAGCTAGAATTTGAGTTAGTTACACCTAAAGGTCCTGATAAAAAACTACCAGTTCAAAAGATGAATGCTCGAATACAGTCCGATCCAGACTGCGATTGTTATATTGGGCGCCTTAAAAAATTCAAAGGAAAAAAGAAACATTAATATGTAATATAATAACTTTTTAAGTAATCTCTGTACCTATCCTTTTTAATAACAGTTAAGTTAAGATGTAAAATTGTGCAGATTGCTGTCCACCGGGTAACAAGATTATTTTCCAAATGCCTTCGGATTCCTGCGGTACCGGACACAAACAGCGAGCACATTTCAACTATACAACGGATGGCGTTGGTGATATCGCTAGAGATGATCCTGGTCAGTTATCACATACTACTTCAGAAAACTACCATGGGGTTGTTTATGACTTTCCTAAGCAAGTAATAAAGTTGCGTATTGGCAAGACAATTGAGATGCCCGGACGGAAATCAAAACTTGAATATCAATTTGTAACACCGGTTGTTTCGCACAAAAAGACAGTGCCAGTAACTGACAACCGCACTGCTCAATACACCTCTAGCTGTCAAGGTTGCTGCATGACGAAACCGACTGAATGTGAATTGTAATACAATTGAAATGTTATCAATGTGATATATATTGTTTTCCTAAATTAATTTTGGAGCAACCAAATCGTGTTTTAAAAATTTTTTTCTTATTTTAAATTCACATACAAATTTTGCCAAAATATTTTATTTTTATTTAGTTACCTATGTTTTTTTTATAAAAGTGAAGTGACAAACTTACAGTTCACCTGATGGAAGTAGCTTCTGCAATCTATGGACATCTGCAGCCGAATTTAAGCCAAGACAGTACGTGCCACAGATCAGCGTTGTCATCTGTGAGGACTAAGATGAAACGCCTCAGAGCGTGTTAGCGTAGAGCGTGAACTAGGCGCCAAAAGCAGATTTTTCACGCTTTTTATGGACTGTTTGGTCGGCCCGCGCGCTATTTGATCGCACAATATTTATTTGATATTTCTTTTTAAAATTATACATACTCTTTTATTGAAAAAGAAAACATAATTCACTCACGGTTTTACCGAGGAACACACGGACTGAATTTAATTGAAATTGATTTTATTACATTCTAATAAAACAGCTTTTTCACTTAGTGGACGTACCTAAAATTGTAGATTTTTAAGGAAAATTTGCGATCTTTTACTATCGAGCCAAAATGTGTCAATCGTGTTTTGGCCAACATAATTCACTAAGGAAAATCTTTAACTTTCGTAATTAATTAAAAAATGTAGATTCTTAGTTTTTAATGACAAAAAATTGCTGTTCTGCTCACCTATAAAGCGTGAAAAATCTGCCTTTTACGCCCACATCACCTTAATGTGCTAGGAGTAAAATAATATTTAGCCCAATCTCTTCAAGCCCCCGCTCCTTCGTATTAACCGTAGCAAAAACTCAAGTTCCAAACTGACTGCTGTTTTAGAAATTCGCTACCAAGTTACCAGTCGATACTCTAATAATAAAATTAAATGGCGTAAAATATATCTTACTTGGAATTTACGTTCCAAATAAACCTACTGTTAAAAACAGTGAGAAAAAAATAATCCACATTTATCCAACATTATAAAATTAAGTAGTATTTTTATCAAATACATCTTTAGTGGTTTATATATAAAATATTTAAATCATCATGTAATTAGTAGGAATAGAATTAGGAAAGCATAAAAGTGAAAGTGGCAGTGGAATAGGTGTCATTATCATTTTCAACGTTTATTTTGAACACTTATACTATTTATATTTACTAGATATCGTATCTATCCAATAATTAATGCTATCGGGGCGAAAATTATCAATTAAGATTTACCAGTAAGACTATTTGTTAAGACTGCTGGGAAATGGCCAACTGAACGTGTTGTAACTAAATTAATAAAACACTATACATATAGAAATAATAACCTAAAAACAAACTTTTGTAAAGTCCGCGCGTTTTATATTAGCCAAGCTGAAGTTGGCTTTCCCAAACAATCGCGCATGTACAGACGCTAGTCGATAGATATGTGCCATTTCATATCCGCTCCTAAGATTGCTTAGGAAAACAGTTTGTTTTGTCTATATCGATTATAGAATAAATTGAAAATTATTATTATAAGTATATAATTTTTACGTATTTCAATAAAATGATAGTATCTAATGATTAATAATAACAATAAATAGTTTGAATATATAGTAAAAACACGATATTAGCGGGGACAAAAAATTCTTTCTGTAACCAAAAAATAGTATATTAACTTCAATTTTTCAATAAAATCTTTAATGCACACCATTTTAATTAGTGTATTTAAAACAACATGTTGCATTTACACACAAATGAACATTATATATATATATATATATATATATATATATATATATATATATATATATATATATATATATATATATAGATTGTTACCGCGCAATATGTCTCTAGTCGTAGTTACCGCCCACCCTCCCTCTCCTCTAGTCGCCATTTTGTTCCTAAAAACTATATCTGCACCCGGACAATACAGAACGCACGGACCGTATTAACCTCAAGCAAATAAAATACCGCATCTATAATTTAAGTTTTATTAAGAATGTATACACACTTTATCTTACTTTTTATTTATAGGATATTCATCAGAAATTAAAAATCTCATCCCAGGTACGTTGCTGAGTTTGCCCCGTAATGAAGATAATGTAGAGGTAAATAAGAACAACATAACGAGCGATGACATAGAGCCGCTTATTTTAGATTTATACAAAACAGATGAGAGGTTCAAGGCAGAAAGTGAAACTACATCTAATTATGAGAGTTCACAATGTTTAACAGATTCTAGTAATATAGATTTTTCAAACGAACTGACAAAACCAATTACACTCACCGCCGATTTATTTTCCACGAGTTCTGTATGCACTGTTAGCACTATCAGGTCTAAGCGTAGAAGTGTTTCCTTTTCAAGAACGATAGACTACTTTTGGAGTCAAACTTTGAAGTCCTCCACAAATTGTTTGGACACTTTAAGCTCAGAAGATGATAGTCGGGTTTTTGGTAATAACGAAACCACGGTGTACATGACCTTATTTGGTGATCGTTGTAACCTTCAATGTTCTGGAACACAAGCTACAGGTTCAGTTAATAAATGCATACAAATAAATAGAAGCAAAATATTTTCTCCAAACTACCGTGCAAGTACTAACAAGTATTCCCCGACAAAAAAATTACTTTGCCGTGATAACGTAATTGGAATACAAAATAATATACGAAATCCTGAAATTTACTTCTTTGGACGAAAAAAATGTAAATCAGAGTCAAAAAAGGGGATGGGAAGTAAAGACTCTGTAACGAAACTATTTAAAAAAAGAACCTCCAACTACTATTTCCGTGGAAAAAGATCAAAGTAAAAGCAGTGAACCAAGCACCGTTTCCACCCAAGCAAAATCTCAAAGTAGCCCAGCGTCCATGCAGACTAAAAAATCTAAAAAGCCCTCTTCAGGAATGAGTACTACTAAGGCTGTGTCAATTGAAACTAAAACACAACAGCCGTGTCCGGCAATTGGCACGGTAAATGGGGATCTGATGATAACAGTTTCTCATATAAAGATAGCACCAAAACAACCTTGTCCGATACTCGGACTTGGTCCATGTCAAGGTCCTAAGTGTATAGCAGCGTCAACTCAAGAGGAACAAGCCCCAGTCAAAGTATCTACTGTAAATAACCCTCGTCGCGGGGTATTTGAACTGGTCATTCGAAAAATGACTGGAGCACCTCTAGCAAGAAATGAATTAATGCTAGAGTGGACTCCTCCACAATGCAGAACACAACCTTGTTCTAGCGGATTCCCATGTACAATGTCATATAAGCGACCAAAATCTTGCAATCAGTCGAAATATAAGCTAATAGCTTGTCGTCCATTACCATGCCGAGCTAAATATAATAAAAAAGTTTATAAAATATCTTGCGGCCCATTCCCTCGTTCAATATGTCCGCCAGCACCATGTAAACGATGCCGTAAAATATCATGCTGTGGTAAGTCATGTTTGCCCAGCCGATCGTGTTCTCCACTACCGCAGTGTATTCGATGTTCACCAACTCCTTGCATAAGCCCTTGTCCACCCCCTCCTTGTTATAAAAGTCCATGTAGATCTCCTTGTTATAAAAATCCGTGTACATCTCCATGTTTTAGCTTACCTTGTCTACGTCCTTGCCCCGTTGGACGTAGGCGTCCACGACGATCACGTAGTCAGCCCCGAATCAGGGCTCATCCAAAACGCATTTCACCATGTTTTAACCGATTAAAACTATGTCCAGTAGTGCGTTGCCAACGTACATTTAGACCCAGCCTTGGTTGCTGTCCACTTCAATATTGCTACTCACTTAAATCATCCTCGAATTGTCCACGGAAACCACTTAATTGCTGCAGAAGCAGTTGCACTAATAACCGTGGTTGTAATTAAGTTATATAAAAATATAATCCATCCATCATCATCAATCATCATATAATAACGACCACAATTTTTATATTACATTCTGATAAGTATTTTTAGAACATAATAAACGAATACGATATTAACGTTTTTTCATCAAAAAAGTGTGTACTATAAAAATCCTGTAGTAGCTGGCTGGGCTGGGCTGTTCATACAGCTCACAGAATCGATAACCAATAGGGAGGGAACAAAGGTTTTTAGGAAACAGCCTCTAATTGGCAAGCACATCGTTGGTCAATCCCGCGGAGATGGAAATATGACCCGATAAAACATGAGGAGAGTTTGTGCAGTGTCTGTTGTCAGCAGTATCCAGGTGGCTCAGGACCGTGCTTTGTGGCAATCCATGCGGGAGGCCTATGTTCAACAGTGGACTTGTGATGGGATGTAATGAAAAAAATTAATTCATACAAAACCTAGATCTGAGCAATAAAAAGATTCTACAAGGGAGCAGTTGTGGGGATTTACTCTGGTGCTTATCATTGTAACGTTACTATAATCAAAAATGCTTGTAAGCCAAAAATATATGTACCTGCAATAAATTGTAATTATACTCAATAAAAATACTCAATTCACATCACCAGGAAGCATTATTTCTAGCGGAACTATTCTATTAAGAATCAGTTAAGTATTTTATTGAGCTAAAGACAAATAAACTGTGCTATGCCACTACCACATATCGTACTATGGGTATCGTAAGGGGCGATAGATGGGCGGTAGCGACTTCCTTAACAGCTAGAAATTAAGAAATTGCCACAACCAAGCGTGGTAAACGTGGCAAGTAGCTTGTGAGGCAAAAAGACCAAGAAATATAGGTACGTGAAAATATAGATAAGACATTTATTATAAATGTACATTGAATCGTACCAAAACATATATCTGGAAAAAGGGGCCACGTAAAGTACAAACTAAATTCGAGGTTGTCAACAAAACTATTCATACGGTTAGTTTGGAAGTAATCTCGTAACTAACCGCACCGATAACTTTGTATATATCTGTGGCCACTTATAATTTTGGTTAATTTTTTCTAATCTACCTGGATGCCGAATTCCATGTGCCTAACTAACCTAGAAGTGTCATGGGTTTTTTAATTTTTAATTCGTCAAAGCGGGTGACGAAAATAACGCTTTTTATGATTTAAATATGAAATTGGACTTGGAGTTTAAGAAATTAAAGGATCTTTATTAGGTAAGTAAAAAGGCTCAAGTCTCGAAATGGTTCGAGTAATTATAAACACACTGGTATATCATTAAATGATATACCTTATAAATTTTATACTGTTATCCTGTTGTAGATGGAGAGCTTAGTGGACTGTATTTATGTAATTTGATTGTGAAGAAACTGTGACTAACTGTGTGAAATCTGAATTTAAGTAAATAATAGTTTTCATCATATTACGATGAAATATTACCGTATTTTTACGTAGTAGAGCCACGCTGTAGCTATATTATTTGTAGCACGAATGGGTCGGCTCAACCGGGGTAGGACCACGCTCTCACAGAATACCAGCGTAAAATAGCAGCTAAAGGCTGTTTGTGTTCCGTATGGTGAGTGTAGAGAACCGGAGACCCTAGTTTACTGTACGAGGTACGTACGTAACGAGGCATTCCATCTAAGTCCTCAGAGGTTATGAAGCATCTGCGTTTTGATTCTTAATCGAGGATATATTATTTAAAAAGAAAAATAATATGTTCATTAATCATTCATTCCTCGATTGTCTGTGAACAAATTTAACAGCTTTCATTTCAGCTCTTTCTTTGGCCTGCTGGAAGAAATATCAACTTGGACTAAGCAGTGTCTTTGTACATAAAACTATTAAATTAATTAATAAATAAATACAAACGGCACAATTGTCCTTAAAATAATTTAGCGGTCTTTTATTTTTAATTAGGGATAAGTAAAAACGTTTCATTCTTAAATCATGTAATCAGAATCACATAATTTTATTATTTTTCATTAATTTTTTATGCTATATCTGTGGTCAAAAACAGTACAGCAACTAAATAGAATAATGTCAATATGACATTCTTTTTGATCCATGTTTTCATTACAGCTCTCAAAATTGTGTATGTAAAATAAGAAAATGTCAACGAAAAAGGAAATAAAGGCCTCAAAAGGGGCGCAAGTCCAAGGGAAGATAAGAATAATAGACCCAAAGGCCCCACCCTGCCCTTGGTTATGCAATTTAGTGCCAACTAACGTACCAAGCCCAGGGGCCACACAATCCGTTTTGCATCCAAAGAAAGATGTGTTTGTTTTAAAGGCACGTTTATCTTATGTTGATAATATCCATCATTGTTACATATTTTATAAAAGTGGTAGAGCCACGTTGCATCTATATTAAGGTTATAGGTTGGATGTGTTGTCTCGACCGGGGTATGATCATGCTTACACAGAATACTAGCCTGTTACTGCTGAGTATCGTATGGTCTTTTTACTAGAGAAAAGGAATTCTTAGTCCTTAAGTTACTTACACAAACAGACGACGGACGAATTTAACCTTATGAATAATTAGATGCTTTAATTGCTACTAACAAACTTTGAAATTTGAATAATTAAAGGTAGCGAAAGTTGGGGCAAATGGTGACCGCCGATGTAAATTGGAGCTTGAACTAGTAACACCTAAAGGTCCTGAAAGGAAACCTCTTACCAGAATAGACACACGGGAAACGCAGTGCGATCCTGATCCAGAACCATGTTGCTGTACGAAATTAAACAAAAAAAGGAATTGAGACATCATAACAAAAAAAATTAAATTAAAAGTAAAAACATACCTACATTAAAGCTAAAATTTCTGCTACGTACGTTATTATTAAAGTATGTTTTGTAAGAAATTATTTTATATGTTCAGCTTTCATAACTATTAAATTTTGTTGATGTTAAATAAATATTTCGATTATAGGAACTTTACAATATTATGTGAAAACCACAAAATCATACCAGCTGCCTGATTATATAACCATCGCATGATTTGTTATAATTTCACAAACGAACGCAAGTAAAGTCACCTTGACCTTAAAGAAAAAAAACCTATGATCATACAATAAGTACACGTCCTTCAAAAGTAATGTTACTACAGGACGAACTCTATAATCATGTTTCGTAATGGAAATAACGTTATTTAATAGTTAAATTGTATTTAATTTTGGATATCTGTAACGTATGAGTATCGTGTAAGCATAACACCCTCTGACATAATATTATATCCATCTTATGTATTTGATTTAGTTGAGAAACTACTGAGAAGTAATATAATACCTATATTGCACTTCAGTAGCCTCTCAACCAAATGAGGTATACTAACTTAGACTTCATTAACCATGAATTCGGTAGAGACTGCAGCGGCCACTGATATCACGTAATAAAGAAGATGAAATAAATTTATGAACTAATAATGCTGTTAAAGCAAATGGTCCAATCTATTTGCGTCACTGATATACGGATAAATAGGCAAATAGTGACACAATAAATAAAAAAACAAATATATTTTAGGAAATCAACGTCGAATGTTGTGTAAGCTTCCTATATTACGCAACTTCACGAGAATGAATGGAAGCTATGATGGTAGTATGTTATTTGCAATTTTAAATGCAGGAGCATACCTATTTAAAAAAACACACATATGAAATAGGAAACTTAAGAAAGATGTGACGTTGCCTAGGGAAATGGAAGTCACTAAAATTAAGTAAAACGAATGAAATGAAAACTTTTTATTTTACGACGTAAGATATTAAAATTCGTTTGCATGCTTTATAATCTACTACTAAAACGGAGTGATTATAAGAGTGTGCTCTTTATCCGCTGACCTCTATATATACAAGTACGTAATACGTATAATATATATATATATATATATATATATATATATATATATATATATATATATATATATATATATATACGTATATATATATATATATATTATATACGTATATACGTATCTAATAATTTTTGACAACTGATGTTAATTAGAAAGTAGTATAATAAACAAATAATTTACATGTCTTTTGCAACTCAATTAATGGCATCTCGTAAATCTCGCCAAAGCGCAATTCGATACGTGGTAGAGCCATACTGCGGCTATACTAGTAGTATTGTTGTAGCAAGAATAGGTCGCCTCGACCGAGGAAAGGCCACGCTCTTACAGAAAAACAGCGTAAACTACTGTGTTTCGTGTGGTTGGTGTAGAGAACCGGAGACCCTTTTAACTGGAAACTAGGCATTCCATCTTAGTCCTATCGAGCATCAACGTCAAATGCAGATGTATTATGATTCGTAGTCGAGTATAGATGTAGATGTCTATGGACCGCAAAACTACTTACCAGCACTTATCCTATTAAAAAAAATCCTAGCTGCAAAAAGTAAAGAATTTACAGCAGCGGTGTCATATGACTAAAGAACTGCATTCTGTCCAGGATTTAGTTGCAAAGATACAAAAGTAACCAATGCGACAGACTGCTTATATTTATGAAGCATCGTTTCTTTTAATTAAAAAAAGCTTTACTCACTCACTGTGATTTTCCCCTGTCATGGTGGAATCATAAATTGTACAAAGGCAAACATCCAGACCCAAGTAAGTCCAATTCGAATCCGCGGCTCTCAGTGCTAAAACGCTATATATATATACCACTCCGCATTTGACTCACGGACGACGTTTAAATGCCCATTTTAAACAAAGTATATATGATTAAACCTATGATATAAAAACAACTAAAAAAAGTCATCGGTGAAATCATATTCTTAAATAATATCATTTCTCATTATCCTAAGACACGCGAAAAGTTCTAAAATAACGCCAGTGAATGAGCCCGTGTCTGTGAAGTTTACGGAGATAAACATCTTTCATAACACAGCAATTAGGTACCAAGTTTAGATAAACGTAAACTGTAAAGTTACAGCATTATATAGATCCTACAACTAGGCACAAGTATCCTATTCATTTCTAATAGGGCTTTAGGTTAAGGAAATGTTCGCCGGGCGTGTTTGTGAATTTCACATGACTTGGAATTTTTTTTTACATATTTCTCAGACAGGCAATATGACAAATATCTGGTATTGAATACTTTTTATTAAAATATTACGAACACGTACTAACATTTAAAAGTTCTGGAAATAGGCAATGTGAAACACGCAAATACCATAGGTATTAAAAATATATTGTGATTTTTTCTTTTTTATTAATACACATATATATATAAATATATAAAGAAGATTTTTATTTGAATTTTTAGACACTTTTTTATTAAATAAGGGTGACAAACGAGCACACAGTCCACTTGATGGTAAGTGAATGCTGTGGCCCATAGACATCCACATTTATCCACGATTAAGAATCAAAACGCAGATGCGTTGTCATCCCTGAGGACTAAGATGGAATGCCTTGTTTCCAGTAAGAAAGGGTCTCCGGATCTTTACACTCACCATACGAAACACAGCAGTATTAAGCTGCTATTTTTCAATGGTAATCTGTGAGAGCGTGGTTCTGCCCCGGCCGAGCCGACCTATTCGTGCTACAACAATAATATAGCTGCAGCGTGGCTCTACCACGGACCTATAACATGTATAATTACACGAAAATCGGGTAGTATTTTTCTCCCTAGAGGCTCTCAGTCCAGCTAATGATAAGAGGCTATTGTAATTGGTAAGATTATTAGTATTAGTGTAGTAAAATTGTTGTATGCTGTAATAGGTAAGAGGCCTTGGAGACCTAAAACCATGCCACTAATTTCAATAAAAAATAAAAAAAGTAAAGTTACAGCCTATGTATATAGGCTGTAACTTTACTTTACGTCCCACTGCTGGGCACAGGCCTCCCCTCATTTCGGAGAGGGTTTTATGGCAATGAAGTGTCCGCCACGCTGCCCCAATGCGTGTTGGCGAACTTCAGAATCGTGGGCTACGCGTCGACTTGATGTTTAGTTAATTTATAGGCCGGTCAGTGATAATTAGGTGTTCTATTCCGAAGAAATGCACGGCTTCTGTGCGATAGATCTGCAGCGTGATTCTTTAATTATATATTAAATTAATGCTTTAGGTCTTGAAATTGTTATTTCGAAAAATCACAGCTTATTTGTTAATAAGCTGTGATTTTTCGAAATAGGGTTGTGTCATGCTGACGAAGCCGCGAGGAAAAGCTAGTATTACATAGTATTATTTAATTATATTTCATGTTTTAATATGAAACCTATATAACCTACCTACATTGTTTAATAAATTTATTTATTAAACAATGTAGGTATTCGCTAATAGATATGGTAAGGTCTCTATAGTAGAAGTCGGTGCGGTACCAAGATATTTTTTAATGTTGTGCCATAGGTTAGAGTTGTCTAATACTCTATAAATAAAACCGATAAAGACTTCAATACTCTATGAATAAAACGTCAATTCACAAAAAAATATTAAATGTTTAATATTGTCAAAATTCCCAAGATTTTTTTAAAAATTTTACGTAATCTTATATAATGGCAGATACCGCAAAGGCACCAAAAGTTCGCAAGCCATATGAAGAAATTGGCGCAATTTTCAATGGAAATGAGGTAAATATATTGTTTAAGTAGAAATAAGTATATTCTTTGGAGAATATGCTATGACAAAATAAGAATTTGTTCCCTTATATTACCAACAGGTAATTTGTACATTTTTTTGGGTCACGATATTTACTAATACATATCTTAAGACCTTCTCGACCTGACCAGCCCATAAATAGCCGACTTTGTAGCTAACTTACGAGACACAATCTTGTGCGGCGCGTATTGTATTTTACTTTCAAACTTATATTCAGTAACTGGTTCGTTTGTCACAAACGTGTCATCCGCCGCTCACACCCGTTAAGGCGACACCGGAAAAAAATGCACCTCCTTTCATCGAATAGTATAGGACTATGACACCACTAACGAAAGTGGAATTTTGATATACCTAGATAAATTCATGTCAAAACACGATTGTATAATTTTGACTCGATCATAATCATTTTCGAAAACACCTCTAAAAAATCACTATAGTTGAAATAACAACGAAATTACTTAATCTATATGCTTGGGAATCACTCAAATATATTCATAACATCAATATTCGTAATTTAGTTGCTCATTATTTTGATTACTTTAATCAATAATTTCAAAAAATATTTTACGATTCTGACAATTTCTAACCACTCTTAATCGTCGCGGGCGTTATGCAATTTTAGACCTTATAACGGCGTTTTTTTAAGTTTTTACAGAAATTATGTATTCACTCGGATCAGTACGGCGATAGCCTGTAGCCACATTTTCGATGCGTCGTCTTAATACCTACCACTATGGGCTTGGCTGCAGCATTAAGCTGAGTGAGGTTGTTAGCCCAGAGCGCCACGACACATCTCTGCAATGAATCTTTTTATCATCATTAGCACATAACACAGGGGGTGCTAACAATCTCCGGTGGAGGTTCGGTTGCCACCTACGACGACTCGACCTGGCAACATATAACGCACACACCCTGAGGACTGACGAGAAGATACTGGAGTTGGAAGAGGAGGTAGACAAGTAGCGCTGGCATATTATTGGGTTATCCGAGGTCCGAAGAGAGGGGGAGGACACGGTAATCCTCGAGTCCGGCAACTTGTTCTATCACCGGGAGTGCGACCATCTGTCCCAAGGAGGTGTCGGATTTATCGTCCACAAGTCTCTCGTCAACAACGTTGTAAAGATTGGGAGTGTGTCGACGAGGGTCGCGTACCTGATACTCAGAATCACCAAACGGTATTCGCTGAAGGTCATACAGGTTTACGAACCAACCTTGGCACATCCCGATGAGGAGGTGGAGGAAATGTATGAGGATATTTCTAGAGCCATGCATTCCTCCAAAACCCGCTACACGGTGTTGGTGGGAGACTTCAACGCAAAAGTAGGCACAAGAGAAAGCGGTGAGCTGAAGATAGAGAAATTTGGAGTAGGGCAACGGAACCGTAGGGGCCAGCAGCTTGCCGACTTCATGGAGAAAGAGGGACTCTTTATGATGAACTCTTTCTGCCAGAAGCCCACAGGAAGTGTACCTGGTCGAGCCCCGATGGTTTGACAAAAAATGAGATTGACTTCATTATGACGACCAGACGCCAACTGTTCAGTGATGTCTCAGTGATCGCAATGGTGAAAACTGGCAGCGATCACCGAATGGTTAGAGGCACACTGAACCTAAATGTTAAGTTGGAGAGGTCTCGTCTAATGAAGTCAACGCTCCGTCCCCCTCGTGCTCTAATCCAGAATCCCGAAACCTTTCAGCTCGAGTTACGTAACCGCTTTCAGTGCCTAGAAAATTGCAATGCAGTGGACGATACGAATGACAAGCTCGTGGAAACTGTCCATGCGGTCGGAGCAAAGTTCTGCAGGACCCGCCGCAGAAGAACACAAAAACTCTCCGATCACACTCTTAATGTCATGGCTCTTAGACGGGAGATGAGGCTGCAATCGTCAACAGATTTGACAGCATACAGGCAACTGAACAAACAGATCTCCAAATGCATGCGGCGAGATTTACGCAAATTTAATACTGCTCGTATTGAAGAAGCGATTGAGCGGAACCAGGGCTCCAGAGTCTTTGCCAGAGATCTTTCTGCCAGTAAGAGCCAACTGTCAAAGCTGGAGACTGATTATGGCAGCATCTTTTCCGAGACACCTGAGATTCTGAGTGAGATTGAGAGGTTCTATGGGCAGCTGTACACATCATTGTTGGAGCCACACGCAAGTGTGTGTACCGATCCAAGAGCGGGTCTTATCCGACACTATTCCGATGATATCCCGGACGTCAGTCTGAGCGAGATTAGAATGGCTCTCCACCACCTTAAAAACGGCAGGTCTGCAGGCGAGGATGGAATTACAGCGGAGCTTCTGAAAGCGGTACTTGAAGTCCTTCAGAGGCTCTTTAATTCCGTCCTCCATGGTGGCACTACTCCGGAGGCATGGAGCGGAAGTGCGGTGGTCTTGTTCTTTAAGAAAGGTGACAACGCTCTCTTGAAGAACTACAGACCGATATCCCTTCTGAGCCGCGTCTACATGCTGTTTTCGAGAGTCGTTATGAATCGTCTCGCACGCAGACTCGACGACTTCCAGCTTCCCGAACAAGCCGGTTTCCGAAAAGGCTTTAGTACCATAGACCACGTACATACCCTTCGGCAAATTGTACAGAAGTCCGAAGAGTACAATCTGCCACTTTGCCTGGCGTATGTGGACTATGAGAAAGCCTTTGATTCCGTCGAAATTTGGGCGGTGCTACAGTCTCTTCAGTGGTGCCAAGTTGACTGTCAGTATATCGAAGTGCTGAAGTGTTTGTACAGTAGGGCTACGATGGCTATCCGAGTATAGAACCAGAGTACGAAACCTATCCAACTCCAGAGAGGTGTAAGACAGGGTGACGTTATTTCCCCGAAACTCTTCACTGCTGCATTGGAAGACGTTTTCAAGCTACTGGACTGGAAAGGATACGGTATTAACATCAATGGCGAGTACATCACTCACCTTCGATTTGCCGACGATATAGTCCTTATGGCAGAATCGCTGGAGGACTTAAGCACTATGCTCAATGACCTCAATAGTGTCTGCCAACGGATAGGTCTTAAGACAAACATGGACAAAACAAAGATCATGTTTAATGTCCATGTCACACCTATGCCGGTAGTTGTTGGGAGCACTATGCTCGAAGTTGTTGACGCGTACGTTTACCTGGGACAAATAGTCCGGCTAGGTAAGTCCAACTTCGACCGAGAGGTCAATCGACGTATTCAACTCGGCTGGGCAGCGTTCGGGAAATTACGACACATCTTCTCTTCAGGTATACCTCAAAACCTGAAAAGTAAGTTGTACAACCAGTGCGTGTTGCCAGTGATGACATAAGGAACTGAGACGTAGTCATTCACTGCTGGCCGTATGAGGACGCTCAAAGTCGCTCAGCGAGCTATGGAGAGGGCTATGCTCGGAGTTTCTTTGCGTGATAAACTTAAAAATGAGGATATCCGCAGTAGAACCAGAGTGACCGACATAGCCCAACGGATTAGTAAGCTGAAGTGGCAATGGGCCGGCCATATAGCTCGAAAAACCGACAACCGTTAGGGAAAAAGGTTCTCGACTGGCAGCCTCGTACCGGTAGACGAAGTGTAGGGCAACCCCCCCACTAGATGAAGTGGCGACCTGGTAAGACATGCAGGAAGTCGATGGATGCAGGTGGCTCAGGACCGTGCTTTGTGGCATACCTTGGGGGAGGCCTATGTTCAGCAGTGGACTTGTAAAGGGCTGTAATGATGATGATGATGATAGCACATAAAAGTACACTGCTGCACATGAGCCTCTACATTCTCTACATTTTCTCGACGTAATATTATATTACTAAGTGACAAGGTAGGGATCGCAAAAAAGACTTTTCTATAATTTGCTATGAACTTTGCAAAGGCGTTAATGTATTACAAATTCGATACCTGGTAGAGCCACGCCACAGCTCTATAGTGGTTACAGCACGTCGCCTCACACAAGGAAGGATCACACTCTCACAGAATACCAGCATTAAATAGCTTAATACAGCTGTGTTACGTATGGTGAATGTAGAGTACCGGGGATCCTTTTTTACTGGAAACGAGACATTCCAACTCAGTCGCGTCTGTATTTTGATTCTTAATAAAGTATAAATGTAGAATGTCTATGTGCTACAGTATCCACTTACCATCAGGTGGACTTTGTGCTTTTTGTCACTTTTATTCTATAAACAAAGCATACTTTTAAATCAAAAAACGTATATCATTTAATCATGTCCGTCTTATGCTTATCTCATTAGATACAAGGCTTATCAAGAATGGGCTAACTCTCCACGCTTGGCGGGCGAGTAGGTGCCGGCAGAAATAAAGCCCGCGTTTCTTGAGTGTATTTTCTAAAGAATATACTGGCAATTGTTGATCGCCTCTTTGTTACCATATCAAAATATAAGCTTAAGTACATTTAAAGAGACAAATGTGAGAAATGTCAAGAAGATTTTATGGCTTCTGAGAAATGGCAGTATAACGATCTCGTTTACGGCAGATATGAATCCCTGACTTGTCACGGTGAACAGCTTCAAATACGAGTGTATCTGATTTTATGGTCGGTATTCTGGCTGCCATGTGTGGTGATTTTTGCGATTATTCAGATTATTAGAAGCTTATTATTAGAAGCTTACCATGTTTATAGAAATTAAAAAGAAAAAAAATTAATTTAAAATCAAAAGCATAACACACAATCAACTCCGTGGAATCGTACCACGGATAGAAAAGATAAAAAGGTGAGATGAGAATGTCTGGTAATATATGCGGCGGTGTATTCGCGGTAGCTATTAGAATTGGAAAGGGCTACCCTATATGTAGGGAGGCGGAAAATGCACGCATACCACGACAGCCGGTCTATCGTGGTTATGAGGGACTCACTGCCTACCGGGGGAACCTAAGTGATACCCTCTAAAAACCGCCTTTGGGGACTGGCAACCAGCTGTTTAAGCTTCTTATGCCATATCGGAAGCGACCCTCTTTTGGGAAAAGAGGGCGCAGGTGGCTACGAGCCGCTGAGGGAGCCTACGAAGGCAAATTAATTATGAATAATTTTAGTTCAGGTCGTTTGACAGTTTATTAGGCGGGTCCGAGTGAGAGTTTCTCGGCCTGCGGACTCGATAGCGAGAGGGGGGGTGGGGCTGCATAAGTAGCTGCCTCACGAATAAGATGATTGGTGCAACTCTGAGGGTCTGAGGCTTTCAAGAAGTTCTCAGAGAGTTTTTTAAAACATTGTTGAATTGTAGGGAGCTCTAGGTCCCGATGAAGGTCGGCATTACGGACGTACCAAGGTGCGTTAGCAGCTCGACAACAGAAAAGGTTTTGAACTACTTGGAGTACATTAATAATTTTAGGGTCGGCGTTGGCAAAAATGGGGCCCGCGTAGGACATGACTGGTCGTATACAGACCTTATAAAGGGTACGCTTGTTTCTGAGGGACAGTTTACTGTGTCGGCCCAACATACTGTTGAGCCTATTCAGGTAAAAACGTGCGTGACGGGTTATTGTTTTGACGTGGGGCCTGAAAGTGAGCCTTGTGTCTAGAGTGACAATTAAATATTTGGCAGACGTATGCCAGGGGACAGGGGTCCCTAGCATACGTATTGGTGGAGTGTTTTTGAGACGGCGTCGTTTATAATCGAAGTGAACAGCGGAGCTCTTCTCCGGGTTCACATCGATGCGCCATTTTTTGAAACAAGCTCCTAGGTCGTCAACTGACTTTTGAATCTTGTTCCGTGTGAAAAGTAGCGAGATACCTTTACAGTAGAGAGCAGTGTCGTCTGCAAAGAGGGAGAGCTGAATAACTTTCGACGGGATGGGAATGTCGTTGGTGAACAGGATGTACAGCAGAGGAGCAAGTACTGAGCCCTGAGGTACACCAGCTTTGATAGTGCGCTGTGAAGATAGCGTGCCTTCGTGTCTAAAACGAAAGGTACGATGCTTTAGATAAGAGGCCACGAGACGTACTAGACGATCGGGGAGACCTATTTTGTATAACTTGTAGATAAGGCCTGTATGCCAGACTCTATCAAAGGCTTTAGCTATGTCGAAAAAGACCGCGATGGTCTTGTGACGACGAGGATAAAAACCGCTGAGGATATATTCCACAATACGGTGAACTTGTTGGAGACATGAGTGTTTCGCTCGGAAACCGAATTGATGGGGAATGATAAGAGGGTCACCGTCTGTGGGAAACAGATGGCGCCTCATGCGAGTTTGGATGACTCTTTCGAAGAGCTTGCCCATGGCCTTGAGGAGGCTAATAGGCGATGACTGGAGGGGAGGTTGAGAGGCTTGCCTGGCTTGGGAATACCAATCACAGTTGCCTCTTTCCACGTGGTGGGAAAGTAACTAAGGTTGAAGCAGGCGTTGAAGATAATAGATAAAAAGGTTGATGAGGGATGAAATCTCATCATTGAATACAGAGATAGGTTCGGAGGCGGACCTCATCCTCCACTGCCTGGACGTGTGAGGGGTCGACTGGTTGAGAGCTAGGAGAGCATTATGCGGCCATGGTGTCTGCAAAGCACTCAGCCTTTTCCTCGTCCTGAGAGGCAACCGTACCGTCGGGACGTGAGAGAGGGGGAGTGTGGGTGATAACGCCTATGCGGAGGGCTCTAGCCATCTGATATTACGCTGTATGAGATGGGGAGATATTCTCCATGAGTTTAATCTTTTCGAGGTCTCGAAATTTAGAGAGGTTGAAACGGAGTTCTTGTTGAAGTTCTTGACGATTGGCCGTGCTCCTATATTCAGAGGTGGGATATTTTGCTGCTCTCCGGAAATTAGCTTCCTTGGCTTTTAATAGGTTGCTAATATGTAGGGGAAGCCCACTATTGTTAGCAACCGGGACGAACCTTTCGTTCTCCAAAAGGAAGGATTTAATAAGGGTGGAGAGTGAATCGACCGCGGTGTCGATTTTTTCGGGACTGTCTAAGTCCGACGATAGGGGGATGATAGAGTCCTGTGAGTCCAGAGCTTTAGCTAGGGACTCCTTGAATCCCTTCCAATTAGTGAAGGTTTTCGTGTGCGTTGGGGGAGGCGGCTGATGGCCAAGAATGAGGGAGACCGGTCGGTGATCGGATCCTAGATCGTCTAGTGTCTCGATTGCCCTGAGGTTGAGAGAAACTCCTTTGAGTAACGCAAAATCCAGTACATCGGGGGCGTGATCGGTGTTATCGGGAAAGCGAGTAACACCGAGGGGACTGTGGACGGTAATATCAAGAGACTGCGTGATATCGAGCAGTATCTTGCCACTAGGGGAGGTGGTACGGCATGTCCATTCAGTATGCTTGGAGTTAAAATCTACAAACATAATGACTGAATTGCCTAAAGATAAAATAGCCTCAAAATCTATTTTGAGGGGATGGGTTCCTGAAGGGATGTAACAGGAGGCTATGAGGATGGACTGATGTCCAGTCATAGCTAGCCTGCATACCATGGCTTCCATGTTGGTAAGCTGCGGAGTAGAAATGGGCGAGGTGTGAAGTGTCTTCTTGTAATAGATGGCCGTTCCGCCGCCTCGGCGGTCGGGTCTGTCATTATGAAGAAGAGAAAAGTTTTTAATAGAAAGGCCTTTAGTGTCCTTAGTTTTGAGAGAGATTAGTGATGAGTTTTAGGTCCTGTAGGAGGAGGAAATCGGCTTCATGATTTCGAAGAAAGAGCTTAACCTCTGGGAGGTTATTTCGCAAACCGCGAATATTAAAGGATCCAAGCGATAAACCCTTAGGTTTGATACGACCGTGAGACTTTGGTAGAGCAAACTGCTCTGTAATTGTGAAGTTAAGTTAATTAAGTTAACTTAACTTACAACGAGCACAAAATATTATGATGCTCTGTAAGAGTGAGGAGACGGTCATGAGGGGACCTCGCAGCGCGCAATTTGCGTGCTAACACAGCGATTTTCCCACCGTCGATGTTCCTAATAGCGGAATACACCGTTTTTAGGTCGTCAATTGAGGGCTGTGATTGCTGTGGGGCGGAGGTTGTCCGCGGTGGGTCTGCCTTTTTGGGGCCCCAGGGAAAAACTGGAGGCTGCATAGGCTTAGAGAAGCCCGGAGGGGGGCTGAATAATGCCATGAGGGGGGCTTAGGGGGACCCTGAGAGGGCCGAGAGAAGCCCTGGATGGGCTGAGAAAGGCCCTGACGGGGCCGTTGGTAAAGAGCCGGGAATGAGCGGTCATTGACCGGCAGTGGAGATTGCCTACTGGGGCGAAGCTGAGGTGCGTAAGGGTAGCCTCTGTAGTTTGCCAGATGGCCTGTTTGTTTACACAGGACACATGCGGGATGGGATTCGGCGTCTTTGGGCCGAGGACACTCTTTGGTGTAGTGGGGTTCAAAGCACTTAGTGCACCTGGGTGGGGCGGAGCAGTTGGCCGCCGCATGACCATATTGCTGGCAGCGATGGCACTGCGCCGGGAACCCGCGCCTATGTGGGGGCTCAACCCTCACTTTCGACAGACCACACACTGTGCGTACCTGCCGGAAGATGGCTTTTGCCTCCGGCACGTTGGTTAAAATGACTAGGGCAAGATTGAACCTCTGGCCCGTTTTGCTGTGCATTTTGTGCACGGCTTCTACGGGGAAACCTTGGGACTGAAGGTCCTCAAGGATTTCCTCGTTGGAAAATTTGATGGGGACGCTTCGGATGACGGCCCTGACTTTACGCTCTTCCGGAAGAGCGTACGTATGATACGAAACTCGTTCGGCTGTGAATAGCCTGGTGAGTTGACAGAAGTCATCGATCGAATTGGGGATGATTTTAATAGTCTCCCCGAGGTTGATGGCGTGGTCATATTTAATGCCTGCGTCGTAGCAGGTCTTCAATAATTTGGTGAATCTTGCCTTGTCTCTTAGGAAGACAGGGGGCGGGACTTGCTTCTTGGCAAGGACTGGAGCACAGAGAAATGCTGGCTTGGTCGGAGCGGGGATGTCTAGTGACATAAGTGGGGCTGAGGTAGCGGCGGGGGCTGCGGGGGCAGAGGCGGCAGCGGCAGCTGCGGAGGTTGTAGGAGCGGCAGGGGCCGCTGACACAGGAAGGGTGCGTTTTTTTGCGGCGCGTTTGCCGTTGCGCTTGGAGTTCACCGTGGTGAATGAAGACTCCCCGGTTTCGTCGGAGTCACAGGATTCCGATGAACCGGTGCCAGAATTGCTGGCGGGCCTCTTCCGGGAGGCCGACGCAGAGGACTCGGAGCATGCGTACTCTCATCTCTAAGGGGGCAAAAGAGTTCTTAGTCTCTAGGTATGTCGCGATTACGGGCGCCGGTTGGAGTACCTGAGGGGCACGGGAAGTAACATGGGCGGCGATGCCGACGAGGGCCGTCTCATCAAGGTTAAGGCCCAGATCAAGAGTTTGGTTTAGGGCGGCGACGAGGGACTTAATTAGGCTAACTGTGGACATGTTGGGGGCAGTAATTCTACGAACAGTAAGGATTGGGACGGCTCCCTGTTCTCAGTAGAACAGGGACTTGAACACGAGACGTACTACGATACAATATACACGTATAGCAATACAAAAAAACAAAGAATAACAGAGAAATAACAAAAATCAACAATAAAACAATAACAATAAAAATAACAATAAAGTAACAGTAACAAGCGTAGGTCAGTCAAACCTCCCCGCCCGAAGACAGGGGGGCAAGAACTGTTAGCGTAAATGACTCACCAATGCGTCGACGCTGTACAGCGCGAGCAGGACAGCAGAGGCGCGGGAGCGAGATAGCACTACCGTACGGGAGCGAGAGCACGGACTACCTGGACACGACCGCTCGAGAGCGGTGCCACAGGCGGAATGTGCTCTCGCGGTAGCTAGATATGCAGACTTTAAAAATACTTTAAAAAAGACGACTCCGTGGCGCAGTGGCCTAGCAATGAGTGGCTGCGCTGGGGTTCGCGGGTTCGAATCCCGCACGGAATAAGTATTTGTATGGCTTGTCTGGTTTGTCCTTGTGCTATTTATGTTTGTAAACTGCCCCCACGAAACAGGAGAAAATCCTAGTGTAGGGGTAACGTTTAAAAAAAAGAAAAATCTTGTAGTACATTTGAAACACAGACATAGCACTAGTAAATAAGGTCGGTAAGTAGAAGAAAGAAAATCTGCTTACCTGCGATTTTGAAAATATTTTGGACGCGGCTGACACTTCTTTGATTTAAAAGCTTACCAGAGAGAGGTCTGTACCCAGATGTCGGACGTATGAAAGCTCTTATTGTTCTTTAATGAAAGAGCATGGCGGGTTCTTGTACTTGTTTTTTATTTCAGGTTAAAATAAGAATACCAAAAAGCACTTCAAAACCACCGAAATTAACACCGTCTCAGCTTAAGTTGCAGCAGCAATGCACCTGTGATGATGGCCGCTCTATCTGCTCGGAGACTTGCGGTTTCCCGGGTCAGGAAGCGCTTGAAGGTCGACGAGGCAACATGCTTAATGTTCAAGTATTAATAAAGTTTTCTATGCTCACAATTTGTAAATTATTGCCTATAAAAGTCCACTGTTAATTATAGGCCTTCCCCACAGATTACTGTCTCATGGGCAAGGGGGGGGGATTCTGTTATAGTTTTCACTTTCACCCTTCACTGGCGGGTAAGTAACCGCCAGTTCGCGTTTGACGCCTCATGAGATATCCACAGCACGATACTAGGAGGATATTTTTACATCGCCTCTATTCGGTTATACTACTTCCAGCTCTTTCCACTTACCGCATCCAGCGCATAGCGGCTCGAATCGTTGACGATCGTGTACTTTCCGATCGCCTCGATTCACTGGCGCTACGAAGAGATGTTGCGTCTCTTTGCATTTTCTTTCGCATATACCACGGGGAGTGCTCTGAGGAATTGTTGGGATTAATCCCAGCCGCCAAATTTCGTGAACGCACTACACGGCAAACGTCCCGACACCATCCACACCATCTGGATGCTTGGCGGTCCACCACTGTACGATTCACAAGGAGTTTTCTTCCGCGTACGACCACACTGTGGAATAGTTTACCACCGGCGATTTTTCCGGACCGATACGACCTGGAGAACTTCCTTAAAAGAGCTAACTCGTCTCTAAAGGGCCGGCAACGCACCTGCAATTCCCCTGGTGTTGCAGTTGATCATGGGCGGCGGTAGTCACTTAACATCAGGTGAGCCGCATGCTCGTTTGCCCCCTCTTCTATACAAAAAATACTCGCAATTTGAACTCTGTATAAAAGTAGTAAAGTTACAGCCTATATACGTCCCACTGCTGGGCACAGGCCTCCCCTCATTACTGAGAGGGTTTTTAGGGCAAGGAAGTCTCCGCCGCGCTACCCCAATGCGTGTTGGCGTACTAAAGTACGCCAACACGTAAACGTCTTCGAAATATTTTTTTCTTATTCCTCAAACATGCGTGTTTCATCACGACGTTTTTCTTCACCGCCGAGCACGTGGTAAATCAGCATTTAAAATTGCAATTAACAATTTCATTGGTGCCGGCTAGGATCGAACCTGGGTTACTCGCGTTCTGTTATATTTACAGCGAGCGTTAACCATCTCAGCTACCACGGCTGACTGGAACTAACTGGAACTTTATGTAACGTAATTTAATTGCTTGCAAAACTAAACAAAGTTATTTTATCGCCAATATACATTATTATTTGATGAGACCTAGACCGCTCTGTGTAATGTGATTGCATTAGAAAATCCATCACACTATTTTGACTCAAGGTTAGTAAGGGGCAAATATGGGGAATGCTAGAAAGATAAGTTCGCACAGGGCATGATTGGCAGGGTGAAGAACTTTTTTAGCAAACGATCTTTAATAATTGTCTTTGAAAGCTGCTTGTCCGACCTATAATGACATACGCCCAGTATATATGGGTATTCAGTCAACAGCACAGTTGTGGTGAGGTACCAGACAAACGTTTGGGCCAGTCGGGATCAAATCACAAATCTCTTACTGCAGCCAATCTCCGAATGGTGTCAGTTTGACATTCAGCAAAATTATTAAATTTTAACATAACTTTTATCGCTGTTATTATATTGTGACTTGCATAAACAAATTCCTCTTAATGGCAGGTTCCTGACGATATCTGTGAGGCGCTAACAAATCGGACGGCAGTCAACTCTGAGCTCGTATACAACATGAGGGAAGGTCATGACAATCTATGTAACGTATGCAATGTTACACCCAAGGACGCTCCTAAGGGTGTTCAGGCACAGAAGGTGCTACATCCTGACAAGGACGTATTTATTCTTAAAATTGGAAAGCAGACTGATGAACCTAACCGCACTGGAAATATAGAAGTAAGTATTAATTAAACTAATTCTCTATTGTGTTTTCTTTTAAGAATTGAAAGGAGCTAGAGAAAATCGAAAACTTACAAGTGTAGTTAGTGTTAGTGTCCAAGTTATGAAATGAAATCTCTTTATTTTTCGAAGTAAGTGACTAAGTATTTCTTCGTCAAACGTATTATTTTTAAATCTACTAGGGTTTCAAAAATAGGGTTGGAAAAAAGATGTATTCAAAATATGTATCTTAATATTGAATTTATTTTACTTATATTTCAATTACATTACGTAATAAATATACGTATCACACAATAAATATAATAAACGAGCACACAGTTTACCTTACGGTAAACAAGTGTTGTGGCTTTTATAGCAGCGCATATAGAACTTACTATTATTTCATCATCATCACCATCATTACAGCCCTTCACAAGTCCACTGCTGAACAAAGGACTCCCACAAGGTATGCCACAGAGTACGGTCCTGAGCCATCTGCATCCATCGACTTCCTGCATGTCTTACCAGGTCCTCACTCCATCTAGTGGGGGGTCGCCCTACACTACGCCTTGCGGTACGAGGCTGCCACTCGAGAACCTTTCTTCCCCATCGGATATCGGTTCTTCGAGCTATATGGCCGGCCCATTGCCACTTCAGCTTACTAATCCGTTGGGCTATGTCGGTCACTATGGTTTTACTGCGGCATTACTCCTCATTTCTGAGTCTATCACACAGAGAAACTCCAAGCATAGCCCTCTCCATAGCTCGCTGAGCGACTTTGAGCGTCCTCATACGGCCAGCAGTGAAGGACCACGTCTCAGATCCGTAAGTCATCACTGGCAACACGCACTGGTTGTACAATAGTTTTCAGAGTTTGAGGTATAACCTGACGAGAAGATGTGTAGTAATTTCCCGAACGCTGCCCAGCCAAGTTGAATCCGTCGATTGACCACTCGGTCGAAGTTGGACTTACCTAATCGGACATTTTGTCCCAGGTAACGTATATAGGTGTGATATGGACATTAAACATGATCTTTGTTTTGTTCATGTTCATCTTAAGACCTATCCGTTGGGAGAAACCATTGAGGTCATTGAGCATATTGCTTAGGTCCTCCAGCGATTCTGTTTCTGCTATAAGAACTATATCGTCGGCAAATCTAAGGTACGCGCCATTGATGTTAATACCGTATCCTTTCCAGTCCAGTAGCTTGAAAACGTCTTCCAATGCAGCGGTGAAGAGTTTCGGGGATATAACGTCACCCTGTCTTACACCTCTCTGCAGTTGAATAGGTTTCGAACTCTGGTTCTGGATAGAATATAACTAAAATTCCATCTTAGTACTCAAGACTACTATCACTTCTGCAGTTTTCTTTTTTGTTTATTGGATACAGGTGTTCATTCATGGACTACCATTGTCATTTGCAGTCAAGGTTGAATGCAATTTTATTTCTCATTCAATTTGAGTGTTATGACTGACTTTCAATTGGGAGAATGACTCTTCCGTCTGCTTATATTATTATTTGAATCACGACAATTGACAGTCTAATAAAGATCACAGACCAACTAGGGTTACATTGTGTATTATAATTTAATTGCGATCAATCAGCTGATTGAATAAAGTGTGCGCGACACTCACTCTATTTTTAGGTGGAACTGGTAACTCCTCGTGCACCGGGAAAAGCATTGCCTGCCACCCACTGCTGTAAACAGATACAATGTGAGGAAGAGGACATTCCATTTTGCATGCCATGCAGGACTTGCAGAGTTGGTGCACCGAGGAAGAGAAAGACCAAGCGTACTCGATATTGCAGATAAAAATTCTTAATTGAGCTTTTATATAACCAATAACATTATTTTATTATGTTTCTGTTTTCATTTTTAAAATAAAAAGGTGTCCCCTATTAGCAAACCTCTTTTATTATATATCATAACTTATTTATGCCATCTATCCATTAAAATAGTTCGTACCAGTATAAATAACACCAGAAAATGGTTGGTATTTATTCTCATTCTACGGTGGGCTATATGTTTAAATAAATAAAAAATATCACATGGGGGTAAATTTCAAATTGTGCTATGTTTTTTTTATAGAATAAGGGTGACAAACGAGCACTCAGTCTACCTGATTGTAAGTGGATGCTGTGGCCCATAGACATCTACATTTATCTCCAATTAAGAATCAAAATGCAGATGCGTTGCCAGCCTTAAGGACTAAGATGGAATGCCTCGTTTCCATTAAAAAGGGTCTTCGGTTTTCTACACTCACTATGCGAAACACAGCAACAATAAGATTGCTATTTTACGTTGGTATTCTGTGAGAGCGTGGTATTCTGTGCGTGAGTGATCAGAGCTCAAGGAAAACGAGATACTAAAATAGAATATAAGTTTTATATTCTAAAGACATTCAAGCTTTACCTGTCATTCTCTCCAATAGCAACAGCTACCATAGATGTGAGGAAGCACACCCAAGAATTATGAGCCCACAAAGGCATGGCGGTTGTGGACGATGGAGTGGATGTGGGCACCTTGAGCACAAGCAAAGTTGAGGCTCAGTGTTTAGTTTGATTGAAGTCCTGATGATAAATAACTGTATAATAATCCATTAAATCAGCCCATAAAGGTCCACTGCTGAACATAGGCCCCTCCCGTAGATTGCCTTATAGGAAGGATTTTGCCATAGTTGCCACCCTTGGCAGGCGGGTTGGCAACCGCAGTTCTTATTATTTTGAATATTTATCAGGAAGATGCTGGCGCCCATCTTCTGTTTTTGTTTATCTTTGTCGCCTCTCGCCACGCCCAAGGGACGATATGGGGCGGTGGATATTCTTAAACCGCTATTCTACACGGAAATAAGTTAAAGCTTATTATTGTATGTTAATCTTACACTAAGTAGACTTGACATTTAGGCAGTAAGTTATATTATGTATATATAGATAAAATTGAAATGTGCGTATGTTATATCGAATTAACTGCCATTTATCAAGCGACATAAATAATCCATTTGTACAAATTTTGTCTGTCTGTCCGAGATAATTTTCGTAATGCCTCAACCACAGGGGGAACCCCATTTTACAACCGTAGGAGACTTGAAGAAAAATGACATTTCAAAAACGAAATTTTATTTTCTTGCGTCAAATAAATACATGTATCTCATTTTAACTGAAGACGTAATATGGTACTGTTGCAAAGAAATAAAATGGTACTGTTGTGCTCGGCGGGAGATCTCCCCTTTACCCGCTGGGCAAGGTGTTCTGCCCGGGGAGCGGCCAACACTCCGTGTGATAGTTCGGAGATGTTCTATATATACTGTTTATGATTCGGAATTTTGATAGCGTGATTTAGGCTTCGGTGTGTTTCATTGCGGCGCGACGAAAACGCCGCCACAGTACTCAACTGGCTTTTTAATATAGTACCGTATTATCTTTTACCAAAGGATGAGATCATACCAGAGGCTGAGTCAATTTTTATCTACAACTGGCGATCCGCCCCGGCTTCGCATAGGTGATTTCTGGATCACGACAACAGCGCCACCTACCGGGTCCAAATATGAATCTAAGACATCTATGGACCCATCCAAAAACACAAAAAATTACATCAATATAGGTCGAGCCGTTTTCGAATTTTAGCGAGACCATCGGACAACAATTGATTTTCATACGAGTTTTCAACATCATACTGACTTATCACACTTGATAGTATCTTGGTGATGTCTTCAAATAAAAAATACATATGTGACACAGCACTAACTATCAGTTTCATATCGGCTGATCCCATGTCACATCGACTGCACTAAACTTGTCGCCTTGTATATCAAACATTTGCAAGCAGTAGCAGCAGTCACAATTCGCGAACGCAATTCAACTCTAAAATGCTTTATTCTTTAAATTATTATGTCATATGGGCCTTAAATGTGGAGTCTCCTCTTTGCGCTCAACAAACGCTCAAACTTTATTATTTACAAGAATCTAATTGGCGATCACGCGGTTTAGATGCAAAAAAAATAGTGCGCTGGTAACAGTCAAGTTTCACTCAGCGTTAAAAAAAATCTCAAGAATTACACTTATTTAAATAAACTTAAAACAATATCTAAATGCCATAATTTCATCCAAATCGTAAGAACCGTTTCCGAGGAGCCAGTTAGATATATATATATATTTACACAAGATTGCCCATAAAGTATTAAGATATTCGGCGATAAGTGATCCGTCTTCATTGGTACTACCGATACCAGCTTATTTCTGCCGCCAATTTGTAATGCACCATCTACTATTCTCGATATGAACTTGGAAAGATCAGAGAGCAAGTATAACTGCAGCCATAGTAAAAAACAGAAACCGCCAACCAACTAAAATAAAAAAAATATAAGTACATTGTAAATTATTGTGTAGTAGGTACTAAGTGAGGACTCAGTATTGGCGAAGGTTGACTACTATTTTTATCGGAAGATTCCAGTTCTTTTTGCAAATATTTTTGCCCTTTTGCGAACTGTGAAATTCCGCGGAAGTCATTTGAAAGTTAACCTGACGTTAAACTATTAATTTCACAGTTTGTTACAATAAGTTTTTCTTTTAATTACATCGGTCCCCAAATCTGATATCACTCAAAAATTTCCTTACACTATATGTTTGTTGGCAGTGGTTGTAAACAATTTTTAAAATTTTATAGGTCAGTGCTTAACTACTTACTATCCTACATGAAGGTAAATGATGATTCAGCGAAAATGCCAAAGCGCACTGACTACTACATAATCTTTAAATTTTAGCACTACTATAAGTTTTGCCTTTCTTTTCCTTCAAAAATTAAATCGAACATTTACTATTTAGTCGGCGGAGTATGTTAAGCGTTAATTGCGGTGCTGAGGGGCCGCAGTTTCGAATCCCCCACGGAACAAGAGGTAGTATTCATGTGCAATAAATTATTTTTTTTATCCAATAATTAAATTATTGGATAAACAGAACAGTGCAGTTACAACAAACATATTATTGTTCTGACGGGAAACTCTTGTCACAGGTTGTCAAGTTATCTTCTAAGCGATTGTTGTATTGAGATTATTGGTAAGTGCTAATGATGAAGTATTTTTAGCAATTCCATAGACATGGTGTCTTGCGCAGTTCGATAACCTTTTATAGAGGTGTGCAATGGGCATGCACAAGATTGTGCGCATGAGACATGATTTAAAAGTAGCAGATTATTTTATAGTTTCTGTTTCAAGTAAGGATTACTAAGTATGTTCGTATTATTAATATATCAATAGGTCGATCTACTGAGATTTATTTTTGAAAGGGTTAGGGAGCGGTTAGTCCGACAAGTTTCATATATATATATATATATATATATATATATATATATATATATATATATATATATATACTGCCCTTTCCGACGACCCTTTGTCATGTCCTATTAAAAATACTTAAATTCGCAAAATAAAAAATTGTGAGTCACTCGTCGGCAAAAAAACTATCCTATCTCTCAAGTTGGACCAAACCGCAAACGGTGTGAAAATTTGATTAAAATCGGTTAAGTAATTTAGGGTTCCCTCCCTTTAAAAATCTTAAATTAAAAATTGTGGGTCACCATACATCCATCCTCAAGTACTCGTAAGTTTGATTAAAATCTTAAGTATTTAGGGTCCATCGCGGACAAACAACGTGACACGTAATTTATATATATTAAGATTACGATATACTTTACAATTATTTTCAAAAAATTTTTAGACATGCAGGTTTTCTTATGATGTTTTCCTTCACTGCCGAACACCTGGTAAATTAACACATAAATTGGAATTAACAATTCCATTCCTGACGGCAGGAATTGAACTCAGGTTGCTAAAATTTACGACAAATGCTTCTTGTAGAATAATACAAAGCGCAGTAGTTGAATAAGCGTTATTGAATATCCGGAACGTCTGCGAAGCGTAAAGCCTTTCAGTACTCATTAATGGTGGGTGGAGCCACGCGGCAGATATAATATATGGCCGCCAGAGGGGCGCCGATGAGGTTGTGACGGCGCATTATTGTTATAAATAATTATAATGCGCCGTATAAATAATTTCTATATTAAGCCGTTTAAAATTATCTTGTAAGTAATATTTTAAACAATATAAAATACATAAATAAAGATAAAGTTAAAATAATTACATTTCAGATATCAAGTATTATAGTAAAAAAATTATAGTAAAAGCTTAATGTTACCTTTCAAAATCAGTAAATTTATTAATACTCTATTAAAATATTCAAAAGGTATTAAATAGGTAATAGAAATATAATTTTCGAAAATATTATAATAATAACGATAAATAAAATTTATAAAATAATTGGAAAATTGGTCAAAAAAGTTATTAAGCGTATTCATGTAAAGTAGCAGAGCGTTCTTGTATACATGGCGGGTGTTCGTGTAGAGACGCATACCCAAGGGTTTAATAATATTAATGTCCTCCAAACCGAATTTTGGTCACGGCAGCCTGCCTGCCTCAACGGAGGCTAGCCATCGGCGCAGGACAGGATAGTGCCCCAGTGTATGCGCAAGCACAGGTGCACTCTCTATTCCCTCACTCTCATAATCCGATGAGACGGTAAACCGACACGACCGGAGAGAGATCAGGCCCAGGACCAACGGCTTTACGTGCTTTCCGAGGCACGGGGGTGAGACACCGCCAACTTCCTGACTCCGGGCAACTACTGAGAACTTCTCGACAGAAAAACTCAATAATTGATTTTTTTGACCCGACCCGGGATTCGAACCCAGGACCTCATGATCAGCAGCCGCACTACTACAACCACTAGACCAACGAGGCAGTCAGCCCATATATATGTACACCCAAGGGTGTACATATATATGGGCTGGTCGGATGGATTGAAGACTACTACAGCACTGTTGCACAATATATAGTTCCATATTATTAGGAACTTATGATAGTAACGTCTATGATACAAAATCATTATTATAGACGATCTCTATGATGCATAAACATTACGATAGTAGAGTTGTGGATTGAAATCCTATATATTAAAGACATATAACGGGTTTTTAATAAACGCTCCCGAAAACGAAGACAGACAGATAGTACTAACGATACCTTTGATGATGGGACCGAAAGGAAATCAATCCCGATGAATATTAAACATTTTTTACAATATATATTACATATATTTAATAATAATAATAAAAATTACATATATTCAACGTTCTTTATTTATTGTGAAAATTATGCAAGACGTACACGTGGTAGAGCCATGCTGCAGTTATATTAGTAGTTTAGTTGTAGCCAAATGAGTCGACTCGAACGGGGAAGGACCACGCTCTCACAGAATACCAGCGTCAAATAGTAGCTTAATGCTGCTGTGTTTCGTATGGTGCGTGTGAAGAACCGGTGACCCTTTTTAATGGGAACGAGGCTTTTCATCTTGTTCCTCATGGGTGACAACGCATCCGCATTTTTATTCGTAATCAAGGTTAGATGTAAATTTCTATGGGCCACAGCAACCACTTACCATCAGGTGGACTGTGTGCTCGTTTGTTTATTATATGTGTGTATATATATATATATATATATATATATATATATATATGTTTATATTATTCTATAAAAACGACAAAATAATTATAAAATTCGTGAAATTATGAAAGGTCCTGTACAGACTTTACTGTATCAATGGTAATGCAGAAAAGATTAAAAACTCTAGCCGTATAAAATATCTTTAGCATGCCTAATGCAGGCAGTAGCTCTATTCACGTTACAAATATACCTTACTTTTAGTGCTACCGACGAGCTATAATTCCACAGTACGGTAAAAGTGCTATTAAGATCCTCATATATCTATTGTAAAGTTATAGACTATATAGCAATACTTAGTATTATCTTGAGTGCTATATGCAATATTTATAACTCAATTGAAGCGCTTTTATTTTTCTTATTCCTCTTTTAGGTCGAATAAGTATACTTATAACTCAAAATATCCTACGCCTGTACAAAAGCTCTACTAACCACTTTTTATCTCCCGAGCTATTATCGTCACTACTAAACTGCTACTTTATCACTCTGGTTTTAAAGAGATATAAGAATCTGTTATTATACAGCAAGAGAGCGATATAGTGTATGCTTATTGTGTGCTACTTGGGTTGTACCTCACCCATGTGGACCCCTAGGCAGGAAAGATGTCCAACTTAGAGTTGCCAACTGTACTGTAATATATAGTATTGTACTACATTCGGGTCTGCGTACCTAAACTGTTGAATACACAGTAAGTACTATATTTACAACAAAAAAATCTATCAAACTTCCATACAATACTATATTTTTTGAAGTGTACTATATTTATGTAGCATATTTAAAAAATACAATATTTCGCTGAGTAATGTTGGCGACCCTAGGACTAGGGTCCTAGGGTCGCCAACATTACTCACCGACCTTGATTATATTGATTCGGACAGAGATTGAAACGAATATAACCAAACACTAACGCAACATAACGTTCAACTAGAAGGGAATTCATACGCAAAAGCACAGTATCGATTCTACAGAGTTATGTTTACTATCCTGAAGCGTATTGGGTCAAGGTTAAAACTGTGATTGATTAGAATGGCACTTAAGTAGAAAAAGTAGTGAACCGATTCTAATGTGACTTATAGTGTATTCGAAAGATTTTTTTATTTTATTTTTTTAATTTGGATTATCGTTTTAAATTTAAACCAAATGTGTGTATGTGTGAATGTGTCAAATGTAGTGGCAATGTTTAGTGATCCCAACAGCGATCTCTCCATATATATAGACATTTGATAAAATAACAAAACTTTTGTATTATTTTCCTATCTTACCTTGTATAAATTCTCCCTACGTACCAGCGTTTTTAATATCTGATAATTTTTAGAAATATGTATTATAAATAGAAATATCAACTTAATTTTTAGAAATTAATATTATCAAATAAAAACTACAGTTTCTAACTTTCTACCAAAACATTTATAGACTGTAGTGATGATTAATAGCAATATCATATTTACACTAAAATTATCCCCCATGAATATTAATTATTGGCTTACCTCGAATTATAATCAATTGTGTTAATATTATACACTATGATCAACTAACTATACCTAAACGTAGATAATCAAACAGTCAATAGCAATGATAATCTACTAAAAATATAAATCATAAGTGTTTGACAAAATTCTACGTTATAATGTACCTATACTGGGTTGAAACAAGTATGGTGCATTAATATATAATTTCGATGCTTTAAATATGTTCACCGGTGGCATTTCACATGGTGAGTAATGATAACCGAACATTTTACTGGCAACATTCAATTGTTTCAGTGGTTTATGTAACTCATGAGTACATCTCAACGGACGATATTCCAGTAGTTCCAGCGGTTCTGTCCACTATTTTTTCACCAATTTAGGATTTACCGTGAAGTCATTGAAAAATATTTTATTCTTTGGAAGTATTTTCGACATGTTTGCTATTAATCAACTCCTTTAAAAACAACAATATTATATATAGTAAAAGTCTTTGTAAGCAGTTTCAGTAAAGTGTGGACGCGGGGAAGCTGTACCACCAGTACGCTGCTGATCCCGTTTAAAGTCGCTGCTTTTCTCCGTGGAAGTATTTATAATTATCCCCAACAAGTCACAGGGGCTGAGAGTTTTATCTCCGCTTGAATATCGCACTTTTTTCATGGCAAGGTCTACCAGTCAAGGTATAAAGTATCGAAGAAGTAATTAGATCCTTAAAGCTTGTACATTTCCGATTCTGAAAATTATATGTACAGAGAAGCCTTAAGTTCCAAACGTACCATCATTTAAGCACTTTTTTGTTTGATTTTGTTTCTTGATTTTTTCTTACTGTGGATCATATGCGGGCTAAGTTGATGGGTAAAGCATGTCTATGAATATTAATGACTCACGTTCTAGTTCTTAAGCAAGATATATTTTCAAACATAGGCGCTGAAATATGAAATTATCTTGAACTCTAGTACAATGCATTCACATCAAAGCGTTCTCATCTCCATCGCAATTAACTTCAAGGCCAGCAGTGGATTCCAACAAATTGAAACAATTCCAAAAAACAAAATCTCAAAAGATATAATGTTTTTTTTTTTAAATATAAAATAAGGGTAACAATTGTACACATCATCCACTTGATAATAAGTGCATGATGTGGAACGTTGACATCTACATCTATCATCGAATAAGAATCAAACTGAATATGCGTTATCTCTCAGGAGAACTGAGATGGAATGCATCGATTCCTGTAAAACTGAAAAGGATCTCCGTTTCTGCTATTTTAGGCCGGTATTCTGTGAGAGCGTGGTCCCTTCCCGGTCAAGCCGATCTATTCGTGCTACAACTATAATTGTATACCTGCAATGTGGCTCTACCACGTATACAAATTAAATGAAAAATAAAAGATAAAAAAGTACAAACAACCAAAAACATGAAACGTAGTGTACCCGTTACGGCTTTTTCTTAAATGTCTATTAAATAGATTTTTTTTTTGTTAAAATCTATAAGTAAATGTAGAGTTCAGTATTTTTAATCTGTTTGCGCATTTTGAGAGTCGCTGAAAAGTTATTTTTAATTATTAGGCTATTTTTTATTATCATCAGCTCGTACAGAGTACACTTTTGTTTATGGGCCGCTCCTTTAGTAGAATAGATTTGCTCTGATAACCATGTTTGATAGGCGTATTTACGATCGTAAGAACAGACGTCTAGCAAAGTCTCAATTTTGACGATACTTTTCGTTGATAGTTTCGATAAACGTATCTTGATTTTTTTTAAATAGAATACTAACAATACTATTAAAAACTTATCTTTTTTTTGTTAAGTCACTTTTAATTTTGGATTCCTCCACTTAGTAACATTAGATATTGTTCTATCGTTGTTTTAGTATCGTTGGCAAGATTATTCCCTATACAAGTCATTTAATTATTTTTATGTCTCTACCTAAAATAATATCTAAACTTAACAAGAAGTTAAGTTTACAAAAGTTAGTTAAAATCATCACAAAAGTTCTCGTTATAATTAAATATATATTTTTGTATTACCTACTTGTGATTAATAATATACTTCTTTCTTAAATATAGTTTTGATTGAAAAAAAAATATAAGTACGAATGTTAAAATTGCCAAAACGGATTCCAGTCTGGTTATTATTTTCCCTTTTAAAATATAAAATAAACATATTTATAACTGCTAGGTAAATACTATTAAAATTCAATTCAACACTCCTGTGTTTTTTCCTATCTTTTACTATCTCACTACTTTTGTTTACTTAATAAGTAATTACTGCTCCATATCATAAAGGTGTTCTATCTCCTACGAGTTAAATGAAGGTCGCTCCTTACCCAAAGCATGATGTAACTTTTGATAATAGTATAGACAATGGGTGCGTTTGACAGAAAAAAGCGCTAGCAAGCGCTTGTAAGCAAAATGGCGAAACTAAACAGTTTTCGGCCAGGACACGTTTGCTAACTTCAGTAGCGCTGACACAATCCGCCATTTTGCTTATTTAATTTGTTTGTTTTGGACTCAGACAAAATAAAGTCTTTGAAGTAGAGTTTATAAGTTATTTTGTGCAATATTAGTTTTAAGTAATATAATAACATGAATAAACATATACATGTTATTAAAAATTCATGATTGGTAAGTTTTAATATGAATACTTTACAAACATACCTATATTTAAATTAGGTTAGGTTTCCCGGTTAAAACTAACTTCGTGTCCTAGAGGAAAATAGCTACTTACGATTTGACAGCGCTTACCGCTTACGATCGCCATTTTACTTACAAGCGCTTGCTAGCGCTTTTTTCTGCCAAACGCACCCATTAGATAGACCTAACACTGTCTGTGCATTACCGTTAGCGTTAGTCACTCTCGTCTCTCGCCAATTGTGTTCATGGCTCGAAGGCCAATCGGCTGACGCAACAGGGGTTAGAGCTTACGCTCCGCGCCGTAGCGTCTCCAAAACTTTGGAGGACATCTTGATGAAAGTTTAAGAAAGAGTAATTTTTGATCTCATTATTAGCGATTTACAATAAATAACTGTAAAACGGAATACAAAAATGTGTCTGAAAAAATTGCGCCTTTATACCCAGGTAATAATTTTTCTTAAACCATTAACATTTCATAAAACATTTTAATTATTTAATTAAACAACCGTAAAATTGTATTCTCAACACTAGACTTTCAACAATAGCTACCTTTAAGCTTTTACCGTTACCGTTACAGCTTTTCAAAAGTCCACTGCTGAACAAAGACATCTGCCATAGATTGCCTCATTTGCCATAGTTGCCACGCTTGTTAGTCCGGTTGGCAACTGCAGTTTTTTTTATCTTTTAGATGTAATTGGGAAGACGCTGCAGCCCACCTCCTGATTTGTTTCCCTGTGTCGCCTACATGATATATATTCAAAAAAAAAAATAGGTGGTAGAATTTCTTTTCTACCAAGCAAGGTTTAGTAAGCGAAATTAAACAATGTTACTGAATTAGAAGAATGAAAAAACTAAAAAAAAAACAAGCTTGCAATTAGGGTTAACGCTAAAGCTAAACGACATAATACCTATATTATGTCGTTTAGCTTTTCATTTGGCCTATTTAAAACTATGCCAAAGAAGGATGGTATCTTTTTCTATAATCTGAGGTTCATTATAATAGAAACACAATATAAATCAAAGTTTGACAAAAAGAGGTAGTAAAAATAAAACTGTGTTAGGCGGTAAAAAAGGTTAAACAACAGTGTTCAATAATGTTTTAATTACACGAAAACTATTGCTGCTCTGGCTACGCATCAATTTTACCGTACGTGATAAAAATGTAATTTTTTTCTTGCAAAGTGTAAACATAAACCGCAGCTATTTAGTAGGTAAGCATTATGACTAGCGTTGCCAACTTTTTGAAAAGTAATGAAGTGTTCAGAGATGATAGAGTATGACCTTAAAACTTAAAAACGGGAATTATTTATTTTAAAAAAGATAATATTATTATAGGTACTTTTTGCGATACATAACAACTTTTATGTGTTATAACTGGCACTCGTGAACTTTGTGAAAAGCAGTAAGAATTATATTAAGTAGAGCACCACAAAAGGTACAAAAATCATTACGTATTTTATGTAAAGATACATAAAATGTGTAAAGATTTTTGCACTTTTTGTGGCATCAATGAACTTCGTAGCAAAAAGAGTTAACGGAAATAGAGAATCTTTAAAAACTATAGTATATATTTTATAAATTAGACCTAAATAGAATAGAGTATAGTACAATACTTTATTTTTAAATACGGTTAGCAACCCTAATTATTATTATGATTCGCAGCGAAGACGCGTGCGCGGCAATGTGGCATACTATAATAAAATCAAAAGCAATATCATGTACCCATAATACGTATTATTCGTGTACAATTTAAAATAAGCCGGTTAAAATTGCCTGACGTTTCGTATTCGTACGTACGTCAACAGACGTCTCGTATCGACGTTACTGTAGTTCCTACTCTTTTTTATGACGCAACAATCGGTCGCGCTTGCTTCGCGCGCTACGCGCGTACTCTTCGTTTCGTTTCCCACTGCTTGCTAGTGCCATCGTTCATTTCATTCCTTCATTCCGATTTTAACCTACGTGTTGGTTAGTCGCGCGCTTCCCGCTATTTTTAAAAACACGTGGCGCGGTGAACCGTACATAACCTATATAATAAACGTCAAAGCTAGCAGCTGCTAGACATTGCTGACCGAGGTAAGTGTTCGTAATACTATAATATTATTCAATTATTTCATCGTAAGCGAATTCGGTATTTACGCGTGTTAGTACGTTCCTATCTAGGTATATAGTTAAAATATAAGAGCCATGAGAAAGCTTATATGCAGATAGGCTGAAGTTATGGGTAAAAAAAAATATTTTGTATTTCTTTAAATTTACAAAGTGATTTCTATATTTGTTTTTTGTGTTCTATTTATGAAATGTAAGCTTTTTACTGTCACAGATTAATTCAAAATGCCTAATTAGTAGGTATGCTTTATGAGATACATTTCTTTAATACCGTACATCGATCATTTAATACTTATATTTGTAAATCTTTCAAATTGAGAACTTCTCAAAATTAATATGCAAGCGCGCGTATGCACCATAGTGCAGCTGCATTCTGCACTGTATTCTCTGCACACTGAAACAGAACAATAGAATTTTGTCTACAATTATCTCTTTCTCTAATACTTTTAAATAATAGGCTCAATTTACCGTCACTTTTGCACACTGACCCAGTTATTTTTGGGCAACAGCCGCGTATGACCGCAATGGAGTAATGCGGGGCATTTGTCTAGTACCTAGGTAGTGTGGTCATTCACTTCGACTTCCACGTACGCAATTAAATTTATACGCTCAATATATGTATTCTTGTATATGTATTTAGTTACTACTTAATAAACTATTAACAATGACCGAAGCGCTCGTTAACTGCCTGAATACGTTCTGCTAACCACACATCTTAAGTCACAACATTACTTTCATTTATCCAACGCAATCCAGCAACGGCTTATTAATTTTGATCGCGGTAATATAGAGTAAGTAATAGAAAGTCCATTGATATTTGATACACTCGGGTAAGGTGATGGTATCACACATTACACGGCAGTGCCTGTTTATATTTATTAAAACACGATCTAGTGGTAACAATTATTTGATAACCTCAATACTTAGAGTATAACATTGTAATCGTAGTAATTACAGATAACGATATATATTTAAACATTATACAATGGTAAATATTATGTGCAAATAGTAGAAACTCGAAGTAAAACATCACTATTTCTTCACTGTGTGCATAGATTTTGCCCACAATGTTTAACTACTAACTTAAATACTCATCACCTCCCTTATTAGGAATGCAAGAAATAATAAAGTTATCTAATTTTAGAGCGGGTAAAAAGAGTACACATACATAATTAAAAAAAAAACACAAAGCAGTTTTATTTATTTGAACTTTTAAAACAATATTTTTTTGAAGTTTTGTTGTACATAATAGCTATAGTGAACAGTAGAATTTTAATATTCTTTTTGGCTGAAGCCTTACCCCTAAAGTATGAAAAAAGATTCGTCACAAAAAAAGTTAAATAACATTCAAAATTTTTAATATGTAGTAAGTCTTTAAAACTCTACGTACAGCAAAAAGTAATAATTTAAAGCATTAATTTTTTTTTAAATAAATAGGTATGTATAATTTAATGCATCTTAATTACAGTGAAAACAACGATGCATTATAAAAAGCGATATTTTTGTAAACAATGCTTGTTTTGCTTTGTGAGGCTTTGTACCGGAATTTCTTAGAACAACTAAAATATAAAAGGAATACTAAGTCCGTTGTGCAATATTATTTAGTGCTACGTTTACGTTTGTGTACTAAAACAAGGTCGTTATAGTTTTTTTTAAATACATAGTTTGTATTTTTTTTAAATCTTACATAGAATAGTGAAAGTTGGGTGTGGCCACAGAAATAGTAATAAAAGACAAATTATTACGTTTTCTGAGGGTGTGGCAGAAGAAGCACGAGAGTAGAATAAATGCAGTAGAAATGCGGTCGCTAAGGAGTATGTTAGGGCTGAATCTGAGTGACAGGGTGAGAAACTGTGTGATAAAAGAAGAGTGCGGTTTGCAAGATGATGTTGTGACCAGGATTAAGAAAGTAATGCTTCGGTGGTTTGGTCATGTAGAAAGAATGAATGAGGAAAGAGTGACAAAGCAAATGTATGTTGCAGTAGTGAACGGCAGAGTCGGAAAGGGACATCCTAGGATATTGAAAATGGGTATGATCGTCTGACGCGAGAGTGGTGTATCAGGATCGTGCCAAATAGAAGTCTATAGTCTCTGCCTATCCCTCTGGGTGACAGGCGTAAGTGTTTATCTTTTCTTTTACATAGTTTGCGAAAGTAATAAATCTCAAACCGGGTTTTCACCAATTTCAAGTCAAATATATCATTTGTTGTTTCAAATTAAATATACTAATGACGACCTTTACGTACTTTTCTTTATTCTAAGTAACCGCTAAAAGTAGGCTTATATTTTAATTCTGGCTTTGTCAGTGCTTTACGAGAGTATTCGAATAGCGGATATAAACGCACGACTTTTTAAATTTCCCTTGTTTACCCATAATCATTAATGATTCTTACGTCGCTATGATTTAATTTAATCCGCTTATAAAGTTTTCATGCTCAATCACGCGTCAACAGTTTCAGCTTTAGGCAAACGCTGGCCTTGCATCACAACTGCAACACTGTACTTGGTCAACCACAAATGATGCAATTTATATTTTGTTACCAGCACGAATCAAAGAAAGAAGTCTATATCATTATAATTTGTATTGAAATTGCTTTCTTAATATTAACCGAAAGGTTGCTATAACAGTATTTGAAATTCACTCTACGTGACCATAGCTTATTTTTCTTTTTTTAAGTAAAGGTATTTGTTTCTGAATACTATTTATTATTGCCGACTCTACTTAACTAAATAAATATTTCTAGTAAGCGTCAGTTTTAAATATTCTCTAATTATATAATAAGAAGCTATGTCTGAACGTGTGAATCTCTGCAGGTAGTCTCCGATTGGGTCTATGCCAATCTTGTAAGATTCAACGTCTTCAAAACATAAGCGTATCTCTTTTGTCTTTCCTAAAACTATCATTAAAATACACCGACTGCTTTCTGTTGCTGGGGGTCTAGGTTTCCTGTAACGCGGTTCATTGAGTTCAGGGCCAAAGCAACTGGAAAGAAATTAGTCCTTGCAAAGGTGCGGTGATACTTCACGTCACGATAGTTGCATGAACTATATATGTATAAAACGCAAAGCTAATCGCGCATATAATATTGCTGCCATGTAGATGGTGCTGCAAAACTCCACCTAGCAGCATTAGATTCAATAGAAAGGTGTGTTAGGGGGCTTATTTGTGACCCGAATATGCTGAAACCAAACTTACTAGATTAGAGCTCAGACGCAAAGTAGTCACCCATCGGTTCTTATCAGAATACATTTCGGCTTTCGGACAGTGTACGCAGGAAACACATGACTTAATTCCTCACTCTCCGTTCCACCATTGAACAACCATATGCTCGGCTGATCTCTAACTCTGTGCCAGTATGTCTTTCCATCCGATTACAATGTGTGTCTTCAAGGCAAGATTGTAAACGCTTTTGTTAAGCTAAATCAATGCGCTTTACAATCTTTAGCTGCACCACCACTTACCATATCCAGAGGGATAGCAATCAAGCAGTGGCTTGTAATAGCTAAAACACGCTTTAAATGAATATTTATTTATTTATACCCTCAAAAATTTAGAACACATTATGGAAGATGTACAAAGAACGTAAAAAGTTAATCGAGGTCAATGAATGGCTAACAACAAGCTTCAACCTGGCGGATTCTGAAGTCCCATTTCCTATTTGAGTAAATCATCATCGTCATCGTCAATGTTATTTAAAGTCATTACAATAATTTTGTAACCTATATTTATATAATTACAAAAATAAAAGTATAGTAAGGTGATATAACGTTTGATATAACGATAACGTCTCACTGTTTGACCGCCCCTGTCTGGTTGTACCCTCCCCACATTTCTGAGAGGGTTATGGAGCAAATTCCGCCGCGCTGTTCCAGTGCGTGTTAGTGGACTGGATATTCCGCGAAATATTTTATTCCTATGCTGTGCAAGTTTTTACGTTTTCCTTCATTGCCGAGCACGTGCTAAGTCAGCACTTAAAATTGAAATTAACAATTTCATTAAGTTAACGTTAAGCGCCTAGCCCCAGAGGGGCTAACCAAGGATTTTTGATTGTGCTCGCAATCAGATTAAATGGACCGCGTGACCTCTATTATAATACCGTATTACCTTTACCACATATCCTTTATCTTACGACGCCCACGGGATGAAATGGGACAATGGATTATCTTACGCCGCCACAAATCTGGAGCGTCGATCACCTTTTTAGTCAGTTTTACAAATTCCGTCTAAATGTATAAAAAAAATTGCCAGTGAGATTTCCGACATATTGGGTCAACTTGAACTTATAGTGGAGTGTGCCTGTTTTTATGCTGTTGAATTGAGTCTTATAGACAGGATCATATTGATGAGCTCAAGTTTCATCTTTTACCAATCTGACCTAAAACTTGTGCCTTGTTCCGTTTGGACGGTCAAAAACTTCGCTGTTACACGCAACGCGTCGCTGCTTTTATTGCAGCTTGAGCATTCTTGACACCACCCATCTTGTGCACATCTGTGACGTAAAAACCAAGATAATCGTGCATAATATTCAAAATAGTTATATATCTGATATTCGAACAGTTTCTGAAAGTTCTCTTTTTTTTTTTAATATGTATTTTCCAATGCAATTTTTGTATTTTTTCCATTCGAATTTGAATTCGAAGTTGTCGCCTTGCCCTAGAATTATCTTCAAACGAGTATTCAGCCCTGCTTTTAGAGATTGTGTCATTTATTAATCATGGTTTTCCCGATTAAGGCAAAATTAAATGTTGCAATGCATCACATAAACCACTGCATAAAAACAGTACGACAGGTTTCAGTTTTTCATAAAAAAATCCTATCCATCGTAATAGACCTAACTATCGGCACTTTCTAATTATACGGTTTAATTATATCGTCCCAGTTTTTGTCTAAATAAGATGCCTTGTTTAATAATATAAGTATGTAAAAAGGTTTTTGAGAGATTTCGTAAGCAATGAATGGAATTGGAAAATCAATCAAATTAAAATACTCTATGCTTTCTTCTAGAAGTGGTCCTGGACCTGGTCTAGCCCCGAAGTTTTCGACAAAAATTGAGAAGGAGGCTCCATTTTAACTAGTTTGCCACTGTTCAGTGATGTTTAGTGAGTGCGTGAGTCTATATATTTAGTTGGAGTAGTCTAAATGAAGTCAGCGCTCGGTCCCCTCGTGCTCTAATCTAAAGCCGCGAAAACTTTTCTTATCTTCAATTGCAAAATCGTTTTCAATACCTAGAAAATTTCAGTACAATAGAACAGATAATATAAATTGACAAGCTCGTAGAAACGGCGAGAGTTACAATATAGATTGTTAGATTAGTTTAAGTTTGATTGAGAAGTTCTACGGACAGTTGCACACTACGCCGTTTGAGCCACACGCAAGTGTGGGTAACAACCTAACCACAAGTTTCACCCGATGCTATACCGGTGAGGTATTGGATAGCAGTCTAAGGAACTTCAAAAATCTATCGCCCAGATATTTTTTCTCCCACCGTTTGATTACCATTGAAATAAAAATCTAAAAATAAATTGAAAACTACGAATTAGTTACAAACTCCATAAAACTCTACAAATAGAGTGATAAACTAAAGTACAAACTTACCTCAGATGAATTAAAAATGGTATACCAATAAAAATTCTCATCTTAAAAATGTTACTATTATAGAATTTTCTCTTATATTTTGTGACTTTGCAACACTCATACTTTGGATCAGTCAACTTCAATTTAGACAACCAAAACTATGTAGAGAACACTAACCTCTATATATACAAGTGTAGAGGTCAGTGGTAGAGAAGGATAATAACAATATTATATTCTATTATATATTTAAAATTAGTGCCTTTGCAAAAGAGCTTGAAAATCATAAGAAATTCTTTTGAAAACGGTTTCTAACGAGATAATGACACAGAGTTATAAGTTACACCAAAGATTTATTGACCAATTTAATAACCTTGTTAATATTAGATATCTTTGATATTACGAATGATAAGATATCAGTTGATTAAAGTGGAAAATATATTCGGTATTTTTCAAAAGCGTCTACGCTGATATGGTTAATTAACAGTATTTCATATTTAAATAGTTTACAGACGATGTGCGGAACTAACTGATTGCTATTATCATTAAAACTTCACGTTACGTGTATTGGATTTAATGCGCAATATTTCACATGAAAAGACAAATATGAGGCTGGGCTAAAGTACATAAAAGTTGGATAAATATGATGGAATTTGATAAAATTAACTAAGCACAGCTACGCAGTCGCGAGACTTCATTATTCATTAAGGTCATTTCAGCTTTAAGAAGTTTTAGTTCTAAGCAGACATTAAAAGTAATATATTTATACAACTGTCTGCCTATGTCATTATGTATTAATCGTTGACAATACATACATATTTAGTAATGGATGACACTATGTAATTATATAATTCGCGGAAGAATTTATTTGCATTTTTTTATATGAGAAAACTTTGTAACGGTTAATTAGATATATTAAAACAATTGATTGTAAATACGTAACGGTAACTTTTTCTAAAAACAAAATAAAACAATAAAAAAATTATGAAGTATTGCAGACTATGAAAGCGCTCGAAGTTTCAAAGAGTGTTAATAATGACGGCAACTTACAGTAACCACAGAAATCGTAATATTATTATTATTTCTGTGACAGTAACAGTTATCTGTTACAGCAAACATTTATCTGTCGTATTTTAGGCTAGGCACGAGAGAAATAAGGAAGTCTGTTAAAGGAAGCAAACACTGCAAACGCCGAATTTTCAAGTTTTGCTTATTTGTATCATATTATATACATAATATGTTTGCGTAATGATATATTTTCAAAACTTTTTACAAAAAAAAACTTATTGTCTTCATGAACTCTAAAATTGTAATAATACAAATTTATGTGTGGATATCAATAAATGATTTTCAAATATGGACCAATTTCATTTTATTTCAGATTTGTAAACATTTATTTTAGGCACGCTCAATTTCAGGATTACTATGTGTTCGGATTTGAGATTTATCTGAAAATGGTTCTTTTTATTCGCGCTACAAGAAATTTTGATAGAAGCACAATGACAAAAGAGTGTAATCAACAACTTTCATGTTATCGAATATAAACCTTTGCCCATAACTCATGTCCTTGGCCGCAAATTTTATCACTATAAATGAATGTATGATTATATTATCATTATCTTCATTTGAAATTGATATTTTTAAAAATTAATAGTACTATTAAATAATTAATAAAACAATATAATAAACACAATTTAATGTAACAAAAACGTGCAGAAATTTATTGCGTTTATCATTCTAATACAATGTTGATTTCATTGGACTGTAATTTTTTTTTTATTTTAGATGTTGTGATTTAATTAAATGCAAACTAAGTAGTATCTAATTATATTACACGTTAAAATTAATTATAGTAATATTAGTAAATACTTCGTGTTCAATTTTAATATAAAACGTCTTCCCAAAAGCAATACAGTGGTTCTTAGGATTTATTTTCAATATCCTTTATGATATTACTTTACGATAAAAAACGAACATTTTAAACATTTTTAAAAATCTAACTCTAATAAAGATAGCGTAACTAATCTATATGATCTTATTTTGAAGATTGTATAAAAATTACTGTCAAATTCTCAACTGTCCCGCTTTTCGCGTTATGGTATTAAATTAACGCTGGCACTCGTTTAAGAGAAATTTCCAAAAAAAAAAACTAATTATTGAATGATAATGAAATCTAGTAAAAAAACAATAAAATTTATACCTATAAATAGTATTGAAGTGGCTGTTTGTAAAATTTAAATAATGCCTTCTTTAAATTCTTTTATTTCTATTTTATTGAACAAAAGGGGATTATTTGCGCGTAATTAATGAAAGAAAGAAAGAAAAAGTTTATTTGGTACATACAACAAAAATAATAAATTAAGTAAAACATATTTTATACATTATCAAAAATATTTAAAAAAGGAATAACATAATATGCGCCAAAATTGTCTTCACTCAGCTTTAAGTCACGAATTGAAGATATAAATACATCAATTCGTAACGCTGATTTTCTGTGGAGCCAGGAGTGTGAGGCAGATGACAAATAAAAGCAAAAGAAAAAACTAAACAAAATATAAAATAAAAGGAAAAAAACTGTCAACATTCCACGAGTCAATGTTAAATTGATAGTGTACAGATGAACAAACGGCGGTACAGAAAAAAATAAAATAAATTGTGTATGTGTATGTGGAATTTAAAAGTGTATGTCTATCCGTCTGTCTGGCTATCGGTCCGGGCTAGTCTTCGGATATCGGACCGGGATAGAGAGCAAGGGTGATCCAGGCTATATTTTTAATTGGTAAAATAAATTGATGATTATTGAAAAAAATTAAATGACGCTATTTTGCAACCCAGGCGAAGCCGCGGCAGGTCGCTTGTAAATAAGTTTTCCTATAGTACATAAAAGTTGTACTATAAAATCTCCTATTTATTATTCTCTCTAGTTTTCTAGTCTATGTTCTGCGTCTATTCTATGTTCTAATCTAGTATGTGTTTGTGAGAAAAAGACGCGATTATTTAATAATTTTAACCACAGTAATTTTAATAGATTCCCTCTTCCTGGAAATTTTGATGGTTTAACTATTTGTGTTCCCGCGTACTGCGTAATAGCTTAGCTGCGTCATGTAAATCTATTCTACAGTAGTCTGGAGTACGTAGAAAATTGTTTTAAATATATTGTTATAGTTATTAAGTTAAATATATAAAATATTATTATAGTAAGGTACGTGAGGGTAATGGTCACCTAAAGCTTTGCGGCTCTATGAAACCAAAACCAGGAGGAAAACACAGACAAAAACACAAAGTCGTATACTATAACTTATACATATATTAAGAAAAAAATAACAAACAAGCTTATGAAATAATTAGGATCACTTCGAAACATCAACTTAAAAAACCTAACCACACTACACAATACTAAAAAACTTTTTGACAAAAAAATTAAACCGCCGAAAAGACTGAAAAGCAAAAAATAATAAACCTTTTTCTTTTACCTTAATAACTAAGTTCTTAAACTAATGTAAGTGTTCCTAATGTTCCTAAGTATATATTTTTATAATTATTTTGAGTTTTTAACTAACCTATTGAGGTCTTTAAACTAATGTATATACGTAAGTAATTTTGAGTCGGCGCCAAACAGATATACTATAATATCAACTGTCAAAATATCCATTTAAAAAAGAATGATCAAAATCGGATTACTGTGTAAAATTCGTGGTCATACATAAAAAAATATACGCGTCGACTTGATAACCTCCTCCGTTTTTTCGTCGGTTCAAAATCTACTAAAATATTTATTATAATATCAACTCTCAAAATGGCGTCGATATAGCAGCGCCCTTTTGACTCTTTATTATTTGATTGCCTGATGAAGAGTTATCGTATCACAAAGCCATCTATACAAACATAGCTGTAGTTTTTAAGTTATAAGAAAGTGACCATGTTAACTGGACGACTATATTACCTTCGCGTACCATTTCCTCTGTTACATACGCTTTCATGTACAAATATCATTTGCAACCAAGAGGATGGCTTTAGTTGCATATTTGTGCTTTCACCAGTGAAAAGAATAAAGATGTGTTCTATCTTTAATTCTTTTGGGTTAATTGTAAATATTTTAAACATATCTTTTTTTGATAAAAATTGCTTACACTTTCTTTTTCTTGCCGGTCGCTTTAAAGATAATTAATAGAAGCAGACGTTACTTTGCGTAAATCCATTATATTAAAGTTGTTAGAACTTAATTTGCTATTTCCGCCTAATTAAATCAATTGACGTATCCGGCCCAGTTTGAAGTACCTCCCGTTCTCCCTCAATTGCGTGCACTATCCCCGTCTCCACCAATCCCAGCACCACCACTCTCAATTTATAATTTATACTTTGTAATTTGCTACGATAAAAGTGATTATATCTCTAACTACTTGTATCGCAGACTCGTTTGCCCGCGGCTTTGTTGAATGTCAGTTTACAATAAACAGAAAAATTATAATTCCAAAGACAAAATTGTAAAGAGTCAAGCTGTAATCTTGGATCTACTAAAGTTGAAATCCACTATATATGTAGTTCAAAATTGTACAGAGGGGCAAGGTTGGATCTACTTAAGTTGAAATCATATTTGCCTCTTTAAATTAATCAGTCAACTTAACGTACTTGAAACCAGTATTTTTTAGTTACGCGTTACGTTACATGTTTCGCTTTTTATGAAACGTAAGACGAGTGCACTGCTCTTCAATTATCTGGGCTAGACTCAAATTTAAAACTAACAAATGTAATAAAAGTGTGTAACACTTAGGCATAATAAGAGCAGATGCCCACTACAACGTCGAGGCGTTATCAAGACGCGAGCAATGCATAGCCAAATAAATTAGATTTTTAATAAAAGTAAATTTTGTTATTTTTCATAAAAGAAAAATAACTTCCGCATAATAGCTTTAGACCTTTCAGGCTTCAGCCCCATATCATCCCGTAGGTGTCGTAAGAGGCGACACAGAGAAACAAATCAGATGGGCAATAGCGTTTTCCTAATGATGACTAATATATGATGATATATGACTATATAAAAAAAAAAATTATATATATATATATATATATATATATAGAGCCGTGGTAGCTCAGTGGTTAACGCTCGCTGTAAATATAACAGAACGCGAGTAATCCGGGTTCGATGCCCGCCGGCATCAATGAAATTGTTAATTGCAATTTTAAGTGTTGATTTACCACGTGCTCGGCGGTGAAGGAAAACATCGTGAGGAAACCTGCATGTCTGAGGAACAAGAAAAAAAATATTTCGAAGACATGTGAAGTTCGTCAACACGCATTTGGGCAGCGCGGCGGACACTTCCTTGCCCTAAACCCTCTCAGAAATGAGGGGAGGCCTGAGCCCAGCAGTGGGACGTATATAGGCTGTAACTTTACTTTTTTTTACTTATATATATATATATATATATATACATATATATATATATATATACATATATACATATGCATATATATCTATGGTTCAGGCCTACGTTCAGCAGTGGACTTTAACATGATGTAGCGCTAAAGGTAATAGCTTCAGAAGTCGGTGGAATATAAACATGAAAGCTCCGATTTCTAATTCTGAGGGCTAATAAGGGCATTATTTTTTTTTTGTTCGTTGAAGTCGTTTTTATATAAAGTTTTATTGTTTGACCCTTTTGACTGAAATATGGAATAACTGTAATTTTACACCCTTGCAATTTTTCTACAAACGTTTCAGTGGCGTATGTGAAGTAGTATATAACCAATAAAAATGAATCTTTAAAACCGGTCCACAATTGATGAAGATATCGAATAACAACGTACAAAAAATAAGAATACGTTCGAATTGAAATTCTCCACATTTTTGTAGTCGACTAAAAATACTAGCGACTTCAGGCTTGTCATTACCCGCGTCTAGACGCCGCGCCGCCTGTTTTCAAATCAGTGAGCATTTGATCCAAAGAAAGGCATCGACCTTCAATTATCCTTTGTCTCATTAAAATGTAAGTGTTTATGGGCTTATATTAGGTCTCTGTGGGCGGCACGCCAAAGCCTTGCCAGTAAAGTTACAGCCTATCTAGTACGTCCCACTTCTGGACGCAGGCTTCCCTCTCACTTCTGAGAGAGCTTTAGGGCAAGAAAGTGTCCACCGCGATGCTCCAATGCGTGTTGGCAGACTTCACATGTCGTCGATTTTTTTCCTTAACCGCGTAGTAAATTAGCAATTAAAATTGCAATTAACAATTTTATTGGTGCCGGATTGAGTCTGGTGTTTAATGGTGCCGTAGGGGGTCGAACCGGTACTACGAAATTTACAGCGAGCGTTAAGCCCCTGGGGTGCCACGTCTCTTGACTTGGCAATGTGCCGAAGCAATGTCATACTTAAAACACTCTCTTTGTGTCGTCTATCCTCCACAACTTCATTGTGTTATCGCACTTGAACTACACGAGTCTTAAAACCATATGATCTACGTCACATGTTGACTTTTACTGACTTAACGATGTACTCATATGTATGTATAATAAAAATATTGTACTTGAATACAATATTTTTTATGAGTTATTTTTAACATTTTAAATATAATATCTAAGGGAAAGGGAGAATCTGGTGTAAAAATTTAATATTTATTTGTGTGAAACGGGTTGGTTTTTGAGCATAACGGAGTCACACACGGAGATAGCAAATTCATTAATTTCCATATTCTTATCACATTTATTACTCTAACTCTTCTAAATACCTACATAGGGTTTGTGTAATAGGAAGAAGGCATGTTACGATAAGGCTGACATATCCTTGTAGGGTGTATTTTTAAATAAAGAGAGAGAATAAAAAAAATACAATATCTAATGTGAATTAAAAATATATAATATGAGAGACATTTTAAGGCTACTTTTTAATTTAACTTTTGGACTTTATTGGAGTTTTACTCCATCAGAATCGTTTCATGTTTATGTAGTGCACGTTATGAAAAATAGATGGGTAGTAAAATCAAACGTTACAACGTTACAAGCAAAGCCGTTATGGTTTTTCTCTGTGCAAACATACTCTCGCGTCTCAGTGCGAAATTAATAATGTAATAAAGTCAAAAGTTATATATTTTTGTATAATATATTTCATCAAATCAATATAAATATATGGGTTCATTTACGTCTTTTGTATATTATATATATTTTAAAAGAATCGTTTCTTAGGATAAACTGTAATCACGTGTCGGAGCTAAACCGCACATTTTTTTTACTACTTTTGCTACAGTCACAAGTCCATCGCCAAACAGAAATTGCTGCAAGGTACGGTCCTAAGCCATATGCATCTTTAATCTCTACGTTTCTACCTTTCGAGAATCTTATTTCCCCACAGGTTGTCGGTTATTCGCATTATGTATATGGCCAACCCATTGCTACTTCAGCCTACTAATCCGCTGGGTTACGTCAGTTACTCTTGTTCTTCCACGTTACATTTATTTTCCTTCTCTTTTGCCCATTGAGTGCCTTCAGCTACCTTATGCGGCCGGTAGAGAAATAGGTACCATGTTTCGGTTCCGTGAGTTATCACTACAACACCTCCATCCATTTCCGGTTAGCTTAACATCATCACAGCAGCAAATCATGTCTATGGGCCACAGCACCCATATTCCATCAGGTAGACTGTGACACAGTGTGTGTGTGTGTCCGATCACAAAGTGTGACAACTATCATATAATATGTCTCCCTATAAGAAGTACTAAAGTTTTTTTTTAATTTAGCTAGAATTCATTGCGCGGTAAATATAGTGCATATATTTTCTCTATTTTTTCGGCAGAGCAATGAATTGTTCTATTATAAATGAATAAATGGATTTTGCGGACTGCAGCAGATGTTCTCGAAATAATTTTAAATTCTTTAACATGCCATTGTCGCATGCGTAAATTATTGCAATTTCAGTTTTAGCGATGCCCTCGAGAATTAAATCGAGTAGTTCGCGTACTTGTGGCGGCGCTGTCGTCGCGCCACAATCGAAATACACGGAGCGTTGGCCGCTTCCCGGGCATAACACCTTGCCCGGCGGGAGATCTCCCCTTTTCCTTTCACTGACGCAGTGGTGACCACCCGACGTGATCTGAACACGCAACCAACAACCTTCGGAAACTTCAAGCTTCATCATCGTCGTAGAATAACCCCACCCATTCGCTCCCGAGCAGATATCGTCTGCAGTCTTCATATCCTGCAAGCCATCTAGCTTCACAAGGTTCATCGCAGCACTGGAATAATAATGCTTCCTGTTCCTTCAAGCTACTCTCTTTGCTATACAGTGTTCGGTACGGCTCTGAGCCTTACTGCTCGCCTCTGCTTCAAGGCACTCTCGCAGATTACTTGCCTTCTTCTCGACTCTCCGCAGACTACAAGGCAATCCACCGGCACTTGCACATTCGTCGGCAACGAGGCTGCACTATCGACCTCCGGTCTGAGCAGGGGGGTGATGTGGCGGCGCTGTCGTCGCGCCGCAAACGAAACACACCGAAGCCTAAATCACGCTATCAACATTCCGAATCATAAACAGTATATATAGAACATCTCCGAACTATCACAAGGAGTGTCGGCCGCTCCCCGGGCAGAACACCTTGCCCGGCGGGAGATCTCCCCTTTTCCTTCCACGGCCACATACTCATATTATATTTAAGATGAGCACGGAGCAACTTCTATGACTGTAATATTATGATGAACAATAGCAGATTTATGACGTCCTAGTCCCAGTTCGCCGTGTAGTGACGAAGGATGTGAACCCACTACCCCATAGTATCAAGAGGCGACCGACGCAAATGAAACAGTAAGTTCAATAAACAGAAGTTCGCAGGAGATGGGTAGCAACATCTTTCTGATAACAATGTAAGAAAACTGCTGTTACCAACTCGCTTGCCAAGTGTGACAATCATGGCAATATTCAATAAGTATATATAATATTCTCCCTCCCCCCTAAGAAGCATTATAAGATATAAGAGGCCCACAGACCATCCAGCCTACAAGAGGCCTGTATTTGTTCGTGTACTATTATATGGTAATGGATAGGCGGGAATGAAATAATAAATGAAGGCCCGGCTTAATATGGCATTATTTTTCAATCATAATAAGAAAACTTATTTTTCCGTTAATTCTGCCGCTCTTGTCTCAGTGCTCGTGATCCTTATGGCCTACACATACGCTCAGTTAAACTTATCAGTTAAAACGGGTCTAAGCCAAAACAATATCCCTACCTTAGATTTGGATGTATGTCAATTTAACTTACCGTGCGCGTGCGCTCGTAAAATCCGTGGGTTGCCAGTCAATCAGTTAAAAATTTCAACTTAAAATTTCACAGTCACGGTCATTATTTGATTGTACGTCAGTTCAACTGACCGTGCGTGTCGAGCATTAGTCTAAATCTACCTTTGGTAATGTAAATATTATTAAAGTTACAGTTTCTTCTAAGCTTAGTTTATATTATAAGGTCATAGCATTTGTAAATCAATTTATAGCGCTAAAAGATCGCGTTGGATGGTTGAATGTAACGATAAGACCCACGCATAACAGTTATCGTACGACTGTCGTCAAAGGATTTTATATGTATATTTTATAGCTGTACGTATATATTTTATAAAACGAAATATTATTATAAATTGTTCGTCAGTAATTTTATTTTGGGTTTAGCTTTTAATTTATATAGCATTTGTTGTTGGTACATATTTTCGTTTGCCTTAAATATCACATTAACATAGAATGGACAGTTAATGAATAATAATGTAATTGAATATTGACTTGACTTTAATGGAAAGTTAATAAAAACTTAAATGTATTTTACTTTTTGTGCATATGACAACTTTAATTACTATTATAAATAACATTGAATTATCTATACATCTATCTATACATATAAAATAAATCTGAAAAAGGAGTGTTATGTTTTTCTTTTTTTTAAGTTTATTGTCGTAATGGTTGTGATGGTTCTATTAGTCATAAAGAGGATTTAACTATACTTATTACGTTAAATGTACAAATAATGTATAAAAGTGTGTCTGTATGTGTCTGTAATAATGTGTGTGTGTGTGTGTGTGTGTGTGTGTGTGTGTGTGTGTGTGTGTGTGTGTGTGCGCGTGCGCGTGTGTGCGTTTGTGCGTGTGTGCGTTTGTGCGTGTGTGCGTGTATGCGTGTGTGTGTGTGTGTGTGTGTGTGTGTGTGTGTGTGTGTGTGAAGATGAAACTCATTGCGAAACCAACCAGAAAGGGTAGAATAAAGTGTACCGGGCCAACTAGTACTAAAATAAAACTAAAACTAAAATTTAACTATTATACAGTCCTACTCCATGTGATATCGTGCCAAGAACGCTGGCTGCGTTTCCTTGTTGAATAGCTCCATACTTAGCCTTTGAACGAGAAAAGAACCAGTCCTCTTATCACCAGCAGCGACGACCAGTCGCGAAAAGAGTTACTTTAGGAATTTCACAGCACGTGGACCCCTTGGAACGATAATCTTTACAGCTAATGGCACAAATATGTAGTCATCTCTCAGGAACTCATATCCCACAACAGGGCTTTAACTCTCTCCCAAGAGAATAAAATTAAAGTTATATACTAAATTACATGCCAATTTGGCAACTATTGTGTATCACTTGTGATGAGATGGATATTGTCTTAATTACACCCATTATACATTCCTTATTACTGCGAAGTGAAATGGAGATAACCTTTGGGGTTATCTAACACATATGGAGCTAGGAAAAGAAAATTCAACTTTTAAAGAGTATATTGTTCTGATACACCTTATGAGAAAGACAAGATGCCTGTTCTTACAGTAAAACTTAAAATTCAAGTTTTACAAGACTTCGAAATGTTCAGAATTAAGATTAGGAACCTGACACACACTAATATTAATTTTTTCATAAAAAGACGTGATATACAAAATGCAAATAATATTCGAACACCACGATCGGTTAAATTTTGTCCTCCAGTACCATTAAACCTTCTTTTTAAGGAGAAATTTGAAATACGATGTACATATTCAATGTTGAGAGAAAACATAACAAGAAACTAGCTGAAGAAATGAAATATTTTATTAATATTTAGATTAGAAGTAAGAATGACCGACGGGCAGCTCAAACCTAAACATATCGTAGACTAAAAATCAAAATGCAGATGCGTTGTTACGCCAGAGGGCTAAGATGGAATGTGCCAACGGATATCCAGTTCTGGTCAGTGGCTATACGAAACACAACAGCACTATGCCCTGTGTCAGCACAAGCGTGTAAAGCTGAGAACAAATCATCGGCCGCGTCCGCCAGCCGCGGCTGACAGACGCGGCTTAGCGGTGTGCACGGTAGCTGAGACGGCGTCCTCGGACGCCTCGCTTCGGTCATTCCAGAAAGGTTTTGTCAATTGAGAAACATGACAAACAGTGACAGCGAGGACGAATTTATAAAATTAGCGGCAGCTGCTTTATGTCGTCCTCTAAAAAAGGGGACCCAAACACTCCTTGTCCATGATATTAGTGTAAAACGACTCGAGTATGGTGAATTTCATACATTGTATCCAGATTTACAAAAAGATGATAAACGTTACAAAATGTACTTATGAATAAATACATTTATAGTGCTGCAGTTTGTGGTTATATAGGTACTCGTGGCCACGAACACATTCAATTAATTTTTCTTCATTACACATCATGTCGCGAGCGCAGTTGGTTCGCTTGTGACACTCGAAACGTCCGCGGACGCGTCCCGTGCCCCGTTCACACTGTCCGCGCACGCACAAACATCCAGCCGGCTAGATTCTGTTCGGACGTCCGAACGCACAAGAACAGCTTCGGCGACCAGCCTCAGCCGCTACGGCTCGCTTAGGTGCCTGCGATTTGCTACAGGGGGGGGGGCTGCTCTCCCTCCGTGCCTACGGCTTTAAAAAAACACTCTAGGGGTAGGGCAGACAAGGCTACGTGGAGTCGGGGTGTGCTAATTCGATTTTAGAACCGATTCGACCAATTTTATCTATAAAGTCTAGTTCTCTTAACTCTGCTACTAGAGTGGTAAATGAAATTATGTAATGTGAATAACCTCTTGACTGCTCTCCACTGCAACTCAGTTTGTAGTATATAAGTCCCATCTCCAGCCACAAATGGATTGTCGGTGTCCGAGTGATTAACTTTTTTATGAGTGTATCTGTGTTAAAAAAACAAATTGACATATTTGCGTTTCGTTATATGCAACTTTAAGTGAAATTTATTTTTATCGTAATAAATTCAAAAGGCATTTCTGAAATCCAAAAACAGTGTAAATGGTTCGAGCTTAACCCTGACAATCCACCTAAATTGAAAACAAAATTAAAAAATGAAGTACCGGAAATCTACTTCATAATACGAGAACAAATTGACATATTTGCCTTTCGTTATTACTCTATTTTTGGTGAAATTTGTTTTTGTCGTAATTAATTCAAAATGTATTTCCGACATATAAAAACAGTATAATAATAGGTTTAAGCTTAACCCTAACAAGCCTCCTAGACTAAAAACATTATCAAAATCAAGTACCGGATGTCTAGCCAACCCAATAAAACCTCAAAACTGTAACTATCGATATCTCGAAAAATAAAGATTTCCGGCATAAAAAGCAGCTAGATGGTAATCAATAGCATCATGGCCTGTCAACTAAAGCTAAAATAATCACTTAAATCGTGCAGCAAATTACTAACGCCGACCCAATAAAAATACTGAACTGACGGAAAGATAGGTTAGACACAAGTTAAACAAGGGTTTACGGCTGCTTAAATTTAAACAACTTCTAAGCCGTGTGTATCCATAAACCACCGATAAATACTCTTTTGTAGTAACCAATTTGCTAAACACGTGTTGAACAGATGTCTAACTTTTTTGTAGTAAAACAGTTAAAGACCTTTTTCTTTGAGGAAACGTAAAATTGATAAAACAAATGGTTTCATTATATTGAATTGACATGACGCCAAATTAATAAACCTTTCGCGGAGCGGGTCACTAGTTAAAAATAAAAAAATTCACTAAATAGTTTTACTTAATTGGGCGAGCAGATTACGTTTCCTCGCAGAAGTAGTCCAGCGGTGTGCATATTTCTATTTTTTCAATCATATAATATTAGATTATGATGTCGCTTTACATTTATTTTATTTCAACATCATAAAAAGTAGGTGCGATTGATTGTTTTTGCTTCAGCCACATTAAGTTGTTACAAACGTAATGATGTTCAGAATATGAAATAGTGACACTTTGTAACTTAGACGCACTCAGTATTCGAAAACAATACGCGTCGTTAGTGCTTATTTATATTTCACTTACGTAAACTTATATCGACATTTTAGACGTAAATTATGCAAATTATGACCACATCACACACTAACCTAAAAACCCACTAAAAAAATCTAATTATTATCTTAAGTCTAAATCACGCCACATTAATAGATCCCTCCCGTAAAAGTTATTTTAAAATTAATATACCTACTTGGGTATACAATTCTTTTGTAATATTTTCCCATTAATAGAAAATTTCCAACTAACCAAATAATATTACGTTATAACGATATACCGTTATTAGCAGGTTTTCACTATTGGTACTGTGTACGTTGACGGTACAAATTCGATGAGACGCCATTTCTAATCCCTTTCTTTATCCCTATGGAGTATATGTATGTAACTTATTGAGAGGTTGTTTGTTGTTATTGAGACGTTTGTTCATGATGGATGTCAACAATTGTAAAGCTGCTAGTTTTCAAACAATTTGTGAGATAAGATAAAAGTGTAGTTTGTAAGGCTAACGCACTCCTAAACAACTTCAGGGCAAAGCCAGGCTTGTGGCTCAATAGTAATTGCTATATAAACATTTCGTAGTTATATTTCATTAGAGAACATTTTGCCACAGGTTATAAAGGGAGCGATCGCCTTCTCGGAAGCTCGGTAAAAAGCCCACTAGTGCGAGGGAGAAAACCAATCCCTCAATTCAACTCTCCTTATATGTATGACAGCAGTATTCGTAAGGCTACGAGGTCGAACAGAGTGCGCGGGAAATTTGAAATAGTGTGAAACAGTTTACGAGTTATTTTATTACTTGATATAATTGATTGATTCATCTTAATGAGGCAAGCCGGGCTTCTGGGCTTGTATAGAGGCTTCGCCACTGCAAGTATGTTCTATTTGTCTTTTAAAAATCTATATGCGTGTAGCTTAACAAACTTTATTCAAGAATTAAGTTTTTTTGTTATGCAAAAGGAGAGACTTAAAATTTGTTTTTATAAAGTTTATATATTATAAACTATTAACGAATAATATTATAAATATTCTATTTTGTTGTGTCACTCTGCATTACGATTAGAAAAAGTTAAAAAGTAGAATTAAAATAGTAAGTGGGTACTTAGGTATTTGTTTAGTTTTAAATAGCTCAGATTCTTTTTTTACCTCAGATTCTTTTTTTTTACCAAAGTTCCTATGTCCAGAATAATTAACTGCGACCGATTTTTTAATAAAAGTTATGTACGGACCTACTTATTTTATTACTTATTTGATTCACCTACATATAAATCTGACGTGTTTTACGCATGGAAGAGAAACTATTATTTTCTTAAATTTAAAGCTTTACCTTTGTACCTTTATCAATGTAACTTATCACGCAGAAAATCACGAAAAATCTTTGCTGAAATTAGTAACTAATCGGCCCAACTCTAATATGTATGTACTTTTCAAATAAAAATCCCTACGTCGTTAAAACTAGAGATGGGCCGAATATTCGTTTCATATTCGGTATTCGGCAGCTTTACCGAATAGTCGTATTCGGCCGAATATTCGGCTAAATCACCGAACATTCATTAAAGTGGTACTCAAAGTGTTCACTGTATTGAAATGTACGAATTGAGTAATGCCATGTCTTTTATAATTTCACTGTTGAAAGTATATTTTATTATGGGTTAAATCTACTTGTATAGCGTGTATTGTAGATTTATTTCCAATTATAGCTAATAGAAAGCTTTATAAAATATTATTGGAATCAAACAAAGAAACATTACATTACATTTGTACATTTCACTTTACTTTGGTCGTCAGTTTCTCTAAAATAAGTCCAAATAGTAGATCTTCTGCCACTCATTTTTATCATATAATTATTAATTTCACTAAGAATAACAACTAAATACTGTTTTCTTTAAAATAGTCAAAACATACGCATGTGCCGACAGTTTGCTCAGTATTAGATGATGAGCGATGGGTACGGTCTGGCGCTTTTCAAGAATCTTTCTTCCTCAATTCCTTTTAAGACTACTACGGGTTATGTAATTACTATAACATACTACCTGTGCGGTTACAGAATGGGATTGAAAATGGCGTCACCTCTATTCACATCTCGTTCACACACTGTCGCTATCTATACTCACACCCGCCGGTAAAGACTACTACGCGGCGATGTATCGTAATGGATTCTTAAATACAGTGCCGCTAGATAAGTATTTCTCAAATATATATCCCCATGTACCCCTATTAAATTTTCCAAACTATTATATACCTAGCTAAAACTAAAAAACGAAAAAGATTTTTCTTATTTAAAATAAATACACAAATAAATACATTCACAAAGAGCAATACGTTTATTATTAGTGCGATGCCATGATAACAAAATGGCAGGTAATGCAAGCGCAATGCCTTCGCTCCGCGTATTTTCCACCATCAGAAAATATGTCACTTCGCAGCTGCAAGCAAACTCCGATAAGTAGACACATGTGTTTCATAGAGTATATTAATAAAATTGGTATGCACAGTGCACTATGCGAACGAGCCTGTCGGTCAGTCGCCTATTTTGAGAAATCCTGCACTAGACTAATACTAACCTTCAAAAAATCTAAAATACAATACTGACATCGTATTAAACTTGTGACCTCACTTCGGTAATGTTATATCTTTGCAGAGATATTAAGTATCTTTTTCAATCCCACATAACCTTACCTTTGTCAGGCTTCTGTTGCCACTAATTTAATTCGTTATATCCCTAAAGTGGAGGTAATCCACTTGAATATTAATCCATGACGGTATGTTTGCGATACACTTGCAAGCTTTTAGTAAATATAGAATTATTGTTACGTTGTATTTGAAGTACGTGAGGAATCACTTAGAACACGGTCGCAAATTCAACGTAGCATAAATACGGACGCAAACATCATTAGTGATTTTTCGATTTGAAAAGCGCTGAAACTCCCACTGGTGACTGCATAGTGACACTTTTCTTCCTAACCTCATTAGTGTTAGAGGTAAATTATGATTTAACACATAAATCGATTCAATTATTGAGTAAAAACAGCACATAGAACTTCATAATATTTGCTTGAGTGTAGTATTAGGTTAAGATGTTTCATTACTTGTAAAACAGTTTGAGGTTATTGCCCTACTCAAAAGTGGGACATGAAACGCCCTGGCCTCGGCCTTGGCTATCGATCAAGTCCTTTGATGTATTTAACGCACTACGTACCTTCCTGCTTTGGTCAATAAAGTATGACACATTGACTTTCAAATTGATTTCAACATTATTTCTGCCATCAAATAGCAAACCCCCTACTTTGTTCCGGGCCCAAATAGTGTAAAGATTTTATAGATGATTTACATCTTAGTCTTCATACTGCAGGTATACATGGACTGCAGTAACCGCTCATAAAGTGGACTCTACGTTCGTTTGTCAGATTTCCTATTGTCTTATTTTTTATAGTATAAGGGTGACGAACGAGCACACAGTCCACCTGATGGTAGATGGTTGCTGTGGCCCATAGACATCGGGACATCAAGGGACATCAATCATCAATCTAAGATGGAATGCCTCGTTTCCAGTAAAAAGGGTCTCCGGGTCTCTAAACGCACCATACGAAACACTGCAGCTAGAAGCCGCTATTTTACGCTGGTATAATATTATAATACTATTTAAAACATAAAATATTTTTAATATTGATATGGTCACAGTAAAATGTTGTTAGGTTAGCGAATTACGTAATAACTTAAGACTGAGGGACCCGTTATTGATGGCATCTCATTTCTTTTTGTATGTAGTCCTACGTTTTTTCCCTTCTGGTACCTTTTACTTCTTGAATACCAAGAACGTACGCCTATTATTCCATTATATTCATATACAGGTACATTGATTCATTCACTGCAAATGTAACTTTGTAATCCTATGTATTTATAAGAGATTACAAAGTTATTTATGCAGTTGGTGTATCTCGAAAACTGGACCGAAATTGTAAAATATTTTAGTTTTTCCTTGATTTATAAATTAAACATTAATTGTATTCTAAATTTGAAGCTTCTATGTCTGCTAGAAGTGCCTTAGAGTTTTGATGATCGGTCAGTCAGTCAGTGAGTGAGTTATAAAAGTAAGAAACTTTGACTAGTTATAATTCTCAAACAACTGGTTCAAATTAAATTAAATTTAAAATATACCATGTTTCTACAATGCCTGCTTGGTTACTGAAAATTTAGGCTCCTAGTTTTATCCATAACGAAGTTATGGGGGTAAGAAAATGGCCTGAACTGCTTTGAGAAAAGGATGGTACGGCCGTGCCACTTTTTTGCTCGACTTGGCGGGGGCACTGCTGTGCTCCCAGATATTAAATACCTGCAGCTGACTCTACCACGTTTTAAAAATTTTCTCCAATGTGTAAAAGATTCAATTAAAAATAGTTAGTCTTAAAACATCGTACTTTTTATAAATTCTCATATATTTTTATATCCTTACGTTCGTCCTAAAGTTCACTCTGATTGTACAAGACCACAAACCACAGTAAAGGAAACTAAACAACGCAACGATTTGAAAACAACAGCAGTGACATTGCCGTGTTTGCGCTTTTAAATAAGAGTAACGTTTTGAACAAATGAGCTTCGATTTCGTTGCATTATTGCCCTTTCTGGAATGCTATATACATACTCTGGTAGGTCATATCATATATATACATCTATTATTAGTTTTGAGTTACAGATTATTGTATTATTTAGTATTTTTTAATTTTCTGTACATAAAATATAGGTATTCTTTTGGTGAGTGTTCATACTATTAAATAAAAGTTGGGTAACGATTGGGTAACGGTTAGGAAGGACTTCTTACCATTTATAGGACTCTTTGTTCATATAAAGAAACTTTACAAATGTAATTGAAGATAACACATTATTTGAACAGTAAAGTATTGACCCTTTTATTGTTTGCGTTATGAAACAATCACTTATTATTGACAAGTGTTATCGGCGCACTTTAACTTATCGGTTCAATAACAAACATTTATAGAAAAAGATAATGGTCCAAACACAGCGGCATCCTCCACTAACATAAACTAAGAGATAACTCATTAAATCTCAATTTCTCAAAAATTATATTTATAAATATATTGCTAATTCACTATAATATCTTACGTGTAAGCGAAGCGGGAGATGAGGCTGCAATCGTCAACAGATTTGACAGCATACAGGCAACTGAACAGACAGATCTCCAAATGCATGCGGCGAGACTTACGCAACTTTAATACTGCTCGTATTAAAGAAGCGATCGAGCGGAACCAGGGCTCCAAAGTCTTTGTCAGAGATCTGTCTGCCAGAAAGAGCCAACTGTCAAGGCTGAAGACCGAGTGTGGCAACATCGTTTCCGGGATACCTGAGATTCTGAGTGAGATTGAGAGGTTCTATGGACAGCTGTACACATCATCGTTGGAGCCATACGCAAGTGTGAGTAACGATCCAAGAGCAAGTCTTATCCGACATTATTACGATGATATCCCGGACGTCAGTCTGAGCGAGATTAGAATGGCTCCCCACCACATTAAAAACGGCAAGGCCCCGGGCGAGGATGGAATTACAGCGGAGCTTCTGAAAGCGGGTGGAACACCGGTACTTGAAGTCCTTCAGAAGCTCTTCAATTCCCTCCTCCATGGTGGCCCTACTCCGGAGGCGTGGAGCAGAAGCGCGGTGGTCTTGTTCTTTAAGAAAGGCGACAACGCTCTCTTGAAGAACTACAGACCGATTTCCCTTCTGAGCCGCGTCTACGTGCTGTTTTCGAGAGTCATTACGAATCGTCTCGCACGCAGACTCGACGACTTCCAGCCTCCCGAACAAGCCGGTTTCCAAAAAGGCTTCAGTACCATAGACCACATACATCACCAATTATACAAAGTCCAAGTACATCAGCCACTTTGCCTGGCTATGTGGACTATGAGAAAGCCTTTGATTCCGTCGAAATTTGGGCGGTGCTAGTCTCTTCAGCGGTGCCTAGTTGACTGTCGGTATATTGAAGTGCTGAAGTGTTTGTACAGTAGGGCTACGGTGGCTATCCGAGTACAGAACCAGAGTACGAAACCTATCCAACTGCAGAGAGTAAGACAGGGTGATGTTATATCCCCGAAACTCTTCACCGCTGCGTTAGAAGACGTTTTCAAGCTACTGGACTGGAAAGGATACGGTATTAACATCAATGGCGAGTACATCACTCACCTTCGATTTGCCGACGATATAGTCCTTATGGCAGAATCGTTGGAGGACCTTAGCACTATGCTCAATGACCTCAATGGTGTCTCCCAACGGATAGGTCTTAAGATGAACATGGACAAAACAAAGATCATGTTTAATGTCCATGTCACACCTACGCCGGTAGTTGTTGGGAGCACTATGCTCGAAGTTGTTGACGAGTACGTTTACCTGGGACAAATAGTCCGACTAGGTAAGTCCAACTTCGACCGAGAGGTCAATCGACGGATTCAACTCGGCTGGGCAGCGTTCGGGAAGTTACGACACATCTTCTCGTCAGGTATACCTCAATCTCTGAAAACTAAAGTGTATAACCGGTGGGTGTTGCCAGTGATGACTTACGGATCTGAGACGTGGTCCTTCACCGCTGGCCGTATGAGGACGCTCAAGGTCGCTCAGCGAGCTATGGAGAGGGCTATGCTCGGAGTTTCACTGCGTGATAGACTCAGAAATGAGGATATCCGCAGTAAAACCAGAGTGACCGACATAGCCCAACGGATTAGTAAGCTGAAGTGGCAATGGGCCGGCCATATAGCTCGAAGAACCGATAACCGATGGCAAAGGAAGGTTCTCGAGTGGCAGCCTCGTACCGGTAGTCGTAGTGTAGGGCGACCCCCCACTAGATGGAGTGACGACCTGGTAAGACATGCAGGAAGTCGATGGATGCAGGTGGCTCAGGACCGTGCTTTGTGGCATTACTTGGGGGAGGCCTATGTTCAGCAGTGGACTTGTGAAGGGCTGTAATGATGATGATGATGATGATACATGTCATATTACAAGAATAAAACATTTTATTGTATAACACCTTTTTATCTTGACTGTTGCTTTAAAAATCATTTAAAAACGACCAACTTCATTTTCTTTTAATCATTGTTAACAGTAGCCTTTCAAAATTTGAAATCGTTATAATGTACTTTTACACGAGCACCGTTTTTGAGTATGTACGGGTTATTCCGTTTATCCACCCTAAGAAATCACGTGGTAGAGCCATGCTGCAGTTATATTAGTAGTATAGTTGTAGCACGAATGGGTCGGCTCGACCGGGGAAGGACCACGCTCTCACAGAATACCAGCGTGAAATAGTAGCTTAATGCTGCTGTATTTCGTATGGTGAGTGTAGAGAACCGGAGACCCTTGTTACTGGAAATGAGGCATTCCATCTCAGTCCACGCGGGTGACAACGCATCTGCATTTTGATTTGTAATGGAAGATAGATGTAGATGTCTATGGGCCGCAGCAACCACTTACCATCATGTGGACTGTGTTCTCGTTTGTCACCCTATTCTATAAAAAAAAAAACCCTAGGGTTTATTCACCCCAGACGATTCTTACGATTTTCCCCTTTGGTTGTGTACAATCGTTTATAAAAACATGATAGTAACTAGCCTAAGATTATTTAGTAGACATTATTACTTGCATACTTATAAAAAGTACATACATACTTCTTGTTTAAAAGTCAAAACTGAAGTACTTTTAATTGCTCAATTAGGTACATGTTTTTTATTTGACATAATTACATGACGAAAATTATGTCACATCATTTGATGTGATACAATTTACGTCATTTTAGAGATATCTTATGATCTTTGAGTTTATGATGAAAGAAATGTTTTACGGTAATTAATTTCAACTACATATATGTTATTGAATTAGGTATTTAAATTAAATAAATATATTGTTAATTATATAAACATAGTATTGGGAATAATAGTACGGTACTTAGCAAATTTTGAAATGTCTCTTATTGAGTGAAGAATTTATACAGAATATACAATTACGTCTACTAAATAATGAAATTAGTGTTGGTTATTTCCTGGTCATATTGCAGAATTTATAAATAACCTATTATTATCTAAAACAAGGAAGTTTAATTTAAATTCAATACGTAATATGTTTTTTTTAGTTTTTGTTTATTAGAAATTAATCAATAATATGTTAAAGTGTGAATATATTTTCTGTTGAACTCTACTTGGGGTGAAAAGGCGAAACAACAATCAAAAAATTTATTCCAATTATCCACCCCGTCTAGGGTGGATAAACGAACACGCGATTCCGAGTATCCACCTTATGGTGGATTTTTTAAAGAAATCCACCATAAGGTGGATTCTTAGGTTGGATCAACGGCATAACCCAACCCGCAGGTACTTATAAAAATCGAGATGAGTTAATTCTTAAAAGTGATTTCATTTCAGAGGAACGTACTAATGGTTAACACACACAAATCATTTTGTGCTAATTCTCGTTTGACACTAGCTGATACATTTGCCACCATCACCATTTGGTTGCGCTTACACCCGAGTAAGAAAACTAATTTTATAAAATAAAAAATTAAATTGAATATGGCAGTGACAATTGCAATGTTGGGCGAGCTCCCACTAGTTGGTGTGATGACCTAATGAAACACGGTTAATTAATGTAGGGTGCGTTGGATCGTACTTTCTGGTAATCTATGGTGGAGGCCATTATGTAGACTTTAATCGACTATAGAACATTAAAACTCCACATAATTACTACTGTCATAGGTGATTGGTACTCTAATGCTACCACACGTATATAAATAAAAAATACGTGTGGCACTCGGTGACTGCCGCGGTAAAGCTATTGCATAGTATTTTTTATCAACTTATGCAATTATAATTATTTATTTTATTTATGCAGTTAAGTCTTTGATATTAAATCAAGTTACACTTTTTGAGCGTGGTGACCGATAAGAAAACAATTTTTTTTCTCTTATTGAATAAATGAGAAGTTAATATTGTTTAAAATATTTTAATATCTTACAATACATGTAGGTTATTCAGGAATTTTTATCATTCAGTTAGCAGCTAGTTTACACGCATACGTCTAGTCGCACGCACACAAACACCGTGCCGAAGTCTGCCGAACTAAAACGACGTTAGACGATGCACGGCTTTCAACGCCACACCTCCGTGCCCGTCGGAGTGGGGAGCGTGAGGTTTTTTTTTCGTTACGGAATTTCTGGATTCGGTCCCCACGCTCAAGGCCCGCGATAGAAGCTATGCAATAGCTTAATAATATATGATTTGTCGACCTACGCACTACTTCGCCCACGTTTACGGCGGCGTTTCGGACTATTACTTTTAAAACATTATGTTCATAATATCAAACAGCTTTGTCACCTGACGCCGATACAACATTCAATTAACACATTTGCTCCGGCTCCATTTCTATAAATGTTCTGGTTTCATACTGGAATTGTTTCAATAAAACAGTATGTCACTTAGGAATAGTCGACGAGTTCGACAACTCCGTGGCGCAGTGGCTTAGCAATGAGTGGCTGCGCTGGGGGTTGCGGGTTCGAATCCAGCACGGAACAAGTATTTGTATGGCCTACAAATAATTGTTTCGGGTCTGGATGTTTGTCCTTGTGCAATTTATGTTTGTAAAGTGCCCCCACGATACAGGAGAAAATCCTAGAGTAAGGGTAACGTTTTTTTTTTTTTTAAATAGTGTAGTTTCCCATCAGTGAAAGAATTTTCAGCATCGGATTAGAAGTTCCAGAGATCGCCTCTTACAAATACTTACAACTTTACCTCTTTATAATATAATATAACGATAATAAGTTATAAGAAGTTAAGTAAAAGTGTAGAATAGAATTTATATTATCATAATAAATTTAATATTAAAATATAAATCCGCAACAAGGACAAACCTAGAAGAATAAGAGTATAACGGACATCCCGGCGGATCGGTAAGTTGAAGCGGGAATGGACCGGTTATATTATATAACTTAAAGAACCGACAACCGATGGGGAAGAAAAGTTCTCGAGTCGTAACTCCGTACTGGCTTTTGTGCGACCTCTCACTAGATGGTCTGACGATCTGATGAAACATGTAGCCAGTTGATGCAGGTAAGGACTCAGGACCGCATTTCGTAACAATCTATGGAGGACTATACTCAGTTCTGAACAGTTCAGAATTCGGAAGGTCTTGTAATGAGCAGTAATACTACAGTGAGAGCGATTGTTATAGTACTGAAAGTGGGATATGTAAAGAAACTTATTCTGTTGTTATTATTTGACCTAGCATAGCATAAAGCTATCGTGCGAATAGTTGTACGTCTAAAGTTAGTAGGTACGTTAGGCTATCGGTTCAAGACATCGAGTGTCCGGTCTGAATAACAAAACATTACGGTTAACATACGATTCATTCGAGGTGAAACCGCCATCTTAGTTTGCGGCACTTCTAGTTGAAAAAAGGGAAATTTTGTTGGTTAAAATGGCCAAGATATTAGACGATACCTGGTACCGGTACATGGAAATAGGCTGCGTTGCTAGAAGGTGCAAAATCGTATGTTTATTTCGATGTACATTCTATACTAATCAATCGAGTTTTATTGATATTTTTATAAAGTCAGGTATTAGAAAGCTCCCGGTATGATGACGTCTGATTTGATAAAAAGCTTAACAACTATGATTCATTACAGCCTTTCAAAAGTCCGCTGCTTAACCCTTAAAAGTCCGACGTCTCCATATGGATACGTCAATGTCTCCTTGTTAGACCGCGCCAAAGAGTATACTAATATTTAGAGGGACGCCTTAGAACCATAGAGTATATGATCACTAAGTTTACTCGAAACCATAGATAAGATTATAAATAACATTTAAAAATAATATTATTATATAGTTCACATATAAACTTAAAAACTTGGTAATATTAAGTTGCTGATAAACACGCTCTACTTAAAAAATTATATGCGTGTTATGATATTCAATGGAATCTCTGTAACTCAAACCTCGTCAAGTTGAAATCCTCAGTAAGTCGAAAAAATTGCCATTCCCTTCCGCTGAACCCCTAAATACGCGGTATCTCGAATTATTAGACTTTGTAACTTGAAGAAAATGTTATTTCCCTACGAAATATTGATAATAGATATTTAATACTCTATAACTCGAATTTAAAAAAGGAGACTCCGTAAGTCGTAGTTAGTAAACAATAATGACGTCTTACTTAGAATTCCCCGAAATAATAGCAATTAAATCCGGGTTCTTAATCGTAAAGTAGCTGCCGCGTCACCTGCCGAGCGTCGGCCGAGCTCGGCGGGTGACGCGGGCAGCTATGCGTGACATGAAACTTCCTATAACTCAAAAAGTATGGATGTTAGAAAAAAAGTTTCAAACAAAAGTTTTGGAAAATAAACTGATCTTTTAAAATAAATTTATGCATTTTATTAATTAATCTGATATTTCAAGAGTTATTGGCCGCGATAGAAAAACCGGTTCATTAAATGGGCCATAAATCGTAAACGGTAAGTTTTACAAAAAAGTTTGCTGGAAACAAAAGATGCGAAATTTTATTTTCTACAATAATGGTATGTATAACTTTTGCCGTAAAGTGCATAGTTTCCGAGATATCGGCTGAAAACGTTTTTTCAAGATGGCGCTTGAAGCGCCACCTGGATCTGTCGGCATTTTGTGATTTTATGCTGAATAAGTGATCCTAAACCTCATAAAAAAAAATTGAATCGGAAATTTCGTGCAATGTTAAATTCTATTTTTACTGTGCTATTTAATTAAACATTTTATTTGTCAACAACGTCTTACAATCGTTTCTCTAGCGCTCAAGTGACCTTCATACAAATAATTCGATATTTTAATTGTTGATAATTTTTATTTTTGGATAAGAACATGGTAATGACTCTAAGTTATATTTACCTTCATTTAGAAAAATTGTCTTTGGCCGAACCTACTATACTCTTTGGCTTAACCATAAGTCAAACTAATAGGTCCATAGACTGACGGATCAGCCTAAGCCACAGATTGACTCATAGGGGACTCATTGGACATGATAGGGGTTGCAAACCGTAGATTTTTTTATTATTTTCAATTATTATCATAAGATGTTGCGGCGCTTCTATTAGGGGTAGTGGATATTCTTATTTCTTACGTCCACCACTTAGCTGGTTACTAATGTTTAATTTTAATTATATTAATGTCAGGCTATCAATGCTCGTTACATAACAATGATTGAGTTTCAATGAACGTAACGGCCGCGCTGTTTAATTATGAGTTATGACAGTTGCCGTGTAGTGGCGGTTGAGAATATCCACTACCCCATATCTTCCCGTGGGTGTCGTAAGAGGCGACAGAGGGAGACAGGCAGGAGATGGGCAGCAGTATCTTCCTGATAACAACTGTGATATAATAAAAAAACTGCGGTCGCCAACCCGCTCGCCAAGCGTGGCAACTATGGCAAATATCCCCCCATGAATAACGACGCAAAAAAACGGCCCCCAGTCCCCGGCGGCCCCGCTATTCCTGGCTACGGTGGCGACCATGGTAACGGCGGGGCAGGGGGTGCTAAGAATCTCCGGTGGAGGTTCGGTTGCCACCTACGACGACTCGACCTCGCAACATATAACGCACGCACTCTGAAGACTGACGAGAAGATACTGGAGCTGGAAGAAGAGGTAGACAAGTTGCGCTGGCATATTATTGGATTATCCGAGGTCCGAAGAGAGGGGGAGGATACGGCAATCCTCGAGTCCGGCAACTTGTTCTACCACCGGGAGGGCGACCATCTGTCCCAAGGAGGTGTCGGATTTATCGTCCACAAGTCTCTCGTCAACAACGTCGTAAAGATTGGGAGTGTGTCGACGAGGGTCGCGTACCTGATACTCAGAATCACCAAACGGTATTCGCTGAAGGTCATACAGGTTTACGCACCAACCTCGGAACATCCCGATGAGGAGATGGAGGAAATGTATGAGGATATTTCCAGAGCCATGCATTCCTCCAAAACCCACTACACGGTGTTGATGGGAGACTTCAACGCAAGACTAGGCACAAGAGAAGGCGGTGAGCTGAAGGTGGGGAAATTTGGAGTAGGGCAACGGAACCGAAGGGACCAGCAGTTGGCCGACTTTATGGAGAAAGAGGGACTCTTTATGATGAACTCTTTCTTCCAGAAGCGGCCCCACAGGAAGTGGACCTGGTCGAGCCTCGACGGTTCGACAAAAAATGAGATTGACTTCATTATGACGACCAGACGCCAACTGTTCAGTGATGTCTCAGTGATCGCAAGGGTGAAAACTGGCAGCGATCACCGAATGGTTTGAGGCACACTGAACCTAAATGTTAAGTTGGAGAGGTCTCGTCTAATAAAGTCAACACTCCGTCCCCCTCGTGCTCTAATCCAGAATCCCGAAACCTTTCAACTCCAGTTACAAAACCGCTTTCAGTGCCTAGAGGATTGCAATGCAGTGGACGATATGAATGACAAGCTCGTGGAAACTGTCCATGCGGTCGGAGCTAAGTTCTGCAAGACCCGCCGCAGAAGAACACAAAAACTCTCCGATCACACTCTTAATCTCATGGCTGCTAGACGGGAGATGAGGCTGCAATCGTCAACAGATTTGACAGCATACAGGCAACTGAACAGACAGATCTCCAAATGCATGCGGCGAGACTTACGCAACTTTAATTCTGCTCGTATTAAAGAAGCGATCGAGCGGAACCAGGGCTCCAAAGTCTTTGCCAGAGATCTGTCTGCCAGAAAGAGCCAACTGTCAAGGCTGAAGACTGAGTGTGGCAACATCGTTTCCGGGACACCTGAGATTCTGAGTGAGATTGAGAGGTTCTATGGCAGCTGTACACATCATCGTTGGAGCCACACGCAAGTGTGAGTAACGATCCAAGAGCAAGTCTTATCCGACACTATTCCGATGATATCCCGGACGTCAGTCTGAGCGAGATTAGAATGGCACTCCACCACCTTAAAAACGGCAAGGCCCCGGGCGAGGATGGAATTACAGCGGAGCTTCTGAAAGCGGGTGGAACACCGGTACTTGAAGTCCTTCAGAAGCTCTTCAATTCCGTCCTCCATGGTGGCACTACTCCGGAGGCGTGGAGCAGAAGCGCGGTGGTCTTGTTCTTTAAGAAAGGCGACAACGCTCTCTTGAAGAACTACAGACCGATTTCTCTTCTGAGCCGCGTCTACGTGCTGTTTTCGAGAGTCATTACGAATCGTCTCGCACACAGACTCGACGACTTCCAGCCTCCCGAATAAGCCGGTTTCCGAAAAGGCTTCAGTACCATAGACCACATACATACCCTTCGGCAAATTGTACAGAAGTCCGAAGAGTACAATCTGCCACTTTGCCTGGCGTATGTGGACTATGAGAAAGCCTTTGATTCCGTCGAAATTTGGGCGGTGCTACAGTCTCTTCAGCGGTGCCTAGTTGACTGTCGGTATATTGAAGTGCTGAAGTGTTTGTACAGTAGGGCTACGATGGCTATCCGAGTACAGAACCAGAGTACGAAACCTATCCAACTGCAGAGAGGTGTAAGACAGGGTGATGTTATATCCCCGAAACTCTTCACCGCTGCGTTGGAAGACGTTTTCAAGCTACTGGACTGGAAAGGATACGGTATTAACATCAATGGCGAGTACATCACTCACCTTCGATTTGCCGACGATATAGTCCTTATGGCAGAATCGCTGGAGGACCTTAGCACTATGCTCAATGACCTCAATGGTGTCTCCCAACGGATAGGTCTTAAGATGAACATGGACAAAACAAAGATCACGTTTAATGTGTCCATGTCACACCTATGCCGGTAGTTGTTGGGAGCACTATGCTCGAAGTTGTTGACGAGTACGTGTACCTGGGACAAATAGTCCGACTAGGTAAGTCCAACTTCGACCGAGAGGTCAATCGACGGATTCAACTCGGCGCACGTTCGGGAAGTTACGACACATCTTCTCGTCAGGTATACCTCAATCTCTGAAAACTAAAGTGTACAACCAGTGCGTGTTGCCAGTGATGACTTACGGATCTGAGACGTGGTCCTTCACCGCTGGCAGTACGAAGACGCTCAAGGTCGCTCAGCGAGCTATGGAGAGGGCTATGCTCGGAGTTTCACTGCGTGATAGACTCAGAAATGAGGATATCCGCAGTAAAACCAGAGTGACCGACATAGCCCAACGGATTAGTAAGCTGAAGTGGCAATGGGCCGGCCATATAGCTCGAAGAACCGATAACCGATGGGGAAGAAAGGTTCTCGAGTGGTAGCCTCGTACCGGTAGGCGTAGTGTAGGGCGACCCCCCACTAGATGGAGTGACGACCTGGTAAGACATGCAGGAAGTCGATGGATGCAGGTGGCTCAGGACCGTGCTTTGTGGCATTAGTTGGGGGAGGCCTATGTTCAACAGTGGACTTGTGAAGGGCTGTAATGATGATGATGATGATATGACAGTTAGATATTGCATGACTGCCCCGGTTTACGACACGGTAATCCGTCGGCCCGGTTTAACATCATAAGTTTTACCTACGCTATCTATCTCAGATCCAGGATTACAGTCACCGCCTAGGTTAATTTAGGTCTGTCGGCCCGTTTGTCTCCTCAATAAAAATAAATTTTAGGGCTTTAGTTAATGAATATTTCTAATGTAAGAATGTGTGACAAACGAACACGCAGTCAGTTATATCTAACCTGTATTAAGAAGTTAGTTAAGTTTATTCGTTGTCAGGTTTCACAGTAACATGATCCCCAATTGAGCCGATCCATCCTCACGTTATATCCAATAAGTAAGTCGTATATCGTAAAATTTCGGTAGGAATGGGTCCCATACCCATGTCGGTGAAAATTTGGCAGACTCGATACTATGAAAGCCATGTTATTGTTATTTAATTGGTACCTAGATGACTGAACATTCTTTAGCATAAGAAAAAAAATAGTTTTCTCGGATATGCCACCTATCGGATAAACTTTAAATATAAATTCCGGGTATAAACTGCACGCATGAGCATGACTGTATGTCGTACGACTGACGAAAGATGACGTAACAATGTTATTATAGTTTCTTGCGCACGAGTAGGTAGGTATATATGTAGAGTAAAGTATATCAATGGTTCACCATGACTTGACGTTTTGCTTTAGCGATAACTTTAAAATAATCAAATTGTTTACTTCATAATATATATCAATTGAATATGACAAAAATATGACGATGATAAATGTTTATTTTTAAGTAAATGATACTGTGCAATATTAAAACATTATATTAAGTAGTTAGAAATTATTCAAAATGTTCGCGAATTAGTCTGAGAAAAAGATCTGTGACAGGCAGTTCAAGGTTTTTTCCCGCACATATGTTTTGACACGGAACACTAAAAATTCAATTTTACACCTTGACCAACGGGATTAAAGTTCATTTTCCGTAATGAAATTAAAACATGACCGACATGAATTTTAAAATAGATTTGAAAAGGTTATGAACTTAAAAATCATATACCAATACCTTTATCGGTTAATCTTTTATTAAAAAAATTATAAGCAAGTGCTTATAATTCAGTAAACAATTTATATTTCAGTAAACAATTTCATGAAGTAAGTTTTTTTTTCTATATATTTTATCGAGGCATTTCGAGAGGCTAGTAAGTAGATTTCGTGTACGTGTTTGTCTTAAAAACATTATTGAGCATTAAAAAATAAATAGAAAATTTCTCAGCCAAAAGAATCTTCAACTCTTTGTTTAAAATTACTTGTCTAAAATATTTGTTAAATGAAAATAGAACATAGTGAAGATGAAATGAGATCTGCATATATACTTCATCCGTCTAAAGAAGTTGAATTGACATATCTTATGAACATTGTTTAGGCAGGTGTCTTGTTGTGGGGGTTATAAATTTATTGTAATTATTTAATTACTAAATTATTAATCAATATTTTTCACAACAAATTCAATTATGATAGGATTTTGATGTTTTTTTTAAAAGTCAGCTTCTTATATAAAGAATATATTTGTAATAAAGGCTTACGTATCTTTTCTTCATGTGCGAACTAACTAGGTAACTGGTATTTAATACGTGTGCCGCCAAGAGCAATGATAATTTATTATTTTCAAGTTGTATTTACAACTGTTTTCATTTATTGACCTTCGAATTCTTTGATTTTATCGTCATTTTTATTAAATTATCAAATCACGATTTGGATACGTTGCTTATTTAAGTAATAATAACTTGTATGCATTTGTCAATATATCGTGCTATTAAGATAATATAGAAGAAAAAACTATATTTCATAATACAGTATATGTTAATCATAAGTCTTATTTTAAGATAAATATGTTTTCAATGTCACGGTTCATCACTTGAGATAACAAGCAGCGTTTGTTTACATATTCACAATTTCCGGATTCTTTAATAATTTCATAATGCATTGGTCACTTAATTAGTGAAATTTTGTAACATCTGCATATTTCACGAATGTTTTCGACAATTTATTTTAGCGACAGTAAATAGTGCTTGCGGGAACCAAGTTTTTAAACGTGGAAGACCAACACAACATTACCGGAAAGTACGATTAAGACAGAGCGGATGAAAAAGTGGTATAAAAGTCTAAATAGTAAATGTCATAGATCATATTTTTAAAAAGCGCACTTTAAAGATAATTTGTGCACCCGGAGAATATACTAAGTAATATTTATTTGTGTTTATAAACATCGCTTTGTCTTTCTTCGTGGTTCCCATTCGCGTAACCTGGGATCAGCAGAGAGCTTGAAGTTGAATATGCCTCTACACACTAGTAAATTTATGAACGCGTCTTTTACCGTACGTGCCATTCGTTTATGCACAGAATAAAATAATAGTTTCGTTTTATGAAATGAACTCGCGTTGGCAGTAAAACGCCCACCATCCCTTCAAGTATTTAAAAAAAACTTGTCAAAATTCATTATCCTCACTCCTTAAATTTCATTTAACCTCGTCTCCACACTAGCTATTAAATATAATATTATGTGTAGTATGGCAATACTCGTATATTTATGTGTATATATATTATTTTTAACCTGTTTTTTATGACACCGCAACTTTCCCTACACCTGTCATTCTTCCTGCAATCCTATCCATTCAATGGCTGTCTGGAAGAAATTGCTGTCAGCAACCACCATTGCATACTTCTTTTGTATAAATGAATTTTAGATATTTTTCTTATAGTGTGCAATAAAAAATATTAATAAAGAATATTATTCTACCTACGAGTGCGTGTGCGTAAGTACGACTATCTTCCTATTCATGTCGATAACCAGCAACGTACCATTGACATGTTGTTCCGGTTTGTAGAGTAAATAGCTCCGGTGTGTAGTTTAACAAACTTTATTCAAGAATTTTTTTTCTGTTATGCAAAGGGAGAGTAAAAGTTTACTAAGAATAATATTATTAATATTTTGTTGTGTCTCTAGTCTCTACTCTGCATTACGATTAGAAAAAGTTAAAAAGCAGAATTAAGATATAATTGATTGATTAATCTTAATGAAGCAAGCCGGGCTTCTGGGCTTGTATAGAGGCTTCGCCACTGCAAGTATGTTCTATTTGTCTTAAAAATCTATATGCGTGTAACTTAACAAACTTTATTCAAGAATTAAGTTTTTTTTTTGTTATGCAAAGAGAGAGACTTAAAATTTGTCTTAAAGTTTATATATTATAAACTATTAACGAATAATATTATTAATATTCTATTTTGTTGTGTCACTCTGCATTACGATTAGAAAAAGTTAAAAAGTAGAATTAAAATAGTAAGTGTGTACTTAGGTTTTTGTTTAGTTTTAAATAGCTACCTCAGATTCTTTTTTTACCAAAGTTCCTATGTCCAGAATAATTAACATTAAAACATATAAAATAACATAACTTTTATTAAAGCACCCTTATTTTATTATTTCATTTACCTTCATATAAATCTGACACGAGGAATGGGGGAGAAACTATACTTTTCTTAAATTTAAAGCTTTACTCATATATCTATGTAGCCGCAGTTACCACGCAGAAAATCACGAAATACCTTTGCTGAAATTAATAAAATAAAAAGCCGTTTAATCAGCCGTTTTAGCCGATTAATCGGCCGTTTTAACGCCGATTAATCGCGCCGTTATCGGCGGAATTCCCTATTTTCAATCGGCCCAACTCTAAAATTATCGGTTCATGGTGGGTATTTTACGCCTGGCTCTTTTTACGATTTATCTCGGGAGTATAGATCGCTCGGTGCGCATGACCCCGATGGTTGACCACGTCGTGGCACAGGCAAGAGTTGCACGAGCGAAACTCTACCCTATGTTGGCATCCAAACTCCCTTTAAAAACTAAAATTACCCTCTACAAGACCTACGTCCGCTCACGGCTGACATACCCATCGTCAGCCTGGGACGCGCTGACATCGGCCACTCAGCACAAGAGGTTGCAAGCCCAGCAGAACCTTGCGCTTCGAGTCATAGTGGGAGCAGACCGCTACGTTAGTAATGACATAATAGCCGGAGACCTCAAGATCGAGTCAATACATGAATTTGTTGTCCGTACTGCGAGATGGTTATTCGACCGCGCAGACCCACCTTTCGGCGGCCACGAGAACTGCGCTCACCGTCCGGTGAGAGAGTCGCCGGGGACGAGTGAGTTCCCCGACACCCGATTTGATGGCGTGTAGTAGGCAACACGCCAACCCATAAGCTGCTCAGCAGCACCCAGGACCGGGGGAGCCGTGCCCTGCGAAGATACCCAGGTAGGGGGGATGCCTGGGTACCTACTGTCCTCTTAGGTCCTCCTGTCCCCAGAAGAGGGACGAAGGAGTAGAATACTACTGCTCAATTTTCAATTCGTTCGGGACCAGTTACAGTTTCCAGATTTAAATCAAGAAAGAAAACGAAATTAGAAAAAATAAATTAAAAATAGTGAAAGTAGTGAAATTTCAGTATCACATTTCCAACGGGCAGTAATGTTACGAATAAAAATTACTTGCTTTTCTTTGAAAATTGTACAGAAGCAGTAGAAACCATATATTATAAAAACATTTTTCATTGTAACTTATAAGTAGCTTTTACCGTTTCTAAGTATTGTACTAACTTGAAGGAAATAAAAGCTTGCCTCCTTGCAAAACTGTCAGTCTCATTTTGTCTCGATCAATGTCATAGTAATGGTATTAATATATTATATGTTAACGAAAGTCGTGGTATAGTGTTTATTTGTATTATGTTCATGATATTTTCTATGTAGGGGGTCAGTAACGCAGGCGCAGGCCCGGTTTCGAGATGCGTTAAGTAAGTACAACCTACAACTCCTACTGTAACGTTTACATTTTGAATATACTTCTGTGTATGTGTCAGACGTAAGCGTCCACCATGCGTAACTTGGAGGTAGATTGAGGCACTTCTGTCGAAGTTAGAAGCCCGTCCATTTTTGTTTACTAGAAAATTTACCAGCTGTCGTTTTCTCAATAATTTTTCATTAACAGCATCGGTTACAGCATGTATTACTCGGGTAACTGATTTTCGGCTCATGCTGCAACCCCACTGCACGGCAGCAGTGAGCTGATAGCACCCGCTTGCATAAAATTGGAGTGCCGTCAGAACCTATTTAGAGGGAAAAATATAGAGTTAATATAAACGAAGAAGAGTGTTAGTTTGTTTTAAAGATATATAGACAATTATACTCATATGATGACACCATAGAAATTAAAAAAACAGTATAAAAACATCTTTCTTATATCTATGGATGACACTATCTTCGGAATCCACGTAAAGTCCGTATGGCTGTTGTTTTGAAGAAATCGCCCAAGTTCACCTACAAGCTCGGTAAACATATCTTTTGTAATACTGTAAAAAGACACAGAAATTCTCCAAAATTAAAGGGATTTTCACTTTCGCGCCGGTTTGGTGCGATTTGCCGCCGCATAACCATAACACACAGTTTGAAGACTGACAAATCCTATGCTACATACGCTTCCGCCATAATTAATATATTCAGATTTTCCGCCATAATTAATATATTTAGAAAACAATAAATCTTAAAACATGAATTATTCAACAGTTTACGATCGAACTAGCAGGCTGTCAAAAATGGTCGCTAGATATTCGCAAACATTACGTTAAGTTTGCGATAATATTCATTACGGTACCACTGACCTATAGACTGGCTATACACCGTGACATAACGAGGTGATTCGATTCGCGCCATTTTGGCGCTGACAGCACAAGTGAACGTCCGCGGAACTAATAATACAGGTGAGATAGTGTAACAAAATATATCGATAAAAAATTTATACCCTACCTATAAATATAATGGGTAGGCCTCTAACCGTAACGTCTATTCTATTTTCGTACCATATTCATATAACGCCATCATCATTCATCATCATTAGAGTCATTTACAGGTCTACTGCTGAACATAGGCCTCCCCTAAGAATTGCCACAAAACACGGTTCAGAGCCATCCTAAATTTATCACGCGGAGAAGCGCAGAGCATAGTCCTCTCCAAAGCTCGGTGAGTGACTTTGAGCTTCCTCATATACGGCCAGCAGTGGAGGTCCACGTCTGAGGATAGCCGAGTGGCTCAACGCTAATCGCCATAACAAGATTCCCCTTCCCTTCTGACTTCAACCCGACTGCAGCGGTACAGGGAGAGGAATCTCCTCTAGCCGCAGCCCACTAACACACCTTGGATCAGCCATGTCAGTCCTCTATTTTTAACATGAGTTACCAAGCCAAGGCTACTCACCCCCTCCCCCTGCCATGACAAGGCGAAAACCCGTTCAGGAAGGAGCTATTTCTCACCTAAACTCACGCAAACTCACTAAAGACATTAAAAATTTTACGGTCCCAATATAAATTTATTTCCTTAATATAATAAATTGGTCATATTTAAACAGATTTAACAAATTTACATCTTGTAAACTCAAAGTCATCATCAAGCGACCTTTCTACACTAGACTAATGCCCCTTACGTTTGAGGAAAAACGAGAAGAGAAGAAATAAAAGACATTTCAAATAATAATCTAATACTTTTATACTTACTGGTACTGGTATTACCAGAAAATATTGTCGGTATACTGCACTTTTTCGAAGTGGTGCATTTTTAATGTCAAAACAGTCATTTGTGAAATGTTTAGAACAAAGATAATAATTTTGTTTCGGACGCCAACTGAAAATATTTATGCTTTTAAGCCATAATTTTAGTCTCAGTTCAGTTAGAATCCGGTTAATTAATAAACATTTGATAATTATCTGTTGTCGGCGACTTTGGTTGTTAACAGATATGCGTAGGAAAGAACATCGATAAGTATTATAGACAAGGAACTCGACAACCCTATTGAATTTTATTGTTTATCAAAACTCAATACTGCCAAACATGTTGGGAATTACGATATTAATATCGCTACCGTAAACTGACCTCTATATATACAAGTACCCTGGACTGGCTATACCATACAAAATGCCTGAACCGATTTAAAGCGCTACCATTTTCCGGCCCGGGACTATAATTGACGTAATATGCCAAAGTCTGTTGTGTTATTTAAATATTGTCTCGGTTTCGGTCTCGGTGTCATCATCATCATCATTACAGCCCTTCACAAGTCTACTGCTGAACATAGGCCCCAAGGAATGCCACAAAGCACGGTCCTGAGCCACCTGCATCCATCGACTTCCTGCATGTCTTACCAGGTCGTCACTCCATCTAGTGGGGGGTCACCCTACGCTACGCCTACCGGTACGAGGTTGCCACTCGAGAACCTTTCTTCCCCATCGGTTATCGGTTATTCGAGCTATATGGCCGGCCCATTGCCACTTCAGCTTACTAATCCGTTGGGCTATGTCGGTTACTCTGGTTTTACTGCGGATATCCTCATTTCTGAGTCTATCACGCAGAGAAACTCCGAGCATAGCCCTCTCCATAGCTCGCTGAGCGACCTTGAGCGTCCTCATACGGCCAGCAGTGAAGGACCACGTCTCAGATCCGTAAGTCATCACTGGCAACACGCACTGGTTGTACACTTTAGTTTTCAGAGATTGAGGTCTACCTGACGAGAACCGAGCTGAATCCGTCGATTGACCTCTCGGTCAAAGTTGGACTTACCTAGTCGGACTATTTATCCCACGTACACGTACTCGTCAACAACTTCGGAGCATAGTGCTCCCAACAACTACCGGCATAGGTGTGACATGGACATTAAACGTGATCTTTGTTTTGTCCATGTTCATCTTAAGACCTATCCGCTGGGAGACACCATTGAGGTCATTGAGCACAGTGCTAAGGTCCTCCAGCGATTCTGCCATAAGGACTATATCGTCGGCAAATCGAAGGTGTATATCGTCGGCAAATCGAAGGTGTATATCGTCGGCAAATCGAAGGTGAGTGATGTACTCGCCATTGATGTTAATACCGTATCCTTTCCAGTCCAGTAGCTTGAAAACATCTTCCAACGCCGCGCCTCTCTGCAGATGGATAGGTTTCGAACTCTGGTTCTGTACTCGGATAGCCATCATAGCCCTACTGTACAAACACTTCAGCACTTCGATATACCGACAGTCAACTTGGCACCGCTGAAGGGACTGTAGCACCGCCCAAATTTCGACGGAATCAAAGGCTTTCTCATAGTCCACATACGTCAGGCAAAGTGGCAGATTGTACTCTTCGGACTTCTGTACAATTTGCCGAAGGGTATGTACATAGTCTATGGTACTAAAGCCTTTTCGGAAACCGGTTCTTTGTTCGGGAGGCTGGAAGTCGTCGAGTCTACGTGCGAGACGATTCGTAATGACTCTCGAAAACAGCACGTAGACGCGGCTCAGAAGGGAAATCGGTCTGTAGTTCTTCAAGAGAGCGTTGTCGCCTTTCTTAAAGAACAAGACCACCGCACTTCTGCTCCACGCCTCCGGAGTAGTGCCACCATGGAGGACGGAATTGAAGAGCTTCTGAAGGACTTCAAGTACCGGTGTTCCACCCGCTTTCAGAGCTTCCTCAAAGAAAAAAGTACTTTGTACAAATTTATTTCTTTTTTCAACTATCAATCATATACTACGACCCAGATTGTTTATTTACCTAAGATGTTGGTTTTAAAATATTAAAGCAACTTATATACTACACAAAATAAAAAAAATAAAACAAGATGCTCAAATTACAAAAAAAATTGTACAAAGTAAATCTCATTTTTTGTCGAACCGTCGGGGCTCAACCAGGTCCACTTCCTGTGCGCCACTTCTGGAAAAAAGAGTTCATCATAAAGAGTCCCTCTTTCTCCATAAAGTCGGCCAGCTGCTGGCCCCTTCGGTTCCGTTGCCCTACTCCAAATTTCCCTAACTTCAGCTCACCGCTTTCTCTTGTACCTAGTTTTGCGTTGAAGTCTCCCATCAACACCGTGTAGTGGGTTTTGGAGGAATGCATGGCTCTGGAAATATCCTCATACATTTTTTCCACTACCTCCTCTTTTTTATGTGGTTTGATTATGAATAATTTTAGTTACAATTAAAACTAATTACCAAAAGGAAAGTGGTATAACATTCCACAAGTAAATGAATTTACAGGTAATATTAAACAAATTAAAACTATTTCATAATATAGGTGCTTAGAAATTTGTAACTAATCTTAATCGATAGCACGGTAATTTTATCTATAAATATTACCGTGTCGATAATTTTGACATTAGACAACCAAATGTAGATATCTGTTGCGATCGTTATCTATGTCGAGACTGCAGGCACTTGTTGCGTATTACGTCATTTACGACAGGGATTAAAAATAGATAATACTCGGACTTAGTACTATTATTTAATCTGTGCTATTAGCGCAAGCAAAAATCAATTCATATCAATCATCCTTATTCAATCCGTATGTCTACGTGTATAAAGGCTTTTCTCCTTTGCATCCAAACGTTTTTTTTAAAGATGGTATAACCAATTACCACAACAGGGAACAGGGAAATCCCAATAAGAAGCGGATAAAGGGATCACAAAGACGATTCAGCTTGAATATATGGATAGGCATAATATCAAACTGTTTTATTGAGCTTTACTTTCTACCTTTTATACAATTTAAATGGAGAATTAAATGGAAAATAATAGACATAGAAAGAATACAAATTAAATGGAAAACTTTTTAAGACAAGATTTATCCACCTTACTGAACACTCAATCAGATTGGAGACATGTGACTTCCGCATGACGGTTGCCCTGCACATTTCAGGATAAGCGTTATACAATGGGTAGAGCCAAGTGATAAATTTGACGCATGAACATTGTTATTTTTTAAAACTACCTGTGAGCGTCCCATCTAAGTTTTTTCTAGGAATTTCTGTAATACCCTATATTGTTATACCTGCCATAGATTTTTTTAAATATTCCTCAAAGAAAAAAGTACTTTGTACAAATTTATTTCTTTTTTCAACTATCAATCATATACTACGACCCAGATTGTTTATTTACCTAAGATGTTGGTGTTTAAAATATTAAAGCAACTTATCTACTACACAAAATAAGAAAAATAAAACATGATGCACAAATTACAAAAAAAAAAATGTACAACAGACAAAAACTATACGCGTGTGTGTGTTTGTGTGTATATAAAATACTTTTAATATCGCTCATTTTAATATCAAAAATTTAGGTTATCTTTATAGCAGTATTATATTTTCAATTCAAAATTAGTACTGCATTTGTGATAATAATAAAATGTAGGTATGTATATAGAGTACTCACTCATTTTCTTTCACTATTTTTTCGTGACTTTCTTCATTAATAATAAATGCACTTTGTTCATTCATATTCAAAATTTCAAAACACTTTATACACAAACACCGTGTCGAAGACTGAGGAAAAGAAACGACGTTAGACCATCGTTAGACAATGCACGGCCTTCAAGCCACACCTCCGTACCCGTCGGAGAGCGTGAGGTTTTTTTCGTTACGAAATTTCTGGATTTTCCCGCACTCAAGGCCCGCGATAGAAGCTATGCAACAGCTTAAAAGTTGGCAATTTTTATAAAAATCTTAAATATCCAATATCTTGAAAACGGTTAAGTTTGGGGTATCTTGTTTCATAGTCGAAACAGTCGGTAATGATGCAAACTACAACCCCCTAGGATAGAAAGGATCTACTTACGATCGGATCGACTTAACCTCTAACCCTGTGTATCTGAGCTTACAGTCGTGAATACGGTGGGTATTTATGCCAATAGCCAATGCTACTCAGACAAGATTCGAAAACCGAACGTGGAAGCCTTGATCTTACTAAGTCGATTGTTTTACATTTGCGCATAACAAGCAGTTTAAAGATAAATAATAATACAAATATAAGCCGGACATCATATTAGAAAACTATAATCGTAGAATCTACTGGGACAGGACCATTATCACGGATAAAACTATTCACTTCAGTAGGCCCGATATCACAGTGTATGACAAAAATAACAAAACGACTTACCTTATTGACATTGCCATACCAAACATTCAATCCACCATAGCTGAAAAACTTAAAAAATCAAAAACATCTCAGTCCCCCCCGTGACCATGGGCGCTGTAAAGCACCCGAAACGTCGGGATAATAATAAAAATAAATTAAAGTAATTAAACGCGAAAAAAATCCGTAAATAATAGTTTTATTCAACTTAAAAATATCAAGATTTAGCTATAGAACTCAAGCGTCAATGGAGAGCAGAAACCATCCATATAGTTATCTCATCTGTTGTCCCAATAGTTATCTCATCTGCCGGAGTCATACCTAAAAGCCTACAACGCAGTTTAGATATTTTGCAAATACACACTACACACGCTTCACACCCTGCAGAAAGCTGTCATTCTCAACACCTGCCGACTCACACGCAAATTCCTCACCACGTCATCCGTCACCTCTGCTTATACCATCACCTAGCACCTGCTCACGCTTGGCTTCGGCCCGTGTGATTAGGTTACCTCTTTAATAGGGAGAATGTAGATATATACAAAATAATAATAATAATAATAAACGTTTATTTCGGACATCATGATCCATATAAGTTAGTAACAATTTTTAGAGCTTATAACTAATGTTAGTAATTGACTATTGAAACATAACACATAATCTATCATAAAACAAAGACAAACAGAAAAACCACACAAACAAATATGGCACCCGGCCCTGCCCGCAAGATTACTTGACTGCGTGCAGCCGTATCCATCGAGCAAGCATCGGCGAGTCCCAACGGTCTGCCAAAGCAATAAAATATTTAAAAATGTAGCTACCTATTTTCACTACGTTATAATATTATCCATATACTAATATATTAGCATAATACTTTAAGCGAGCATTTCTTATAAAATGTATGTATATTCATAAATATAATAGATTTGTTGAGAGCGGCCATAATTATTTGGATGAAATTTTGTATTTAAATTTAAGTAGTGCCCAATATCACAGATAGGGGTCTTCACGGCGAATGTCTCAACAATCTCATGACCTCATAAATACTACCACTGCAGTATTAGTATTACCTGCGCCATTAGCTTTCTGCAAAGCGCTATGGAAAATTCTCCATGTAACACGTTACTTGTTTGTTCAAGCTCCATGAAGCACAATCAATAAAACTAATTTTGCGTATATTATTGCTTTTAGTTTAAACTTATAATACAAATTTAAGCCTTTCATATAAATATAAATATAAGCCTGGGCCGTGGAAGCTCAGAGTTAAGCGCTCGCTGTAAATGTCACAGTACGCGAGCAGCCCGGGTTCGATCCCCGCCGGCACCAATGAAATTGTTAATTGCAATTTTAAGTGCTCATTTACCATATGCTTGACGAGAAAGGAAAACGTCATAAGGAAACCTGCATTGTCTGAGAAATAAAAAAAAATTTGAAGACGTGAAGTTCGCCAACATGCATTGGGGCAGCGCATCATTTCTTTGTACTAAAATCCTCTCAGAAATGAGAGGAGGCCTGTGCCCAGCACTGGGATGTATATAGGCTGTAACTTTAACTTTTAACTTATTATAAAAATAAAGGTAAACGGCTATGTACGTCTTATTGCTTGGCACAGAAAATCTCTCGTTACAACGTGGACGTACTACTCCGACGCGTGTTTACGGATTTTACGCGTTTTTAAAATTTTAAAATATTGCTGCTTTTATACATTATGAAGCTTTCCCGACTGCTGAGAAAGTGGTAGAGGAGCTCATGGCAATTATCAATTTCTATTGGTGCCCGCGGGAACCGCGGAGATCAAACCCGACTTGCTCGTACACTCACTTATCACGGTTAGACACGTCACGGCAATTTTAAAAATATTAATTTAATTATTTCTGGCTTGATGTTTATTTACGTTCTCATGATATTATCTGGTAGTGGACTCTCTTAATCTGCCATTACACTAAGATGCAAAAGAAGGAAACTAAATCAAACGGGCAACGCAGCATCTTTCTCATCACAACTAATGGTAACACAATTGCGGTCGCTAACTCGCTTACCCCATGAGGTTATCATGATGATGATAGGCTATGATGACATTGATGCTGAATCATATAACTACTTGTTTATAATAAATATTTAATACGCCTTCTTTCTTTTCAGATAAGCGGGAAATTAACTCCGGTGGCAGATAACAAGTGCATTTCCGACCGACACAATGGTTAATGTAAGTATACGAAAAATTTGTCTTAAATTACGTATTTTTGCTGTTTGCAACCTGGTAAAAGAACACTCTTTAATTATGGGTTCTCTTCAGAGTAAAATTTGATCTCTATTAATATGAGCGCTTACTTATAAATTAATGTAAAAATTATAATGAACTGTCAGAGGCAAGTGATGACCAACCATAGAATACTATAATATATAATACATACATAATAGAACGGTGGAGTGGGCGGAGCCATGTAGCCACTAAAATGCCACTAACACGTCAATTCACACGTATAAATGTCAACACAGGACGTGTTTTGACGTTACAATCGTTTCCAAATTATTATTATATATTTAGAAAACGCCAAATTGCACGCTATTTACAAATAAATATGTATTAAAATCCGTCTGTTAACACAGCGAATCGGGTTTGTAATAGTGATTAACTGATCATACGACGTAATTGCTTGTATGTGTGCTCCCGGCGACGCCTATCGTCGTACAAAATAACGTTGACAGCCATTCTATTATATATTATAGTATTCTATGTGACCAACTACCTCATCGTCAACCTACGTCCAATGCACCTTGTTGGATTAATCCTTAGTAGCCCGATTGCCCATTTTGATTACCGGTTGATTCATTTATCACAAAGATGGGGCCTGTTGATAGTAATAGTAATCTTTACTTTAGGTCGCACATGGGGTTGCCAGTCGGGATTTGGCTGTATACTCCCGACATTTTAAATGATTCCCTGAATCCCGACAAAAACCTCCTCGAAAAGATAACGTACGGCCTTAGATTTAATAAAATCTGAATCAGTAATTAGCCTCAACTTCATAGTAAATTGCTTGAATTTTAAATATTTTATGAATACAACTAAAGGATCCAATTTGGTGGACTCTGGTGAAGTCCAATGCCAAATACACGTGGCCAACCTAAAAATTAATTGTATTTAAATTAAAATTACTTATATGTGGTAGAGCCATGCTGCAGTTATATTAGTAGTATAGTTGTAGCACGAATGGGTCGGCTCGACCGGGGAGGGACCACGCTCTCACAGAATACCAGCGTGAAATAGTAGCTTAATGCTGCTGTATTTCGTATGGTGAGTGTAGAGAACCGGAGACCCTTTTTACTGGAAAAGAGGCATTCCATCTTAGTCCTCACGGGTGACAACGCATCTGCATTTTGATTTGTAATCGAGGATAGATGTAGATGTCTATGGGCCGCAGCAACCACTTACCATCAGGTGGACTGTGTGCTCGTTTGTCAACTTGAACAAAAAAAATTGTTTTATTTAAAGTACTTTTTATAACCACCTCTCAAAAAGATAAACTTTATATTTTTAATATTTATTTCTCCCGACAAAACCCAAAAATCCCGACATTTTCAAAATTTGTTCAGATATTTTGGTCTCCCGATCTGGCAAACCTAGTCGCACATATGCGGACAGTATCATGTAGACCGGAAACCAAATATACGAGTATTTTGTACTACTGCATAAGTTGACTGTAGCTAGATTCGAATCTATGGGACTTACGACTTACGAGCGTACATTTACTGTATGCTGTAATTAATGAATAGAAAATGCCTACATTTGCTGTTTGCTTTTTATTTATGAATGCAACACATAATATTATTAATATTATAATATATTTACATAATATTATGTTATGTTTAAATGTTGATATATTATTAATATAATATATAAAAGACCAAGTTTGAATTAAAATCCACGTTTTCTTTTGTTTAGATAACATCTAAATATATTTGTATACCGAGAAACGATCAGCTTTCTTTTACATTCCTGCCTGCCAGTTACGTAGCTCATTCTTAGAAACATGATGTTCAAATATCATAAAATGAAATGTGTGTAGTAATTTTATATCATTGTTTAATGCAGGAATCGAATGGCGGCGTGCCTCCGCCGCAGGAGCTCGAGACATTCCTACCTCAGGATGAGAGAAACAAAGAAAAAATCGTCAGCAAGTAAGTTATTTTAGGTTACACACAAGCGTTAGAAACATCAAATAAGTATCAGGTACCTGAAACATAAATAAATGTTACTAACTTTTCACTTTAAGTACTTTTTATATTAAAGACTTAAATTTATTAAGAAAATTAATAAGTTAAAGTACAGTCATTTTCTGAATTTTATGAATATGAATACTTATATTATGAATAATGAATATAGTACTTACATACTTAATGTTAATAAAGTAGGAGTATATACGTAATTCTAGTAGGTATTTTATTAAATGGGTGAATCAACTATTTTCTGTAATTAATCAACTTTTTGTGTTAAAAAATAAACTTAGTGTTTTTAGTTATTTAACTTTAAATATAGATAACTTAACCATCTAGTTTTAATATTTTATGTAGAGCATCGAACTTTTTTAAATGCTATTAGGGTTTTTAACCAAGAATGTCAGAACTGACAACTTTGAATGTCTCTTGGGTAACGGACATATTATACAATATATCGTAAGTAAAACAAAACAGAAAAGATTAATCAGTATATTTATTTTTTATTAAAGTTTAAAGGAATTATTATAGGTCTTTGAAACTAAAAAAATCAGTCTTATTCTTAAAATAATGACGTGCCTTGTTTCTCTTGGGTCACTGGTAAAATAAATCAATACAAACTTTAACTACAACTTTTTTTTTAAATAACACATGTAAGCCAAACTAATACTATACTTACCGCCACTTAGTCATCAACCATTATCTAAAAATAAAATATACCTAAGATATTTTGTTCTATTTCAATGTCGAGAGATTCATTATAAAATTAGGGGACATTGTTGTTAGCCAGGAGACAAACTTAGTGACTCAAGAGACATAACGATATACCAACCAAAATTAAACGAAAAATAATAAATTTAAAATTGTTAATAATATAAAAATTCTGTCAAAAACTCTGTCGTGTAGTCTAAATAACAAATTATAATAAAAAGTCCAACAAAAAGCACAATCACAATAAGTAAAAATATATATAAAATATATATATAACGGAAACTTTAAAGTAGTGAAGTAAATAACTATTGCCAAATCACTTCTCTAAAACGTGTACATTATATTCAAATATGTAATACTGTTGGCCTCTTTTGGTAGTCGTTTTATACTCAGCTAGAATTTATATTATGTCAGTGTAGTCGATGTCAGCTACGTCACTTTTCGAAACGAAATGTGTTTTGTGGAATTTGAATCTTCGTGCAAATCATCGACTACACAAGCATATTTAAAAATCTTACCTTTTGTGGCATGAACGTTTACTAATAAAAAGTCCATCTGTCTCACCTCTTGGTTCTCTTTTTTGTTACAAAGTTGTGCTGTTGAACTTTTTGGTTTTAGAGACGTCATCACTGGCTCATCATCAGAAGTTTCAGGTGTTTTATAAACCAGTTGAAACCAATTCTTGTTGTGAGCTTGGCATAATTCTATCAACCCGATTTCTTTAAATAGTTAAAATAAGCATTAGCTTTGACTTTCAACTCCTTATTGGTCCGATTATTCCCAGAGATTCTTTAACTATTACTTTTTTGCACAGTCATCAACACTTTCAAATATGTCTTTCAGTATTTTCTTATCTTTGTGTTTCTTTGTTTTTTGGTACCTTTCTTTGAAAACACCGGATAGCTTTTTGTACTTTATCATTTCATCAGCATTGTCATTTGCTTTTGTTTCATGTTTTTTCTTTGACAACGTTTTTTCTTATTTTTCGTATTTTTGTTGTAGTTTTTCATTTTCTTTCCGCAACTTTAAATTTTCCCTATATAATTTTGATCGATTTCTTCTAATTTTCTGTAGTCATTTACTCTTCCTTGATACATTTTTATGTGGAAGCATATTTTGTGGACTATTAATACCAGATATATCCGTCTCGTCATTGTTTCGATGCGGTGAATTTTGAAAAGCATCATGGGCTACCATAGCATCTGCTTCAGGTATCAATATAGAAGAAGAACTTAGAGGTGTTATATCATCAAGAAGGTGATTTAAATTATTCCTGTTTTGTGTTAAGTTTTTCTTCCTAAGTCTCCAAGTTGTTCTTGCATTATATTTCTCTTGTGGTGTTAAGTCTTTGATAAGTCTCTTTTTTGTATGATAATTCACTAGGTTTTTTCTTTTATATTCTTCGTACTTTTCAGAATTCAGTTTGAGTTTTTCTTTATATCTACTCTGCCTTTCGGCGGCTGTTAAATGCGTATTTACTGAAACGATTTAACTTACACTAAACCAAAACAAACCTAATAATTGACATGAAAATACTTTACAGAGAAAACGGAATTGGTAATTGAACATTGAAATAGAATATAAATATTTATTAAGGAGACTTATACGTTATCATATGTAAAGAAAATGCAAGATGTCTCTTGGCTCACAAGAATTGTCTCTTGGGTCACTCGTTTTGTGACTCAGTGGAACTGTGACCCAGGAGAAATAATACGATTTTTTACGCTTTTTCTTAAGAAAAGTTTCGATAAATTGATAATTACATATATTAGAGGAATTACAGATTTAAAACTTAAGAAAGTATCGTATTAAAATATTATCTAAATAAATATTACGACGTCAGCCAGCGGAAGCACAATGAACACACATATGCACTTTTGTAGTCACGGACGAAATGGTCGAGCCAAATCACTGCTATAGTGTAGTTAGGTAGGATCGTCCGAAGTACAGAACTATTTCCTATTAGCCACTCACATGCTATCTCTCTCGTATTTTACAATGTTTTATGCGTGTGACCCAGGAGACGCGTGTTCTACTGCTATCGTGGGGACATAAATTATGATTTTAATTATTATACCGAAAACTAAACTTAGGGATCTATAAAAAGAGACAAAGAAAGAAAGCATGTAGTATTTAATTTTCATCGCAAAAGCTCATTGCATCCTTAGGAAAAAAATATAGTATCATTGCTAGATACCAGGCCGACACTCCGTGGGGACAGGATGAATTTGTATGGGAAGACTATTTAGTCCACTGGGTCACGAGTTTTATTTTTGGATTTTTTGAGTATAACTGCAGCTAAGTATTAATTCAAATTAACTACGAAATATCTGATTTTATAACTGTACTAAAATTAAAGCCTTAATACTCAAAATGTAACTTTTTAATAATTTATACTATTAGGGACACGTTTTGACAAAAAAAAGTTGATTCACCCAAATCACAATTTTAATTGAGTAATAAACAATCACAATTTAAAAATTTAAGAAATGTATTTTAATGTGTTATTAAAATAAAATTTCTATAGTAAATTTATGAGTTTAGTATGTATAAACTTTTGTAGTATTTTTAAATAGGTAATAAAAATACTTACAACAGAAAACCAACCGGTTTGAAAACCCGGAAAAAGCAAAATTGAATTACGTGATCTAGTAATTTATATATAAAGCTATTATAAATTTTGATTACTGACATGCTTAGGTAGTTGGTACTTCAGTACTGGCTGTATAGGAAACTCAGAAGTTCGCTTGACGAGCTATAAAGAGGGCTAAGCTCAGAGAACATGTGTTTGATAGCATTCGTAACGACGATATCCGCAGTAGAAGCAAAGTATAGGACTGCCCCTTTAGATCGGGAGACCACCTGGTAAGATTACAGGACGTCGATGGATGCAGATACCTCAGGACCGGGCTCTATGGTTTTAGATAAGGGAGGCCTATGTTCAGCTGTAAACTTGTGAAAGGCTGTAATTATTATGATTAATATGTAGTTTAAGTATTCATATTAAAAAAAAACTTATTCATGAATATAACTAGTCTAGCCATAAATACTGTTACAATTTTTTATAGGTTAAGGGTGACAAACGAGCACACAGTCCATCTCATGGCAAGTAGATGCTGTGGCCCATAGACATCTACATTTAATTTCTAAGATGCGTTGTCAGTTGTCACCCTTGAGGACTAAGATGGAATGCCTCGATTCCAGTAAAACGGGTCTCCGGTTCTCTACACTCACCATACGAAACACAGGAGCATTAAGCTGCTAAGGAATAACTCGACGTGCATTTCATTAAGAATCCTTAAAGTTTGTGGTGGGAAATAAATGGTCTCCTTTAAAATCGTGGCACTAAAGTCTGACGCTCATATTATTATTATCGTGACGCGGCCTTGAAAAGTTACCCTCATTGCGCGCAAAGAAGTTTCACTTCAAAAATAATTATACTAAAATTAAAAAGTATGCAGTATCGTAAATTGTAATATTGAACGTGTAATTATTGAACTTGTACATTTCTTAGAAATTTACTTGTGACTATTATCACTTTATAAATGTGTGCCAAGGTGAGATTGAATTTCGCTAACCTGCGCTACATCGCGTCGTTTCTGACAGCGTGGCGATCTTTGAAAGGTTTCCCTCGTATATACGGTATCATCACATTGTCCATCTCCACTGTAAACAATTGTAGCAGCTAGTTGATATACCTAATGATAATACCACTATCATGGCGACCTTTGATTATATACCTGTCAGCGACCTAGTTGTAAACATTTCATCGATTGTTCGTAAATTGCTTTAAAATATCAGCAATACTACTTCAATAATAATAAATTCAGAATACGAGAATGTATAAATAATTAATACATATTTGATTTAGATCATAAATAATACTTATTAAAAGTCACTCTTTTGCTAAATTTACCAATGGTTTGGAAAAAAAGCCCTCTATCCTGGAAGAACCAGCAAGAAAGCCAACGGGACTTTTAAAAAATACAGCTTACAATCATATATTGCACAATTAAAAACACAAAACAAATTAGAAATCTCTTAGTGGCGATCATCTCATTCCCACGGGTTATTATATCCATATTTTTTTTAATATTATATTAATTATTAACCCTTTTTAGGGTTCCGTACCCAAACGGTAACCAACGGACGACGGGGGCTTAGTAATAGGGTCCCCATTACTAAGACTCTGCTGTCAGTCCGTACGTCTGTCTGTCAGCGTGCTGTATCTCACGATCCGTTCTGTTCACTCTATAATAACAAAAGAATAAAAATAAAAATAAATAAAAATTCAAGTGCCATACTAGAAACGCGTTTTACAAAGGTACGGGAACTAGTGTGTGCGAGTTCGACTAGCGCTTGGCCGGTTATTTAACAACCTTTGTTTCATAAAGTTTTTGAACTTTGAGGAGGTCGAATTTTGTATATTTTCTGGGATTTTGTTGTAAAAGCGTTTACATCACCCCAAGAGTGAATTACTGACTCGGTGGATTCTAGTAACTGGTACTACTAGCTTGTATTTACTGAATGAATATCGCTTATTTTTTGGAGACTACTTTTATTTTTGTTTACATACATTACTTTCCATAAATGTATTGAGAGGCCAGTTAATATATTAATTTCCTTAAATTTTATCTTTAGTTTTTAGATTGCTCTTATGGCCCTCTTCTGTCAAAAATTAATTTCAATGTCGCCGCATGTCTCCATAGCAAAATACCATACGACATAATGCTATGGAAATAAAAAATGGAATAAAGTGAACTATTCTAGCTGTTTTAACACTGGTGAGATTCTAATCTTTTTTACAGCATATGCTGCAGAACTAAGTCTGCTGAACTAGTTTTGATAATTGTGGGCGCCATTGAAGCTTCGCGTCTCTTATGATTCTAAGAAAAATGGTGGTATCGACAAAACGCAGCTCCTCGCCATTTAAAAATACATTTGTATTTAGATGTTTGACATTTGAAGTTATGAATTTAAAACAATAAATTTTAGTGCCATTTAAATGCAAACTATTAACGCTAAACCAATCTAGTAATTTATACATAGCATTATTTATTTCGTCATATTTTAGAAATTGTCGTTTGTATTTGAAAACGAATGAAGTATCATCGACAAATAATAAATACTATATCATGATTATCCTCTTACCATGTAAGGTAAGTTATTAATATGTACAAGGAACAGAAAGCGATCGACAATTCAGCCCTGAGGCGCTCCCATTTATACTATCGACCCTGAAAAACTCATTACATAAATGACAACTTTTTGCGTTCTCCTCGCTAATACAATGCTGTGTAAGCTACGCTATAACGCTACAGAAGTGTACATTTTTGTCCCCATATTGCGATGGCACTATAATAGCAAATTATACAAGATTTTATACGTGGTAGAGCCATGCTGCAGTTATATTAGTAGTATAGTTGTAGCACGAATAGGTCGGCTCGACCGGGGAAGGACCACGCTTTCACAGAATACCATCGTGAAATAGTAGCTTAATGCTGCTATATTTCGTATGGTAAGTGTAGAGAACCGGAGACCCTTTTTACTGGAAACGAGGCATTCCATCTTAGTCCTCACTGGCGACAACGCATCTGCATTTTCATTTGTAATCGAGGATAGATGTAGATGTCTATGGACCGCAGCAACCACTTACCATCAGGTGGACTGTGTGCTCGTTTGTCACCCTATCATATTAAAAAAAAAACATTTTCAAAGTGTAGCCAAATTTTAAACTTAAGTTCAAAATAGATAAATAATGATATACCTTAATCGCAATTTTTGAAAACATGAGTAAATGAGGCATCTACTTATATTTGAAATTATGTATCCCAAATTGAATGTGATAGATGGGCAACTACGTTTTTGCTTACCTATCGACCCTTAAGAATGTGTGTCTACATGTACTGATCTGTTGCCCAAAGTGTGAAAATTGTTATCCGGTCTTACTCTACTGCACTGTAGTCTGTAGGTACACGTTGATCTTTCTCCTCTTTTTATTTAATTATTTTTGGATTGTCTGAAAGAAATTGCTATATAGCAATAAGACTGCATTTTATTTTCCATTAATATTTTTATATTTTGTTTTCTTGGTGTTAGTACAATAAAGAGTATTATATTGTATCAAAATATAAATTTCGGACATCCCAGAAACAATATGGATATTCGATATTTCATGAATGCATCGCGGCAAAACTCCCAATACCATCCACACCATCTGGATGCTTCGCGATCCACCACTATATGTTTCACTAGGATTCTCTGCCGCGTTGTACGCGGAAGAACATCCTCTCTGTAGAATATCTTACCACCGACGCTTTTTCAGGACCGATACGACTAAGAGACCCTAAATAAAAGAGCTTAGTCCTTTCTAAAAGGCCGGCAACGCACCTGCAATTCCCCTGGTATTGCAGGTGTTCATGGGCGGTGGTGGTCACTTACCATCAGGTGAGCCGCGTGCTCGTTTGTGTCGTCTACTATAATTTTTTTTATATAAAGAAGCCAAAAGCAGGGTGCATGAAATGGCGACAGGTCACAGCCACAACGTGCGATCCCCGAATGCAAATAAGGCTGAAGGGGAAAATGTACAAATCGACCATCCGACCTATCGTCATGTATGGAAGTGAATGCTGGGCCGTCAAGAAGAAGGATGAAAATAGATTGCATGCGAATGAAATGAGAATGTTACGATGGATGTGTGGTGTGACAAGGATGGATAAGATAAGGAATGAGTATATAAGAGGAAGCCTGAAAGTAGCGCCAGTGGTAGAAAAGGTGAGAGGAAGCAGATTGGCATGGTTTGGGCATGTGATGCGGAGGGATGAAGGTCATGTCACAAAACGAGTGTTGAATATGAATGTGGAGGGACACACGGGCAGAGGAAGGCCGAATAAAAGATGGATCGATTGTGTGAAGAGTGATATGAGAATGAAAGGAGTAAGTATGGAAATGACGGCTGATAGAGAGGAATGGAACAAGAAGATTTACTGCGCCGACCCCAGGTAATGGGAAATGGTTTAGAGAATGATGATGATAAACAAGCCAAACGATTTTATAATTCAATGTATGCTAAGGTTTTTCCGTTTGATTCCGGCCGTGAGCACGGTGGCGAAAAATGAACAACACGTATTTTACTACGAATAAGAGTGTCACAAGAATACGCTGTCCAACTCCATGGTAAATAAATGCTGTGGCCCATAGATACGTATACCCCTGTTTAAGAACCACAGTGAAGATGTTATCATTCTTGATCCAGTCAATCATCAAACAAACAGCAGTATTATGCTGCTATTTTACGCTGATACTCTGCGAGAAAGTGGTCTTTCCCCTGTACCTCGTAAAAGGACGTCATATGATGTCCGACAAACAACATTATCGAATGCATGAATCTGACATGCCTTCATATAATTCCTATAATTATATCTCTCTTTATTGTACTCTAAAGATCATCAAATAGTGCAAAGACGTTTAGGCTATATTTTTACTTACATTTTCCTTTTGCAGATACAACATGACCAAAGATGTGGAGTCAGCTGATTTCGACCCGTTTGCGGAGCGGAAGCTGGACAATCCGACTTCGTGAGTATTTTCTTGATTTACTGTACTATTTTAATAGTCTTCATATTATGTTATCTCTATTCAGGTAGTGGGCGAGTGACAACACACGATGCTTAATATTAGTTTACCGCGCTATTCTTGCGGATGCATCAATTACAGGGAAGCAGGGAACTATTAATAAAATGAATATGTTAAGTTCGCTTTACATTTTAAACACGGCTTTGCGACAAAGGCAATGGAAAATTAACTGATTGGTAAATGGAAATTGCTTTATTTCTTTAGTTAATAGCTTGCGGGAAGAGTTTTCGATAAGACTGCCAAGCGAACGATAATATTTTTTGTGTTTATTTGTTGCGAAATTTTTTGTGAGACAATTTTTGAAACAGAAAGTCGAAAAGACATAAGTTCTATTTTTAAAATCTACTTAGAATTTTTTAAATATAATTAAATAATATTTATTTTAAAAAATAACAATATGGTTTACGTAAGTAGTCGCAAAAATGGAGTGCCTGTTGGATCTATTGGAGAAGACTGTTGAAATCTGTTTCAGTTATCACCACTGAAGAACATAACATTTACACAATCCTTAGTGTATAACATTTTAATACGATACGAGGATGTCAATGGATATTCGCCATCGACTTTCAACTTTTAGGTTTTAAGGCGATTGATAAGGTTCTAATGTAGGTATTCTGGTAAACGTGATTATTAATGTAAATGACTCAAATTTTACTGCCAGTATCATGATAAAAAGTGAGAAGGTTAATTTAAAAGGCAGTTTTAGAAACTTCTAGTATTCTCGTATAAGATATACATTATATGCTTTGATTACATGTAATCAAAGGCCTCTACATCTCTCATGATGTTCATCGGAAACTTAAAAAACATATGGAAATGCGAGAGTGCGATATTTGGAGCATTGTATATTTTCGTATATTTCGTGTTTCAGAAATCACTAGCTTAAAACAAAGAGAAATATAAAGTATTTTGTTATTTTAGTCATAGTTTGAAAATGTGGTAAAGGTATGCTACAGCTATATTGATTGTATAGTTGTAACACAAATACGTCGGCTCCACCGGGGAAGGACTACCTGTTCTGTTTCGTACGGTGAGTGTAGAGAACCAGATACCCTTTTTACTGGAAAAGAGGCATTCCATTTTAGTCCTCACGGCTGACGAAGCATCAGCATTTTGATTCTCAAATGTGGATAGATGTAGATGTCTATGGGCAACAGCACCCACTTACCATCGGGTGGACTGTGTGCTCGCTTCTCATCCGTTACCTATAACAAAGATTTAAGTTTTAAGTATTGTAGTGTCCCTCTTGTTTTGGATCTAATAATATTAATTTTGTTTATATCTTAATGGTTTCTGCGAAGTGATTATTTTAATTAGGTAAATAATTATATTATAATCAACAAGCCTTCCTAGAATACAATTTCTATTTAATAACTAATATAGTGTATGGACATTCAAAGTCGTATGTAAACGACTAACTACATATTATTTACATTTACATTAAATATACTATATTTTCTTTCGCATGTTATTTATCGTAATAATTGAACTTTGAATGCGCAATCAGATTTATTACATAAGATAACCCTAAACTCGTGTATCGCTGTGCTGAGACACTTCTCAAGTCAATCGAGACGCTGTTTTATTTACTGAACTATTTTATGACTATAAGTAGTACTATTGTCTTAATATTATACCGGGAATGTTTACCAAAATATCAAGAACAAGCCACGGCTACGGTACATTATACAGTAATGTATATTTTTTCGTAAAGGCCAAAGTAATACATGAGGTATAAGTCAATTATATAACACACCTAACTGTCTTGTTGGTCTAGTTAGTGGTCTTAAGTTTTACCGCTGACCATGGTCCGGGTTCGAATCCCAAGTTCGACCCAAAAAGTATTTATTGGGTAATTTCCTAAGATGTTTTTAAACCTTTTTAATACGTCTTTGGTTATTTCTGTCAAAACTTCTTAGTAGGAATCAGTAGTCTTAAAATGGAAATGTTTCACCCTCAAGCTCAACCGTTGGTCTTGCGCCTGATCTCTCTCCGGTCGTGTCGGTTTGCCGTCCCATCGTACTATGAGAGTAAGTAAGGGCAAAGACAGTAAACTTGTGACTGTATATATATGTATAACAATATATATATATATATATATATGTATATATATGTCTATATATATATGTATATATATATATATCATCATCATCATCTTCACAAGTCCACTGCTGAACATAGGCCTCCCCCAAGTAATGCCACAAAGCACGGTCCAGAGCCACCTGCATCCATCGACTTCCTGCATGTCTTACCAGGTCGTCACTCCATCTAGTGGGGGGTCGCCCTACACTACGCCTACCGGTACGAGGCTGCCACTCGAGAACCTTTCTTCCCCATCGGTTATCGGTTTTTCGAGCTATATGGCCGGCCCATTGCCACTTCAGCTTACTAATCCGTTGGACTATGTCGGTCACTCTTAGTTTTACTGCGGATATCCTCAATTCTGAGTCTATCACGCAGTGAATCCGAGCATAGCCCTCTCCATAGCTCGCTGAGCGACCTTGAGCGTCCTCATACGGCCAGCGGTGAAGGACCACGTCTCAAATCCGTAAGTCATCACTGGCAACACGCACTGGTTATATACTTAAGTTTTCAGAGATTGAGGTATACCTGACGAGAAGATGTGTCGTAATTTCCCGAACGCTGCCCAGCCGAGTTGAATCCGTCGATTGACCTCTCGGTCGAAGTTGGACTTACCTAGTCGGACTATTTGTCCCAGGTAAACGTACTCGTCAACAACTTCGAGCATAGTGCTCCCATCAACTACCGACATAGGTGTGACATGGACATTAAACATGATCTTTGTTTTGTCCATGTTCATCTTAAGACCTATCCGTTGGGAGACACCATTGAGGTCATTGAGCATAGTGCTAAGGTCCTCCATCCCCCCATGAATAACGACGCATGTATATATATATATATATATATATATATATATATACATCTCACATATATATATATATATGTGCACTATGATTCTGACGTGCCCAGATGGTTAGTCTCCGTTGAGACTCGCCGCCATGATCGGAATTTCGTGTGGAGGAAAATATAACAAAGATAAACTTAAATTATATTTATTTTCATTATAGTTTTAAGCATTATTGTTTATTCGTCTTTGTTTACATATTACAACTATTTTTATCATCCTATGCCTTTTAGCTTTGTACGCGTTTCACAAATAAAATTATTTACAATTTTGGATAAATTTTACGTGGTAGACACACGCTGCAGCTATATTATAGTTGTAGCACGAATGGGTCAGCTTGACCAGGGAAGTACCATCTCACAGAATACCTGCGTAAAATAGTAGCGTAATGCTGCCGTGTTTCGTATGGTGAATGTAGAGAACCGGAGACCCTTATTACTGGAATCGAAGCATTCAATTCTAGCCCTCATGGGTGATAACGCATTTGCAGTTTGATTCTTAATCGAGGATAAATATGGATGACTATGGAAGACAGCATCCACTTATCATCAAGTAGACTGTGTGCTCGTTTGTCATCCAATGCTATAAAATAAATCTATATTTTTTTCTCGTAAATCTCTGTATGATGTGTGACGTGGAATCAAAAACTGTATTCCTCAAAATCTTAATAAACCATGAGTGTGCAACCAGTGCATGTTGCATGTGAAACTGAGGCGTGGTACGTTACTGCTAGCAGTACGACAGCGAGCTACAGAGAAGACTGCTCGGAGTTTCTGTGCGTAACAGACTACGTATTGGGGTTTGCTCTGTCCAGAGATGGCGAACCAATGGCACGCATGCCATCGATGGCACGCGACACAATATTTTGAGCACGCCACCAATCACAAAGTTATCTATGAAGTATTATATTATGAACGAACGCGAGTGACCCTAGTTACATCATGAACTACTGTTGCTAATGACTTATAGTTCGTTTTATCATCATCACAGGCCTTCACAAGTTCACGCCTCTCCCAAGAAATACATAGTTCATTTACGTATAGCATAATAGTCAATTTCGTTGACACAACTGTATTTAGAAGTTCATTTGTGTTGTATTTAGGATTTTACAACCTCTATATAAGTTGTTTGTCATCTAATCTACATCAACAGAAGTCACACTAAGGTTACTCTAATTTCAATTACGCGTGTATAACTGAAAAATTTATTATTATAAAATGTATTTTGTAATGTATAATAATTAATAACAAATGTCTCAACTGTAAATTCTTTATTTATTTTTTATAGTAAATAAAGAGTTTTGAATCGATAGTTATTACAAAATTATTTTACGGCACGTCTATTACCTAATCAAACATTTCTTTAGAAATATGGCACGTTGATACATAAAGGTTCGCGACCCCTGTTCTGGTCCAACGGATTAGGAAGTAGAAGTAACAAATGACAATGCGTAGCAAAAGTGGGCTGGTCATGACAACGGACGGACAAATGTACAAACATGAACAAGCGACAGGGAATAATTTTTTTCGAATGACATCCTCGTACCGATAAACGGAGTGTAGGGCGACCCCCTTTAAGAAGTGACGACCTAATAAGAGATACGGAAAGTATATTTATTACTATACTAGAATTATTTTGTCCGTGCAGTTTGGGTTATAAATCATCGGAGTATTTCGCTCCCTCTCCCACTCACGGGCTTTAGGGGCCAGCATAGTGATGCGCATATACTATATTATAGTTGCTCTGGACCGTGTTTTGTGGTATTCCCTGGTGGAAGGTACAGGTACACAGTCCTTTAATAATTACCCTATGGTAATAAAGGACTGTGAAAGGAAATTTGCTTTAATATCTCAGGTCTTGCTTTTTGTACCTAATTGTTGTTATGACTGATTGGTTGATGCTATTCTTTATTATCAAAATGTGTTTTTATAGTCTGGACTGGAGTGTTATTGCCCCAGACATATATAAAATGTACTCAGTAATTACACAAAATTCGTACGCTTAAAATTATTACTTTAGTAGCTTTTAAATACCTACTTCCGCCCATCCCAAATTAGTTTAATAATGTATCTTTTCAAAAATGCCTGCGAACATTTACGTCAATATGTAAAATATGAATACATAATGACTACTTACTTAGAAGCTGCAGGCAATTAAAGTGGGACGTTTTTCCGTATTTTGAGAGCAGCGCAGCGGCAAAATCAGCAAAATCATTTGTGAGCATTACAAATTTTTATTTCGTGCGAGTATAGAATTAGTTGGAATTCTCATAATTGTTTTCTTCGTTCTTCGGATAATATTAAGTTTCTCACGCCTTACACCGTACTTAACTCACTCTTTCGCACTCTCTTGACATTAAAAAGCACCCATCATTTTTTTTAAATCCATGAAACATTTAAATATTCGACGCAAGATCGCATATTAATCGGATTAATATCTTTTTGTCAAAAAGCATAGAAAAGTTTTGACCAAGTGTATGTTTTATTAATATTTTTATGTCCGATTTTATTAATTGATTGTACTTATTAATTGACGGAAATAACAAAACCTAAAAAATATTTGTTTAATGTCATTTTCCAGGAATACTACTTAGTGGAACTCGTTTATATATAAGGATCTTCACAAATCCACCATGTGTACGATTTTGTGCATATAAATAAACTTATAAATAAGACAGGCAGCGTCCAGCGTCGCAGCCGCGGTTTAGTAATTGCGCTGCTTAGCCGAGTCGCCGTCGTATGAATAGATAATAGCTATATATACTAAGACCTTAAAAATCTAAAACCAGCGCTAAGCGAATATGTATTAGAATTTTATTTTAAGTCTCATAAACATTTAAAAAAAGAGAAATTCGTTCACTCAAGCGATGAAATGTAAACTGAATAAAAGTCTTGAACACTTTCAGAAACATGGACACACTAACACATCTTCTGAAGGCGTCACTAGGTACCGGCATCCTGGCGATGCCCAAGGCGTTCAAAAGCGCAGGATTGATCTCCGGCATCTTCTTCACGGTTCTCGTCGCTATGATCTGCACTCACTGCGCTTACGTACTTGTAAGTCACACATTTTTGAAGACATGCTACGCAAACAAGCCGTGCTTAAGCTAACACGATTTTTATTTAATAACATTAAATAATATCAACATCATTGCGAATTTAAAATATGAATAGCTTGACTTATTCAAAACGCTTTCTGCTGCGTTTTGTGTTGTGCCTTTTTTTTTGCTATTTTTATGCAATTCATTTATGTGTTTATTTGCAATATTTAATTTATTTATGTTACCTGCAAAGCGATTTTATGAAGCGATTTTTACATTGGTTTTGAGTAATTTTAAGAAGGTTGCTAGTAATTTTATTACATGAAATATATTGATGGGAAGCATTTACGAAAGCAAAAACGTTTTGTGAAAACACGTTTTGTAAGTTATTTAAAAATAATCAACACTTGTGATACTAGTTCACTCCAGTTTGTGAGGAAATTTAAACATAAATATGTATACAGTCATCTATATTATCAATTTATTTTTATCATTTCGTGGTGCGGCATTTTCTTAACCGAAATTCTAGTTTGCACGCACACGAAGCGTAGCAAATGCTGGGAAGTTGCTAGAGGACTATGGCTTCGGACGGAAAATTTCAGGATTCAGGAAAGGTATTTTATGACTACGCGCGGTGTTAAAAATTGCGCTAAAATAAGCACTACCGTGCCGCGTTGACGACGCCTCGTCTCTCATTAAATTAGGAAATTGGTTCTTAAATGATACTATTCTTAGATTATATGGAAAGTTTTGAGAACATGTTTGTGCACTTCGGTGGAAGCTTACTAATCTGTGGTTTTAGGTATAAAATCATTTGAATGATTTTTTTTTCAGTGTTAAAAATGAGCAAAACCCTACTTTAAAGAGATTTTCTGTTGGTAAACTCTAAAAATTCAACCTGTAAAGCCTTATATAAATGTGAATTTAAGATATTCGAGGAACTTCACCAATTGTCAAATTCTTACGATTCTTGCTAAAATGAGGAGGGTTGGGGGGTGGGGGTGAAGCTGTATTTGGCTTTATCTCAAGGCGGCGAAAAGCCCACGCTACTCCGCTGCGGGTTCCTGAGTGGCCATAACCGACGAATAAATTATGCGCTTACCCCTAAATAACAAAAATATATAGGTTTAATGTAAGACAATTAAAACCCCCTGATGATTAACAATACTCCAGCCTTACTGTATTGCTATTAGATATTTATTATTACTTAATTTATAAAAACTTCATTATGAAGTAGTCCGCTTTTGTTTTGATATTGTTGCGCGAATAAGACGATGGCACTAGCGCCATCTGGTATCGGGCAACAGAGCGAGGAGAGCTTTCCAAAAATACATGACTAGTCTTTCAACCAACAGCGCCATCTAGTATCGAACAGAAGAATTAAGCTTTCTGGAAGCCGCACACTCGAACTTTCTGCGCTTGGTCGTTTGGCGCGCGTATTTACTTGTGGAATATTCTGGATGTATTCGTGGAAAGAGCCCTATATAAAGGCGCTGCAATACGCGATCGGGGAAGTATTGAATTTGGCGAGACAAGCGAAGCTTCGGAGCGGAATAAAGTGAATTAGTGTGCTTAAATATTGGTAAGTTTTAATTTGTGTAAAGAAAATTAAAGTGTTAATTTAGGTAATCCTATCGGCAATTTTTATTGTCACGAACCTCAAGCTCGTAACAATTGGTGTCAGAAGTGGGATAAAATCATGCCGATTTTACCTAAGGAGGAAACGGAGGGTGTTCGTACCCGCAGTCAACGCCAGCATGAGACGGACCAGAGAAGATTTGGTGGTGCAACGCCGCAGACGTCGGAGGGCCAGCCGCCGGCAACGGAGGCCAGTCCGTCAGTAGCTCCTGCATCTGCAGCACCTGATTTAGGCGCTCTGATGGTGATGCTGCAGGAACAGGCTCGTCGGTTCGAAGAGCAGCTGAAGCGCGGACAGGAGAAACAGGCCCGCCGACAGGAGGAACCGGCCCGTCGCTTAGAAGAGCAGCTCAAACGCGATAGGGAAGAGCAGATGCTTCTCATGAAGGACCTTCACGCTACCTTCGGGAAAGAGATAAGGAAGGTGAAGGATAAGGTTGCTCAACATGATAACCGCCTGTCGGAAGCTGAGACCCAAATTAACCAGGTTAAGAAAACGCTGGATGAACTCAAACTTGGAGATGGAATTGCAGCCCCCGCAGTAGCTACTACACCTTCGCTACGTGGGTTCAAGGTACCACCGTTCGACGGGACTTCTTCCTGGTCGGCCTACAAAATACAGTTCGAGGCCGTCATGGAGGCAAACGGCTGGAATAAAAGCCAGGCCATGACTGCACTCACCTTAGGCCTGCGCGACCAAGCCTTAACTGTGTTGGAAGCTCTCGGTAAGAAAGTGACCTACGAGCAGCTCCTTGAGGCATTGGAGGCGAGATATGGTGACGCTCACCTGGAACACGTCTTTCGTGCGCAGCTTAAAGATCGCGTGCAGCGCATCAACGAAAACCTGCAGCAGTGGGCCCTTGAGGTGGAGAAGATGGTTCGAAAAGCATACCAGTCTGTACCTGCGCTCATTGAAGGGAACCTGGTTCAGACATTCATCGACGGAATCCGCAACCTTGAAGTCAGAGCTGCTGTGAGGCTCGGGCACCACGAGACGCTTAAGGACGCCTTGGCCCATGCACTGGAGGTGGAAGCCGTGCGGCAGGATCTTCGCTCCCATCGCGTCAGGGAGGTTGCAGCAGCTACGGTTCGCGACCGCAATAAAGGATACAGCTCTAGGTGCTATGGCTGTGGGGAAAGGGGCCATCTTCGATCCAGCTGCCCTAAGCGAACCGTAGAAAGGGAAGGTGAACGATCTCAGGAGGGTAGTGCGGCCAACAGCACCCCCCAGCAGCAGCAGGGAAACGAGTAAAAGCCAGAACTGCGGGGCGGGTGGTGGCTGATGTTAAAAGAGCCCCAAGGATCTCGATCTCACAAACCCATGATGGGAACAGTCTGATCATCAAGGGCGAGGTCAACGGAATGCCGTGTAAACTGACCATAGACACTGGAGCCTCTCGTACGGTTGTTAGTTCCCAACTTATAAGTCAGTTCCTTGGGGACTCCGCATACAACCGAGAACGCATTAATTTGGTAACAGCCACCGGTCAGCGTATACCCGTCCGTGGAGAGAAGGAGATGGAGTTGAAGCAAGGCAACGTGATCTACCTGCATAATGTCATCGTGGCTGATATAATGGACGACTGCATCCTAGGCCTAGACTTTATGAGGAATAATTGTTGTGAGATCGACGTTAAGCAAGGTGTTTTGAAATGTGGACAGGAGGAACTTTTTATGGAAGGTACGTTACCAGGGAACGTGTACAGCATTAAGAAGATTGTTCTTCCGCCGAGATCGGAAACGATTGTTCCGGTTAGTCTTCCTCGAAACGCTGGGCAAGCTCACCGTTGTGTACTTGTGGAAAGGGTAAACAATGACCTTCCATGGAAAGTAGCTCGAACCTTGGTCAGGACCACTCACATCTCAGGAGTACGTGTGCTGAACCTTTGCGACCGGGAACAGATTATAGAAAAAGGCACACTGGTTGGTACTTGTGAGGAAGTGGATTGGTTACGCCGGTGCCAACATATATCGAGTTGGACCCCCAGCAAGGATTCAGAAACGAGAGTGACCACACTTTTGGAAGACTGTCGCAGTGTTCTCTCCCCGAACGAATTGGTCAAGGCGAAGAAGTTGTTACTCAAGTACGCCGATGTATTCTCATCAAACGATGCTGACATAGGAAAGACTGGCTTAGTTCAACACAAAATAAACACAGGAGAAGAATTGCCTATCCGTCAGCGGCCAAGAAGATTGCCGGTAGCACGTGAAAAGGAAGTGGAAACCATGATTGAAGGAATCTTGAAGGATGGTGTTATTGAACCTTCCTCTAGTCCATGGTGTTCACCAGTGGTGCTGGTGAAGAAGAAGGATGGCAGCATGCGGTTTTGTGTTGACTACCGCCGTCTGAACGACGTTACGAAGAAGGACAGCTATCCCTTGCCAAGAATTGATGACACGCTGGACATGCTTACAGGAGTAAAGTGGTTCAGCACGCTGGATCTAAAAAGTGGCTACTGGCAAGTTGAAATTGACCCTAAGGACAAGGAGAAAACTGCGTTCTCAACGGGAAAGGGTCTGTGGCAATTTAAAGTAATGCCGTTTGGGTTGTGCAATGCTCCAGCAACGTTTGAAAGGCTGATGGAACTTGTACTTACCGGGCTAATTGGCGATGCCTGTCTGGTCTACTTGGATGACATCATCATCGTAGGCCGGACGTTTGAGGAACACCTACAAAACCTGGAACGTGTGCTCATGAAGATTCAGAGTGCCAACCTCAAGTTGAGTCCGAAGAAATGTTCACTATTCAAACGGCAAGTTAACTTTTTGGGGTATGTAGTATCGGAAGAAGGTATCCGCACGGATCCAGAGAAAATCGCCGCTGTCAAGGATTGGCCGGTTCCAAAAGACAAGACGCAGGTTAGAGCATTTTTGGGTTTGTGCTCCTATTACCGGCGATTTGTGAAGAACTTTGCAGATATAGCCAAACCTCTGCACAAGCTAACCGAGGAGAAGCGACATTTCTGCTGGGATGAAAGTTGCAATATCGCATTCCAGGAGCTCAAGGACCATCTGTGCAAAGCACCTATTTTGGGATACCCTGATGCAAGCAAAGAATTTATAGTTGACACAGACGCAAGTGATATAGGACTTGGCGGTGTGTTGTCTCAACGGAATGGTGACCAAGATGTCGTGATAGCGTACTTCAGCAAGTCGTTGTCAAAACCGGAAAGGAACTATTGTGTCACAAGACGCGAATTGCTAGCTGTGGAAAAGTCGTTGCAGCATTTTAGCAAATATCTTCTGGGACGAAAATTTCACTTACGAACTGACCATGCTGCACTAAAATGGCTATTGCAGTTTAAAAATCCAGAAGGACAAGTTGCGAGGTGGATTGAACTACTGCAGGAATACGACTTTGAGATCGAACATCGCAGCGGAAAATCTCACGGCAACGCAGATGCATTGTCAAGAAGACCTTGTCCTGAAGATTGCAACCATTGTACTAGGCAAGAGAGTAAGGAAGAGGTATCCGTGAGGATGCTCAGGACAGATCACCTCAGCAACGAATGGAAGGACAGCTTACTACATGCACAGCAGGAAGATCCGGACATCAAGCCGATTCTGGAATGGATAAAGGCCAGTGCTCCCAAGCCCAAGTGGAGCGACGTCTCAGCGATGAGTTCGACCACTAAAAGCTATTGGGCCCAGTGGGACAGCTTGCTGCTTCAGGATGGAGTTCTGTGCAGTAAATGGGAAAATGTTCGGGGAGACAGCTGTCATTTGCAAATGGTTGTCCCTAAAGCTAAAGTACCGGATGTTCTACAGCTGTACCATAATGATTGTTCAGGAGGCCATCTGGGAGTTAAACGAACTCTACTGAAGATCCGAGAATGATTTTATGGGGTCCACTGTCGAAACGATGTCGAGGACTGGAGTCGCAAATGTACAAGTTGTGCGGCTGTAAAGGGACCTCAGACTCGTAGTAGAGGTGCATTGAAGTTGTACAATGTTGGTGCACCATGGGAGAGAATAGCCATCGACGTGGCGGGGCCGTTTCCGGAGAGTGAAAGCGGTAACAAGTATTTCATGGTTGTGATGGATTACTTCACTAAGTGGCCAGAAGTCTTCGCCATTCCAAATCAAGAAGCTTCAACAGTTGCAGATAAACTAGTTCATGAAGTCTTCTGTCGCATTGGAGTACCTTTAGAGATTCACAGCGATCAAGGAAGGAATTTTGAGTCTCAAATATTCCAGGAAACTTGCCGAGTTATGGGTACTCATAAAACAAGAACGACTTCTTATCACCCGCAATCTGATGCAATGGTAGAACGATTTAATCAGACATTGGAGAGGTACCTAGCAAAAGTTGTAGACAATCGGCAACGAGATTGGGACAAGCACATACAACCGTTTTTGTTATATCGAAGTTCTGTTCACGAAAATACAGCAGTGACACCAGCTTTCGCAAACTTTGGAAGAGAATTACGGCTGCCTGCAGACCTGATCACCGGGATACCACCTGATGCCCCACGCAGTATAACCGATTATGCAAATGACTTGCGGAACAAAATGAATGACATTTATGAGCACGTCAGACAATCGGGCCAGCAAATGTCTGAGAAAATGAAAACCCGGTACGACCGCAAAATGAACAATAAAGGGTTCGACGAACGTTCACTAGTATGGTTGCACAATCCAGTCCGCAGCAAAGGGAAATCTCCTAAGCTTCAAGCTAAATGGGACGGCCCGTACCGGATTGTAACCAGGATCAACGATGTAACCTACCGGATACAGAAAGGCGCAAGAGGGACTCCTAAGATCGTCCATGTGGATCGCTTGGCGCGTTATTATGGGGCCAATAATGCTCGGGACGAGCATGTCTTAGGAGGGGGCAGTGTTGCGCGAATAAGACGATGGCATTAGCGCCATCTGGTATCGGGCAACAGAGCGAGGAGAGCTTTCCAGAAAATACATAACTAGTCTTTCAACCAACCGCGCCATCTAGTACCGAACAGAAGAATTAAGCTTTCTGGAAGCCGCACACTCGAACTTTCTGCGCTTGGTCGGTTGGCGCGCGTATTTACTTGAATATTCTGGATGTATTCGTGGAAGAGCCCTATATAAAGGCGCTGCAATACGCGATCGGGGAAGTATTGAATTTGGCGATACAAGCGAAGCTTCGGAGCGGAATAAAGTGAATTAGTGTGCTTAATTATTGGTGTTAAGTTTTAATTTGTGTAAAAAAAATTAAAGTGTTAATTTAGGTAATCCTATCGGCAATTTTTATTGTCACGAACCTCAAGCTCGTAACAATATGCCTCTTATAGGCTAACTAACTACGGTGTGAGGTAGAGCTAATTCAGGAGTAAACCTGGATTTACTAAAATGTTACCACGTTCTACACCTTGTTAATACTATCTAGTCTCTACATACCTCTCGAATCAAGACATAATTATGTGGATGCTCAAAAGGAAAAAAAGATAAAGAAGTACTTACCCTGGGCGTGAGGAACTTCTAGGTTAAAGACAAAAGAAGGTCTGCAATAAAATACTATATTGTATAGACTCTTTATTGTACACCAAGAATACAAAATATACAAATATTAAACGAAAACAAAATGCCGTATCGTTATACTACATAAAAATAATTAAATAATACCTAGATACTAAAAAGCTTAGTCATTAATAAATATTTGAGGAAACATTTCTTTATCCTTAAAGTTTTTAAAAGTTTTTAATTCACTCATAATATAAATGAAAAAATATATATATATATATATATATAAAAGTATAAATATCTACAATATCTACAAATATTTAAATTTATTGTCGGCTTCCTACCATAATTTGTTATTATTCACCCGAAATTCAATAAACATGAACTTTTTAATGAATTTACAATTTTATTCTTTTTAAACGTAGAATATTTAATGTATTGAACAAAATATTAATTCATATAATTGTTCAAAAAGAAATAAAATTACGAAAAATAACTGGCTATGAGAGAAAGAGAAAGAAAATGTGCGCGCGCACTGCTCTCTCTTGCTTATATCCCTCACTCAGCTCCCGTTCGCCTCGCCCGATCACACCTTACGTAACGCTTTCGTCACGCGTTAGCCAGCTTACTCACCAAGTCAAGCGTGTGTAAAGAAGTTTTACTTCAAAAAATTCAATGCACATATTATTTTAAATCGTTATTAAATTGCGAGACTGAAACTGTTCATAAATACTTAATTTTATCAACACGTGCAATTATTTGTTTCAGATCAAATGCGCCCACGTGTTGTATAAAAAGACGAGAAGAACTACCATGAGTTACCCAGAAGTAGCTGAATCCGCATTAGAAAATGGGCCACAATGGGCTCGGCAATGGGCTAATTCCTTTAGGTTGGTAATTTCATTTTAACGATTTCGGAGTCGTAAGAGGACCTCCACTTCCTTGTCCTTAGACGAAGCGCACCGGAACACAAGGCGTTTTTACTCCACAGTCTTCAACTCTAATAGAACAATGGACCTCCCCGTCCCCCATTCTTTACACGGAAGCTGCAAGGCCAGGAAAAACGAGTACCCGTAAATACCTGCCTTTACGACCCGAGAAAAGTCTATGGCTCCGCCACCAACCACGTTTCAGCCGCGAAGGGTAATTGAGAAGGCCGCCTGATAACATCAACACTATCACTATTTTTAATAATTTAAGATTTCTATTAGCGTTAGAGATAGTAGAAAGTCGGCTTAGCTAACCCCATAGGTTCTGCGGTCACCAATCTGCCTGCCAACTTGGCGATTATGTTGAATCCTTCCTGCGACCGAAGAGACTCATTCTGCAGTAGACTTTTAGGGATTGATGAACTAAAAAAAATAATATTAATAATTTTTTTACACTAAGCTTATACGTTATCGTAGGATGAAAAAATAAATAAATTAACAGTTACAGACAGTCAATTTAATGTGTATATTGTTCCAGAATCTTTATACTTGTGAGCCTCTTCTTGACGTACTTTGGTACATGTTCCGTATATGCTGTAATTGTCGCCACAAACATATCACAGGTAATATGAATCTGAGATTTTAATAAATCACATGATTTAAGTCTATCTTTACCTATGCTTTAAAAATTGGAGACCAAAATGTCTTTAAAAGTTGAACCAGAGTAACCGACATAGCCCAACGGATCAGTAAGCTGAACTGGCAATGGATTTCCCATATAACTCCTACAGTCCACCTGATGGTAAGTGACTACTGCAGGTCATGGGAAACTGCACCAACTGCATACAAAGAAGACTCCAGATGCGTTGTCATCCCTGAGGACTAAGATGGAACGCTTTTAGCATATAATTGACTGGTGAGGTTTGAAGCCGATTGATGCAGATGACTCAGGAATATTCTTTTGTGGCATCCCTTAGGGGATGCTTCGGCAGTAAACTTAAAGACTGTAATAATGATAATGATGGTATTAAGTTGTACATTTGGTAGAATAATTTATTACAATTTAAAATACACATATATACTCGATGATTTTATTTACCGTCTGGAAAAAAATAAGGTGTAACATGTGAACGGAATGGAAGTCTATGGCACTGATATTTTATCATTTTCTTTAATTTTTCATTAACATATTATAAAATTGATCTATCAATAAATACTACTAAATACGTATTATATTAATTTCGATATTGTTTAATTGATTTATTTATTAAGTTCAAAATTTTTGTTGTTATTTTTTTAGTACCGAAGGTTTATTTCAAATTAGTAGTATTTACTGATAGATCAATTTCATAATATGTCAAAGAATAAAATGTAATATCAATGCCATAGGCTTCTATTCTGTTCGCCTGTTGCACCCTATTTTTATCCAGACGATAAAAAAATCACCCAGTAAACTAGACAGAGAAACCTATAGACAAATTGACGCCTTCTTTCGCATTCGCACACGAAAAAGATAGATTTATGCATACGTATTGCATAGAAATGAGATAGAGCAGTGTGATTGTTTGTCCCTTTCTCCGTGCCGGTTTTTTTTTTGTTAGCAAACTACACTTTGCTAAACAACTTTGACAGTTCTTAGCGATCTAAGGAGTTTACAAGTTGGTTTAAGTGAGACAAAAAGTGTTTTGTTAGCTTAAGATTGGTGAATCTTGTTCAGTTCAGTTCTTTGAACAATTAAAATTTTTATCTAAATATGTTTATAGTCATAAAGATTATTGTATAACCTAAAACTACGTTATCGTCTTTTCCACTCAAGGCCACGCTAATCATTAGTCTATAGGTTTCTCTGTCTACGTCTTAAAGCCTTATTCATGCAACTAATATTTGAAAAAAATGAAACCTATATTTAATTTCTTGTTTTTGCAGGTGGTACTTCATTATTTGGAAGATCACAAGGATGTTCTTGGAATCAGAATTTTTATAATAGCCCTGCTGTTGCCACTTATATTAATGGCGTGGATTCGCAACCTCAAATACTTGGCGCCCGTGTCCATGATCGCTAACCTGTTCATGGGTGTCGGTCTTGGAATCACTTTCTATTATTTGGTTGGAACTGGCGGTCTTAGTTTTGACAAAGTAACGGCTGTGAAACCACCGGTTGAGTGGCCCGAATTCTTTTCACTGACCATATTTGCCATGGAAGCCATTGGTGTGGTTATGCCTCTAGAGAACGCCATGAAGACTCCCCGATCAATGCTCGGCTTCTGCGGAGTTCTCAACAAGGGCATGTCTGGCGTAACGCTGGTGTACATTCTCCTTGGATTTCTCGGATATCTACGTTACGGCGATGAAGTTCAGGACTCCATTAACCTTAACCTGGAACAAGATAATATGTAAGTATCTTATCTATATTTCTGTTGTAAACTCTCTGATGCCATTTTTTTAATTGAATAAGCGTCCATCTGCCATATACTATCTACCATACTAATATAACCATTACATAGACCACCTGATGGTAAGCCTCGTTATCAGTGAAAAAGTTCGCCGGTTCCCTACACTCGCAATCCAAAACACACCAGCATTCTATTAGTTTGGTTCTTCCATACTCTTTTGTTATGGAAGAGGAGGCAAACGAGCATGACCCACCTGATGGTAAGGAGGCACCGTCGCCCATGAACACCTGTAACACCAGGGGAATTAAAGGTGCGTTGCTGGCCTTTAGAAAAGAGTAGGCTCTTTGGTAGTGTTTTCGTGGGAGTTAGAAAATTCCTGTAAATCTCACCTAGTGGACCGCTAGCGATCGTGATGATAATGATAGAATTTCGAGTTTTGTCGCTGTTAACGATGGTCTAATTTAGCAACTGAAATTAATCCGAACCTTTAAGCACTCTCAGTGGTATGTGATTGAGAGATAAGAACAGTATTCCATCCGAACCAGCGCCTTGTAAAGTTGCAAACGGTAGGCTGGCAGGAAATACTCCTTACTAGACATGAAACGGATATCTTAATCGGATACTATCCGGTCGGATACCGAATAACAAACAGTTATTCGGCCGGATACCGGATTTAAAAAACACAAAATATCAAATTTAGTTTAGTGCTTCATTTATGTCACTTAACAAATATAATCACAAAATTTTCATTTTCAAACTTACAAAATTAGTACTCGTACTGCGCTAAGGCACAGATTAAATAATAGTACTACGTAGCTAAGGGCAAATTATGGTGAATAAATACTAATTCCCCTGCATTGAAAGGTAACAAGCATAAAACAAGGTTTCGTCTGTCTTCATAAACAAGCGAGCTTCAGAAAAAGTCTTTCGCTGTACACACTGCTGCTGTGTACTAAAAGATAGATTTTGGCATACTTTGATAAATTTGGATATTGTGTAGCAATACCTGCCCACAAAATATAAGGGTCACGATCGCGAACAGTTTGCAATGACTTTACTTTTCGCTTCTTGCGATGCACTAAACGGCAATGTTCGGTAGAAAATCCGGCGGCTGGATATCCGGCGATAAGACTGGCCGAATATCCGGTATTCATCCAAACAGCTATCCGTTTCATCTCTACTGCCTGGATATTTTTAGCACACCAAACTTTCTTAATGCCAGTTTGGCCTTCTCTTCCAAATAACTGCGGCCATTTATATCTTTCATAATGTCGACTCCTGAACCCTGACCCTGTTGAGGAGACAACAAAGTGGTTCTTTTAACAGCGCAAATCTGTGCCTTTAAGGGGAAATATAACCTCAAATGGCTTAGCAAGATCCTCCGTTATGCCGAAAGTATTGCAGCATTAATTTTGAAATAAATATATGGTAAAGTTGAGGATTAATGTTAAGGTTTATGTTAGACGAAAACACGATTCCGTAAAATTTTCTCGATAGAAAAAAAATCCAAAGTTACCTCCAAACTGAACAATAAACCGCTGTTATTCATAAAATACTTTAAATAAGATCATGAAACTTTGCATACTAACTGAACTAACCATAAAGCAGTGCTTATGTTATTTACTTTTTTTAAAATATCATTATTTCCACTGTAAAAAGAAATTACCTAAACTATCGGCGCGTAAGCTTGGTTCCTGTCGCTCCGTTAGTATTGCTCCGGCTTTTGAAGGGAGAAGTTGTGTCGCTTACGATCAGAAAACACATTACGCAACAGGAAGACGTAAAATTAAAATGGGAAATAACCGTTATAAAAATAAGAAGCGACTGGGTTGGCGTTAAGAAACAGGCATATATATGATAAACATAATGAAATAAGTATCTAACGACCTATCTACTTGAGTATTGGTGATTACAAACATGTCGGTACATAACATACGACGCGCGGGGAAGTGGGGGCGAAATTAGAATTTGAGCTGACTTACTCTCACCTCTTAAGGGGTTAAACTGGACTAGATTTAGTCGAACTCTATCCGAGACTTTGTGTAAGGACTCGACTTCAGACACAAGTTTGTTCTGGCACTCCTCGACATATTCCCGCGATATATTAGCACGGCACATGCAGAAGGAACAGAGTAGGCGATAGCATGCATCCGTGTGAAACACCAACATTCACATGCTTGGAAGTGGAAGCATGCACCGTCGATTATGATGTTAATACGGTGATCTGCAAGAAAACTGGAGACCCAGTTGCCAATTTCTCGGAAAGCCCTTAAGAGGGAAGCTTCGAAAAAAGCGCTTTATGCCAAACTCAATCTAAGGCCTTCGCTATGTCCAAACTAACCGCCATAGCCTCCACCTTGGTCTCGACTGACTCCGCACATCAGTGAGTCAGGTAGACAAAAAGATCACCAGCTGAGCGACCTCGATGGAAACCGTATTGACAGTCACTAATCACTTATCCATAACATATTTGAGACATCGCTCTACCACGCAAAGCATAGGTACAACCAACCCTTTAAGTTCATTATGTACATCAGTTCTAATGTATCGTAACATCCCAACTTAGAATTATACTTATATATTTAACTATAACTTATTTTACTAGCTTTCGTTAATTAGCTTATATATTTCAGCCCAGCCCAAATCGTCCAAATCGCCATTGCCATCGCTGTTTATTGCACATTCGGACTCCAATTCTTCGTGTGCATCGACATCATGTGGAACTGCATAAAGGACAAATTCACGAAGCGACCAGACCTGGCCGACTACATCATGCGCACAATAATGGTCACTGCTTGTGTTCTGCTCGCCGTTGCGGTCCCGACCATAGCACCGTTCATGGGAGTCATCGGCGCTTTCTGTTTCTCCCTCCTAGGTTTAATTGCACCAGCCTTCATTGAAATTATCACCTTCTGGGAGATCGGCTACGGTCCCTACAATTATCTTATTTGGAAGAACATTTTGGTTTTCCTATTCGGCATGTTCGCTCTTGTCTTCGGTACCAAAGACGCAGTCATAAGTATAATTAGAGTGTACAGTGCGTAATAGATAGCGCCGTTTGCAACCTCGGGCTGATGTTTATGTGATGTCTGAGTGAGTAAACTAACGTGTGATAGTATAGGTTACTATGTAAGTTCATTTTTAAGACTTGTTTAGAGCTATTTTTAAAAGTCCAATCTACTACACTGCGGCCCCATTTTGGACCCCGTTTATGTGTGGTGCTAGTAATTATTTATACGACGTTTTAAGGCAGCGCCTTATTTTGCTGCCCTTAAAAGTGTTACATGGGTATATGGTCTATGTTTTTATTTAATGAGAAAATAATTTTATTACGATGAGTTAAATTTCGTTTGCATTCCCAATTAGACAATTTGCATAAGAAAATTATGTGGCAGAGTAAGTGTGTTTGCCATAAAATTGTGAAAAACTGATATCAACGAATGTATGGTACAATATGACTGAATGCTTATGGCCAAATAACTTATATACAGTTTAGAGGGAAAATATTTTTTTTATCTTGAATTATTCATGAATATTGGTGGCATATTTTTAATCGTAATAATTATGGAAAAAAATTGTCCAATTAGTCTTTTTCCCCGTTAAGGCACCTCTCCTGTGAAGAGATTTATACTTTTTAAAATTTGATTTATTTTTCGAAAATCACAATCTTTTTGTGCCCAAATTTATATGTATAACAATAAATGTTTGAGACCTTCATAGAGAGTAGAGAGAGGGGGGAGTGGCAAAAAAATATTTCCCCGCCGCATTAATGTAAAATAATAACCTCAATTTTGGGCCTAAGAAAAGGACGTGATCTCTTCAAATAACATTAGATAATGATGTCTGTGTTACTGAAACTTTACGTAAAGTTTTTATAGTTACTTTATAAAGTCTGTAGATTATTTAAAAAAGTCAAATTAGTTATTGGGATTTTTTGTCAAGAATTTCTTATGCAGCGTTGTTTTACCCCCGTGCCCCGGAAAGCATCTTCTATCTATCGTATCGGATGGCCATCCTATGATGGGACCATAAGAGTGAGGGAATAAAGAATGAACCTGTGCTTTTGTGCAAACATGTGCACTATAGTCCTAGCCTAAGCGGATGGTTAATCTTTGCTGAGACTGGCCTCCATGACCAAAATTTAGTCCGGGGATATAAAAAAAATATAAAGTATTAAGTAACACAGATAACAGTGCCCAATATAACTCAAATAACAGCAAAATTGTTTCCGATAAAAGATGTGTTCTATTATGTACTTGTGGAGCAAAAACTTTAAATATTAAAAGGTGCAGGAAACCTGATTTTATTATTTATATATTTTAAAGGCTCAGACTAACAGAGATATAACGACTTTTACATTTCTCGTGACGCAAAAACCATACTCAATCTATTGTAAGAATACACTCACGTACACATATAAGTTCACCCGAGGCAAGTGTGACATAAATTAATTAAAACTATAATGGACATTCAAAAACTTCTACTCTGTAAGGATTTAAACATAGAAAATTCAGTTTTATAACATCATTTATTAAGTGGTTATTTGTTAGATAAAGTATTTTATTATCTACAAGTAGCATTTTTTTGAAGCAATTGAACTAATTGAGGTGGAAGACTGTCACACTTACCCATCAATGAGGCAAGTGTGACTGTACGCTTTTTTATAGTTACTTTATTATTATCTGTGGTTTTCGACAAAATTGGTGAGATGACACTAACGTCAATATATTTTATGATCTATGATAACGATTTGAACGTCCATTTTTGTATAACAATGAATTTTTCGCCATATAAGATAAGTGTGACTGTTTTAATCGATAATGTACCTTTAAATGAATTTATATTATAATAAGCCCTTAATGTTTTGTAAGTGTAATAAAAACAAAGCCAAGTGAAAAATAACTTTATTTCAGAAACGTTGATAATTAATAATAATATAACCATAATGCTTTGGTACTTATCTTCTTCTGTATCTGTTACGATAACATTTATTATATCTGTTTCTGACATTCTCTGATATTTTTCTATGACTTGTATTTATTCCTTAGTATTAATTTAAAAAATGTATATACTTAAATATAAATATGTACACACAAACACACCGATAAATAGCATCCTCATTTTTTGAAGACACTATCACACTTACCCCGATGTTAGGTATTAGGTGAGGTAAGTGTAACTGTATCCTTATATCAAGGAATAGTGGATTTAGGATCACAGAAACATATATTATCTATAAGTACCAATATTATTCTTTATCACTCCATTTATCTGGTTTAAAATAACTTAATGACATATCGAAACAATAACTTCACCTCTTAAAATTGCGCTGTCTGTCACCAGATGAGTAGTTTTAAAAATAACGTCTGTTAATAAAATAGTTGAAGCTATTTACTTAACTGTCAGTACAGTCAATAGCGTAAAATTTCCTGCGGTGTTTAATAGATGGAACTTAACCAAAAACCGCGTGAAGGCCGCATGATTTGCATTTGTTACACTTGCCCTACTGTCACTCTTGCCTCGGGTTTCCATACATCTAAAATCATTTGCCACCAACAACATGGTATAAGCTGCGTGTGTGTGTTCAGCGGTGAACCTTTAGGAGCTGATAAACAATGAATGAAGAAAAAAGTGCGCGTGTGTGCCTGTCACTTGAAATGTACACAGTGTCTTTCTTAGTTTGTTGGTTTGTGATTACAGGTATGGTTAACAAATATCTGTTTTTAACGTCAATCGTACCGAGGATTTTTAAGGGATTTAATGTGAAGTCGCATTTAATATTTTACTACATTGTTTATATTTATGTTTTATGCATAGGCGAGTTCTATTTAACGAATTTTATTACTTTATATTAATGAATTTTGCAATTAAAATAAAATGCTGCTTACAAGTGTATAAATATAACGTGTTATATTTGCATAATTGAAACATAAATATCATAAGAGGCCTTACAGTTATACAGTGATGTTTTAACGATTTTTAATATATTTATAACAGTAGTTTTAATATACCATATTGCAAAAGAAATAAATGAATAATTCATATTAAATATTTATAGGCGCTTGTGATAGATGGAATAGCATGATTATAATTTTGGATTTGCTTCACTCCATATTAATAATAACGGAGTAAGCTATGTTGGACCAAGTATTGGTACCATTTTATAAATTATTTGGTTTTAAAAGTGTCACTATTATTTTCAGAATTTATATATGTGTACATAAAAATTTTAGTAGAAACTAGCTCCACCACGATTTTGCCCGAAAGTTTTGAACTCATTAAGAAGTTATGCAAGTAATTACACTTGAATCGACACACGTAGTCATACAATAAACACTAAACCAAAAATTACGATGGCCTTGAAGCTACTTTGAACAACGTCTGAAAATTTTATATCATTGGACTCAATAGTTTTCATTTTACACTCGCTTTTACGAACAGACAAAAATTACCGATGGATTAAGTAAATGAAATAAAAGAACCATTTAGAATTATTTGTATAGATTTAAGTATTATGTTAACCGAACAAAGTTCCTATATAATTCTAAATTTTACCTTTATTATTTTATTTCATCTGAACCGTACACTTCAATTTTTATGCATTAGCGCAAAAGCGTTGGTTTTAAATAAAGAAAAATAAATAATGATTATTTCAATAAATATTATGCAGGTTCTACTAAACTGTGGTTTTACTTCAAAAATAATAGCATACATATTTAAACTTTTAAAACGATCTTTTCAAGCTTCATCATCATCTTTCCTTAGCTCGAGCAATGTACCGAACGTCGCTAATATGTGTGCGTGCCTGGCACGTGACAGTACGGACCACAGAGTACTTTTTGTATACCTGGTACGGACTCACACGTACGAGGTACAGCACGCACACAACGACACTTGCTAAGTCGGGAAGATCGGGTCGTGTCGGGAATGCCCACCGCCGCGCTCAGCAATCACCTTTGTTTGAGACTTTGTTGACTTCTAATAAAATTTTGCTAGCAGTCTTTTTTCGTTTTATTTTCTCTTTTTGTAAAATAAATTAATGTATACGTTTGTTTAAGTAAATTAGCTTTTTATTAATAGGTTATATTACTATATCTATACATAGATAATGTCCTCCAGACCGAATTTCGGTCACGGCGGCCAATCTCAACAGAGACCAGCCAACGGGGCAGGACAGGATTATAGTGCCCAAGAGTATGCGCAAGCACAGGTGCACTCTCTATTCCATCACTCTCATATTCCGATGGGACGGTAAACCGACACGACCGGAGAGAGATCAGGCGCAGGACCAACGGCTTTACGTGCCTTCCGAAGCACTAACCGCCAACTTCCTGACTCCGGGCAGCTATTGAGAATTTCTTAACGGAAAAACTCAATAATTAATTGTTTCGTCCGACCCGGGATTCGAACCCAGGATCTCATGATCAGTAGTCGCACCACTACAACCACTAGACCAACGAGGCAAACAAAATACATACCTCATAAGTACATTAATTATCATATAACGTCAGATCAAATTAATCTTAAACACTAAATCTGAGGTAACGCCATAGGCTCAATGTTAATTTACTCGTATTTTAGTTATTTGGCGTAGTAATGTAAAATTAAAATGTTTTTGACAAACATTGATTCTTTGAGAGGAAACTATAGAAATGTTAACAAATATGATACATATAGGTTCGTATGATATACCTAAATGTCACTTAGCTGTTAAAAAGGCGGTGAAACCCTGCAATAGTAGGCATTTAAGTTTCGTGCGATGCGGGGGACATCCTACTATTCTGTTTTTACTATGACTCGACGGAGACTACTCAAGACAATTTTCGTTTCAAAACAGGTCGCCATTTCACCGACGTGGCGTCAAAATAAAATATAGGTAAATGCCATGAAGATAGAAATGCATCTGAGATGGAGGATTAAACATTGTGTCAGATGTCCCGATCACACTACGGGAGCAAGGATTTTTTTTATAGGATAGGGTGACAAACGAGCACACAGTCCACCTGATGGTATAAGTCGATTATGAATCAAAATGAATCAGAATATTTTTATTGCCAATAAACTGTGTATGTACAATTTGCGGGTGACATTGCAATTAAATGTTACACGGTTTACCCATATCGGGTATGCAATAATTAAAAAACAAAACTTAATTTAAATTATTTGGTATTAAAATATTCATTTAAATTATAAAAAACATTATGTATTAACCATTTTTTAGTTGTATTTTAATTTTGGCAAGTCCATGGCAATGCGTTGTCACCCGTGAGGACTAAGATGGAATGCCTCGTTTCCAGTAAAAAGAGTCTCCGGTTCTCTACACTCACCATACGAAACACAGCAGCATTAAGCTACTATTTTACGCTGGTATTCTGTGAGAGCGTGGTCCTTCCCCGGTCGAGCCGACCCGTTCGTGCTACAACTATACTACTAATATAACTGCAGCATGGCTCTGCCACGTATAAATTGTTATTTTCTTTAGCGATGAGAAAGCAAGACAAAGACCAAGTCGTGGTATCGTTCTCGGTCTTTCTTGTCCGGTCTTGGTCTTGCTCTAATACTTGCTGTTTTGGTCTTGCGTATTCCGTCTTGGTTTTGATCTTACTCATTCAGTCTGTTACTAAATATAGTTTAAAAAATTATAGATATTAATTGTTGATTATTATAATTTATACCTTTGAAGATTTTTCAAGGCTTTTTATTTATTTAACATTCTTTATTGCACACCATACAAAAATTACAGATTATATATACAAAAGATTTATTCAATGGGCGGTCTTATTGCTAATAGCAATTTCTTTCAGACAACCAATTAATAGACAGGATTACACAAAGATGGCAGTGGTAGGACAAATTGGTGTGATAGAAATAATACACATTTTATATATATATATATATATATATATATATATATATATATATATATATATATATATATATATATATATATATATATATATATATATATATATATATATATATATATATATATATTATATTATAATACAATATAATATTATTTGATTCTCATACAAGTTGTATCTTTAAATGTAAGTATGTTTTAAGTTATAACATAAATAGGTAACCTAACAACATCTTATAGTGATTAAAAAAAGGGACTGAATAAATTAACCGACTTGGTATTACATGGATCTCACAACTTTTTACGTTAGAAGAACTGAGTTTTAATGGCATCTCATTTCTTTTTGTAGATATTCCTACCTTTTTTTCCTTTCCGGTACCTTCCACTTTTTGAATACCAATAACGAACATATCTACACTTATTATTGTATTACATGTAATGGTCGCCACACACGGTCAGTTCAACTGATCAGAACTGTTGATAATTTTTAATATAGCGGATTTTCGACATATCGATAAATAAACTTATTATAATATTCCAATATTGATATATTTGTAATTATAGATATATCGAAGTCCTAGTTTGAACTGATCAGTTGAACTGACCGTGTGTGGCGACCCTAATACAGGCACACTGATTCACTCACTGCAAATGTAACAACTTATTTGTAGTGAATGAATGTGTATTTGTGCAGTTGATGTATCTAGAAAACTGAACCGAAATGCAAAATATTTTAGTTTTTCCTTAATCTATACACTGAACATTATATAAATTCTAAATTTGAAGTTTCTACGTATGCTAGAAGTGCCTTACAGTTTTGGAGATCGGTCAGTAAGTCGATGAGTGGCAAAATTAAAAAACTTTGACTAGTTATAATTATTACTACTGGTTCAAATTGAATGAAATTTGAAATATATCGTGTTTATACAATGTCAGCTTGGTTACTTTATAGGGGGTCGAAAGTGGCCTGAACTGCTTCGAGAAAAGGATGGTACGGCCGCATCGCTTTTTTGCTCAACTTAGCAGGGGCACACTGTGCCCCTAGACCCGAGTATCCAACAAATCGGGGCATGCATACATGACAAGGACATCTTGTATAAAATAAGTTATTTACCTACGTAATATTTAATTTTATTACCTAATTAATTATGTACGTGAGTTTTTAAGAATTAGTTTAGTGAGGCATTTGCCTCATCATCATCATCATCATTACAGCCCTTCACAAGTCCACTGCTGAACTTAGGCTTCCCCAAAGGAATGCCACAAAGCATGGTCCTTCGACTTCGACGTCAAACGACTTCTTGCATGCCATACCAAGTAGTCACTCCATCTAGAGGGGAGACGCCCTACACTTCGCCTGCCGATACGACGCTGCCACTCGAGACCCCTTTTTTCCCATCGGTTATTGGTCCTTCGAGCTATGTGGCCGATCCATTGCCACTTCAGTTTACTAATCCGTTGGGCTACGTCGGTTACTCTGGTACTACTGCGGATATCCTCATTCCTAAGTCTATCACGTAGAGAAACTTTATTTATTTTATTTTAATAAGGATAACAACAGCGTATATCACTAAATACAATTTCAAATTTACTTCAAGTATGCCAATAACAGTTATCCACATATTAAATATAAAGGTAAGCTATTATTAAGATAAGAAATTAAACAAATTAAAACAACTTAATAAAATAACAGTAATAAAATTAAGTAATTTTAGGTTTACTAACACTAAGATATTAGGTCTTTGACTGACTGACTTAAACTGTCGGCGCAAGACTTCAAGAACACAGGAGGCACTCCATCATAACCAGCGCCTTTGTTTGAATCCAGGCTTTTAAGATACTTAAGAACAGCTTCGCGGGATACATTTATGCTAGAAATCTGATCTACACTCATATTGGTATGATTTTGAAACTCACTTGATGGTAAAGCAGAAGCAGAAAATACGCTTTTGAAATAGCTATTAAATGCTGAGCAAATGTCCTGCCCGTGACAGTAATATTTATTGTCAAGAGAGAAATTTTGAGGATAAGTGGATGTCCCTCTTTTTGACTTAACATATTTCCAAAAGAACTTTGGCGACGTTTTCAATTTTTTTCAGTATTATACGTGAAGTATTCAAAACATTTATTTTGTATACGATGTTGTCTATCTCTAAGCAGTTTAAACTCTTCATAATTACGAGGATTCTTCCATTTTTTTCCATTTTTTATGGGCTTTTGATTTCTCCCGCAAAATTTTTATCAATGCAGGGCTGTACCAACATGGATAACAATTATTACAAGAAGACACAAGGGGAACAAATAGATCAAAGCATTCATTTAGTTTTTTATAAAAAATTTCTACAGCATGATCTACTGACGCGGTATTCATAAGTAACTCATTCCAATCAACTTTATTCAAAAAATCATTGATGATTGTATAATTACATTTACGGAAATTATACTTCGGTTGAGATTTCTCTTTTAAAGGTTTAATGGAGAGATCAGGGACTTCAACCATGAATGGAGGATGCAAATCATCCAATCTGGAAAGAGGATCCGATTTATTTATTTCTAAGTGTAAATTTGAAAAACACAAGTCAAGGACATTATTACAACGATTTTGTATAAAATTAAATTGATTCAAACCTAAGAAACTAAGATCCTCGGCCAAGGTATTAGCAGCTACCTGAACCCCATATTTGCCAATCGGTATTAATGACCAACCATCAGCATTCCTTGTTAAACAAGGCAAATTAAAATCACCAATAATCATAAATAAGTCCGAATGTGACGTTTGATAAAAACGCTCAAAACTGATTCTAAATTCATTAATATACTCAGCTAATTTACCTTCATCTGGTGGTATATAAACTAGTATAATATTTAAGTTGTATTGTGAGCTGAGAGATCGGGCTGGTAAGCTGACACATATAGATTCAATATAATTACAACTCCAATCTACACGCTTAGTCGCACCTAGTTCACGACGGGTACAAATCATTACACCTCCACCTGAACTCTTATTCGTAGCCACCAAGTCCCTGTCACAACGGAATATATCAAACCTTCCATCACATAATTCGTTATCAAATATATCATTTTGCAACCAAGTTTCAACTCCGAGCTTAGTCTTCTCCATACCTCGCTGACGGACTTTGAGCTTCCTCATACGCACGGCAGTGAAATGTCACGTCTCAAATCCATAGGTCATCACGCACTGGTTGTACAATTACTGGTCGATTTGCCTCAAATAGAGATAAATTAATATGTTCATCACTAGGTCTCCAAGAAGACTGCTACAGAACACAGTGCTATTGCGTCCGTGTCCCTCATCTCCCACGTGCATCATTCGCCATTATATCTAGAAGTCAACCCATTTAGCAATGTGACGAACCACGTTGCGCTGTGAGAAACTTGGAAATATTTAATGAATTGTTGACCCATTGCCACTAACTACAGCATCAGTGCTATCGTTTATTTATTCCCTCTTCCGTTGGGGAAGTTTTGAAAAAAAATTCTTACATTTCTGACACTTAAGCGCCTAAATTTATTAAACACATTCGTTGCCGATGCTAAGCGTTGAATAATAATAATAATTTTCCCTGGTGGTTTATTTTCCTTTCCCCCTAACCCTCGGCTCTTTGGTCTCCCCTGCCGAGGGCCGCAATCTGGTTGGGCTTTTGTTTATTTATCTGTTTATGTTAGAATATTAAATATATATTTATGCATATTTATCATTTCCTTTTATATATTTATTCAGCCCAACCAGATGAGAATACTCTATTAATACACCATAATAATATCTTTATTTGACACTTCTATTTCATACATCATTGACGCCTTACTCCCAAACTAGGATATTTTGTATTTCATGAGTCAGAAAAAAGCGTGATTTTGAAATAATTTAAATTATATGAAGATAAAATTACTTTTAGACATTAGGATAGGATGTGTTTTCTATTGTGAAATTTGTTAGTAACGAAGCGGACGCTTACGTGCTCTGTGGACACTAATTCACAATAAAATTGATTCATTACTTACTTTAGAAAATATGCTAATAATCCAATGTAATAAAAATTTCTAACGTGTCCAATTCCAACGACCACATTTCCTGTAAATACCGTTTAATAAAATGCTTATTATATACAGGGTAAATTTACTCAACAGATCTACCGAATATCTCAGAGTCTGTGCAAATGTTTGTGTCGGCGCAGTTTTAGTTAAAAGTGACATAGTATTAAAGCAGTAGATTAAAAAAAGAATTATTAAGTAGTTAATTCTCAAATAAAGAGAGGGTGTGATTAGCCATTTATCATAATATTTGGAAAACATATTGCCTATCGACTTTTACAGCTTTGTTTTAATTTAATGTACAAATGTGTGTCAGACTAGTGTATGTAATTAAAACGAATCCTGGAAAGTAATATTGAATAATTCATTTATTGGTGAATTCAGACAATACAATTTTTTAATTTTACAAACATACATACAGAAATAAATTATATTATATTATAAAATAATTATGTAGGTACCAAAGAATATCGAGCACCTTTAATTAGGTTACATTTGAGAGATAAAGAAACAGAAAGAAAGCTAAGTTGGTAGAAAAAATCTTGTCCGGCTTGATCCACCTTTACGATAGTGATATGGAGTATAATTCCGATCCACCTAATGACAAATAATCATGCAAAAAGTACTTAAATTTAAATACTATATAGTTTATGACTTTAGACCTTATTTAGATACAGATATTTAAATACAAATCAATGTATATTCTAATTTTTTCAACTAGGCCTAACATCTCAGGCTAACCCTTAATTGTTAGAATAAAGTAATAAAAAATATAAAATTTAGCAAATTACTTTTTTACTTAATTTATAAATGGCACAGACTAAAAAAAACAATTTTGGACGTTTTTCGTAAACGAGGCTAAAATGTTTTATAGTGCCGAATAGTAATCACAGAACATAACATTTTTACTTAATACGTGGTTACTATGCCTGCTCACCAGTGCAGCTCATAGAGCACAGTAAGTGTAACTTAAAATACTAAAATGCAAGTCTCAATAAGTATGAATGCAAAGATTCTTACTCACCTTATCTAAACATACAGTCCTTACGGATAAAAAATGGGATTAGAAATGGCGACAAATCGACCTCGTACCGAAAACATGCACAGTACCAATAGCGAAATCACGCTAGTAATGGTATGGCGTTATAACGTTATATTTTCGGTTAATTGGAAATTTTCTACATATTAGAAAATATCGTAACAGAATTGTATACCCCAGTAAGGTATATTAATTTTAAAATAGCATACAATCAGCTACCCGCTCTGGCTTCGCCTGGGGGGGGGGGATTAATGTGGCGTTATATAAACATAAGAAAATCATTAAAGACAGTTTATTTTATCACATATATATATATATATTTCTATTGTATAAAAATGTTTTAATTTTGCGAATAAACATTAGATCACTCCTGCTATAAGTCACTGTATGTACGTGAAGTTTTATTACAATCGGTTTAATAACCATTCCGAAGATGAGCTCGGACAGACAAACAAACAAAAATTTAATATATAATACAAAGAAATTAACAAACAAAATAAAAATAATTCTAAAGAAATATCTCATCAAATTTTTTTTTGTATTTTATGGCATTTAGTTACCATTGATTCCAATAACAGGTTGGACTGAAGTCATAGAACGTACGGAAAACGCATATCGCAACGATTTTTTTGCATTCTACCGGCGGGTGTTAGTATAGATAGCGACAGTGTGTAAGAGAGAGGCGACGTCATTTTCAATCCCATTGTTTAACCGCACGGGTCATACCTATTTTAATGGGTGCTATTAAAAATAAAAAATATAGTTTTATTCTTTTTTCAAAAAAAAAGAACAAAGTATAATTTTGTATATTCACAAAATAAACGTGCTAACTCCTTATTAAAATAAATAAACATATTCTATTTTTAAATATTACGCTGTCAAATATCATATAATTTACAACTGCGATTTTTAGCCGTTGCATATTCCATTCGCTAATACTAATAATTGATTATATTATATCAATAAACAGCTTTTTTCTATGTTTCTTTTACATTCCTGGACCTTAGGTCAGCGTACGGATAGTCAGGAATTCAACTAACATCCGTCTAAATTGTATACTTCTACTATTTTCCTTAATTAGAACATTAATAATAATCTTACAAAGTTTACGTACGACTTTCAATTTATATAAAGATAAGCTGAATGAACCTAACTATTAACGTTTTAAATGGTAACAGACGCCGGACGCCATAATGGCCATCTCGCACGACGAAGACCCGACATCACTTTTCTCAATTTAAGAGATAGTAGTGTACAACATTACTTTAAATTTTGAAAAATGTATATATGAATGTACACAAACTATATAAAACTCAGTTTTCAATGCCATACTTTGAGTCGATTTGGTGTTGTCATTACAATAAGCGATACGCCTTAACACGAAAAACTTACTCTAAGGTAGCGACAATTTAATAGACCACATTTGACATCTGTAAGTTTTAGCTTTATAGTGAGGTGACCTGCTTAAAAACATCGACTAAAGTGAAAAAGCCTGGTCAGAAGAAAATAATAGGGAGCCCACCATAAGCGCACAGTCACTTCTCACAACGACAAAAGACGGTGTCATGTAATGGCGACATGACATGGCGTCATCGACAGGCACTAGTGTTGCCAGGAACATCCCATGAATTTTTGTTTCTATTGAGTCATTTTTATAATTTAATAGTTAATTAAAAGAATAATATGTTTTATTATCATCCCAATGTGGTTATTCATTTATGGTGAAATATTCCTTCACAAGTACATAAATAATCACTGCATTCGAATCAACTTTCGATTTTTTGGGTAACGTTTGTTTAACGATGTTTAAAAAGAGAAAGGGTTCACTGACGCAACATTGTAACGACGTTCAATTATCTTTAGAACATAAACTGTTTATTACGTTTAAATAATTTATTAGTGAAAGTATATCATAAAATTACCCTCTTTTGTCATTATTACAATAAATATGTAATCGTACTTGAAAAAAAGTTAATTAAGTGTGCAGTTCTAACTTGAAAAAATAAAATATTTTATGCCCGCCGTTACAAGGTTACGTTGTTGAATTTTGATGAAGTGTCAAACGTAATCTATTAAATTGGCCCTATACATAGTACCTATTCTAGCACTACCTACAGTTTAACTGACATTATTGCAACTCTCACTGTTAATTTAATAATTTGTTATACATATTTAATTAGACTAACATGGTAAGGTACTTCTGTTCCATAGTATGCTCAGGACACGTTGAATATAACATACTTCTTTGTCGTATTGTCAAGCTATCTTTATAAAAAGTCGGATTTGAACGGTCTGATTCATAAAAGTATACTTAGATGTAACTCCATTAGAAAGTGCAAGGCGGACCCCGTCTAGAATCTGTTGAACAGTAACGTATTAGTAATAATTATCGCCCATTGTGAAACAGTTACGCGAACTCTAATGCGTCGTATATCTCGCATTTATGATGAAGCAGCATACTATCGACTAATGCATCAGTTTACTTTAGTTACGTTGATGAACACTTTGTGGGGAGCAGAATTATTGTTAAAAGCTTGTACAATATGCAAACTGTTTGTTCAAGAAAAAAAAACATTACCTATATAGGCAATTGACATTGGATCTAAAATTTCAAGATATGTACAAAATGTCATACAAGAAAATTAGCCGCTATTTTAAGGAATTTTATGAAAAAGACCATTACAAAACCCTCTAAAATGTGTAACTGGCATTTATAATTACATAATTCGTAAAACATTATCGATCAAAAACCAAATGAAGCTAGACGCATCGAATTATACTTCAATAGGCTTTTATCGTAGACTATTTCGTCGCTAAAAATATTACTTCCAAAATTATGTATAAAATTTTAAATGCTATAAAAATGTTCTAATTTTATCTATTGAGAATTTGGGAGACGAATAGAAAAACTGTCTGAAAACGGCTTAACAATTTTCACATATCAATAAATACAATACATGCTTTAAACATTTAAAACATTTCAAAAAATATAAAAATATATATATATGTGTGTGTATATATATGTATTGAGGATTTATTGCAATGTGTTTTTGAATATCACTATAGTAAAATTCATCAGGTGAAGTACATATAATATTGTCCTAAGAAAGTTAATCTACTGACTTAAATTTGAAAGTCATTAATAGATTCAAGACTGTACTTCAAATCAGTAAAGGAAAATAATTAAATTTAAAAACTACAAAATACTAAAAAATAATAAACGTCGAAATCGGTTAAAGTGGTAAAGAATTATTCATCCATAATTTGTCGTGCAGAGATGCCTTTGCAAATTGAAAAGTAATGATTTTCAGGTCTAAAACAAAAATTTATATGGGACCGCTTTCTAACAAAAATATTCTTTGAAACGACAACATTGTAAAGAATTACCATTGATACATAAACAAATATTCCGACGAGAACATCCTCCTTAATTTTTTAAGTCGGTCGAAAAACTACTAAATCTATGTCAACGATCTGTTAGTCCGATCTTAGTTTTAATTCTAGCTAAATAGTATCTCAATATTATATGCCTTCATAAAAATCACTCGATAAATTTCAACATTAAACAATTCCTATCAATATCTTTGATAGCTATGCAATGATAAAAATATAGAACATTTTAGTTTTCCAATTCTTACTTTACAAAACATTGCGCTTTCTTTTCTTTTATAACAATTACTTATTCTATACATAATGAAACAATAATATTCTAAAAAAAATACTGCTAAATAATTCACGGACAATTAAATCTCTTTGAAGAACCTGCAACATCAATGTCTTTTAGGTTTAATCAAACTAGCAAGTCACAACTAGAGGTATTTTCTTTTATAATTTAAGGTGGGATATTTATTTTAAGGTAAGATCGTTGCAACTCTGACCTATATTTTTGATCTGTTAAACTAATTAATGTATTAACATTTACAAGAAAGCAAATAACAACACACTTAAATATATCCGATCCTTTCAACTTGCGCCGTAATCATATAAAATAATAAGAATGATTTAAAGAAGTATGATGTTCATTAATACACGAAAAATATAGGTACATGTCAAAACCTGTGGTTAGCAGGTAAATACAAAATTCTTCATGACTGCAATATGCCATTTACTCAATGACGTTTGACATAATTACACTGTGGAGATTGATATTACTTTATGAGTAGATACAGACTGGTCCCACTTACGTAACGTGAGCAATGTATTATGAAATCAGGACTCTTGATTTTGTACAAAAAACTGTACATCAGAAACACACTTATCGTATGCAACGCAATCGTATGCTTTTAACACAGCGCCGACTTGCGATGTCACAGATCGGCGTGGAAAGGTGGAAGGATGTTAGTATGCAATTCCACGCGAACGACCAGACGTATACACAAATAGACCTCTGCACCGTGCACGCAATTTGTTATCACAATGGATGATTTAGTAAGGCGATACAAATGTATTTATAATATTAAATGTGTTGAATATCGCGATACTATGTTAGTAATACACCATAGCAAAACTAATTGGTAAACCTAGTATACCTTCTGGTATAGTTTCCGTTATTAATGTATTTTTTTAATAGCGAGAGGTCAATGCGCGTAATTAAAAAACAAGTAGTTTTCGTATTTTTATCCCAGTATGGATTATTTTAATTATATGATTATATATGACGTGTTTTTTACAATGCGGAACTAACACTCTGTTCAGAAAAAAATCGTTCGTTATCGTCTTTCAGCTTCATAACTAGGGTATGGTATTCTCTGAACTCTCTTTGTTTATTTATTTCATGAACCGAATAACTTTTTTTTAACTTTTATCTTTTTCTTTGTGGAGTGAATATATCCGTTTATGAACATGTTTCAGAATCAAAAACATGGTATAAATTTTTACTCGTGCGTCCGCTAAGAAGTGACAAGAGTGTTTGACGCCAAACGTACGTTGCATACGTGGGTCAAGTGTGTGCACCAACGTAGTAGAGTTGTATCGCATACGATGCGAAGAGGGACCAGTCTGAACTTGCTTAAATGATGCCCAATGCCCATGGACGTCGGTTTTTCACAGATTAATGAACAGAACACAATGATCATCGATATTGACAATGAAAGCGACTGCTGGTGACTCCATTTGTCAGCTGACAGCTCAACTTTAGATTAAATTAATGTATGGTTGACCGTCTTTCACTTTAACTAAATCGATGAGACGCCATTTTAAAAGTTGACTAACATCATTGATGAAAAGAATATTATAAGCTACTAAAGTACAAAGATTTAAATAGTTAGACGCGCCTTTACCATAGTATGACTACTCCGAAATGTGTTTATTTTCAAGTGAGTGAACTCACTCATTTGCAATGAAAGATTGGAACTAACGCGCTGATTTCACAAAATAAACTCTCAGAACTGAGAATCAATCGTGTGCCTTTCGAACGTACAATAATAATTCTAAAAACACAAATAAAGCCCAAAGTGTAACATCCACTCGTAAGTATCTATATTTTATTAAATATTGAATTTTATTTTATTCCGATGTCAGAAAATACCACGAAATAATTATGGGCAAACTGAAATTGTGAAACAGAGAAAGTAGTATACACAATTTCCGTAAGATAATAAGAGATGACACTATTGTCTCAGTACTGTTCTAATAACCAATGTAGTTAGGCCCGCCGCTGATTGCAATTTTTTGTCGACGTGACTTTTTGTCACTTAGTCAAGTGTCAATGAAGTCAATGAAAACTATATTGAGTGCGCTCATTATGGTGACGTGATAATATGGTGACAAATAGTTGCAGCGGCAGGCAACACCGGAGTGACGTGACTGTCACTCGCCCTGTGCATTACTATGGGAGTCCGCTCACTGGTGACTTTTTGTCACTCGGCCGGCGCCGCGCGTTCGGAGTAGACGTATGCTATTTAAAGTATTTGTTAAATAGTATTAATATATATGTCAAATTAATCTGTAGATGATTGTGATATTACAATTTTTTATGCCTCTGATTAATAAAGATTTTTTGTTTAATTAAGTAGTTGATGTAGTTTTTGTTACTTACCTCAAAGTTACCGTTAACCTTTCTTCTGCTGGAATAGCTTTGCAAAGCCAGCAACTCATCAAAAGAGTTTATATACATACGAAGATAATTAAAAAACTTTGGTGGATACTGACGTAATTCAGAATATATAGTGTAAAATTTTCCTTTAAATAATCTTTCCGTGTATATAGGATGCACCCAGTAGCGTTTTTTCCGTTTCATTTTTCTTCTACGTATTTCAAGAGCACAAATCACAGCAACCTCGTTGAAGTCCATTACAAAAATGAACGCGATTTGTTACCCAAGAACAGATTCAGTGAGCGCATCGTGGGTGACAGCAGGTGACAGTAATAATAAATCACGGTGACAAAAAATTGCAATCAGCGGCGGGCTTTAGATACTCAGATGTACCAAGGAAGCGGTTTACAAAGAGATCATCTATAAATAGACATAAACAGATGGAAATGCCGTGGTAGCGCACACATTAGCGTGCGCGCGTCATCGTCTTGCAAACGCACACATTCAAAAATAATGTAACCGTTTTTCAAGGTGAAGGCGCAACTAACTATTTAAATCTTTGCTATATATATTTATACTAATTACTTGTATTTTTCCAGAATTCCTGGTTCGTTTTAAAACATCCCATTTCACAATACAAATAATCGAAACCACAGAGTAGAGCAGTAACCATTTGTTATGCTAAACATGTAATAATATATTATGTAGCAATGTACAACTTAATATTTTGAATTGAATTATGTGTAGCATGTAGCAACTTAATATTTTTGAATTATAGATTTGTATTCGATTATTTAGTCTCCTAAAATTTTAAATAAAAATGAAGTAGATAGCCATAAACAGTTTTCAAAACAAAAAATAAAAAGTAATTTTCGACATATGCCAAGCGTAATGAGATTCCTACATCACAGTTCAATACTTATATGTTTATTGTTTATTTATTATACGTTACTATAATATGGTCAAAAAAGATTTTTTTCCTTTGAGCCATTTTCATAAATAAAAAGGCTTAAACAAAACATGTAATCCAAAAATTATAAACACTTGCAGTTCCAACTAACAATTATAAAGAACACAGGATAAAATGTTTGCTAATATGCATATTGACTGATAGATGATGACGTATACTTGGTCGATTTCGGTCACGGCGACAAATCATTTAATCATGACGTCAGGTTACATAAAATAAATGACATGACCGAACTGTACAGCATTTTTTTCGTATACAAAAAATTAATCAGTAGTTGAGAGTCACGGGAATTTTATGTTTTCACACGTAATTTTGTTAAATCACTTTTCAGTAGGCCAAATTCTACCACATTAATTAATGGACTGTAAATACACAATGAAAAAGCGACATGTATCGTATTATAATGAAGGACAGTAAGGTCGAGTGAATAACAGCGACGCTGCATCTGTACCAAAATTGGTTCGTTTTGTTTATAATGCCACTATAATTGTTTACTTTGAATATTTACCTAAACAATTTTAGTATTTCGCCTTTGAATATGAATTTAGTTAGAACAACATAAAACAAGATGAAAAACATCGTCACAATTACATTATGTTTATTTAAACCTAAATTCTCTTTTTCTCAAAACATGTATATTGAGTCGTCTAATCACAACATCCACCAAAAAGAACCTAAATTTAAAAATGCAAGAGAAAATCAAATTAAACTTTAAAATTATAGAAATTATCGCGGAAACAAGCATGCGAAAGGATCGGTATTGAAAAATTTTCAGTATATTTATTGTTTAAATATTGCTTAGCAGTAATAGAACAATTCAAAACAACGCTTGTCTAGATGTTATATCTAAGGCGATTTTACATTGAAACGGAATTATTTAGCAACCTGTTTATGTGCAAATCTCTTAAAGAGATATATACTGAAATACAAGAGTAGAATACAATGATATACGATCAAATATTTATGTTTTGAAATTTATTAATTAGTCAACAAGGCAGGCTGTAGTTATTATATCTTTAGAGCTAAATACTACAGTAAATATTGGAGGCTTTCAACAAATATTGGAGCTACAATAATTATTTCAACAGTATAATTCGAACATTGTAACGGTGGCCTTAATCATTGTCTTTTGTTAGCCTTATAAACTTTATTTTAGAAATGTGTGCGAATGGGCACATATGTGTGTTTGTGTACGTATGGATATTTCTTTATTATGTACAACTGTGTTGAAAAAAACTTTTATAGGAAATACAAATTACATTCATTCAGACATTCATATTGAATTTTTCAGTAAATACACAAGTTGAAAGTTTCCCTAGAATACTGTTTTTGAAATGTTTGCTTATGCAAAGAGAAAAATATGGAAAAGACTATTTTTTCGAATAATCTACACACTATTAAATTAGCTTCCTAAGGCAAAATGTTAGTATATGATAAATATAAATATTGCAGATCTCTAATTTACAAATATAAAGAAGGTACATTTATTTAAGATCATACAGATCCGAATGAGATTCAATGTAACGTTGTGAGATTATCCGCCCAGAATCCACGACTGGGGTCAACAGTTCCTCTGACGGCACCTGTATCCTGATTCTGTTATCTGACGGACGATTGCTGCCGTTAGTCGTATAAAAACCCAAGGATACCGGTTTGTGGTGTTCCTCGGTATAGGTCTTGAACTTTGAAGGGCTAATGGGGTGCAAATGGGAAGGGCTGGCTGACAGAGGGTTGTACGTCACATGAATTCGTACCACGTCATCGGATATAGGAGATACTGAATGTGGGTGCGGCGTCGCTCGTGGAGTGGAATGTGCGGTTGATGGCGCCCTCTGGATACTCATCCCGCATACACCGGACCTGGAACATGAATATTAAATCATTTAATAAACAAAACTATAAGTTTACACAATACTGTGCCTATTTTCTAGTATCAATATATTATGTAAATTAAAAAGTGGATCTAACACGGGTTAAGTAAGAGTGCGTTCATACCGAGAACAGAATAAAAGTTATTGTCATTCGCAAGTCAAGCAAAATAAAATAACATGTTAGTAGAGAGCAAGTATTGCCACGTCATGTTTTCACAAAATTTCATTATATAGTAAAAAAAATCTAGAAAAATTCATTTTATTCATAACCTGTTTCCTAATTATTTGAACCGATGAAATATGAGCCGTATGAAAAGTGGGGGAATGTAAACAAATTGAAATTACAAGAACGAAATTTTAATCGAAACTACAACACTACAAAACAATCGATGTAATCAAATGGTCACATCGCCTGTACAATCGTATTTTCAATTAACACTGAAGGTTTTCAGCAGGTACGTTACGTTTTGCGATTACGCGATTTTGATGTTATTTTACAATTACGCAAAATAAAAGGTGAGTAATTAATTTGAGTTCCTGTTAATAATTTTATATAACTCTAGAATTTATCGTTATATAACATACTCTACTATTAAAAACATTTGTCGTGATTCGTTTAATGATGTGTTTATTTTATATTTTATTTTCCTTACTGTTCTTAGGTAAAGAGATTCATATGGTTTGTTTATATTATCCCTTCTTAATTTAGTAGATTATGAAATCATTTCCAATATCGCGCAGTGATTTTTTGACACATTAGGAATTTTTGAATTGAAATTTTTTGCGGAGAAACCATAATTTTAAACGAATCTATTTTAAAATAAAATGTAATTGGAAAGAAAAAGAGGAAAGCACTAAAATCAAATAAGAGGAAACTAAGAGAACTGATACACACGTGAAAAATATAAATGGATGTGCAAGTAACGAGAAAAATAGATCAAACGCGACGAGTTAAAAAAAAATATGTGGACAAAACCAAGAAACGTGTTCTTCAAGATAAACACTCCTCCTGTGAGTTGGATATACGTCTCTTTACCATATGCAGTGAGTGACAGTTAAGACAATGATGCTACTTCAAACGAGCGAAAATTTGATTGACTTTTAATTAGTTTATTCGTTTAAGATATAGGTATAAGATATAGGTAATACAAATAAGTAGTAACTTTAAGATATAATAAAGTGCAACTCGAGCGAAATCCCATAGAGATATAATGAAAAACTAGGTTCGTACGTTTTATTATAAGGAAATATTGCGCACAAACTTCCTCGAGCGTTTTTATTTTTTTAAATTAAACTGAACTAAATTACATAAAATAAAAACGTACAGACATAAATTAAGGTGTACTGAATCTAATGAGACCAAAATTGACTAATTTCGTAAAGGTTTTGGGGGGGTAAAAACGTTATCGCTCGTAACAATATTTTAAAAAGAAAATGTAGGCAATTCTGCCGACATTTGCAACTAACTCTCTATTGCACGATGGGGATACGGAGCGAGTGATGTGAAACAGATAGCTTTTTTGAAAATACCTACTTGCGTCGCGTATCGGCACTTCGCAAGCTTTGCTTTGCTTTGCGAATGGATTTTTATATATGGGAATAAACCCAGCTTCTACTGACTAATCAAAATGTATTGCATAACATTAAACAAAACCAGTTTTTGAAAATTTCGTATATTAATGAACAATTCTTTCTTCATGTAGTTTTTGTATTTATTTATCAGTCCATTTTAAATGTGAACGATCACCATCAGCCCACTAGACTATTAGTTGGGATGTTTCACCACAATCGTGACATTTGGTGCTTACTACCGTACTTACTGCTGTCTGTGATCTATGTGAACTATTTTATTAAATTATAATTATGCTATTAGTCTCTTAAGTCTTCGCTTAGTAATTTTTTACGATAAGTAAGCGAAGAAATGAGGTGGCGGATCTATGACGCCGCCACTAAACAGCGATAAATGACATTTTCAACCGACTCCAAAAAAGAAGAAGGTTCTCAATTCGACTGAATTTATTATATGTAATACATCAGAATTTTTTTCTAGGTGAACCAATTTCGATGATTCTTTATTTGAATGCTTAGTTGCTTTTCATCTCGTCCTATAGAATACTATTATATACACTATAGAAGAGGTAAATATGATTTCAAAAGTTGATGGTTTCCTACCAATCTTACTTTGAAAAGTTAGTAGATCTACCACCTTCATTTTATTAAGTTTTCTAAAGACCTCCCGATAATAATGTGATACTCATAATTAATGTTTCTATTGGATAATAAATATTTCACTTTTTATAAGAAACTCCATGTGAAAGCAGGATCAATGATCATCAATTTCCAAAATTAAACTCGAAAAACATAAAAAATTTAAAAACGAATCATGATAAGTTAAGTATATACTGATTTAATAGTTTTTAATTATAAATATTCAATTCCTTTATTCGTATTGTTACTAGATTGGGGCTCGTGACAGTAAAAATTGCCGATTGAATTACCAAAATTGACACTTTAATTACCGAACACCAATCACAACTTAAAACACACAAATAGTTAAGGCGGTACCCTGACCAAACCTTGCAAAAGTGCGTTTTTCAGAGACTATTATATCATTAGTTATGAGAAATAAGCTACATCTAAAAGCACATTATTAATGTTCAATATCCTGTTATCACATTACACGATTTAATTTGTTTTTATGTGTTATGAATACATTTAAAATCTACTTTTAAAAAATGACTAAAATTATTGATTACATGCATCTGTTGCTAAAGGAAACGCTCTAATCATTTGAGGATTACACTAATGGATAGATAATTTAAAAATCTATATTCTACACGTTTTATTTAATTTCTTAAGTTCGCTTATCTTTTTTAATTGAAATAATTCCAAATATTCGGGCGTATTTTTACGCGATATATTATTGTAGCGAGAGCGCGTGGATTGTATAGGACCGAACGCTCAAAGTCTTTCGCTAGGGGTAACGGCTTAAACACTTTAGTTCGCAGTTATATTGCTTAGAAGTATTCGCTTGAATCGCTAAATCAATAAATACTCTCTCGGTCGCGGACATTACTGGCCATGTATAAGGCTTTTTCCACTAAAACATCTAGAATGTTTGAGCACATACCGGTTCCTACCGACTAGGAGAAGAAAGTTCCAGTATGGAGTCCTCTAGAAGGATTAGTTCTGCTACTCGATACTAGATGGCGCAAGTGCCAAGTACCAGGCATCAACTATGGCGCCCAACAGTATAAATAAACTTTCTTGAATTTGAAGACAATTTATAGCAGTGAGAATTCACTTGATATTCTATGGTATGTTATTGTTAGAATCAATTAATGGAAAATCTTGAATACAATAACGTTGTGAGCAATTATTTTTTAATTTTCTATAATCACTTCTATAAACTGCCTTTAGTTTGAGTTGCGAAGTATTCATACATTTACTTTTACTAAGGAAGTCCTGCCTCTTAAACGTAGTGATTATGTACTCTTTGGTCAGAGTATTAAGTAATGTCCTCTCCCTATTCTTTACTATATTCAATGATCCCGTTGAGGGATTAGGTAAATTGAACGAGGGCAGTTGAAGATAAAACATCGTTTGAATTTTGTGGCTATTTAAAATTCAAAATATCTGTTTATAGTGCGAAATATTGCGACTAGTACATACGTGTGTGAACCTTATATGACGGTGATTGTGTCTGTGTAATTACTACAATAAAACATCAAGAAATTGTGGAGTAAGAAGCATTTTAATATTTATAAAACCTTATATCTTCAATCTCCCGGACCTACCCCAACTCGCAATTCGCTCGCTGTGACGTAGTACGGCAATATTTACTTGCTAATCTTTTAGCGCCTGGATAAAATAATTAGCACATACTAGTTAACAAACTTTTTCTATAAAATTTTAAAAGTTGTTTTTAGAGTATTCTATTGCACCTAAAATGAATAAACAATTCTGTGGAGCTTTCAGAGCATTAATATCTGATAAAAGATATATGACCTGCCTTGGTTGTAAACAGAAGTATGACCTTCAATGCGCTAATATCTCACCACAGCGGTATAGAGCGTTAAATGATGAGAATAAGCGTAATTGGAGATGCCTGGAATGATAAAGTAAAATACCTAAGAAGGATGACACAAACACACCTATACGCCCATCGCACCAGACAGAGTCGGCAGTTCTCGATAACGCAGATAACTTGAATGTAACGTTGCGTAAAAAATCTGATTTAACATTTGACTACATAACGGAAAAAAAGTTGAAGAATATCTTGGAGGCTGAAAGACAAGAATTAAGAATTGTTATTTAATCAAGCCTGAAGGAATTATCAGATCAGTTAACCACAATAAAAAACCAGTGTTCCGGATATCAGGAGTCTTCAATGTTTATTAGTGGGCAATATGAGGATTTTCGCAAAGAGCTCGTAGAATTAAAAAAGCTGCTTGCAACGACCACTTCTGAATTGAAATGTATAAGAGAAGAAAATAAAATTCTAAAAAATTGTGTTACTGCACAAGCAGCAAGGATTAAAGCATTGGAAGACGAAAACTTGAGACAATAACAGTGGACACGAATGCAGAATATAGAGATAACAGGGATTCCTGAGAATAAGGCCGAAGATACTAAACAAATAGTATTGAAACTCTCGCAGCATATTGGGGCTCCTATTCAGCAAACTGATATCGATTTCGCACACCGGGTCCAACCTCGGCGCGCTGTAAGTGCTGCCCGCGCACGCCCCATTGTTGTGCATCTAAGACAACGTGCCGTCAAAGACAAACTTATAGCAGCGGGTCGCAAGTATCGTACTCTGAATGCTAAGGATTTGGGAATGGGTGATGAGACTAACAGAGTTTATATCGATGAGCACCTTACAAAAGAAAATAAAATTCTTTTAAATACATGCAAACAAAAAGCCAAGAAGATAAATTATAAATTTGTTTAGACAAAAAACTGCCGTATCTTCGTTCGAAAGGACGAGGCCTCACCCCCTATTCCAATATCCTCATCAACCGATATATCCAAAATAATGTAAAACACTGTTTGATATTTAATAATTACTCACCTTCCAATGTATGCAATAATCCTCCCTTACACTTACATAAAATATTTTTACACTTCTCTACACTCAACTCTATTTACACACTTATTGATTATGCAGTGCAGGAGTACCTCACAAGTATATCCTTTCCATGTGAACTACACTCCTATTTTTAACCGAAGCAAATTCTCGTAGTGCCACATTTAAATGCTATTAAAAACTACGGCTTAACTTATAGTTATACATTGACCATTAAGGTTTGCGAATATTTATCTATATTAATTAATAACTTAGGCTTAAAAATAATAGTTTATTTTTCCTTTAAATATTTAACATTTTATAGAGTGTACGTTTATCGATTGCACCACTACTACCCTGTCAGAAATGGATGAAAATAGTAAAAATAGTAACAACCTTACATTGCTTTATCAAAACGTTAGAGGGCTACGAACAAAGACTAATACGTTTTATAATAATCTGTTACCGTCTGAGATCGATGTAGTTATGATTTCTGAAACATGGTTATGTGATTGTATTTTGGACACAGAACTAAGTGACGATAATTATAAAATTTTTCGTAGGGATCGAGGATCATTAGGAGGTGGTGTAATGTTACTTTGTAAATCAAAGCTACACGCGCGCATGAGACCAGAATGGAATAATACCGATCTGGAATGCATTTGGATTACCATTCCAGGAAGTAACATAGGCTCTTCATATGACATACACATTTCGGTAGTTTATATACCACCTAATCATCAAATATCTTCGCGCATAAAGGATCTCATTAACACACTGTTAGCTGTTCGTGATAAATACCCAAATGACTATATAATTGTTTCAGGAGATTTTAATTTACCATGTATTGACTGGACTTCTGGAGACCCAGTTGTACGTAGGAAAGGATCAGTCGAAGTTCAAACTGCAGCATCTGATCTTATATTTTGTTGTTCTTTCATAGGCCTTTCTCAATACAATACACTCTTAAACAGTAGCAAGAACACTCTAGACTTAATCTTTTCATCTTTCCCGATAAAAGTTCAAAAATCTGAATTTGTGCTTGTTATAGAAGATGTATATCATCCAGCTCTGTACATATCTGCGACGGACATCTTAGTACCTTCACGCAGGCCTTCTTTTAGGACTAAATATCAATTTAAGCGAGCAGACTACCGTAGTATGAATGATTTACTTTTGAAACAATACTGGGCTTTTATCACAATGGAAACAAGTTTAGATCGTGTTACTGATAAATTTTACAGTATAATAAATGAATTAATTGAAAAATTCGTTCCTAAAATCCGATGTAGTGGTAATTATTCTTATCCAATATGGTACAGCAGAGCACTAATTAACCTTATAAAAGAAAAGAGTAAAATGCACTCTAGTTGGAAGAAGCATAAAAATCCGATTGATTACGCAGACTTTTCGGAGCTGAGAAAACGACAAAAGATACTACAGCAACAATGTTATAAACTGTACCTAGCACGCACTCAAGAGAATATTAAACATAACCCCAAAGCTTTCTGGAGTTATGTAAAGTCTAAGCGTAAAAACCATTCTGATTATCCTCAAGAAATGACATACGGAGACACTAAAGTGAATAATACAATAGCAATCTGCTCGTCATTTAACGATTTTTTTAAAAGTAATTTTACTAAATCTATTGACAATAATTTGACTATACGATCTGATAATTTAAATTTAAATGTTATCCAAGATATTGAAATAAATCCCGAGAAAGTTAAGAATTTAATTTGTAAGCTTGACATTACGAAAGGTGCCGGTAGCAATAAATTGCCTCCTGTATTATTTGTAAAATGTGCAAAATCCTTATCTGTTCCTATAGCACTATTATTCAATAGGTGTCTTCGCGATGACTACTTTCCAAGTATTTGGAAGGAAGCCCATGTTGTACCTATACACAAGAAAGGGCTGAAGACAATAATTGAGAATTACCGGCCAATATCAATACTCAATGTGTTAAGTAAATTGCTAGAAAGAATCGTTCATATGCACATATACCCCATCATATTACCTTCAATACCCCCAGAACAACACGGCTTTGTGAAAGGGCGCTCTACAGCAACTAACTTGGGCGCATTTATTGATTATACTACCTCAAATATGGATGGAGGGTCGCAAGTAGATGTCATTTACACTGACTTTGAGAAAGCCTTTGATCGCGTAGATCACATCATATTACTACGTAAGCTTTTTGAGCTGGGCATACGAGGTAACCTTTTCTGGTGGATGGAATCATACCTGTGGAAACGATCTCAGGCAGTAGTCTTAGGAGGGTTCTGTTCCGACTTCGTGGAAATAACATCCGGAGTTCCACAAGGTTCTATTTTGGGTCCTCTACTGTACGTGTGCTATCTATATGATGTGGGCAAGTGTTTTCATAATGCTAAGTTTCTGATGTACGCTGATGACACTAAAATATATATGAAAATCACTGATTATGTAGATTGCATGAAACTTCAAGATGATCTTGTGCGACTTGGTAACTATTATGTAGTTAATCGTATAGGACTTAATGTCAGCAAGTGTCTTTACGTTTCTTTCACAAGGAAAAGAGAACCTACAAATTTCAACTACCAAATAAATCATCTTAATAAAACTAAGAAAGAATTAGTGAAGGATCTGGGGATATTACTGGATTGAAAGTTAAGCTTCTCAGAACATATTGAAACAATAACGCACTCAGCCTACAAAAGCCTTGGCTTCATCCTACGCGTAAGCAGACCCTTTACTGATATACGTATTAAATTACTTTACTTTTCATATGTTAGAAGCGTCCTTGAATATTGCAGTACTGTATGGAACCCGCATTACACTGTTCATATAAATAACTTAGAACAAATTCAGCACAAATTCCTGAGACATTTAAAGTATAGAAATTTTATTTACACTAATAACTATGAAGAGTCTTGTGGATATTTAAATATAATAAGCCTTGAGGATAGACGTACTCTAATGGACACGGCATTTTTGCATGGTTTATGTAATGGAAGTATTGACTGTGTAACTTTAGCTGATAGAGTTCTCTGCTTTTGTATTCCGAAACGTAGAACGAGACATACACCTTTGTTTGCGGTTGTTAAGACAAAGACAAACTATACACAAAACTCTCTGGTGAATCGTTTACAAAAAGTTTATAATAAAAGATTCCACTCAGTTGATATTTTTCATTCCAGTAAGGATAAGTTTAAGAAGGATGTCTTGAAACTTCTGATGTAGTGAGTTTAGGTAACTCATTAACTCATACACACACACACACACACACACACACGCACGCACACACACACGCACGCACAGACACACACACACACACACACACACACACACACACACACACACACACACACATACATACATACATACACACACATACACACACACACACACACACACATACACACACACACACACATGCCCGTGTGCGAGGGAGGCGCATACGAGCATTATGTATGATTGCATTCTAGATGTTTAAAAATATGTATTTTTAGTCCTAACTACTTTGTCTTCAACATGTCCGTTATAAATTGAAAATACTATTTAAATAATGTAAATCAGCTTTTGGCTATAATTTAAGATCATAAGATGTACGTACAATGTAACAAAAAGCTGTGGATTTTGTTTGAAATAAAATAAAATAAAAAAATAAATAGAAAGATAGATTAATGAAAAAAACTCGACTTTTTTGCGTACATAGAACTAATTTTGTTCAAAAATTCGAAAACTTAGTATATTTTTGCAAGATAGTAGATAGGAGTTAGATACTAAAATTTGGTAGATCTACCGAAAAGTTCAACATGTCAATTCACACCTATAAATGTCAACACATCTCTTTTGACGTCACAGTCGTTGACCCATTTTTGTGTCAAGCGTTGCTGGGTGTAATTTATTTACAAAACGCCGATTTGTGCGATAATGACGTGTCGGAAAAACAGCCGGATATGGAATTTAAATTAAAGTTGTATATCCTTTCACCAGCAAGTCAAAATTATTTATAACTGAATATTAGAAACTAAAATAAAGAAATATTGATGTGTAAAAACAACAGTACAAGGGATGTAACAAAATATTACTGAATAAAAGGTAGCCTAGCCTTTTTAATGTTTCCAGCTATCTAAATATCACATATCTTCAAAATCGGTTGAGTGGCTTAGCATTTCTTTTCATAGCTCTTTTACCCAAGTTCGCGTATTAATGGCCAAGAACGACCTTATTTGTAAAACCTACTTATCTGTAATAGTTTACCTTTTTAACTTAACCAGACATCAAACTATCTCAATTTTATCAAAATCACTCCAACAGTCCATTCATGAAAGCTGGACAGATTTTCGCAATAGATAACAACATGTGAATATTTATATATGTCTGGTAGTGATAGTGGCAGTGGATATATATTACTTGGTTGCGCGGAAAACCATTCGCGTTTTTATTTTTGACGGTAGGAACTTGCTGAATCATTATTCCCTTCCTAAACGATATCATTCGTACCCTCCTATCGACACATCGGGGTGATGGGGTGGGAGGGGAAAGAAGACGATTCTAGAACATCGCGCAATCACCGGACCCGAGGATATATAAGACACGCGCGACCGACGCGCGCTCTTCTCTCTTCCCGCGCGCTCGTTTGGAAACACCTCACTAGTGGAAACCGCTTTGGCCTGGAAGCAGTCGAGCTCCAGGAACCCGCCTCACCTCGTGTGAGATATCGTCGCGCACCGCCTCTCTCCGGAGTGTTCCAGAAGTCGCTGTAGTGATCGACAGGATAGAAGAAACCCCGGTGAGTCAATATTCCTTAATTTACTGCCTGATTAATATTTAATAATTGTTTTAACCGTTCCAATTCTGTGTTCTCCTCATCAGGCAGGATTCCTTTCATCGATTTGGCAAGTAATAGTTTTAGTTTAGGGAAGAGCGAGTGCATTGTACCGCATGCTATAGTAGTCGCTTTTACGTAAGCGTAGAAGCAATCGCAAATACAGTCCACTTTAGTTAATATCTCGCGTAATAGGTTTGAGGTTTGACCGGGGAACTAGATTTTCGGCAGCCTTAAACACGTGGCTCCACCATTTTATGGTCACTTCGGCAGGATCTGGATTGGTGTTTAGTGGTTATCCAACCATTTTCTGGTAGAATTATTAAATTAATTGTTTAGATAACGCACTCTAATTTATGGAATAGACTTAAATAGTGTTCGTTTAAATTAAAATTTGATTTGGTACTCGCAAACAGAATTATTCATTTAATAGCGCTCGTATTTGGTTAAATTTAAAGCTTATTAAACAATTGAAACGGTGTGATAGCAATCGTTTGATACGCTTACCCCACAATTTCGATAAAATTAATTAGCAAACGACGCGTAGACTCGACCGCAACGGGTGTTCGATCTAATTACGTAATACGGCACGCCGAGTGTTCATCCTACGTCGTTCATGCGTGTGAGATTAATTGTGATTAATATAACTTTATTATAATAATTTAAAATGGCAGTTAGTGGAAGTGAAATCAAAATTAAAACGCTTTATGCCAAGAGGGACATACTCTTTTCGCGTGTGCAGAATATAAGTGATTATATAAAGAACATTAATATAGAGGCAGTGCGGGAAGCCTTTTTGAATGAAATCGAAACGATAGATACTTTGCGGATAGATTACGAAAGAATATTAGACCAAATTAATCATTTGGAATTACAAAACGACCCGAAATACATAGTGAACTACCAACCGCTGCTGGCATTCGAAGATATGTTGTGTCGCGTAAAAAGAACTGCAAAACTCCTACAATCTCAAAGCGAAGCAAAGCCGGAAATACAGGTACGCCCTCGTGACTCAATTAGGTTACCGCCAATAGATATTCCGGTATTCAATGGTGATATTAAGACGTGGCCCTTCTTCTTCAGTAGTTTTCAAAACAATATACACAACAACCCATCGTTATCGGACGCTGAAAAATTATATTACTTAATTAGTAAACTTAGTGGCAGAGCACAGTCGATCTGCTCGGGTTTTACACCTACAGCAAACAATTACTTATTAATATTTGAAACGCTTAAAACTAAATATGAAGATAGGAGAATGTTAGCTTCCGAATATTTGAACCAGATATTCGATCTTAAACCTATATCATCCGCGAACATCAACGGCTTAGAGCAGTTTCTAGATAAATTTGTGGCATCGGTGGCTGCACTTAAGAATTTGAAGTTTAATGACCTTATGGACGTGGTGTTTCTCCATATAGCATTAAAGAAATTAGACTCCGACACCGTGCGTGCGTTTGAAATGGAGCATCGTAGCTCGGAGATGCCTTCCTTTCATTCATTAGCATCGTTCGTGCGAGATCAAATAAAGGTGATGCAGCGCTCTCCGAACGTTAAACAGGAGATTAAAAGGTGCGTCGACCGTAGACAGACTCGACCATCTAAAATAGCAGGGTCGTTAACTTACGTAACCGCTACGCCGACATCACTCCAGCATACTTGTATAGTATGTAAAGATAAACACGGTAATTTATATAATTGTGCGACTTTTCGTAAATATTCACCAAGCGAACGTTATAAGTTAGTAAAGACAAACAACCTATGTTTGAACTGCTTAAGCGATAAGCATTTAGTTGCAAAATGCAATTCGAGTTCCGTATGTAGCAAGTGCGCCAGGAAACATCACACGCTATTACATTTTGAAAATAGCAACATAGCGGCGTCAAGTAAGGCGGATAAGGAATTCACCCCTACTAAGGTCAACGATTCTAGCGGTCGACCTGGTGATGTCGCTCTGTGCTCATTGGCAAATACGGGAGTACAACCTCCTTCGACCGTGTTACTGGGTACGGCGCGTATTTTGGTTAGGGATTCGCGTGGAAACGAACAAAGCGTCCGTGCACTGCTGGACAGCGGAGCCCAAAATAGCTTTATAGCACGACAATGTTGTCAGCGCTTAGGTTTAGTAATAAATAGGTCACTTTCATGTCCTGTAGTTAAAGGCATCGGAGGTACTAGTAAAGCGACACAGGGATATATAAATTTAAAATTTTATTCTCGGATAGATCGTAATGTTAACTTTGATATAAATGCACTAGTAGTAGATAGGGTCACTGAACGGTTGCCAACCGTTTCGATTGACACCTCGGCAATGATTGAATTTAAAAATTTGCCTCTAGCAGACGACACGTACGCCGTTCCTGGAAACATAGACATGCTCATTGGGGCATCGCTTTTCCCTTATCTTTTTTTAAACAATAAGGTCAGGGGCAACTCCTCGCATACCGCGCCTTACGCACTGGAAACCGTATTGGGCTATGTGATCCTTGGCTCCGCCCCCATCCTAGATAGTATTTCGGCAACCTCTTATTGTGGTATGGCTGTCGAACCGCTCGAGTCGTTAGTCCGCAAATTTTGGGAGATGGAGGAGGTGAACGTCCCACCTATAGCTAGTCCAGATGACAGGTTATGCGAGGAAATTTACGTCCGCACGACCGTTCGTGATCGCGACGGTAGATATAGCGTAGCGCTACCCTTTAAAGGAGATGTTTTATCTTTCGGCGATTCGCGTCAAATGGCGGAAAAGCGTTTCTACAGCTTGGAGCGTAGGATGCTCGCTTCGCCCCAGTTAAAGGAAGCTTACGACGGCGTCATTAACGAATATATAAGAGAAGGTTACATATCGCTTGTGGCTTCGAAATTAGATAACTACGAAGACACACCGTCGTATTTTATACCGCACCACGGAGTCATTAGAGAGGACAAACTTACATCTAAATTACGTGTAGTGCTCGACGCTAGTGCTAAAACTAGCACTCACCTGTCGCTTAACGATATCCTCTATAGTGGGCAAAATTTACAGGGCAGTTTATTTAATATAATAGTCAATTTTCGTTTGTTTAGTATAGCACTATCCGCCGATATTCGCCAAATGTTTCTTTGCATAGGGGTCCGTGAATGCGACCGTAGATTCCAACGCATTTTATATCGTTTCAACCCAAAGGAACCTCTAATGGTGTTCGAATTTAACCGCGTTTGTTTTGGTTTAAAGTCGAGTCCATTTCATGCGTTACGCACGGTGAGACAGCTCGCTCACGATGAAGGTCCCTCTTATCCTAAAGCTAAGAGGGCAATTGAGAGCGGATTATATATGGATGATTTTGTGTATTCGGTCGATAGCGTGGAGGAGGCCACCCTAACCACCGCCGAGGTTATAAGGCTCATGAAATCGGGTCAATTCGATCTTGTGAAGTGGACTAGTAATTCGCGTACGGTTTTAGATACAATCCCACTATCACACCGTCTTTCGGCGATAAAGGAATTCGACGATTCCGATACACACAAGGTGCTCGGTCTGTGTTGGTCACCAGAGTCCGACGTGTTTAGCCTTAAGGTAAATCCGCCCGTAGAGAAATGCACAAAGCGCACAATACTGTCATGCGTTGCTAGATTATGGGACGTCATGGGTTTCGTAGCTCCTGTGGTATTGTACGCTAAGCTTTTGATTAAACAACTTTGGTTATTTGAATGTGATTGGGATGACTCGCCGCCTGACAGCATTGTTCGATTGTGGCAGCGCTTTAGAGAGGAACTTCCTTTACTAAGAGAAATTAAAATACCGCGTCATATAAATGTCGATAGAAATAGCAGCATAACGGTCGTTGGATTTGCAGACGCCAGCGAGAGGGCTTACGGGGGGCGTTGTATATTTCCATGTCCAGAATAATGGTAGAAATTCGATTAGCCTCATTAGTTCTAAGTCGAGAGTCTCCCCCCCGTAAGGTTGTCTCTCTGGCGCGCTTAGAGCTTTGCGCAATATTAGTACTCACCAAGCTTATTACCACAGTTATCGGCGCATGTAGGGATAGAGTTCACATAGAAAGGATATTTGCCTTTTCCGACTCCACCGTCGCCTTATGTTGGGTTCATTCTTCACCCCACCGTTGGGATACGTTTGTCGCGAACCGAGTGGCCAAGATCCAAGACGAGTTAGAAACGCGGAACTTTTATCACGTGTCCGGTAAGGAAAACCCTGCCGATTGTCTATCCCGGGGACTCACCCCGATGCAAATAATGGACCACCCGCTTTGGTTCCATGGACCTTCTTGGGTTCACTTGGATCCCTCACAATGGCCAATAACCGATTTCGAACCTTCGTCAGTGTCACAACCGCCGGAAGAGAAGAGACACGCTCTAGTGGCGAACGTTTCGAGCGAGGTTTCTCCAATCATTGCTCTGGCGAACCGCTTGTCCTCTTGGTCGAAATTATTGCGTAGCGTAATTTACGTTTGTCGATTCGCGAAGCTTTTACCGCGACGTTCGTATATCTTAGCATCCGATTACAACTATGCCGAGTCGCTAGTATTACGTGAACTTCAACGTGCGCACTTCTCCGAAGAAATTACAAGATTACAATCGAATAGAGCTTGTAGTCGCGTCTTTCAACGCCTTAAGCCATTTTTACAGGATGGGATTGTAAGGGTAGGTGGACGCTTGTCCAACTCGCAATTGAGTTTCGACCAACGGCACCCTATAGTTTTACCGCGTAAAGACCATATCATGAACTTATTAGTCGATTATCATCATAAATTGAACTCGCACGCTGGCCCCGATTTATTGATGTCGATCTTGCGTCAGAATTATTGGATTCTTTCTGCACGTAGTTTAATACGCAATCGGGTGCACAGATGTATAGCTTGCTTTCGGGCACGCCCCAAGCCGTCATTTCCGGAAATGGCGGAACTTAGATCTTGCAGAGTGATACAATCAGTAAAGCCCTTCACGCACACCGGGTCTGATTTTGCTGGTCCGTTTAAGGTCACGCTCACTCGCGGGCGTGGTATAAGATCCACAAAGGCTTACGTCTGCATTTTCGTATGTCTAACTACTCGAGCAGTGCATATAGAACTCGTGGGTGATCTAAGCACAGCAGGCTTTATGGGTGCATTTAAAAGATTTCTATCCCGCAGAGGCCCTGTAAGTAAATTATATTCGGATAACGGTACGAACTACGTCGGTGCAAAACGTATTCTATCGGAACTACATGAGCTCTTAGCTAGCAAGTATTATAATTCGGAGTTCGCTCACATTCTAGCCGAGAACCGCATTGAGTGGTCTCTGAACGTCCCAGCCGCGAGTCATTTTGGGGGCAATTGGGAGACTAATATTAAAAGTCTAAAGAGCCACTTATACCGAGTAATAGGAGATCAAATTTTGTCCTTCGAAGAGCTAAGTACGGTGCTCGCTCAAATTGAATGCGTAATGAATAGCCGCCCACTTTTTCGGACGTTATCTAGTGACCCCTCGGAACCGCTGGCTCTAACTCCAGCACATTTTTTGAATTTAACGCCTCTAAGGTATCGCCCGCCGCGGATATGGATGAGAACAGACTTAGCATTTCCGCACGCCACAAATTATTAGATCGGTTATGCAATCGTTTTGGAAACGATGAAGGATGGAATACTTGCATACTTTGCAGTCTCGGCAAAAATGGAACACAGCGACAGAACCTTTAGCGGTAGGAACTGTAGTTGTGCTCACTAAGGAGAATACGCCGCCTCTCCACTGGCCGTTAGGAATCGTCGAGGAGGTCTTTCCCGGTTCCGACGGAGTAATTAGGATAGCTCGCGTTAAGACCACGGTTGGGTCTTACCTACGTCCTGTTGTCCGTTTGTGCCCCTTGCCTCTTCCATAATTTAAATTAGATTTCTAGATTAAAATTGTAGTTGAATTTAGGTAATCTTAGCGTTAGTTAGTTATTTGTTAGTTGATCTTAGCTCTAGTTGTTTAGTTATTTTTTTGAAGGAAATCCTTCAAGGGCGGGGGGAGATGGTTGCGCGGAAAACCATTCGCGTTTTTATTTTTGACGGTAGGAACTTGCTGAATCATTATTCCCTTCCTAAACGATATCATTCGTACCCTCCTATCGACACATCGGGGTGATGGGGTGGGAGGGGAAAGAAGACGATTCTAGAACATCGCGCAATCACCGGACCCGAGGATATATAAGACACGCGCGACCGACGCGCGCTCTTCTCTCTTCCCGCGCGCTCGTTTGGAAACACCTCACTAGTGGAAACCGCTTTGGCCTGGAAGCAGTCGAGCTCCAGGAACCCGCCTCACCTCGTGTGAGATATCGTCGCGCACCGCCTCTCTCCGGAGTGTTCCAGAAGTCGCTGTAGTGATCGACAGGATAGAAGAAACCCCGGTGAGTCAATATTCCTTAATTTACTGCCTGATTAATATTTAATAATTGTTTTAACCGTTCCAATTCTGTGTTCTCCTCATCAGGCAGGATTCCTTTCATCGATTTGGCAAGTAATAGTTTTAGTTTAGGGAAGAGCGAGTGCATTGTACCGCATGCTATAGTAGTCGCTTTTACGTAAGCGTAGAAGCAATCGCAAATACAGTCCACTTTAGTTAATATCTCGCGTAATAGGTTTGAGGTTTGACCGGGGAACTAGATTTTCGGCAGCCTTAAACACGTGGCTCCACCATTACTGGATGAGCTTTCTTACCGTCTGGAAAAAATGGGGTGTAACTTGGGAACGGACTAGAAGCATATGGCACTAGAATTTTACAAAAAATAAAAGCGAAAATTTTTAATTAAATAAATAAATTAAAATATATCGAGATTCAAATCATATCCACCCTACTTTACAACTTTGCAATAAAATAATAAATTTAGTAGGCATCTTATACCTTGTCACTTAATTTATTTAATTCAATATTTTTGTTTTTATTTTTTGTAAAATATCAGTGCCATAAGGCTTCTACTCCGTCCTACTACACCTTATTTTTTCAAGACGGTAAAAAAGGTCATCCAGTACATATATATTACATTTCCTATTTTTTTTCTATTAGATTTTCTAATAGTGATAATAGGATATAACCGCTTGTACAAAATACGGTTGGCAGCCATTCTATTATGTAATATAGTATACTATGTGTCATATAAATTTGATTAAGATCTGCCCAGTAGTTTTTTTAAATTATCCTTATTAATGCGTATTTAATTGACTTCGACTACATTGGTCATGTTCTCCTTTTAATTATATTGAAGTCGGTTATATAAAATTTTTGTGTATAACTTGTGTATAACAGAAGTTTGTATAAGTATAAACAGTAGGTAATAGTCGGGAAGAACGCACTCTTACTGTACAACCTGATTACAGTATACCGTATGCATGGATTATTAATTATAATGTGGACCTACTATAGACAGAAAGCGGATAGCGTGAAGCTAATTAATTTGCAAGTACAGGCGGGAGCGAAAATTGCAGCCATTAAATGTTCCGCCCGCACAACATTTGTTAATTTATACGGGTATTAACAAATGTTGTGCGTGGTTTAACGCTGTTTTTGGATTAAGCACACGTATTTTTACTAATGTGACCCAAATAAATGATACATAAAATGATTCTGCTTCCGTTTCCAAAAACCTATATGGAATATCTACACCAAAATAATATATATTAATATCTTTTAACGTGTCCAGTTGATATAGTTCATATTTTACACGCTGCTACATTTAGAGATGATTTTTCAATTCTCAGTTAAACATTTTTCATAGGACAAAATAAAACACCAACAAATTAAAAATAAAAGAGATTGTTTACATACATAATCAGTTAGGTTATAATTTATTTAATAACTTAACTGGCGATTGAAAAATCAGTCCTAAACTTTTTTTTCAACATATTATTTAAATGTATTAAGTGATACCTATTTCATAATTTGTATGTTCTGGATAAATATTCAATAACAATACAATAGAAATGCATGATTGATTATCAAAACGCAAAATCCAATAAAATCCTTTCAAAATTACTTAGCCTCTTGAAGTTTCTTTATTTAAGTTGATAAAAAGATCATAAAGCGGTGCCTATTAAATTAATCCGCTTCTTAAATCAAGTTCTAAATTTTTGTAACACCATAGCAGTTGAATTCGCAGTAAAATCGCCCGATTTTAACAGTCACCACAAAACAGAGAGCATTGTACGTAGAGGGCGAGTAATTTTCCGCTCACCAGATGTCGCTAGTAGGAACTGAAGTGAAGTTATTTGCTACATAAGGTCACCATAAGTGAAAATTTCAACTTTAAATAAAAGTATTATCGGTTTTTTAGGGTATATACCGACATACACAATACAATGTCTGAGTGGTTGCTCTATAATTATTTGTAATTTTTTTAATTCTTTTATCTTTAGGAATACCCATGGAATACACTACATACATACTACATACAAATTACAATCGTTTCCAAATTCCGCATGCAAATTATTTAGAAAATGCCAAATTGCACGCTATTTACAAATAAATATGTATTAAAATTTAAACGATTTTTTAATGATCATCTTGAACATTAATCAAAAGTCTAAAATGTGTAAATTTATTCAGTCTGTAAACACAGCGAATCGGGTTTGGCTACGCCAAGCCTCGTACAAAATAAAGTTGACAGCCATTCTATTGTGTATTATAATATTCTCTTGATCTAATTAATATAAAATAAAACTGATTTTTCAAGCCAAATATTTCACCTCATTCCAAGTGGCGCCGCCTTGGTGGCAGATAAAGTTGTAGAAGCTCTTATTAAAATAATATGAAATACTACATTCCAAACCACCTTCACTTTTATATTTATTAGAGCAACTATTTTGCAAACAATTTTTCAAATTTCAATCTATACTAGTACGCTGAACTGGCTATTCTCTACAAAACGTTTGTGCCGATTTGAAGCGCCGCTATTGACTGTACTGGGAACTAAATTTGACATAATTTGCAAATTCCGTTATTTTGCTCAAAACGTCTAAGATTATTTTAAAGCTTTAAACAAGAAAAATAGAGTTGTGTAGTTTGGTTATGTTTCGTATATTAATATGATAAAAGATATTTTTGGTAAAAATGATAATGTAAAATTCGTTATCAGAAGGGAAGTGTGGTGGTAACATACAGGTAAGAGAATTTACAGTTTATAATTAAAAATTAAAATTATTTGAAAACATGGGCTCTTAAAAATCTGTCACTAGTCTTATTGAATGTAATTACGAACATGTTTAGCTTTATATTACCTATTTTTAATAAAGAATAAAATTCAATAAAGTTAACGAGTTCCTTTTCGATAATACTTATCGATGTTTTTTCTTACCAATATCTGTTTACAACAATGAAAGTCGCTGACAACAGATAATTATCAAATATTTATTAATTTATACGTCTTCAACCGACTCTATACTAAAACTGTGACTGAAAAGCATAAAGCCTCCCTCCCGTGTGACCTCTTTAATGTAAGTAATTTAAAGTTTGTAAAATTTTACTTGTACCTATAGATATTGTTGAAATATTGTATTGTTACGAGGACTAAATGAATGGATAACAGTAAATTCTTTACAAAATCATATTTCATTATTTTTATTTTGTAGTTACCTACTGTAGTTTGTATTTTTTTCTACTCATTGGACCTTTTTAAACCTTTCGAATAAACCATACCATACATAATGATGAACCCGGAAAAAAACCTGCTCTATATTTACGAAGAAAAACGTAGACAAACGAAGCGCCGATTTTTGTTTTATATGACTCATATAATATGAGGTATAAAACTTGTATCTCTAAGATATAAGTATTAATTTATATATTTATTTATTGTATGGCTTTATATTAAAATGAAACATAAATAGAATGGTGGGCTCGGGTATAGAATTTTTATCGATGTATTTTGTCACACTGCCTGTCTCTATTATTACTTCCGTGGACGCTCACTTCTGCTATTAGTGCCAAAATGGCGAAAATCAAATCACTTTATTATGTCACGGTGTTTAGCCGATCCAGCATACTTGTATAATACCTAGAGGTCAGTGGAGTAGAGATGTATACGATTATATAGCATAAATGGACGAGTATTCATATGATGTTCGCAACTTGTATTACAGTACAGCTGTTATAAGAAAACGGATATAGAATCTATTCTAAAGGGTTTTAAGCGGCCAACCACCTATTTAACACAGGTTGCGCATGCGACGCATATGTCTCAGGTTCAAATCGTCGCCAGTGTCGCAAACCACTCCTAGAACAAGATTAAATGTATTTGACATTAACAATTATATACTTCTATATATATAAATGTCCGAGAAACATCTTTTTGGAAGAAAAAGGGGGAGATCTCTCACTGGGCAGTGTTCAGAAACAGGGTCGTGCAGAAATTTTGATAGCGTGATTTAAATTTCAGTTAGCTACAGCCATGTATTGTGACGACAGCGCCGTCACAAGTTTTTAAAGCCAATTTTCTTGATATTTAAATGACGATAACATAATGTTTTCAAAATATGAACTTTAGAATCTTATTTGAATGTAAATATTTGGGTAATAATTGTAATAATACGCTTAGACATATTTGGGTTTATTATAAACAGTGGTTTATACTTAATCCAGGTTTAAACCAGAATCCGTTTTACAAAAGACATTTCGCGGTAATATGCGAATTAAAATGTAATGTATGGAGTTTGATAGCGAATGTCAAATTTCGTGAAGCCAGTGGTGGCACAATTAAGATCTTTAATTAGTACTCTTTTTAAACTACAGTTTAAACCCAAGATCAATAGACCACTTTTTGTGATAAGACGGTTTAATTATTTTTCTACGAAATACATCTCACCCATCTGACCCAGTGCCGTCGTCGCTGACGTTGCTATGCGTGTCGAGCGAGTTGTCGGGTGCGTGCGAGCGCCCGCTGGAGAACACGCTGAGGTCAGCCGTGCTCGTCACGCTCGTGTCAGCCAGGGAGCGCCTCGAGCCGAGCGCCGAAACAGAATCCTCGCAACGAGCGCCGCTCGCAACGCCGCTGTGCTCTGCAAAGTTTGCAGCTTCATCATATTATTTTGACATATTATTTTTGAAAATTTAAAAATAATGAAATTTGATTTTTGCATGGAGTCCAAGGCGCTACTTTGTAATATTGAGATATTCTAAATCCACAATGACGACTTGTAAATTAATATTATTATTTACTACCGACCCGCCCGGATTCGCCCGGGTAAGATCTATTAATGAAGCGTCATTTACATTTAAGATAATGAAAGAAAATTATTATTTTTTTAATTTTTCGGTTTTTAATTTCATTCATTCGGTTATTAACTTCTCAGCTCAATATAAGGCAGTTTCTTTGATATTACAGACACACACATAAATTTTATTTATGTGTAGTAGTAGTGTGATATGATTTTTTTTGTTGATCAATTGGCAGCTGGAAAAAATATTCATAAATCCCAGAAAAAATGTATCAAAATAAAACATTTTTTACTTTACTTTACGTTATCGATGTGAAAAACTCTCATGTAGGATATGAGATAAATTATAATAAATAAAAGACTGAAAGATAGTAAAGTGTAGGTATGCATTAAATAAGTTCGAGAAGGTTGAATTTTATTGCAACAGATGTAAATTAGATGGTAAATAGAAGTAAATCCGCACTTCAGTTTGCAATAGATAGTTTTACTCGCAGTGGTGTCGTAGGACGCGACAAAGGGAAATGAAAAGGAGATGACCGGCGGCATAATCCTGATAACAACCCTTAATAATAAAAATATGTAGTCGCCAAACCCCCTACAAAGACTACCAACGAGAGAGTGGCCTAAATCATTATAGGGAACCTTTATTAGCGTGAAAAAATTAAATAAAAATCATAGATGCCTGGTATGCCAGAAGAAGCATAAAAGCAAGTTGAATGCAGTGGCGATGCGATCTCTTCGTAAAATGTGTGGCGTTACCTTAGCCGACCGAAAGCGAAACGAAGAGATTCGCAATATGGCAGGATTGAAAGATGACCTTATCACAAAAATTGATCGGGGCGTACTCCAATGGTTTGGGCACGTTGAACGAATGAGTGAAGACCGAATGGTGAAAAAAATATATAGAGCGAAAGTAAATATTAAAAGGTGTCCAGGTAGACCGAGACTAACTTTCGAAGACCATGTGAGCAAATTGCTCGAAGAGGGGAGGGTCAAGAGTACTCGGATACCTAGACGTGCATGTATGAAGAAGTTAATGAACCTGAAAGAAGCGAAAGAGGTATGTAAGGATCGTGACACTTGGCGATCTGTTCTCTCTGGCTACCCCGTTAAGGATTGTGCGTGAAGATAAGTAAGTAAGTAAGTAATAGATGCCGTCGGAGATTGGATACCGTCAGCACCCAGATTGGTCGCAATTTGTACAAGAAAGGTATAATATAGTAATTATTACTCTAGTAAACAAAGTAACGCCTTTTCTCATAAAAATGATTTAAACATTTAAGCTTTAGACGTAACGTACATAGTCTTAAAATAGTGCAATTAAGAAGTTAATGAGTGCAACCAATTACAAATACTTGTATTAATTATTTTTGAAGCATTAAGAAACAAATACTGCAGTACCTACTTGTAAATATATATACTATAAAATAACCTTAGAGACCAAAAATACTAATAATAGATGACCAATTTATGTAGGAGTATTTAGTGTGGGAGGTAAATAGATACGAGGAATAAAAGCAAAAGAACTGTAAAATTATAGGTATTCAAAATTGTTTTTCCTTCTCATTTTTTTCATAGAAGTGTGATCTAACGAGAATGGGGCTCACCTGATGGAAAGTAACTACCGCCGCCTATGAATACCAGGGAGGGCCTTTTAGAAAGGAGTAAGCTCTTTTCTTGAATGTTCCTAAGTCGTATCGGTTCGAAAACCGGTGGTAAACGTTTCCACAGAGGGGTCCCCCTTAGTAAAACTCACCATTGTACGTTCCCCCAGTAAAACGTACAGTGGTGGTCCACCAAGCATCCAGTTGATGTAAATGGTATCGTGAGTTTTGTGCGGCGAAGATGCGATAGAAGACGCAAAGGCATGCAACATCCTTTTGCAGGGCCTATTAATCGAGCCGATCAATAGGCCACGGTCGTGGACGATTCGAGCCGCTCTGCGCTGGATGCAGGCAAGTGAAAGGAGATGGCACTGGGGAGCCCCAGCCCAGAGATGGGAACAGTATTGTTAGGCCGAATCTGCGCCTTGTAAAGTTGCAGGCGGTATGCCGGCATGAAATACTGTCCCGCTCTGTAAGCACGCTAAGCTTTTTAGAGGCCAATTTGGCCTTCTCATCCAAGTGACCACGAAACTGCACATCAGTCGATATGTCGACGCCGGGAATTCCGATACTGGCTGAGGGAACAAATGAAGTGCCTTGGAACTGAGGAGATATGACAAAGGGGTTCTTTTTAGCGGTAAATGCGCAAACTTGTGTCTTCTGGGGATTGAACTGGACTAGATTTAGTCGCCCCCAATCAGAAACTTTGTTTATCAAAGACTCAACTTCAGACACAAGTTTGCACCAGTACTCGGCGACGTTATCCCGAGAAATATTAACACGGCCGGTATGTAGAGCATCACCAGTGCTGTCATCCGCATAGCAATGAATGCTACCGGTTTACATCATATCATTTGATATGCAGAAGAAACAGCGTTGGTAATAGCACGCAGCCTTGTGGAACACCAGCAATAATAAGCTTATAATCGGAGCATGCACCGTCTACTACGATCCTGATGCATCGATCTGCAAGAAAAGTGGTGATCCAATTCCACAATTTGTCGGGAAGGCCATAAGATGGAAGCTTCTAAAGAAGCGCTTTGTACCAAACCAGAACGAAGGCCTTCGCTATGTCCAAACTAACCGCCAAAGCTTCCCACTTGGACTAGACCGCCTGCGCCCGTCAGTGTGTTAGGTAAACAAGAAGATCACCAGCTGAGCGACCCTGAGAGAAACCGTACTGGCGGTCACTAATCAGCTAGTGCTCCTCGAGATACTGCGTGAGCTGGCAGTTAATGATTGACTTCATTATTTTCGAGAACAAGGAAGTGATGGCGATGGGTCTGTAATTCGGATCAGAGCGGTTACCTTTTAGAATATATTCTCACTGAACGTTTTTCAGATCGATTTGTTTTTTTTTATCTGTCGAAAAAACATTGTTAATTTATCTCTCTGATCAAAATACGTAGTATATTTACTCGCAAATTTTTCTCCGAAAGATCTTTTTATTCAAAGAAATAAGTAATAATCGCTGGCGGCTTAATCTAGGCTAATCAACCCTCTAGGAACTATTCGACTAAAACTTCACCTCGTTCTCGTTACAAGGGTCCAAATCAATCCCGCGGCATTACGCTATGCGTCGCTACTTTTACTGCAGTGCGAGCATTCTCAACATCCATGCATTCTGCAAGTTGTTTCTTTATTTAAAGTTCACCTTACAGTGCTATTTTTCCACTATACCATTAATGTATTATTAAATGCAGATATAAAAAGTAAACTCTTTCCCCCTTCCCAACACTCTCATTTCGCGACTTATTGACCCTCCCTCATAATAGGTGTGATAAAAGATGACTCCGACGTGTTACTGACGCAAATGCTATCGGACATCATTGTTGAATCCTTTAAGAAGAAAAAACATGAAAAAATTGTGTACCTATTCCACTTCCATTTGACCCCTGCTTTGTATATATTTACTTTCGTTAATAGTAATTATATATTTAACTTCAATAACGTCTACATAATAAATATTCAACACATGCAAATATAATCTATCGAAATGGTACTTACCTGCAATATATGTCGGCTACGGCAGATACGTACACTCAAAACACGTTTAAAGCGAACAAATCAAACTGTGCCAACAAGCGCACATGCAACACTAATGAGCTCACTAAACAAATAATCTCTGCTCATACCTTGACGGAAATAAATCAATATATAAAAATAATTGTCTTATTTATTTCTTAAATAGGTACATCATTAACATTAACAGATCACTTTATATCAATGTTTCGTCGTATACTGCCTTCTAAATGTTTCACGTCTGACAAGATAACTTCTCGATTTGAGATCGATCTTGCAATTAGGACTCAGGGTGGGAGACTCCAAGTGGATGTCCATGGAAGCTTGGGAAGTACGGAGAGGAGCACCGCAAGCAAGAGTGTTGTCTGAAGTAAAGATTTTCTTAGTGAATATTAAGTCATGTAATTGTTAAAAATTTAAGCAATCGCTCTTTAAAATAACCGGCAAAAACTTCCAATAATTTGTCATTTTAATTGCAAAAAAGTAAATAAGAAAAATCTATAATATTGTTTACATATATTTAAAACTAAAAATATATATTCGTTATAGAAAAACACATCGTTTTTGATTAAGTAATATTATTTAAAAAAAAAACTATTGTTTCTCAATCATGCACATGTAATTCTACTTTATTGTTAATTTAATTGTGATTAATCTAATTGAATAGTGAAATGTGCCTTAACAATGTATTATATACATCGTGAACTACAAAATTAAAGCGAATTATTTTGGTAAACGAACAAGTCTACCGACGATTTCTATTCGAAAACGTACCTATATGTTACCGATTTCAATATGTATTTCTACTGAATAAATCTAGTGATGTTCCTCAAACCACCACGGGCGGCAATACTAAAATAAAACGAAAATCTATAAATATTCTTCCTCTACTAATTTAAATTTAATTTATTGTTTCTACTCATATTAAGCTTAAGCGGATGTTTGAAAGAATTATTTCACTGTCTAATAAAATACAAAACAATTTGAAATACATTTAATAAGTATATAAGCCATCAACGTTATTGTCTGTTATCCAAGAATGATGTTCGAACTTACGTCTAGCGTATAATAAAAACAAAATAAATATTGCAATAATATGCGATACAATAAAAATACTTAATGATAGGGGTGGGCTTATGTAATTGGATACTAAAACAAATTTAAATCCCTCAAGAAACGAGCAGAGATTCATAAGCTAATAATTTAACGAGGAAGAGATTTATACGATAATACTTGATTTTTTAATTTTGCATTAAAAAATGTTGCTTGGATATAATGTCATTCAGACGTCATTCAAATATTGAATAACAGAAGTTGTTAATAATTTTAATAACTAAGTTATAACTAGAAAAATTTGTAGGAGATCCTAGACAATGCAAAAAGCGGTCTGTGCTTCTATTGAACCAAGGAGTGATTTTAAACAAATGAATATAATTTAAAAAAAAATTGTATGTTACTTTGACAACCAGAAAGCACTCCTCCGATCAAAAGAGTAGGCGTGTTAAATGCAAATATTGCTCGTGGTGTTAATCATGACATAAACCCACCGCCGTACCAACGAAAACCATGCTCAAACAAAAATTATAACTTTAAAATACAGGATATCAATAAAGACATGATATAAAGGTTATGTTCCAAAATAGAACCCAGTGTACTGTCCAATGCAAATGACGTCATGAATCGACTCTATACTGGTGATTTGTTCCAAAACATAGGACAGTATATAACGTCATACATTTGCGCCATTTGGAAAAGTGTTGGCGATTATTTTGTCATTTTGTGCTCCAAAAATCATTATATCCTCCTAATGGAGATACCAGCAATTATTCTATTTTTTTTTTGTATTTGAATAAATAAAAACAAATTCTGGCATGCTTCATTCAGCGCACACACAATTCAAAATTGTTTTATTATGGCCGCATATCCGACACAATATGGCGGCGGCACGCCAGTACAATATAGTGACAATTGATGACGTCATTTGTATTCGCCAGTACACTAAAAACGTTTCGGAACATACCCAAAATCTATCAAACGAAAAATTGGCAAGCAAATTAAACAGTGCCACCTTCAGGGCAGCGACACTGAGAATGATAATCAATTAAATAGTTATGATTTTGCAAAAAAAAAATAATAATCATTTTTTACTTTTATCTTTTTTATGTTTGAATCACGGGTGTTTTTTATCCTACAGCCAATTTCACGCAATACAAGTGGTGCCATTAAAAGTGACCAGTGCGGTTGCAAGCACTCATTTACAACATATTATATACACATTATCTATACAATCCTAACATTAATACTACTTCGTATCAAAAACTTATATCCTGGATATAATTTGCTATGAACGGGAAGTTGTGGAATAAGTTATAAATGTTATGCATTCTGTTAGGTAGGTTAAAATACAAATTAAATTATTAATAATTTAATTTACAATAATGAAAATTTATATTTTCATTAATTTGGCAGTTATGTTAACTCCAGCAACTACTTACACAAAATTTTCAATTTTTTACACCAAAATTGATACAACATTGGTAAAATTACTCATATAAAAGCAAAAGAACAACACACCAAACATTCACATTAATTGAAAATGAGGACCTGTATTCGATCTCGTTGCTACTCAATAAACATTCTTAATGACTTAAAAAACAGCTCGGGAATGTAATTTCAAATTATATTAGAGAATAATAGTGGATTGCTGTACAAGCACACAAACATTGAAACAAATCCAAAGAAGACCAAATGGGCGGTGACGATGAAGTGCAGAACTGAGATCAATGGAAGCTGGAAGTGTAGCTATGATAGTCATCATGGTTTTCATGACAAAAATCAATTATTATGAAGAAAGTAAAAACAATTTTTCACAGTATCTAATACTGAAATGGCAAAACAAAACTCACGAGAATATCCAATTTAATAGTAAGCCAGATTTACTATTAAATAGGCTATAACACATCATAGTAGAATTAATTAAATCTAGGGCACTTAAATCGTTTTCACTGTATAATACTTCAAATTATGATCAAAGTTAAGTTTTTCGTACCGTCAGCGTTTCGCTTGTGTTCTAATTAAATATTTTAGACTAAATATATGTTATGTCATGGTTGGAGCAAAAAATCACCAAATATACGGTATGGACTCTCCATTTTACTTTTTTGATATTTTGCATTTCAATTTTACTTTTTATTTAAACAAATTTTCTATTTTAAGATACATATGACTATCTAGGCTCATTTATCATTAAAATATTGTAATTGTATTTCAATAACGTACACAGCACAATATTAAATAGGCAAACATAATATTTATTCGCATAACAGACTGTTTGTGTTGTTGATTTCGATTGTATTATCAAGGTGGGGAGAGCGCGCACACTTTGCTTATCGGTAGGAACATAGAATGCTATAATACATACACAATAGAACGGGGGAGTGGGCGGAGCCACTAAAATGTCACTAACATGTCAATTCACACGTATAAATGTCAACACGAGATGTGTCTTGACGTAACAATCGTTTCCAAATTTCGCATGCAAATTATTTGAAAAAACGCCAAATTGCACCCCATTTACAAATAAATATGTATTAAAATTTAAACCATTTATTTAAATCATGATCCTGAACATTAATCAAAAGTCTAAACTGTGTAAATTTATTCAGTCTGTCAACAAAGGGAATCGGTTTTAGCGACGCCAAACCTCGTACAAAATAAAGTTGACAGCCATTCTATTGCGTATTATAGTATTCTATGGGTAGGAAGCTGCCACTGGTTTGTAGTTTGTTGCCTCTTAAGCTTACTAATCCATTGAGATATGTAGGTTACGCTAGTTCTACTACAGACATCCTCATTACGAAGATCTTTCACGCAAGAAAAACTCCTAGCTCATTTATCCATCGCTTTTAGCCGTTAGTTTTGACATTGTTAAGGCCTTCGATCGGGTTTGGCACAAAGCGCTTCTTTCGAAGCTCTCTTCTTATTGGCTTCCCGAGAAATTGTGCAATTGGATCACCAGCTTTCTTGCAAATCGGAGCATCAAGGTCGTTGTAGACGGTGCATGTTCCGATTACAAGCCTATTTAATGCTGGCGTTCCACAAGGCTCAGTGCTATCACCAACGCTGTTTCTTCTGCATATCAATGATATGTTGCAAACTGGTAACATTCATTGCTATGCGTGCTATTTATGCATCATACTGCTGATGATCTGTACACCGGCCGTGCCAATATATCGCGGGAAAACGTCTCCGAGTGCCGGGACAAACTTGTGTCTGAAGTCGAGTCTTTGCTGAACAGTCTCGGATTGGAGGCGACTAAATCTAGTCCAGTTTAACCCTCAAAAGACAAGTTTGTGCGTTAATCCCTAAAAAGAACACTTTTTATAGTATAAAGCCCGGTTTACATTTTGAGAAGTGACAAGTGTGAGTGACAATGACAAGTGCTTAGTGCGTGTGAACAGGCAGTGCAGTGACAAGTGACAAGTGCGAAATGAAAAGTAACAAGTGAATAGCGGCCTGCTCTATTCTCTGACAAGTATCTCTGCCCCGCGCTAACCTTGCTTTCCCCTCAGTCACCCACCGCCGCCCCCGTTCTAGCGGCGACGTCAGAACATACTTGTGTTGGTTATAATAGTTATTAAATAAAATATTTTTGTTATATATATTGTATACATACTCGTATTTATAATAATTTTGTTTTATTACGAAGTGGTCAGATAGCAATAACATTAAATTTGTCAAGGAAACACGAATGTTTATACAATATTAAATCGCTGAATTAAAAAAATAAAATGATGCGAGACGCTGCTATGCCCTCAATATCTCAATCAATGGGAATGGCCGGTTTCGGCGCAAAAGAAGTAGGTATATGCGAAGTTAAGAAGCATTAAGTTTACATATTACCAAGAAAAGAAGAAAATTAAAGACTCCTGTAGGTCAGAGCTGGAGCCATATTATTTTCAGGCTTCTTGTTATAGCTTTAAGACACATTTTTCTCACTTAAGCTATTTTAGGAAATTGGTGTGCACCAATATCTTTGCAATAAGGCACTTCACACATCTTTTTAATCAAAAAAAGGTAAAATTGTATGATGAGATACCAGTTTTAAACTTTAAAGCTGTGCTAGCGCCTCTTTGACAATTACCAACCCAATTTCACACTTGCAGATTTCACATAATAATGACATCCAATTGCCACATGTGTGAACACCAACTTGCTACCCATTGTCACTTGTCATTGCCGCTCGCACTTGTCACTTCTCAAAATGTAAACCGGGCTTAAGGGTGACAAACGAGCACACAGTCGATCTGATGGAAAGTGGATGCTGTGGCCTATAGACATCTACATTTTTAACCTCGCTTAAGAATCAAAATATAGATGCGTTGTCACCCTTGAGGACTAAGATGGAATGCCTCGATTCTAGTAAAACGGGTCTCCGGTTCTCTACACTCAGCATAGGAAACACAGAAGCATTAAGCTGCTATTTTACGCTGGTATTCTGTGAGAGCGTTGTACTTCCCCGGTCATGCTACATAATAGCTGCATACTACATAATAGATGCAGTGTGGCTCTACCACGTCATTTGTCGTATCTCCTCAGTTTCAAGGCACTCTCTTTAGTTTAGTTTAGTTTACGAAGGGCAGTTTTTCGCAATTCTACCTCTAAGCGCGTATTTTACGTGTGGGCAGGAATAATGTGATTATACGAGCCATGATATCTCCCCGAAGAAGTTCAACAGTCATTTGATGTTGCAAGCAACTTCGGGGAGCGATACTGGCGTGGCGAGATGTTTAGCCCTTTATGAAGCGACTTCTGGACATGTCAGCAACACGTGAGGCGCCGTTTCTTCCTCTCCCATGCATGCTCTATACAGGGGGCTATCTGTAACACCTATGGTAAACAAATGTTTGTCAAAAGAGCCTGTGATAGCACTTGTTACTATCCTGATCTGTGGCTTGTTCAGTCTCATTAGAACCTTAGTTAGACTGATTATTTCAGGCAGGGCCTAGCTTATCTACAGTCTACTAAATTTTTCCAAAGCTGAGCGTGTAAATTATTGAAGTATCTACGTACCAGTGAACGAACGTAACCAAAGTATAGGTTCCGGCCCTATAATGTCATTGTGACACAGTGGATCTAGAGGCAACGATGCAGCAGCTGGCCAGAAGGGAATCGGCTCTGGCAAGATCCACTGTGTCACAAGGGACACAGTGGATCTAGAGGCGGAGGAGATTTTGATTGTCCTTGTGAACCTTTTTGTTGTATCTCCTCAGTTTTAAGGCACTCCCCTTGTTGCCTCAGCTAGTATCGGAATACTCGGCGTCGACATATCGAGTGACATGCAGTTTCGTGGTCACTTGGAAGAGAAGGCCAAATTGGCCTCTAAAAACTTTAGCGTGTTTAGCAGAGCGGGGCAGTATTTCATGCCGGCACACCGCCTGCAACTTTACTAGGCGCAGGTTCGGTCTCACATGGAATACTGTTCCCATCTCCGGGCTGGGGCTCCCCAGTGCCAGCTTCTTCCATTTGACCGTATCCAGCGCAGAGCGGCACGAATCGTCGACGACCGAGTGCTTTCCGATCGGCTCGATTCACTGGCGCTACGAAGAGGTGTTGCATCTCTTTACGTATTTTATCGCATTTATCACGGGGAGTGCTCTGAGGAATTGTTCGGATTAATCCTAGCCGCCCAATTTCATGAACGCACTACGCGGCAAACATCCCGATAGCATTCACACGACTTGGATGCTTGGCGGTCCGCCACTGTACGTTTCACTAGGAGTTTTCTTCCGCGTACGACCTCTCCGTGGAATAGTTTACCACCGGCGATTTTTCCGGACCGACACGACCTAGGGACCTTCAAGAAAAAGCTCTCAAGAAAAGTAGTCCTTTCTAAAAGGCCGGCAACGAACCTGCAAATCAGGTGAACCATATGCTCGTTTGCCCCCTCTCCTATAAAAAAGCTCGCTGAGCGTCATATTTTGTCCAGAAGTGAAGGTGTCTCATGTCATGTCATGCCATGTCTCAGAATTATATGTCATATAGATATAACACTTTACTTTGACTTGCTACATCATATTGGCAACAGATTATTATATTTAGATAATATTTTTAATACATGACGTGTCATGAATAATGTAACATTGATATCATTATGTTGAATAATGATAAACGTTGAGGTCTTTAAACTTGAACTTCTTACTATTTCACTAAAATAAACTAACTATCGGGATCGGGAATGTAATAATGGCCGTAAAAATTAAGTGCATTGTATATAAAATGCTTATGTTATGATAGTTTCAAATAATTATTATTTATGTTTCTTATATTTTTGTCAAAAAATTATCAAATCACTATAAGTCAGTTACACTGCTGTCTAAACAAAAATAGCTACAAAACTGTTAAAGCTTTAGTAGAAAGGTATCTGGTCTTATATAAAAATAGGAAATAAAAAAAATATTAAAATTATTCATAGACTTTAGAGACAGCTTACAATAAAACAAGCTGAACGCAATGAGCTGCTTCTTGTTTGCAAAAGATTATAGTTCTAAGTTTTATTAAGAATTGTATCTCATTTTTCGTATCATCGAAAGAAGCCAAACACACTCTTTAAAACCTGTCCGAACACTGATTCAACTATATAGACTCAAATATATTTCTGGAAATAGTGGAAATTTTTGCATGATGTTAAGTAAGCGCCGAAAAGTCATTACTAAACATTCGATGCTGAGGATTAAGATGAAAATATTAATTTGCGTGTAGTCTATAATATATAGGCTAGACTGATATTCAGCGAAGAAATAAGTAGGTTAGTACCCACACATACTAACTCCTGGACAAAAGGTAACCTTGCAACTTAAAGACAAAACAAAGTTTTAGCCTCGTTTCTTTACATAACATATGAACTTTACACAAGAAAAAATTCGACCGAAATCAAACTTTTGATGAACAAAAGCAGTTGTCAAAAATATTCCTAAAGATTTTAAATGCAATAACGACAAACCTAATATAAAGTCCGATTTATTTCCAAAAGTGTCATTTTATATACAACTCGCCGCATCACATAACAAAATTATGCTGACTGCCTACGATATTTTTCACACACACACATATATATAATATGCTAAATTTATGACGCAAAGCAAACCGGATCAATTAAGTTACGAAACATTTATATCTCGTTTATTCATACCAGAAGAATATTATGGAAACACACTACATAAAAGAGAAAGTGACAAGCGTCAAATAGTAAAGACGATTGAAGATTGATTTAAATATCAATGACTATTTGTTCAAAAACCAAATGTTACAATAATCCAATTTATAGCCGAAGCATCGCACCAATTTATTGAATGCACTTTTGTCTTATAATATAAATACAATATGCTATAGAAGTGTTAACTACTTGTACTTGTACATCACTAAATATCTAAATGTCTTTACAATACATCATAATCGACAAATTCCTAAAATTCGTTAAATGATATCTAAATGCGAAACGAGAGACGACAAAGCGTATATTCCCGATATAACAAATATTTTCACATTACATGTTATGCTTGTTCTACCTAGATATACTAATTTCATAGGTAATGGCAATTTGGCGTGGTTCGATAAATTATTAAGACCAAAGCTTCTTAAACTTTTTGCTTGTTTCCCCCTATTAGACTTGTTAGACTGGTTAACATATTACCTTAAAAAGTTAGGTTCAGTGAGTCATAACAGTTTAAGAAACTCTTGCTTATTGCATGCAAGGTGAGGACAAAATTAACACACAAATAAAAAGGTAGAAATACGGAAAATTAAAAGAATCTACAGACCATACAGCGTTATCACAATATTTCTACCTTCAGCCAATCGCAATCCTTCTCACGATAACCCAATCGCTCTTAAAGTGATGGTGATAATAGTAGTCTAAACTAGTTGTTAAGTTCAGATCAGGAATTTAAAAAACCAAAATCATTTAAGAAACTGCAAATAGTTTATCATAATATGTACATATCATAAGCTCACACGGACATGACGCTCATGTAAACGAGTGGAAAATATAGATATCTCGCCGACAGTGTTACAGTTTAGAGATATAGTTAAATATAGGCCACGTTAGATTGCCTTCGTAGTAAATAGTATTTAAAATGACATTATACCATCAATTTAGTAGCAATGTGTTATCGATTATCGTAAAAGGATATCTCATAGATGTGTGAACTGGTCTGAATCAAGACTTTCGTCGGAGGTAGTACGCGAAGTGGGCGGAGACGTCTCCAAATTACCTGAAACTGTATCACTCTGTGAAACGCGTAGCTCTTGCAACTCCAGTGCTGCTTTTTCACGTCTGTAATAAAAATTACAATATTAGAAAATAATGCACTGGACAACAACTGCAGTTGTTTCACCACCACACCGCACCTTAAAATTACCGTTGCTCTGGCCTGCTTCTCCGTATCGGAAAAGTTTTCCGCACGCTGACCAATTTTTGACTTCTTATCCGGCTCCACAAACATGCCAAGTTGTCGCTTTGGTAACTCATTGGCAGGCGGCTGCCCAGGGTAATCAAGTTTGGCTCGTTTTAACTCTTCCATAGAACGCTCCAAGTGGTTAATCACAATATCATCTTCGTAGCCGAAATCTTTATGCAACTTTACCTGCCAATAAATATGTATTTGTTACATTTTATTATATACAATTTATTTTAGCTAGCTAAAATTAATAGGCACACTTACTTGAATATAATTTACAATCAAATCCATGTCATTAAGCTTCATTATCGCCTTTTTGTGTAATTTTAATATTGTATATGCCATTGCTGTTATCACTCTTTCACCATCAAGTAAATAAATATCCCATACTCTCAAACACAGGCTAAAGGGCACTCGTTCCACAAAACATACGAAAAACCATTTAAGAGAATATAATATTGCATCTAAACCAAACTTGTCAAAATGATGTTTCAGTTTCGGCATAAACTTTGTGAGGATCTTATCATGATGTTCTAGGAATCTCGTTAGCTTTGGAAAGCCTTCAATATACAGTCCGTGCATGGCGTACCTCTTATCAGACAAGAGTACTGCAAGTGCCCAAAAGGCATCCTCTTCATCCATATACATTAACAAAACTCCTGCCAAACCAGACATGCCTTGGCAATAACCAACTTCCGAATTATACATACTATATGCACATAGTACATTAAACAACGAACACTGCTTCTCAGAATACCTCTCCCTATAAAACTGATGCTCACGAAATTGTCTATTAACATCTGAATCAATTTGTCTTACATCAGTTGACCATTGTTTGGCTAATTTAAGCATCTCTTGGTATTTACCAACTTTTTCAGATTTAATTCTATTAATATCCAACAGCTTACACCATACTTTCATGCGTAGAGATAATGGAATGCCTTTGTATATTCGCCTATGCAATTTTTCCTTGGTTGTTGGAGAGTCCCAATTTGCAAGCATTTTGACCCACTTTTTTTCCCTTTCCACCTCGGTGGTGACTCTTTGCGATGCCGTTTTCTGCGGTAAGCGCTCATCGTGGATGAAACCATATCTGGAAATATTTTTTCAAATGAAATTATGCAATTTCAAAACAAAAAGGGGTAAATAAAAAAAATGTTGAGAGAATTTATAATATACAAAAACTTCTTTTCATTTGGTGGATCAGATATTAGTGCAGCTATATAATAAAATATTAGCCATTGGATGATATTAGGGCTATCATCTTCTTGGGTTTCCCCATATTTATCCTGGTTTAGGCAGTGTTCAGGAACACATTTTGGGTTCATGGAACTCCGATTAATTGAATGATATGTACTAAAACAACTTTAAAACAAACTTACATGGACACCTGTTGAAAAGGGAGATATTTTAACAAATATGAACAAGACTCAAAAGTAATAAGACTTTTTTATTTATATAAAAGGAACATGAACTTGGTAAAATGTAGAACCCTCTTAAAATTTTCAGATAAATATTAAGGTACCTTTTTATATATGATGACAACCTCATCTTGTCTGATAGGATATGCCTAGACTATGAAAAGGCTTGTCTACACTATCACAGTCTTAACTGCCCTTTTTTTTTTGAAGGAGAGAGCTGAAGTTTTCTACCTCCTCTTAATAGTAACACAATACTTAACTATTACTACTTCAGTACTCTTTGGGACTGTACTAAATGGGAGCGCAAGGTAAAAGACCTTGGTTATAGGGATGGGTGGGGGCCTAATATCGGAGCAGCAGTGAGTCGGAGATGGTGGTCTTGTCCTTCAAGAAAGACGACAATTACCTACTAAAGAACAACAAAACCGATTTCCCTTCTGAGCAGTTTACATTATGAATCATCTTGCATGCATACTTGAGGAATTCCAGTCTTCAAAACAAGCCGGTTTCTAATAAGACTTTGATAGCATGGTTATCCAAATACAGAACCAAATCACGAAACATGTATGAAAGAGGTATAAGACAGGGTTACATCAATGCGTTATCTCTGAATGCATCGGAAGATGTTTTTAAGGTACAGGGCTGGATGATACAGTATCAACATTATTCACTCACCTTTGACTCACCTTCGATTTACCAATGATGTAATTGTAATGGAGAAACTCAGCGGTAATCAAAATCACTCACTATGCTCAATGATGCCAATATAGTAACAGTTTCTCAATGGATAGGTTTTAAGATGAACAAGGACAATGGACAATGGTCATGTGTAACGTCCATATTAAAACAAAGTAATAATATACTCATTGATCCTAGTCACACTTATACCAGTATTTGTTAGCAGACTATGATCAAAGTTGTTGATGGGTATGTTTACGTATGACTAATTGTCCAACTAGATAATTTGTATAATAATTTTATGCATGGTATTTAGTTCCATGATATAATCTGTAACAATGATATCTGCAGTAGAACCAGAGTAACCAATATAGCCTGAGGGATGAGTGAACTGAAGTGGAAATGTTCCGGTCTTATAGCTCGATGAACCAAAAACCAATGGGGAAAAAGGTTTTAGAGTGGCACCCTCATACCAGTAAGCACAGTTGAGAGTGGCTCCCACCTCTAAATCAAGTCACAACTAGGTAAGAAGATCAATATAGCTAGCTGCCTTCTGCGAAGGGTCATATTAAACAGGATGTTAAATTTTTAAATAATAAACTCATAAATGTTGCTGTAATATACCGAACACTTTCTATTGGATATTGCACATATTTAATAAAACTCGAGCTAACAGAGAACTAGCAGAAAACACAAAATTCGGAAGGCAGAAAACTGTAATACAGCTTGTAAAAAAGTATCAGACGAGATCTTGGATTAAACATTATAATGCAAAAAAAAATTATGTAAAATATACCTACTGAAGCAATAACTTTGTTGGTAAAATTATTCAATATTGACTTTGCAGAAGTTTTGCAACCAAAATAAATATATTGAAAAGAGAAGACTTATGAGAAATATGATAAAGTTAAGTACAAAAAGAAGTACACAAAGCCACTAAATGCTTGTATCTGGCATGTCACTTGTTTTCTAGTTAATCCAAAAATTACTTATATATAGAAGCAACTACTAAGTATCACAGTACATTATTCGAAAAATATTCTCTATATACCATACAACCAATTGAGCATTGAAAATGAAATATACTAATGCTAAGCAAAGTGTTTTAGAAAAATGACATCTGTAAATATTAATGTGATCGATATTTTATGAACAACAACAAACATATATTATATCTTTAAAATGTTCATTGCCCTTGCCAAATGTAGGAGGATAATATGTAACTACCAGTACTGATTTTTTTCACAAGAAAGTCATCATTCTGGGAACATTTGCCCATTTTTAAACCATGCAATAAAGAGAAAGAGGATGGAATGTGATAATTTAAAATCAGCGACAGAGATTGCATGATTATGTGTATTTTGCTACAACCTTAAATCAAATCAATAAGATCATTTTAAAGATATATAGTATAAATTATATTGTATAATGAGCTAGCTGAGGCTTAAGAAATAAATTCAAAGGTTGAAATAATGGGTGCGTTTGGCAGAAAAAAGCGCTAGCAAGCACTTGTAAGCAAAATGGCGATCGTAAGCGGCAAGCGCTGTCAAATCATAAGTAGCTATTTTCCTCCAGGACACGATGTTAGTTTTAACGGGGGAACATAACCTAATTTAAATATATGTTTGTAAAGTATTCATATTAAAAACTTACCAATCATGAATTTTTAATAACATGTATATGTTTATTCATGTCATTATATTAATTAAAACTAATATTGCACAAAACAACTTATAAACTCTACTTCAAAACAAACAAATTAAATAAGCAAAATGGCGGATTGTGTCAGTGCTACTGAAGTAGGAATCGTGTCCTGGCCGAAAACTATTTTAGCGCTTATAAGCGCTTGCTAGCGCTTTTTTCTGCCAAACGCACCCAATAACTAGGTCGAGAATATTCCAGAGGATTTTGAAATGATAGCATTATGGTTGGAAGAATGGTACCAACCATAATTCTGCTATATTTCATATGGTGAGTGTAAAGATCTGGGACCCATTTTACTGACAATTGAAAGCATCCTTGTATGTTGTTTCATGATTTTTACACAACCCTAGTTGTTATGCTTCTAATAATATAGAAGAAGTTAGTTGGATACGCACAAAATAATATACTTATTATTTATAATATAATAATATCATATGCCATTTTATATGTGGTAAAGCCATGCTGTGGCTATATTATAGTTGTAGCACGAATGGGTCGGCTCGACCGGGGTATAACTACACTCTCACAGAATACCAGTGTAAAATAGCAGCTTAATACTGCTGTGTTTCGTATGGTGAGTGTAGAGATCTGGAGACCCTTTTTAGTGGAAACAAGGCATTCTGTTTTAGTGCTCAGGGGGTGACAACCCATCTGCGTTTTGATTCTTGATCGAGGATAAATGTAGATGTCTATGGACCACAGCATCCACCTACCATCAGCTGGACTATGTGCTTTGTTTGTTACCGTTATTTTATAAAAAAAACTATTTCTTGATTTATTGCATTTCCACTTTGACATAAGCCTTGGGATAAGACATTGACTGATTTTTAAAAATGATGTAATTTTACAACATCCACGCAGGCAAAGGTTTAGGCAAATGCTAGTTTGATAATATGATGCCCAATTAGCGTAACAATAAGCCATAGCAACAAAAAAACACAAGCTTGTTAAAAATTAAATGTCATGCTGTGTTTTACTAGTTTTTTAATGTTGTATTTTTGTTATTTTTAATTTTAATGAAAAGCATATACTGCATTTATGTATATTATGCTTAAATGAAAAGAAAAATCATATAAAGCATGTATTATATTATCTTCAAACACTTTGCAAAACTGCAATCTTAAAGAAAACCTGAAAGAATTATCTAATATTTCAGTGATGCATAGTGCAGGAGCAGTGGCACAGGAAAGGGTCCAGGACCATGATCCTGACGCCTTGGCAGAATCATGGTCCTGGGGTGACTGACTTTAGGGTGGTATTTTGGGTAAAGTCAGCTCCTAGCTTAACAGATGCTAACAAAATCACAAAAACTCTGAAAATGTTTTCTTACTTAATATCTATTTTTGATTGAAATATAATGAAAACTGTAGCATTAAAGTACTGAAAATAGACATAATGTGCACATGAACACACTTGCCAAGCATAGATATAAGTATACGAAATACACTTTAATCCTTTATATGTATTTATATAGTTATATGCTACAAAGATTATAAAATACTTTTACCGATTTTACATTTTATTAGGTAATTGCAAAACTGGAAGGTGTGAGGGTCAACTCTTTTGTCTTTGGCAACTACTGGCAGCAGCAACCAATGGTATGAATTGCAATGATTTTGAGCCAAATATGGGTTGTTCCATAAGTCTTTACAGATTTGTCCAGTCCTGCCTGATCCAGTCATCCCACTGTATGGATGACAACAAATGGCCTAAACTTGTCGAAGAAAATTCATACTTGAATACCCAAGAATGAGAATGTGAGGTGATAATCCCATCACTACGGGTCAACATCTAGCTTAGTTAAAAAAGTTTAGAAATCAAATCGTTGTACTCTAATTACAATAGACTCCGGTACAAAGTTGCTCTGTTACTGTGAATCTATAAGCTGATTGGGCAATCTAGTTGTGAGTGATGAGAAGTAACACTTTTACTGTAATGTTACATGCAAAAAATTATGATAGTCAAATATTAAATAGTTATCTTAAAGATAAAACTAGTCTATGGTCTAAACAAATATAAAATAACATAAGGAGAAACAACAACTTACAAACTGATAAAAACAACAATGTGGTAAAATAATAATATAGAAGCTACCAAAAAGCTACTCTCAAGAATGTAGCAAGTAATAATTTTAAATTAACATGAAATTGAAAGTAAAATTTTGTATTATTTATCAACAGACCAACACTCAAATTAGAGGGCACCCATATTGTGTACTGAATTTATTTTACACAGCAACATCTTCTAAAATAAAAAAATTCAGCTCAATTGGTTGAAAATAACTGCTTTAAAATTAAGTTGTATGATTTGACCTAACAAATATTGCAAGTTAAATAAAAGCTTTTAAAATAGAGGCATCACATCTAAAACACAGCAGATAGTTTAGTAGAAAACAAGATGAGGTAAAACTGAGCTTGAAAAAATAGGAACCTGCAAGTCATTAACCATTATACCATATAATCAATTGCCAAGCTCAACATATTAAAATTCGCAAAGTGATAGATAAATGTAAAACAAATTTTTATCAAATTAATTGGGTATATATGTAAACATCAAACTTTGTATTTTTTCTTATGTTACTTTAAACAGTAAATAGAAAGTTAGTCATTTTTGCAAATCAACTGACACTGCTTGCTTACAAATTAGACAAGCTTTCAACAAAGTTACTTTAAGTTTGTATGAAAAAGATCATCAACAGTTTCATTTAATAGTTTTAATACAAATAATTTCGCATAGCTGATTAAAGTATATTAAACTAATATTATTTATTATTATTTATTGACTTTTCAAAAGTCCACAGCCAGCTATAATTGAACATATGATATATCAAATGTCTATGCATGTTTTAATTTAATGTTGATCTATTTGACATCAAAAAAACATTACTGATAACGAAGATACCTGTCAGTTTTGTGATACTCTTCAAATTCTGGATCTTCCCAAGGGTCTATTTGGCCGACAAGATTTTCTCGACCCCGCTCATATCTCTGAAAGATACGCTCCCGCTCCTCGGAAGCACGTGCCAACAGTGCCTCCTCATTCATAACACAGCTTGCTTGTGCCACATTCCGAAAGACCTACGCGACCCACAATCCTTTTGACTGATGCGTAAGGACAGTGTCTTTTTCCTCTTATCAGGTATAAAATAAATTACATCTCAGATACTGCATTAAATTAAGAATTACTGATGCTCTTTATATTAATTAAGTAGATTCGATGTTAATTGCAAATATCGTAGGACGCTATAACAATTTGACCACACCACACCACAGACCATAATACAATTTGACACATCAAGGACACTAAGCACTAACAGTAAATAACATGAAAGACTAAAGTAAACATTAAGGAAAATATTAATTTTTCTAAATTAATTCCACGTGAATTTGTTTCTTATAAATAAAACATGACCCACAAAAAGTACGACAAACGACGTTTCCAAAGGACGTTTTGGGAAGTTTGCATAGAGTAGAGTAATATATACAGAAACGTTTTGGGACGTTTCTTGTTGATCGTCCATAGATTATTACCACAGAATATATATACCTACACAGAGTACTAAGAGGATACTACATACATTCAAACACAATCTAATATTTAAGAGTACTAACGTACATTCAAATATCTAATAGAAATTGAGGCCAGCAGCAAGCCACACACAGTCAGAATTACGTCTCGGAAAATCCGTTTCGAAATATCGTTTCCGGATTCTGTAAATACATAATACGCCTACGCTTATTTCCCTTCGGAATAACAAGGCTCAGTTGAGAGACGCCAGCCATTGAGTTCATACATTCTGCCAGCGAATATGGACGACGATTTTCTGATTGCGATTGGAAACGAATAGGAAAAACAAAGCCACCCCATTGTTGCTGTGTCATTGTTACTTGGTAAATCACCTTAACACACTAAGAGCCGACAAATACATAAGGAATTCCGTCACGGAAAATCCGTTTCGGAATATCGTTTCCGGATTCTGTAAATACATAATACGCCTACGTTATTTCCCTTCGGAATAACGAGGCTCAGTTAAGAGACGCTAGCCATTGAGTTCAGACATTCTGCCAGCGAACATGGACGACGATTTTCTGATTGCGATTGCATTGTTGTAGATTCATCACTATACGACTGAGAACCCCCCCCCCCCACTCCCTTATACCCTTCCCCCTTTGCGGAAACGTATGGTTTATGAGTAATGTTTATTTTTGTAAAATAATAATCTTACTTTTTACACAGGAATCTTGACCCAAAGTTACTTCTGCAAAAGCTTCGGCGCTGCAGGAAGTGTAGCCCCTTCACCCTTGCGTAGCAAATTGCAGGCAACCATGCTCACCACTGCAGTTTTGGCTCATTAGTCACCTTCGGCGACCAGTCCGCCACAGGTGCCCGCAAATTGCTATGGCGGGCGGAGGCTGCACTTCCTCCGCACCAACGGCTTTACAAAAACACTCTAGGGGTAGGGCAGACAAGACTACGTGGAGTTGGGGCGTGCTGATCCGTTTTTTTTTTCGAGTTTTGAAGCTGGGTACTACCACCACCATCACCACTTGCTTGTGATCCTGTAATTAATAAAATTAAAACTAAAGCGGAGCATGCAACTGTAAGACTTCAAGACACGGTAAGTTCATTCTGCGTAGATCGGACTAAAAGGATTAATAAAAAGCTGAAGATATTTCGAGTTAACTTCCCAAGTAACACAAGAAACATTTAACAAATGAATAATAAACTCTTACGAGGTAAACGGGTTTGTTTGTAGCAAGCAATACGACTTGCCCGTGGACATCGCACACCAATACCTTTTGTGGGCGGCATCTTAGCGCATAGTGTTATGATACGTCGGCTATCTTTCGGTTTAGCGATAAATCCGACGCATCTTGTAGTTCTGGTCGATGGAGGTATGTGGGTGGTGATGTCTGCTAGGATTGTATGGAGGACCTTGAGATGATAAAAGCCCGATGATATTCGTATTGTTACGCGCTCAAATCGACAATACACTAGCGCCATCTAGTGTCAGGAACGAGAGCGAGGGGAGCATTGAGAAAATGACATCACAAATCACTCAACCGACAGCGCCTAGTCGAAACTCGAACGCTCGGTACCTTGCGCGTGTTTACTTGAACATTCTGGATATTTCTTTGCTAATTTAAATATATAGGCGCTGCAAGATGCGATCGAGGCAGAGTTGAAGTCGGCGACACAAGCGAAGCTTCGGAGCGGAATTAAGTGAATTAGTGTGTTTAATTATTAGTGTTTTAGTTTTAATTTGTGTAAAGTAAATTAAAGTGTTAATTTAGGTAATTTTATCGGCAATTTTTATTGTCACGAACCTCAAGCTCGTAACAATTGGTGTCAGAAGTGGGATAAAATCATGCCGATTTTACCTAAGGAGGAAACGGAGGGTGTCCGTACCCGAAATCAACGCCAGCAGGAGACGGACCAAAGAAGATTTGGTGGTGCAACGCCGCAGACGTCGGAGGGCCAGCCGCCGGCTGCAGGCCCGTCAGTAGCTCCTACATCTGCAGCACCCGATTTAGGTGCTCTGATGGTGATGCTGCAGGAACAGGCTCGCCGACAGGAGGAACAGGCCCGTTGGTTGAAAGAGCAGCAGGAGGAACAGGCCCGCCGACAGGAAGAGCAGATGCTCCTCGTGAAGGACATTCACGCTAACTTCGGGAAAGAGATTAGGGAGGTGAAGGATAGGGTTGCTCAACATGACAACCGCCTGTCGGAAGCTGAAACCCAAATCAAGGAAGCTAAAACCCAAATCGACCAAGTAAACAATCGGGTTGATTACGTGATGGCTGACGTGAAGAAAACGCTGGACGACCTCAAACTGGGGGATGGAACTACAGCTCCCGTAGTAGCTATTACACCTTCGCTACGTGGGTTCAAGGTGCCACCATTCGACGGGACTTCTTCCTGGTCAGCCTACAAAATCCAGTTCGAGGCTGTTATGAAGGCGAACGACTGGAATAAAAGTCAGGCCATGACTGCTCTCACACTAGGCCTGCGCGACCAGGCCTTAACAGTTCTGGAAGCTCTCGGCGAGGAAGTGACTTATGAGCAACTCCTTGAGGCATTGGAGGCGAGATATGGCGACGCTCACCTGGAACACGTCTTTCGTGCGCAGCTTAAAGATCGTGTGCAGCGCATCAACGAAAACCTGCAGCAGTGGGCTCTAGAAGTGGAGAAGCTGGTGCGAAAAGCATACCGGTCTGTACCTGCGCTCATTGAAGGGAACCTGGTGCAGACATTCATCGACGGCATCCGCGACCTGGAAGTCAGAGCTGCTGTGAGGCTCGGGCACCACGAGACGCTTAAGGACCATGCACTGGAAGTGGAAGCCGTGCGGCAGGATCATCGTTCCCATCGCGTCAGGGAGGTTGCAGCAGCTACAATTCGCGACCGCAACAAAGGATACAGCCCAAGGTGCTATGGCTGTGGGGAAAAGGGCCATCTTCGATCCAGCTGCCCTAAGCGAACCCTAGAAAGGGAAATTGAACGATCTCAGGAGGGTAGTGCGGCCAACAGCACCGCCCAGCAGCGGCAGGGAAACGAGTAAAAGCCAGAACTGCGGGGCGGGTGCTGGCTGATGTTAAAAGAGCCCCAAGGATCTCGATCTCACAAACCCATGATGGGAACAGCCTAATCATAAAGGGCGAGATCAACGAAATGCCGTGTAAGCTGACCATAGACACTGGAGCCTCTCGTACGGTTGTTAGTTCCCAACTTATAAGTCAGTTCCTTGGGGACTCCGCATACAACCGAGAACGCATTAATTTGGTAACAGCCACCGGTCAGCGTATACCCGTCCGTGGAGAGAAGGAGATGGAGTTGAAGCAAGGCAACGTGATCTACCTGCATAATGTCATCTTGGCTGATATAATGGACGACTACATCCTAGGCCTAGACTTTATGAGGAATAATTGTTGTGAGATCGACGTTAAGCAAGGTGTTTTGAAATGTGGACAGGAGGAACTTTTTATGGAAGGTGCGTTACCAGGGAACGTGTACAGCATCAAGAAGATTGTTCTTCCGCCGAGATCGGAAACGATTGTTCCGGTTAGTCTACCTCGAAACGCTGGGCAAGCTCACCGTTGTGTACTTGTGGAAAGGGTAAACAATGACCTTCCATGGAAAGTAGCTCGAACCTTGGTCAGGACCACTGACATCTCAGGAGTATGTGTGCTGAACCTTTGCGACCGGGAACAGATTATAGAAAAAGGCACACTGGTTGGTACTTGTGAGGAAGTGGATTGGTTACGTTAGTGCCAATATATATCGAGTGGGACCCCCAGCAAGGATTCAGAAACGAAGAAGTTGTTACTCGAGTACGCCGATGTATTCTCATCAAACGATGCTGACATAGGAAAGACTGGTTTAGTTCAACACAAAATAAACACAGGTGAAGAGTTGCCTATCCGTCAGCGGCCAAGACGATTGCCGGTAGCACGTGAAAAGGAAGTGGAAACCATGATTAAGGGAATGGTGAAGGATGGTGTTATTGAACCTTCATCTAGTCCATGGTGTTCACCCGTGGTACTGGTAAAGAAGAAGGACGGCAGCTTGCGGTTTTGTGTTGACTACCGCCGTCTGAACGACGTTACTAAGAAGGATAGCTATCCCTTGCCAAGAATTGACGACACGCTGGACATGCTTACAGGAGTAAAGTGGTTTAGCACGCTGGACCTAAAAAGTGGTTACTGGCAAGTTGAAATTGATCCTAAGGACAAGGAGAAAACTGCGTTCTCGACGGGAAAGGGTCTGTGGCAATTTAAAGTAATGCCGTTTGGGTTGTGCAATGCTCCAGCAACGTTTGAAAGGCTGATGGAACTTGTACTTACCGGGCTAATTGGCGACGCCTGTCTGGTCTACTTGGATGACATCATCATCGTGGGCCGTACGTTTGAGGAACACCTTAAAAACTTGGAACGCGTGCTCATGAAGATTAAGAGTGCCTACCTCAAGTTGAGTCCGAAGAAATGTTCACTATTCAAACGGCAAGTCAACTTTTTGGGGTATGTAGTGTCGGAAGAAGGTATCCGCACGGATCCAGAGAAAATCGCAGCTGTAAAGGATTGGCCGGTTCCAAAAGACAAGACGCAGGTTAGAGCATTTTTGGGTTTGTGCTCCTATTACCGACGTTTTGTGAAGAACTTTGCAGATATAGCCAAACCTCTACATAAGCTAACCAAGGAGAAGCGACATTTCGGCTGGGATGAAAGTTGTAATATCGCATTCCAGGAGCTCGAGGACCGTCTGTGCAAAACACCTATTTTGGGATACCCTGATGCAAGCAAAGAATTTATAGTTGACACAGACGCAAGTGATATAGGACTTGGCGGTGTGTTGTCTCAACGGAATGGTGACCAAGAGGTCGTGATAGGAACTATTGTGTCACAAGACGCGAATTGCTAGCTGTGGTAAAGTCGTTGCAGCATTTTAGCAAATATCTTCTGGGGCGAAAATTTCTCTCACTTACGAACTGACCATGCTGCACTAAAATGGCTATTGCAGTTTAAAAATCCAGAAGGACAAGTTGCGAGGTAGATTGAACTACTGCAGGAATACGACTTTGAGATCGAACATCGCAGCGGGAAATCTCATGGCAACGCAGATGCATTATCACGAAGACCTTGTCCTGAAGATTGCAAACATTGTACTAGGCAAGAGAGTAAGGAAGTGGTATCCGTGAGGATGCTCAGGGCAGACCACCTCAGCAACGAGTGGAAGGACAGCTTTCAACGTGCACAGCAGGAAGATCCGGACATCAAGCCGATCCTGGAATGGATGAAGGCCAGTGCTCCCAAGCCTAAGTGGAGCGACGTCTCAGCAATGAGTTCAACCACTAAAAGCTATTGGGCCCAGTGGGACAGCTTGCTGCTTCAGGATGGAGTTCTGTGCCGTAAATGGGAAAATGTTCGGGGAGACAGCTGTCATTTACAAATGATCGGCATTTACAAATGGAAAAGGTTGTCCCTAAAACTAAAGTACCGGATGTTCTACAGCTGTACCATAATGATTATTCAGGAGGCCATTTGGGAGTTAAACGAACTCTACTGAAGATCCGAGAACGGTTTTACTGGGTCCACTGTCGAAACGATGTCGAGGACTGGTGTCGCAAATGTACAAGTTGTGCGGCTGTAAAGGGACCTCAGACTCGTAGTAGAGGTGCATTGAAGTTGTACAATGTGGGTGCACCATGGGAGAGAATAGCCATTGACGTGGCGGGGCCGTTTCCGGAGAGTGAAAGCGGTAACAAGTATTTCATGGTTGTGATGGATTACTTCACTAAGTGGCCAGAAGTCTTCGCCATTCCAAATCAAGAAGCTTCAACAGTTGCAGATAAACTAGTTCATGAAGTCTTCTGTCGTTTTGGAGTACCTTTAGAGATTCACAGCGATCAAGGAAGGAATTTTGAGTCTCAAATATTCCAGGAAACTTGCCGAGTTATGGGTACTCATAAAACAAGAACGACTTCTTATCACCCGCAATCTGATGCAATGGTCATCATCATCATCATCATCATCATCACAGCCCTTCACAAGTCCACTGCTGAACATAGGCCTCCCCCAAGTAATGCCACAAAGCACGGTCCTGAGCCACCTGCATCCATCGACTTCCTGCATATCTTACCAGGTCGTCACTCCATCTAGTGGGGGTCGCCCTACACTACGCCTACCGGTACGAGGCTGCCACTCGAGAACCTTTCTTCCCCATCGGTTATCGGTTCTTCGAGCTATATGGCCGGCCCATTGCCACTTCAGCTTACTAATCCGTTGGGCTATGTCGGTCAATCTGGTTTTACTGCGGATATCCTCATTTCTGAGTCTATCACGCAGAGAAACTCCGAGCATAGCCCTCTCCATAGCTCGCTGAGCGACCTTGAGCGTCCTCATACGGCCAGCAGTGAAGGACCACGTCTCTGATCCGTAAGTCATCACTGGCAACACGCACTGGTTGTACACTTTAGTTTTCAGAGATTGAGGTATACCTGACGAGAAGATATGTCGTAATTTCCCGAACGCTGCCCAGCCGAGTTGAATCCGTCGATTGACCTCTCGGTCGAAGTTGGACTTACCTAGTCGGAATATTTGTCCCAGGTAAACGTACTCGTCAACAACTTTGAGCATAGTGCTCCCAACAACTACCGGCATAGGTGTGACATGGACATTAAACATAATCTTTGTTTTGTCCATGTTCATCTTAAGACCTATCCGTTGGGAGGCACTATTGAGGTCATTGAGCATAGTGCTTAAGTCCTCCAGCGATTCTGCCATAAGGACTATATCGTCGGCAAATCGAAGGTGAGTGATGTACTCGCCATTAATGTTAATACCGTATCCTTTCCAGTCCAGTAGCTTGAAAACGTCTTCCGAAGCAGCGGTGAAGAGTTTCGGGGATATAACGTCACCCTGTCTTACACCTCTCTGCAGTTGGATAGGTTTCGAGCTCTGGTTCTGTACTCGGATAGCCATCGTAGCCCTACTGTACAAACACTTCAGCACTTCGATATACCGACAGTCAACTTGGCACCGCTGAAGGGACTGCAGCACCGCCCAAATTTCGACGGAATCAAAGGCTTTCTCATAGTCCACATACGCCAGGCAAAGTGGCAAATTGTACTCTTCAGTCTTCTGTACAATCTGCCGCAGGGTATGTATGTGGTCTATGGTACTGAAGCCTTTTCGGAAACCGGCTTGTTCGGGAGGCTGGAAGTCGTCGAGTCTGCGTGCGAGACGATTCGTAATGACTCTCGAAAACAGCACGTAGACGCGGCTCAGAAGGGAAATCGGTCTGTAGTTCTTCAAGAGAGCGTTGTCGCCTTTCTTAAAGAACAAGACCACCGCACTTCTGCTCCACGCCTCTGGAGTAGTGCCACCATGGAGGACGGAATTGAAGAGCTTCTGAAGGACTTCAAGTACCGGTGTTCCACCCGCTTTCAGAAGCTCCGCTGTAATTCCATCCTCGCCTGGGGCCCTGCCGTTTTTAAGGTGCTGGAGAGCCATTCTAATCTCGCTTAGACTGACGTCCGGGATATCATCGGAATAGTGTCGGATAAGACTTGCTCTTGGATCGTTACTCACACTTGCGTGTGGCTCCAACGATGATGTGTACAGCTGCCCATAGAACCTCTCAATCTCACTCAAAATCTCAGGTGTCCCGGAAACGATGCTGCCACACTCAGTCTTCAGCCTTGACAGTTGGCTCTTTCTGGCAGACAGATCTCTGGCAAAGACTTTGGAGCCCTGGTTCCGCTCGATCGCTTCTTTAATACGAGCAGTATTAAAGTTGCGTAAGTCTCGCCGCATGCATTTGGAGATCTGTCTGTTCAGTTGCCTGTATGCTGTCAAATCTGTTGACGATTGCAGCCTCATCTCCCGTCTAACAGCCATGAGATTAAGAGTGTGATCGGAGAGTTTTTGTGTTCTTCTGCGGCGGGTCTTGCAGAACTTAGCTCCGACCGCATGGACAGTTTCCACGAGCTTGTCATTCATATGACATGGTGATGCAATGGTAGAACGATTTAATCAGACATTGGAGAGGTACCTAACAAAAGTTGTAGACAATCGGCAACGAGATTGGGACAAGCACATACAACCGTTTTTGTTGTCATATCGAAGCGCTGTTCACGAAAGTACAGCAGTGACACCAGCTTTCGCAAACTTTGGAAGAGAATTACGGCTGCCTGCAGACCTGATCACCGGGATACCACCTGATGCTCCACGCAGTATAACCGATTATGCAAATGACTTGCGGAAAAAATGAATGACGTTTATGAGCACGTCAGACAATCGGGCCAGCAAATGTCTGAAAAGATGAAAACCCGGTATGACCGCAAAATGAACAACAAAGGGTTCGACGAAGGTTCACTTGTGTGGTTGCACAATCCAGTCCGCAGCAAAGGGAAATCTCCTAAGCTTCAAGCTAAATGGGACGGCCCGTACCAGATTGTGACCAGGATCAACGATGTAACCTACCGGATACAGAAAGGCGCAAGAGGAACTCCTAAGATCGTCCATGTGGATCGCCTAGCGCGTTATTATGGGGCCGATAATGCTCGGGACGAGCATGTCTTAGGAGGGGGCAGTGTTACGCGCTCAAATCGACAATACACTAGCGCCATCTAGTGTCAGGAAGGAGAGCGAGGGGAGCATTGAGAAAATGACATCACAAATCACTCAACCGACAGCGCCTAGTCGAAACTCGAACGCTCGGTACCTTGCGCGTGTTTACTTGAACATTCTGGATATTTCTTTGCTAATTTAAATATATAGGCGCTGCAAGATGCGATCGAGGCAGAGTTGAAGTCGGCGACACAAGCGAAGCTTCGGAGCGGAATTAAGTGAATTAGTGTGTTTAATTATTAGTGTTTTTAGTTTTAATTTGTGTAAAGTAAATTAAAGTGTTAATTTAGGTAATTTTATCGGCAATTTTTATTGTCACGAACCTTAAGCTCGTAACAGTATTGATGTTTGTTCCGTTTTGTAGCATTGCTTCTCTGTGATGGTTGTTTGGCGGGTCGCTATTCTCAATTGCGTTCTCTGCGTCTTGGTTTGACTTACACCTAAGTAGCTTTGTCCAAACCGGGTCCCTTTATTACGGGGTTGCAGACTGTCTAACCATCATGAAGTTTTATACAGTGGAGCCCCGGTAATCCGGCCCCTGGCTAATGCGGCGCCCCCTATAATCCGACATCGTCTATTACATACATGTATTCGCTAATGCACGATTGAACAAGTTACAACTTGTAAACTTGTAATTGCAACTACTCCGCAAGTGAAAGCAGAGGATGCAATTAACGCCTTTGCAATGGGCTGAAGAAAATGGTGCATTCTACAACGAACTTCTACTTTTGAGAAGACTGAGGGGCAAAGCTTTAATTTCGCGTTTCAACAATGTTAAACAAAAAAAATTGATGAATATTTTCATGCTTCTTAAATTGATTGATTCATAAAGTTTGATTAGTTTAGTACGTATGTTTGTACACAATTATTTCCTAATGTAAAGTTATTGCATGTTTTTTGGTAAATTTTATAACATTAATGACGTTAATTTTATAATAAAAGGTTATCTTTCTATTGTGTTGTTTAATTTACTATATTTGACATACATAACGAAGTATGATTTTTAATCTTAACATTGGATCTGTGATTTGTCGGATTACAAGATACTCTTTTGTAAAAAAATTCGGACTATAGGGTGTCTTAGGCATTACTCTATAATCCGACAAATTCGATAGTTCAACACTGCCCTGCAAAGTGTTTGTCGGACTACCGGGGATCCACTGTATAAGAACATAATCAATGTATCTCTGTAAATTTCCCGCCCAATGATTGAAGGCAACTTGTTGGTGGGTGAAACAAACATGATCGAAAAATGCATATACTTAACGTCAGTGACACAAACCCATACTTTGGTGATAGATTATATCTATTATCTTATAACTGCCTTTTGACTACATTTGCCGTTGTATTGGTTGGTAGGGCATATTATGTGTTTACATCATGTGGGTGGTAGCTGGAGGTAGGATCTGAGGAGACTATCCAGGCTGCGATCGAAAGCCGCACAACCCTGGATCCCATTCCCTTGCGGTGAACGGTAGACTCACGACACGCTCTGCGGCTAGTAGCCGTGCTGCTCATACAATCGGTGGTGATGCCATATACTTACATACATCACGTCTTCAGGAACGGTGGGTTCGTCTTTTACGTTTGTCAGGTGGTGGCGCTCACTGATGGATTTTTTTGGTCAGTGTGCCTATTATTCGACGTGTTGCCTAAACCTTGTGACGTACATTCACTGCGGCTAGATTTGATCGTATCCATATATGTATGGCGTTTACACGCATTGACTTGCGCGTCTTCGGCTTACACACTACCAATGGGTAAATATCTCATATATGGTAATAATCTCATTTACTGGTTCGCCAGAAATTTTAATGTAAACTACGGTCCAGTTACCAAATTAACGTCCCCTTCCTGTGAAGCGCGTTAGTTGGTTGGCACTCACCGTACACGGAGTGTGTGAAACCGTGTGCCTTCCCAACAGGTTTTTTAAAATGTGGGAGAGTGAAGCTCTTGTAACGGGTATTTTATATAAATGTTGTCAGCCTTCCTCTAGCGGGACGGGATTAATTAATAAGAAATTGATTAATGTAAACCTGATACAATTGGAAAAGGGACGATTTAATGTTCTGAATTTTTCTCGAGCACCCTCTTTGTGTACGGGGTTCCCTTAGCTTAAAATAATATAAAGCACTTCTAATGGCTCTCAATTGCTCTGGTAAATATTCATTCTTCCAAAAGACACCTAAAAGAACTAAGTTACTAAACAAACACATCGTAAATAAGGGTCCTAACTAAGACGATCACGCCATGAAGATTATAAACGGCCTTTTACTAAACCTTTAGAAAACTCATTGGGAAAGATCAAAATATATTTGTTTATTTTGGTCACGTTAATTTTATATTTTATAATCTGCCACTTTATACAAAATATAAGTATAAAATATAAAGATATAGTTAGTTGGAAAAGGGAGAATATAGGGGGCGGGGGATCTGTTATAATACGAAAGAAGTTCATGATCTACAGAATGAAAATAAATAACGCTATTTTATTCAATAACTTCAACAGGAAGGATAGGCCCATCTAAATATTGTACTCATAACTTTTCATACAAGGAAAAGTAGCGCATCTGTCATAATACAAACGTCATATCGAAACACGACGTAACCAGGGTCTAATTTCACAGTATAATTATCCTAATTATACCATTATTTCATAGTTTGTACTACATAGTATCGTAATAATATTAAGCGAAAATACCGTAATTTTATCTAAAGGTCAACTTGTAATATTATTGGGTCCTTTTACATTTTAATATTAACCTTACGATATCGAGAATTTCTGTTTTGTACATGAATGCCGCGTTTTTTTAATTAAATTAGAATTAGCTCCCTTTCTGGTCAATCGATGCTTGACCGATGCATTTATGTTGCATCCTTGATACAATTATAATGAGGGGCTACCACGATAAAAACTCTATACTGCAGAAGCAATCGGTTTGAAAACAGAATTTCAAAATATTTTATGAATCAGATTTTCATATTCAATTAAGCAGATATGGTTTCTTTTGTACTGGTTTCGTTTTACCCTTATTGAATATAAAATATACTAGGTACCAATATTTAAAATTTAACTTACACTAAGTTCTTTAGACAAAAATTTAATAGAAATTAAAATAAAACCGTCAAAAAACGAAACGTATAGATAAACTAGACGCGTGACGCCAAAATCCCGACACATCCCTGCACATGGAAAAAAAGAAACATAAAATTTCAAACGTGATATATTTTTTTAAATAGTATAATTTTATTTTCCATGTACAATATTTTTGAGGGTCTGGAATCCAACCCTGGCCTAATCTTGGTAACGTAACTAAACTAACTGTAAAATAAAATTTTAAAATGCGTTTATATAATAATTTAATTGTAACTAAGTTAATATAAGGTTATTTACCGATGATGCGATATCCCATGTTTTTTTTATAAATCTTTGTATCGTAATTTTTGCAGTCTTTTACCACGCAACTATTTGTGACAGGCAAATCTGTCCTGCGTGCGCACCACTTTCGACCGATTCGCATTGGCTCTAAACTGTAATTTTAGGGCCAGCGTACTGGTCCGTTTTAGTTGTTCGGTCGGCCCGGGCCTTACGCTAGTAATATATAAGTCAATGATTTTATTCTATTATCTCCGCGTCCACAAAAGTGAGTGGGGTGAATTTGTAGGGTAAAATGTCGTCATAGATATTTTCTTTACGTGACAATCTCTTACTATATGATCTCAAAACATCTGGATTCTTTACATGAATTTTTTAAATTTTATTTCTCGGGTTACGTTGAACTCCAATTTATTACAGCCTTAATCTCATTCAAATGATTGCATTATCGATAATTCCGACTTCTGTAACTTTAGTGTTACAAACTCAATTGATCCAAAATATCCATCGATGTATCTCAAATAATTTTCGATATTTGATTTTTCACACGTTTGTTTGGCAATTCGTATTGACAATTCTACTGATGTTTTCAAACGTGACAACACCATTCTTATTTTATTAAAATATTTTACATGATATGAAACAGCATGCAACCAAGTACCCTACCTTACGATTACGGGTCCTGGAGGTAAAGCCATGGATATAGATATTTAAGTATTTTAACTCTATTAGGAGCATTTAAAAAACTTTTTTATATTTGTAATAAAGCAGTCGATGTCAGGGTATTAGGAACGAATTAGTTCTGAAAGTCTATGCAGAGCGGGAGCAAAATATGTCACGTGCTTCATATTCAGCATAAGTGCTTTTAATAACCGTCCTGCCAAGAGCATGTACGTGAGAAATAATGTTATACAGGGTGTTAGTGTAATCACCGTTATCCTTGAAACCAGTGGTTTGGTTTCACTTATAGAACGTAAATTCAATAAAAACAACTACATTTTTTTTAAAGTCAAATCTCAAATTTTCCTTACAATTATTTCACCCTAGGCGCGTAGGAATACTAAATTCCAGTAAACACATCGTAGCGGCAGCGATTCGCGCGGGATCTCGGGCGCAACTCAGCGGTGAAGGACATCAGCCATCAGTCCATAGTGTCACTGTGTCAGTGTGTCAGATTGTCGCTGCGCCGGTAGCGAATGCATGTGTAATGTAATGTAAATTTAATTTACAACCTCGCCGCGTACCGTACCGACATTCTACGCCGCTCATTTGTGTTTTAGGTACCTAGTTGTAGTTTTTGCGCGAGTGTGTTTTAGTTTGTAATTATGTCCTACACAAATGTGCAGTGGACCGAAATGGTACGGCTTTATGCCGTAGCTGGTGATAACGTGAACGAGGCTCGACGAATGTACGCAGAATTAGGAGAGGACCAGGTACCAGGCGGGCGGCCTGTATTTTCGATGTTTCTCACTGGACAATTTGGAAAATTCTACATATTGGTCGTCAACATCCGTATCATTTTCAGCCGGTTCAAGAATTAAATGAAAACTACCACATACCGCGGGTGGTATTTTCGCAATGGCTAATTCAAAATTTTGATAACGTTTCCATTTTATTTAGAGACGAAGCAGTGTTTACAAGGTCTGACATTTGCAATGTTCGTAATAAACATTACTGTAATCGGGTAAATGAACACCGAATACGGCAAAACAGTTATCAGCACCGTTTTTCCGTAAACGAGTGGGCGGAAATTCTTGATGGTAAACTTCTTGGACCCTATTTTATCGACGGCCATTTGAATGCTCAGTCGTACATGGCTATTTTACGACATGTATTCGACAGGATTTTGGAAAATGTGCCTCTTCTTTCACTGAGAAACCTCTAATACCAACATGACGGTGCCCCTGCACATTTTCAGCTGCAAATCAGGGCTATGCTGGATGAGGAGTTTCCTGGGCGATGGGTAGGTCGTGGAGGGCCAGTGGCGTGGCCAGCGCGCTCGCCCGAACTTGCCCCGCTGGAATTTTATCTTTGGGGAGAAGTGAAGCGCCGAGTGTATGCAAATAAGTTCCGTAATACATCGCAACTCAAAAGGCGAATTCACTTAAGAAATGACACTGTTATGCTTCCTAGAGTGCGAAACTATCTACGGAAATGTGCGGAGGCATGCGTGGCCGTAATCGGTTCCCATTCGGTATAAGCTGATCAAAATGGGATTCATTTACGAGGATTTTATTTAATAGGTAAGTGTAAATAATCAATCAATCAGGCTACACATCAATCTAACAAAACCAGTTTGTCTTGGCCTCGCTTTGTATGATCTTACCGTTCAATGAACGGTCGGCTTATGCTTCAAATGCCCTTTGCGTTCCAGGGCCACGGTATCCTGCTAAGACAGTCCCGCGACCCCGGGTCCTTGATTGGACGGCGAGCTACCCATTGATTTTGCATAGCTTAATGTGTAGCCGTGTGTGCATAACATTGTGATTAACCTTTTAAATACGCCAAAAATCCCTAATGATTTACATTATTAATTTTAATTTCTTTGTTGTTAAATCTAACTTACATTAATTTGGACTCGTCACGCAACACAAAGGGTAGGAATTTTTACCTGTCCTAAGCCAGTACGAAAGTATGAAGGAAAAGTTACATCATAGGTTATGTGTACCATTGTGTTTTTTATGAAATGTTGTGTAGGTAGCAAGGGCGGGCGGTGATTAAATTCGGATAAATATTTTTATATTAAAGCCAACTACCTATGATTTCAGTGACAACGGTGTTTACACTTACACACTGTATATAGTTTAAATAATTTATTTAAATACATTTTTCTTCGAATTGTTTCGAACGCAACCATTCGAAGGATAGGACGATTAGCGCGTTGACAGCACAATTTTTTTGAACGTTATGATGATATAAAATAAATATATAATATATTTCCCCGGATTCAGAAGGCATATCCATGTCAGGATAGCAGTCATTAAATTTCGGGAATAGCACTACCTATACCGATCACTACTAATTAGTCACTAAATCTTGTTATACATTTCACAGCGAAAGACAATAGGCGTTCAAAAGTTATTGTATCATATATAAATCTTCAAGCCAGAATAATAAATAAGACAGATGAATAACTCCTTTTCCGTTGGAGCAATATATGAAATGAAAGCTATTTTTTATAATAAAAGATGAAAACAATGATCTTTTTGACAACGTATTTGCACGTTTGAATTTCGAGAGATTAAAATTATTGATTTATTGATTAAAATAATTTTCAGCAGGAATTTGCGTGATAGTTGATTTTATCACGAGTTAAATGTGTGGCCGTGGAAGGAAAAGGGGAGATCTCCCACCGGGCAAGGTGTTCTGCCCGGGGAGCGGCCGACACTCCATGTGATAGTTCGGAGATGTTCTATATATACTGTTTATTATTCAGAATTCCGATAGCGTGATTTAGGCTTCTGTGTGTTTCGCTTGCGGCGCGACGACAGCGCCGCTACATCACCCCCAGCTCAGACCGGAGGTCGATAGTGCAGCCTCGTTGCCGACGAATGTGCAAGTGCCAGGAGATTGCCTTCTAGTCTGCGGTGAGTCGAGAAGAAGGTAAGTAATCTGCGAGAGTGCCGTGAGGCAGAGGCGAGCAGTAAGGCTCAGAGCCGTGCCGAACACTGTATAGCGCAGAGAGTAGCTTGAAGGAACAGGAAGCATTATTATTCCAGTACTGCGATGAACCTTGTGAAGCTAGATGGCTTGCAGAATATGAAGACTGCAGACGATATCTGCTCGGGAGCGAATGGGTGGGGTATTTTATGACGATGATGAAGCTTGAAGTTTCCGAAGGTTGTTTGGTCAGGTTGCAGTTCAGATCACGTCGGGGTCACCACTGTGGCCGTGGAAGGAAAAGGGGAGATCTCCCACCGGGCAAGGTGTTCTGCCCGGGGAGCGGCCGACACTCCGTGTGATAGTTCGGAGATGTTCTATATATACTGTTTATTATTCGGAATTCCGATAGCGTGATTTAGGCTTCGGTGTGTTTCGCTTGAGGTGCGACGACAGCGCCGCTACAAATGCAACCCGTACCAAAAATAGAATTAATGCGATGAAATTTTAGGGCGATAATTTTTCGTGTACGTCACTAATTCATTCACCATTCATCACCAATTAGTCACCAAATCTTAAAGTAGAAATTACATCACAAAAGCAAACAATAATGATGTTTTCAAGGGGAGGCTACTAGCTCGAATTCAGGCTAGAATCCTGCTAAAAAATTGTTATATTGCAGGTTATAGAGCGCGCGTTAGGGAGTATGAACAGTAAGCATGGGTTTAAACAGTCTCAAAATGGCAAAGGTGACATTATTAGTTACAAAATGACAGGACATGCGCGTGAATTGTTTCTCTCGATAGTATTTTTTTGAATTTATTAATATTTGCCAAGTTATAAAAACGATTCACGGAAGGAAACTAAGAAAAACAATGATATTTCTTTTCATCGAAATGTAATATTATCGATAAGAAAACCCTGATTTTAACAAAATTACTCAGGGTGTCACAGGATAGAACAGGAGGCGCGCACGAGGTGACACAGCACTTGTGCTTTGCCAAGTTATACTCGAATATTTTTAATAACATAATTCCTTTTGTAATAATTATAATATAATCACAGTATTAGAAATTAAGACCTTTTGTATTCCTAAACCACATGGATCAATGTCTAAAATAAAACATGGATTGCCATGCAGCAACCATTTGATTCATTTGTTGCGTGCTGTCATTCAAAAATATCGATATCGATATAATTACAAGATATTTTATCCTAATATCAATATATTAGGATAAAATATCTTGTTCGCAAAACTGCGATAAAGCCACATTTACACACTCTTTAGGGGACAATAACTTAATTAGATTTTTGTGTTTATTTAATAAATAACGTTTTATAAATTAATTCCTGTTTTTATTGACCTGCTAAAACCTACCATATATTTTTTACTTACCTACCTACATCGATGTAAACATATCAAAAGAATTTAGGGAAATTATTTACGACTTTATATTTTAAAATCTTTTTAGTTTCCTTCCTTTTTAGTTTTAAGTAAATAAAAAACAAAACTAAATACGGTGGCAAAATTTTTAGTAATTCGTTACGTCAAGGAAAATTTAAATTGTTATACTGATTTTATTTAATAAAAAGGGATTAGATTGCTTTACTTTTTTATTTTAACGTGCTGTGTGAGCTTTAAGAGCCATGTCACATCGTTATTTGAGTCGAGGGATGCCCGATCTGAATTAATTTTCTGGAAGATCCATTAACGGCCATACGATCTAACGATTTCTGAATCGATTCAAGGGAATGAGATCTTCACCCAGATCGATTCGTAATCAACTAAAACCGAACCGTAACGTACTAAGTACTAACGTACGAACCGATCTTTCTATACCTATTATCGTATTGCCGAGGAGGGGAGAGAATAACTAAAACAAAGTAAGATTACTTGCCATTACTACATCGAATAAAAGTAGCTTCGAGTTACAATGCAATGTACAATGTAATGTATGAAATAAGAAGGTACATATGATAATATTTTGTTTATTTAGACACGCAGTAGCGTGTCAAGCCAAGTTCAAGCAGAACGGCGAGCAGCACCGTGTGTTATATTACACAAACCATTTGGAGCCACTTTTGACCCCCTCATAACTCAAAAACTATTTCACATAAACGTTTCGAATATGGCACGTATATTGAGACTTGCAAGATATATATGTACTTCAATTTATAACTTAGGATAATATATTGTAGCCTTAGGTCTGACTTGGCTAGTTTTCATATACGAATTATATTATAACCTTCGCAAGTTCTAAACCTGTTACTTGTCGGTTCTTATTTTATTATTCCGAAAATTTGGCTTGCTGGTAAAAACTAGCCATCGACATGATAATTCGTATATGAGAACTAGCCAAGTCAGACCTTAGGCTACAATATATTATCCTAAGTTATAAGAAGAAACGATATTTTATGTTATTATAAATAAATTTTAGCGCCGACCATTGAACTTGGCACCCATTTAGATCTCACTTCTTTTGTCGTTAAAGTCAACAACCAAGGCATATATCATAATATTGAACTTGGCTCTCATTTCACATTTATGTTTTTGATGGAATTTTATTATCGTATATAATTTGTTTATGTTAGTGTTTTATCATTTTTCATTCCTTGAATTATTGCGATATGAAAAGTTAAGCTGTTCTGTGAGCGTAAACTATTAATTTAAAATACTTTTTAATATGGCCCAGCCAACAAATCAAACGTTTGTGTTTTTTAAATTAAATGTGACATGGGTGGACGATGTAAAATGTATAAATAGATGGTTAAAAGTAGTAAAGATACTACCAATTTAAAAAATCAACTCAGACATCACATAGGCACTCACGCTGAGTTAAGCAAAAGTGAAGAAAGTTCTTCAATTGCTGTGAATTGCCAAAATCGTAAGTATATATCTATCTTCTAAACAAAAATAAAGTACCTATATTCTACCAGCTTTTTACTAAATATATATCAAACTATATACGATACTAATTACAAAAATACATTTTTAAAACTTTTGTCTGGCTGTCTGTTTGTTCCGGCTGATCTTAGATACTTAGATACGGCTGGGCTGATTTTGACGGGACTTTTACTGGCAGATAGCCGATATTATACTTACGCTACTTTTATTTTAGAAAAAATTTGGGTTCCGCGCGTAAAAATTACAATGCGTGTAATTGGGAACAAAATCCGATTAAATTAGGGAAGTATATTTGGAAGTAATCTGTATATAAAATAATAAAGCGAGAGTAAAACCGCGGGTTGCAGCTATTAAAATAATATAATTAAGTTGTAGCCAGTATGGTGGTTTGTTTTACTTGAATAATACAATCAACTATACATCAGGTCGTTCAGGCCTGGCGTAATATTTATTACAATATACTAGCCATATACATACGTAAATCGGTTTCGGGATTCCGAACGCAGCAAGTCCATATAAAATCATAAATCCATCACACACTTACGGTAGTTTTCCGTCACGGGATTTCGTATGTGTGTGGCCGACCTATTCGTTCCGTTTCGGAATCCCGAAACGGAATTCCGTATGTAGTGTGTTGCAGGCCTATAACTTAAGCTCAGTGGGTTCAAATTGAATGAAATGACGAGCAAGATGCTAGCCTGATGATAATCTTCACTAGCGAATTGAGTGAGCTATTCTTTGCTGTTATTATAACACGTATTTTTTTAGAACCAACCCGTTCAACCATTGAACCAACTCGTTCAACCAGCTGCATCAATATTAGTGATGATAATGATAATTTAAGTGAACAAGCATTTGGCAAAACTCCGCTAAATATATTGATGCCAAAATCATCCAGAAATCTTCAGACACGTATCGATGAGGTTATAATAATAATAATAATAATAATAAGATAGAAAAGTCCGCACTACCATGACGTCCCATAGGATGCATCATCCGAGATCGTCGGTAATGAGGTTGTACTTGTCGCGGAAGCATGGTGGTCGTGGCTTCTTGAGCGCGCTCACCATGCATAATCGCGAAGTGTGCAGCCTCCGTGATTACTTCCTGGCGAGATCGGATGATCCATTCTATATGGACGTCATTTCTTGTGATAAAGGACTTACCCCTCTATCCTTAGCCAACGAGCAATGGCAAGACCCGGCAGTGCAGAGCATTTCCGACCGAGAGACCGTATGGAAGGAGAAGGAGCTCCACGGGAGGTTCTACAAGGCTCTACATGAGCCTTTCGTAGACACAGTAGCCTCCCTCCACTGGCTACGCTTTGGTGATCTCTTCGGGGGAAACCGAGGGTTTTGTCTGTGCAATACAGGATCAGGTTATTAAGACCAACAACTATCGGAGATACATCCTAAAGGATGGCACCGTCGACATCTGTCGAGCTTGTCGCCATCCCGGTGAGTCACTTAGGCATGTCATCTCCGGTTGTTCGGCGCTTTCTAACTCTGAGTACTTGCACAGGCACAACCTAGTAGTCAGAATTCTACACCAGGAGCTCGCTCTGAAATACGGTCTCGTGGACCGGAAATTGCCGTACTACAAGTACTTGTCGGAAGCCGTGCTCGAAAATGATCGCGCCAGGCTCTATTGGGACCGGGCCATCATCACAGACAGGACTATTCTTGCGAATAAGCCTGATATTGTGATGATGGACCGGGCACAGTCAAGGATATTTTTGGTCGACATTACCATTCCGTATGACGAGAACCTCGTGAAAGCCGAAACAGACAAGCAAACAAAATATCTGGACCTGGCTCACGAGGTGACCGACATGTGGGGTGGTCTGCCGACCGAAATTATTCCTTTAGTCGTCTCTGCAAACGGGCTAATCCCAGTCAGCCTCTCGAGTCATCTGAGGCGGCTGGGACTACGTGGCGGACCGCTCCAGGCTCAAATGCAGAAGGCGGTGCTCCTCGATACCGCCCGCATCGTCCGCCGGTTTCTTTCCCTTTCCCCCTAACCGTCGGCCGTTTGGTCTCCCCTGCCGAGGGCCTCCATCTGGTTGGGCTTTTATTTATTTATGTACTTTTATATTTATTTTATTTTATTGAATATATTTATCCTTTCATTTCCATTTATAATTATATATTTATAGAACCCAACCAGAAGAGAAAACCATATAGATACCCCCATAATAATAACCCCCCTACGGGATCACCTTGTCGTGGTTGGGGGGCTTAAGGGAAAGGCATGTACTCAACTGCAGTCTGAACAACTATACTCTGTAACAATAACAAGGCAGTATAATCTCTATGCCTATTAATATTTAATGACCCTTTCCCAACTAACGATCCCAAACCAGGTTTAAAATAATGAGTGCACGGCGTAAACTACGGCCCCCAGTGCCCGGCAGATTCAGTAACCATGTCGACTCTGGCGGAAGCCGAGATGGTGCTGTATCTTGGGGCGCATAAAGTCATTTAACAGAGCAACGCATAGCTGACCAAAGAAGATTAATTCTACGTAAGAAATATTTAAGTGTTGACCGCTTAGAATTAATTAAGAATGACTTGCAAGAACAGCATAACGATATACAAGCCAATGACAACTCAATACTTCAGATAGGTATCACAGACAACGAAGAACCAGATACAGAAAGTTTATATTTAAATGCTGAAAACCACACAACAAATGAAAATGAAAATTTACATAGGGAAAAGATAATTGCCATAGTTGAAATGTTTGCTAAAGCTTTAGAATATTTTGCTAATACAAACCCAACAGAAAGACAATTTATACCAAAGCAGAGGTCATCAAAGAAATTGAGTAAAATAGTGGCCTATGTAAACAATATTTTATTGCCACAATATATCAACAGCGAAATTGAATTTAAAACATTTCAGAATTTAGTGTACTGTGCAGCATGGACTTCAGCTAAGCTCAACGGAGCTAAAATTGAAATAGCTATACAAATTGGTAATCCGTTAGGACCTGAGAAACAAAAGAAATATAATAAGCCAAAGTGGGAACAAATATTAGAAAACAAAGTAAGTGAATTAAGAGCAAAAATTGCAAGGCTAACTCAATATATTAATGGAAACCGAGGTCAAAAATTAATCAAACACGTAAATTCTATACTCGAACAACATAAAATTCATTCTGTCCACGAAGAACATAACACCAAACACGAACATTTTTTAGACACACTTAAACAAAAACTAAAACTTACTAGTAGTCGGTTAAAAAGATATAGAGCATGCTCTCTACGAAAAACTCAAAACATTCTATTTTGCTCAAATGAAAAACTTTTCTACCGTAACATAAAAAATCCTTTTAAAAATAAAATCAGCAGTTTGAAAAGCTCCGAAAATAATATCTTACCATCACCGAGAGAATTACAAAGTTACTGGTCTACAATATGGGAGGAACCTAAACATTATAATACAGAAGCGGATTGGATCAAAAATCAAATAGACACATCACAGATTAAAGCCATGCAATTTCAACATATCAAGATAGACACTTTCCATAAAGTAATTAAAAAACTGCATAATTGGAAAACACCTGGATCAGATAATATACATAACTATTGGTATAAAAAGTTTACAACTATCCACCCGATTCTGTTTAATTTTGTTAATAAATTCATACAAAGCCCGCATACTTTGCCGCAATACATTAGTTCAGGAATAACGTATATGATACCAAAAGAGCCTAGTAATCTTGACAATCCTGCAAAATATAGACCTATCACATGTTTACAAACATTGTACAAAATAATTACATCTTGCTTAACTGAAACCATTTATGAACACATAGAAGCTAATAACATATTGTCAGAAGAACAAAAAGGTTGTAGAAAATTTAGTCAGGGTTGCAAAGAACAGCTCATAATAGATGCAGTAGTATTAAAGCAGGTACAATCAAAAAGAAAAGATTTATTTAGCATGTACATTGATTATAAGAAAGCTTATGACTCAATCCCGCACACTTGGTTTTATGTGCGCAATTCAGGACCAAATCATAGAGACACGCAATTATCAAAAGCATATTATTAAAATAAAAAATTTACCTACCGACACATGTAGACGCTTGCTTCAGAAACAATTCAACACATCACTGGTGCCTGTAAAGCGATTGTTCAGACGGACTATAAGTATCGGCATGATCAAGTAGCCAATATCATTCACCAAAAACTTGCCTTTAAGTATAAATTAACTGACCAGCCAACTCAAGTATACTATAAATATAAACCAGAAATAGTCCTTGAAAATACCACTCACAAAATGTATTTTGACAGAGCTATACTTACTGACAAAACAATACACTTTAATAGACCGGATATAACATTAATAGATAAAGCGAATAAATGTGCTCTTATTATTGACATTGCTATACCTAATTCACATAACTTACAGACAACAATTAATGAAAAAATTTCCAAGTACACTGAATTAAAACATGAAATTATTAGAATGTGGAATTTGCATAACGCCATTATAGTCCCTATAGTCCTCTCTACAACTGGTGTAATACCAAAAGCGCTTCATCAATCATTAAAAACTTTAGATTTACCAAAACTAACATATATTCAATTACAAAAAGCAGTTTTACTTAATACTTGTAGAATAGTTAGGAAATTTATCTCTACAGAAAACTACCCATAACCAAACAAGTTCATGGTATCCACTTGGCTTTGTCCCGTGGTAATAACCATTAATCCAGTTTTGTTAAAAACAAACTGAGAAAACGTAGAAAATATAAATAGCAATAATAATAATAATATTAGAGCCTTTCGTAGACACAGTAGCCTCCCTCCACTGGCTACGCTTTGGTGATCTCTTCGGGGAAACCGAGGGTTTTGTCTGTGCAATACAGGATCAGGTTATTAAGACCAACAACTATCGAAGATACATACTAAAGGATAGCACCGTCGACATCTGTCGAGCTTGTCGCCATCCTAGTGAGTCACTTAGGCATGTCATTTCCGGTTGTTCAGCGCTTTCTAACTCTGAGTACTTGCACAGGCACAACCTAGTAGTCAGAATTCTTCACCAGGAGCTTGCTCTGAAATACGGTCTCGTGGATCAGAAATTGCCGTATTACAAGTACTTGTCGGAAGCCGTGCTCGAAAATGATCGCGCCAGGCTCTATTGGGACCGGGGGAATCACAGACAGGACTATTCTTGCGAATAAGCCTGATATTGTGATGATGGACCGGGCACAGTCAAGGATATTTTTGGTAGACATTACCATTCCGTATGACGAGAACCTCGTGAAAGCCGAAACAGATAAGCAAAGAAAATGTCTGGACCTGGCTCACGAGGTGACCGACATGTGGGGTGGTCTGCCGACAGAAATTATTCCTTTAGTCGTCTCTGCAAACGGGCTAATCCCAGTCAGCCTCTCGGGTCATCTGAGGCGGCTGGGACTACGTGGCGGACCGTTCCAGGCTCAAATGCAGAAGGCGGTGCTCGTCGATACCGCCCACATCGTCCGCCGGTTTCTTTCCCTTTCCCCCTAACCGTCGGCCTTTTTTCTCCCCTGCCCAGGGCCTCCATCTGGTTGGGCTTTTATTTATTTATGTATTTTTATATTTATTTAATTTTATTATATTATATTATTATATATTTTATTATATAATTAGAATAGCGTTTGCTGGGACAAATATCAGTTTGTCCCAGCCGGATATCACACAGAAACTAACGGAGCGTATAGGTGACCTGAAGCAAAAAATCGCTGCTTGTGGAAAGCGGATTCGATAATTTACCGAGAGGTCAAGGCGGTTCAACCAGAGTCGTCTCTTCCAGAGTGATTAGAAGAGGCTCTACAAATCATTGGAGCGACCAGAGGTATGTTTAGCGGGCCCAGGACCGGATAAGGCCGACACTATCGCATTCTGACGTGGCCTGTGATCAGAGCCCGTAAACCACAGCGAAGGCCCTTGGATGGAAGTTGTGGTGAGCCAAGGTGCGAGTGTTACGCCTATGGACCCCGTCACTATAACGCCGGAAGACGTGGCTGAGGCGGTCCGTAGGGCCCCGAACTGGAAAAGTCCGGGGCTCGACGGGCTGCATCATTACTGGCTGAAGGGGTTCGTAGTGTGTCACGCTGTGCTGGCCCGGCAGTTTCAAGTGGCTCCCGAACAGAAGTCGCTCCCGAGCCTCTTTACTACTGAGATCACTCACTTGGTTCCTAAAGATCAGGATACCAGACCCGAGCAAATACCGCCCCATCACGTGTCTACCCACCATATATGACATTGATATCCATTTTGAGCGCGAGAATCACTCGTCACCTGGAGCTTAATCAGGTGATGTTACGCGCTCATAGTGGCTGATGGGGTAGTGTTCGTGGAACCAAGGAACCACTCCACATTGACGCGGTCAGTGACAAAGTGGTGAAACGCAACCGTCGGAACTTCTCCGCCGCTTAAAGAGGGTCCTCGAGCTGTACAAGATTGACTACACAGTTAGAGACTTCCTCGAGCAGTTTATGGGGCAATAGAATCGAAACGTAGCCAGTTAAGTGAGGCGACTGTATGTCCGAAGGGCTCATGTAGAGTCCTGTAGTATCTCCCGTGGAGCTCCTTCTCCTTCCATACGGTCTCCCGGTCAGAAATGCTATGTTCTGCTGGGTCCTGCCGTTGCTCGTTGGCTAAGGATAGAGGGGGGAGCCCTTTATCACTAGAAATGACGTCATTATAGAATAGATCATCCGATCTCGCCAGGAAGTAATGGCGGAGGCTGCACACTTCGCGATTATGTATGGTGAGCGCTCTCAGAAAGTTATGCCCACCACGCTTTCACGGCAAGTACAACCTCATTACCGACGATCTCGGATGATGTATCCTATGGAACGTCATGGTAGTGCGGACTTTTCTATCCAGGGGGTTAAGCTCAGTCTGAGTCCACCTGAGTATACCAAAGGTATACATGAGGACAGGCAAGACCCAACCGTTGTATGCGTGTTTTAATCACACCGAACAAAAGGCTGTTAAGCACTATAATCAAGCGTGCATAAAACACGTCGCAAACTGACTGTTTCATACCCATCTCATCGATACCGATGTTTTGTGACATACCCAGGTATCGGTGTGTTTCAGCCTCGGAAAGGGACCTTAAGATGACGGGCATAGATAAGTCTACGCCATCAGAGTTAGTAACCCTTCCATTTTCAACATGGGGAGCCGCACTCTTATCCGCCCCGAGCTATATTCCAATAAAATTGCTAAATTCACAAGTGATTTTTAGCAATTCCACAAGATGGGAGCGACTGGAGGCGAATAACTTAAGGTCATCCATATAGAAAAGGTGGGTCACTTTTGTCCCTCCTTTCCGTAGCTGAAATCCTCTCCCGGATCCCTCCAGTAAGGTACTGAGAGGGTTCAGGGAGAGGCAGAACCAGATTGGACTCAGACAATCGCCCTGGAAGATACCCCTTCTTATCCTTATGTGGTTCTCCGCAGCCATCATCCGCTCACCCAGATGACAAAGGATCGTACTCCACTGCCCCATACACAGCTCGAGGAAGTCTCTCACTGTACAGTCTATCTTGTACAGCTCGAGGACTCTCTTTAGCCATGTATGGGGCACCGAGTCGAATGCCTTTCTGTAGTCTATCCAGGCGGCGGAGAAGTTCCGACGGTTGCGTTTCACCACTTTGCCAATGACCGCGTCAATGAGGAGTGGTTCCTTAGTTCCACGACCACCGCCCCGACATCCATTTTGAGCGCGTGACATCACCTGATTTAGCTCCAGGTGACGAGTGATTCTCGCGCTCAAAATGGATGTCAGTGTCTTATATATGGTGGGTAGACACGTAATGGGGCGGTATTTGCTCGGGTCTGTGGTAACCTGGTCTTTAGGAACCAAATGAGTGATCCCAGTAGTGAAGAGGCTAGGGAGCGACTTCTGGTTGAGAGCCTCTTGAAACTGACGGGCGAGCACAGCGTGACACACCATGAACCCCTTCAGCCAGTAGTGATGCAGTCCGTCGAGTCCCGGACTTTTCCAGTTCGGGGCTCTACGGACCGCCTCAGCTACGTCATCCGGCGTTATGATGACGGGGTCCATGGGCGTAATACTCGCACACTGACTCGCCACAACTTCCGTCCAAGGGCCCTCGCTGTGGTTTACGGGCTCTGACCACAGGCCACGCCAAAATGCGACAGTGTTAGCCTGATCCGGTCCTGGGCCCGCTCCACATACCTCTGGTCGCTCCAATGATTTGTAGAGCCTCTTCTGATCACTCTGGAAGAGACGATTCTGGTTGAACCGCCTTGACCTCTCGGTAAATCGGCGAATCCGCTTCCCCCAAGCGGCAATCTTTTGCTTCAGGTCGTCTATGCGCTCCGTTAGTTTCTGCGTGATATCCGGCTGGGACAAACTGATATTTGTCCCAGCAAACGCCATTCTAACGGTGCGCACAACCCTCGGTCTATTATTACCCGACCTGAAGCTTATCAGTCTGCCGATAAGGGCCCTTGCCTTTGCGATACGGTCCTCAATTCTTTTTCTCCAGGCTGGGATGGCGCTACTTTGTTTAGTAGCACGTCCAGCCATGGGAAGTTTGGCGCCAATAATACGGCAAGCTGCCACTGCGGCGCCAAAAAGAACTGAGTCCGTCTCGCAAAGGTCCCGGCTGGCTTCCAAATAGGTTACCAGCATTGGGTTAAGAGCCCTCACGACAGCCCGATTTCGCTTGCTTAGGGGTATGCGGGGGAAGTCGCGGTCGATTTTCGAGAGGCATGCTGCGCGTTTCTAAAATCGCCTCTTCCAATATACTCCTCATTTGCTCTAGTTCGTGGGAGACCATTTATTATTATTATTATTATTTACATTACCACTGGTTCGAAAAAAACCTCTGTCCTGGGAAGAACCAGCAAGAAGCCCAGCGGGACTTTCTTTTTAAACAAATTTTACAATGTAAAGGGTCACAAAATATTTACAAAATTTATTTTAGAAACAGCTTGGAAGAGACCACCTCATTCCCAGGGATTATTATCAACCATGTATTCATTTATGTTATAATAACCCTTTTTAGACAGTTTCTGTTTAATTAAATATTTAAACTTGGTAAATAGAGAGACCTTGTATATTTTCTGGGACTTTGTTGTAATAGCGTATACATTGCCCCAAGAATGAATTACTGACTCAGTGGAGTCGAGAAACTGGTAGATAGTCATGAGTATGATAAACAATTTATAGTGCAAAAAGGTAGGCATACTAACCTGGCTGAAAAAAATTGTAGATAGAACTTCATTAATAGACGAACCTAAGAAGGGAACGATACCTTATTATTTCAAAAACCAATTTATGAAAAATACAAAAGCTCACGAAGTTATTAATTATAAGAAATACCATAGAATATTTCTTCGAAAAATGAAAATTAGGAATTTGAAATCAACGAACGGACTTTTGAAAACCTGTAACGTTGATATAAACAATGCTATAGCAAACCGATGCATAGGTTCCTCATCAAATAATAATAAAATGCTTTTTCGATGAAAATCACTATAATCAGAAGATACTTCTTTTACATCAAAATATTGCGGGAGTTTTAAACAAACAAGATTTGATTGCAGTAAGTTTGAATGAACTAGCTAATAGTAACAAATAAATTCAAATCATTTGCTTCACTGAGACTTTTACTAAAAGTGGCGAAGAACCTAATCTTAAGCTGTTAGGTTTTCAGCTAGAATCATTCTACTCCAGACCAAAAGAAAGACGAGGCGGAGTATGTATAATTGTAAGAAAAAATTTAAATTATAATGACTTAATGATAACGAAAGAGTATGAAATGACAAAACATTTTGAATGTTGCGGAATTGAAATCGGTAATTTTAATCTTATAATTTTATGCAAATATTGAACACCTAATTCTGACATATACATAATTTTCGAAAAATTATATAAATTATTATTAAAATTATCAAGAGGAAATAGAAAACGAATAATCATAGTAGGATATTTTAATATAGACACTGTGAATGTTAATAAATACTCTAAGAAGCTTAAAGATCTATTACTAAATTTTAACTTAACACAGCGCATAACCTCCCCAACCAGACATTATTCATGTATTGATCACTTAATAAGTAATGTTACACAAGCAAAAGGAGCTTCCTATGAAAGTCAGTAAAACACTTATATACTGGTTTCAAGAAAAAAGAGACTCTGCGAAAGATAACATAGAAAAGTTCTTGGAATGTATACAATCAATATCTTTTTCTAAAATCTAGACTGAACAACACACCAACAAAGCATTTTCAAGCTTTCATAATATTTACAAACTGTTCTTCGATCTGTATTTTCCAACCAAATTAATTAAGATTCTTTTAAGAAATAATAAAAGTTATCGACTTTCAAGAGGTATAAAAATATCTTGGTTAGTAAAAAGAAAACTATTTTATAAATATCTGCTTACAGCAGCAAATAAAAGTTTAAATAAATCTAGATTATATAAGTTACGTCAAAATTCTTAGGAAATGTATTTTAAAGGCACAAAAAATACTATGCTATATGGAATGTCATAAGAACAAATGTAACTAATAGAATAACTAGTAAAGAAATAGACACCATAAATCATAAATGAAAGAACCGTGTTAGAAGGATGCGACATTGCAAATGCGTTTAATAATTTTTTTATAGATGCGACAAATAAACCAAAAAAACAAAAACCCACGACTCCTGATGAAATTAATCAAATTATATTATTTTCGAAACACTAATTCGGTGTGATATGATATACCGACAAAAATATTTAAACTAAGTTCTATAAATATAGCATCAATACTTAGTCATATCATGAACTTATATTTTACTCAAGATATTTTTCCTGCAGATCTCAAGTATTCAGTTTTAAAACCCATCTTCAAAAAAACTAAAGATATTAATAATTACAGACCTGTTGCAATACTACCCATTTCATCAAAAGTTTTTGAAAAAGCAATGCTTAAGAGAGTCAATACTTTTATGGAAAATTTTAATATTATTAATAACGCACAAAATGGTTTTGTAAAAAATTAATCCACTACATTAGCGACGTTCCAACTCGTTAAGTTTATTACAGAATGCATTAATGACCAGTGGTAGCTCTTTTTGGATTATGAGTAAAGCATTTGACTTCATTCATCACAGAATACTTCTCAATAAATTCGAAAGTTACGGAATACATGGAAAGCAAATGAATGGTTTAAAATTTACCTGGGTCAAAGCCAGCAATGCACTGAAATAACAAAACTCAAAAACCTTAAAAAAAAAGTCGAAATATCGGTTAGACAAATATGGTGTACCACAAGGAAGTATTCTGGGTCCTCTACTCTTCCTAACATATATTAATGAGCTACCAACAAGACCTCCTCATAAAACGATTCTTTTCGCTGATGACGCAACAATCATTCTTAAATGTAAGAACAAAAAACTTTTTTGAATTTGATATCAATAATTCACTAAAAGATATAATTGATTAATTGTAATTGGAAAATAAATGTTCAATCAATATGTGACAAATTAAACAGCTTTGTATTTGCGACTTCGAGAAATAGCATCTGCCAAAGCAGCGTTAAACGCCAATCATGGCTACGGTTTATCGATATTGCAGTACGGACTTCTGATAAGGGGCAACTGTTCTGAAATAGGACGCGTATTTAAAATCCAAAAAAAAATGCTTTCGAGCAATCTGTGGAGCACATTCCATGACATCGTGCAAGCCATTATTTAAAGAAAGAAAAGTGCTACCACTCGCATGTATGTATATAAAACAAGCCGCGATTTTTGTCCAGTAATTTCCTAAATACTTCCCAAGTAATTTAAAATTTTTAAGTCTTTACCCGACGAGTTTAAATATTTCCCAATGACAAAGTTAAAAAACAAACTTCACGAATGGCTTTTACTTAATTGTTTTTATACCGTTAATGAGTATCTTGATCACAAAAATCAAAACAAATTACATATTTAAATATCTGTATCTAAATTGCTTGAATTTTTTTCTGTGAGTTAATAAAAAACATAGTTATAGAATAATTATTAGTTAATTTTTTTTTCCTAGTTTGACAACTTCCAATGGATTCTGCCAGCGTAAAGTTTCATGAAAGTCACACGGAGTATTTGACTGGTTTCTGTTTCCGTAGAAATGCTTACTTAACTTTATGATACGAAGTTACATAGGTAGTTATTTTCGATCGCATTAACATATTATAATAGTTTTGCAAAATTATTGCTAATATAATAAATAATATGGATATAAGTAAGTGGTAAAATATATAATAAAATGGATATAGGTAAGTGGTAAAAGTACTATAGTTTAATGTTATTAACGGATATGAAATCTAATAAAGTTTTCACAAAAGGAGTGTAAACTAAATTTAACAAAGACGTAAGATTTGTAGGACGAGGGATGTTATTGGGAAGGAAATTGTATTGTGTAACCATGGTTTGGAGGGGATGTCAGGTTGGAGTTCTGCATAATATTTACTGATAGACATCTGAGATTTTTTACAAAGAGAGTTCCAATCTGACATCTGATCGATTTTCGCAAGAGAAATAAGGTCATGTGTATATGTTATATGATGCATGAGGGTACCGGAATTAGATGCTTGTTTTGCTAAGGAATCGACAATTTCTTTGTCATGTATGTAGTTGTCTTGGCAGCCAAGCAAGTTTCAAATTAATACTTTGACAAAAACATCTATACAGTGCATCTTTTATTTTAAAAATAATTGAGAATTTCGATTTACTTCGAAACGGGTTAGATGAAATGTTTTGTAATGAACATATGAGTCGGTAAAAACAATACATTTGTTAATTTTATGCGCTTCTATAAATAACATTGCTTCTAAAATAGCAAAAGCTTCACCAGTGAAAATTGAAGTAGTTACACTCAAGTACTCCCAAGATAATTTGTAAGCACTTTAGTTGGATTTTATCAAAAAGCTTAAGAGCTTGTTTATTAAAAGGTTCTAAGAGAAATGTACCATAGTCAAAATGACTAGGTTTAGATTAGATTAGGGCATTATATGAAAGTTTTAAACAATATGGATGAGATTCCCACCAAACACCTGTCAGTGAACGTAGGAAATTTACATTCTTTTTTCATTTTTGAGCAATAAACGTTAAATGAGGAATACCTGTCATCTTAGAGTCCAGAAAAACACCTAGGAATTTAACATTATCACTTGTCTTTGATTTTGATTTTGTAATGAGATTGAATTATTGGGACAAAATCTTTTTCTAGAGAATATTACTATTCTACTCTTTGTAGGTGATAAGGAAAGACCGTTATCAGTAAGCCAATTATTTAAGTAGAACAATGCAGAATTAAGACGACAACTTAAGTCTGTAAAGTTCTTGGAAGAGTAATAAAGCGTTAGATCATCAGCATATTGTAAGAATTTACAGAAGAAGTTAACATAATGTTCGAGATTATGGGTGTAGATATTAAATAAAATAGGGGTTAATACAGAACCTTGTGGGAGGCCTCACCAGATCTGTCTAGGAGGGAGCAGTTTACCTTGAACTCTTGTAAATTGACCTTACTGAAAGTAAATTAAAAATAATGCGAATTATTCTATAGGGAATATCCAAAAGAAACACCTTTTCTTTGAGTAAAGGGTGGATAACGTATTCATAGGCTGATGATACACCGAGAAAAACAGCAGCAACCGATTCTTCTCTGGTAAAAGCCGTGCGTATATCAGAGGTAAAAATAGACAAGCTATCTAGCGTGCTCTGCCCCTTTCGAAATCCAATCTGTGTTATGGCCAGGAGACCTTTATTTTTAACAAACCATTCTAGACGATTTTTAATTAAAAATGTTCCATTATTTTGCACAGAGTTGATGATAGCGCAATAGGACGGTAACTACTACCATCACTAGGATTTTTGTCTGGTTTTAAAATGGGGATAATTATTTGCATTTTCCAATCATTAAGGTAATAAATATGTTAGAAATAAATGAGTATAGGATTCCGTTTATTCCTGGTGACGAATCTTTAAGGTGTTGAATAACCAATTCAAATTCTTCATTAAAAGGTGAATTATTAATGTTTACTCCAGGTGGGGTTATCAATGGTTCACAAAAACATAATTCCTCAAAGGAGGGAACTTAAGGAGGTGCAAGCTTATCGGCAAATGAATTGTACCAAATAGAAGCATCACATTGCGATGAATAGTTATCATCGTTATATGATCCATGCAACTTCTTTATATTCTTCCATAATATAGAAGCAGGAGAGCGGGGTGAAAGATTGTCACAAAACTTAAGCCTCTTTTTTTATCTTAAATCTTTTTTTTATCTGCTAACGGATTTAGTGTTTGAGCTGTTATATTATTATAATTTAAAAAGTTTTCAATAGACATTTTGGAAGAGTATAGACGTTCAGTTTGTTTTCGTTTTTAGTAGAAGGTGAAATTTTTTGTGTGAAACATGAGTCTGCGGTGAATAAAATGTACTTAACAAAGTTTTTGTAGTTTGTCTCTATATCATGAGAGTCACTATTATAAAATTTAGAGAATACCGAATCAGACAACGATGAGAATTTAGCCCACTCCGCTCGTTTTATATTATATTTTAACAACAGAGAAAAAAACTCTAATTGGTATTGAACAGTTGGCTAATGAAAATATTATTGGGTAATGATCACTACCATATGAGTGAGGTGAAACTTTCCAATTAATACGGGATGCAAGATTTGGGGTACATAAAGTTAGGTCAACAATACTTTTAGGATTTTGAGATGGATATACTCTCCTTGTTGGCGATCCATCATTTAAAATACAAATATTAAATTCATCAAACAATTCTACTAAGTGATAGCCAAAAGTATCATTTCGGCATGAGCCCCAAGACACATGGTAGGCATTAAAATCCCCTTGTAATATAAAAGGAGGAGTAATTGATGAAATTATCAAGTTTAATTCAGTGATCAGTGATGGATGTGGGTGAAGAATATAGAAAGATAGGTATGTGATATCATTATATTTACAAGCTACGACGTTTGATTCCTCACTATGTTCAGAAAGTGAAACCTTAATAAATGAATGTAACCTATTAACTAGGATTACAGCACCGGCATAACCATCTTTCCTGTCTTCGCGAAGGCAGCCAAAACCAGGAATTCTTTTTATGCTTAATACTGCAACAGTTCCATTGAAGAATCGTAGCCATGCTTATTTATATTAATTAAGAGCATCGATAGTTTCTCTAGAGACTGGGCTAAATTAGGAGGTAAACAGAGTTTGTCCGTGATAGACTCCTAAACTACTTAACCGATTTTAATCAAATTTGCACACCGTGTGAAGTTTAGTCCAACTTACAACAATTTTTTTTGTGAATTTAAGGATTTTTAATAGGACATGACAAAGGGTCATCGAAAAGGGCAGAACAACGTCTGCCTGGCAAGCTAGTTACTTAAATAGATTTTTTTCTATTAAATTCTGGACGGGGTGAACTAATAGCCGCGTGATTACCAGTACAGTGAAGATATGTGATCGAGGTAACTTAACATGTTTCTTCATCATGAGGTTGTCCACATTTATAACAACGAGACTTAGATCCGAATTTAGATTTAACATGTCCAAAACGACAGTACTTATAACATTGTATAGTAGGTAAGAGATAAGGTTCTACAGGATATGAAGTGAAATAGGCAAAAACATGTGAGGGTAGTAATTTACCGGATAACGTAATAACGATCGTTTGTGTTGAGATCCACTCAACAGAGTTGTCTGCTTAGATAACTTTACGGTTTAGACGACGAGAGCGAATTATTTCCGTAGCAGAAGGAACTTCTGATGCAGAAACGAATTCATCCATACCTATATCGACTGGAACACGTCTAATTATACCCATTCTCGTAATAGCATAGTTAGGAATTACGGCTACAAAATTTGTTTTAGCAAGTCATAGATTTATAACAAAATCGTTAGCTAGTTCGGGTGAATTGAATTCAATAGAAATTCGATTGCATCCTCTGCTCTTAACACCATTTTTTAAAATTCCCTGAATATTATTTTGGTAAAGAAATTGACCCACTTTAACTGGCTTAATTGTTGTTCCCGAGGAGGGCTCCACTGACGGTTTCATAATGTGAACAATAAAAGGTGCACTGTCATTACTATTGTAGCGTTTCTTTTCTTCAGATAAAGGATGAACAAATATATTCTGTATGGCTGCTGAGGGAAGAGGATTCATAGGATTAACTGTATCGGTGTGATGAAATATATCGGTACAACTAGAATTAAGAAAAAAGTCGGGTGAAGATCCAGATTTTTGGCATCATCCGGAGGATCTGAATTCTGTTCAATCTCTTCCATCCGCAGTAGATAAGCTAGCTTCGAATAATAACAAACACTTACGTACAATAATTAGTTTAAAAATAAGAAAAATATAGCTATTCAAATGAAAATAACGCCGTTAATGAATTTTTTTTTTTGAGAAAATTTATCAAACCTGTGTGACAACCAATCACCATGACAACCTATTAGTTAGTTATTTTTACTGTTTTTACATAATTATGAACATTTATATTTTGACATTTGTAAACGATTGAGTGACATTCTTTTTAGTATAATTTTTATATTATGTTACGTTAAATTCATCAATATCTGTAAAAAAAATTCTTATATCTATTTAGTCAAAATTTGCACGCCTCGATAAGGCAGAATGTATCGGAACTTTTATGTTTTAATAATACTTTTGTAATATTTTTTTGAAGAATATTAACAATGCTATAAACATTACTAATATCCCCTTAACCACTCGTGGTAAGCTTAAATTGCTTGTGTTACGAGTGGTTCACGCCAGTAGTCGAATGGCGGATTCAAACCCACGACGGTTTTGAGTTCGAGCATTGATTTATATATTACACTAGATCAGTAATAACCGCGCCAAAGCGTTGACACTGCACATATGTCCACAGGCTATGCCTCTACGTGTTAGTATGCTCAATGGGAAGAGTTCGAGCCGCGACAAAAATGGGTAAATCGTAGTGCAAAATGCTGTCGCAAATTCATTATTATTCATATTGAAAAAGGACAGGAACGAGGGAAGGGTCTTCGTCACGGCCCGTTCAGCAGCGAACTCCCTAACCTCCTATGACACCTACGTTGGGTTCGGGAACAACGTATGTGAACCCCGCAACGGAGTAACACACAAGGGCGTCGACCTCTTCTTTTTCTTCAAATAGGTTCAGGCGGGGATTACGGGTCTTCCGAGGTCGTCCCGGTCCCAACGCCTTAATTCTTCAATATGTGCCGCGCTAGCGACACCAATGAACTGTACTTATTTTAAAGGTGAAGGATCCCTTGGGAATAAAACAGTAATTATCTTCAAACCGTTCCGTGAGAGAGTAATTACTTTCCCTATCACTTCCCTATATACTTTTCTTTCTTGATTATATTATATACTGGTAGCTGGTCCCGAACATCTTGCAAAAATTCCTATACTCGAAAGAGAGCAGCGCCCTCTGTGCGATTACGCTACATTACATCAATTTGTACTATCACTCTCTCACGGTTTGCCCAATATCTTTATTTGTATAAGACATACATTTATACATTTTATTTATAAAGATAGCACAAAAAATATCTATACTATGATATACATTACACTTTTTATATCACAAAAAACCTTTTATTTATTCAACAAAATATGCCTATTTTACAACGTATGTACTATGTTAGAATTCTTAAATGTCTAACATATAAGGTTGAAACAATGTTCTTCATTTGAAATTATAAATATCTTAACTAATACAATAGTTTAATTTACATTTTTCCTATACATTTTACTATTTAAAACACTTTTAAATTTCTTACACAAAACTATCAATATTTCACTAATTCAAAGGAATTTCCACATGAAAATAACACAGAATTCACCTATATTGCTCATACAGTCAATCTGAAATATTTTACTAGTCAATTTTACATGAATTGCTGAAATTTGCAAATATTTAAATTACTACTTATTTTGACCTCCTAAGTACAAGGTTAACGCGCGGCTATGAACTCGCGCTATTTGAACTAATTCTTACACGACTCTCAATTGTCGGTAAAAGGTGGCAAATTTAGCACACACTGCTATCAACCTAATACTATGTGAACAACTGATTCTACACGACTCTCAAATGTCGGAAATTATTTCTAACTAGATTCTTATCAGCTATCATGTTTCTTATCAGATAACATAAACAAAATATTTTATGAATCAAACATTGAAAATAAACATTTTATTTTCATACAAAACGTATCAAACTTATATAAGATAATACTTATGCAATTAATTTCCATTAATTCTATTTGGCGCGAAGCCGTTGAGGTGTTCATGTGGCCCGTTGTCGGTGCGGTCGAACATACCACGCGCCAGCCGGACCACGAATTCTTGTAGGCTCTCTATCTTTAGGTTGGCCGCTATGACGTCGTTCCGGACGTAGCGACCCGCACCGACTATAGTCCGTAATGATAAACTCTGCTGGGCCTAAAGTCGCCGCTTCTGATGATCGCTCAGGAGTGCATACCAGGCCGGAGCAGCGTATGTTAGCAGGGGTCTAATGTATGTTTTATAAATGGTTAACTTCGACTTTGTCGGTAACTTGGATGTCAGGACAGGACGGAGCATTGCCCGCGCACAACGAGCTTTGCGTATAGCAAAGTCGACGTGCGCAGTCATACGCAACATCCTGTCGATCCGGCATCCAAGGTAGGGCACGGCCTTCTCATATGCGATCTCCTGGCCTCCGAGGGTTAGCGGTGGTGGTAGATTTCTATAGCGGCGAGTGAGCAGAGCGGTCGTCTTGCTAACATTGACGGCCATTCTCCACTCATCCAACCATGGTGGCAGCAGGTCCAGCAGACGTTGCATCCTGGCAGCTGCAGTGTGGGACGACGTGAAGTATGCGCTGTCATCCGCAAAAAGCGCTAGTTCGACGTCGTCCTCCCATTCGTGCAGGTGTCCTTCCAGGGTAGGTATGTCATTAGTGTACGCCGCGTACAGGGCTGGAGACAGACAGCTGCCCTGTGGCACACCAGCTGAAATGGGTTTTATTGCGGACTCGGCGTCCTCTACACAGACGTAGAACTTCCTGTCTAAGAGGAAGGACGCCACTAGCCGCAATATAGCAGGAGGGATACTAGTCTGATCGTCTAACTTATAGAGTAATCCTGTGTGTGTGCCACACCCGGTCGAACGCCTTCTCGATATCGAGAAAGACGCCCAACGATGTGCGGCCGCGGTTGTGCTCGGCCGCAAGCAGGTGCAGCACTCTGGTCTGTGTTGCTGTAGAGTGATCCCTCCTGAATCCATGCTGCTCCGCCCGAAGTTGGATGCACGGGCGGAGACGTCTTAGCAGTAATCTTTCGCACAGTTTAGCTATATGCGGTAGCAGCGTGATCGGCCTATAATTGGCAGCTCTACGCCTGTCCTTCCCGGGTTTCGGCAAGACAATGACTTTGCCTTTCTTCCAGTCCTCCGGGAAGTGGGATGTCCGCAATATGCCGTTGTAGAGCCGACCTATCTCTACAAGGACTCTATTGGGCAGCTGTCGTAGTGCAGCGTTGGTAATCCCGTCGTGCCCCGGCGCCTTCCTCGGTTGCAGGCGGGTTACTGTCCTCCGCAGTTCAGCGGGGGAGATGAACCACTCTCCTGCAAGCGGTGGCGCGGGCGACGACAGGAGCACTGCACACTGCAGCCTGCACACGGCTCTCCTTCCGGGTATGAATTTCCAGGAACTCCGCACTTGCTGGGTTCGGCATAAACTGCTCCTCGAAGTGTTCAGCTAGGATATCCGCTTGCATGCCCTTGGCATCGTAACGTTGTTCGCCCGCGTTGTAGGTCAGCGGGCAAACAGGTGGTCGAGTTTTCGTTAACTGCCGGTTCAATTTGTAGAGCAACGCGTGATGTTCATCAGCCTTCCAAATGCGCCGCTCCCAGGCCTCTCCTCTGTGGGCCTGTATTGCAACCGACAGTTCGTCTGACAGCGTGTTCAATTTTCTTTTTACTCTAGGGCAGCGAGTGCGCGCCCAGAGCTTTCTCAGCGCTCTTTTGTGATTTATCTGCACGCGTATTCTCAGCGGCAGCTCCTCTTTTCTCCCCGAGAGAGGGACGATCGTAGAGGCCGCGTTGAGGGCCTCCTGGATGCTCGTGGTTATTCCAGTTGCAACGGCCTCTACGTCGTCCGCTGAGTTGATCGGTGCATGGACTGGAGGTCTCTCCTGCAGGTGTTGGTAGTAGAGCCTCCAGTCGATCTTGGTCTTAACAGCTCTGGGCGGCGAAGTCACTGCCTTAGTCCCAAGGGTTATCAGAATCGGGAGGTGCTGTGTATTCAGGTCATACAGCACTTCTACCACTACTGGATAGTTGACGTTCCTAGTGAGCACGATGTCTAATACATCCGAACGCTTCCTAGGGTCAGTAGGGATGTGTGTCGGTTCCTCGGGACCTAGAACGTCATAATTGTGGCTCTCTGCGTCGTCGTAAAGTTCACAACGCGGCGGGGTGATCACTCTGGACCCTCACGCCGGGTATTCGGCGTTCAGGTCCCCGGCGATGATGGTGAGTGCCGTACTTTCCATTACCGTCCGGATGTCTGAGGAGTGAAATGGAGTCCCTGGCGGGCGGTATGTTGCAGAGATCCTTAGTTCTTCGCCCGCAGCCTCCATTTTTATGCCGATTGAACGCATCGTCTGGAAGTCTGGCAGATCCAGCTCCTGGTGGACGATGTCTCTCCTCACCAGAATCGCTGTCCCTCTATAAGCGATCCCTTGAGGATCGACCTCGTCCCTCCTATAGATGGTGTAATTAGGCAGCTTGAGATGCGTTGTTGGTCGTAATTTGGTTTCGCCCAGCAAGATCACCTGGATGTCCTGTTGCTGGGCGACCGTGCGGAGTTCATGGATCCTTTGTCGAATCCCGTCCGGGTTCCAGTAAAGCAGACGCAGGTTACTGTCCTCCGTAATGCCTTGCCAGTAGCGTTGCCAGCGCCTTCATGACGGCGGTAATAGGGTCTGTCCCGGCCCTTATGTCGGCCAGGACTTGTGTACCGACTTCGATGGCTATGCCCACCAATCTGTGGATGGCATCAGCCGTCTCGAAGCCGGACGTTGGTGTTCTACGCTCTGTACTGCGTTGTGAAGGCACTGGTCTCGGGGCATTTATGGTAGTCCTCTCTCTTTGGGTAGAGCGTGCTCTATATGTAGAGCCGGCTCTCCTTTCTGGTAGAGCCCTCTCTGGTGCTCTACCCGTCGTAGTTGTTGGTGGTGGTCTTGCAGTTACCTGCGCCTGTGAGGCTATCGGTCCTGTAGTAGGGGTAGAGGTGGTCGCAGCCTGAGGAGAGGGCTGTTCGGTTTTTCTGCTCCTGTTCCTCCGCCTCTTCCTTTGGGAGGGTTGCCTCTCCGTGGCGTTGTTGGCAGGAGGTTGGAGAGTCGCCCCGGTGGTTGCCCTTTGCTCTGTGGGTTCCACCTTTTACATTGGTGCTGTAGGAGGAGGTGGGGGGGGGGCGCTGGTTGCCTACCCTTTCCTCTGTTAACCGTGGCCCACCCATCCTCCTGGATGGTAACAGCCGACTGTTGGGCGACTCTGGGGGATCCCCTTAGGGTTCTCCGGGAGTAGCCCAGGTAATACGATCCCCTGCTTCCTGGCAATCCTCCTCAGGAATGGGCAGCGGCGGTCGTTGGCCGTATGGTTTTTGGCGCAATTTGCGCACTTTGGCTCTTCGTCTCTACCCCTAGGGCAAAGGCTGGCAATATGCTCCCCGGCACAGCGAACGCATTTCACTAGCCTGAAGCAATTTGCAGAGGCATGTCCGAAAGCCTAGCAACGGTGGCATTGTGCCGGTCCCAACTTTCTCTGCCAGGCTTCGATGATGACTCCTCTCATGTAGAGGAGCTCGTCGATATGGTAAAGTTCTTGCAGCCGCTCCAGGCTCAGATGCTCCAGCTGTGCGTAGTAGAGGCAGCCCGGTCTGCCTCTACGTGATGGTATGGCCTTCACATAATTGATAGGGAAGCCCTTTGCCCGGATAGCCTCCTCGGTCATCTTGGTATCAGTACCCACTGGTAGGCCCCGGATGCCCATTTTAGTGGGCTTCTCCTCTGCCGGGGTGTAACAGTACCACGACATGGTTGGGACTTTCTCGGAGAGCTCGACCATATATTTTTGGATGGTGCGGAACTCCTTCGGGCTCTGGGGTGCGAATCTTACTCCCTTCTCGAACGGACGGGCGTTGAGAGGTGGCCCAATTTCCTATTGAGGACCTCGAAGTGCCTGGTCCAGTCCGGGAGGCATTCTGCGACAATCGGCTGATATCTGGATTTCTCCTTCTCTTTCTCTGTTCTCTGAGGCTCCTCCGCCGATTGCGGTCGTGGTACTGCAGGGGGCGCTGCCATGTGGGCATAGCTCGTTGACGGCCGCTGTCCATCGTCAAGAGCTAACCCGGAGGGGTTGGTAGCTTGCACCGGGGATGATCTCCCGGCTGATGCAGCTAGGGTTACGTATGTAGTTGAGCCCTAGCTGTAGGACTCCTCACCTCCTTGTTCATATTGGGCCGAGTCATGGCTTCGTCGGTCCGGTGACGTGGATGATGGCTGTTGTGGCGGTGATGGCGACTTAGCAGGTGAGGTATGAACCTTCTTCCTGGTCGCTGCGTGGGGCTCCTCATCATCCGATGATGCTGACGATGAAACAGATGAGTCACCGATGCGCTGCCTCTTCTCATAGAGGGAGGCTTCAGTCGCAGGTGGCGTGTGCCTTCGTGGCGTCTTCATAGGCCGCTGTTGTTGGGAGGGCAGCGGTTCACGCCCAGTCGTACACTCAGGTACAATGGGCGAGAGTGCGGCCCTCGGTGCGGGCTCCTTACCCGGCGACGAAGGCTTGCGGGTGGGTATTTGGGAGTATGATGAGACAATTCTCACCCTCTCCGGATTAAAAATGTCACGGTAGGCGATTGGCCTCTCCAATACGCCTGTTCGGTCCGGTGGTTTCCTTGATTTAGGAGGAGGCTCCCCCTTATCCTTACCTGACATATCCCTAATCTAACAGAACAGTCAGTGGTAATCAACTATAGGCCCTACTAAATTCCAGCCGATCGCCAGCGGATGGTAATGCACGATGCGGATGGTGGTGATGATAATAAGTTGGCTATCCTCACTTGGGGCACTGCCCACCCCTTTTACAACAAAAGGGTTGGGGGAGTTGCGATGGTGGCACTTTACTACGTGACTGGGCACAAAATGCACGGAACGCATAAAGTGCCAAGAATCACCTAGGGGCCGGTGACCTCGACGCCTCACGGAATCACGGGCCTCAACGATCGCGGAGTATGTCGTACCGGCGGTTGTATGCAGCCACTGCTAACTACAAACAACGCACACTTAGGAGATCCTTGAGGCGAATTGTATGAAAACCAGTCTAATGGGGTATCAACAAAGCTATACTCGAAAGAGAGCCGCGTCCTCTGTGCGATTACGCTACTTAATTACATCAATTTGTACTATCACTCTCTCACGGTTTGCCCAATATCTTTATTTGTTTAAGACATACATTTATACATTTATAACGCCTGATTCTATCAATTATCTTAAAAAAGACTAGCACGGCCGAACAGGCAAGATTCTATGTTAAATTAACAAAGCTACATCGTATTGCTGCTCAAAATGTTTGGTTTAATCAGCAGTGTAAATAACTTCATGTTATTCCCAATTATATCCAAATACGTTCTAACACACATAGTCGAGCGGCCAGTGTTGCCATTTCCAGTAATAAGGGGCTGCGACTGTGTGTGCTGGAGCAGTTGGAGATTTTCAAAAGTAATAATGGTAATTATACACTGCTGAATGAACAAACAAATGTTTCTAATTCACCTTTGTTAAACATCTTTAAGGCCAATCTTTAATAATAATTTTAAGATTAATTATAATAAATAATTATAATAATATCAATAAAACAATAATAATAATAGTATTTAAAATATTAATCATAACAATAATAATAATTAGTAGCAGATTTGTTATCGCACGGCGCGGTCACTCAAAACAATAATAATAATAGTATTTAAAAATAATCATAACAATAATAATAACTGTTGGCAGGTTTGTTATCGCACGACGCGGTCACTCGCTACTTTGGTAGGGAGCGATTGTGTCAGCGTGTATAAATAGCAACTGTTTCGACTCGCCGCTCACTTAGCGGTCAGCCACCGTAGAGTCTATATTACTTGAGGATGCCTCGTGTAGAGGCGAAACACGTGTCGTATTATCGTCGATGGTGTGTCTTGCCTGGAATAGTGGTGTTGAGAGTAGTGGTGCTTGGTCTAGAGTGGTGACGGAGTTAGTGTATGCAATCGAGGGAGGGCGGGAGGTGCGCTTCAATCCAGGTAAGACACATCATTTTATATGTTTAGCGGAAAGTTGCAAAGAAATTTATATTTTTATTTTTTATTATAATGGATTTCCGCAAAGTAACTCCTAATTCTATCAATTATCTTAAAAAGTTGAATTTTTATTAACTGAATCGATATCTTACGGGAAAACAACCACCAATATTTCATTCCGTATATTTCCAGACACACGTATATCCTATACCTTTAAACGAGCAATTCTTTATATATATATATATATATATATATATATATATATATATATATACGGAATCTCGGAAACGGATTTTCATAAAATTTAGTGTCCAGGGAGTTTCGGGGGGCAATAAATCGATCTAGCTAGGATTTATTTTTGGAAAATGTCTTTTTGTCCGTTTTTTCAGGCAATGAAGAACTGCTACAATATAAGAAGGTAAATTTTGACACTATGTTAATGATCTTAATAGCTCAAGTGGATATCGAGCGGTCGCGAAATCGTAATGCCTTGGTTCGGATTCCGTCTTCAGTCTGATTTCGTCGTTTCTTTTTTTCAAGTTCCCTTCTTTTGTGAGAAAATCTACTATTTCGAGTCTTTTTTTTTTAGTATTTTTTATAAATACCAAAATTTTAACTAAACTAATTGCACTCATGATTTATTATTCAAATAACCAGTTCAGTTTTTTCTATTACGAGTATGTCAATAAGATCAAAAAATATTATTTATGTTTCATCAGTATGTAATTTGTATCTAAATGTAATTTCAAAAAAAAAACGAGCAAAGCTCGTTCATCCGGGTACTAAATAGGTACTAATACACCACTATTAATGTAACAATTTGTTTTTAATTTCATTTCTTCTTTTTTTATATGAACGATAAATGCCTATATAGGTACAGGGTGAAATTTTGGTGGTTGTTTTCCCGCTAAGAATTGATTTAGTAGTCAATACCTACTCCTTTTGTATGAAAAGTTGAATTTTTATTTTTACGTGAAACTGAATCGATATCTTACGGGGAAAACAACCACCAATATTTCATCCCGCATATTTCCAGACAGACAGACAGCAATTTGTTTTTAATTTCGTTTATTCTTTTTTTATATGAAGGATAAATGCCACGAGCCAGACGAGCAAATAGAGGTCGGTGAACGCGTAATACAAATTATGTGACATCACAAAGACGATCACCGACTGCAGATGAACGCACACAAGCTAATGCATCGCAGCGTGAACGTAATGCACGAAATAGGTCTGCTGGCCCTGTGCCTGTACTCAATCTTCCACGGTGATCACGAATACGTCATGCTACTTTAAGTGAAACGATGTGTGCTGCTTTTAATTACAACACTCAGATTGATTATAGTATGTACGGATACATTGGAATGATGGACGTAATATGTCCACATTGTGATGCGGCAAAATTTTCAGGTGAAACGCCCGGCATGTGTTGTGCTGATGGCAAAGTTAGATTGCCTTGCAGCGGCTGGGATCCAGAGTCGGTACCCCCAGCCGTTTGTTTATTCACCCTCAAAATGGAAAAACAAAAAAATATTGTTTATCCAAATGTTTTGGATTAAGTTTTTAAATAGCTAGCAATTAAGTAATATATTTTTTTAAGAAATGAATCGATGTTCTAACTGATTTTTGTATTATTTCATTTTATACGTAGCGAAGCACGTACCGGGCCGCTAGTTAGTTTATAAATGGAATTGTTTATAATGGATTCAAACACCTTGGCAAATACTGATAACACTGCGATAGGCCTGAAGTTAGTTACATCAGTGGACGAACCACTTTTAGGTACAGGAGTTACCCTGGACACTTTCCATGCATTGGGATAGAGACATTGTTGAAGTGAGAGATTGTAGACATACAGTAATGGTTCCTCTAAAACTGCCATACAGTCCTTTATTAAAAACGAAGGTACGTTATCAGGGCCGCAAGCTGCCGATGCCTTATGACGGCGTATTGCCCATCGTAGATCTGAAGCTTTAATAATATTAATACTGCTACTACTACTACTACTTTAGTTACACAGTCTGCGTACATTGCATCGCGTTCCGCTGCCTCTACATTTAACAATGGAGTATCAGGTTGAAAAACTGAGCTGAAATACTGCGGAAATGCATCAATAGCTTGCTGCCCTTCTAAAGTTCTGTTATTATACGCAAATTCCTTATTCTGTTGTCTATTCTTTCGTTTTTATTTCACGTATTTCCAAAAATTTGAAGGTTCGCGTGCTATATCATTTTCAACTTTTATCATATAATTTATAGATGCTGTATTAATAAGTTTTTTTACTTTGGTTCTTTAATATTTAAATAACGCCTTGTTAAATTCAAGCCACGACTTTTAAACATTTTTAAATTAAAATATTTCAATTTTATGTATTTTATGATTTCTTTAGTATACCATTTTGGATATATATATTTATGATTGGTAGTTAAGGATTTATAGGGAACTCGTCTACTAATGACTTTATTAAGCTTATTATATAAGATCTCTAAAGCTACATTTACGTCCTGTTTGTGCATTAGATCCGTCCAGATCAAGTCATTTATATCAGTGTACAAGCCACAGAGATCTGCTTTACGAAAATTCCATTCTGTGCAAAGGTTCTGACATGGTGGAAATGGTATGTTTATTGCAGCACTTGTTGATAGTGTAAGCACGATCTCTAACGGAGGGTGATAAGCATCAATAGGTACCAATGATTCAACTTCAAATGACACAGACAACTTCCGGAGTCTAGATTAGTCAATACCAGATCCAAGATGCATCCATATTTATTACAAACATTATTACATTGCTGTAAGTTGCAACATTTTAAGAAATTATGGAACTGAGTTTGAACAGATTTATTACCTAAGACCTTAGGTTGAAATCACCAACAATGAAGAATTTACAGTCAGAATATGTGTTAATGGCATTTTCTATACAATTTAATGCATCAAGATATTGCTTGTCATTGTAGTTTGGTGGTAAATATGCAACACACACTAAGAGTTTAATATTTTTCAACGCTAAAAGAGTAAATAACAATTCTTTATTATCAGTTAAACCATCTATGTTTGTAATTCTTTTAACGGTAAAACTATTCTTGACTGCTAAGAGAACATCACCCCATCCGACGTTACCTGCACGATCCTTCCTTAGCACAATATACTCGGGAGGGAACAGTTCAGAGTCATATACAGAATCGTTGAGAAAAGTTTCAGTAAGGATGACAAGATCACTTGATATTAAAGACATATTATTATGGAAAGTAACAGTTTTTGTGCGTAGACCTCTTACATTTTTATAGTACTAGTAGTAGTTTTTTTAGATTGTACTTTATTACTACGTTTATTCTTTTTTTTTGCGGGCTGTTCTATACGAGAAAAAACTTAGTACTTTCTACTTGAGAATTGGTCTTTCGAGGTGTGATTATTGTAGTATAACCATAGTAGTTATAGTCAATATTTATATTATCTAGTATATTTTTGTAAATATGTTGTATTCCTTTTTTATTGATTTTTCCAGTTTTAAATGAGTACATGTCAAATGAAGTTAAGAGATTGGAATCATAAAAGTATGCATAATGATTGTTTTGTAATTCCAAATACATTAAATTATTAAATAATTCTATTTTATAATTGGTGATCCACATACGTATGTAGGAGCACATAGAATTATATTAGTATGAGAAATATGGTGTAATGATTCCCTTATGGTTTTTACTAACTCTATACAATAACACGTAGTTCTAAAATCTCTTTCACCTATCATAATAATACAATAGTCCCACATATCGTATCCATGCAATTTTTTATCAATATTCTGGAGTAAATATTTAATATTACTATTCGGCGAGAAATAGCGGATGTAGTCAAACTGTTTATTGAACGTAGCATCAACAGCTAACAGCGTACTCCAGGATGAGCTGTTAGGATACACAATTTGGGCCTCTTACTTTTATCAATTTCTGAGTTTAAATTAATCGTGTGCTGAATTAGCGAGGATTCTTCGAATTCTTTAGCTTGGACTGCCTTTTGAAGGGTTATGATTTGATTATTAAGGTCCGCTATTTCATTTTTGGATGACTTCAGTTGCAGCTCGAGATCTTTAAGATTCTGCTCGAGGGTTAGGATGTTCCTGTTAGAGAATTCCTCTGTCTTGTTGTCACTGGATGCCCTGGGCGGTGTGGCTATTATATTTACATCTGAATATCGTGGGGAACTTCTAATTTTCTTTTTAGTGCTACAATGATTTACTTTTCTTTGGCGGTGTTTTGGATAGAAAAGCCTTTAATGTGTTATTTTCATTGATAAGATTGGTCACTTGTGAACGGAGGTCGTTATTGTCTAGAATAATGTTTTCAAGTTCATTTTGTGTTGTGGCAAGGTCCATTCGTAGCTGTTCTATGATGTCTCTCATGTCTTTAATAGAGACAGCTTCCGTCATTGTGTAATCCATACTTTATTATCTACCTACATTCTATGCAAATAAATAATTATGAATTATACAAGAATTATAGTGCAAGTTTATCGTCGCGCACCACCGTAGCTACAACGTAGCATCATCAACCTCAGGTCTGAGTAAAAGGCCACCAGAAGACTAAAGCCCAAGTAAGTGTGTGTGAAGTAACTCCTGTGTTCCCAACGTGAGCTTTCTTACAACAGCTCACGCTCCTAAATTTACCAGCTAATATAGTAGATTAGGTTCTAGCAAGTGCATTGTCCAAATGCCGGCCACATGCCATTTCTGCCATCTTGCATTGGCTATAGAGAACCACGCATACAGAATACACATAGAAACATCTCGCATAATAAGGTCAAGACTCGGGAATCGAACCCTATCGATGGGACCCTATCGCTCGACCATTTTCTGGTTCTTTCGATTCGGATACGAAGGGTAACCCTAACCACTTAGTTACCATCCTTTCCGGATTCGAACCCAGGAACCATTAGCGCCATCATTTTCTGGTCCAGTCGAGCGGATTTGGAACTGACGCCCTGTGGCCTGATCGAGTCGAACTGCTGAACCAATTTATTAGACAATGCACTCTAGTTTGTTAACACTGGATAAATTTAGCTTCGCCTAGCATTACCGGGTACGGTACGCCGTATTGTTGAATTTAAAATAGGTGAAATTTCTTTGTAGCTACATTCGCTTAGGTAAATATACGCTTATTTTATTTTAGTTTGATCCGCTGTAGTTTTCTGTTTAACTAATTCCGCAATTCGTAATATTTATACAAATTTATGTGCATTCTTGCAATATACTTACAAATAACGCATTCTAAATTCCTTCAAGTTCGTATAATATCGATTGCACATATACATTGGCTCGTTTACTTGTTGCTACGGGTAAGTTCCGAACATACCTACATCGCGCGTGATAATTTATCACATCTTGTAGTATACTACCCCGCTTAGGAAAAATAACCGTCGAAGTGTTTGATTTAGTATCGTTTATCGTTCGTTGTTGGTGAACATCGCCCGATTTAATAGTTAACCTATAACGTATTGTCAATCTTTCGTCCTCCATCGCCGCAAGATATTGTTCGTGATAATTTAATATTAATTATTGCAATACAAGATGGCGGTAAGTGCTAATGAAGTGAAACTTAAAAGTCTTTACACCAAGAGGGATGTACTATTTTCTCGTATACAAGGCATCAGTGATCATATAAAAAATATTAACGTAGAATCAGTGTGGGAGATCTTTTTGTGCGAAATCGAAACGGTAGACTCATTGAGGTTAGACTACGAAAGCGTATTTAGACAAAATTAATAATCTAAAACTGCAGATCGCCCTTAAATATTCAGTAAATTATCAATTGCTTATAGCATTTCAAGACCTGTTGTGTCGCGTAAAAAGAACAGCTAAACTTCTACAGTCTTCAGTCCAGAGCGAAGTAAAACAGGAAATTCAGGTACGTCCCTGTGAATCACTTAGATTGCTCCGTATAGATATCTCGATATTTAATGGTGATATTAAAACTTGGCCGTTATTTATTAATAGCTTTCAAAACACTATACATAACAATCCCTCCTTATCGAACGCTGCAAAATTGTATTATTTAATTGGTAAGCTAAGTGGCAAAGCATAGTCCGTATGTTCGAGTTTCACACCAACAGCAAATAATTATTCGTTAATTTTCGAAACGCTTAAAAATAAATATGAAGATAAGCGAATGTTAGCCTCTTCATATCTGGAAAAAATATTCGATCTTAAGATTATGTCATCCGCGATTTTTTTGGATGAATTCGTAACATCAGTAGCTGCGCTCAGAAATCTTTATGGACTTTGTGTTTCTACATATTGCATTAAAAAAGCTAGACCCGGACACTGTACGTTCGTTTGAAATGGATAATCGTGGCTCTGAATTACCATCGTTTGAATCTTTGGCATCTTTCATTTGAAAGTAATACACTGTTCATCGAGCGCTGAACTGGAAGCGAAGAAGTGCGCCGACCATCGATCGGTCTCGTCATCGAAGACAGCTAGGTCTCTGACCTTCATTGCCTCATAATACATGTTTTTTGTGTAAAAATAACCAACAAGCTAATTTGTATAATTGAGCGACTTTCCGTAAGCGTTCACCGAGCGAACGTTATAAAACAGCAAAGGCCAACAACTTGTGTTTGAATTGTTTATGCAATAGGCATCGCGTCGCTAATTTTAACTCTAGTGCAGATGTAACAAATGCCACAACAGACAACATACATTGTTGCATTTTGGGAGTGGTACCATATCCGCGTTGAACAAATCTGACATTGAGACTCCACCCGCTAAGGTCGACGCTTCTAACGGTCGACCGGGTGACATCGCCCTGTGTTCACTGTCAAACGTGGGAAGGGCAGACCGCGCACCTTTCACTGTGCTACTGTCTCACTTTCTACTACAGATTCGCATGGAAACGAACAGAACGTTCGTACGTTATTAGATAGTGCATCACAGAGTAATTTCGTAACACAGCAGTGCTGCCAACGTTTAGGATTGTTAGTGAATAGGACGCCTTCGTGCCCCGTAGTAAAGAGAATTGGAGGTTTCAATAAACGGTCCAAAGTTGGACAAATTTATAATTTTATTCTCATCTAGATCGTGGTATTAATTTTAATATAAACTCATTAGTAGTAAATAAGGTCACTGAGCGCCCGCCAACCGTTTCGGTGGACTCCTCAGCGATGAACAATTTTGAAAATTTAACTTTGGCGGATGACACTTACTCCGCCCCTGAAGACATTGATATGCTCATCGGGGCATCTGTCTTCCCTCACCTTTTGTTACACAATAAGATTAGAGGTAACTCCTCGCGTAACGCACCTTATGCATTAGAAACCGTTTTAGGTTACGTTATCGTTGATTTCGTTCCTACGGTTCATAATGTTTCGGCAACCTCTTATTGTTGCACCGCCGCTGTTGAACCTCCCGAATTATTGACTCGCAATTTTCGGGAAAAGGAGGAGGGGAACGTCCCGCCTATATTTAGTTTAGATAATAGATTTTGCGAGGAGTTGCAAACTAGAACGTTGGAGTCTATTAAGTACGAGAGTAGGTACTAAACCGGTAGTAGTATTATCGCAGCCGAAGGGAACGCCGAATAGGGAAAGCTATGGAGCCAGGTTTATAGACACCGCGAAGAAGGCCCAAATTAACAAATTTAGATCGCCCCACGACCCGTCAGGTGACATATTCGGTGCACGTGTTTCGTGACCCGGGACTCGAATCGATGTCGTTAGTGGAAGCGAGCGCGGCGGGGATAGAGGACGTGTTCGTGGCGCATGGAGACGCCGAACTGCCGCAGCAGAAAGCATGCCGCCTTGGAGGCTACGGGATAGACCTACTGAGGCCAATATTGCTTGGCGGAAAAAAGTGAGGCTTCGCGACCAACAAGCCATAACCAATATTATTCCGAACTTATGAGTCTAGGCTGGATTAGTACATAGTTTAAATTAGATTTAGTATTAGCGTTAATTAATTTTAAAAGGGACCCTTCAAACCGGAAGGGATGGTTGCGCCAAAACGCATATGTGTAGACTATGTTAGCTGGTATCCTTTCCCTATCATTCCATCTCAACGTAGCATCATCAACCTCAGGCCTAAGCTTAAGGCCGCTAGACGACCAACACCCAAGTAAGTGCTTCTCCTTTCTTCCCAGCGTGAGCTGTTCTCATTCGTTGCCACTCCTTCCTTACAACAGCTCACGTTCCGAAATTTACCAGCTAATATAGTAGAGATTATATCCTAGCGGGTGCATTGTCCAAAAGCCAGCCAAGTGCCACTTCCGCCATCTTGTATTGGCTATAGAGAACCACGCATACAGTTCACATAGTAACATCTCGCATAATAAGGTCAAGGCCCAATCGGGAATCGAACCCGGGACCTTATCGCTCAACCACTTTCTGGTTCCTTTGTTTTGGACTCGAAGGACAACATAGTCACCCTAACCATTTAGTAACCATCCGTTGCAGATTTGAACCCAGGAACCATTAGCGCCACCAGGCAGGTTTATTTAAGGATCGCATACTAGGAGCAGTGTTTCCACCACAAAGACTTAATGGACAGCGATACCTAAACTTTATAAATGAACAGTTGGTTGACATTTCGGATGACCTATCGTTGGCTGAATATCGCCGCACATGGTTCCAGTATGATGGTGAACCTCCCCATATAGTGAGGTTCGTCCGTGAGCGCCTCACTGGGCTATTTCATGATCGTTGGATCGGAGACTAGAACCACACGCTTGGCCACCTTGCCTCACCAGATCTCACCCGGCTAGACTTCTTTCTATAGGGGTATATAAAAGAAAGAGTTTTTAATATTGGGTGTGATAGTGCTGACGAAATGCGCCAAAAGGATCGTGGATATTTTCGATAAACTATGTGCAGACTGTGTCGAAGACCCAACGATGATGTCCCGGCTGTTTGAGGAGACGCAACGCGTAGCCCAAATCTGCCTCGAAATGAATGGGGCACAATTTGAGCCGCATCTCATAAGGTCACGGAGGATTTACATCGGTAAGCTGTTTAATACCTATTTTTTTAATAATTCAGTTCTGAACTGATGTGAATAGTATGTAACTGAATTTATCAGAATAATAAACAGTAGCGTGTAGTGTAAGTGTACGATGGATAAACATGACTATCCTTATTAAAATTTCATTTAAGTAAATTTTTATTAGTGGGGAATCGAACCAGACATTTGATTTATTTAACCTGTAAATTTGAAATAAAGTGGCTAGGTGGAGACTAGCACAGTGCAAAACAGTAGGCTAAGTAGATAAATTAGGTATTTAGACAAGTGTTGTAAATTATTAGGTACTGGTACAATCGTCGGCTGCGTGCCGGCGTTCGGCGTCGCGCGTTTATTGACCCTTTATCAGCTGATTTCAGGTATTAAAGTTTCGTTGCTCGTTTTATGTTTAGGTATTTTCATGTTTTTTTAATGAAATTATCGTTTCATTTAGGCGTACTAATATGATACAGCGTGAATAAAGCTAATTAAACGTAAAAAAATGATTATTTTCGCATCGGGATCGATTTTTTTTTATAGGATAGGGTGACAAACGAGCACACAGTCCACCTGATGGTAAGTGGTTGCTGTGGCCCATAGACATCTACATCTATCCTCAATTACGAATCAAAATGCAGATGCGTTGTCACCCGTGAGGACTAAGATGGAATGCCTCGTTTCCAGTAAAAACGGTTTCCGGTTCTCTACACTCACCATACGAAACACAGCAGCATTAAGCTACTATTTCACGCTGGTATTCTATGAGAGCGTGATCCTTCCCCGGTCGAGCCGACCCATTCGTGCTACAACTATACATCTAATATAACTGCAGCATGGCTCTACCACGTATAAAAATTTTTATTTGTGTCTAAAAAATCATGAAAATACCTAAACATGAAACCAGTAATAGTAAAACTCAAATACCTGAAAACTGCTGATCAAAAAACGCGCGGACGCGGAACTCTTTTTTTCAAGCTCGGTATGAAACAATACATTAAGTATTATTGTATTTACGCTTATTCTACCCCTCCCTTTCACACACATGTTGCGGCGTTGCCAAATCGAAATTTACTTACCTACATTTTCAGACGAAATAAACATTAAAGGCAGCAATCACAATAAAACTTGGAATTATTTTTAATATTTTTGACTTACCTCTTTTTAAATTCAAAGTATTGGATGGATTAAAAAATGGACACTCAATTGAAATAAAGTAAAAGAATTATTTTTTAGATTAATTGTGATAATTGTTAACTATCGATCATAGTTGCAATTGAATTGATGTTTTTTTTTTGTGAATTATTTTTGAATGAAAATGAAAACATTTTGTGAATTTACAATTTTATAAAGTATCGTTAAATTGTTAAGGCGTCGGGATGGAACAAGTGTAACATACTGGACAGTTCACAAGGTGTTAAAATGTAACCGAATGCGCCCGTACAAAGTGTACAAAGCGCAAGCTTTAGTTCCCGGCCAAGTGCAAGTATACTGCCGCAGGTTATTGGACCAGCAACAACGTGTGCTTGGTTTTATTGAGCACGTCATCTGGATATACGTGTCGACATTTACCAGAAACGGCCTGTGGAACCGTAGAAATACACCACGTGTTAACCCGCACGCTATTCCACAAACCGAGCACCAAACTCAATAATCGGTTAATGTATGGGCAGGTTTATTTAAGGACTAGCTGTTACCCGCGGCTTCGCCCGCATGGTCACTGGGAACTATCCATTGCTTTTTGAATTGAAAGAAAACTGAGCAAAATTGATTCGTCAGCCTATTTAAATGTTTTGAAACGCAGCGTATAGGAAAGCATGAAAATAGCCTGTTTATTCCAAATGGAAATGGGATATTTTTTAATTAAAGGAAACTGAGCATAATTATCCATCAGGGATGTAGACTTTTGAAAAGAAACTGAGCTAAATTGACTCGTCAGAGATGCAGTTTTCTGAATTGAAAGGAAATTGAGCCAAATAAAAGATCCGTCAGAAATGCAGCCTTTTGAGTTGAAAGGAAACTGAGCTTAATAGGTCCGTCAGAGGTGCAGCATTTGGAATTGAAAAGAAACTGAGCTAAATAGGAAATTTTGAATTGAAAGGGAAGATCTGTGGGAATTCTGATTAATTGATTGTGGGAATTTTGGAAAAAAACTAATTGAATACTATTTTAAGACGCTACTTTACACAATGTTATATGTTTTTACATTCGGGGAAAGAATGTGGAGATTCTTGACATTTGACACACGCGAACATGCTACATACAGATACAGCTGACCATGAGAGAAGCACGGTTTTTCTAAGTTGACCCCCGATACCTGTAACGTTTTCTCTTGTACTTTATTAATTGTCATTGCAAAACTGAGGTTAATAGATAACTGCAACCTTTTGAATTGAAAAGGAAGATTTGTGGGAATTATAGGGATCCGTGGTATATTAACATTTTCACCTTTTCCTACGCCTGTCAAAATTGTAACACCGATTATGTTCCGTCCAAGATGTGTCACACGCAGCCTTGTCCCGTCTCATAACCGAAGAGCATCTAAATATTGCATTAGCATGACTGGGACGCCTAATTTTAATTAAAACTTATGTGACCTGACAACTCTAGAGAATTTAGAAACTCTACGGGATATGAAGTGCTCTGTTCTGTGTCCATAACTGTGTCTACTGACAAATACTCTGTTATTTCTCCTGCTACTTCGCTTAATATATCTGAATTTATTTTGTTAACGCTCTTATTTTTGGTGCAAGAATCGCCCTTTCACATAACCATTTGTCTTCATGCATGTTGTTCGTTAAATCTGAATAAACGCTCGCAATTAATTCGGAATGACTCTGTACTAAATTACAAAAATCTCTCGTCAATTTAACGCAGCCCTCAGCATCCGTTTCCAACCGCCGATCGCCAATTTTTAATAGTGTGTCAGCATAGTTTGCAGCATTGATATCATTATACAACAATATGATAAATTTGCCCTTGCACCGTAAATGTAGGCGAAAATCCCGGCATTACTATTTCCCGGTCAACTCCGAAGGACGTCATTTGAAAGCATGAGTTATATTTCCGGATCCTGTTTAAAAAGCGCCGTGACTCATTAGCATCATATAAAAAGAGGGTTTTCAAATGTTCTTTTGGTTCCCCAAGTAACGGAAGAGACACTTTGCCATTGGGACAGCACATGCCTGCGGTCTCATCTTTCCATTTTAAAGTGCTGCAAAATCGACACGCCTTGTCCATCCGATAACAACTAACCTGTGATTTTTATAATCAATCAACGGATCATAATTGAATGCTGCGTCATTAAAAACCGACCAATTGTTTCTTTGAAAATTTTGTCAACGTTCAGCTTGGAGCTGTGCATTTGCATCTTTTTCGCGCCTGTGTCTGTTCTGGTGTTTCAGACGCCCTTTTGTAGATTGACGTTCAGCTTGCTCAATGAGTCTGTGTTGAGTTTCATCAGGTGTTTCCGCGGCTCTTAAGGCGGCCTGACGTTCCGCTTGTTCGAATAGCCTTTGCTGATTTTGAGCAGGTGTTTCAGTAGCTCTTAAAGTAGCTTGACGCTCTGCCTGTTCAAGACGCCTTCGCTGACTTTGAGAAGGTGTTTCAGAAGCTCTTAAAATAGCTTAACCCTCTGCCTGTTCAAGACGCCTTTCCTGACTTTGAGAAAGTGTTTCGGAAGCTCTTAAAGCAGCCTGACGATCTGTCTGTTTAAGACGCCTTTGCTGACGTTGAGAAGGTGTCTCAGATGCTCTAAAAGCAACCTGACACTCTGCTTGTTCTTGCCTACTCAGTTCAGCATCTTCTAAAGATTCTAGCGATCGAGCTAATCTTTTCGCTTATCTTTGAGAATATACTCTTGAAAGGCTGGACTTAAGTTTGCGAGGCATTATGAAGTAACAAAAAACCTATTTATAAAAAAAACGTTAAAATACCTAAAAGGTATTAAATTTCCTTTTAAATATTTTTTTTAAAAGCAAATCCAAAATATCTAAAAGGAATAAATATTCGTTTTAAATATTTTTTTAAATCAAAAAGACGCTCTGTTGCGACGTGAAAGAAGGACAAACTTGTGCAACATATTCGATTTTCCCACGGGAATGAGATGTTGTGCCGCGGAAAAAAAGCCTATGTTACTCTACAGCCATCGAACTATCCCCATACCAAAATTCCTGCCATGCCGACGCTCTGTTGCGACGTGAAAGAAGGACAAACTTTTGCAACACATTCTATTTTCCCACAGGAATGAGGCTGCAGAGTGACATAGGCTACTTTTTTCCGCGGAAAAACATCTCATTCCCGTGGGAAAATCGAATATGTTGCACAAGTTTGTCCTTCTTTCACGTCGCAACAGAGCGTCGGCATGGCATGATTTTTTGTATGGGGATAGTTCGGTGGCTGTAAATGGAAAATTCATGCCATGCCGACGCTCTGTTGCGACGTGAAAAAGGACAAACTTTTGCAACATATTCTATTTTCCCACGGGAATGAGGCTGTAGAGTGACATAGGCTACTTTTTTCCGCGGAAAAACATCTCATTCCCGTGGGAAAATAGAATATGTTGCAAAAGTTTGTCCTTTCACGTCGCAACAGAGCGTCGGCATGGCATGAATTTTCCATTTACAGCCACCGAACTATCCCGGAATGGGAATGAGATGTTTTTCCGCGGAAAAAAGTAACCTATGTCACTCTACAGCCACCGAACTATCCCCATACAAAAAATCATGCCATGACGACGCTCTGTTGCGACGTGAAAGAAGGACAAACAAACAAACACAATTCGAATACAAAAAACAAATAGATTAGTAGTAGTAGGTACTGATAGTGTAGTAGGGGCATAACCCGGGAGTACCTTCAGCTAAGAGTGTGGTTTGCAAGATGATACGGTGACCAGAATTAAGAAAGAAATTCTTCGGTGGTTTGGTCATGTAGAAAGAATGAACGAGGAAAGACTGAAAAGCAAATATATGTTGCAGAAGTGAATGGAAGAGTCGGAAAGGGACGTCCTAGGCGAAAGTTTGTTGACCAAATTATCGATATACTAAAAATGGGCCAAATTAAGAGTACCCTTAACCGACGAGCATGTATGCGTAGGTAAATGGGTGTGGAAGAGGCGAGAGAGGTACGTCAGGATCGTGCTAGATGGAAGTCTGTAGTCTCTGCCTACCCCTCTGGGTGACAGGCGTGAGTGTTTATGTTATGTACCTTCAGCTATTTAATTATTATTTATGGTCCGATCTACGCAGAATAATAAAATAATAATAAGTAGTTGATCAGCAGAATAACAAGTAGTTGGTCTCTTGATAGGTGCACAGGTAAGGATGATCTATGTCGATGATGACATCGATGTTTGTATCGATAGCCTAACATCGATGTTCGATGTTTATACTACTGGTTTTGTGTGGTGTCAAATTTGTTCACAATTTTTAATTAGACATCCCAAGCAGTAAGTATCCGCAGCCGTTTATAAAATGTACATTCGATTGCACTATGCAGTGAAAATGTCTGCTCACGCTCACTCGATGATCTATTTTCATAACCTTCAAGTTTAAGCAAACAATAAACTCGTTATGATAAGCTTATAAAATATACATAAAAGAACATATACATAAAGTGTGTAACAAAATTAACAGATTTGTGTACGCGTTACATAAATTGACAAAAATAGCAAACAAAAATACAGCGGTCACAGCGTATTTCGCATATGTAGAATCTGTTATCAGATACGGACTTTTAATGTGGGGTAATGGCACAGTCTCTCAAAAAGTATTTTTAGCACAAAAACGCTGTATTAGAGCTATTAGTAACATCCCATCAGACATATCATGCAAGCATTACTTTAAGAGTTTAAACATACTTCCTTTTTCCTGCCTCTATATATTTGAGGTAGGCAAATTTGTAATGCAAAACAAGCACTTACTCTTACAAAGTAAAGATGCAACAAAAATAAATTTACGGAACCCACATAAATTAGTACTTGACACAATTCCAAAAAGTAAGCGCTTTCAAAAAAATAGCTATGCAATGTGTAACACGATATATAACAAAATACCCTCACATATTAAGCAATTACCTTATAATAAGTTTAAAATGTCACTTCGACGATGGCTAGTAGATAAAGCATTTTATACAGTAAATGAGTTTTTAAATTGTAGTGACTAAGTAGTTTTATCGGTAATTAAAAATCGATGCATTAATTAATTTTTTATATATATATATATATATATATATATATATATATATATATATATATATATATATATATATATATATATAATTTATTTATAAAGATTGTAAAATGACGTTTTAGTTTGTTTATATAGATGAAATTTAGTAATTGATTTCGTTATAAAAACTTTTGAATATTTGCATGCTGTTGAAAACAGCTAAATAGGTTCTCTTAACACATTGTGTACCTATTTAGTTGCAAATAAAGAATTTGAATTTGAATTTAAAAATTCAGCTAAATAATTGAATTGTGCAGATACTTACATATTATTGTTTCAAAATTATGTGGGTGTAGGCACCAAATTTACGTAGAATAGTTATTGAGCGACAACTGATAACGACACTACAAAATAAAAAAGCGAAAGCAGTGACAACGGTGACATACAGTTCATACTTGAAAGTTTGATACACCACACACACAAGATGATCGGTGCGCTTAGTATATCTGAATTATTTATAATATTTTACATATTATTTTTAATAGGAGATCCAAGATTTACTTGATATAGATTTCGCGAGTTCGCGTTCTTCACAAGTTCCTATTAATCGATTATGGTTTCATTGACATCGATGTTTCGATGTTTGAAATGTTTTTATTTTCACATCACTATGCACATGTTTAGAAGGGCTAGAACCCAGAGCCGTAAAGCTAGTTAAATAAAAAAAGGATAGGTGCAAATGTCTACGGGTGCAAACATGGAGGTTAGAGAACTTTATACGTAGAGGAATGCTATGTCAACGACTTTAAAGGTGCAAAGTCCATGACACTTTGAACCATAGACCAAGTTTTCTGTATATATTACTCTACTCTATGGACCAAGTATATAATAATATCTACACAGGGGGGCACTTTGAACTTAGCAAATATTTCAAGAAATCTTTTCTGAAGAAAATGAACCCCTTAAATATTGTAAGTATCTTCGAGTTTCCTTCTAATCATCCATGAATTCATTACTATGTGAACCTATATTATTTTGAAAATACCCTTTTATATTTCAATTTAACATAGATTTAATAACTTGAAAAACATAGAGTAGGTACTTAGTAATATTCCTTTCATGGTTACTTTATTTATTTTTAATGTATTTGCAAGACACCTCATATTTATATGTTTTGATCTTGCATTATTGTATTTAATTTATGTAGCTGTGCTCTAAAAATACTCATGGTAATTAGATCGTTAATGGGTTTCAAAGTCCACTAAATATAAAGATCAACTGTATAGAATCTACAATCTATTTGAAGATTTAAGCTTTATGAGGTCTAGGTAGTTATTTTTGTTAGTCTAATTCTAAAATATTATTTCTCTTAATCACATGCTTAGTTTTCAAGATGACTCTCCAGATTTGAAATATGTATGTAGAGCTCCAATTTGAATTTTTACGATTAAACAATCTTTAAATGTTATATGTCATTATGTTACTTTATTTATACTCATATAATATCTAGTTAATTAATAGTTTTTTTGATAACAAATATTGAATAAAACAAAACCCAAAAATAATGCAATGGCAATTTGTAGGATCAATACAAGTGATAAATATGAATAAAGGGATCTATTTCGTATTTAATGGTTTATCATAACCCTTTTATATTTAGTTTCAAAAACTGTCATAAAACCAAATCAGCCAACTTGAATTGAGGTAAAACCTGTAGAGTTTTACTCCATAGTTTTTTATAAAACTGGAGAATCAGGTACACAAATACAATATAAATTTAAATGAAAATGAAAGAAATAAAATAAAAAGGATGAATGTATAATTTTTACGTGGTAGAGCTACGCTGCAGTTATATTATAGTTGTAGTACAAATGGGTCGGCTTGACCGGGGCAGGAACACTCTCTCGCAGAATACCAGCGTAATATAGCAGCTTAATGCTGCTGTGTTTCGTATAGTAAGTGTAGAGAAATGGCTACTCTTTTTGCTAGAATCAAGGCATTCCATCGTAGTTCCCAGGGTTGACAATGCGTTTGCATTTTGATTCTTAATTAAGGATAAATGTAGATGGGCCACAGCATCCACTTGCTATCAGGTGGACTGTGTGTTCGTTTGTCACCCAATGGTATAAAAAAATATTTTAGTTTTTTAATATTGTATACAAGTTACCTGCGGGTAATAAGACCAGCTAAGGGAAATTCGAAATAAAATGAGAAATATCCAATTTGGTCTACAAATTTTTTCAAGTCATTAGTTTAGTGCAATTTCTATAAAGTATTAACGAAAATTTTAACCATTTGCCATAAAGAAAAACAATATTAAACATTTCTAAAAACTTTGCTAATAGGTCTTATTTTACTATGGTAGGATAATAAGGCCTACTGCAATAACAAACTCAAATAATCAATCTGTATGTAATACATTTAATATTTGTATTTCTTTTTGTGGTAGAGCCATGCTGCATCTATATTAATGGTATAGTGTAAGGATGAATGGATTGGCTCGACCAGGGAAGGACCACACTCTCACAGAATACCAGCTTCAAATAACAGCTTAGTGCTGCTGTGTTTCACTTGGTGAGTGTAGAGAACAGGAGAACCTTTTTACTGGAAACTAGGCATTCCATCTTAGTCCTCATGGGTGACAATGCATCTGCATTTTGATTGTTTATCAAGGATAGATGTAAATGTCTATGGGTCACAGCAACCACTTACGATCAGGTGGAATGTGTGCTGGTTATCAGTTCTTTTACATTTAAATGTAAGTAAGTGCAGTCTTAATGATTGTCTCAATCACTTTCAGTTTGTTCGTGCTACTCGTCCCATATATAGGAAGCTATCTACATCAGCTCCTGTTGCATCAGCAAAACCAATCCCAACTACTGGATTTTGTTTTGGTATGTTCTTTTTGTAATTTTCATATTATATAAAAATTTACATTAATGTATTATTCTTTGTAAAAGTGTAATTCATTAGATCAATGGGACTAACAGGTTAATTTAAAAATAAATAATAAAAATTAAGGTGAATAGGAATGACAGGTTCGGATAATGACAGGTTCTTAATCATTGAGAGCACAAAGATTAATTCACGAATTAATAACGGAAGGAGTGGCACAATAGCTTAGGAAATAAGTGACTGTATAGAATTCGAAAAACAATAATTCGATCCTCGCCGAATCCAACAAAATTATTAGTAGCATAATATATGCATGGCAGTACTCGATGGTAATGAAAAACATTATGAGCAAAATCTACAACTAACTAAAACGACACGAAAAACTACTACTACTTTAAAAGTAATAAATAAATTTGTCAATATGTAGAGGGCAGTGTGCCGAATTTTTCCCGGTTCCAAAAAAACTCAGAAATATAAAGATGCCTGTACTCAGCAGTGGGACATATAAAGACTTCGAGGTTACATTTTTATTGAAGTTTTTGCCCTTGTAATAGATGGGCGTAATTTAAAAAAGTAGATGGGACTTAAATCACTGATTCGATTTACATTATAGCTCTACATAATATTGTTGTGGTTAATATATGTACAGAAAAACACAAAAAAGTTTACATTTGTATATGAGTTATTCCACCTATGAGTGAAATAAATATTAGCAGCAATTATGAAGAAACATCTACATGAAGGAAAACGAAACCCTCCATTTTGCATTACAATTGCACAACACCAACTATTGATGATGCTGCCTAACAATTGTACTTTTGAATATGATGGCAACAATAATTTTTGTGAGAAAACATATCTTTTTTTATTTGTTTTATGTATAATTACATCATTATGGAACATTATTTTACATAATATAATTAACATTTCTCTCAACTCAATGCCACTATTGAAGAAATTTGTACTGTACACTTCAAAATAATAATTATAACATGATTGAATGAACCAATTTTAATTAAAAAGACTAAATGTAACCTGAATATTATGCCCTATGGCTTAATGTTTTTTTTTTCAGATTATAGGTTGTTATATTAAGAAAAGATTAAGAGGGAACTGGTGTCAGGAGGATCTGCAAGCAGCTTTAAATACAGTTGCCAATGGACAGAAGGTTAACACTGCCACCAAAGAGTTCAAAATGCCAGGAAGCACCCTTAAAAGGTTATCTTGGTCGCAAATCACTTCTCTCTTCAGAACAGGAGAGTGAATTGGTAACATGTAATAAACGATTAGCAAGCATTGGTTATCCTATAACACCAAAGTTATTAAGAATATCTGTGTATCAATATTGCCTACTCATCAAAATTCATTTACCTAAGTCAACTGAAGGAAAAGGTAAAGATGGATGTGACTGGTTAATAGGATTTATAGAATGTCACGAAGATCTTTCCTTCATAAAGCCAAAAGTTTAGTCCTTTTGGGGCACAGAAGATTAACAAATTTGTGGTGAATGATTATTTTAAAAAAAACTCAAGCAAATAATGAAGAAGTTGGCTTTGCAAGATAAACCAGCTCAGATTTACAACATTGACGAAAGGGGTTGTCAATTAATGCCCCACAGAAGTTAACTAGTTTTGGCACACAAAGGTATAAAGAAAATGTAACCATTGTTTCCTGCGCAAGTACTATGGTCAACACCATACCACCCATGATCCTCTTCAATGGAAAGAGATTGAGATCAGTGTGGCAAGATAATTTACCTCCAGGCTCTTTGGTAGCAATGACTCCAAAAGGCGGTATGAACTCCGAAACCTTTGTGAAATGGATACAACATTTTGCAAAATTCAAGACTCCAGGTCCACCTACGGTCTAGCCACATAGATTATAGATATTGTAGATGTTGCAGATAAACACGACCTTTCTATATTATATCTTCCAAGTAACACAGTGCACAAGCTGCAACCCATGGACAAGGCTGTCTTTAGAGCGTTTGAGCATTACTGGGACCAAGAGCTTCAGAAATTTTGATTCCAGAACAAAGACAAAGCTCTGACAAAACAAAGATTCGGGAGGATATTTACTCCAGTATGGGACAAAGCTCTTAGCCCCTCTAATATAAAATCCGGATTTCAAGCTACTGGGATCTATCCATTTAACCCAGATAGAATTCCAGAATGTGCTTATGCTCCTAGCATTCCAACTCACTTACCAGAAGTAAGTGAATCAGGCGGCATTATAAAATTAGCTTTTGAACTTAATGATGAGTCTCAGTTCCGAAGATGAAGTCCCTTTAATCTTGTTTCGAAGCAATGAACAAGAAAATGCGATTACATTTTGCATCAGAGATGAAGAACCAGTACCATTGGCTTCCCTGGTAGACATAGAAATAAGACCCGTAAACCCACCGGTGTTGAGTGAACTGGGGCCTTCAACTTCTAGATGCTCTGCTGAGACTTTACCTTCAACTACTGAAGTCAATGTTCAGCCTATAGTTTCCTCTACTTTATGCAATGTTCTGCAGCCGATATTGTCAACATCTCCCAGCAATATAAATAAAATGGGCAATGTGTCCTTCACAGATATGATGAAGATGCCTGAAAACATTTCGTCCAATAAGTCGAAACGACATAAAACAACTAATTAACGATATAAAATACGGTAGGAAATACCCCGACCAGCTCAAGAAGTTTCTATCTAGTGAAGAGATGCAAACAAGCGCAGTCATGGTATTGATTCCTCTGTAACGAAGACAGAGTAGCAGACATGTGGCTCTGCTGATGTTATGGTATCTACTCATATGTTTATGAAAAGTGTGTAGGAATAACTAACTGCAGAAGATAAAGAAACATACATATGTCCAAAATACGAGAACTGGTTTAAGCGGGAAACTCATACTGTTAATATGATCACATAATGACCATATTTCCTGCATATGCGGTAAATATGGTCATTTTTCGAAGTGATTTTTCGAAGTGTTCCTAATTTTTCACAAAGCTTTTGTGCTGTTTTTATCATAATATATTAGGTATAGTTTAAAGCTGTGTGTTTTTCTCTCTGTCCTCTCCTAGTTTTGGTTTTATAGGGCGGCAGAGCTTAAGGTGACCATATTACCCTTACGTGCTTACGATTTTTAAAATATGACCACATTTAATGACATTATAAAGGTATTAATGACATTATATAGTATAGCTAGGTTAGGTTATAAAGGTTTATATAAGGCTTACCTTTATAATGTCATAAAATGTGTTGATATTATTGTCTCATGCAATGTTTCTTCCTAAATAATAAACATCTCTAGTAAGTATAGTAAAAATATTACCCGCACCGGCTTCGCACAGATGATATCTGGATCTCGACAACAACACCACCTATCGGGTTTTTATTTATATAGATAATAAGTAATAATAATAAATATTTATTTCATTTCCAATTACACATGTTTACATACAGGAATAAATATGATTACAATTAAATAAAGTAACAATAAGTCTAACAAAAATAACATACTATGATAAAATTAAAACTATGTGTAGCTTAATAATGTAGAATATACAAAAGAAAAATAAAAAAAGTCAAGTTTATAATATTAGCTACCTGCCTGAACTAGGTTGAGTACCTGTGTTTCAGACATCACTTAAACAATGGGTTTAATAATGTAGGACACTAGATATTTAAATAATTAAACTATATTATATAATAAATAAAATAACTAAATAACAAAATAACAATTAATTGTTACCTACAATTAATACAAACTATTTTAGAATTTCTAACAACTTCTCTGTGTCTTCGTAATTTAATTTATTTAGAAATTCCCTTACACTTATATTACAGTTCTTATAACTTAACTATATACCTTTAGTGACTTGTTGAGCTTGTTATATAGAAAGGGTCCTAAAAATATGTAAAATTTGTTCACAAATGCGTGTTTGATTTGAGGGTTTACACAAACTAAGTCCATTCTTCTCCTGTCTATGGATTTTAAGTTAAATGGAAGTTCGGTATGCTGTTTTAATATGATGTTCAGGATAAACAACTGACGGACAGTTAGTACACTACATGCCAAGTAAAGTTGATGTGTAGGAAACATGAATGGACGGAAAGTGGCTACCTTTAAAACTGCTCTCTGAGCACGTTCTAATGGGAGCAATATTGTTTTAGAAGCTCCACCCCAGGAAGTAATGCCATAAGTGAGTATGGATTGACACAAAGCTAAATAGACCTGTCTTATCAATTTGAAGTCAGCGATGTTACGAAGATATTTAAAAATATATATTAATTTACGAACTCTAGCACAAAGTAAATCGATGTGCTTGCGGAAATTTAAATTTGTGTCAAGCGTGATACCTAGATATTTTATGTTGTCTGTTTTTGTTAATGCGAAACATGCACATGCAGTGTCATTATACGAGTTACAATTATGAGCGTAAATATTTAGGTGAGTAGGTATGTTATTATTTCTCATTAAAAATAACATATATTGTGTTTTAACAGCGTTTAAGCGTAGGAGATTATTAAGAAGCCAATTAGATACTATGTTAAAGCCTTGCTGAGCATATTTATAAACCTCATCTCGTGATTTAGCTGAGAATAACAGGGCTGTGTCATCTGCATACGACATAATGACACCATTTTGAAGTTGAAGATTGCATAAGTCATTTATATAAATTAGGAACAATGTAGGCCCCAGGATACTGCCCTGTGGGATTCCATAAGAGCTGTTTTGTAATTCAGTACTTGTATACTCACCGATTTTTACACATTGAAAGCGATCACTGAGGTAATCAGAAAAAATTTGTAGTTGAGTTCCCCTTATGCCAAGTGTTTCAAGCTTTTACAAGTACATATAGTGAATATTTATCGTTACAGTCGTTACAGTGCTGAATCTACTTTATAACATAAGAGTCAGCTCACAGCGAGACGTGACGCGACTGAAATTTCTTTAAATATCATAATACGAAGGGCGTTCAATGTATTCTCGGTATGATTATAACCAATAATTATTTTGAAATGAAATGAAATGTTCGTAAGTTTCATTATAATCCATTCTGAACATTAGCTCGGTCTGAAAAACAAACAAAAATTTTATAAATTACTTACTTAAGTTAGTCATGACAAATAGAAAAATAATAAAATAAAATTATAAAGAAAAATCTCAGAACAATTTTTTTTGTAATAAGTGGCATTTTGTTATCATTGATTGCACGAAGAATGTACGTGAAACGCATAATATTGCAACGTCTTTTTTTTTTGCTGTCTACCGGCGGGTGGGATTGTGCGATAGTGTGAGAGCGAGAGGTGAATATAAACGACGCCATTTCCAATCCCATTCTTTAACCGCACAGGCAAAAAAAATAATCAAAAAAATCTTTATTTCACAACACAGTGGTTTGTAACTGTAAACAGAGGTAGGGACCATCCTATTAAGTAATAATAATGCTTGTGCCAGGTGGCCCCGCTCTTCCTTACTTTACTAAATATCTTTAAATGTGTTTGTGAATACAATTTGGAAAAACACTATAAAAATAATTAATTTTAACATTAGTTTAAAGTGAAAAACAAGGCAAAACAACAATCAATATTTTCAATTTACATATTACCTGAAATAGATAATTTCTGAATTTTAATAAAAAAAAGCATGAGAGCGTATTCGAACGCGCGCGCGCGCGCGCGCGTGTGTGTGTGTGTGTGTGTGTGTGTGTGTGTTTATGTGTTTGTGTAAAAATATATGTGTATTGTGTGAGTGTGAATGTGTAAGTTCGTATAAATTGTCACAGCTCTCGTTCACCAAAACCTATTTCAACATATCAACATAATAAATATAAAATTAAATCAATTAGCATATTGCAATAAACATTCTGTGTTGTTATGTGTTTTAGTATATAAATACTTGTAACTATTTGTTTACATTTGTATGTGTTCAAGTGATATAAATCCAAATCTTTGTTCAGTCTATTGTAGAGATGAGCAGATTGCGATAAGAACTGACGCTGAGCAAATTTGGTTTTACGTATCTAATTACTGCTATCCTATCTTTTCTTCTTCTCGTCATTATTTCTGAGTTAAAAGGCAAAGATTTGATTGAAAGATTGTGTGTCCGTAAAACTATTGATAGAATATATATCTGTCTTATTGAAAGAAGCTCACTCAACTTGTAAAGTTCTTCAGTTGGAAAACGAAATGGTTTAAAATACATAACTTTGAGTAGACAACACTGACTTCTTTCTTGAATCTTAATTTTATTTTAGCTGCACCTCCCCAGACTGAGATACAGTACCCTATTACGGATTGTGCCAATGCAATATATATTTGATTTAGTTTAGAGGTGACATGTCTTAGTTTCCTAAATTTCCGTATCTTATTACTCGTATATTCAACTTGAGAGTGCCAGTTCAAGTGTTGGTCCAAAACAACCCCCAAATACTTTATAGATGCAACCTTATCGATAACTGTACACTTACAGTTACAACTATTAGAAATACCACAATAATGTTTTTTTAAACTATTGTTATTATTTGGTTGCGTTCTATTATTAATCGTAAAGCATACATATTTAGTTTTTGCAATATTTAAGGAAAGAAGGTTACTCTGGAGCCATTTTGAAACTATTAATAGACCAGATTCAGCATTTCTAAATACCGAGTTCCAATTCTTTTCCGCAAAAACTATTGCGGTGTCATCGGCATAAGAAAATACTCGACCGTCGAATTAATTTAGGTTAGTTAATATATTGATATAAATAAGGAACAATGTAGGACCTAGTACACTTCCCTGTGAAACACCAAAGGTAAGCGGTGATTCTTCACTAATGTAGTCACCTGTTTTTACTTGTTGCTTACGTTCCCTCAGGTAATCCTTGAATAAATTCAGCGGGATGCCCATTACACCGATCGCTTCCGCACAAGGATCGAAGAAGAAACAGTATCAAAGGCTTTCTTAAGGTCCAAAAATATAGCCAAACGTTTACGGTCTTGATCTAGTTGTTCAGTTATATGAGATGTTAGTGCTACAACTGCATCTTCTGTCGACTTACCGCGTCTAAACCCAAATTGGTTATCTGAAAGAAGATTAATGCTTTCAAGGTAATTGATAAGTCGTTTATTTATTAAGTTTTCTATTGTTTTAGAAACGGCAGGCAAAACTGAAATGGGCCCGTAGTTATTGACATCATCTATTCCTCCACCCTTGTGCAATGGAATCACTAACTATTTTTTGAGATAAGACGGAAAAATACCCTTTTGGAAGCAGAGATTAGTCAAATGACGTCACGGAAACTACGAAGGATTTAGAATACTTGAGAAACTGAGTAGAGATATTATCCCAGCCAGGTGCACTATTTGACTTAAGATCTGACAGGATATTTTCAATTTCTAGTGGATCAGTTTCTAATAAGGCAAATGATGATGAATGTGAATTAAGCCTATGTAGGCTGTCAGGTTCGGGAGAGGTGTCATATTTTTGGATATCCTCAGCAAGCTTTCTACCGATGTTTGAAAAATAGTCGTTAACATGGTTAACTGAATCATAGGGGCTTAATTTAATATTTAGTAAATCAGAATTTATGGTCTTATTAGGTTTTAGATTTATTATTTCTTTAATTGTTTTTCAAAGTATTTTTGAATTCTTATTTGCTGTATTTAATTGTTCTCTCTCAAATTTTCTTTTAAGTAATTTTAGTAGGTTGTTACAGAAATTTCTTTTATAGGTAATTACTAAAATTACATTGTGAGGATCCGAACGCAGTTGCATTTGTATTTATTTCTGTTTCTAATGCACCTTAAAACACCAGATGTAATCCAAGGTTTAATGGAGCGTTGTGATTTTGGCTTTCTTTTTGTAATAAATTTTTATAAGTTTTTCGGCAACTACATTCGGGTCGTCACAAAATAATAATGTAGAGATATTCTTCTGCATTAATATTGAGAGCGCTCTTTCGTAGTCTACAAATTCTACTGTTTTCGATACATTTTGCTTTTGTTTTATTTTACTTAATTTCAAAAAAAATGTTGAATGATCGTAGTACTTGTATTTAAGATTGCTATATGCGAAGAAAATTTTCTTTTGTCTAATTTTAACATAAAATGGTCTAAACAGCTAGCACCTCTAGTCGGTAGAGAGTGATCAGGTAGCATTCCATGAGTTGACAACATATTGAAATAATTATCGCTATTATTAGTTTCATTCGATCCTTCGTTTTGCTTAGGAATTAGGTTTATATTAATATCACCCGTTATTATTATGTTACGACATGACTTTATTGTGTCCAAGTAAGAACTAATAGAGTCGATAAAGTTTGTCGCATTTCGATTCGACGGAGAACGATAAATACATAAAATTGTATGGTCAAAAATATTTATATGTATACAGGAAGCATGATCCAATTTCACCTCTTTCATAGTTGCCTTAAGATTATTTTTGACATAAACCATTACACCATCGTTTTGATTCAAATTAAATTATGTTGCAAGTGATGTATAGTTAGATAAATGGGGTAGCGGTCTATCTAAGCTAAGTCTAAACTGGGTTAGCATAAGAACATCAACTTCAAAATTAAGGTGCGATAGTGTAGATTCAAAGTCATCAATATTTTTGTAAATACTACGAATATTTTGGCATATTAAGGTTAGGTCATTTTTGAAAACATTTATATATTTAGTTAAATCCTGTATATCACATTGAATAGAGTTCTCTATTTTTGAATCGTCCTTGTCTTGTATAGTAGAAAATGTACTGTTCATTCTAATTTTATAAAATAATAAAATGCATTAGCAATTTTGTTAGAGTTTGTTGAATATTATAAATAATTTAGTAGAGGGTAATTTTGCGAAGTGATTAGCTCGATGTGTATATATAAAATGATTAAAATAAAAGTTTTTATATATGTATAATAGCAACGTAATGTTCAGGTGGGTAGCGTGACAGAAGAACCTAAGAGAAGTAGAAATAGTTACAGTAGTCTGTGTAATCACGAACTGTTTGTTAAGATATGACTGTGTTGTATTACTGGAAGATGAATGTGTGAAAGTGTGTTTGAGTTATTTCTTTTTTACATTTGTGTGGTGAACAATTAAAAACAAAAAATAAATATACGAAAACACGATAGAGCTTACTCTAATATAAACGAAGAGATTGCATGTATATTGTAGAACGGCTTTTAGTCAGGTGTCTATCTTCAGCTGCTGGATTTGCGATTCATTTTTAATTAGTATTATTTTGGAGTTATCGTCTTTCCTCAAATAAACCTTCCCGTAAGATGTCCAACAAAATTTATACGAATGAGTCTTGCTAAGGTCGCGTGCAAGAATATAGAGTCGGGCAGCCTTAGCTGTTAACTGCTCTGATACAAAGATAGGGTTATTTTCTACACCTGAAGACTTAAGTCCTAAATGATAAGCACTGAGTTTTAATTTGTTATTTTTTTTTTGTTGAGCTCCTTACATTTTTTCAAAAAAATCATTTTTTTGTATTGTAGATGATGTCTCCACAATGATAGGAGTGTTCTTAATATCTTCTCTTTTTCCACGGACTCTATACACATCCTTAATATCTGAACTTACCATTTGGCAGCCGATAGTGTTGGATAGACTTAAAACCATTTCAATAAGGTTTGTTTTACTCTCGTCGTTCTTTCTTGGGACGTTCTTGATTTCCAAATTTGTTTTACGTCTATCTTTTTGCATGTCCTCTATTTTGTCTTCCAAAACAGCTATATAGTTCCTGTCCTCCTTAATTTGTCCTTCTAGCTTAGAGATCCTTTCTTGAAATTCCTTATTTTGTTCTGTCAAAAAAGTAATAGAATTCTCGATGTTTTGGTTAGTTTTTTGGATTTCTTTGAGAATGCTTGCATTTTTTTGAAATTCAAGATTTTGAGAATTCATAAGCGATAAGAACATGTTTTTCATTTCTTCTTTTAAATTAGCCAATTCCGAAGTGTAATCTTCATCTCTTCTCTTTTTCCGGGCAGTTAAAAAGTTTGGTGGGGTTGTTTGATGTGCAATTTCCACTTCTGTATCTGACGACGATTTATTCATGGTATCCATTTGCTCACGATTAGAAGACTATAAGTGAATAGGAGTTAGTTATACTCTTCATTACGTAGTCGCAAAATGGTGCAAAAAAACAGTGCGGCAGCAATGTCCTATGGCAAGCAAGGGGTGGAGTCACGTTTGTGTGGGTTGGACTAAAACGCCAAAATGGACGAAAAGTGCGTATGCAGATAAGCTAAGCGCATACGCAGGTAGGTTGATGACGACATAAAGTATGTCCGCAGAAGGGGGATGCATACTAGGCAATCAGAGTATAACGAGGTTTGACTCACAGTTTTGCTCACCACCACCGCTTTCTGCACTCCTATTTCTTTTCTCGAATTATCAACACTGATTTAATTATTTAAATTTAAAAATGTAAATTGACTTAAGTTTTACAAACGAGTACACCTTGCGGCGGTCCAGGAGGAAGAGCAGGCAGTAAGATTTTTATTTGACTCACACTCACATTTGCTGGTACTCTAATACAATGTTCATCTAAGACAATTTGTAAGAAAAATTTAGTTTTAACGATCAATAAGAAGTATTTCAATTGACATGACTGACAACTAACATACGTTTGTTTGTAGTTGGAATTGTAATTGCATACATTCGACTGGGTCCATATTTGATCACCCAAGGCTTATTAAGTCCTGCAACTTGAAACTTGATCGTGTATCATCAATACACCGCTGTTATACCGTTCCGCACAAAACCTCGTAGCGGGCAAACAGTTATGGCATAAGCCACGTACGCACTTACGATACTGTATCTTGTCAGCGTGTCACCATGTCATGCATGTCATGTTTAAGCTGGGTCCACACTTGTGTCATCATGAATTTTAAAATCAGGAATATCGTATAGGCGTATAGTATTTCTAGACGCATATTTCGACCATATTGTATCTCTCATCGTGTCACGCCATAGTCATGCCATCCACGTCCACACTTACGATACTGTATCTTATCAGCGTGTCACCAACGCGTATTATCATATGTAGATGCTCAATTATTTCTACGATCCTCCTATCCAAATCTTCCGTTTCTCGTATCTTGTCCTTATGATTCTGTCAACAACTCTCATTCAGTTCAAACATGGTACCCAAAATCTATCTCTGTGTAGCTCAGAATGTAGCAGTGACATGTGCTTGTTTTATTGTAATTAGTCAAAACGGGATAAAAAAGACAGAGAAGTAGTTGGTGGCAGCTAGAGCTGTTTAGAAACCGAAACCTACATGGCGGATTATTGCAAGAGCATTGCTGCTTCATTTACAGTTTCAACATAAAAGTGGAAAATACAAAAACTTATTTGGTTTAGTTTGATTTACAGGCACTACGTTTCCCCTTTGATTATCGGCAAAGAACCGCCTCGAGATGGATTGCGGTGTATCATTTATCAAATGTCATGGACGTTTCGCGACACAGCATTGAAAATGCGTCCATACTATGGTCATTCTGCTGATCATATTATACGTATCCGATACGATATGTATCAGATACGCGATTATATAAGGATCGGGGTGTATCAAGCTACGGCGTGTTACATGATCGCGTATTATTTTGTGACCACACTAGCGGAAATGGTACACGTCCATGCCACGCATTGGAGATCTGATATACTATGGATACACTAAAATGTTACAAGTGTGGACCCAGCCTTACATGATTTTGGGAGGGCAGTAAATGACTCCGCGATTCTACCCAATTTTATATATTTTTAGTTATAAATCAAGTGTTTTATTTTAGATTTGTTTTAGCGTATTTGAAATTACAAGTATATTTTCTCTTTAGAACTAAACGACGAGCAACGGGCACTGCAGGACCTCGCCCGAAAATTTACTAAGGAAGAAATTATCCCGGTGGCTGCGCAATATGACAAGACCGGCGAATATCCCTGGCCGATCGTCAAGAAGGCCTGGGAGTTGGGGCTAATGAATGGACATGTCCCTGAGCATTGTGGTAATGATATTTTTTTAAAACGCAGTTGTCATTTAACACACGATGTAAGTTTACAAAACTAATAATTTTAAATTCTAAAATCAAAATATAATCTGAGAACTCCTACTAGATGTAGCGACGATTGGCCTTTCTGAATTTCCAGGTCGAAACTCCATCTAGAGGGGTCGTCGTACACTCCGTATACGGGGCTGCCACTTAGTTCTTCCCTATCGGTAGTTAGTTCGTCTAGTTATATGCCCGAGCCTCTGTCACTTACTGATCTGTTGGGCTATGTCGGTTACTCTGGTTCCGTTCTATACGCAGTGTTTTTCTGTCCTTCAAAAGGAGTATCTAAGGAAGAAATTCGATTTTGTAACAAAAAGTGAAAAATGCTAATCAAGCCAGAAAAAAATTGTGACGTTTATGAACCTAATGCAGTGTCAGTAAAAGTAGCACAAAGTTGGTTCAAGCGTTTTCAAAAATTTTGATGGCAAAAATGCAGCTCACACTGGTGGTCCTCATACGGATAAAGTTGATGACATTTTTGAAAAAGTGGATCAAGATCAGCATATTAAATTGTTTAATATTTTATCGTTTCAATATTACTCTTGTAAGTCAAATTATATGAATTTTGCTAGTATACTGAACAAAATTAATTTTTTTTATAACAATAAAGTTATATTTTTTTAAAGTGAATACAACTACGTGGTATACTCCAAAATAATTTTCAGTGGGATAATAGGTATATTATTCTTTCTCTAATACACAGAGAACTGAAGACGCGCCTTTCTCTTTTTCGGCAAGCGTCTCTCATGCAGCTGCTATCGTGCATCCTTCCCTAGCGCACGTAATAATATATATAGTGTTCTCTGTCACGCTCTACTTTAAAATAAAATGATTGAAACGTTACAGAAACAGATTATAAATATAGTGAAAAATGTCTATTATACAATAGGCTTTTTCCCCTTTTACCTATTACACCCTATTTTTCATCATCATAAAAAATCTGCCGATATAACATTATATATTTTTTATCATTTTATTATTACTTTAATTATTTAAAAAAATAACTAACATGGGAAATGTGAAGTGAAAATAGAATGACATTACATCTATATCCCGGCATAATAATAAATAAAACTTGTACTGTACGAGAAAGATATTACAGGGGGTGTGGGAAACTTTGGTGTATTCAAAGATTGCTTTGCTGCCGAAGAGTTCTTCTTCGGCTGTACGGGCATAACAGGTGCCATAGTAGCGACTGGTCTTGGTGTGAGTCGACACTAAATATTCGTTTAAATTCAAATCAGGGAGGGGGTTGAGCATGGGGGCCATTACCACGAGCGGTAGGTTTAAGGGCGCGGCATTTTGTTCTATGTAGTAATCTCAATTTTGTTTATTTACTTAATCACTTTTGATATAATTAAATTAAAAAAAAGTAAAAACCAACTTCAAAGCGTCTTCAATTTATCGGTACACTACTTAAAAATAGATTTAGTAGAGAATTCGGCTAAAAAATACTTTCTACGGTAATGTTATAATATCGCGGTCCTCTCGTTTTTTTGGCTCTAGAAAATCGAAAAATCACACGATTTCCATGAAGTTTTTTAATTAGCTTTTAAAATGGCTGGATCGATTTTGACGGGACTTAAAAAAATAATTAGGATTCCGCGCAAAAAAAAAAACTAAAACCTCATGAAATGTAATCATAACAAATAACAGCGGGAGCAAGACGCTGGAAAGGTTAGTTTTTTTTTTATAAAATTGAAGTGACAAACAAACTGACAGTCTACTTGTTGGTAAGTGGCCACTGCAGTCTATGGACGCCTGCCTCAAACGGAAAAGACTCTAGCTACTATGTGTTGTCATCCCTTAGGACTAAGATGGAATAAGCTATCAATACCCTTCAAAACGGAACACAGCGGTTGTCTGATTGGCAGCAGAAACAGGTAATTTAAAAGATGGATTATGTTAACTTAGAGTTTCAATTGTTATAAGAATTTATTCACAAAGACAGCTGTCGCTTCAATTTTTATGCGAATATTTGAAAACTAATTTAAATGGAATATGCTGTAGCGGTTACTTTTAAATTAAAAATAAAACATTTTTACTTTTTAAAATTTTATGCGTATAGCCTAAAAAGGTTTTAATTAATAAAAATGAAATGAAAGTGTAAGTTTTCTTAAAATATAGGATACACAGGTTCTTGTCTTTTGAATTTGACAAATGGTTGAAAAATTTAGAATAATTAAATAGAGGTTAAAAATTCATAATTACTTTTGATTGTGTTTTAACGAATAAAACGAAAGCTACAGCCTCGTCTAAAACATAGATTTTTATGGTTGGTACACGGTGTTTGCAGGGGGCCTAGGTTTAGGAGTGTTCCAGGGATGTATCGTATGTGAGGCATTGGCATTCGGATGTTCCGGGATCATGGCTGCAATTTTCATCACTGACGTTGGAGTGAGCTTCGTCTTTAAATGTTCATGTTATGATTTATCAAACACAGCTAACTACAAGCAAGATGATAACATTATTTAATCTCTTCGAATTATTTAATCTCTTCTCTACCTCGTGGTCTGATGAAGGCTTATGTTCGCATGGATACGTAACTTTTTTAAGAGGAAAATATACTACTAATAGAAATTAATTAAACCTAAATATATTATTAACTTGTTTATTTATAAGGTCAAGGGCGTTATAAATTTATTGATACTTGCAACGAGTAAAGCACATGTTTTGAATTTCGTTACTTTTAATCGCTTTTTTTTTAAATCCGTTTCCTTTAAATATAGTGAATAATGTCTACGCCATAGGCTTCTTTTCCGTTCACTGTTTACATCATATTTTTTCATCACCCTAAAAATCTCGGATATAAAATATTTCTCAAAATATTTTTTATTATCAACTAGGAATTGCTTCAGTGGTTTGGTCATGTGGAAAGAATGAATGAGGAAAGCGTGACAACGCAAATTTATGCTGCAGAAGTTAATGGTAGAGTCGGAAAGGCACATTCTAGGCGAAAGTATATCTACCAAATTGGCGACATACTGAAAATGGACCAAATTAAAAGTACCCTTAACCGTAATGATTTCTTATATTTACGCGAACACTACACATTGAAATAATACTAGTTTTTACGGAATTTATCGCGTATATTTAACTATTTAAATACCCGACGTTTCGAGAGCTTTACAGCACCCATGGTCACGGGAAGGACTGAGATGTTCAACGTCCAGATGTCATAGTTAACCGCGGTTACCATAGATTAAAATTTAACTTTTGTTCCGATCTACACAGTATGAACTTATGGTATCATGAAGTCTTGCAGTTGTATGCTTGGGTTGGGATTTAATTTTATTTATTATAGGATCCCAAGCAGATGGTAGCACCCAGCCATCTGATGGCTGAATGGAAGTTGGCGTCGGGTATTTAAAAAGTTAAATATACACGATAAATTCCGTAAAAACTAGTATTATTTCAATACCCTTAACCGACGAGCGTGTATGCGTAGGTACATATATGGTAGTGGAGGAGGCGAGAGAGGTGTGTCAGGATCGTGCCAAATGGAAGTCTGTAGTCTCTGCCTACCCCTCTGGGTGACAGGCGTGTTTGTGTATGTATGTATTTATGTATTTTATATTACTTTAATTATGAAAAAAAAACTAACGGGAAAACTGCGATGTGGAAATAGAATGAAATAACTTCTGTATCCCGGCATAATAATTGGCTAAAAACTTGTATTGTATAAGAAAGATATTACAGGGGGTGTGGGAAACTTTGGTGTATTCGAAGAGTGCTTGACTGCCGAAGAGTTCGCCTTCGGCTGTACGGGCGTAACGACTGCCATAGGAGGAACAGGTCTTGGAGTGAGTCGATAAAAAAATATTCGTTTAAAATCAAATCAGCGGCGTAGCAAGGGGTTGAGCATGGGGGTAAGTTTAAGGGCGCGACATTTTGTTGCCTGTAATAATCACAATTTTGTTTATTTACCAAACTCTTTTGATATAACTTAACTTTAAAAAACACGACCTTAAAGGACTTTTAATTCATTGGTACACTATTTAATCCCAGCGGTAAACTGAGAACTTCATCAATCTAGTCGAAGTCAATTAAATACGCATCATTATGGATTAGCTGTGACCCGCGTATATCAACCCGCGTATGTCTGAGCTGCACGAAATAACATGACACTTAATTCTCTTTTTAGATAGCAATGTATGGGATGATTGGCAAAATTAAAAGACTATTTTTATCTATCGACATATGTACGTTATAGAGAGAAGCTAAATTTTATCCACTCCCTTTCGCTCCCGGGTGAACGTTACCTCCCTCGCCCCCAGAAAGTGTCCCTAAGCGCCGTTTTTTTTAGTTTTAAAGAACGAACACGATATATAAAAGTGTGTAGGTACGAAATAATCATTGATTATATTGTTATCAACCGCTTGTAGATACAAAAACGATATCACTTTTAGTTTCTGCGTAATCTACCACGAAATATGAACATTTTTTTATCATTTATTGATTTTGTTTTGCTCATAGTTTAGTTTTCTCAAAAATTTCCCACTTTACCGCCGATATATGTATGACAAAAGCAAAAAATACGAAATGTTCTGTACAAAGAGGTACAATTTATTTCTAAACTCTTTCATTTCATATTGCTATGCTATTTTTTAAATTTAATTTTTCGTTATCTCCTTAACTATGCGTCCTAATAACGCTATAAAGAGCAAAGTTTATCTACATAATTGTCTTGAGGATGAAGTAACTTTCGTTCGTAAGGTTGAATAAGCCACACCTATTAATATATATACGTTATTATATTAATATGTATACGTGGTAGAGCCATACTGCAGTTATATTAGATGTATAGTTGTAGCACGAATGGGTCGGCTCGACCGGGGAAGGACCACGCTCTCACAGAATACCAGCGTGAAATAGTAGCTTAATGCTGCTGTATTTCGTATGGTGAGTGTAGAGAACCGGCGACCCATTTTACTGGAAACGAGGCATTCCATCTTAGTCCTCACGGGTTACAACGCATCTGTATTTTGATTCGTAATCGAGGATAGATGTAGATGTCTATGGGCCACAGCAACCACTTACCATCAGGTGGACTGTGTGCTCGATTGTCACCCTATCCTATAAAAAAAAAATTAAACGCTCATAAATCACTTTAATTTTTAATAATTTTTCATCACAAAATACCGTAATGTGGCTTATTTATAAGAAATAGGGATATGGTATCGCGAACTTTTATCTTTTTTTTTAGATACAGTCAAACTGGGAACCTCCTCTTTTTTTGAAAACGGTTGAAAATATATTGTTATTGTTTTAATTATTACCAAATAACCTACTAGTCATAGAATACGTTTACTTAAGAACATGAGGTGGCAGAGGATTGTTCATTTTCGAGGGTTGTTCGACTCGGGGACCCATGCTACGCCGTTGATTCAAATGTACTTGATGTTAAGTGCAACTAAATGTACTTGAGGTGGGCGAACTAAATGTATGGTGTAAATATGTATTTATACGTATTTATTTTAATTCTTTTTATTTATATGTGTTCATTGTAAAATATTCAATAAATTGTTGTACGTAATGGGTAAATGAAAGAAATTTATAATCTTTATTACTAGCTTAATATTAATATAAGCTTTAAGGCAGTAACAGATATAATAAAAATACATAATTATATACATGGATGTCATAAATAAATAAATTAGCATTTCTATATACATATATCGTTTAACTAATGGGTAATATATCTAAAATTTGTTTTACATGTGCTAACACATGATTGTTTCCACTTATCACAAATAGCCTGCTTAAACACTTAAATATTTCTAAATTTCTTTAAATATTTAGGCTTTCCCATACATTTAATGTTGCTTAGCTGTCATATACTATCGCATAGCTGACTTTCATATGTTCGCTCATTTCATAAACGAAATACCGCCCAACGCTCTACGCTACGTTTTATTGATCGCTAGTGAGAGTAGAAAGTAGGAATAACAATTGATTCTTTTGTAACTCTCCATACACATTAGTATCTAATAACAACAATAAAGAGAACGACATGATTACGTTTTGAAGACTGCATTTTTTCTTTTTCGCTACAGTAATAGTCAAGATACTGCAACATATGAGGACATACAGGCAAATTAAAGTATTGTATTTTTTATGCATACACTTTTATTACATATTAAGTGAAAGTAATTTAAAATCATAAATAAGTTACCTAAAAATAATAATTAAAATTATAATATTTACAATTAATATTAATTATACACAATATAAAAAAGAAACTATAATATAGAAAAACTTAAAAAAATTGTATTTATTACATTATCATCATCATCGCAGTCCATCACAAGTCCACGGTTGAACATAGGCCTCCTCCATGGAATGCCACAAAGCGCGGTCCTGCCCCATCTGCATCTGTCGACTTCCTGCATCTCTTACCAGGTCGTTACTCCATCTAGCGGGCACCGCCCTACACTTGGCTGACTGGTACGAGGCGTGCACCCGAGAACTTTTCTTCCCCAGGGTTTATCGATTCTTCCAGCTGTATAGACAGATATCTTCTGACCGATTGTCTCTTCAACTCACTGATTCTGGTTACGATTGCTCTGGTTCTACTGCGGATATCCTCATTACGAAATCTATCAAGCAGATAAACTCAGAGTATAGATTCTCTACATAGCTCGCTGAGCAAGTTTTCTCGTACTGTCTACAGTGAAGGATCAGATCCATTTGCTTCACTAGCAACACGCAGTGGTAAATACACTCTTGTTTTCTATATTTGAGGTGAACGCGACGAGAAAGGCTGTCGAAATATTCCGCGGGCAGGGCGACACGATAATATAGTGGTGTTTAAGATAACCTTTATGCTTACATTTAATACTTATACTATACACACTTTTATGTGTCCGTTGTCAAAAACAACGAGAAAGGCTGTCGAAATATTCCGCAGGCAGGGCGACACGATAATATAGTGGTGTTTAAGATAACCTTTATGCTTACTTTTAATACTTATACTATACACACTTTTATGTGTCCGTTGTCAAAAACACAGTTGAATCATCATCTTTTTATAGATTCAAAAATGTGGTCAAAACAAAATTTTTGCCATTGTTAGTTTTATGATATGATATGATATATGTATAATAAAACTTGTAAATTTATTGTGTATACAAATTACACTATTGGAAAAGAATTATATTTATTATTTTCAAATTTGAAAATAAATAAAAATTTGTATTAATATAATGGATGACCTTTTTTACCGTCAGTAAAAAAATAGGATGTAACATGTGAACGGAGTAGAAGCTTATGGCATTGATATTTTTCAAAAAATAATAACAAAACTTTGAATTAAAAAATAAATTAATTAAAATCTATCGAAATTAAGATCATCCTTCCGACTTTACGAACGGCAATAAAACAATAAATTTAGTAGTCATCTTTGACCTTGTACCTTTGCGGGGTCACAGGCTTAAGGGCAAAAGGCAAAGTTATTATTATATTATTATTCAAAAAAATTTTTTAACGATCAATTCATAATTTTTGTTTTTATTTTTTCCAGACGGTGTAAAAGGTCAACCACTATAGAATAACTGATCGAATCTATTTGTTTCATATTCGACAATATTAACCTTAACTCGCGCCCAATACCACTTTTACGTTACGTTTTTAGACTTTAAAAAACTTATGTACATTTTTCTTAATTTTTTTTTAAATTGTACATTGTATACCAAGGAATTGTCTTCGTAATTTTTATGTCGGTTTTCTTAATAAACTATTCGAATAAAAATTACTCTTTGTTAACATAAATTCAATATTACTCTCAATTTCGTTCCATTTCGATTTTGCGTTGTAATAAATTGATGATTTTTCTTAGTTTTCTTTTTGTGAACATACTGATTAGAAACAGACGTTTGATCTTTCTAGCAATAAACTTAAAAGGCAAATTGCTATTAAGAAAGGAATATAATATAAAAACATTACAACTAGGTTCCTTGAATTTTAAAATTCGAATTGTATGTCATTCAAAAACTGTTGTATTTAGACAATTGGTTTACATTGTTGACGCGCTTTCCTTGGCTTGCTTTCACATTGTTTCACTCTCGTGCTCGTCTGAAAATATTGCAGGTGGTTTAGACATGGGTGTTTTTGATGGGTGCATGGTAGCCGAGGAGCTAGCGTTCGGTTGCACCGGTATCATGACTGCAATGGAGGCCAGCGGCCTAGGCGTGAGTTGCATGTCATGAAACTATTTAAAGTTGTTATCTAATCCACTTTAGCACTGTTTTGGTTATCGTAAATACTTCTAGCGCTCTAGTAAATTCTTGTCTTCATTTTGAAGTTATTAAGCGCATGCAAACAAAAGTAAACATTTCAAATGATTGTTATTGATTATTGAACTGTTAGGACTATATTCGTATTTATCGTCTGGTTTTAGACGTTATAATATTTCCATAATTTTATTCTCTAATCAAATAATATATACAAAGAGAACCTTTACCATTTTAAAATTTAAAACGCTTACGTAAAAAAACAATCTGGAAATAGTTTTCATGTTATGGTTTGATCATAATTCACAATGTATTTGCTATTTGCAAGTCGATAAATAATACTACGTATTTTTATTAACATTAACTACTTACATTAACATACGGTAACATGCAAGTAACTTTAGAGCTGTTTGGGTTTTATAACAACGGTTCCACGGCACCCGCTAAGCTTATGTACAATTCATGTGAGCTAGTGGGCCATCGTTTTTCAACCTTACGGGATCGAATCTGGGGCTCCGTCAGATAAAGAACATAGTGTACTAATTAATGATCAATTTGTTTTTCGCCTTTTTAATACTTATAATTATAATGAAGAATCATTTTTGGCCTTTCAGGTGTTTGTAATAAGTAAATGGTTGAGAAACGACGACCTAAGCTGCAGCTTTTCATATTTCTAACTCTTGTTGCAATTTGTGTTCGCAAACTTTGATTACTTGACTCTCATAATAAAGCATAATTTGGAATAGCATGACTCATGTGGAATGTTGATAAATTAATCCTAATTTTCTTTCAATAAACATACAACCTTCACCTTCAAATATTTCAGCAAACGCCTGTGATCATAGCTGGTAATAAAGAGCAGCAAAAGAAGTATCTCGGAAGGTTGATCGAGGAGCCTCTTGTTGCTGTAAGTATACCTACATTTATATTTTTTTCTTATTTTAAATGTATGTTCAGTGACTTGGTAGCGTATATTGAAAGATTGAAAGTATACAAGGACAGCACGCATTCATAGTGTTCTTACACCGAGTGTTTTGAGTATGTGTAGCAAATAAAATTTCCAGAAAATATACACGATTTCTGCGTACTAGCCGTATACTTTCTAACGCTGATTCAGTAAATTAGTTAAGAGATTATACAAGGCTAGAACCGATATGTTCTGACATTGTATGCATTTAGGATGTAAACGCGTAACAAGTATTAGTAAAGTATACAAAATGATTCCTTATATTTACGCGAACACTGCACATTGATTAAACCTACTTTTAGGTATTTTATCGCGTTTAATTTTAATTGGTTTTTAATTCCCGACGTTTCGGGTGCTTCCCAGCACCCATAGTCACGGGGGACTGAGGTGACTGACGTCCCGATGTCAATGTTAACCCGGAGTACCTTCAGCTTCTTCTTTATCTGCATTTAATTATCTGCATAGATCGAACCATAAACAATAATTAAAAAGCTGAAGGTACGGGTTAACATTGACATCTGACCGGCCTTTTTACCAAAATGTCCGGCTAAAATCGCTGGTCCGTTCGGCTTTTCTGTTTTAAGACCTGGCAACCCTAGTCCCAACGAGCGACATCTGGTAATAAGGAAGATTTTAGCACTCATTGGCCACATACGAGTTTATTAGATACATAAAAAAATATTGGAGAAAATTATTTTAAGGTTGGGAGAAGCAATGAGAAAGAATTAAATTTATTGAAATGTATTGAAATTAAGGTGATAAAATCAAACCCAGATTGAAACAATAATAATAATAAATTATTTATTTGAAAAAAAAATTAAAGTAAAAATATAAAAGATTTTATTTTTAATTTATACCGTATAATGTATGTTTTATGTACAAACACACAGGCGTACTGCGTTACGGAGCCAGGCGCTGGTTCAGACGTAGCCGGCATTAAAACACGTGCAGAGAAGAAAGGCGACGAGTGGATACTTAATGGACAGAAGATGTGGATCACAAATGGAGGCGTTGCTAACTGGTAACACTTAATTTGCTAGCGTAAGACTTTATTAATATACGAATGCTGAATTAACTAGCTAAATTTAATGCTAAAACTAAGTTTTCTTCACATAATAATCTACTGCTAGATTTGAATTTAGAAGAAAAGATCTGCTTCAGGTTAGTCTGTTTGAATCAGTTACATAATATGTTTTAAAATGAATATACTGCCATTTATCGGTTGACAGTGTCTAGTGCCTGAGATAACACAATGTACGTTTGGGTGCTAACGATTAAATAATAATTAAGTATTTATATATTTCTAGGTACTTCGTGTTGGCTAGAACTAACCCGGATCCCAAGTGCCCAGCTAGTAAAGCCTTTACCGGCTTCATTGTTGAGAGGGAGTGGGCTGGAGTCACGCCTGGCCGCAAGGTAACTAATAAATCCGCTTTGTCCATACTTTCAGAAATATATCAAAGAGATAGTCCGAAAATATGTACTTTAGAGATTTTGCCCGCCTACTTTTAGCAAGGTTTCTCCTTCTTTACAGTCTATATATTTAATTTATGTGCAAAATCTCTCTTAGTAGGAAGTATTTGATGTAATCTACACGATTAGCTTGTGGTTAGGCAATTTTAGATACATCTAACATCTTTTAATAGTAAGATCGACAAATACTTCGAGCGATCGCCACCTATCGGAGGTCACACGTAATGGCTGGTAATTCTCACAGGATTGTCATCTGAGCTACCGCGGCGGAGCTCATTATGGTTAGCGCTCACGGTAAATATCACAGTACGCGAGCAAACTGGTTTCGATCCCCGCTGGCACCAATGAAAGTGCTGATTTTAAGTGCTGATTTACCACGAAGTCGGCGGCGTCCCCTTAGAAAAAAAAAGATACAAAGGGCGGACTTAATGCCTAAAGGCATTCTCCACCAGTCAACCCATGGAGTGGTGAGAGTTTGTCGTAGGTGTACCATTTAAAGGAAAAAAAAAGATAAACACTATATATATATATATATATATATATATAATCATACATTTAAATCTCATCATCATTCTCTAAACCATTTCCCATTATCTGGGGTCGGCGCAGTAAATCTTCTTGTTCCATTCCTCTCTATCAGCCGTCATTTCCATAGTTACTCCTTTCATTCTCACATCACTCTTCACACAATCGATCCATCTTTTATTCGGCCTTCCTCTGCCCATGTGTCCCTCACATTCATATTCAACACTCGTTTTGTGACATGACTTTCATCCCTCCGCATCACATGCCCAAACCATGCCAATCTGCTTCCTCTCACCTTTTCTACCACTGGCGCTACTTTCAGGCTTCCTCTTATATACTCATTCCTTATCTTATCCATCCTTGTCACACCACACATCCATCGTAACATTCTCATTTCATTGGCATGCAATCTATTTTCATCCTTCTTCTTGACGGCCCAGCATTCACTTCCATACATGACGACAGGTCGGATGGTCGATTTGTAAATTTTCCCCTTCAGCCATCGCCATTTCATCCACCCTGCGTTAATCCTATGCTGCACAGCTCTATCTATTTCGCCGTCGCCTTGAATGAGGGAACCGAGGTACTTGAAATCTGAGCAGGTAGGCAGTATAGCGCCATCCAACGACATGGGTACAGGACTGGAAAGACCGCCGAAATCACAGCACAGATATTCGGTTTTGGATCTGCTGATCTTCAAGCCAACACTTTCCAGCCTCTGTTGCCACCCCGTCAGTCTGCTCTGTACCTCGATGCCTTCTTCCCCGACAAGCACGATGTCATCGGCAAAGAGCATGCACCAGGGTGCCTCATCCTGCAGGTCCGACGTCAAAGCGTCCATAATCAGTAAGGAAGAGGTAAGGGCTCAATGCCGACCCCTGGTGCAGCCCTACAGCCACACCGATACTGCCCGTAGTTCCCGCGGCAGATCGTACACATGTACGGGATGCTCTGTACATAGCACGGACTAACCTCACATACTTCCCAGGCATACCTTTCATCTTTAACGCCCACCACAAAACCTCACGGGGAACCCGATCGTACGCCTTTTCAAGGTCGACAAAAACCATGTGCAGATTTTTATGCACGCGCTTGTACTTTTCGCACAATTGGCGTAATGCGAAAATGGCATCTTTCGTACCTCGACCGGGCATGAATCCGAACTGGTTTTGTGTTATCTCACACTCTTCTCTCATTCTCTCTATTATTCTTTCCCAGACTTTCATCGTGTGTGACATGAGTTTTATTCCCCGGTAACTGCTGCAGTTTTGAACGTCTCCTTTGTTTTTAAAAATGGGGACCAGTATACTACTGCACCATTCCTCAGGTATTTGTTCTTCCTGCAACAATTTACCGAAAAATAAACTCAACCACTTCCATCCATCCGCACTCAGCAACTTCCACACTTCTACTGGTATTCCATCTGGGCCGACCGCCTTCCCATTCTTCATATTCCTAACAGCCATTTTTACTTCTTCCACACTAATTTCTCTCACTAAGCCTATATTTACTGGTGGGTTTTCAAGCATATCCGATATAATTCATCTTGCGCCTCTGCCTTCTACAAATAGCAACTTCCTTCTTCGCTCTCTTCTTACATTCTTTATACGCCCCTCTCTTACTTTCTTTTATGGATTCATTCTGGTCTTCTACGATCTGCCATTCTTTAAAGGCATTTTTCTTTTCTCTCAAAACTTCTCTAATACTTTCACTCAACCACCACCCATGCTTATCTATCATACGCTTCCCTTTTGTTTCTCCTAACACCTTCCTTGCCACACTTCGGATACAATCAGCCATTTACTTCCAGCACTCATTCACACTCATTCCTTCCATATCACCCATCTCTATCATCTTGTTTGCAACTAGCTCTCTAAATTCACTTGCATACTCCTCCTTATGCAACAAATGCCACTTTATTTTTGGGTGGGGGACGATCCTTATGTTTGTTGAGGCGAACAGTTAAGCAGATGTCAGCCAGCAGAATTCGGTGCTGGGATACTAAGTCTTCATCTGGACGCACTTTGCAGTTTTTTACACTCTTGATTTGGTTCCGTCTTATCAGAAAATAGTCGATCTGTGTCGCGTGGTGACCACTTTTATAAGTAACAAGATGCTGATCTCGTTTTTGGAACCACGTGTTTACTACAGCCAGGTCGAAAGCACGTGCTGCTTGCAGAAGAACTTCCCCCTCCCGGTTCCGCACTCCGTACCCCCATCCACCGTGTACTCTTTCATACCCGTCATTCACTCTCCCTACATCCATCCATTAAAATCTCCTCCCATATAAACATCCTCACTCTCAGGTATTCCCATCATCATACAATCAAATTCCTCCCAAAACTTCTCTTTCACACTCTCTTCACAGCCTATTTGCGGAGCATACACACTTACAACATTCACTACTTTGTTTTCAATCATTAATTTAACAACTATCATTCTGTCATTTACTCTTTTCACATCTGTCACTCGTTCTTTCATTCCACTATCTAACACAACTCCTACTCCATTTCGCTTCCCATCACTTCCACAATAATAAAACTTGTATCCTTCCCCAATCTCTCTTGCTTTATTGCCCTTCCATTTTGTTTCCTGCAAACAGGCAACATTCACTCTTCGTCGTTTCAAAACATCTGCTAACTCTCTTCCTCTTCCAGTCATCGTACCTACATTCCAGCTTGCAAACCTCACTCTGACATTCTTCTCTCTCCGGGCTCGCCTCTTACGTCGCACCCGCTCCGTAAGGTGCGACAACCCTTGCCCACTTCCCACAGGAGCCGGGCGCTGCCCCTGCGCGTCGCTCGCGGGGTACGCCCTAGCCCTGTCATATATCCCACAACTCGTACTATTCATAGGTTTACTGCATGGGATTAGGCAAAAGTTTTACAGTCGGCCGCCGGCCTGACACCAACCCTCTTTGGGTATGCTATTGTTGGTAGAGGAAGCTACCATTTGGAAAAAGGAAAAGGAGGTTGGGGGTAGGAGCGTAGGTGTAAGGATACTGTTATCTCGGCAGGAAAGGTATGAGAATAACAGTAGCTCGGGGAGCCGGGGTCGCGTACCCGTATTCCATAACAGGATCACCGGAAAGGTAGACCAGCATGGAAACCCCCTGACGAAATCATACATTTAAATCTATTAACCCATATACATAAATACAAAGTAACATACATATTTAGCTATATCGTAATTCTAATGATTCTTCAGTAAATGCTCGCGTACTATCTTTTAAAAGGAGTATTTGTTAGGCGCTTTTCTGATATCATCAGGCAAGGAATTCCAGAGAAGTGCAGCCTGCACAGTGAAGGAGTTACCATAGAACCCGGTGAGATGAGTAGGAATATAAATCTTGTTATTAAAGGAAGATCGAAGAACCCTATCGTATGTCTGAGAAAGTAAGAAAAAAATATTTCTAAGACATGTGAAGTTCGCCAACACGCATTGGGGTAGCGCGGCGGACAATTCCTTGCCCTAAAACCCTCTCATAAATGAGCGGAGTCCTGTGCTCAGGAGTGGGACGTATTATAGGCTGTAACTTATACAGGATTGTTGAGTTCTTTCGCGCCGTCATTGTACGGCTATTAATATAAATAATAACTAGGTTCTAGGCATTGAGTTATATGTACTACGTACTAGAGAAGCTATTCCAAACAAACAATGGGTGCGTTTGGCAGAAAAAAGCGCTAACAAGCGCTTGTAAGCAAAATGGCGAAACTAAACAGTTTTCGGCCAGGACACGTTTGCTAACTTTGGAACTCAGGACACGTTGGAACCGCGCGGCTGAATGCCGCCGGTTGCAACAGTATTATTAGTAGTAACGATCCAAGAGACGCAACGCTCGTGGCCCGCGACGCTTATCAACCGCGCTGGCGAAAGCGTCACTGTAAAACCACACTTAGTCCTCACGGGTGACAACGCATCTGAATTTTCATTTGTAATCGAGGATAGATGTAGATGTCTATGGACCGCAGCAACCACTTACCATCAGGTGGACTGTGTGCTCGTTTGTCACACTATCCTATAGGAAAAAAGGCTGGTTCTAATTTGTTTTGTGTTGTTAATTGTAACATACGTGATTGTAAGCTGTTATTTTTTTTATGTCCCTCTTGGTTTCTTACTGGTTCTTCCCAGAACAGAGGTTTTTTTCCGAACCAGTGGTAAATTAAAAAAGTGACTTTCAATAAATATTAGTTATAATCTTCATTAAATAAAAAAGTTTCTGTTTAATCTGTTGCCTTTCTTGTATAAAGCCTTCGTATGAAGTAAAGTTAGTTGAAGGTATTGACTTCAGAATGGAATATTAATTCGTTGATAATTTCTATATATACATACATACATAAATGCAGGAGCAAAATATGGGTCAACGTGCCTCCGATACTCGCGGCATCACTTTTGAAGACGTGCGTATCCCCAAGGAAAACGTGCTCATCGGCGAGGGTGCCGGATTCAAAATCGCCATGGGTGCGTTTGACAAAACTCGACCACCGGTATGTGTGTTATAATATAATATTTAAAAGCTAACATTTGAAACACGGCCAATGACACAAATAAAAATTTTATTTAATTTATTCATTTTAAAAGTTTAATTGTTTTTATTTAATTTTTTTTGTAATTGTTACAATTTAACATACAAAATGTAAAATTATAAATGGGGTTAAAGCATAAAATTGCCGTCTTATATTGGAAATACCTTTTGAAAGCTTTCACATTTATTGGACTAGGTATTCCAACTGAAGAATCGGTACCTACAATATGCGATTCTTAAGAGATATCGATATCAGTTTTTTAGAGTTGGTAATCATTTAGTTTTATCTAGATTAACACTACAATAAATTAGAAACAAATAACTCAAAAAACAAAATTTATCAAATTTTATTTCATAATAATTAGGCTTATATAAATTAAAGTTTGCACTAGATTCAAAGCAAAATCATTTAAATCACTTTCATTTGCTTGTGTCAATTTAGTCTCAGAAATAGAAAACAGACTTTAACCTCGAAATAATAGGAGGATTTATGTTACTACCTACGAGATGGCAACAAGTTATAAAACTTTGGAAAAAAATATCTTGAATTTGTATATAAAATACAAAGGAACTTTTTGCCTGACCTTATACAATATGTAACAAAAACCCTGTGGCTTTTTGCCTGACCTTATACAATATGTAACAAAAACCCTGTGGTTCCCGTTAAGATATCAGAATCAGTATCCAAGCATATAGATTTTTTTTTTTCAAAAAAAAACATTTTAGAACAATGTAATGAAAAAAAATTAATTTGCAAATTGTATGTGGTTTTATTTCCTCTAATTCACACGAGTATCGGTAAGGCGGGGTCTTTGACAATACTCTTACTCCTCGGCCAATGCAGAGATAATAAAACCACATACAATTTGCAAATTAATTTTTTTTATGTCATAATTTTTTTTAAATGTGTCTTTTTTTTGAAAAAAATTATTTCTATTTGCTTGGATACTGATTCTGATAACGAAGTTAACGCAAAACTACAGGGTTATTGTTACATGTTGTATAATACGTTATTAATTTCTGTTTTTTCTTTTAAGTAGGCTTCAAATAGATATCAGATAAAATGTTAGATGAGAACTTGCTCACTTGCTTTCTTTAGCATTCTTTTCCGGCTTTGTGTGTGTTAGGTGGCTGCAGGTGCAACCGGTCTCGCGCAACGTGCACTACACGAAGCGACTCGTTACGCACTAGAACGGAAAACGTTCGGCGTACCCATCGCCCAGCACCAAGCAGTGGCCTTCCTACTCGCCGATATGGCTATTGGCGTGGAAACCGCCCGTTTGGCCTGGCAACGATCCGCTTGGATGGTCGATCACGGTTTGTATCTTGAAAATTATTTCTAAAGAAAATTTATTTTCGACAAAATTATTTAATTCACTTCTGATGTAGTTTATTTCACCTCTTAAGAGGTGAATTATACTACATCTAGACTAGACTATGACTAGTAGACTATGGCCAAATTACTAGTCACGTACCGAAATAGTAATAGAAATACAATTTTCAAAGTAATATTACAGATATTTGAAAGATTTTTCCTTCCTTTCAGATTGTTTTACAAATTCATTATTTTTAACCATGTTGTGCACAGACAATTTTCGAAGTGGGCATGACCCTTCCGGCAACCCCTTGTATACAAAACGAGCATAATTTAATAGGGAGGAAACCAGTATTCAAAATTTTCTCTTATATGAATTTTATCACAGTTCTTGTTCCAAAATCTATAATCGCGCATATTAATCTAATGTGGTTAAATACTTTGATATTTTTATTTTCTGTAAAATAGGAATATGTACGAGGGTGAGACTGAATCAAAAACTGATCAAACTAGCAAGTTATTAGTTTTATTGTATCTTTTCAAAATAGTGTCCATTTACACCAATAAATCGCTGCATCCGATGGAACCACTGAGAAAAACACTTTGCCCACTCGTCCATAAAACGTTTTCCTCGAAGTTTTTCTTTTATTTTCGTAAATAAATAAAAATCACGAAGTGCGAGGTCAGGGTTATAGGGCAGGTGATCAAGTAATTACGTGTGACGTTGCCAAGTAGTCGATTGTTTGCTTGGCGGTGTGCGACGAGGCGTTGTCGTGGTGAAGGAAGATCCTACTACGAGCTCGTTTCTCCCGAACATTTTCCATGACAAGTGACAAACAATTGTTAGTGTACCACTCTGCAGTAACTGTTTTTCGATCCTCTAAAACAGTTGTTGCGTAATGACCTGTGTTTCCGAAGAACTAGGCCACCATCTTTTTTCCCACGCTTCGAACTCTCTTCACTTTAGTTGGCAAATCCTCGGAAGGAAACACCCAGACAGCAGACTGTCTCTTAGTTTCAAGATCATAACAATAAATGAAATATTAGATTTAAAGACATGACTTTTTTACATATTTATTATATGTATAGTTTACCAGTCAGTTGTAACTCTTAAAAATGACGCTGGCTTAGTTAATAAAGCAATTCACCTATATTAATATAGATTACGTGTAAATGATAATGCAATTTATAATCTTCTCGATTTTCAGGTCAAAAGAACACTGTGATGGCATCAGTGGCTAAATGCCATGCGTCGGAAATCGCTAACAAAGCCGCCTCTGATGCCGTGCAGATTTTTGGTGGCAACGGCTTCAACACAGAGTATCCAGTTGAGAAGCTCATGAGAGATGCCAAAATCTACCAGATCTACGAGGGCACTTCTCAAATCCAGAGACTTATAATTTCCAGAGAAATTTTGACCGCTGCCAAGCAAACCAATGCTTAATTTTAAAGGCTGTCATACATAAACGCGTATTAGTAACAATTCCTATAATATTGGTTTACAACAAAATTGCATAAACATAGATGTGTTTGCGCAATTGATGCGAAATTAAATAACATTCGAACTCACATTGGCGTTTATGTGAAGCTATCATAGAATTAAGCATTTTTTTATTGCTATATATACATACAATGTAAGTGAAAATGTACGTTTTATTACTTTTTATATATATTTATTAACGTTTTATTGTTACTATATATCTGTAAACGAAAATTACTTTTTAACATTTAAAATGATATAATATGTGTAAACCATACTGTAATAAAATTCATTTTGGAAACATTTTATATTACTGTTTAATCTTGTGCTAATTGTCACTGTAGTGACACTTATTTTGATGTTTTTTTTTAAATATTAATTAACATATTTGTATATTTGATAAAATAATAAACATATATTTTAAATGGTTTTTCTTTTTTTTAATCGTGGCAAGGCATTAAAATTTTACATTATCGAATTTAAGAATGTAGATACAAAAGTAATTTCTTTCAGTTTTAATGGCATAAACATACCATTGTGTTCTTTATTAAATTATTGTAGCAGCCAGGCTAATCAACCCTAAGTAATATATACCCTGCTGCTACCATAACACAGAAGGCGAAGAAAACATTTATTTTTTAATTATCCCCGGCTACTGAGATACTGCGGGCTGCATATCGATGCGAGATAATTTGACGTTCTAATAAAGAAACTAGAAACAGCCGCAAATATCATTCAGCGCCACATCGTCTTCACACGCCGCTATCGTCATGTATCCGTCGGCCATTTTTGAAGCCGTTTCTTCAACGCCGTAGCTCGCTTCTTCTTGCTGTTCATGAAGACTACACAAATGTTTTAAAAGAAAGGGATCAGCTTCAGGGAACAGTCGATGAGTTTGACCGATGCAGCAAGGAATATGAGGAATCCCTCAGATTAATTGCTGCATTGTATCCGTCGGCCATTTTTGAAGCCGTTTCTTCAACGCCGTAGCTCGCTTCTTCTTGCTGTTCATAAGGACTACACAAATGTTTTAAAAGAAAGGGATCAGCTTCAGGGAACAGTCGATGAGTTTGACCGATGCAGCAAGGAATATGAGGAATCCCTCAGATTAATTGCTGCATTGCAGTTGCAGTTAAGTGAGGATAATGAGCAGATTGTGCAATTAAAACAATACTCAGATGAATTGAAAGTGTTCCAAACTCAAAGTCTGTTCAATGAGCTCATAGAATGTAAATCTTCAAAAACATTGCATCCCTCCACAACAATCGATTTGACTGGTGATGATTTTGTCACATCAAGAACAGCAGAAAGGATTACATGCAGTAGAAGAAAATTAAAGAAATATATAAAAATTAACAAATATGTTAGGAAAGTGCAAAAGTTAATTAAAACTAAAATTAATATAGAAAATTATGTAAGGAAAAGCATGAATTAATGATTTCTTATATTTACGCGAACACTACACATTGATTAAAACTACTTTTACGGATTTTATCGCGTTTATTTTACTATTATTTTTAATTCCCGACGTTTCGGGCGCTTTCCAGCACCCATGGTCACGGGGGACTGAGATGACTGACGTCCCGATGTCATTGTTCAACCCGGAGTACCTTCAGCTTTTTTTTAATTATTGTTTATGGTCCGATCTATGCAAAATGAACTGACTATGTCCTGAGGTCTTGCAGTGGTATGCTTAGGTTTAGTTTTAATTTTATTGCTTATAGGATTCCAAGCAGGTGGTAGTACCCAGCCTCGCGTATCATCCTTGGTAGGAATCGGTGTTCTTTCGCGAGGATTTGTGGTCTATCAAATCTGATGTAATGGTTGGGGGCCGTAGGTAGTCCATCTGGGCATCACCCAATGGGTGATGCCCAGATGGACTACCTGCGAGTAGGCGTAGCTCTTGGACGTCGTATATATTGACGGTGTCATATCTGTGAATTTCAGAAACGTTTCGATAGCAAACATCGCGCCCTATCTCCGCAGACCGCGAAATGTATTATTAGAACCACCACAACCGCTCGATCCAGTCGACCCAAACGTGGCAGGCACATCACACAATGTCACTACACCAACACTAAATGGGACAAACACTTTTAGGATTACGAATGGGGCGCGTCGCACCCGTAGACGGGCACGACGCGTTCCAGCACACACCGTACACCCACGTTCCTGGTCGGCTCTCACCGCCCAGACCATCGACCGACACGAGCTGAGCATTCAGAGACGGGGGTCCGTACTCCCTCCTGAGTCAGATGAAGTTGTAAGAGTCGCAAATTTAAATCAAACTAACACTTTTTTTTCTAAAATCAGTCTGTCTGTCTGTATCGAGACTGTGAATTTCAGTTGCACGACAAATTTGTTACCTGGCCGTTCTTAACCCCTTAACAGTATCTTTCTAAATAGTGTAATTTATTAAATGTTGCAGCCATTGCGGCTTGTATTTACGGCCCGGGAGAAATAATTTACTTAATTTCGTGTTTTCTTTAAATATATAATGTTATGGGTTTATACAATAAAATATAACAAACATGTTGTTCTCATCTTAATTTATATATTATTATAACATTAGTGCTAAAAGCGAAGTATAATAGTAGCTTGCTACATATTTATTTATCTATGGTATAATAGTAATAAATACTTTATATTTTAAAAAATGGCGGGAATTGAAACGCCGCAATGGATGACAGTTACTGACAATAGATATTTGACACATAGTCGGGATCATAGAGGTTAGAGAACAGGAGAACGATCGCCGTAGAAAATAGTGTCCCCAGAAATATAGACACCATAAGTGAGGCGCTGCGATCGCTAAGTTCGCTCAATAAAGTCATTTGCAGTCTATTTTTCCGATCAGATGCTAAACCACTTACACATCCACGCAAAATATAATATTTCTCAATTTTTTAATGTATCCTTTCGTAAAAAAATTAAAAATTTACGGAGCATGTAAATTTTCTCGCCAATGTCGCGAAGAAAATTTGTACATTATTCAACTTTATCTATTTGTACTCATAAACAGCTAACCTCGCAGCCACGGCTATGCTTTAGTACGTAACGATCGTACTCCTGTTCTCTAACATCCATGGTGAATTTATGGATGAATGTTTTGACCGTTGAACGGTCGACGCGTGATGATTTGTCCGACGTACAGTGGCGGCGCTAGGCGTCGATGACGTTGGCGACCGCCGACGGCCTTGCGCTTGAGGGGGCCTCGCAAAACTTTTTTATTATTTAAAATTTAGTTAATCATTATTATTTATTTTAATATCATACACTTGCGCGATTTAAGTGAGTGTGTTTCTCGTTTTTTGCGATGAGCACTTTACGGACAGAATCGTCTGGCAACACTATGAAAGTTTAACAACTTCGTGCGCGAGACGGGGAATACCCGTGTCGTTTTTGTATTTCTTCTGCGAGCGAAATGTAAACAATAATTTTTTTGTGAATGCAACGCAACACTCGCAGACTAGACTGGCATGGACAAAATTTCTTTTTATTGTGTTGTAAAGTCAGTCAGTACCCCGGTGATAATTTAGTGGATAAAAGTGTTAATTTATATTGTGATTTCGTTGATACTTCGAAGGTTATAAGATAAGGTAAGTCAATATGAACTTTTATAACAACTTTAACGTAAAGTATTTGTCAACATCAATAGGTATAAACAGGTTCCTATCTTTTATAAGTCTTAATTGCAATGTATTTCCTTATGACTATCGAAATTATAAAAAGTGGATAATTTTTGTAGTTTTTAAATTCAAACTGTGCTAGTGTTTTTTTTTTTTCGAGAACTAAAATCTTTAGCTGTTCGAGTATGTTTATAAGCAAGCACGTGCTTATAAAAATATTAGCCTCAAAATTTTCAAATTTTTTTTATTATTTTATCGAGTTTTTCTATTGTTGCGCCTAGATCTAGATTACTTTGTATTAAAAGAACTCCGCACTAGCATAGTATTAAGAGGGGAAGTAGGCTATCTCCGGCCCAATCCGCGATACAATTGCCTACTGTCTTAGGGTTTTGACTATTAGCTATATTTTAAATCAGTGCCTATAAATTGGTAAGGGTCAGGAAGTTGTATTTATATCCATGAGAGGTTAGCGTTAATTATGTTACACGTTGTATACTAATCGGTTTTTTGTTTTTTTTATCGCCAATAATGTGGTTTTTTTTACACATAAATGACCATTAAGTATTTATTTTTAATTAATACAAACACAAATAATGCAAAAGTGTGTATTGAATTATACAATACGTTCTCTTGAGATTATCACACATTTTTCATTCATTTAGCGGTGCTGAAAAGCCGTGACGCGCGATCCGCGCGAATCTCGTGCAATGTTAGTCCCGACTGGCGCTCCTCGAATTGAGTCAAAATTTTGTTAAGTGTGCGTTCGGCGACGCATAGGTACGGCGCATACATATAAGCCGCGCGCGGTTCGGTTGTATGAAGATAACTTACTTGCCGTCTTTATACTTTGGCATTAGAATCTAGTGTTGTTTGAGTACAAAATAACGTAAATAAATAATTTTAATCAGTTTTCTATTAAAAGCATTGGCGTACGTATCTATAGTTTTTTTATAATCTGCTGCACAAAAAACATCGAACTACAGATCGATAGATCTTGTATCGCATTATTATTAACTTTAACGATACTGGGCCTATTTTAAAAGTTGGTATCGAATTAAATAATTATTTAATTTCAATGTTTTTATTTTTTTATTTTTAGGTCTTCATGTCTGGAGGACCAAGTAGAGACAAAGATAAAGGGAGAAAATGGGAATCCGGAGCATTAAAAAGAAAAAGAAAGGTTGAAGCTGTTGTATCCAACCAAGCTCTAAGTGTGTCGAGTGTCACTGCTTCAGAGTCATCTGATGAAACTTTAGTTTCTGAGCCAGTATCAGAGTCAAATGAATCTTTTTTTGGAAGTTCTGATATAGTTTTACCTGCAACATCGAGCGAACCTACTATGATCCAAATGTCGGAACCCAATATAGAGTTACAAAGTAAAACGTTGTGTGACTCAGAAAATCAAGTGGAAGGAGTTCATTTAAGAGAGTCATTTATAGACTTAGATCCAGGAAAGTGGATATTTCCAGTAAACGATTCGCAGCGTCATGACCTAATTCAAAACGGATCCAATCAAGATCTAGAGAAATCTGATGACAGTTACCCAAAAGGCGAAAATAAAAGACATTTTTCTAAATTTCATTTCACTTGAAAATTAAGTAACGGCGAAACGCAACATCGCCGATTGTTAGTTTACTCCATTTTCAAGATAAAGTTTATTGCTTTCCATGTAGACTTTTTTCAAATTTGCAGACACAGATGGTAAACGAAGGATGTTGTGACTGGAAAGATTTGAGTCGGTTATTGCAAACACAAAAATGAACAAAGTCAAGGACACATGGTATGCATGATTAAATGGATGGAATTCTATAAAGGAATCAAACATGGAAAAGCAATAGATAAAGATAATGAGAGATCTATTAAAGAATCGCAAAAGTACTGGTATAATTTGTTTGAAAGAATTATTGATATCATAAACTACTTAGCGTCACACAATTTGGCATTTAGAGCTCATCGAGAATCCTTTAAATTGAACGATAGCAAAAACAGTGGCAATTTTATAGATTTCTTTAAGTTGTTATCCAAATATGATCAGACAACGGATCCATGAACGTATTAATGAAAAGCAACTAACTCAACATTACTGAGCCACGACGTCCAAAATGAATTAATTGCAATATCTAAATCAGTTATTGCAGAAATCATACACAGAGTTAAACAAGCAAAATACTATGCCATCTTGCTCGAATGTACCAGGGATGTCAGCCACGTTGAACAAATGTCAATAATGTTAAGATTTTGCAATTCTTCAACTGGAGTAATAGAGGAACATTTTGTTGGGTTTATTGCAGTCACAGAAACAACAGGAGAATATTTAACAAATTCCATACTACAAGAACTGGAAAGAAATGGTCTAGATATCCAAAACTGTCGAGGACAGGGATATGACAAAGGCGCCAATATGGTCGGTATTCATAAAGGTATCAGAACAAGAATACTTAATATAAACCCAAGAGCATTCTTTACGCCGTGCGGATGTCACAACTGGAATTTGCTTTTGATGGATGCAGCTAACTCTTCTACAATAACCAAAACGTTTTTTGGTTTCATCAATAAAATCTATGCGCTGTTTTCAAAGTCAAGTAAGCGTTGGAATATTGTGAAAACAAAATTAAAATTGACATTAAAAACTCTGTCTGAAACACGATGGGAGAGTAGAATCGGAGCAGTAAAAGCAACATTTTTGCAATTTGATGATGTTATCGAATGTGTGAATGACCTGAAAAATAAAAGTGATGATTCTGAAACTCTAAGCGACTGTGACGCAGTCTTGATGTTAACTTTTGAGTTTGTTGTTGCGATACACGTATGGTACGAGGTTTTACTACGTGTGAACAATATAAGCAAACTATGGCAAATAGTTCAAGTCAACTTGAAAGTCGCTATTGATACTTTACGGTCATTTTGCAGCTGTATTCAAGAATTCCGTAATACAGGATTTGACAATAGTGTCGCACAAGCTTGATTATTTGTAGGGAAAAGTACTTTCGAAATTGAGACTCAATTTAAAGAAAAAAGAACAGCCAGGAGAAAACTAATGTTCGATTATGAACATACCTATTCAATCTTCTGAAATGCAGTACAGAGTTAACTTTTTAACACAATGATTGATGCTATTATAGTTGATACCGAATGTCGATTTAAAGTGCTCAATGAATATTTTGAACGATTTAGTTTTATTTATGATATCAGATGTTTTAAATTCTATATCAAAAGAAGACCTCCTCAAGTGCTGTAATGATTTAGGTACAATACTTCGAGAAGGCGAAAACAGCGACATACAGCCTTTCGAACTGTATGAAGAACTCCAACTTTAAAAAATTCACTAGACTCTATCAACGCGCGAAACAACTCATTCAATACATTTTAGAGAATAATTTGGAAGAAATATATCCAAATGTTTTTATAGCAATTAGAATCATGCTCACAGTTCCCGTCAGTACAGCTTCCGCTGAGAGAAGCTTCTCAGAGTTACTATTAATTCGATAGAGGTTATAATCGAACTAGTCTCAGACTACAGGCCGGTCGTTTTACAACTGGGCCGGTCGGCAGGTGAGGTCCCTCAGACCAAAACTATTGTCGACTGGCATAAACTTGAGGTCAAACTTAAGTCTACGAACTCCCAGCATTTGGACACTATACCTGACAAGATACTACGACTACGATACGACTCGCTAGAGGAGGCCGATAGGGCAATTAGCGCCCTTTCGACTCACCTCACACCAGCGGTCGATGAATGCTCCCGTAGGGTTCACTAGTAATTGAGTCTTTGACGTATATTACAACTCCTTCGTTTTGAGTACTATTTTAAGGTATGATAACATTTATAGTGCTTAAGAGCCGGTGGATCCTAGTTACCTTTCAACCAACACTCCGTAACTACTATTATATCGACGTTAAAGTTAAGATTTACTAATAATACTTCTATTCGATTTATGTTACGAAAAACACTTCGGATATTTTGAGATAAAACTATTAAGTGGTTGTTATGAGGTAGGCAATTTTTAACTTCCTCAACACTGCAGATGCACGTACTAGCCGGACAATACGAATCAATGCTATTAGAGACATCTTCATTTGTCGTGCCTTGGCCGGTATTTATTTAAGAACATACTCCTTGAAACGTACATGCTACTTAAAGAAACAAAGCCTTAATTGTGGAATGTGTAAAAATAATGATACTTATTCAATATTAACATAGGATCAAACTGATAACAGAAGCTTATATAACTAATATTCAATGAATATTTGACTGATTTTACCCCTTTACGTGTGCGTCGTGTTGGGTTTATTGTGTAGTGTAGCTTGGTGTGTAGTATGAATGAAAAGTGATGGAATGTTGTATGAGTGTTGTGTGATTGTATAATTGTTAAGAATGAGTAAGAATGGAGTGTAGTATGACTGACGTGTGTTAAATTGGAGTGTGAGTGGTTATAGTAGTTACATTTAAATTTTTGTCATAACGAGTTAGTATAACCTATGTTTAAATTATATACTACTTGAAAAATGAAGTGCCAACTAGTCACTTTTCCTTTTTAAGTGTTACAAGGTCAACTTCTGAGGTGATACGAATTATTGGAGATCCATCTTCTTTGCGAAGGAAAACTTTCCCGAAAGACGTCCAGCAATACTTATATTGATGAAGTACTGAGAGCTCTCTGACTAGGAAGAATAGACGCTTGGCTTTGGGGGTGAGGTTTTCTGAAATATATATTGGTAGTTTTGGCCCATCGATATTTAGCTGGAGGGTGTTCAATTTCGCGGCACTGCCTTTTTTGTTGAACGTTTTATTTGATTGTAAAAAAAATTCCTTTGTTAACACTGTCGTAAATTCAGAAATTATTGTTTTTTGTGTTTTAGAATGGACACGAAACACGTCTTTTATATCTGACGGTTGAATGGAAGCATTTATGGTTTCACCCAATTTTACTATGGTCTTAATTAAATCTTGCTTTGTTTCATTCATTTTTGGGGTTCATTTCTGATTTCGACACTCGATGATCGGAGTTGCCTCTCTAATGTTTCCACTTTTTCTCCTAAGAGTTGTATTTGCTTTCGATCGTCTTTTTTTTCTTGCTCTAGAGTTTCTATTTTTTTTAGAAAGGTATCGTATAATGTTGAGTTAAAATCCACGGCCTGTTTTAAGATTTCATTTTGCGTCTTTATCTCCTCCATTTTTTCATTTAAATTTAGAAAGTACTGCTATTGTTCTCGAATAAGTTCCTTTAACATTCTATTAACATCAATTTTAAATGTATTGAATTCATCTTCACACTTCCTTTTGGTACTGTAAGTTATGTTCGGTTGGCTATCGGAATCAGAATATATATTTGGATCTGAATGGCATAGTGTTTGCGATGTAAAGTTGATGGCCGCCATCGAAATGGAGGTCTTGGTAGCGCTAGTAGCGCTAGAGGTTGAAACGGCAATATTCAGCGGCTGCGAAGTAGACTGCGGTGGTGAGCGAGAAATCTAAAGTTGTTCAAAACTACTATAAATCAATAGCACGCTACAAACTATAAACTATAAATTTCTAGCGCGCTATTAAATACGCTATGTTATAGCGCGCTATTTATAAGAAAGCGTATAGGAGGCCGGCAAGCCCGTTAGGTTTTGTTACGCTATATCTCGTAGCACGTTACATTACATGTCGTTTATTGGATAGACCGCGTGCTATATAAGAACATTATTTATCATACTTTTCAGGCTTACGACTTTCTATAATCCTAAAAATATTTTTAAAGCATGTGCTTTTTAAAACGAAATAAAATTAATTATTTTTTATTTAATTGATGTAAATGTTATTTTAACCTATTAAAATAAATTATAAATCAAATTAAGGTGTATTTAAAAGTTTATTGATTGTATTTGTAAAAATCAACTATTTACACACACTATTATATACACTTTTGTATCTAACACAAACTAAACAACATCTTACACTAAATTAAGTCGCGCGCGATGAATAGCGTGCTACTAGATCAAATTTGAGTCACACGTCCTCTCCCAACAGCGCTACTGCTAGAAATAGTTGCCGGTAGATATTATACTTAAGCTGAGAACAAATTATCGGACGCGTCCGCCAGCCGCGGCTGACAGACGCGGCTTAGCGGTGTGCACGGTAGCTGAGACAGCTTCCTCAGACGCCTCGCTTCGGTCATTCCAGAAAGGTTTTGTCAATCGAGAAACATGACAAACAGTGACAGCGAGGACGAATTTATAAAATTAGCGGCAGCTGCTTTATGTCGTCCTCTAAAAAAGAGGACCCAAACACTCCTTGTCCATGATATTAATCTAAAACGACTCGAGTATGGTGAATTTCATACATTGTGTCCAGATTTACAAAAGATGATAAACTTTACAAAATTTACTTAAGAATAAATACATTTATAGTGCTGCAGTTTGTGGTTATATAGGCATTCGTGGCCACGAACACATTTAATTAATTTTTCTTCATCACACATCATGTCGCTAGCGCAGTTGGTTCGCTTGTGACATTCGATCACTCGAAACGTCCGAGGACACGTCCCGTGCCCCGTTCACACTGTCCGCGGACGCACAAACATCCAGCCGGCTAGATTCTGTTCGGATGTCCGAACGCTCAAGAGCAACGTAAGATCATGTCCGCGTCTTAAGACCGATAGTTTGCACAGTGTAGTATTAAATGTACGGAATAGCCGCGGCTGTAGACGCGGCTGACGGACGCGTCAGATAATTTGTTCTCAGCTTTAACAGCGCCAAAGCGTCATAGCGCAATAGCACCATGGCGACTACTTACGTAACACGCGCTATGTGTTATGGAGAGATAGCGCGCTATAATATGCCGCTATGCGCTATATTAACCCCCGTTAGAGCGAGGCCCCATTAGTGCGTTGCGCTGCGTTGCGTCGTCGCTGCGTCGTTTTCCATACATTTTTTATGACATGCCCCATTAGACCGTTGCGTCGTCGCGCGCGACGTTTCAACGGATCGACGGACAAGAGACGAAGCGGGAGGGAGGGTGATGCGCTGCGTTGTCGGAGCTCCGCTGCGACGACGGACAGTGCACTGCTAGAGGAGGAAGCTAGACGAGCGTAACGACATTTTTTATCTTACCATGAGTGAGCAGGATATTGATATAGATTTACTCATATCCTTGGTCCAAAAAAGACCCATTATATGGGATAAATCACACGAACATTACAGTGATAAATTTTGTAAAGCGAATGAATAGGTAGCTGTTTGTAAAAAAATATTTCAAGATTACGAGGAGTTTGAGGATCAAAAAAAGAACAAGATTGGTGAGTTGTTATTTATTATATTATTTGTAAATTCAATACATAAGTTAATTTATATCTTTTTCAACTGCCATGGTAAAGCCCCTTCTGGACTCATAAAGTAATTAGCAAATTGATCTCTGATAAAATTTTCGGCTAATGATAGTCTCAATTGTGGGAACCTACTTATTGCCATATTGTCTTGTTGTTTTAACCCATCGTGTTGTATAACAAAATTGTGTAAAACACAACATGCTTTCGCAATATTAATAGTTAAATCATATATATATGTATATGACGTATCAATATAAAATGCGCCATTTATTTGCCATGATCCCAAATGCACATTCCACGTATCTACGAGCTCTGCTAAGGCGATAATTATAAACTCTATGTTTCACATTGAGATTGGATCCGCCGTATGGGCGCATAACATGCTTACTTAAACCAAAAGCTTCATCACCGACGAGTACATAAGGAATTGGTGGCTCGTTATTATGATCATTTCCAAGTGGTTGAGGATCAGGCAATGGTAATTCATTTCTCATTAAAATCTTGTGCAGTGTCGAATTTCTAAAAATAGTAGAATCGCTTTCCTTGCCATATGCACCCACGTCGACAAAAACAAACTTATAATTTGAGTCAACAACCGCCAGCAAAACAATTGAAAAATAATTTTTACAATTATAAAACAGAGAGCCACTTTTGTCTGGTTTTATTAAACGTATATGTTTCCCATCAATTGCCCCGAAGCAATGAGGAAAGTTAGCTTTAAGATCAAAATCTAATGCAATATTTTGTAGTTTTTCTACTGTGATCTCTTCTATGTACTATGGTCGAACATATTTCCATATAGCTTGACAAACTGACGAAATATTTCTAGAAATTGTTGCTCTTCCACGTTTAAATTTGAAATGCAAGTCGTTTATCGAATTTCCGCTGCCTAAGTACCTGAAATAGAAACACAAAAAATAAACAGGGTGGCCCATTTAGATTGGTCAGTGTGGACAAGTTAGGTACTTACACATTTTTTTTTCTTTGCAGGTAACGAGGTTGTGAAAAAATGGAGAAGCGTGAAGGACAACTTTTTTCGATACGTAAAAAAAATAAAAGAAAACAGTTCGTCTGGATCAGGGGCAAAACAATTGAAAAAATATCATTATTACAATCAGTTGCTGTTTTTGATGAAAGTTGCCCAAAATAAAACTGACAGTAGCCTTGAAATGGTGTCTGAAGAAACGGAACGAAATGAAAACACAGCATCATCTTCTCCATTTCCTACAAAAGAAATGTCCTCGTTACCCCAGGTCCTTCTCGCTACGTGCCTGCAAGCCGTAAGAGATCAAACCAAGCAATAGATGATTTCGAGGCGAAAGAAAACCGCCACTTATCATTTTTCAAAGGAATTTTGCCTTCTTTGGACAGCTTTACGGAATTACAAACTTTGACATTCCAAAGCAAAGTTATAAATATCATTACCGAAATTCGGTTCGGGGAACGGACTCAATCAACAACATGGCAGTCACGCGGATATCAAACTGGACAACAGTATCAAGCAACACCATTGCAGTCACGCGGATATCAAACTGGACAACATGCCTAGTCACCATCGCCATCGTCGTATCGAACAGATGAATTCGAAGCTACCTACTCAACCAACACTACGATTAATAATTTTACTGATGATAGTCAAGAAGAAGATTATAACTTTGCTATGTTGCCTAATAGTAATACTTAAATTAAACTGTTTTTAAAGATAATAAATTAATAACTGATTAAAATTACGAGTATTATGATATTTGAATTACTTACCTCAATGTAATACCAATCATTTCAATTGGTTCTAAAGGGTTCCTGAATTTGGTATACTTGGCTTTTTTATATGTGGTTTTAAGGTTTCAAGCAAATTATTAAAGCTGGCCACACTCATTCTAAAAAAATTGAAAAAAGTCTTTTCATCTAATAACAACTCCGTATATTCCTGCATAAAAACTAACCATCACTATTTCTTAATGCTGTCAAAGGAGATATCCAGAATCTTCTATGATTTCTACGTTTATTTCGGCGGTGCCGTAATAAAAGCAACAAAAGAACACGTTTGTATCTGTCCATTGCAAAGGCTGAACTGAGACGCAGCTGTGTCGGCGTGCATACCCTCTTGCGGTGCGTTGGCGCAGCGTCAACGCAACACAGGTGTGGCATACAATGCGTTGTTCCGTTGCGATGACACTAATGGGACCTCGCTCTTATCGGACGCGGCTGACAGCCGCTGCTTATTGAAATCTAGGCAGTACATTTAATACTACACTGTGCAAACGAACGGCCGTAAGAAGCGGACATGACCTTGCGTCGCTCTTGAACGTTCGGACGTCCAAACAGAATCTGGCCGGCTGAATATTTGGTGCGTCCGCGGACAGTGTGAACGGGGCACGGGACGCGTCCGCGGACGTTTCGAGTGTCCACTCTCAAGAGAGTATGTTCCTTGGTCACAAGCGAACCAACTGCGCTCGCGACATGATGTGTGATGAAGAAAAATTAATTGAATGAGTTTGTGGCCACGAAAGCCTATATAACCACAAACTGCAGCACTATAAATGTATTTATTTTTAAGTACATTTTGTAACTTTTATAATCTTCGAGTCGTTTTACATTAATATCGTGGACAAGGAGAGTTTGGGTCCCCTTTTTTCTGAGGACGACATACTCGTAAAGCAGCTGCCGCTAACTTTATAAATTTGTCCTCGCTGTCACTGTTTGTCATATTTCTCGATTGACAAACCTTTCTGGAATGACCGAAGCGAGGCGTCCGAGGACGCCATCTCAGCTGCCGTGCACACCGCTAAACCGCGTCTGTCAGCTATAATTTGTTCCCAGCTATAGTGGCATTATAAAGTATCAGGGCAATATAAACAATCAGGTGTTATGTATTGCAAGTTCCACTGTTTCGTTAATATTTGCTTACAGGTCAAGCAACTGGTCGTCGATCGACTATTCTTATACAAAATGCCTTAACGTCTAATATAAGTTGATCTCTTATCCTATGCATGCAATATTAATTTATGCTATCTCATTGAAGTAATATGTACTTACGTACTAGAACAGCTATCTCAAACAAAAAATGTGCGCTACTCTGTGTTCGCGCGGTTGGTTTTTTTATCATAGAATAAATATAGAATATATAAATATATAAATTTAAATATATAAATATAGAATAAACATAGTAGAATGATCCGTAGATAATAGTAGATTATAATGTTAAATAGGTAAATTATATCGAGGACATTATTTAAATTTTGTCATTTATTTTGTATATTATATTTGCTTATTTAATGTAATATTACATAATATTATATCACAATTACATTTTAATGATATTTTTATCTGAATATTTTAAAAGTTATCTATGTCAAATATAAAAAACATACAAATGTATGTTTAACAAAACTTATTAACATAACATTTAAATTACAAATAAATTTATTTAAATTAGAATAAGAGTCATTCGTAAATGCTGGGCACGCGAGATTTAAAAATGGACGAATATATTCCACTTTGACTTTGATGTGGAAACCTAAAAATAAAATAATAAGCAGATATAAACAAAAGATACAAAAAAAGTGTATAACAATATATTCGTCCTATACTCGTACTTAAGTACCCACAGAAATGACGTATCTGAACATATTAATTTCATAATCTATATTCCGTGACACGAGATGGCGTCTTAGGAGTGATTTGTTTTATTATTAATCTATAATACTTTTTTATTTATTAAGTATCTTATTAATCGATGAAAAGTAATTCCTTGGTTTTTACTTTTTACTGACATTTCTTGAATTATTTGTAAAATATCCAAGTACACACGATGGTATATTTTTATCAAGAGATTTTTTTAAATCAATACAACACGTGACAACTCTACAAGCGCCTAGTGAGCGACTGATTAAAGTGCGGTGTATGCACCGCAGTTGAGTGGAACAGAATAGTTGAATGCAGTGTCGCCTCTAGTACGTAGTTCGTAATAGCTCAATGTGCTATCTCTATTTTATACAATGGCGGTGTGATTAGCCGATTCTTTCTCGCTTGAATTATTAATTTGCAAAAATAATATACTTCAATAATAAAGGTTTTACTCACGTAGCTGCATAGCAATCTTAACTCTGTATCGAAGACTGTTGAGAGTATTTGAACAATTCTTCAATTTTATGCACTCCTATTTATTTATTAGATTTTGTCCTTTGTTGTTAATATTAAATAAACTGCATAAACTTAACCAATTACACGTCTGGTCTCTTCAAGATTCCGAGCGGAAGGGGGGTGCCGAACGCCGAAATCAGGGAAGACAGCCCTTGTAATGTACACTCGATCCCTAAAAAAGGTAACTGCTCTGATCCGTCCAACTATAGGCCTATCGCCATCACCTCCTTGTTCTCTAAAATAATGGATTCATTATTAACAACCAGCTCATGCTGTTTTCTTGCTGATCGGAGCATCAAGGTCGCAGTAGACGGTGCATGCTCTGATTACAAGCCCATTAACGCTGGTGTTCCACAAGGTTGCGTGCTATCACCGACGCTGTTTCTTCTGCTTATAAATGACATGTTGCAAACCGGTAACATTCATTGTTATGCAAACGACAGAACTAGTGATGCTTTATACACCAGCCGTGCCAATATTTCTCGGGAAAACGTCGCAGAGTACCGGGACAAACTTGTGTCTGAAGTCGAAACTTTGTTGAACAAAGTCTCGGACTGGGGGCGGCTAAATCTAGTCCAGTTTAATCCTCAGAAGACACAAGTTTGCGCGTTTACCGCTAAAAAACCCCTTGTTGCCTCAGCCAGTATTGGAATCCTCGGAGTCGACATATCGAGTGATGTGCAATTTCGTGGTCACTTGGAAGAGAAGGCCAAATTGACCTCTAAAAAGCTTGGCGTGCTCAGCAGAGCGGGACAGTATTTCATGCCGACTCACCGCCTGCAACTTTACAAGACGACATGGAATACTATTCACATCTCTGGTCCGGGGCTCCCCAGTGCCAGCTCCTTCCATTTGAACGCATCCAGCGCAGAGCTGTTCGAATCGTCGGCGACCGAGCTCTTTCTGATCAGCTTGACTCACTGGCACAGCGAAGAAATGTTGCATCTCTTGGCGTATTTTATCGCATCTACTACGGGAAGTTAGTTAGTTATCCTTGCGTCGTCGGCGGCCGAGTTGCAAATTATGGTTACTCTATTAATGAACAGATCATTAAAAGAAAGGGGTATGAAAGTGAACGCAAGTAAGACGAAGGTTATGGTTTTTGAAAGAGAAGAAAGTAAAACGATTTGTAAAATAAGAATAGAAGGGGAGTTGATCGAGCAAGTAGATGAGTTTGTATATTTGGGCTGCGTATTTAGCAGGGATGGGAGATATGATAAGGATATAGAACGACGAGTGAATGCGGGAAATAGAGTAAATGGGGCCCTGCACTATATTGTGAAGAGTCAAAATGTGTCAAAAAAGGCACGTATGGCAATTCACAATGCTGTGTTGGTCCCTACTTTAACGTATGGTAGTGAAAGTTGGGTGTGGCAGAAGAAGCACGAGATTAGAATCAACGCAGTAGAAATGCGGTCGTTAAGGAGTATGTTAGGGCTGAATCTGAACGACAGGGTAAGAAATTGTGTAATAAGAGAAGAGTGTGGTTTGCAAGATGATGTTGTGACCAGGATTAAGAAAGGAATGCTTCGGTGGTTTGGTCATGTGGAAAGAATGAATGAGGAAAGAGTAACAAAGAAAATTTATGTTGCAGAAGTGAATGGCTGAGTCGGAAAGGGACGTCCTAGGCGAAAATGTATCGACCAAATTGGCGATTTATTGGAAATGGGCCAAATTAGGAGTACCCTTGACCGACGAGCATGTATGCGTAGGTGTATGGATGTGAAGGAGGCGAGAGAGGTGTGTCAGGATCGTGCCAAATGGAAGTCTGTAGTCTCTGCCTACCCCTCTGGGCGACAGGCGTGAGTGTTTATGTATGTATGTATGTATGTATGTACTACGGGAAGTGCTCTGAGGATTTATTCGGACTAATTTCAGCTTCACAATTTCACCATCGCACATCGCGACAAAACTCATGATATCATACATACCATCTGGATGACTGGCGATCCACCACCGTGCGATTTAAAAGAAGTTTTCTACCTCGCACAACTTCCTTGTGGAGTCGACTACCACCAAAGATTTTCCGGATCGATACGACCTAGGGACCTTCAAGAAAAGAGCCTACTACTTTTTAAAAGGCCGCCAACGCATCTGCAATTCCCCTGGTGTTGCAGTTGCTCATGGGCGGCGATAATCACTTACCATCAGGTGAGCCTTAAGCTCGTTTGCCCCCTCTCATATAAAAAAAGTACTACACTGGAACTTAAAGACAAGCACAGGCACTCGGGCCATACATCCTAGTGGGTTTAGAAAACGCACACTTACATGCAAATAGATAGAGTATGGGGGATAGAGGGTAGCTTTTTATTTAGTAATATCCACAGTGGAAGTGGAATTATGAGGTAGGGGTGAATTTTAAATACTATACGCCACTCTAGATTTTGCGTCTGAATTTAATCAATGGAGCCATAGATCACTGTGCTGTTAAAAAATTTATTTTATAATTAGAAACTTGGCTCAGCAAGCCGTAGTGTAGGCGAACAGCGTAGGAATAGCTTATGTGGTATATGATAATAATGTTTTAAAGGCCAAGTCCACGGATCCGCCGCATGTCATACCTATTTAATGTGCTTTTTGGAATTTAAGATAATAATGAAAGTTTTGAAATGTGTAGGTACCCGCTAAAATGAATAGTATTGTGTGAACTAATACAACATATTACTAAGTGTACTCTTTTACTTTACATTCACTTTGCAGTGAAAGCTACTAATTTTGAATTGAAAGTAATTTTAGACGACATAACGTAGGTTCCTAGGTCTCTAGAGGTCTCTAGTAATTAACTTTAGAGAGTAGTTTAATGTTTCTTGTTAGCACGATAGAATATTTATATATAATAGTAAAAATAGAGAATTTTAATCTCTTAGTCTATGATGAATACGCCATCTGTGAGAAACTGCCATCAATTTGTACACTCATTCATAGCTTAATATGTTCGTATAATACCACTAGATGGCAATAGTAGCTACCGGATGTAAAATTTAGAACTATTAAATTAAAAATCTCTTATTTTAAAAGAAATAATATAAAAATATCCTCATTAGTACTCATAATAAATAATGTAATTTTTATTTATAGTTATAATAATATTTGGTACCATAAATCTAATAATAGTAATCAGATATACTTTGCAATCGTGTTCATACAGATTGACCTACATTTGAAGCCCTTGTGAAAGGATTGTGCAATAGAAACGGTCATTTATTACACAACACGATGTATTCGTGAGCAAATGTAGTAATTTTGCATCATTTACATGAATATTTGAAGCTCACTTGATGATAATGGAATAAACGTTATAAGTACTTTTATAAGATTTTCTTTGATATTTAAGTATCTTACACACTGAACTTAAAAATATATTATTTATTACTGTTATTACACCCGTATAAATATTATTATTGAAAAATAGGCCATGACATACTTTTTTCAATTTGGGTTAATTTCTCACTGCCCTTTACCGACATATTTCAATGTCAGTCATGAGTACAGTAGCTCAACTGATCCTGAGTTATGTCGGAATATCAAAGTGTAAGTGAAGTGGCCTAGAGACCTACATTTTGTGTTTTATCCGTTTCTGTGGCGGAATTTTAAGGCATAGTATTTTACTGAGCAACGTAGATGATAAATTATAAATTATTTGAACGAAAAAATCTAATAATTCCATCCGACCATCCGTAATGCACGAAGACTCTCCTAGAATGAGTGTTGCGCAGGGTCTGGTCGCCTCTACCAGCCAGGCGAAAAGCGAAATCGTAATGGAAATGGAAGCCCCAGAATATGAGATAAGTTGCGTCGAATCAAAACCGACAGAAAATGTAGAGATGGAACTGAAAATCGCATATGTGAATCCCTCCAGCGGTACGTATTTTTCTTGTTCTTGATAATCTTATAATATTATATTGTAATATATTTGTTAGTGTATATTTATTATATATATTCACTAATTTGAGCTGTTTTTACATTAGATTGAATAAGTCAACTATTTACGAAACAAAGAATATTATGTTTAGTATTATAATTTCTTCAAAATTGTACCTATACTTAATTAATTCATATAAGACTCTACTAAGAGTCAGTAGGTATTAATTAGAATTAAGGGGACATGAGGCCTGAGGAATATATTTAAAGGTATTTAAGAGAGGCAAGAGGTTGTATAATAATTACATTTACATTGTTATATATTATGGAGGCAAGAGGCTAGGCTACCCGCTTGTACGCTCGGTTGCACGGTGTGGCAACGCCGCATTGGCTTTTCGCGCTATCCTGCGACGGAATGAGTTGTATGAAACAGTTTTTTTTTTTTCAAGTTTTTCGACGAATAGTCATAGCAGCGGTTCGCGGCTAGAGATAGAACGATACTTTAATTATTTACGATGAGAGACAACTGCCATGAGCGCCATTTGCACCGTAATGAATGGTCAAGCTCGCTCTATATTCTGAGGATGTGCGGCGACGTTGCTTTTTGATTTCGTTCGGTGTCAGTAGGGCACGTTTGCTCGGCTGCGGCCGCACTGCAGTGAAGGCTTTAAGCGTATGTTACACCGTATTAAGTAATCGCCCTGGACGTGACTTGGAAAAAAATCTAAATGAAAGTTAACTACTTAAATACCTACTCTAGATTTTAGAAATTATTACGATTTTGTAGTTTTACACAAAATTTTATCTATAACCGATTACAGATACTGCATTGAGCTTATGTTTCGTAAAGGTCGAGTAATGAATGTTTAAGAATCCGACTAGCTGGCGCTATGTAGAGTTACTCCAGTAGAGTATACATCTGGTCATCTATACTGGCTGTAATGACCAATTTTTAAATTGCATATAAATTGTAATTACCACTGGTAATATTTTAGTCGGTAGACGACGTATTAAACACTTATATGGGTATAAAATCTGTGAATGGGGCTATTTCACGGTGCGGAATTCAGTCTTTTCAGGATGAGTGTTGTAACACACTTGTATGTGTAGGCGACATAACGTGGAAACAGGTTCGGATTATAAAATCAAATTATTTCAAATATTATCATAATTTACCCACCATGATAGTTTTTAGGTAGACCTTACTATTATACAAACTACATTCGGTATGACAATATTTCCCATGTTCCATTATGAGACTTCATAGACACCATCTATAGATTCTACTGCAGGTACCTTAACTGGCATACGACAATCAAGACTATACATCCGATAATTTACTAAAATATGCTGTCCTTAGATAAAGAAAAATATACGAATAGTAAATACAACTCAATTGATTAGTATCTATTTAGTAAGTTTATTTTATTACTATTAACCACAGTGTCAATCAGCCAAAAAATGGCATATTTTTAATTATAATAATGTACTTTTTATAAAAGTCGAGCTAAAAGCATATTGGAACTACTGTCCTGTAAGAGGGATACTTCAATGCCCATTAGTGATCTTCAAATGGTCTCGAAATATATATATATATATATATATATATATATATATATATAAATTACGTGTCACGTTGTTTGTCCGCGATGGACTCCTAAACTACTTAACCAATTTTAATCAAATTTGCACACCGTGTGCAGTTTGGTCCAACTTGAGAGATAGGATAGTTTTTTCGCCCATGAGTGACCCATAATTTTTTTTTGCGAATTTAAGGATTTTTAATAAGACACGACAAAGGGTCTTCGAAAAGGGCAGAACAACGTCTGCCTGGCAAGCTAGTATATATATATATATATATATATATATATATATATATATATATATATATATATATATATATATATACATATTTCCATACGAACTTTTTGCTTTAGCAACACAAAGCTGTCTACTTTGTGGCTATAACTATAATTAGAGTAATATTGATCAGTCTAGTGTGTAATTGTTTACCCTTAACCTTAGCCCGTATCGTGTTTTTCTTAGCGGTCCTGAGCTATAGATATAGAGTTATGTCCGAAGTTTGAAGTGAACAAAGTTTCGTAAGGAAGATATCCGCCTTAGAACCTAAATTACAGACCGACCATCAGATAATTAGGATTGGCTATAGATATCCGGTACTTGATTTTAATAATATTTTTAGTCTAGGAGGCTTGTTACGGTTAAGCTTGAACCCAGTTTTACCAGCAGGCTTAGTAGGCAAAATTTTTGTTATATTTTACACTAATTAAAGAGATTTAAATTTTAAAAGGAAAGCTGAATAAATATTTTCGTCCATTATATCTGAACTCTAAAACACTTTTTCGTTCCTTGCTCTACCCACTCTTTAGATTTAGTGGCAACTGCGGTAGCTGAATGTTTCACAGAAGCTTATCGTTTCTTCATGTTGCTTCAAGAAATCTACATTTTCGTAAGTAGTAGGTTCAACAAAATGCTGCCAAAAAATAATGACTTTAATCAAGAAAAGGAAAACGCTAAAGAGAGTAGATCTGACACTTTGGTCGGAATTCCTTTAAACTTTGGAATCAATCAAGGTGATATAATAATACCGAAAAGCATATTAGGTATAATGTGAAACAAAGCTACAGGAATACTTTCGAATTCAGAAAAATTAAAAATGGCGGTAATGTTGGTTGTGTGGAATGTTAAATTGAATGTGCAACTTTAGGTTTCTGCCGTAGATTCGACCTTTACGAATCTTTTTGCAAGTTTTTCGTATCTAAACGAGATTTTAAGTATTTGGAAGAAAATGCGATGGAATTGATAAACGCGTAGAATTAGTATACATGCATGACACGAGGGAAATGACTACTGAAAAGGAAAAAAATCAAACACTCGATGAAGAAATGAGAATAACTACGAGTAATATTTTCGGGGAATAACATATTTCTCTTCCTCATTGAGCCGTGGTAGCTCAGTGGTTAACGCTCGCTGTAAATATAACAGAACGCGAGTAACCCGGGTTCGATCCCCGCCGGCACCAATGAAATTGTTAATTGCAATTTTAAGTGCTGATTTACCACGTGCTCGGCGGTGAAGGAAAACATCGTGAGGAAACCTGCATGTCTGAGGTTATTCCTCTTATTAGAAAAAAAATATTTCGAAGACATGTGAAGTTCGTCAACACGCATTTGGGCAGCGCGGCGGGCACTTCCTTGCCCTAAACCCTCTCAGAAATGAGGGGAAGCCTGAGCCCAGCAGTGGGACGTATATAGGCTGTAACTTTACTTTACTTTACTTTACTTCCTCATTGATAGACTCGTATCCGAATTAGAAAAACGACAGAAGGCCTTCTACAGATTCTGAAACATTTTAGTTTTTTAAGTAAAATTAGTGAATATAGCATGTTAGGGTAATATGGTCATTCAGTTAATGTGTTCACTTTCTTATAACTCAAAACCTTGTTTGCTTAGATAGCTCTGTGATAAGATAGCTCTTCATCAGTCAATCAAATAATTAAAGCTCAAAAGGGCGCTACTTTATCGACGCTATACTGAACTGCTAAACTGCTGAAGACTAAACTGCTTGTGTATCACTACTTACATACATTAAATATCATAATATTAAAGTAGAGAAATTTTTACATTGCATAATGCGACAAGTTAGTAAAGTAAGTAATACTACAAGTTAACAGAATCACGAATATTCTGTTTTGATTCACTAAGGTTATTCGAATGTCACGACGAATATCACTAGTTAATACGAACATAAACTTACAATAACGTTCAAGATGAATGTGACTAGATAATCTAATACTTATTTTTTGTTTAAATTACTTTCTTTACGTATCGGTCGTCGGGAACAACGGCACCTCAGTGTCCGCAGCGTGTAACGAAGTCAGCAAAGTCACCATTCAAAAGTGAGCACAACACCTCTTGCTAAACATTGGCATCCAGACCCGCAATTTGCTAGCTACGAAATATTCAGTGAAAACAATAACACTTAATATTACAACACGACATGATTGAACAATAAGCTTTTTGATCATTGTAAAACATTTAAAAATCAAGTGAAACATGTATTAGAATCGATCATGTAATCAAACCACGTTAGTGATAATGAGTTCCAGTTATAATAATAATCCCTTTTCTCTCTCTTTATTTTCTAACCACTATATTGTCCCTGAAGGTAAATACTTTCATATTACTTAATATAAACTGCGTACAATGTTCACTTAACACTTACAACACATATCCTAACACTTATTTTTGATACTACAGCATTAATCTCAATTTCGTGTTGGGGCGTCCATTGTCCAAATTACGTGAAGCTATTTTCGCAATTCTTCTACCCTCCTCCTCACACTGATGATAAGTAGTGAGATTTGGCTCGTCCACCTCGCCCCCCGAATCTCACGTGAGATTTTTCAAAATGCGTATTTTTAGTGTAAACAAGTTAATCTGTGCTCGATTGCGCAAAAAACATAATTTAGATAACTTTAGCGATATTTTACTTAAATTAACACTGTGTTTTTGTGGGAAAAAATTACTTGTTTACTAATCGGATGAGATTCGGCTCCACCCCTCACCCCCGTAAACATTTCACGTAATTAATGGACGCCACCTTACCAATTTTAAAAACAGAAAACATTATGGCTTATGCACAGAAAGTTATAAAACCATATAAAACCTTTTTTAATGCAATGAACATTGTGCAAAAGAATGTTCCATTTACCTCCAAAACGGTTGTAACGATTTAGATACGGTTTTCTTTAAAGGATGTGTGACTCATTGGCGATGGTTCTTAGATAAGTGTTATGGTGTTAATTCCGCAGGGGGCGCTGCGATGAACATTGTGCATACGAATGATATATTTATCTCCAAAACGGTATAAACGATTTAAAGCTTGTCGCTGATATATTCATGGAAGACTTTGAGGAGAAAAGCCCTCCTTACTTCTCCCATAAATCCAAGATTCTACAAGCGGTACGTAGACGACACTTTCACTATTCTACCTTTAGATAAAGTAACTGCATTTTTGGACCATCTTAACTCCATAAATTCTAAAATTCAGTTCACAATGGAGTTAGAGGCAAACAATTCCTTAGATTTTCTAGATGTGTTAGTAATTCGGAATCCTGATAACACCTTGAGCCATACTGTGTATAGAAAAAAGACCCATACAAATAGATATTTAAACGGTGATTCTCACCACCATCCTTCACAGTCAGCTACCGTGGGTAAATCTTTGTTTCAGAGACCACGAGGGGTCTGTGACAGTAAACACCTGGCTGCCGAGCTCCACCATGTCAAGCAAGTTTTGCATGACAACAAGCTTAGTTTAGCGAAGTTAGTTGAGTGAAGCCGGCCACAGTCGAGCGTGTACCTGCTGTACTGCCATATGTTAGAGGAGTCACTGACAAGATTGGCTACATCTTGAAGCGCGCTTCCATCAAAACATACTTCAAGCCGCTGAAAAAGATTGGTCAGTTTTTACCATCAGTCAAGTGTAATGTCCCTCTGCAAGATGCAGGAGTGTACAAGCTTGATTGTGAATGTGGTCTCTCCTACATAGGACAATCTAAAAGATCAATTAAAACCCGCGTTAAAGAACATATAGCTGATGTGAAGAATCGACGCTCCGGGAAGTCTGCAGTCTGTGAATACGTACAGGATCGCCCCCGTCACTACATCAGATTTGATAGACCACAAATCCTCGCTAAAGAACACCGATTCCTTCCAAAGATGATTCGCGAGACTATTGAAATCAAAAAACATCCTAATTTCAATAGAGGAGATGCTGGGTGCTACCATCTGCTTGGGATCCTATAATAAATAAAATTAAATCCCAACCCAAGCATACAACTGCAAGACCTCAGGATACCATAAATTCATACTGTGTAGATCGGAACAAAAGTTAAATTTTAATCTATGGTAACCGCGGTTAACTATGACATCTGGACGTTGAACATCTCAGTCCCGCCCGTGACCATGAGTGCTGTAAAGCGTTCGAAACGTCGGGTATTTAAAAAGTTAAATATACGCGATAAATTCCGTAAAAACTAGTAATATTTCAATGTGTAGTGTTCGCGTAAATATAAGAAATCATTAAATATATAATACCTATGTATTTTGATATGGACATAAGTAATTCTAAGAAAAAAATTATGTTTTTCATAAAATAAAGAACTAGCTGATACTGTCTTCACACACATATAAATAAATAAAGTAAATCAACAAAGTTCGCATTGTTTGGCTGTCATGTTGCGTTTAAGTTTGCAAAATCCAAAGTATCTTACATATGTAAGTAACTTGAAACAATAATTCCCTCTTACAGTATGTGTATATAACTGATTGACAAATCAACAAAAACGAAGACATTTACACTGCCAAAAAGAGCCGTTATTTTTTAACTTCTGAAGTCCAAAATGAATGCAGTGAAATATTCCATATGAAACCATGGAAATATTATCGACAATTTCCAACAAATGGTATTTCATTTACGTCTCATATCTTTTAAACACTGACCGGTTAATTGTCGATGAGTGGTCGCTGAATCTCTTTCGATACTCGGTTATAAATTATAATGCACTGTGAAATATTCACCCATTCACAAGGCGGTAAGGGCAGTGGCTTCAATAAAACATGGCTAAACTAAAGTACCGTTGTCTTACAACATCTTTTAATTTCACCACAATTGCTCTCAAATTAAATGTTTTATTAGATCCTTCTCCTCCTGTTATTAATATTTTCATTGTATCGGGCAGCACTTGGCTTCGTAGCTTGTGAACGGTGACGTAGAAATTCTCTAAAATAAAAAGCAAAATTAAAAAAAAAATTAAAATCCATGACGGTTATAAAGGTCGAAAAAGGATTAAATAAAATCTTTGAAAAACAAAAAAGTGTTTGATTTGTCGCCAGATCTGTCATAATAAACAACTTATTATGACTTTCCTTAGTCCTTACCTTTCTGTACCTATTTGTATGTCGCAGCGATAAACACAACAATAATGTATACAAATAAATAAAATTGAAGAGTCTGTGCGTAATGTCAAAATAACAGCTTTTTACTGAATGCATATGAAAGTATATACGATACTTATAAAAAAGAAACAAGTTTTACAATTTTTGTCTATTTGTTCCAGCTTATCACTGGACCGATATTGACGGAAGTTTCAGTGACAGTTAGGTGATGTTATAAGGAGTAAATAGCTTACTTTTATTTTTAGAAAAAGAATTAGGGTTCCGCGCAAAAATTTAAAACCCGTGAAATCCTATCGTAATAAATTCCACGCAGACGCAATCGCGGGAAACAGCTATTATCAAATATAGGTACTACATTTGTGGTACCTAATGAATGTGTATTCACCTACCCATTAGGTAATATAATTACAAACCCAAGAAAATCCGTCGGGGCTGCCATTGCCATTTTTGTTCCCTGTTTCAATATAGAAAAGTTAAAAGATGCAGCAATTTATAGCAGTTAATGATTGCATTTGTTCACGTATGTACCGAAAGTAATTTCAATTAGTTACAAACTCATAAAAATGCAAAATTAGTTCATTTCAAGGCTGGGAATGGCAGCCTCGAAAAATTTTCATGTTTAACCACTGTGATGTACGCTCACTATTGTAATACAGGTACACTTTTCGGCGCAAGTAACAATTCGTCTCAAAGTTCACTCCTTTCTATGCTGATTTAGCAATAATGACGCGGAATATGTAATATCTCATACATCAATAATCTCGCTGTGCATTACTCAGTTTGTCGCAAATAATCTAATATTGATTTGACACATTAACATCCGTTGCTTGCCCACCGTAGTTCGAGGCAGATCCGCCTTTTCACTACCGCTTTCAGTTCTTCATTATCAATCTTCCCCGGGCGCCCACATAATGATTTTTAATAAAATAGTGCACAGTTCGTTCGTTAGGTACCAATGCAAACATTAAAGTTATCCATTCGTTTAAATAATATTTTATAACTTAATAAATTACTTACCTACCATCTAGTGGCGGTATAACAATATTCCCCTATATCATCTCGTGTGTGTCGTATGAGGTGACAGAAGGAAATAATAGGCACATCTCCTTATTTGTTTGTTAGGATATCTCCTTAGTTGTAGAATGTCTTTGTAATACCGACTAAATATAAAAAAAACTGCAGTTGCCAACCCGCTTGCCAAGCGTGCCAACTACAATGATTTCAAAAGGAAGGATATGCCCATCTACATATTTTACTCATAGCTTTTTCATACAAGAAAAAGTAGCGCATCTGTCATAATACAAACGTCATATCAAAACACGACGTAACCAGGGTCGGATTTCGTAGTATAATCATCCTTATTGTACATTATTTTTTTATTTTTATTATTTTATTTCATAGTTTGTAGTACATAGTATCGTAATAATACTAAGTGAAAATACCATAATTACATTAATAATGACCTTTATAAAATTATATATTAGTTAAAATAATAATTTATTGGGTCCTTTTACATTTTAATATTAATCCTACGATATCGAGAATTACTGTATTGTACATGAGTACCGCGTTTTTTTTTTAATAAAAATAGAATTAGCTCCCTTTCTGGTCTATCGATGCTCGATCGATCCTTTTCTTTTGTACTCTTTTCGTTTTACACTTATTGAATATAAAATATAGTAGGTATCATTATTCAAAATATAACTTACACTAAATTCTTTAGAGAAAAATTAAACAGAAATAAAAATAAAACCGTCAAAAAACGAAACGTATAGATAAACTAGACGCGTGACGCCAAAATTCCGGCACATTGGAAAAAAGAAACATGAAACGTCAAACGTGATATAATTTTTTTAAATACTATAATTTTATTTGCCATGTACAATATTTTTGAGGGTCTGAATTCAACCCTGGCCTAATATTGGTAACGTAACTAAAGCGGGCTACATACGACACGATATCGGTGGCGATCTAGGGTGGAGTAGTGGGGATGCCTCCTAGATTGCCTCTAAATCGTGTCGTATGTAGGGCCATCCTAAGTCGTGGCCGATATCGCCTCCTTAATCGGCTGGCAGGAGCAAAAATGCTTCCTAGATCAGCCGATGCTTCCTAGATCGGGACACCGCCCCCTCCTTACTGCGTGTGTGTAGGCGCATCGGCCCGATTTCTTTTGGCAGTCGCTGCCGGCAATCCTCGCGGAAGGAAGTTAACAAAACAGTGATACTGAATGACCTTTTTTATGTAACAAAATTTTTACATTTTAATCATATAAACGGAGTAGAAGCCTATGGCACTGATATTTTACAAAAAACCAAAAAAAAGTGAATAAAATAAATAAATTAATTGAAATTTTATCGAAATTCAAATCATATCCACCCTAGCCTGTGACCCTGCGAAGTGACAAGGTCAAGAATGCTTACTAAACTAATTTTTTTATTGCCGTTCGTAAAGTAGAGTGTATGATGTAAGTAAGGAGAAGATAAAGCCTCTCCTCAAAAACTAACTCCTATTCCAACGCTATCAACACAAGACCGCACTCATATCTCTTACAACTCCACAAGACCACACTTCGATCTCTTACGTGCCTTCATCCTCTTATCAACAACTAACTTCTACTCCTTCACCATCTCCACATCAACAAACAAGTTATATAAAAGGGAGTATGTCCGAAATTAAAGGTTTCTTTATGTTTAAAAAAAGATATAAGCTATTTTATTTTCTGATAGTTTTACTCCATAAATAAAGATTACATTAAAAAAAAAGTATACATATTATTATACAAAAGTATTTTATTTCCTTGTTTGTTGTGTGTAATACATATACAGATTTTGACCAAAGCAGAAATGAACAAAGAGAAGAAATAACTAAATAGCATAGGTAGGAGAAATTGACGTTTTTATATAAGTGGCGAAATCATTTCTAGAAGGTTATAAAAACTGTCTTCATCCATCCGGAGAAAATTTATCACGTCCTTGGATTACAGGCCATTTAGTACGTTTATGTGGGTTAATTTTTATCTCTTTTGAAGCCATTTTTTCACCCAGCAACTTCTCTTTTTCTATTTTCGAATAAATTAACCGAGATGGCTAATGCCAAACCAACACGGTGGTGTTTTAAGAGAGTCGGGGAGGTATTTTGAAGAACTCTACCGCATATGCATTCCGCTCCAAGTCCGAACGCGTACTGCTAGGCAGGCCCGTGTGTAAGGTCTACCCCGATAAAAGCCCCGATTTCTTTCCACCCTAGATCGCCACCGATATCGTGTCGTATGTAGCCCGCTTAAACCAACTGCGAAATAAAACTTTAAAAATGTGTTTATATAATAATTTAATTGTAACAAAATTAATATAAGGTTTTTTACCGATGATACGATATCCCATGTTTTTTTTATCTTTGTATCGTAATTTTTGCATTATTTTACCACATTTTGTGACAGACAAATCTGTCCTGCGCGCGCACCACTGTCGACCGATTCGCGTTGGCCCTAAACTGTGATTTTAGGGCCAGCGCACTGGTCCGTTTTAGTTGTTCGGTCGGCCCGGTCCTTACGCTAGTAATATATAAGTCAATGGGCAACTATTGCAAATATCCCCCCTATGAGGCAATCTATGGGGAAGGCCTATGTTCAGCAATAGACTTTAATAGGCTGTAATGCTAACCTAAATATTATGCCAATCGATACGAATTGCACAAGATGTTACACTTTCATATTTTTAGAGGAGGTACCTACATGAAACAAACTTGAGTGAGCAGGCACATAAAAAATTCAGTAGGTAAAATTAAATAAATTAGATATTGAAAAGGCCTAACAAGGATAAATAAAGTAATGTAATAAAAATAATTTGAAATCCATTTTTATAGCCGAGCATCTGTTCGAATACAACAAGAATTGTTTTCTATGGATTTTAAATCATTTTAAAATTGGCCCTAAATTGCTACACAAAACGTATTCGCTTATAATTTCTTCATCAACTCACCTCTTTTAACTTTTTAGTTATTGAATAAATTATTTGCGTGCGGACAGACAGATGGTGCACAGTTTAATTCTTTGTTGTGGCTTTGTATCGCGTAAATAAAAGAATCCAGTTGAGCTTGTTATTATGAACTAAAACCTAAACAGTGAATATTATACTTTATAATACGTGGGTATAATAAAATTTCATGTTTTGAAATTGCAACCCTTCAAATTAATAATTTCAACTTGTACTTTACTCTTGCATGTTATACTGCTATTAAAACGGTAAATGCTGAAACACTTGATACTTTTTACCAAAGATCCTCTCAAACTCTACACCGAAGGAACTATTAACTCCGTTAATATTATCATTAGCGTAATATCAATTTTAAAGTTGGATGAAAGTCTTTTGGTCTTGGTATTGCGTTCCCAGTCTTGATCTTGGTCTTGGAGCAAGAGGCTCGCAAGTCTCGCAATTACCTATATTGACACAATTGTTTAGCCCAAAAAGCATATTAGTCTGTAAATGATAATCTTAACGACAAAAATGCTTGGAACTGACCTCTCGTACTACACAGGACTAACTAGAAATTTCTAAGTATACCGATTTGGTATCTACATATACTAACGATATTAGTAGTTATTTTGCAACCATCCGCTAAATTAAATTAAATTATGTGTCTTCCTTAGTTTGAAGAGCACCTCCCGCCCTCCCTCAATTGCGTGCACTAATCCCGTCACCAATAATCCCAGCACCACTACTCCGACTAAGACCAAGACCAATTTTGGACAACACAAATTGCCTTATGGCTTGAAATACACATCTGTAATGTCCAATGCAATATTTGTTATCTCCAAACACTATAAAGGTTTATCATTGTGACATATGTGATGAAAATTTATCAACGAAATAAATGCAATGCTCTTATATTTCTATTTTCTATAGGTTGAGATTTGAGGTGTTAAGAGTAAAATTTAAATATGTACTATAAACAAATACGTTTTCGGAGTATGTATATTTTATCACCATATATATATATATATATATAATATTATTAAATGTAAAATAGCATAATAATTTTTTATCGATTCGTTTAAAAATATAATCGAGCGAAATCAAGTGTGATTACAATACTGCGATTGGACCTTAGTGTAAATTGTTATTGTTATGCTACCATGCACAAGTCCCTGATGCTATAAGTATCGAATGCGTTTTGGCCCTTAACCAAGTTATCTATGTGAGATGCATAACTTATCGATTATTTTATGTGTTGCCTACGTCGGGGTAATACAAATAAAAGGCAAATGTGTTATATGAAAGGAATATTTTTTATGTTAGAGCATATTTGCGTAGGTAGATATATGAACGTGAAGAAGGCGAGACAGGTGTATCAGGATTGTACCATATGGAACTCTTTTTATTCATTTGTCCATAGTCTCTGCCTACCCCTCTGTTTAACAGCCGTGAGTGTTTTAATTAAGAGCTGTATGTATATTTTTTAATTTATTATACTTTTTAAGTTGTAATAATAAACATAGTAAGACGACTCAGTACCGGAGTGACCAAGTATGAAGCCGGAGGCCGCTGTGTCGATTCCTGCCCGGAACAAGTAATATTGAAGCTGGCATACGTATCATTAAATATTCGTATAATTTTTTTCTTGTATGAGTGCTTTTCCGTGTACAATTTATAGATCGGATCGGATCAGGATCGGGGATATAATATACATCGCCATTAGGTACATGTATAGCAGAACATTCAACACATCAGACCTATACACTTGTAATTTTAAGGCCTCTTAATGGCTAGAATCTGTAGTTTTATGAAATAAACCTATTATAGTTCTTAAAACTCATTGATTAATTCACTCACTCATCAACACTTGATTTTGAGATCGAGAAACTTGAAATTGAGATCGCGGCGACGATCGAAATCAAGACTGATTATTAGGCGTAAACAATAGCTGTATATTTAATAATAGAATAACTTCACCTTATTATTGTATAGGGATTGTATCGTAAAAAATATTTGTTCTAGTCTCCATTAATCATTATCCAGGGGAAAATAAAAGAATACGTTTGAAAAAACTAATCGCCACCCGGATTATCCTCAAAGTTCGGAAAAAGCTAGTGATTTTTTATGACCCAGTCTGAAATAGATTGCGACGCATTTGGTGTATCTGTAATTAAATTTTCATTTGGTTTTCACCACAAAAAATGTTATAAATGATTGTGAGCTTGGATTGTATATATATTGACCGTTTGCTTAACATAGACCTGCCCATAGTTCTGCTTCATAAGAGATATTTTTGCAATAATTGTGACGGTTTGCGGGCAATTTGGCACCCGCAGTTTTTTTATTTTATTTTTAGTTTTCAATGGAAAGACGCTCGTACGATATGGAGTAGTGAATATTCTTACACCGCCACTACACTGTGGCCAATAAAATATTTCATTAAATATAATATCCTAATATAACTTAAGAAGGGCCAAGGTCGCTCTAACTCTAAGACACGTTTATAGTGATGGGATGTTAAATTTAATTATTATACATAGGAGAATGTCTTTTTGTTTATGTAATTACATGCAAGCAGAGATAACTAAGGTTGAAAGTTGAAAGTGTGAGTTAAAATATCGTCTTCATACCACGAATAGCAATTAAATCTATTTTTAAATGAATGCAGTAGAACTAGAGATAGCGTGTTTTAATTAAAACTAAACATTTGTCAGATTGCTGTGAAAACCGTTACAATTTAGCATTACCCTATAATTGTTTTTTTTTCTGAAAATGCTTTTTCGCACGATCATTGATTATTACTTATAACATTATTGAAAGTGATACAGTGACTTCATAATACGAATAATTTAATTCGTAATTTTCTTTATATATAAAAAAAATACGTGTCACGTTGTTTGTCTGCCAGGAACTCCTAAACTAATGAACTGATTTCAAATAAATTTTATAAATGTGTATTGTTTGCTCCAATTTGAAAGATAGGATAGTTTTTAGTAGTGTGAACAAAACGGACGGAACGACGTCTGCCTGGTCAGATAGTATAATATAAATCTCATGAAAATTTTCATTCACATGAACGAAATAAAGAAAATATAAATGCAATTATATATTTAATTTTCCTGTCGTGAAAACCATGATGAGTCATTTTATACCTAATGAAAGTTAGGTAAACTTAGATCTTATATTTTTGTTTATCTTTTTATTTATAATCGTCGATGCGTCTGTTTGTGATGATGTAAGGGGGCGTCCATTAATTACGTGAGATGTTTATGGGGGCGACAGGGGGGTCAACCAATCCCACGTGAGAGAGAGCGAGGGTGTCCTCGAATTTCACGTAATTTTTTTTCACAAGAAACGGTGTAAAATTTCGAGAAAATTGGGTTAAATTAAGTAAAATATAGCTAAATCCTATACATTAATATTATCGCGGATATGCGAATTCCATAAATTATATAATAATAACTAAGCAATTTTTTTTAATAATCGTAACGCAATCAAGCACATATTAACGGTAATTAAACTAATTATTTTGAAAAATCTCAGTCGATATTTGGAGGGGGGCGGGTGAGGGGGTTGAGCCATAACTTACAACATCTCACCAGGGGGAGGGGGAGAATAAAAAAATCGCCAAAATCGCCTCACGTAATTAGCGGATGCCTCCTAACTTCAGAATGACCAAGGGCAGATTTTTTCTATTGTCGGTTATATCCATGAAGTAAAACCTGGCTCAGTAAAAACATGAAACCATTCAACCTGAACCTTGGATTATGTTGTATTTTATTACCCTATGAATAAATTTTACCTGAGAATTGAAAAATCAATATATTACATACAATATTTATTATATTTTACATACAATATTTAGCAAAAAAAAAAATCATATATAATTTATAAGTCGGTCCGCACTACACGTATTTGTGCGCGGCTCATGCTCCTCTCGTGCTCCGCTCGTCTAGCATATACTCACCTTAAGAGGGTCGGGCATGTGCTCACACCTCCCTGTCCAGCTTAGTGAATAAAGTAGTCGCTAAAGAAATACCCGAAGACAATCGATATAATTATTAAATAACGCGAGAGCATCTACTGCATGGAGTATCCGTCTCTAGGTTAAGATAAAAGTTCATGCGACATTTATAGCATTTATATACATAAGCTGCTTTACAAAGCGGTAAAACTATCTGGTATATATCGTATGTGTATATATATATATATATATATATATATACAGACGTTGTTCTGCCCTTTTCGATGACCTATTCAAAACGATCCTATTAGAAATCCTGATTCGCAAAAAAAATAATTGTAGGTCACTCATGGGCAAAAAAACTATCCTATCTCTCAAGTTGGACCAAACTACACACGGTGTGCAAATTTGATTAAAATCGGTTAAGTAGTTTGTTAGCGTGCACAAAGTACAGACAAATGGACGAAAATGTCCCGAACATATCTCTACATCACTGAAATCTGCTTCCAATTTGAGTCATCCGTTGTGGAGAGCAGCGTGCACAAACTCACAGACGAACAAGCAAAAATAGCACAAGTTTATGACATTACTTGACTGAAAACTACAATCAAATTGAATCAGCCATTCTGGAGATTAGCGTGCACAAAGTACAGAGAAATTGACGAAAATATCCCGAACATAACTCTCTACATCACTGAAATCTGCTTCCAAATTGAGTCATCCGTTGTGGAGAGCAGCGTGCACAAACTCACAGACGAACAAGCAAAAATAGCACAAGTTTATGACATTACTTGACTGAAAACTACAATCAAATTGAATCAGCCGTTCGGGAGATTAACGTGCACAAACGGACAGACACAATCAAAGTAAAGATCTGGTTACAATTTTTTTTTATATACTCGTAGATGTGTAAATTGGCGTAATATATAAGTAAAATGTGTATTGGAATGAAACCCTTATCGTTTATACCCGATTTGTACGTCACGTTTTTTTTTAAATTAAATTATAATCTTGAATGTGGAGCAAGGTTGGTGTGTTCCACTCCGTTAAAATAGAACAAAATAACTTCAGACACGCACTGTCAGTGTTTGCCGCGTGCTCGAACTGATGCACTCGTACAATCTTGTTCATAATAATTTTAATTCGATATATTTTTCTATTCTAAGACGGTGGGCATACATGGGTAATATGTCTCACTAAACTTAGAACTGGAATATACAAAAATTAAGGTAACGGTATGCGTCGTTACAAATGGATATTTGCCATAGTTGCCACGCTTTTCTCGAGTGGCAGCCTCGTACTGGTAGGCGAAGTGTAGGGCGACCCCCCCCACTAGATGGAGTGACGACCTGGTACGACATGCAGGAAGTCGATGGATGCAGGTGGCTCAGGACCGTGCTTTGTGGCATACCTTGGGGGAGGCCTATGTTCAGCAGTGGACTTGTGAAGAGCTGTAATGATAATGATGAAGGTAACAGTAAAGTGAGGAAATACTTTCTAGAACTACGGCTGTTTAATAGAGTATAATCAATAACGTGACAATAAGTATACTGCTACGGTCGCATGGCAGTATGTCAACTTATTTATGTTGCTGAACAAGAATCTGGCAAATATTCGGGATTCACAGAGTTTATGTGTGCTTAATTGCTGTTGTTTTTATATAAAACAACGCTTAAGTTGGGAAACAATGGTCGTAGTATCATTGGACCTCGTCTTTGACCTACTGACCCACTTTGATGCCTGAGTGGCAGCCGCGTGTATCGTCCACGAACGTTGATAGGTATACTAGTCCGCACAATACCAGTTACACTTCACATCAAATAAAACCCACTCTAGGGACATACTACTTACTCACTTTAAAATATATTGTATGGTATTGCACGTCACGGAGAAAAATTGCGTGCACAATATAATGTACTCGTAGAATTTCCAGCAGTCAGCAGATTATATTTTGTTTCAGCGTGTCCATCATACCATTTTAATCGCATTTTTATGAAACCTATTTAATTCAAATTGCTATAATTTCGTTTTCTTTTCAATGTTACTTTCTCATATTAAATAAGTGGTTCGATGTATATACAGCTTGTTGAGGACTGAAAAAATCATGTTATAAAATTTTTAAGTCATAGCATGTGTTCTGATGCAAGGGACAAGGTGCTTATTATTGGTACACTAATATTTGTTATATTGTAGGTATTTATTTTAGTCTTAGATTACAAATAACGTATTTCAAAACAAAATTAAATAAAATTACAAAATATAATAACAACTGGAAATAATTTGCGAATGCATTGTTAGTTACGTTGTGGAACGAAACTAATTTCGTTTAACCTAGTTTCACGACGTACCTAACATACTTGCTCGGATCCTATGCGATCAAGATACACCTCGGTAACCTTTATCTTATCTTGCGACAAACTATTAAATAGAATAACGATTTAGAGAATATTGTTCTGAAATTAGTATTACGTGTGGATCTGAATTACTTGTGGTGGCTACGTAGAAGAATCCATTACCCCATTTGGTCTTGATAAGTTCGAAACAAACAACTATTGTAAATGCCAGTAAAATCGGCTTTCGATAGATGGAGGGAGATAACCTGGCGTTTACGCCAATAGTAATGTACCCAAATGTTGGAAACGTCTGATACTGCCTGCGTCTAGTCGCCTGGGAAGTGTGACGAACATGAAGTGAGCCCACGTCCGGCGGTGAACCATTACGTGTTGCTGAAGCGTAGGTTCCTGAAGCGGTTTTTATTGTTTGAGAGCGGGCAAGCAAGCCTGCAGCTCACCGGATGGCAAGTGGCTACCGCCGCCCATGAACAACTTCAACACCAAGGGAATTACAGATGCGTTGCCAGCCTTTAAAAAAAAAGAGTAGGCTTTTTACTTGAAAGTACCTAAGTTGTATCGGTCTGGAAATATAGTTGGTGGCAGTCGATTCCACAAGGAAGTTTTGCAAGAAAGAAAATAACTTGTAAATCGCACAGTGGTGGACCGTCAATCATCCAGATAGTATGAATGGTATCGCGAGCTTTTTTGCAATGTGCGTTGATGAAATTGGACGCCTGGAATTTGTCCAAAGCTTTCCCCGTGGTAGATGCGATAAAATTATAATTTTATGATAAATGCGATTTACTTAGTCATAGAATATTAAGACTAGCTACATTTATTCAAAAATGATTCAAAACTATTTTGTACTTTGGCGAGAGGTATCTACCTCTATCTATATAATTTAAATTTTATCTATTGTTTTATTTACGCACAATATTTCATATTGTAATTCCATTCATAAAAAAATTGCGCAATAATTTCAGTACTTATCATTTTACGTGTTTTCACTCTTAGTACAATTAAAGATGGTTTAGGAAGCAGTATCACAGATAAAAATAATCAAAATATAATTAAAAAATATGTATGCGAATTGTATTAGTAGGTTTAGGCAAAACTTATGTCAACTGCTTGACTTTTTATAAAAGTTATGAATTTACTATTATCGGTGTTGTTATTGAGTCTGACATAGTGATGGGAAAAAATAATGTTAATTTTTTTTACTGTGTTTAAATTCGCATGGGCCAATAAAAATAATTCAGATGACGATTGTCGTCCAGCCCCGTTGACCTGATAAACGTACCGGCGCCAACAAATGCGACATACTTTCAATGCTGAAAATGTCCTAATTTAACTGCAACATGAAATGTCGACACAAAAAATAAAATAAAGAACGTCGTATGGAAAACAAAGAACCAGTGACAAAAGTCAATGAATTAAAACAATACATTAGTTATTTCTAGAGTGTATTGTATAGAAAAGGTTATATTGCTGCAACTTTTTTATTTTGTTGGGTAATTGAATTTTGTGCAAATTTTTATTTAGAGATTAATATACGATACGTGGACAAACTATTCGCTCTTAAATTTAGCAAATTGACATTAAAAATGATGTTACATATTTTTATCCTCAGCAACTTATACATTATGTTGTGCAATTGAATTTTGTGCAAATTTTTATTTAGAAACAAATAAGCGATACTTAGACAAACTATTCACTCTTAAATTTAACAAATTGACGTTATTAAGAATGTTCTTACATATTTTTATCCTTAGTAACTAAGTATTTTCTCCTAATATATGGATTACTTATAATTATAAAACTTATCACGTGACACATATGCTTTTAGGCTTACATCACCAATACATCACGCGATTATTGGCTTGTCATTTCTTGTCTACAAAAATGTTTACGTCAATACGTTAATAAATAAATATTTTTCGCGCAATGGCTCATTAAACAAGTTCAAATTATAGTCATAGTTGTAGCACATATATAATTGAATAAATATCGAAATAACTGCCTTATATTAAGTTGAAGGGGTTATTTGTTTGTTATTAGGCTATCGTTAACCATTTTTAAGATATTCGTCTGTGTCTGTGTCGGGGCTGAACTTCGGAATGGCGAGGTCCATTGTAATGAAAATTCACAAAACAGATAGAGGTATAACCAATGGTAGGGGTGATATAGGCTATATTTTATATGATAAACTTGTGTTTTATTTTTGAAAAAACTAAGAAAAATTGGTAGGCTTAGTTCTAAAAGTCACTAAGTCCATTATTCTTGTTTTGACATATGGTCATTTGAAGTACAAATTTTTTTTAAAAGACCTGGCTGGGTGAAAAGAAAATAGATATATATATATATATATATATATATATATATATATATATATATATATATATATATATATATAAGACAGTCTTTTATTTGATCACCTTTAATGCGATGTCTTAAAAAAATATTTATCTTAATCATTAAGCCTAGTATGAGCATTTAAAATTTAGGACTTACCGACTTCGAAAAACCAGTAACTCCACTATATAAAACAGTGGAGTTAGGGGTTTTTTAACATAATTCTTTGGAGTCAGGGAAATATTATCATAACTTATTACTTAATATAGGTTAAAAAAATTATAAAACTTCAAACTCACAAAACACAAAACCAAATCTTACTTATATTTTCTTCCACTTTCGTGGCATACTTATTCTTTTTTTTCCTCGCTTTTTATCTACTTCTTCATCAATTTTTTTCTACCTCTTGAAATTCGCCAGTTATTTCATTTAATAACTTCCTAGTTTTAGATTTGTCGGTAATTTTATACTACTTTTGCGGTCCCCTCGTTTTTTGACTCTAGAAATTCGAAAAATCATCCGATTTCGTGTTTTTTTTTAAATCTTTGTCCTTATGGCGGATTTATGGAAAAAAATTATGAAAAATATCTCACCTCAAAATTTCATATAGTTTTATGACTTTAAATGTGATCATAAACGCACTTCTTCGAATATAATCGCTCATATTTTTTTTAAATAATCAAATGAAGTTGTTATTTTTTTTTTCATAAACTACAAAAAAACGAAAATTTAAAAAAGAAACATTGAAAAATGTTTGTTCATTAATTTTTTATCTCGAAAAACGAGGGGACCACGATAGTATAAAATTACCGTTTTTTATACAGCTTGACCTTCAATTTCACTATTTACTACATCATTCATATCTATTACTTTTACTACACTATCAACAACTTCATTGTCCGATTTAAAATGTCCTGTTTTACTGTTAACCTGTTTCGTTTTCGGCGCTATTTGCATTATTTGTTATCACCATCTTCATTATTATGTTCCATAATACCATTGCCAGTCTGTGAACTAATAAAATATCGATAATAATTCAAATTCAAAATATGTATTTGTCAATTGTCGGTAAAACACTTTGTTGTTTTCTACATGAGCGCTAGTTGTGGTTGAAACCTGTATAAAAGTTTTGTTTGTGGTTTCGTTTTCTGGAGCCCATTCAATACCAAAGAAGTTATTATCATCATCGTTCGTTGTGTCAAATAACGCATCTTTCAATAAGTCTGTAATACAAATAATTCATATAATTATACAATCATAACACTACAGTACAAAGTTAAATATAAAGGACAAGACACCTATTTTAAAGTACTTACTTGCTCTATTATAAAATGAAAGGGTTTAAGGTTTTGATTTAATTCTTGGCGAAATTAAATTAAAAACAAAACAATGTAATTAAACCCGTTCATAACTTCAATAATAGTGTAAAAAGTGTTTAAATTTTTTATCTTATTGACTGTTTTTGTTTATTCTCGAACATTTTGCAATCATTACATATTATTCATATTATTATTTATTGCATATATAATGTTACAGTTAAGGTGTTGAGAATATTTTAAGTTTTAACTGAAAACTATGAGATCACTATGAGCCCTGCAGTGCAAGGCATTTAAGAAGTAGGAGGGCCATTATAATAAAACAATAATGATAAATGAACTATGTGATATATTGCAACTGTAGGTATTACCTACAGTTCAATTATGAATATAGTTTCTTTTATATATATTTATCGAGTCTGGGAGTTTGTTAAAAATTTTGATAGACATGACTAAGGAACAAAAACAATTTTTAAGTTTAAGTTTTTAATGTTTAAATAGTGAGAAAATAAAACTACCGTTTGGGTGACATAAATTGACATTAAAAATACATGGACTTATTGACTAGTGATTAAAAGACATTTAGATATTTGTTGTCTAAATTTGGATTTAGTGACATACTGAATTAATTTGAAAGGATTTAGTGATACTTGAAAGTGGTAAAAACCTACTTAGCGTCATTTTATTGCAAAAAAGTATTTGGCAAACACATACAGAAATAAACAGAATTTTTTGAACTGGCAGTCTTAATAATATAAAAATGGACTTGACAAATTAATATTATCTTAAATCTCAATACCGCCATGTTAATACAACATTCACTACACTTTGGCGGTTTCACGCTAACAATATATTTACGAATCACGTATTGTAATTCTTAAATTTCTCAACTTGACAAAGTATATTCGGGGCTCTTCTGGGTTTAGTCAAAATGTTTTATGTTTTTGGCACAAATCAAATACTTTATCAATTCGTATATTATTTGCTGTTTTAATATATTATGCTGTTTGAAATAGCCGAAGTGTTTGATGTTAGGAATTATTGGTGCAAAAATAACGTACGATCGTTTCGCACAGTGGCATAAATATTTCGAAATGTCAAAGAACTGCTGCAAGTTTAAGGATAGTTATTATTGATTTAGTTTCCAAAGGAAAGTAACACGGAATATTAGGTTTGTATGTTTTGATTTGGGAAAGAAAACGGAAAGATAAGGCTTATTTTCTTCACTTCCAAAGTCTAACAGTTCTGAACATAGATCTCCTCCATAGATTGCATTCATCGACTACGCCGATGACCCACGAAATATTAGATCGTCACTCCATTTAGTGGTAGATTGTTCAACACCGCGTTTTCCAGTTCGAGGCTGCCACTCGAAAACATTTCTTCCCCATCGGTTGTTCTTTAAGCTGCATTGTCAGCTCATTAGCACTTCAGCTTGCAGATCCATTGAGCTATGTCAGATACTCTTGTTTTTTTTTTTGTGGTTATCCTCGTTACGAATTATATGCCACAGCAAAATTCTGGAAATAGCCTTTTTCATCGCTCGCTGTTTGACTTTGAGCTTTCTCTTTTTTTTTCAGTTTTTTTTTTAAAAAATGCTAAAAAAGCCTTTAATAGAACCCAAACAGATTGGGTATATCGGTAAATCAAAGTCCTTACTGTGCGTCAATAATCCTTTTTAAATTTAAGTCTCAAAGTTCACCAATCTGTAATAACATGCAAAAGTTATAAAATTTTACTCAAACGAATAGTTTTCAAGGTCTTTACATGGACTCGCTAATTTACAACAAAGAAAAGTCAGCGTCTGTGATATAAAACATTCCTTTGTAAAGGAAACAATAACTAAAATTGTTTCCTGGCTTCGCTTCCTTAAATTATGACTGGACAGACAAAAAATTCTCACACCTAGCTTAAAGGCAACTGTCATTATCAGTAACAAATGTATGCTACATTTTATCCTATCTCTTAAAGTTTGTTTATGTGTACACTAGTTTCAAATTTTCTGTTTATGTAAACCAAGCGAAAACCAAACATAAATTGTTCGTAATAATAATAATAATGTCCTACAGACCGAATTTCGGTCACAGCGGCCAGCCTCAGCGGCTCCTAGCCATGAACGCAAGACGGGATTATAGTGCCCAAGTGTATGCGCAATTTTTGAGTCAGATGAAACTGTAAGAGTCGCATAGACTAAAGTTGTCCAAAACGACTATAAATCAATAGCACGTTACAGACTAAAAACTATAAATTTCCAGCGCGCTATTAAATACGCTGTGTTATAACGCGCTATTTATAAGAAACCGTGTGGGAGGCTTTATACGTGGTAGAGCCATGCTTCAATTATATTAGTAGTATAGTTGTAGCACGAATGGGTCGGCTCGACCGGGGAAGGACCACGCTCTCACAGAATACCAGCGTGAAATAGTAGCTTAATGCTGCTGTATTTCGTATGGTGAGTGTAGAGAACCGGAGACCCTTTTTACTGGAAATGAGGCATTCCATCTCAGTCTTCACGGGTGACAACGCATCTGCATTTTGATTTGTAATGGAAGATAGATGTAGATGTCTATGGGCCGCAGCAACCACTTACCATCAGGTGGACTGTGTGCTCGTTTGTCACCCTATCCTATAAAAAAAAAAAAAAAAAAAAAAAAAAAAAAAGGCCGGCAAGCGCGTTAAGTTTTGCAGCACGCTATATCTTGTAGCACGTTACATTACATGTCGTACATGTGGATAGATAGACCGCGTGCGATATAAGAACATTATTTCGTAATAAGTCGCATTTTAGACTAAAATAAAGCGGTGAAGAAAAACCAATGAAGGCTTTTTCATACTTTTCAGACTTACGACTTCCTATAATCCTAAAAATATTTTTAAGACATGTACTTTTTAAAAGGAAATAAAATTAATAATCTTTTATTATAACTGATGTAAACGTTATTTTAACCTTAATGTAAATCAACTAAAGGTGTATTTAAAAGTTTTTTGATTGTATTTATAAAAATCAACTATGTACATACACTATTATATACATTTGTATATATATTTTCTTTACATTTAAAACATTAGTTAGGCTTTTTTATAGCAGACAACTCTGTCTATCGATCACTTATAAATATACACTATACACTAACTATATAACGTCTAATACTAAATTAGGTCGCGCGCGATGAATAGCGTGCTACTAGATCAAATTTGCGTCACGTCCTCTACCAACAGCGCTGCTGCTAGAACTAGTTGCCGCTAGATATTAATAGTTAATAGCGCCATAACGCAATAGTGCCATGGCGACTCATTACATAGCACGCGCTATGTGTTATGGAGAGATAGCGCGCTATAATATGGCGCTATGCACTATATTAACCACCAATAGCATAGACTAACAGCGAAAACATCTCGAAAATAGACAGGTATCACAGGACGGTAAACCAATTCGAACGGCTCTCCGTACAAGTCCATAGATCAGGCGCAGGAGCAGGTCCAACGGCTTTACGTGCTTTCCTAGGCACGGGGTGAAGAAACCGCCTACGAAACTGTTATTGTTAAATGGGTACCCACAATACAGTCTCCTTTCGATAAGTTGTTAGTTGTTTTCTGTCAAATAATCATTTTTCATTTAATTCGTTTATAACTTGTTAAATAAGAAATACACTATACGCGCAGGCCAAGGATAGGATCGGGCTAGTCAGAAATTCATTCGTGATACGTCAATTTACAGGTCAAAAAGCCTAAAGTTGTGACTTTAGGCTATTTGCCTAAGTCAAGATGCAAAAAACATAAAGTTAAGTACAATTTAAATTTTAGTTTAACTTTTGCGCATTTATGATACCCAAAAACAACATAATCTTCCACTCCACAGATGTCGCTTGTTGACACCGTGAAGTTTTTTGTTACACAATGTCATTTCATTAAGAGGCATTAAGTGTGCAGAAAATGTATTCGATAGAGTTTAGGCAAATTCTTTGCGGTGCTATCTTTGTGTGCATAGAAAACTAAAGTGTATAACCAGTGCGTGTTGCCAGTGATGACTTACGGATCTGAGACGTGGTCCTTCATTGCTGGCCGTATGAGGACGCTCAAGGTCGCTCAGCGAGCTATGGAGAGGGCTACGCTCGGAGTTACACAGCGTGATAGACTCAGAAATGAGGATATCCGCAGTAAAACCAGAGTGACCGACATAGCCCAACGGATTAGTAAGCTGAAGTGGCAATGGGCCGGCCATATAGCTCGAAGAACCGATAACCGATGGGGAAGAAAGGTTCTCGAGTGGCAGCCTCGTACTGGTAGGCGTAGTGTAGGGCGACCCCCCACTAGATGGAGTGACGACCTGGTAAGACATGCAGGAAGTCGATGGATGCATGTGGCTCAGGACCGTGCTTTGTGGCATTACTTGGGGGAGGCCTATGTTCAGCAGTGGACTTGTGAAGGGCTGTAATGATGATGATGAAATGATGAATCCATACGTTACGGATGCACGGACGGGACGAGGACTTGGCATAAACGGGACGGGCTAAACATCGTCGCTGACGATGTGTAGCACGTCCCGTCCGACGCGTGTCATGTCCCGTCCGTGGTTCCGCTGCGTATGCACAGTCACTCCGTTGGCTCCGTAGTGATGCGCGTGCCGTACTAAACAACATGGACGAAAAACTAATTGAATGTTTGTATAATCTTGCACACCCAAAGTATTTGGACACAAAATATAAAAATTTTCTGTGGCAGAAAAATAAAGTGGAATTATGACTCACTGCAAACGGTTAGTATAAATTTTATTTGTCATTTATTGTTTTCATAGTTTTACAATAGATGAATAGATTAATAGGTAACAATAAAAGTTGAACTTATTTATGCTCAAATCAAAAGACAGGTACGTAAATAAAATAGACTCATGTTTTACAATGTCGACATTTATTACATCAGTAGATTTAAATACAACATCAAGTAAATCTCTATAAAAGATATAATCAACTTTTTGACAGAGTATTGGTTAAAATGTGTTTGTAGAGCGTTTATGGATAAGGGTGTTAGTATTCATGCATGATAAAAACGCCGATTGAGAATTGAAAAAAAAAAACTGTAGAGAAATAGCAATCAATGCCAATTCTTCAAATGAAAAATCAATTTTTCACAACACTAACACGTTAGTTTCGAATCGTCTCCGTCCCGTGCACGTTATGATTCCGTCCTGTATGCAGCGACCTTAAGCCTACGTTACGGAGTGAGTAGGCGCGGTGGCGCTTTAAACATTTATTTACAAAGAATTTTTTTTGCGGCCGGGAACGGGGCACCCTCCGGAACGGGGGGGGGGGGGACAACGGGGGCGTGGCGGAGGGGACTTCAAACACAAACTGGTGGGGCGGAGGCCCAGGGGGGGGAAATGGCACGTTGATCTTTATAGGTTCGTCACCCTGCCATAGATCACAATTTAGGTATCTTAATTTTGACCCAATTCGATGCAGCCGCGGGTGGTATTTTTGCATTATTTCATGCGGACATAATGAAATGCAACAGTAGACAAAATCGTATTTTATGAATGGTATCTAAAATGGGTAATAATCAATAAAAACTATCAAAAATGAACGAACTGAAATGAAATGAACTGAAAAATAAAATATCAATGAACATAGCAGGTGGTGGTTGGCGTACAATTTCTGGAAATGTTTACGTAAAACACGGGAGCTTTATTTAGATGGATCACTAAGTTTTACTCGAATCGCACCAAATACTAGTCGACAGTATAGACATATAGTAAATAAAAATATTAAACTGTCATTTTGCAACCTAAAAAGACCATGTTCAGTTGAACAGGGGCTTTTGAAATATCATGCTGCGCTATTGTTTTGAATGCTTTGATTTAACTCTTCATCATCAAAGATGTCTTTCAATAAACTTAAACTGCAATTGTTAAACATCTTATCAGCCCCAAATGGCGACGGAGATGCTGAAAACAAAATGTAAAGTCTATTCGTATGCTATTTAATAATTTGGGTAGTATTGGGTAAAGTTTATAAGCCTTTTCAATCTGTTCCGGTGTGAAAAAACGACAAATAAATAAACTAGCACACTTTTTCTGTACATATATTATCAAAATAACTGTCTACAAATAAAATTATTCAGTTTGATAAAAAACGAGTCAACATAATTTGAAAAAAAAAAGAAAAATTAACATTGGCGTAACGCCAACGTGAATTTTCCGAACAATACACGTATAAGAGCCAAATTACCACATTGGCCCTTCTATCTAGTAATCAGGATTTTCACGTTAAAAATATATATTATTCAAATACAAATTACATAAAAAACGTTAATCGAAAATGAAATCATTACTTTTGAAGAATGATTCAATACTTACAAAGCTCGGTGTGTACATTTACGTTGTTTTCATAACCTGACTCATCAGTCTCGACACTATTATTTACATTACCAATGGCTAAATTGACTGAATTCCGATTTCTTCTAAACTTAAAATAATATTTGGACATCATATTTTATTCAAAAATTATCCAATCACATAGATAAATAAATAACAATTTTCACAGCGAGATCGTTGTTCCGTGTGACGTAAAAGTATTTAACTGATTGACCAATGAACTAAATGAAGACGCGAGATCTCCCCGCGTTTAAGTCTCAATCAACCGTTTGGCCCCTGTACGTTTAAAAGTCTGCTACGTAAGCCCTTCTACTACGACAAAAAACAGTGATTCTACCTATAAATATGATTTTTTTAAGTGTAAGTTATTGATTATAATAAAAGGAAGTATTTAACAACAAAAAGTGAAAATTCTTTTATATGTTGTAGAGTCATGCTGCAGTTATATTAGTAGTACAGTTGCAGCACGAATGAGTCGGCTCAACCGGAGAAGGACCACGCTCTCACAGAATACCAGCATAAAATAATAGATAAATCTTGTCGAAGATAAGTCAGTCGCTAGTAAAGAAATTAGTTAAAGTTTAATATGATTTAGGTCATCTTTTTGTGTGACCTGAAATAGAATATAGAAATGCGTAACTTATGTATCAAAATTAATGGACACCCCTTTAAAGTAATAAAAAAACTATTTACAAAGTTAAAAAAATATTAGCGAAAGTGTTTACTGTTTGATATCACTTTATAGTTGTACGCGCTTATTATATAGAGTCAGCCAATTAAATAGCAAAAGCAGAAATATTGCAAGTGGAAATTTTTTATCGCTTTTTCTTATTCATCAGTAGTTACAACCACAGATATAGTAATAATAATGTCTTATTACGATTTCTGTAGTAACAACATTAATAATCTCTAAAATGACACGTTTACTTCGTCGTACATTTTATACGTGTAGGAAACAGTTATTTTAAACATTGCTTGCATTTTTCACTACTTGGTATATAATTTTACTGTTTAATAATTAGCTGTATAACGTTAGCTTTTAATAATATAAAACAATATCTTTGTTTTCGATTTCTAGTTGTTCCCTTGAAAGTCAATCTTTCATTAATTAAATTAATTTTTTAATTACGATAGACGTTATTTTAAACCCCAAAAGCCAACTACAAGTAGGAATTCGTAATCTAAAACGACTTGAAGAAGTTATTTGGTTTAATCAAACATAAAACCGAATCACATTTATTAATAACTAGTACAGCTACAGTGTGATTTTAAAATGTTTATCATTGGCCAGAATTCGCTCTCTTCTATAATTAAATTGATTTTTGAAACGGCGTGTTTTCTGAAACTATTCGGTGTTTTCTAGTTATTATTGTATTAAATATTTTCGAAATCGGGACTTATCAACATCTGGACATTATTTATTTATTTATTGACTTATGTTGTACTTCAAGTATAAGATAACTATATAGTATACTAATAACTCGCATTATTGACGATTTCAAATTGAATAGAACGAATCATATGAATTTCCTATTGAATTCTCTTTTAATTTTAATTTAAGGTTAATTAACAACATATTGAGGACTTTCCAGCACCCATGGTCACGTGATGGACTGTGGTGTCCTGATATTGTAGTTAACACGAGCTATCTTCAGCTTTTTTTTACTTATTTATACAGAATTAACTAACAATACCCTGAAGTTATGCAACATCATGATAAACAGAAAGTTTTTAAACACCGATTTCTACCAAGCTATTGAAAAAAAAATCATGGCTGGGATACCATACTCGTACATACCTGCTTGGGAAACCATAATTAATAAAATTCAAACAAACCTGAGCAAACCACTGTTAATATGAGAAATTGTTCTAGGGCTGCAATGCATCTCCAGACAGATAGGTACAGCTTTACTGAACCGTATTCCATGTATTCGTTAATAAGTAACATTGCAGATAGACCCTGTTGGGAGTTCGCATAGGGGGCCATCACAGATCAAAAATATGCAAATACTATTTGCTCATATGTTGGCTCTGATTGCCATTAAATTTCGAACCAGCGAAATAATTTCGACGAAATACCTTTGTGGCGGCGCTGTGTTCGCACCGCAAGCGAAACATACCGAAGCCTAAATCACGCTATCAACATTCCGAATCATAAACAGCATATATAGAACATCTCCGAACTAACACGGAGCGTTGGCCGCTCCCCGGGCAGAACACCTTGCCCGGCGGGAGATCTCCCCTTTTCCTTCATCGGCCACAGTGGTGACGACCCGACGTGATCTAAACACGCAACGACAAACAACTTTTGGGAAACTACAATTTCAAGCCTTCGTCATTATCCTCAAGAACCCCTACCATTCACTACTGAGAATCGTCTTCTGAAGTCTTTAGTTCCTGCAAGCCAGTCCAACTTGTCTTCATCTCGACTCACCGCAGATTTATAAGGCAGATTTCTGGCACTTGCTCCGGCACATCGTTCTCACCGGCATCACTTGCCAGTGCGTAGTACGGCATGCATTCCCCACCGGCATTAAGGACGCACCGGCAATTGGACTGCACTATCGACCTCTGGTCTGAGCAGGGGGGTGATGTGGCGGCGCTGTGTTCGCGCCGCAAGCGAAACATACCGAAGCCTAAATCACGCTATCAACATTCCGAATCATAAACAGCATATATAGAACATCTCCAACACGGAGCGTTGGCCGCTCCCCGGGCAGAACACCTTGCCCGGCGGGAGATCTCCCCTTTTCCTTCCACGGCCACACGTTTGTTGATAAATTGGAGTGTTATACAATTAGGAACTTGAGGTCGATTACTACCCAAATATTTGATTTATGAGCAGGCACTTGTTTTTATCTGTCTGCATATTGATTGTTAACGTATGTGTGCCAACTTTGCGCTAACGTACTACTTAACAAATGGTACGGCTTCCTACTGTACTGAGTCCGCATCCTTGATATTTTGTAATTAGAACATTTTGATCGTGTTGCAGAGGGTTACTTTTCATAGTGGAATTTCCAGTTAAATCTTGTGTTTGCCTAAGGAGAGGCTGGTTGAAGTTGGGATTGACATACAACATACAGTACGATGAAACAAAAGCATTGCTTTCTATAAAAAAGAGTTACCACACAATTGCCGGACACTACTCTCCCATTATTTAAATCCAATAATAATAACCTTTGTATTGGAGTGGTAAATATTCGGCGCATTGCTACAGCGCCGGGTGTCTTGAAATAATGAGTCAGTGCTTGACTACTATCTCACTACTTCGCAGATTGACCACTGCTACTTTTTAAAGTAAAGTAAAGTTACAGCCTATATACGTCCCACTGCTGGGCTCAGGCCTCCCCTCATTTCTGAGAGGGTTTAGGGCAAGGAAGTGTCCGCCGCGCTGCCCAAATGCGTGTTGACGAACTTCACATGTCTTCGAAATATTTATTTTTTCTTATTCCTCAGACATGCAGGTTTCCTCACGATATTTTCCTTCACCGTCGAGCACGTGGTAAATCAGCACTTAAAATTGCAATTAACAATTTCATTGGTGCCGGCGGGGATCGAACCCGGGTTATTCGCGTTCTGTTATATTTACAGCGAGCGTTAACCACTGAGCTATCACGGCTCTTCTGAGCTACCACGGCTCTTGTTTACTAATTTTAAATAAAAGCCTTTAAAATACTGGGTAAGGGCTCTGACTAATAAAAAAGTATTATTGGTCTGAAGGTGAGGGTTATTGAGTTTTAGTATTATGACGTATTGTTTAACTTGAAATATTATTCAACACACTCTTTAACTATTACTATTTTTAATGTTTTTATTGCGTACTTTTAATTATTGAATGTTCTGAGAAATTTATATCACATACCCCCATCATGCTTCCTTGAGATTCTTCACGGATCAATGGACACCTCTATAATATAATATGTAGCAGAATTTGCGTTCAAGTTCATCCATATAATATGGATATACATTGCATTTATTAGATGATTTAATCGTATTTTAGTTGCATACTCTAGTTTACTCAATTGTTATTATTAGGTATTTTTGTGAAAACGTTAAAAAGGATCAATAGTGATAATGAAGTTAATATTCTTTAGAACCAAACGTTGCATGATACTGCTACGAGTGCTCTAAGTAGGTAGCTTAGAGGCAAACAAGGCGTAATATGAACTAACTCTATTTGTAAAATCTTTCGTGTAGGAATGTTTTAAACATTTTTCGGCAACTTAAATATAAGTATATAAATATCAAATTTTTTGCATATTTTCTTCATGACACCGTTTTATTGCTTTAAAATTATTGATAGAGGTTTATTACGTAGTATAAAACAAATAATTATTCCGTTGACTAAAAATGACATGACTTCTGTGACTAGTACTTTTTAAACGAGCCAGACTCATTCACGCTGGCTTCATTGAGCTCTAACGCGATTCAGATATAATTAAATTATGAACAGAGATTTCATACCCTTTGTTTTAATAGCAAATAGTAAAAACTATTCACATTGGTGACATGTAATTATTTACGAAATACTAAATATTATGTCGTTGGATAATTAAGTAAACCTAATTTTCCACAAAAAGCTAGGGATATCGCGAAAACTCGGATAATTATACGATTGGTCGAGTCTGTTCTAAAACCGAATCAGCATGTCCCGACTCCACGTAGTCTTGTCTGCCATACCCCAAGAATGCTTTTGTAAAGCCGTAGGCACGGAGGGAGAGCAGCCCCTGTCCGCCGTAGCAAATTGCAGGTACCCGTGCCAGCCGCAGCTGCTGAGACTGGGGTCGCCGAAGGCGACCAAGTAAGCCAAAGCTGCGGAGGTGAGCATGGGTTCGTGCGATTTGCTACGCAGGGGCGATGGATTGCACTTCCTGCAGCATCGAAGCTGTAATAAAAGTAACTTCGGGTCAATATTCCTGTGTATAAAGAGAGACTATGAATTAACAAAAAAAATCATTGCTATACGCCTATAAACCAAAATCAAGCCTATCAGAGTTAGGTATATTCAAAGTTGCGAAACCTAATTATTGAGGAATGCCATGGTCTAATTAAGGGGAAATATAATCTCAAATGGCTTAGCAAGATCCTCCGTTATGTCGAAAGTATTGCAGCATTAATTTTGAAATAAATATATGGTAAAGTTGAGGATTAACGTTAAGGACTATGTTAGACGAAAACACGATTCCGTAAAATTTTCTCGATAGAAAAAAATCCAAAGCTACCTCCAAACTGAACAATAAACCGCTGTTATTCATAAAATACTTTAAATAAGATCATGAAACTTTGCATACTAACTGAACAAACTATAAAGCAGTGCTTATGTTATTTACTTTTTTTAAATACTTTTATTTTCACTGTAAAAAGAAATTACCTAAACTATCGGCGTCTTGAAGCTTGATTCCTGTCGCCCCGTTACCCCGTTAGTATCGCTTAGGCTTTTGAAGGGAGTAGTTGTGTCGCTTACGATCAGAATACACATTACGCAGCAGGACGACGTAAAATTAAAATGGTAAATAACCGTGATAAAAATAAGAAGCGACTGGGTTGGCGTTAAAAAACAGGCATAAATATGATAAACCTAATGAAATAAGTATCTAACGACCTATCTACTTACAGTATTAGTGATTACAAACATGTCGGTACATAGCATACGACGCGCGGGGAAGTGGGGGCGAAATTAGAATTTGAGCTGACTTCCTATATCCCCTTAATGCATGTTTTCGCAATATCCCTAGATTTTTGCGAAAAATTCGTCTTATTATTCTACGACATATATGTCATAAAACTATACCGTATAATAATACTACACCATAGATGTTTATGGTGAAAATTGATAACTTACTGTTACATGCTGGTAGCGTGGCGGACGCTTCCTTGCCCTAAAACCCTCCCAGAAATTAGGGAGGCCTGTGCTCAGCAGTGGGACGTACATGGACTGTAACTTAACTACGTTACCAACAAGGTTTAAATAATGATTAAAACTACTTTTACGAATTTTAGCGCGTTTAATCATGTTTTTAATTCCCGACGTTTGGGTGCTTTCTATGGTCACGGGGGACTGAGGTGATTGACGTCCCGATGTCAGTGTTAACCCAAATTACTATGTTGATATTTAACCTCGCTGCTCACATGAATAAACGTAATAAAGTAGAATTATCCGTAGCTAGGATGCTTGGGAAAAGAATTTTAAAATTATTGGATTGCATTTATAAATAGGATTAGCAGCGTTTTGTTTCAGTGTTCACATATTAATCTCACTTACTACGATTTTCTATTTACGAAATTATCATGATCGATAAATTACAAAATAGTAGAATAATTGTAGCTACATTTTATATAATTTACTGTATTGATTTTAGAGGTTTAATTTACAAATATCTAACAGTGTTACTTTTACGACTTAGTAGCCTTATTAAAACGGTATTTACTGTACAACTCCACAGTTATGTCACTTTTTTACAAATTTGTCGAATTGTAACGCTTATTAGATATCTTACAGGCATTGATCATTAACAAAGAACTTACAGGTATTATCGCAATAGCTTAAAGTGTTGACTATATGGCGCGTAATTTAAAATATAGACAGGTGGCTGTTAACAAAATACTGAGACAACCTTTAATTTACACACATACATACACAATTACACCAGTCCAAGCGTGTTCCTGGTTGAAAAATTAATAAGTATTTACTAATAATGGGATAAGAGTTTGGGCTGGTTTAAGTTAAACAACGTCCGTCAAAGGAAGTTAGGGTCCCGGCGTGGTCATCGACCATGACACGAACACGACATAATTTACATAAAATATTTTTGGTTTAGTACTCGCTATTAACTCATAATGTTACAGTAGATGGAAAGGTTTTTCTTGATAGTTTACATAAAAATATACGCAATATAATAGAACTAACTATCGATTTATTTATTTTTTTCTATTAAGTTATGTGCCCCAAGCGTCCAAAAACGAAGCAATCCAATATTCTCTGAATGATACTTCTAAAACAATTTTTTCCTCCTTAGTGTGTAACTAAAAAGGTTAACCATTAAAATATATTGCTCTATATATTTATTAATATCAGAACAAAAAAAATCGATGAATGGTGTTTGATGGTTTGTGTTTTATAAGATTTTTTTTAAAAAAAGATTAAAATTTATTTTTCATTTCTGAACGTAAGATAAATAATTTCATAACTAAAAATTGTCCATGCCACCAGGTGAAAAATGTAAAAATTAGTAATAATTTTACATTTTTCACCTGTTGGCATCACTATTTCTCATGGTCTTTGATACATTTTGATCTAAACATATAAATAAAAGTACAAAATCAATAGAAATATCACGTTTTATTGATTTATTACACATGACACGATATTGAAATGGATTTGGAATGTCTTATTTTCTTCGGAGGTTCTTTAATCATAAGTTTGGAGTCGCTAAATGTTCGCCTTAAGGTTAAAGCTCGCTCACGTAAAGATAAATTGGTGAAGGATTGTAAAATCGAGAATGGTCGATTGAGATGGAATCCATATGCCCCCGTCTCTCGCCGCTGATTACTATTAGTCCCTGGCAACGGCGAGTTGCCAATTGAAAAGAATTGCCAATAGTAATCCTGGAAATGGAAATAAAATGATAATTTAAGTATGTTTTGGAAGTTGGGTTGCTTTCGTAATAAGCGAAAGATAGATCGTTTGTATATTATACAAAATAATAATAATAATATATTAATTAAGGAGTTAACTCGTATTATAAATGGTACACCAAATAAGTCTGGACCATGAATATTAATTTTGAATGGTGTCCATAAAGTCTACGATCATATCATAAGTCATAAGACAAAACGTATGTATTAATATTAAACGAGTATCATTTATTGCCATCTAGCGGTCACGCGGGGTATAAGGCGAGTGATATAGAAAATAATCTTTTGGCCGGGGTTAGAAAAGGATATTACTAATTATGTAAATTGATGTGGCAAGTGTTTGCGATATAAAACACTTAAATAAATATATAAAAGAACTAATGGTTATAAACGATACGCGATATTCTGCTTTTATCAGAGTTTATTTAGATTTAGTATATAGTAGAGTTTATTTAGAGATAGCAGTATGTAAGGATAGTGATAGTAATGTTTATATATTCAAACTACAGTGTGATTTCAGTATTTAAAGCTCGTTCGCTTAAAAATAAGAATACTATTTCCGTGGCATCGGCTTTTATCAATAATTTTATTATGAAATACGGTATTCCTCGACAAATAATATCTGATCAAGGAACAGAATTTGTTTCAACCGTGATAAAAGATGTGTGCCGTATTCCCAACATTACATGGCAGAGAATAATGCAGTTTATAAAACGACTATTTACGTAGTTAAAAGTAATTTAGTAAATATAACCTGTGAAAGTGCTAAGATTACAGGCAGAGTTATTTCATTTTTGTAAGCTCTTGATAATATTTGGTCGAGATTTTATTGTCTTTAACGTTGTAAAGCTCAAAAAAAATAAGTGAACAATAATGAGAAAAAGGACACTTCTCGACGGACACTTTAATACACACAGACGGTCCTCCTTACCTTAACCCTGCATAATCTTCCATTTAAGACGAAATGGTATCGTATAATAACATTCTCAGATAATAATTGTACACCAATAATGGTGCACCTAAAGAGCCTTCTCGTGTGTCAATACCTATAGTATTATATTATAGACAGGTACAACATGATACGACTCGTACCTATGCCGCCTATAGGTGTTTACTTACAAGTCGACGTATACTTAGTGGACGTACCTAAAATGTAGATTTTGTGGAAACTGCGATGTTTATATCGAGGCAAAATTTGTCGATCGTGTTTTGGCCACAATTCACTAAGAAAAATCTTTAACTTTTATAATGAATTAAAAAAAAATGTGAATTTGTAGTATTTAATGACAAAAAATTGATTTTCTTCGCACCTATAAAGCGTAAAAGTCTGCTTTTGGCGCCCACTTTACCTAGTAGCTGTCAATAGAAGCAAAATTAAAAACAAATCATTGGAAGCAGGATAAAATAGAGGAAAAATTTAGCATATATAGAAATATAGGGTATGGCCTATATATAGGGAGCAATTACCTTGCTGCGCTGCCTCAGTTGTAGTAAGGAGTCGCACACTGGAGCAGCATTTTTTATAGAATATGGGTAACATACGTGCACTCAGTCCACCAGCTGATAAGTGGATGCTGTGGCCACTTATAAGGTATCTATTTTTAATTAAGAATCAAGATGGATTACCTAATTTTCCAGTAATAAGGGTCTCCGTATCTCTTCACTTACCACAAGAAAAACAATAGTTTTATGGTACTATTTTACGCTGGCATTCTATGAAAGCGTGGCTCTCTGGACAAGCCGACCCATTTATGCTAAAACCATAATAAAGCTGTAAACAAACTTACATTTAATAATATCGATCAACCCACTATTCCATCCGTCAATTAGATATGATGCAATGCTGTAAGCTAATTCTGACCTACTTCCACATATTCGATCAACTTCATATTTATATTCATGCAGTTCCAATGATAAGCTTGTTTTTATATTACAATGTTTTCAAATTTAACTTTCATAGTCACACAGGTAATTCCCAGTGTTCAAATTTAACTTTCATAGTCAACAGGTAATTCCCAGTGTTCAAATTTAACTTTCATAGTCACACAGGTAATTCCCAGTGTTCAAAGAAAACTGTAATTGAACGTAAGCACGTTAATTAATATTACAAATAATCATTATTATACCCATATTTACAAAAGAGTAAATTAGTGTTCTCGGGGTCAATTTCGAATACGGTGACAACGTCTGTGACTCACCGAAGCTATCAACGGCTCAGGAGATATTGCAGTGCCATACGAGACGATGGTAGAACCTCTTTTCACAGTGGTATTCCCTCGTTCTGACCTAATTGTAACGTGTAACAGTTTTGTAGTATGATCGCAGGTAATCCAGTCTCAGTATTAAAGAAAGATCATAAATTACTGGATCCAAAAATCTAAAAAGTGCTTTTCGACAAAATTTTACTGCGGCTGGGATTCGAACCCACTAGACTTGGTGGATAAATTTTCTAACAATGTAGCTTGTAGTCCAGTGTTCTTAGGAAGTACAGTTGATTCGGAGGTCAAATTAGGAGTGCAGTTCCAAAAGGCGGCAAAACAGAAAATTTGTCAAGTCAAATATTGTAAATTTTAGAACCAAAATTGGTAAATATATAATACCTTACCTATAGAAATAAAAGCTTCTTTATTCAATATTAATTACATATTTGTAAATAATACTTATTGAAATTTAATACCTCAGTCCTGGGAAGAACCAACAAGAAACCCAGCGGGTCTTTAACAAAAAAAAAGTTTACAATCATATAATATTATTTTACACAATTTACTACACAAAACAAATTAGAAATAGCGATCACTTCATTCCCAGGGGTTATTTTCGTGCATAAATCCATTAATATTAATAGTATTTTTGATACAATTTAAATTTTATGGAGGATTCCATTTTTTATTTCGCCCTACGCTAGCGATTTTGAAACCATATTTTTCTACAAAAACAAAATTTAACTGCTGTTTACAGTAAAAGTGCCGAATAAAGTATCTCTATATATAACTTTTGACTTATTATTTTATTAGGCCACGCGAACGACAAGAATAACACAGTTCATCTAATGGTAAGTAGGAGCCTGTTGCCCATAGATACCCCCACTTATTCTCCATTAATCAAAACGTAGGCACGTTATCATTCTTGAGGACTAAAATGCAAATACCTCCTTACCTGTAAAAAGGTGGTCTACTTGTCACTCAGCGAACGAAACAGCAGCATTATGAGAGGCACGAGTATGTTGCTATATACTTATTATTTATATTAATTATATACTTATAAATACTCTTAGGATTCTTTTCCGGTACTGTGTAACCGGTAGTTGATGAGAGTTGATACGTGGTAGAGCCATGCTGCAGTTATATTAGTAGTATAGTTGTAGCACGAATGGGTCGGCTCGACCGGGGAAGGACCACGTTCTCACAGAATACCAGCGTAAAATAGTAGCTTAACACTGTTGTGTTTCGTATGGTGAGTGTAGAGAACCGGAGAGCCTTTTTACTGGAAACGTGGCATTCCATCTTAGTCCATAAGGGTGACAACGCATCTGCATTTTGATTTGTAATCGAGGAAAGACGTAGATATCTATGGGCCGCAACAACCACTTACCATCAGGTGGACTGTGTGCTCGTTTGTCACCCAATCCTATAAAAAAAACACTACACGCAAAATTTGTTAATGGGTAGCTATCTACCGAAAGTTTAAATCAAACTTCGACTTAGCCTACTTAGGAGCGTATTCTCAATGACAGAGTTTAATTTCAATGCAATTGGGAATTGATGTCTGTTATAGTATATAAAAGTGTCCACTGTTCAACATAGACCTCCCTCACAGTTGGCCCATAGAGGAAATTTTTCCATAGTTTCCACGCTGGACAAACAGCAGGTTTTTTCAACCGCAGTTTTTTATTTCGAGTTGTCACATCATCATCACGAAGATGCTGCCCATCTCCTGTATCAGTTTCCCTCTGTTCCCTTTTATGATACCTAAGGGATGATATTGGTAAGTGGATATTCTTTCAAGACCACTACAAGACTTATACGTCTTATCGTTAGTATTGTAAAATAATGAGCGAGGGAGCGAAGAAAATGCCAGAAAAGTGTCTTTTTTTCGATAGATGGCGGTGTAATACCCTCGCTACACCAGTCGTGAAATACACAGACCGGCGAGAGAGGGGGGGACAACTTCGTCTGCCAAGCGTGGCGATTATGGTAAATTCTTAGTGTGGGGGAGCAGAAGTTGACGATTATTATTACGGGCTGATAAAGAATTAATATGATTTCTTACAGCTTTTAGCAATTCCACAGCAAAATATGAACGTTTATAATCAAATAAGTTCAATTAGATGTTTTCAAAAGTAATGGAGTCTAAGCAAGGTCTCTGTTCAGTAAGTAAATTTATAAATACTTAGAAAATCATTCGTATAACAGGTTTTTTTAACATATCTAAGTTTGCTGGTTCAAAAAAGAATTTACACTTTGAATCATTCAATCACTTTGAACCACTAAAGTATATTTATTAAGTATTTTTCCCAAATTCTACGTAGTTTACTTAGCTTTTTGCAGTAGCGTTTATGTGTGAGTAAAGAAATCATGAATGCTCATTATACTTTTCTGTTATTATTATCAGGATAACACATAGGAATAGTTCCAGAAGAATCGTTTTAAAATAGTGAAGGTAGCGTCCGGTTTTTGTGTATTCAAAACGACAGTTTGAGCACTATCTGTGTCAAGGTGCGGATCGGCTGTTGCGCAAAACGTTTTTTAATACTACGCTCGGTTGCGAGGTAATTAATTCGATTCGGAGTGTCGCAACAAATGATACTTGCTGTGGTTTTCGTGTGTTTGAATTATTCGTAGTTTAAGAATTTGCTTTTAGGGTTGTGAAGGTCGACATATTCACGAAAGCCGTCACTGACCACACGTTTCGGTGTACGGTACGGACTGCCCGGCAGTTACTATAACAATCGGTTAAATATTATTTATTGGGTGCGTGATCGTTGTCTGGATGTTTCATTTAAAGCAAATTAATCCTAATAAATTAATATTAACGGTATTTTATTAATTTCATTTATAAACGTATTTTAAGTTACATTCATAAATGTTTTCTAAAATAATTCTTCATTATCGATAATCCATTTATCTTCAAATTCTTTAGCGGTATTTCAATTAAGCATTGTGTCATTAATCAGTCTTTTTACAAAAGCTCTATATATAGACTAAGAAAAATAAAAATAAAAAAGGTCCAACAATGTCCCCTTAAGAGACCGGTGGCCCTGCTCTCGATAGCTCTCCTTAGATGGCTCAGCAGCAGACTAGGTCGAGGAGAACGACTACGAAGTCAGTGTCATAATTCGCTCCATTATATGACACAAGTCAAACGTTGTAATACAATGCTGTTTTTGTTCCATCTGCACCTTACAGGCGGTAAATAAACGTAGAATTAGGATGGTGTCTTTAAAATTGTCTGGTCAATTTTGTCGACAAATTTTATCATAGTACTAGCCAAACAGTGTGGTCAATCTTATATCTCATTTGTATGTATATACCGTGTTTGTTCAGTTTGTTGTTGCGTGAATGGCCTCACGCCTCAAGGCGTCCGAAAAATTATGTATTTACAAATATTTTAATACTAGAAGACGCTGAGTGTGGCTGCGACTTGTTTTATGCGAAATGTTTAGTTTGGGTATACTATTTATAAGGCTTGATCGATTTGTTTTGGTATACTTGCTATTAACTGTGACTTGCTGGATTTTTAATTCTACTTTTATGCAAAACATATTTCTAACACATATTTTTACCCTCATGCTGTTTTGATCTGCTTGCGTAACAACGCCCTATTTCGTACTGCATTTTCTTTCAGCTTGGCTTAAGAGGTGAGAGTAAGTCAGCTCAAATTCTAATTTCGCCCCCACTTCCCCGCGCGTCGTATGCTATGTACCGACATGTTTGTAATCACTAATACTCTAAGTAGATAGGTCGTTAGATACTTATTTCATTATGTTTATCATATATATGCCTGTTTCTTAACGCCAACCCAGTCGTTATTTTTATAACGGTTATTTCCCATTTTAATTTTACGTCTTCCTGTTGCGTAATGTGTTTTCTGATCGTAAGCGACACAACTTCTCCCTTCAAAAGCCGGAGCAATACTAACGGAGCGACAGGAAACAAGCTTACGCGCCGATAGTTTAGGTAATTTCTTTTTTACAGTGAAAATAATGATATTTTAAAAAAAGTAAATAACATAAGCACTGCTTTATGGTTAGTTCAGTTAGTATGCAAAGTTTCATGATCTTATTTAAAGTATTTTATGAATAACAGCGGTTTATTGTTCAGTTTGGAGGTAACTTTGGATTTTTTTTTCTATCGAGAAAATTTTACGGAATCGTGTTTTCGTCTAACATAAACCTTAACATTAATCCTCAACTTTACCATATATTTATTTCAAAATTAATGCTGCAATACTTTGGGCATAACGGAGGATCTTGCTAAGCCATTTGAGGTTATATTTCCCCTTAAGGGGATCGCCGCAGCCGCACCCTAGCCTACTAATAGTAATGTACAGATTTTTCCAAAATAGTTCCGATAAAAAGCATGTAAATGAAATCACAAAAAAAATATTGCATGATTTAATTTAATCGGATAGTATGGTTTCAACTATTTTGACACAACCAGTTCAACTCTTAAAAAGGACGTATATTCAGTTAACCGTAGTGGAAACTAACCTGTATTTTATTTAATACGTTTTAAGAAGCTATTAAAATAACGGTTTATTGTTTTGCTGAAATTAAATTAAGTCTAAATGTGACAAGGTGACGATTTTTCATTAGCATTCAATTGGAAGTGCATACGATGCATTCATTTCTTTAAGGCTGGGCCTTCTGTATATATACCGCAATATAACCTAAGTTGGGCGTCGTTTGGCCCCGTGTGCCATATGACACGCGGAAAAAGAGGAAAACATAAATAAATACAGCATCGTGATATTTGACAAAAATAAAGTTATGAAAACTTAAGTCCATTACCCCAGTCGTTATGCTAATAATTTTTTATAATCATTTTCATCATTACAGCCCTTCACAAGTCCATTGCTGAACATAGGCCTCCTCCAAGGAATGCCAAAAGCACGGTCTTGAACCACCTGCATCCATCGACTTTCTGCATGTCTTACCAGGTCGTCACTTCATCTAGTGGGGGCTCGCCCTGCACTATGCCTACCGGTAACCTTTTTCTCCAACGATTATCGGTTCTTCGAGCTATATGGCCGGCCCATTGCCACTACAGCTTACTAATTTAATATCATATCTTTCAATAATTTTACATCCCGTTGACATGAATTATAAAATTTGATAAGAGGCGAGGACTTTAATATGTATTGTTGTGCATAGTGTACCATTATAAAAGTTTAATATGCTATAGATTTTAAGAGAAGGAGAGGAGAAAAAACAAGGAACTGTTAGATATTACAGCAAACTACATGGCGGTAGTGTAGACCTTAATTATCCTAAGAGGCTTTTTATAGAATTAGGATGACAGACTAGCCACGAGTCCACCTGATGGTAAGTGGATGCTGTGGCCCATAGACATCTATCCACCTATCCGCGATAAAGAATCAAATCGTCACCCCAGAGGACTAAGATGGAATGCCACGTTTCCAGTAAAAGTGGTCTCCGGTTCTTTACACTCACCATACGTAACAGCAGCATTAAGCTGATATTTCACGGTGGTATTCTGTGAAAGCGTGCTCCTGTTCCGGTCGAACCATAGAGTACTATAATACATACATAATAGAACGGGGATGTGGGCGGAGCCCGTGGAGCCGCTAAATTGCTACTAACACGTCAATTCACACGTATAAATGTCAACACGAGATGTGTTTTGACGTTACAATCGTTTCCAAATTCCGAATGCAAATTATTTAGAAAATGCCAAATTGCACGCTATTTACGAATAAATATGTATTAAAATCCGTCTGCCAACAGACTGAATCGGGTTTGTAGTAGTCATTAACTGATAATACGACGTAATTGCTTGTATGTGTGCTTGCGGCGACGGTGAACCTCGGTACAAAATAAGGTTGACAGCCATTCTATTGTGTATTATAGTATTTCTATGGGTCGAGCAGACCCATTCGCGCCACAACCATAATATTCAAGGCTCTACCACGAAAAATCTGGGTAGATACTACTCTTTTACAAATTTCTGCTACTATGCAGCAGTGCGACCATTGTGCATTGTGGTGTTCAGATTAGGAGGGTGAAGGAGGTTGTATAATTACAAACTGATACAGTTTTTTGCCGTGTGCAGCTTTAAAAAATCCATTAACCCCATTGAATCCCGTGGTTGCCGTATAAGTAAACTAAGATAAGTCGGTCTGTAAGTTTATCCGGGTTAATATTCGGAATGGCATGAAAAAGAACATGAAAAATATAAATTAAATGTTTCTGATGATTATTTATTCTAAATAATGCCAGAGAAATAGATTTCACTCAGGCGAAGTTGAGGCGAGTGGCTGGATTGTAACATAAACAATACTTTTTTATACAACTAATGTATTAAACGAACTTACAGTCTACCTGAAGGTATATGGATATAGTAACCCATGGACAGCTACAGCCAGCTTTATACAGAGAAGGCTACATATGCGTCGTCACCCCGGAAAGTCTCACGGCCTCAAAACTATTTAGACAGGAACACAGCTATGCAAACACTGCTAATGAGCTTTAATAATCTTCCGCTCACCAGATGTCGCTAGATGACACTAGGGTGAACTTTTTGTTACTCAATGTCGTTAAATTTAGAAGTAAGTGTTAAATAAAAGTTTACCCTTTTCTAGAGTATTATATTAATACACAAAAAAAATGCCTCACTGACTTGATCTTAAATTTTTTGCATATTTTTTACTTTTTTAATTTTTCTACTTTTATGAATATCTGTGGTTTGGCTTATTTATTTTTAATCTAATTAATATAAAATATAACTAATTGTATAAAAAGAAACATTAATCCATTGAAGTAATATGTATTTACGTACTAGAGCAGCTATTTCAAACAAAAAATGTGCGCTACTCTGTGTTCGTACGGTTGGTTTTTTATCATAGAATAAACATAGAGATAGAATGATCAGTAGGTAATAGTAGATTGTGTTGTTAAATAGGTAAATTATGTCGAGAACAATTTTTAAATTTTGTCATTTATTTTGTAATAAAGAAAATAATTAATTTACAACCTTCCGCCAATTAAATACAATGATGTGTCTTACTGGTCTCTACTGGCTTTTACTGACATATCTTTAATTATTTGTGCAATATTAGATACACGACGGCATATTTTTATCAAGAGATTTTTCTTAAATCAACACAACACGTGACAACTCTACAAGCGCCTAGCGAGTGACTGATCAAAGTGCGGTGTAAGCACCGCAGTTGAAAAATTATCTAGTAAAAATTATCAACACGTGTTTTGTGCTTTATACGAGGGTGACACTGAAAGTTCTTAGAAAATCAAAAACTGAACAAACTAGCAAGTTATAAGTTTTATTATATCTTTTCAAAATAGGGTTCATTTACATCAATGCATCGCTGTATCTGATGGAACCACTGAGAAAAGCACTCGTCCTTAGAGGTCTCTGACGACATTTTAAAACGCAGCCACTGCTTCCTCGGCGTCCATAGATCGTTTTCTTCGTAGTTTTTCTTTTATTTTCGGAAATAAATAAATATCTCAAGGTCGTCGGGGCTATAGGGCGGGTGACCCAATAATTCCACGTCTGACGTTGCCAAATAGTCGATTGTTTACTTGGCGGTGTGCGATGCGGCGTTGTCGTGGTGAAGGAGGATCCCACTGCGAGGTTGTTTCTCTCAAACTATTTTCCAAGACAAGTGGCAAACAATTGTTAGTGTACCACTCTGCAGTAACTGTTTTTCGATCTTCTAAAACAGTTGTTGCGTAATGACCTGTGTTTCCGAAGAACTAGGCCACCATCTTTTTTCCCACGCTTCGAACTCTCTTCACTAGTTTTAGTTGGCAAATCCTCGGAAGGAAACACCCAGACAGCAGACTGTCTCTTAGTTTCAAGATCGTAACAATAAATGAAATCTTAAAATTCATGCTGACGTGACACAAACAATTTTCAATTTGCCGCCAAATCATAAACAAATGACAAATTAATAAAATACATATACAATAATATTGGTGAAGAATTCCATTTTCAAAATTTGAACTTATTTTATTATATCGTTTACAAGTTACCAGTTCTAAAAACTTTCGATGTCGCTCTCGTATCACTTGTCTAATATATATGTAGAGCTGAACTTTCTTTTCCTAATTTTTGTAACTATGTAATTTTAGAGAAAAGCATTTTCGTACATAAGCAATGATATTTTATTTTTTATTTAACGTTACGAATAGTTGTGGGAGTTTGATATGACTTGCAATAGAAACATGTAAGGCGTATTGATCTTATATAGAGAACCATGGCGAAGTTATTTTAATCTAAAAATTATCGAAGAATGCAGTAAAATGACTTGTCGAGGGAAGATCGATCGACATCAATCTCTCTTGACTGAAAACAATCGATAAAATTAAGATTGGGATGAGTCGTCAAAAAGAGTTAGGATTTTAGGTTGCCCGTGGTAACTTGTAGCTGCATAAGCAGTCGCCTGAAATCCTGAAATTCTTTGTTGCTCAACAAAGATGACCACCATGCAGTGCTTATCCGCCACTTGCCATCAGGTCGACTGTGTGCTCGTTTGTCACCCGTATTCTATAAAAAAGTGCAGTTCTATACAGCCCCTCAAAGATGTCTAATCCGATCGTGAATTAAGCCAGGCGAACTACCGATACCTACCGATATCACGCCCAGAGCCTCACGAGCCCAAGCTATTGCTAATAATCGATACTGGCACCAGTCGTTATGTTTTGCACAACGATGAATATTACCATGATTTCCGAAAGTCATCATACAGCGACAAAATAATCCGGACTGGGCAGCTTTTATGACATCTTGTGACACAACTCATTCTGCACCTCAACTATGCTGTCCTCACAAAAATTAGTTTCAGTCGTGAGCTAATAGAAGAGAACCGTTCCGTCGAACGTTGATCAACTGACATGAAATTATAACTGATTTGGTAAGTTACTTATTTTGATGATTGATTGATGATTTGGTAACTAAACTTATGATCGAATATATAATATGTACAAATACACTTATTGTAGTAAAAATGGCGCTTTCATGATGGCTGGTTTGATGTTTGTGAAGAAGGAAGAACAAGATTTTCAAGACCGTGTGCAACATAAGAAGATTGAAATCCCAGCTCATAATAGGTGCTTCGATGTGATACTGCGATAAATTTTATTGTTCACATCAACGAGCAGTTGCGGATAATTAAGACGAGCAGGACACAGAGTAGAGTAAGCAGCATGTCGACAACAGCGCCTCCAACAGCCGCAGCTTATCTCTGCGACGTCATTAAACAATGGCACCCGACCTTCGCCTACTTACGCACTCGCTCGGATCGAGCCTCGCCGTCGCCTTTTCAAAACAACCACTAACCGCCACACTGTTTCTACGCCGATTACAAAATTCTATCTAAGATCGCCAAGTTCTGGACACATTAATAATGACTAATTCAAGATCGCTCCATGAACATCCCGTGATTTAATCAAGTGAGGTGATACACATAAAAATGCCACCCACATAATATCAAAAATTCTACAATATTTGTACGATTTACGAACGAATTACAATAGGGTTCATAATACTTGACTACCAAAACGCATATATCCTGGTTTCAAATTCGAACTGGAGTCTACAATTCAGTGTCTTCATAAATTATTGATCTGTTGACTGCTGTGGGTATTGGGAATTTATACGTCTTCTTTGACTATGATGTCCTAGCCTATTTCTGGGCTTAACGCATAACAGTATGTTTAGTAAATATCTACATATACCCTACCTAGCTAACAGCGACAGAAATTATCCGGGGATATCATCATTTTAACGGTCACAATACATCCAGAAATATAAAGGGAAACATGAGGAGAAAAGCTAGAAAGCCGAAGAAGTTGTAGCCGTAGTAAAAACGGACAGGAAAGAACACTCATTAGCCTTTCTACTATACTTTGTACATTATTATTTTTTTATAGAATAAGGGCGCCAAACGAGCACACAGTCCACCCGATGGTAACTGGATGCTGAGACCCATAGACAATCGACATTTATCATCGATTAAGAATCAAAACGCAGATGCGTTGTCACCCCTGAAGACTAAGATGGAATACCTCATTTCCAGTACAAAAGGGTCTCCGGATCTCTACATTCACCATACGAAACACAGCAGCAGTATAAGCTGCTATTTTACGCTAGTATTTTGTGAGAGCGTGGTCCTTCCCCGGTCGAGCCGATCTATTCGTGCTACAACTATAATATAGCTGCAGCATGTTAATATAATTTTTAATTAGATTTTTTTGTTTTAAAAATAAGGAGTTGTCACACTTGTCCCTAATTTTATCACTATAATTATGTAATAAGTAACATGACCATAGGCTTTGTAGTTCCAAGAACATTAATAGTAAAATTACATTGCAATATGACACGAAATTGTGTTATTTGTGGTTGCATTAACAATTGCTTTGCTGTACACTAGAGTTACAGTATTTAAATATGAAGTAGGCGGAAAGTAGAAATTTTACAAGGTTTCAGTTTCCTTATCTTCTAAACAATTCTAGTAAGCGTTATACCTTTTTAATCAGTGATCATATTGCAACAGCTGCCGCTTCGAATAACTAAAAATAGTCATAATACATGTTAACGGATGTAATGAAAGCGCCTTACGCAACAAGGCCAAAACCACACAAAAAGAAAAAAAAAAAAAAAAAAAAAAAAAAAAGAAAGGGGGACATAACAACCCCTCCCACCAACCCCCCATTGTACGCTCGGGACGGCTCAGAACTGCACAGTCATCATTCATATTCAATGAAGCAAAACTGCACTTGATGTGAGTCTGACACGCAACAAACATCTGTGTAACCTACATACGAATACGTTAGTGTCAACATGGCTTCTGTTATCCTCTGCCCTGGATTTTGCGAACTTGACCCACTTGTCGCTCTATATGGTTAAATACCTAATTTACAAGTAAATAAATACCTGCATATGTGTGCGTGCACTGGAAATACGCTCAGCGCGAGTTGCATCGAGATTCGTATTAAGGGTAAAATAACTAGCTAGACGTAAAACAGCATGAACAATTTACCTTATTCGGTTTATAGGTAAAATATAATTGCATCACACTCAATTCCAACTTATCTGATACTCTGGAAAATAAAATCAATATTATTTTCGCAAGTTGTTTCAATTCATTGCTACTTTCTGTACTTATAGATTTTGATTTTTGTTTTTAATATAGCAAAGCTGATGGTGATGTTACAGTTAAACCAAAATAGAAAAAACTTACAACCTTTTTTTCTCAAAGTTATTATTACTGATGACGGACGCATCATGTACAATTTAATTAAAACTCCTTGTTCCTGCGTTACCCTCAGAAAAGCGATAACAAAGCACGGGCGCAGTATCGCCTCCACACGTTACACCCTTTGTGGAGGGGGTGGAGGTGTACCGCTATGATTCCTGTTGACCCATTTTCCGGTTGGTCCTGACCCGTCCGACCTAGATTCTCGCGTGATCCAATTCAACGTGTCCGAAGAAAATAATTAATTATCATAGAACTGGATTAATGGCGGTGGAGCGCTTTGTGAACTAACTATTGATCGTAACCGATATCTACTTTCCGTCAACCTATTTCGAAAAAAAATTTCATAAGTTCATCAAGTTTATTACTATTATTATTATTAAATAATGTTTGTTTTACACTAGCAGCATGATATATGTACATTATACGTAATTTAAGAAATATAATAAAATCAGAAGGTAATTTTTGCTACATTCTTCTATATATTGATTTATACTACGCAACGTGTGGTATATTATAAATATATCCGTTTACCGCAACCGCTTTACTCCCATTTGTTCAAACCTCCCTAACCTATTTTCATGAACTTGGCCCATATTTCTCGCTACCCTCTAGATTTTGATCACATTACCGTATCATAATAAGTATATTTATTTCGCATTTAATAATAATGTTCATATTCGTAACGAGTTTAAATTTAAATTCTAGTGATTGGAGCCTCGTTTTAAGCAAATAATGCTTGTGCTAGAAGACACAATGAGGTACCTACGAGGTGAGGTGAGGTGAGGTACCTCACATATCTTTGTCTATTGTTTAATTGTTTGCTGTTGATATTTTTTTCTGAAAATGAATGTCAAATACTAAATTAGAAAAAGTTAACGATAAAGATTATAAAATAATGATTACGAATTGTAATGATACTTGTATTTAAAAAATATAAGTATATATCTATAAACTAAGGATTGCAAGGTCGATTTCAGTAGTTTTACAACCGTTCATCAAAGTATTTAGTCTATCTAGTAGAGGTCGGGACTAGACAATGGTTAAATAAAGCGATTAAGATTGCGTTAGATATCTTATTTGATTCACTGATATTTAATAAGGCATAAAATTGACCTTGACATACTCTAATTGGATACAGATACAAGGGAAGCTTCACAAGGAAATTCTAACTTACAATGGAAAAGTAAGATAATCAAACAAACCTTGCCACGGCACTATAGTGCAGCGAAAACCTTGGTACGTGCTCGTTTACCATTAAAATTAAACTCATGATAAATAAATACAATCAGGGTATTAAACCATCAGTATATCACAAGGTATAACTAAAAACTCATTTTAATGTGTAAGAAATGCAAAATCGTTTTCCTTTTTATGTTGTTGAATATTTAATAATTTGATTGAAACTACTTTTACGGATTTTATCGCGATTAATTTACATAATATATACAAATAATATAGGTACATAATTCCCGTCGTTTCGGGCGCTTTCCAGCACCCATGGTCACGGGGGACTGAGGTGATTTCCATCCCGATGTCTGTGTTAACCCGGAGTACCTTTAGCTTTTTAATTATAACTTAAGGTCCGATCTACGCAGAATGAACTTACTTTGTCTTGAAGTCTTGAAATAGTATGCTTGGGTTTAGTTTTATTCCTGTAATTTTATTATCTACAGGATCCCAAGCGGGTGGTAGTACCCAGCCTTTTTCTCTATTGAAGTTAGGATGTTTTTTCTAATTTCAATAGCCTCACAGCAAAGTTTGTGCTTCACGTCAGACATATGTTCTTTTACGCGGGTTGTAGTTGATCTTTTAGTTTGCCTTATATGTATAAGAGAGACCACATTCGCAATCAACGGTAGTGTTCGCGTAAATATAAGAAATCATTATTTAAGAATTTCTTTTAAAGACCATTAAAGATAATTGTATAATTTTAACCATATAAAATTCGAAAAGAAACACGATTGACATAAAATCGTAATTAAAGGAAAATGTCGACAATGTTCTGCAGAATCATAAAGTGTGTCGAGGTCGCTGCATTCTTGAAAGCGGTTCTACACTACCGTAGTACTATTTTAAGATTTCAATATGCAGCATGTCGCGTGAGAACGTGTGCATGGTCATGTGATTAAAACATGATGAGTGTACCGGGAAATGCTGCTCGATAAAACCATATTATTGAATTTTTAATTTCAATTACAAATCTATGCTGGTAGCGGTCGATTTTTTTCTTTATAAATAATCTATACGCGTCCTCTTGTAAGGAGGAGTAAGGACAGCATTCGTACTCTACCAAAGCGGAGCACCAAAAGTCTGCTGGTGCTGTCAAACTCAGTTTTATCCTGAGCAAGAAATGATCTAAAGCTATATTTTAATGCTTTACAAGATAAATCCATAAAACACTGCACAGAGATTGTTTTGGCATTATCTAAAATTTCACTGTATCAGATTATTATTAAATGCAGAAGATTTACCTAATTGCCATTGGATATTAAGGACATTTTCTTAAATTCACCTCGTGTCACGCCTATGTGATGATAAATTCTCTTAAAAGTTATAATTCCGTAAAATTTTACATAATAAATAATTATTTTTTATTTTATTATATAGTTTCTTTAACCGTTACTTGAGTATAATGATTTCTTATATTTACGCGAACATTGCACATGATTAAAACTACTTTTACGGATTTTATCGCGTTTATTTTTTCTTACTTTTTATTTTTATTTTTAATTCCCGACGTTTCGGGCGCTTTCCAGCACCCATGGTCACGGGGGACTGAGATGACTGACGTCCCGATGTCATTGTTAAACCCGGAGTACCTTCAGCTTTTTTAATTATTGTTTATGGTCCGATCTATGCAAAATGAACTGACTATGTCCTGAGGTCTTGCAGTGGTATGCTTGGGTTTAGTTTTAATTTTATTGATTATAGGATCCCAAGCAGGTGGTAGTACCCAGCCTCCTTCTCTATTGAAATTAGGATGTTTTTTAATTTCAATAGCCTCACGTATCATCCTTGGTAGGAATCGGTGTTCTTTCGCGAGGATTTGTGGTCTATCAAATCTGATGTAATGGTTGGGGCCGTCTAGGATATGATCACAAACTGCAGACTTCCCGGAACGTTGATGCTTCACATCAGCTATATGTTCTTTTACGCGGGTCCTAATTGATCTTTTGGTTTGTCCTATATAAGAGAGACCACATTCACAATCAAGCTTGTACACTCCTGCATCTTGTAGAGGAATATGACACTTGACGGATGGTAGGATCTGACTAATCTTCTTCGGCGGCTTGTAGAATGTTCTAATAGAAGCTCGCTTCAAGATTAGCCAATCTTGTCTGTGACACCTCTGACATATGGTAGTACAGCAGGCACACGCTCGACTGTGGCCGGCTTCACTCGGTCACTGTGACGTAGGCGCGGGACCCGAAGCTTGTTGTCGTGCAGAACTTGCTTGACGTGCTGAAGCTCGGCGGCCAGGTGTTTGCTGTCACAGATCCCTCGTGCTCTCTGTAACAAAGATTTGCCCACGGTAGCTAACTGTGAAGGATGGTGGTGAGATTCACCGTTTAAATATCGGTTTGTATGGGTCTTTTTCCTATACACAGTGTGACCAATGGTGTTATTAGGATTTCGGTATTTATACCATTGGTCATAGTCAGTTCATTTTGCATAGATCGGACCATAAACAATAATTAAAAAAGCTGAAGGTACTCCGGGTTTAACAATGACATCGGGACGTCAGTCATCTCAGTCCCCCGTGACCATGGGTGCTGGAAAGCGCCCGAAACGTCGGGAATTAAAAATAAAAATAAAAAGTAAGAAAAAATAAACGCGATAAAATCCGTAAAAGTAGTTTTAATCACGTTACTTGAGTAATTTAAAAGTATTATTATTATATACTTGTTAAATTATGTTGCAACTAAATAACATAGACTTACTTTTTTGCGTCGTGGTAAAGCAATTCACTTCCTTTCAAATTAATCTACATGTTTCTCGTTGTCAAGGTCACATAAATCCCCGGAGTTATCAAATGATACGATTTGACCGTGTCCCTCAATATTATGTAGAGCCCGAGAGAAAAGCAAGTTAATTGAAAAAATATTGAGGAAAGGAAACTCAATTAGCGTCTACTCTTAATATTGTACGAGTATAGGTACATTTTTTATTGCATGAGGATGACAATCGAGCACACTGTCCACCTGATGGTAAGTGGTTGTTGTGGCCCATAGACATCTACATCTATCCTCGATTAAGAATTAAAACGTAGATGCGTTGACTCCCCTGAGGACTAAGATGGAATACCTTGTTTCCAGTAAATAAAAGTCTCCGGATCTCTACACTCACCATACGAAACACAACAGTATAAGGATGTTATTTTACGCTGGTATTCTGTGAAAGGGTTGTCCTTCCCCGGTCGAGCCGACTCATTCGTGCTACAACTATACTGCCAATATAGCTGCAGGATAGCTCTGCCACGTATAAAATTTTATTTTTGTTATCTATGAAACATTAAAAAGTGGATAGTTGGTCCGTCCCAAAAATCAATCTTTGAATATGAGGTAAAACAATTTAATGAAATGATTTTAAGTGGTGGAGACATATAATAAGGAACCCTTTAGTCCCTAAAGTCGTAAATTTCATGAAAAAAGCTACCTATCTTAGTTCTTCAGTTTTAAATGTTTCAAAAGTACCATTTTTATAACTTATTGACTTGCCCATCCATAACCTAGAAACCTTAGAAACTTGTTTGGTATCAAGGGAGATCATTGGACGTATACAAAGAAAAAATCTAAAAACGTTAAATTATCAATTTTCGGTGTCGACAGGTGTTGACAAAGTTATCGGTGCGGATAATTTTAAGTACATTATTTGAATGTAACCGCATCAATAACTTTGTCGACATTAAATTAAAATATATAACAGTGAAACGTAACCGCAAGAAAAATCGTTAAAGGTATTGTTCAATATGATGGGTTCGCTTCACGGGCGCTGCAAAGAGAAGTTGCATCCCTTTGCATTTCCTAACGTATTTACCATGGGAGTACTAAGAGTTGTTCGGATTAATTCCAGCCGCTAAATTCCACCAACGCACATTGTGGCAAAACTCACGACAACATCCACACCATGTGGATGCTTGGCGATCCACCACTGTGCGATTACTAGGACTTTTTTTCCTCTTACGACTTTTTTGTGGAATCGTTTACCACCTGCGATTTTTCTGAACCGTTACGACTTAGGGACCTTAAAGAAACGAGTTAATGAATTATTTAAAAAAATTGTTTTCGTGCCAAAAACGTAAAGAATCATGCCCACTTTCCGTACATTGATTGACCTATCACTTGATTCCTCTAACAGGTCGCGTCTACCTACAACTACTGTTGTATAAAAACAATTATTGTTTATAATAACATAATAACTTATCATCTTTTCATTTAGAGGCCAGGGAAAAATGCTATTAATTAAATAAAAATTTGTGGCTATAACGGCTGTCAGATAAGGTCTGTACACTTATTTTTCTTTCTTTACCATAGAATAAAACCATTAAAAATCGTATCTAATCATAAATTAATAAGTTATAAAAAAGAAATTGGTTATTTTGAACATTCATAAGCCACATGATGAATGAACGAATTTTTCGTAGACTGAAACGGAACGTGGAAAACACGTTTTTAATATATTTTGGCATTGCTTCTGGGCCTTTGAGCCATTGTAAAGCACGTTCCGTCTCCAAAAGTATATTGAGAATGATAAACAAAGTAACATTACTTTTTTCCTGGCTTTATTTGAAAATTCAATTATGCGATACGAAATAAGAAAATAATATGCAATTTTATAAGATATTTTACATCACTAGACGCGTTAGAAAATTTTCAGGTCAATAATGGACATGATTCTTTAATATGGATTTATTATACTGATTACAAACTACGTTTGGAGTGTACAATGAATGTGAATGTATAATGAAACTAAACCATGGAGCGCCCATTCAAAATTCAACTTTTATCGGAGAAGCCAGCAACCCCAATAGTCGTTTATACCGAACCTCAACCCTTTTTGGTTAGATCTATTTCCTCACTCGACATCTGGGGGCACGGCTGTGCCTCCGCCAAGTCGAGCTAAAAAGCGGCACGGCCGTACCATCCTTTTCTCGTAGCAGTTAAGGCCATTTTCGACCCCTCTATAATTTCGTTTTAAATAAAACTAGAGGCTTGAATTTTCGGTAACCGAACAGGCATTATTGTATAAATACGGCATATTTCAAATTTTATTCAGTTTGAACTAATACTATTAAAAATTCCAACCAGTCAAAGTTTCTTAATTTTGTCACTCACTGACTCTAAGGCACTTATAGCAGACGTACAAGCTTAAAAATTAGAATAAATTTGTGTTTAGTGTATAAATCAGTGAAAAACTAAAATATTTTGAATTTTCTAGATACACTAACTGTATAAATAACTTTGTAATCCCATATAAATATACAGGATTACAAAGTTACAATTGCAGTGAATGATTCAGTATACCTGCACATGTATAATATAATAGAATAATAGGTATAGATACCTATCTATACCTATTATTCTATTATTACGTTGTTGGTATTCAAGAAGTAGAAGGTACCGGAACGGAAAAAGTAGGATTATCTACAAATGCACTGAGATGCCAACTAAAACATAACTTGTAAAAAACACAAGTCTCGCAACTCAGTTCTTATACTGTAAAAAATTGTGAGATCCATTTAATACCAAGTCGGTTAATTTATTCGGTCCCTACTTAAGGGAACTTCTGTCTTAAGTTATTACGTAATTAGCTAACGTAACAACATCTTATAGTAACAATTGTAAGGTTTCTTAAAAAATATAAAGATAATTAAAAAAATTGTTTTTCGATTACAATATTTAAGATTTCATGGTAACTTGTCCAATAATGTGTTTTAGACGGTTCATTCTTCGCGAATCATGTTGTATCTACAATATTTGTTATGAAAAGTGCAAGTTTTATCATTCACACCTCATTGATCGATGACCTAGGACACATCTAGGTTACTTACATACCTGAAATTTGATAACAAGTTGATTATATTCTTTTACAAAGGTTACAATATGTAAACTTGAAATTATCGACATTCGGTGTCGAAAAAGTGTCGTCAAAGTTATTAGTGCGGTTAGTTACAACGGAACTAACTGTACCAATCACTGTTGACATCTTGTTTCTAGTTAAAATAAAAAAAGGGAAAAATTGGAGTATAAACGCAAGAAAACGTTGAAGGATGTGTCTAATGTCTATACATATAATAAAAATGTAAATAACTGATTTCTGTACATCATATATTTTTGTAACAAAATTGATTGAGAGGTACTAAAAATAAGTAACTGAATACATTCGTATCATTTTTAGAATTGTTTGTCTGTCTGTCTGTTTTTTTGTTAACCTATTATTTATAAACTTCTGATTTATATCAAAATAGTCGTTAGGAAATTTGTAAAGGGTATCTTCGTTTTAAGTTTACTCTTTGTTTTATTAAAATCGGTTCATCGTATCAAAAATTATGATTAATATTCTGAGGTATGGGTACGAAATATAGGTACGTATTTGTTCAATGGTGTTGTTGGGTGATCAAGGACATGTTTGTATTTAAATAATGTAAAATAGTGTTCTATAATGATATAATTGTATCTAAACGCGGTAAACAAAAAGAATAACGTAATAAATATTTATAAAAAATATATAAATCCTAATATAAGATATTCAAAGTTCAAAAAGTACAATTGTTAACCAATGTCATCGATAGATGGTGTTGCGCAAATTATTTATTAAATTTTATTTTAAGTAGGTGTGCTTGTAAACTCTTCTTTTTTTTTAAAGAGCTGTTAACAGTTTATTTGGTTTCGGCAAGGATCATATAAGCTTCCAAAAGTTTTAAAATTTACATTGTCGTGAAATTGAAAAATTACGTTATCCAATTTTGAGTTTTTATATTATATTATTCCTACCCGTTCTTTTCTAAATATCATATAATTTTTATTTTGCTGTAATAATAAATTCACTACTATAATTTTATATAGATGGCGCTATAAGTATTTTTAAGCTCTTTAAGGCTAGGTTAGGTTATAAAAATGAGAGATTATGAAGGACACATTATAAATGTGTAAGTAGTTACTTTGCTTGCTGCTTTCGACGCAATGTTTGTATTGGACCAGCAAATCTAAGTTTCTTCCTTTTATCAATAAACGTCACAGCATTTTAAAGTCCTCTGCTGAACATAGGCCTCCCACTCAACAGAAGTAAATTTTATTAGTCGCAAAGTTAGTTTTGCCATTTACCGAAAAATGTCACTGTACACTGTGTATCTACGAGTACTATAATATACTATTTATATATTGAGTCATAGATACCAGTGTACAAGCTCAGCCTCAACCGCTTGAAGTAGAAATCTAAAATTTGGACATTAGGAACCTTTTATGACGTAGTAATCCGCTATGAAATCATTTTGGAAAATTCGATCCCTAAGAAGGTGAAATAAGGGTGTTGTTACAGTCTATTACTTTATTACAAATTTACAGGGCGATTATCGATACTTACTGAGAGTAGTGTATTTAAAAAAGTACGTATTTTGCGATTTCAAAATAATCCGTTACGGTAGAGGGGGTAGGGGCAGAGGGTATGCAATTTTGTATGGAAGTAAATTATTTCGCGATTACATATATCTTAAAACAACCTCTTACCGGGGGAGGGAGAAGGGTGTAGATAATGTTCAATTTGAAGGAAGAAAGAATATTAATGTTTTAAAGTAATTAAATAATAAAATTTTGACTCTTAAGGTTTTATAAAACAAAGGTTCGAATTTTGTATGAAAAATATTGTATTAAATCTACAGCTCTAACCGCTAAGACCGCGGATAAGATGCGTGAAATTGGAACAATAACTTCCTTTTATTAAGTAGGCATTCGCTAAGAAAGAAATCTTGAAAAATTAAAATCGTTAGATAGTAAAATAAGGTTTTAAGAATGTTTTTTTACGGGGTGATTTCATATCGGTATAGGGAAAAATTATTAAATGATTATTGTAACTTTAAAATTAGTACGAATACCTTAGGATTAAAATAATACAATAAGTTTTTTTTTTCATTTTCCTAATATCTCACCTTAAAGTGTTAAAACCAGGATAGTTTGCGCGGAAAAAATGGTTTTTAATTGCATGGTGGTGGGGAAATCCGTAAAATGAAATTATGATAATTAGGAATAATACTTATTATAGAACTTTACAAATACTGCCCCTATTGATCATTATATACAAAATATTAAAAATTGTCTATTTATCAATGTGTCCGGGTTAATAATCCGACAAAAAAAAGTCCTCGAGTGACAGTTTCGTACTGACCTGGTGAGAAATTTGGGAAGTCGACTGATGCAGGTGGCTCAAGACTTATGTTCAGCAGTGGAATTGTTAAAGGCTGTAATGATGATGAAAGTAACTCTACATTTTCCTTCCCTAGCAACAATGCTCGTGATACCTTGACATAAAACGAATATATGGTATCAATTATTTTTATAAACGACATACTACATCACACCGTTTAATATTCTAACATATTTATCAACCAACAATTTAATGTGATTATGAGTGATATTGAACAATAAATATAGAATTCAGCGCCACATAGGATCGTAACATATCTCCGAACCATCGATTCGATAAAAAAAATCCAAATATGACCACAATCAGTGTAAGGTACCCGCGGGTATTAAGGCCTGTCGGGCAATAAGGCCTAAGTAACAAATAACGTACGATATACAGTAATTGACCATCAATGTTACACTCACACAAGCTCAGAGCTTATACAAGTCGCTGCGAAGTGGCGGACGAACGCTTGCACTTTTCCCCCGGCCGGTGTCGTCGAAATCATTCAGCGGTACGGTCACGCGGCACGATTTGTAAAAATTGGCTCCAGTAAAACGTAAGTTATTTTGAAAATATCATATTTACAAACTGTATTGACCGTCCTTTTATTAATAATGTATGCTTGTCCCTAGGTTACCGTATCAAAGGACTTGTAAGTAGTTGTAAAATTTTTATTATTATTTTTTATGTAACCACGTGTTAGGTGGATATTAAGGCCTATAAAATTTTACTATAGGCCTTATTATACTCCTATTTTTTTAACTGCTATATAATTAGGAGCGTGTTTTTCAAATGTTTGTTGGTGGGTAGTATGTACGTAGTTATACATTTTAAACTTATTTATCACTGTTTTCAGTGTTTACGGTCACGATGCCTCCCAAACGGGCATTGTGGTCAGATATTCTTGGTGGTATATATGAGCTTGCCTGTGACACCAAGAATATTACGTCGATTGGTGTATAAATATTGTGAGCAAAATAATATAAAACACAATTTTAATGATGAGGACAAACGCGCAGGCAAAGACTGGTTCATAGCGATCATGAAAAGACACCATGAAATATCCGTAAGAAAAGCGCAATTCATGAACCCAGCTAGAGACCAAAAGCTAAATAAATTTATTGTTGATGACCATTTAAAAAAAACTGAGAGATATCTACGATAAATTTGACAAAGAAAATAGAACGGCAAAGAAGATAGAATGGACGATGCAATGAGGCAATGCTCGCGATGCTCCAAGTGGTACCACAAAAAGTGTGACGGTTTGAGTGCAGAAGATACTGAGACTTTCAATGTCCCGAGATGCGAATGAAGGCAATTTATTTAATTTTCTAAGACCACTATGCTTCCTATTGTTTTATGTTAATGATTATTGATCTCAAGAATACCAATTTACGTAGTATATGTTGATTTTTGGATAGTTTAAAATATAGGCCTTTTTACCCTACCCTAGTATAATAAGGCCTATAGACTGCGTTAAAAAAAAAGTTATATATTGTTTTGGTTTTAAGCTAGATAAGCTATTTTTTGTTTAAACTCTGTAGTAATTTAAGTACATGACTGATTAATAACAAAACTTGTAGATTATGTTAGATATTTTTCATTTTATTACAAATTTCCCTTAGCTAGGCCTTAATACCCTCAGGTACTTTAGTTATTTAAGAAATAAATGATCTCTAACAGATTATATATATAATTTTTTTTAAAAGCACAAAACTTACGTTAATAAAAGGTCATTTTTAAAGAATTTTCTAAAATTTCGTTAAAGTTTTGGTTAATAATATTAATTTTACTATGTAATTCAAATGTCATTTCACTTGACTAACCTTACCTGACCTTTGTTCACACCCCCTTTTGGCCCTGTAACATAGCCAATAGCTTCCTCCATATATCCCTTCTGTGGTACGTATTTTATGTACTGTACATATATATATATATATATATATATATATATATATATATATATATATATATATATATACTTTTAAGTTAAATGCTATGGAATTGAAATAAGCCTCTCTAGTTTTAGTCACGTATATTGCATTATTAGAAAACAAGTAAGTCATTAAAATAAGTACTGTGACACCACTTTCCCTGTCGTATATTATTCGGCAGAGCTCGTTTTTTAAATAAAAAGAAAAGCAACACAATGTCGGACAAAAAAGCAATTTCAATGAACAACATCAAAACCACAAGTAATACAGACACTAGTTCCGTTGCGACGGCGGTCCTCTTTACCGAACGTTAGAAGTGTATTATGAGTCAATACATAATATTATATGTGTATATACCACACACATAATCGCATACGTAGGACGTACCTAGCGACCTCGTCGAACCAAAAGCAGTACCACTGTCACTGGGTAAGTGTGCCAGTAGGTCAGTGGGGCGCGCGTCATCCGCGACCATGCCCGTCCCCTCTCTCCCGCCTTCACACCCCTCCTTCCCAACGCATCAAGGTCCCGAGAGATTGCAGTCTACTAAACAAATCGACATTTTCTTAATAGGACAGAGTGCCGTTTTAATTGTTAGCCCTTACGTCTAAGTAACACACTAGAGATTCTTTATCTCCCGTCCTTATTTGTATAAGTTGTTTCTAAGATTCCACTGCCTCTTTATTTAATAAAATTGAGCTGGAAGACAATAACAATTTTTGAAATATGCATTTTAGTTAATATGTATTTATATTCTTAAAAATGAACTCTGTACTCTTTTTACTGATTACAAGACGTTTCAACTTAATCATCAGAGGGTGACTACGCGACAGCATATATGTAGTATACAGTATGTATTTGTTTATGACAAACGACACACAACATACCTTTACCATTAGATGAACTTTGTGCTCGTTTGCTATTTGCTTGGATAAAAACAAATCTATTATAAAATCTATTTCTTTTTGTATAATAATAATAAATATGTTTAAAATTACGAATCAGTTCTTAAAAACTAATCAAGTGAATTAGTTATAAAAGTAACACATGATATCATAATTTTTAAGGTGTAGTTTATACTCGTATGTTCCTAAGAATTATTTATAATACGAAGGCGATACTGAAAGTTTTTAGAACTGGCCACTTGTAAACGATATAATAAAAAAATAAGTGCAAATTTTGAAAATGGAACCCTTTGTCAATATTGTGTATGTATTTTTATTTTATTTAATTTGTCATTTGTTTACAATTTAGCGACGTCAGACGTGGAATTACTGGGTCACCCTATAGTCCCGACCTCGCACCTTTCGATTTTTATATTTTATTTCCGAAAATAATAGAAAAACTTGGAGGAAAAGGTTTTATGGACGCCGAGAAAGCCGAGTGCGCGAAACCCGAAAGTGCTTTTCTCAGTGGTTCCATCGAATGCAGCGATGTATTGGATATAAATGTACACTATTTTGAAAATAGTTTTTGATTTTCTAAGAACTTTCAGTGTCACCCTCGTATTATACAATAAAATTTTATATACATAACTAGCTGGCCAGGCAGACGTTCTGTCCTTTCCGACGATCCATTGTCCCATGCAAAATCCTTAAATCCGCAATAAAAATGTCGATGGATAAAAACTATCCTATCTCAAGATTGAGCAAGCAATTACAAATTTATAAAATTTCATTAAATCGGTTGAGCGGTTTCGGAAATTAGCGTGAACAGACAACGTGACACAGAATTTATATATATATATATATATATATATATATATATGTAATCAAGATTCATATAGAAAAAACCAATGGCAATATATTTAGTTTTTATTCTCTCATTAAATTATATTTTTGTACGTGGTAGAGACACGCTGCAGCTATGTTATAGCGGATCTGTAAGGCGAATGTGTCAGCTCAATCGGGAAGGACCACGCTCTCACAGAATATACCAGCTTAATGCCGCTGTGTTTCGTATGGTGAGAGTAGAGAACCGGAGACTCCTTTATTCGGAGAACTTAGTCCTCAGGGACGACAACGCATCTGCATTTTGATTCTTCACCGAGGCTACATGTAGATGTCTATGGACCACGTCATCCACTTACTATCAGATGGAATTTGTGCTTGTTTGTCACCTCTAGTGTTTAAAAAATACGAAGATAGTAAACACGTATGAAACATGTACTTTTTCATACATTTAAAAGACTCCAATTACAAAACTACAGTCGTACTCGTACGCTATACTTGTATTACTATCAGATGGAATTTGTGCTTGTTTGTCACCTCTAGTGTTTAAAAAATACGAAGATAGTAAACACGTATGAAACATGTACTTTTTCATACATTTAAAAGACTCCAATTACAAAACTACAGTCGTACTCGTACGCTATACTTGTACTATTCCTATTCTGTTTGTCTAACAGATTTAATGTATTATTGGCCTGCGATATTGAATATTATTTAATATTTTTCATTACGAAATAAACAGATAAAACTTGTTTAATAAAACTGAATTTATAACGGATATGAAACAGAAAACAGCTTTAAGTTTCATATTTTGATATTCACTTATATTTTCATATATTTTATTTTTATGTTAAAGGTAAATAGATTGTATGCTTTTTAATATAAGCGATTAACATGCCTGAATACTTGTTTGCTTTGCTGACTTTGCATGCTGACTGGCATGCTTTTTGACCCACGATGATCAGGCGACCGGATAATGGTGGGAAATCCATGCTGGGAATAAACGATAGAATAAAATTATACATACTGTTGATGTAAGAGCACCGCCATGTTTTACGTTCACCATCTGCCCAGTGACATGAGTATGAGCAATTCTTCTAAGGCTGGATCATTCTTGGCAAGCCCTTGTTCAAATATGGACTTAAAAAGTTACTTGTTTTGAAACGAATTCGTTTCGCAATTAATTATTAATTATGGAATCTTTTTTTTTTATATAGTATAGGGTGACAAATGAGCATACAATCCACCTGATGGTAAGTGGTTACTGTGGCCCATAGACATCTACATCTATCCTCGATTACGAATCAAAATACAGATGCGTTGTCACACGTAAGGTTCTCTACACTCACCATACGAAACACAGCAGCATTAAGCTACTATTTGACGCTGGTATTCTGTGAGAGCGTGGTTCCTCCACGGTCGAGCCGACCCATTCGTGCTACAACTATACTACTAAATACGCGCAAGGATCTACTAGGTGTGCGTTGTTTGTAGTTAGCAGTGGTCACATACTCCGCCGATCGTTGAGTCCGCTGATTCCGTGAGGCGTCGAGGTCACCGGCCCCTAGGCAGATTCTTAGGCGCTTTAAAGCGCTCCGTGCTTACTGTGCCTAGTCGCGTGTTTAAAGTGCCACCACCGCACTTCCCCCAACCCTTTTGGTATAAAAGGGGTAGGCAGTGCCCATAGTGTCGAAGCCTATAATTTGTCATCACTACCATCCGCATCGCGCAACACCAGTTGCTACCGATCGGCTGGTTATTTAGATAGGGCCTAGTAAAGATTATCACTGACTCAGTTAGGTAGGTCACCAACATGTCAGGTAAGGATAAGGGGGAGCCCCCCCCCTAAGTCAAGAAAACCACCGGACCGCCCTGGCGTTTTGGAGAGGCCAATCGCTTATGGGGATAAAAAATCTCGCCCATCGTACCTGAGTATACGACTGGGCGTGAACCGTTGCCCCTTCAACAGCGGGCAAAGAAAACGCCACGAAAGCACACTCCACCCGAGACCGATGCCTCCTTCCACGAGAAGAGGCAGCGCATCGATTCATGACCCAACTTTATCGGATTCACCATCACCATCATCATCGGATGATGAAGAGCCCCAACCTGCGACTAGGAAGAAGGTCCTCCTCACCTCCTAAATCGCCATCACCACCGCAACGACCACCATCCATCGCACCGGACCGACGTAGCCACGACTCGGTCCAATATGAACAAGGAGGTGAGGATTCCTACAGCTGGGGCTCTACAACTTATGTAACCCTAGCTGCATCCGCCGGAAGATCATCCCCGTTACAGATTATCAACTCGTCCGGGTTATCGCAAGATGACGGACAGCGGCCGTCAACGAGTTATGCCCACATTACGGCCCCCGCAATACCACGACCGCAAGCGGCGGAAGAACCACAGAAAACCGAAAAAGATAAGGAGAAAGCGAGATATCCGCCGATTGTTGCTGAATGCCTCCCGGACTGGACCAGGCATTTCGAGGAGCTCAATAGATAGTTGGGCCACCCTCCTAATGCCCGTCCGTTCGGAAAGGTTGTAAGGTTCGCACCCCAGAGTCCGGAGGAGTTTCGAACAATACAGAGATATATGGTCGAACTCTCCGAGAAACTACCAACCACGTCGTGGTATTGCTATACCCCGGCTGAAGAGAATCCCACTAAAGTGGGCATCCGGGGCCTGCCAGTGGGCAAGGATACCAAAATGATTGAGGAGGCTATCCGGGCAGAAGACTTCCCCATCACTAATGTAAAGGCCATACCACCACGTAGAGGCAGACCGGGCTGCCTCTACTATGCACAGCTAGACCATCTGAGCCTGCGGCTACAAGACCTTTACCGGATCGACGAGCTCCTCTATATGAGAGGAGTCGTTATCGAAGCCTGGCAGAGGAAGACGGGACCGGCACAATGCTACCGTTGCTAGGCTTTCGGCCACACCTCCGCAAACTGCTTCAGGCCAGTGAAATGCGTTCGCTGTGCTGGGGAGCATATTGCTAGCCTTTGCCCAAGGGGTAGAGAGGAAGAGCCAAAGTGCGCAAACTGTGCAAAAAAACCACACGGCCAACGATCGCCGCTGCCCAGTCCTGAGGAGGATTGCCAGGAAGCAGGGGATCGTTCTACCTGGGCTACTCCCGGAGAACCCCAAGAGGATCCCCCAGAGTCGCCCAAAGGCTGTTACCATCCAGGAGGATGGGTGGGCCACAATCACCAGAGGGAAGGGTAGGCAACCAGCCCCCCTCACCCGCCACCCCCTCCTACAATACCAATGGAAACGGTGGAACCCGTAGAGCAAAGGGCAACCACCGGGGCGACCCTCCAACCTCCTGCTAATAACGCCACGGAGAGACAACCTTCCCAAAGGAAGAGGCGGAGGAACAGGAGCAGGAAGAGTGAACAGCCCCCTCCTCAGGCTGTGGTTACCTCTACCCCTACAACAACAGGACCGGTAGCCTCACAGGCGCAGGTTACTGAGAGACCACCACCGAAAAACATGACGGGTAGAACGCCAGAAAGTAGAGCCCGCTCTACACATAGAGCGCGCTCTACACAGAGAGCGCACTCTACATATAGAGAGACCACCATAAATGCCCCGAGAACAGCGCCTTCACAACAACGTAGACCACCAACGTTCAGCCTTGAGACAGATGATGCCATCCACAGATTGGTAGGCATAGCTATTGAGGTCGGTACACAAGTCCTGGCCGACATAAGGGCCGGGACAGATCCTGTAACCGCCGTTATGAAGGCGCTAGCAACACTACTAGCTAGGCACTACGGAGGACAGTAACCTGCGTCTGCTTTACTGGAACCTGGATGGGATTCAACAAAGGATCCATGAACTCCGCACGGTCGTCTTTATCGATATCGAGAAGGCGTTCGACAGGGTATGGCACCCAGGATTACTCTATAAGTTAGACGATCAGACCAGTGTCCCTACTGCTATATTGCGGCTAGTGGCGTCTTTCCTCGTAGACAGGAAGTTCTACGTCTGTGTAGAGGACGCCGAGTCCGCAATAAAACCCATAACAGCTGGTGTGCCACAGCTGTCTGTCTCCAGTCCTGTACGCGGCCTACACCAATGACAACCCTACCCTGGTAGGGCATCTACACGAATGGGAGGATAACGTCGAACTGGCGCTTTTTGAAGATGACAGCGCCTACTTCACCTCGTCCAGAAGAGCCCATATCGCCACTGCCAGGATGCAACGTCTGCTGGACCTGATGCCACCATGCTTGGATGAGTGGAGGATGGCCGTCAATGTTAGCAAGAAGACCGCTCTGCTCACTCGCGGCTATAGAAACCTACCATCACCGCTAACCCTCAGAGGCCAGGAGATCGCATATGAGAAGGCCGTGACCTACCTTGGATGTCGGATTGACAGGATGTTGCGCATGATTGCGCACGTCGACTTTGTTATCCGCAAAGCTAGATGTGCGCGGGCGATGCTCCGTCCTGTCCTGGCATCCAAGTTACCGACAAAGTCGAAGTTGACCATCTACAAAATGTATATAAGACCCTTGCTAACATACGCTGCTCCGGCCTGGTATGCGCTCCTGAGCGATCAACAGAAGCGGCGACTGCAGGCCCAGCAGAACTTGTCATTACGAACCATAGTCTGTGCGGGTCGCTACGTCCGGAATGACGTCATAACGGCCAACCTTAAGATCGAGAGCCTACATGAATTCGTGGTCCGGCTGGCGCGCGGTATGTTCAACCGCGCCGACAACGGGCCACATGAACCTCAACGGCTTCGCGCAGTTGCACTCACGGCCCCCGGACTGGCGACCCTATCCAAGAGAACTCCTCCCTATATAGAGTAAATCCCACAATGCCGCAGAAAGGCCAACTTAGACAAAATAATTGTGTTCAACACAATTATTCAGATAACCACCCTTTTTTTGAAAGTTACCCGACTTCGACGAAAAGTCGTTTTCTACATTACAACGCCTTTTAACATCAAAGGCGCCCAGGACCGGCACACTGTAGTGTGCCGTGAGGAATGTCCGGGTAAAGGAGGCATACCCCGAGGCCCGATACCTGCTGGGCAAATAAGCCCATGCAGACAACAGCTCAAATACGCGCAGCATGGCTCTACAACGTAAAAAATCTTTTCATATTTTATTATTATTATTATTTAGTGAGTAGTATTAGAACTATGCTAACTATATAGTTTCATATTGTTTAATTTGCCTGTTTATATACAATAATATGGCTAAGCCACACATTCAATATTAAAGTTTGACCTACATTCTATCAAGTTTATTGCAATAAATAGTTTCACAATCTTTTGTTAAAAATATACTAGGTTTTATTTGAAACAATTTAAAACGCAAAATAGACATCATTAAGAATTTCTCTCGAAATATGCTTACACAAATAAAATTAACAGTTTTTATGTATTGTATTGGTTGAACGTCAGTGAAATGCCTATTGGAGCTAAATAAATTAAAATTGCAGATGTACGTATTATAAGCAAAATACGATTCAGCAAAAGGTATATTACGTTAGAAGTTAGAACGCTGGTGGGTCACTATTACACTGTAACTGGGGCAACAAAATTGCATACGTTAGTGTAACAGTGACCCATATTTGTCACGTAATTCCCTTGCTATGAGACACTGTATACTGCTGATTGTTCATATTACTCAATGTTTTACACGCCTTACTTGTTTTACATGCCTAACACGCATTTTAAATTAAAATTCTCTACTTACCAATATTACAAAGTACCTTTACTAGATTCGAATTTATTTGAATATTCATAACTAATGGAATATTTCAGTATCATATCCTGCTCTAAAAAAGATATTAAAATTAATATAATTATTGATAATCAAGATCATCTTACTAATCTATTAATTAATCTAATTTCTCCTACTAAATTTATAGAAGGCGGAGCTGCTATATTAGAAGATATTAATAAAAATCATCAAAAACTTATTGAAGGTATAAAATTTATTATACCTTTATTTATAAATATAATCTACGAACAAACAATGAACACAATCCATGACTAATAATCGTAATATAAGATACCACGTTTTTATACGTGGTAGAGCCATGCTGCAGTTATATTAGATGTATAGTTGTAGCACGAATGGGTCGGCTCGACCGGGGAAGGACCACGCTCTCATAGAATACCAGCGTGAAATAGTAGCTTAATGCTGCTGTGTTTCGTATGGAGAGTGTAGAGAACCGGAGACCCTTTTTACTGGAAACGAGGCATTCCATCTTAGTCCTCACGGGTGACAACGCATCTGCATTTTGATTCGTAATCGAGGATAGATGTAGATGTCTATGGGCCACAGCAACCACTTACCATCAGGTGGACTGTGTGCTCGTTTGTCACCCTATCCTATAAAAAAAACCTAAATAACCTCAATAATTTATTGTTATAATCCCTCCAATTACTAATTTTATATGAGCAACAGATGAATAAGCAATTAAAGATTTTATATCCACTTGACAAAAACAATTTAATCTAATATATAAACCTCCTAATAATCTAATAATAATCCAAATAAAATTTATTTTTATATTAATATTTTGAAAAAGAACTAAAATTCGTAATAATACATATCCTACTAATTTTAATATAATCCCTGCTAAAATTATTGAACCAGATAGTGGAGCTTCAACATGAGCCTTAGGTAATCATAAATGTACAAAATATATAGGTATTTTAACTAAAAAAGCTAAAATTATTGAAATATATAATATATATAAATTTATATTAAAAAACTTTATAAAATAAATAGTTAAATAATCAAAAATAAAAAAAAACCTACTAATATTGGTAAAGAAGCAAATAATGTATAAAATAATAAATATATTCCAGCTTGAATTCGTTCAGGTTGATACCCTCAACCAATAATTAATATTAAAGTTGGAATTAATCCCCCCTCAATAAATAAATAAAATATAAATAAATTTAATACTCTAAATATAATATAATTAATAAAATAATAATATTTAATAAAAAAATAATATAAAAATGATTTTTATACAAAAATTCTCTTGCTATAATTATTAATATACAAATTCAAATTCTTAATAAAATTAAACCAAAAGAAATTAAATCACAACCTGTTATATATCTTAAATTACAAAAATTATTAATATTTAATATATGATAAGAAATTACTATAATAAAACTAATAAACTACTAAATACTACTAAAACTTACCTGTTAAGAAATTGTAAGTAAGGTTAATTTGAGATCAAAATCTGTACGTTGACAGTATGTACTTTTACGTTATTTACTATTATGAGAAGTTGGAAAAAGAAAAAAGCAGGTTTTTTTTGTTCTTATCGCTTGCTTATTTCATTTCATCATACTCATTGTATAAAAAAGATTCTCAAATAAGAATTCCGAGTATACAGGCATGTATACTGTGAACTCTACATTTGTTATGTGTACTTACTTTAAAATAATACAATTAGTTAAAAGTCATTATGACACGTAAACTGAAGAATAGTTCGATACACACTGGACGAGATGAGATAATTGTCTATGCTGAACAATGTCATAAACATAGCTTGTATGAGTAGAGTCAGAATGCATTCAGTCGCTCACACGATGTACGTCGCTCAGCCATTACCGCTCTTCCGACCTAGGTATTCGTCCCAAAGTAGAGTTGTCAATTTGGAAATGATAACTGCGTTCAACATTTAGGACAGTAAAAATAGAATTTAACTTTGTACTAAATTTCCGATCCAATTTTTATTTTTTATAAGGTTTAGGATCACTTACTGAGCATAAAATCACAAAATACTGACAGATCCAGGTGGCGCTTCAATCGCCATCTTGAAAAAACGTTTTCAGCCGATATCTCGGAAAACTATGCCCTTTAAGGCAAAAGTTATGCATAACTATTATTGTAGAAAATAAAATTTCGCTTCTTTTGTTTCCAGTAAACTTTTTTGTAAAACTTACCGTCTACGATTTATGGCCCATTTAATGAACCGGTTTTTCTATCGCAGCCATAGCTCTTGAAATATTAGATTAATAAATAAAATGCATTATCGCCTCTCGCCATATCGGCCATAAATCGTAAACGGTAAGTTTTACAAGAAAGTTTACTGGAAACAAAAGATGCGACATTTTATTCTCTACAATAATGGTCTCTATAACTTTTGTCTTAAAGTGCATAGTTTCCGGGATAACGGCTGAAAACGTTTTTTCAAGATGGCGATTGAAGCGCAATCTGGATCTGTCAGAATTTTGTGATTGTATGCTAAGTAAGTGATCATAAACCTTATAAAAAATAAAAATTGGATCGGAAATTTTGCGCAAAGTTGACCAAAAAAACGTCTATTTTTACTGGTCTAATTAATGGCGTTCGGCGACTCATTATTTCGAAATAAAATGATTACTCAATAACTTCAACTTGCAGTCAATAGTGATTAATTTTTCCTGAATCAAGTAAATTTATCTTATTCATTGAAATACTAAATTTTAAAGTACCTAACTAGTAATCTAAAGCGCTTATTACACTATACAATTTTTAGGAAATCTAATTAGGAAACAGGAAGGTGTAATCGTAGTTAGAACAGTTAGGATCCGATTTAGTCAAATTGGAGGTCCCAATCGCTCTACTTCCTAAATTGTTTACAATTTAGGACAGTGTAATCGCAACGTTACGATTTAGAACAACCAGTCGGCGCCCGCGCTTTGATACAAGCGGATGTCTTAAAGTTTTGATAGAAGTTTTGGTAGAAGTCTGATATCAGAGAGCAGTACTTTAAATCTTAATATTAATTTCCGGTGGCTATAAAACGTAATATCACCATCAAACATTCTTTGGTACTCACACTTTATCGAAATATCGTGACTTCTTTTTCAATATGTGTTGGATACCAAACTTAACAAATATTCAAACTGTTTATAGGTGGTAGAGCCATGCTTCAGTTATATTAGTAGTATAGTTGTAGCACGAATGGGTCGCCTCGACCGAGGAAGCACCACGCTCCCACAAAATACCAGCGTAAAATAGTAGCTTAATGTTGCTGTGTTTCGTATGGCGAGTGTAGAGAACCGGAGACCCTTTTTACTGGAAACGAGGCATTCCATCTTAGTCGTCACAGGTGACAACGCATCTGCATTTTGATTTGTAATCGGAGATAGATGTAGATGTCCATGGACCGCAGCAACCACTTATCATCAGGTGGACTGTGTGCTCGTTTGTCACCCTATCCTATAAAAAACTGCTTAGAATCTAAAAATATATAATTATATTCATATTGGACAGTTCTTTATCAATGACAAGTATTCTTTTTTCTTTTTTTAATATCCATTGTTCCCACCATGGCTAAGGCAAGTCCTATTTTCTGCAGTTTTGATAAATACGGCGCCATCGATCAAACGTGCAACCCCGTCGATACTTCTTTACGAATGCGGTTCGTCACGATTTAGAATTCAATTTAGTGTAGTGTGATCACTAGCTTCCAATTTAGGTTCCTAATTAGATTTCCTAAAAATTGTATAGTGTAATAAGCGCTTAAACAAGAGCAGGCCTCTGTCACTCTTGCTACCTGCGTGAAATAATTACCTAAAATCGCGAGGCGCCCTGGGCGTTATACGCGCAGTCGGGGCTAGCGCGTTGTAGGCGATTCAATGTTAAAGTTTTTTAACGCTGTTTACGTAAATAGTTTTATATAAATACTTGTTGAAATAGTTTTTGTTCAGTGTTTAGTATATTTAATTGTAGGTAAAAATAGTTGTAAAAGTTTTAATGTATTTAAAAAATTCTATATTATGTATATTACCTATTTGATAAAATTATAATAGCAAAACGTCGTTACTACTATAACTGTTGCGTGGATTGATACTAAATGAAATAACCAACAAAAGGTTTCATATCATTCTTTAAGTTACCGAAGAATTTTAGAAGGTATTTATGAAAGGTGAATTTATTTAATTTTTTTGTTAGATAGGTACTTACAGCAAAAAAGAACTAAGTAATAATTTGGTCTGTCTACAGAAGAAATACCTAAGTACTTTATTACAAAAATTAGTTAAAATTTATTTCACTATCCAAGTATTTACTTACATACATACAAAATATTTTAAGTCATAATAACACAAAATACTGAAATTAAAACTTTGTATACTAAGAATATTTTTAAGTAGAATAGATCACATTTCTGTTAGGAATCGTATTTCAGGTTTATTTGTTGTTTACACTATCTACCTATTTCTTCCGAAGCAAGCGTTGCGATTCCCGACGAATGACCTTGCAATTTGCATGCGTTAGGCATCGCAGAACTCACATAGGGGCGAAAGTATGGTCACTTGATCATAGTCAGAATAGGTACTTCACCTAAGTAACATAATTAACATTTCGCAATGTTTTTTTTTCTTTCTATTGACAGCCCTTAATAACCACGGAAAGTCCGCCGTGACTTAAGAAGCGGAAAAGACGCAAAGTAATATGGATACTAACGCGCAGCGATAAAGTTGTATTTAGCTTGCGGGCGCGATTTATCTGATTAATAATAATTATGTAGGCTATTAAACGTCGGCAAGCAGTTGACATCAAAGGAGTGCAACTCCTGTACGTAGTACTATCATTTATTCTGTGACAAGAGTGGGTTAACGGTTTTTTGAAGGTTGGGCAAAGTTTGCCTCCGCTTTCTGCTGCACCTGGTTACTGTATTATATAGTATGCATTAGTTATAAATTCGGATAATGTAAAACGGAGTAAAAAGAAATTAAAAGAAAGTTGTATTTTCAAACCACAAAATGTCAATATGTAGATACGTCCAACCTCTTCTTCATCAGTCCTGTTTAAGTACCTACCCATATAGAAAGCTCACATGTTATGTCCTATATAATTGAAAACTTCGTATACTGGTACAAAAGTAGAATTTTTTTTAAATAATCAAAATATTTTCAAACATTCATAAGAAAAGTTAAGTTATGCCCCAAATATGGTAAGAACTATTTAGTGGTATAAATATTATATTATGTACTTCATCATCATCATCGTTACAGCCTTCACAAGTCTACTGCTGATCATTGGCCTTCCCACAAGGAATGCCACAAACTTTTAAAAATCTAAATACTCAAACATTTATAAAAAAACGCTCACACTGTTTGTTTGCTAATGTAACCAAATAAAAAAAGTTTGATACCAATCACAGGTGTCTACTCAATTGGTAGTTTGTGTCACTAAGAAAATGACCTCTACTGGGCGTTGACGTCAGAAACAGAAACTTTTTTATATAATATAGATTATAAATAATACTTATTGCAAAAATCACTTTTTTTAATCTACCGCTGGTTCGGAAAAAAACTCTGTTCTGGGAGGAACCAGCAAGAAACCTAGCGGAACTATTTATTTTAAAATAACAGCTTATCATCATTAGAAATAGCTTAGGTAAATAAAGTACGAGCAAGAGTCCGGGATGAGTAAATTACCCAATTTCAAGAAGAGAAAGTGCAGCATGTCTGTGGAATTGGATTAAGTAATTTCATGCCTAGCTGTTTATCCTCTAAACGTTTACAACCACCTATTCGATAAATATTATTATATCACTACCATTCGCAATGCATTCTTCAATTCTTAAATTTAAAAAAGGAAGCGTTAACAAAATAAACAGGATACAGAAAGGTTATTTGGTGTGATAGGCAATTTGGTGATAGACTTTTAAAGGTCTTTAACGACGTTACCCATGCACGCGGTGACGCGAAATGATGCAAGCATTATGCCGCAACAACGAAGAGACGCAGTGACAAATCAATTTGCGTAACTGCGTGCATAGGTAACGTCTTGAAAGACTTCTAAAAGTCTATCACCAAATTACTTAGCTCACCAAATAACCTTTCTTTACCATATAATACAACATACATGAAAGTTTTAAATAAAATAAAAAAAAAAACAAATAAAACGAACTGTCACCGAAAACTAATATTTCTACGAATACATTTTTATTACCTGAAACAGGTAAACCACGGCATGCAAGCCATCGTTTTAAATCTCGCACAAAAAGATCTTGAATTTTTGCAATTTTGCTACGGTTATATCATTTTCCGTTAATTCCATTTTTATAATGTACGTTGAACGTTACTTACTTAGGGAAATACAGGCTACTTACAGATTTAATACTTGTAATATACTTGCTATGTTGTTGCTTGGTTGCTTAACGTAATGCTACCAGCATTGCGTTAAGCAACGCTGAGACTTCACTGAGACGTTAGGCTAAAGGTCTGCGTGACGTTCGGCGCAGCGTGCGGTGTGGCGACGCGTTTTCCATACATTTGGTGCTGTCGCCACTGAGGAAAAAAACTCGTATGTACTTATGACAAATACAACCGCGTATTTGTCATGATTCTAGCGTGCAGCGCACATTCTGCCAAACAACAACGGGGCGCTTACTACTAAACCGAATCAACAGGCTACGCAGATACTTTAATAATTCATCTGCTTATAAAAACTCTTTTATCTGAAATTTTCACACAGTACGCAGTTACGATAATATACGAAATGAACAATTATTTATTTTATTTTTATTCATATGGCTTACTAACAGTCAACTTACACTTAACAATCTTAAACAAAAGAAAATTTTCTTAGGCTAAGTGTAGTGACTTAAGTAGGTTTTGATTTATGAATTAAGTTAATAATTTTAAAAGAACTGAACGTAGTTCATCCGTATGGTAATAAAAACACAAGCTGGTTGCACGATGTTAAGTACTAGGACTATCCATACTGTCGACAATCTTTTTACGGAAACCGTAAGCGGAATCAAAGTTTACATCAACTATGTCTTTATAACTATTTAGTAGCTTACACAGTCTGGGTAATTGAGAGTTGGAGCCAAAAACGGTTCTGCGGGTTGGAGGCTTCAGTGGAGCTACCGGATGACGCGGATATCTTGAAGGAGCGCTAAATTCAAACGAGTTTAGTAACTGTGGGCAACTGGTTCTATTGTTGAGAATTTTGTATAGAAACAACAAGTCTGTTAGCTCGCTGCGTTTATCCAAGGATAGCATTTCGAAAAATTTTAGCCTATCCGCATATGAGAAATCTCTCTTTGCTTTACCAATTAACCGAGCCGAACGCCACAGAAACCGCTTCTGAATACGCTCAATGCGTAGATTGTGAACCGCAAAGTGTGGACGCCAGACAACAGAACAGTCATGATACATTCATTCAAAATCCTTCAAACTTACTAGACGTGTTTTGTGAAACGAATTGTTTCTACAGAGTACATACAATGAGTTTGGCGTATATTGCTTTTGGATTTGCTAGACAGCTCGTCAAAATAGCATTCACATTTTGATTTTGATGCACGTGTTGCCTTAGCATTTACTAACAGGCCAAGAATTTGAATAGAACGTCATATAAAGCTTAAAAAAGACCGAGGCGAACTTAATCGAAATTCATTGTGGACGATATTGAAAGATATGCGCTTAGATACAGATATCTAATCGTATATCTGAGCAATGTGTGACTCGCTTTAGGTCTCAGTAAGAGCGTGTACTTGTCCTGCACGCCGTACGCTCCGCCCCGCCGAATACTTGACAAGTCTAAGGTCACTTAGGTGTACGTTCGGTCGTGCAGTGTAGCGGCACGCTTGGATATACTTTTTGAGCGGCCGCCACTGGAATATTGTAATTTTGTAATACATTTCTTGCTTCGCTGAACGCTCAAATACAACAGGCACTCAGAGTGTAGTTTGAGATACATGAAGTCGTAAGTACTGTATACAAAAGCTTATGGCAGGTACAAAATGATGATGTTTACACGCAAAGTTATACGTTATCGTAGTTGGAAATATTTTTATTATGCTCATTAAAGTTAACTGTAGTGGATTTAGATATGTGCAAGAGTTAATCTCAGATCTTTTTACATATGCTTACTTGACTGTTAACAAAAGATAGTCTAATATTAATTCATTAGAATAAATTTTAAAGATATAGAATTTTTTTTCTTTCAAGTATAAATAGTTAACAGTTATCCTCGGAAATTTTCTATCGTGAAATGCATTTTTTTATTGTTTGTCATATCACTTGGTTCAACACCAATCTACAGTCTACATTAAGACATGTGAAAATTATCTTGACGTAGATATTATACGAGTAAGACAAAATTGCGACGTTTTGTTGGTTTTGTTGCATCGCTTTGTTGCGTAGTTAGATAGGGGTTTGTTTATATCATCATTGAAACAGATTAAATACGCAGTAAAAGTCCATATTACGTACTTATAAGAGAAACTCCTTCGAATGTTTTCGTAGAAGGGACATAAAATATTTAATCGGAATAGCTGTAGTATGTCTATTTCGACTAAACCCTAATTTGATGAGACGTTATTATACTGAATTTAAATTATTAAAAATAATATGTAGAGGTCAGGTAACGACCCTGAAAATTCTCTTTCATTTATTAAAATATTAAACTCCTAATACTACTAAATATTGCACTAATTTTTGATCTTTCTTCTCTTACGTGATACAGTTCCCTTTCGATCTAGGAGTCCGCCTGGATGGATATCACCTCATATATTATCTATTTCTGCTGCTACAAAAATGCATTCTCTGTTGTATAAGTAGAGCCACGCTGCAGACATATTATAGTTGTAGCACAAATGGGTCGGCACGACCGGGGCAAGACCGCGCTTTCACAGAATACTAGCGTAAAATAGCAGCTTAATGCTGCTGTGTTTCGTATGGTGTGTGCAGAGATCCGGAGACCCTTTTTTACTGGTTACGAGGCATTCCGTCTTAGTCTTCAGGGGTGACAACGCACTTGCGTTTTGATTCTTAATCGAGGATAAATGTAGACGTCTATGGGCCACAGCATCCACTTACCATCACGTTGACTGTGTGCTCGTTTGTCATCCTTATTCTATATAAAAAATCTTTAAAGTTAGAGAGAAAGTCAAAATATTACAGACCAATGCATTCCATATCAATTCTCAGAATAGATAACGCTGCTATCGTACCTGGTGTAGTCTCGTTGAGATGTATCGTGGCAGCTGCACGAAAGAGTCCTTCATCGTGAATTATCGACGTGAAATAGCAGGATAATTCTCCTGTGTTTCATATGGTGAGTGTATAGAACCGGGTATACGTTCTTACTGTTAATAAGGCATTAAATCTTTGTCCACAAGTAGGTTTTTTACGTGGTAGAGCCATGCTGCAGTTATATTAATGGTATAGTTGTAGCACGAATGGGTCGGGTCGACCGGTGAAGGACTACGCTCTCACAGAATACCAGCGTGAAATAGTAGCTTAATGCCGCTGTGTTTCATATGGTGAGTGTAGAGATCCGGAGACCCTTTTTACTGTAAAAGAGGCATTCCATCTTAGTCCTCACGGGTGACAATGCATCTGCATTTTGATTCGTAATCGAGGGTAGATGTAGATGTCTATGAGCCACAAGCCATCAGGTGGGCTGTGTGCTCGTTTGTCACCCTACCTATAAAAAGAAAAGTAGGGTTAGGTGACAGCCCCTCTACATTTAGACTTGAGAGTAGATGTAATAGTCTACGGACTAGGGTCTACATCCACATACCATCAGATGGACTGTTAGGACATTTTTCATTATTATGTAAAAATAAAATTTAACACAAAGGGGTCTTAATATAACAAACAGTTCAATCATGCCGACAAGAATGGTGCGAAACGTCGACGACATCTCATTTCTAATATGGCTAGCAGGCAATGTGTGGGTTGAGTGCGTGCGTTTCTTTTCCGAATCGAAGGTTGAGTTAATTGTGCAATGGCTGAGTTGGCGTCGAGATCGGAATATATGAAAAATAAATCGATCCGTGGCCATAATTCGGGGACAATATAAAGACGACGGTAAAGCTTAGCTTATTTAACATTTTCAATATATAAAAGAAATAACTTTTGAGTAATTAACTTGTTCAATTACTTCACCTTTTGGTCATTAAACTTAAAGATTAGGTCTAGCATTAACGTAAAACTACTTTGCTGTTCTAAAATTATGAAAGCTATTTTAGCTTATTTAGTATTTTATTTGATGATCGATTCGACCGACCAAGGTTAAGGATACTTCCATCAGGCTTGTTTAAGGTTCGCTATAAAGTAGTAAAGGTATTAGTAGACTTTATGCAGACTTTAAAACATAATTAATTTCTCTAAACTAAACAAGGCCTCGAATAGAACTAACTATAATGTATAAAACATTACTAATCTATTATGAAAATCTCTTATCTAAGGAATATTTACGGTTCGTAAAATTTTATCCCTTGCATTTTACTTCTATTTTATTTAAAGTAGATGCATATAGCTCAGGACTGTAGTGCTTTGTGGCATTCCTTTGGACTCATTATGTTCAGCAGTAGATTTGTGAAGGACTGCAATGATGGTGATGATGATTTGAAGCTATGAGTTAAGCCAATAGGGTACATAAGATGCTTCTTTGTTACGTACATACAAGAGTATGTATTTCTCCAAATCGCACAGTTTATTCTTCTTGATGTTTAGTATTCAGCATGGCCGTACAACTGTTGCCCTTTGGCGAAATTGAATTTCAATTTATCTTGGTAAGTGGGACAACGCTCGCGCATGTTGCAATATGTGTACCAATGAATGTGTTTCACAAAATCATCGTGTTGGTGGACGTAAAAAATTATCATTACTTTGTTGAAAACCATACTGAAAATTCACAATTCACAACATACAATATTTATAATGTATGTTTTAAAACATAATGTTAAAAATTAAAATACGTGTCAATTTGTTAATTGTTTGTGTAGCGTAGGCACCGTTAGTATTCAAATACAATTACACAATCGGCCATGAAATTAAATCTGTTATTCATGTTTTTATTTTGCAAAATATTTTGTCCTACTTATGCTTGTGTTCAACGTTTCATTTGTTCAAAAGAAAGAAATGGTTGTGAAAATAAGAAAAAAATATATTTTGTTTTGTATTTATGGTTATAATAAAATAAAAAATAGCTCTTAGTTAAAACTGTAATTGGATTACACTATTCGGATTTTTTTAGTTAAATAACTTAAGAAAGTATAACCTACGAAATTTTACAAATATATATTATAAACAGTGTTATTCGCTACGTTGTTTAATGTAGTGAATACAACAATAATTAAGTAAAATATTAAATCCATACAGTAGGTTTAATTTAATTTGTTTTTACACAATATATTATTTCCTTCAGCAATTCAATTCTGTTACAAGGCAACGAGACCAGGTCAAACTGCACAATGAAGAAAAATACACATTATGTTCCTTAATTAAAAATAATTTTCATTACGTTAGATTATGAACAGTTTTGGGGCTGTAATTCATTGCCCAATAGTGTAGCGTGACCTTGTCGTGTTGAGCAAGTGTCTGACAGCTCTGAGCACTAGAATTGCTTTTTACGACATAATTTTAATAAGTATAGAATAAAACAAATATAATTGGCTTATATTCCTGTACCGCGTACATTTATATGACGGAAATTAACAATAACCTAGGTTCAACATTTCTAATTTATTACGAGTATATGCCCATAGTATATTCATGGCATGTTCATATTATATTCAATACGAAGCTTTAACGCTCCATTATTAGACAAATGTATACTTACAGTCAAATCACTGCTTTGGGTTGTTTCCTTAGTAAGCCGCGGTGCGCGCCGTTTCTACTGACAGCCTTGTGCCACTTCTGCATGTGCCGTATGTTTGTACGTTTGCACATTATGCGATGATCGGTATGTAGTTTGTATTGATTCATCGCACCCGAGGAGGCGTCTGGAATCTTTAAAGTAATAGATGTTACAAAAAATGACAGCACATAAATTATATGAGTTATTTTGTGAGCTGAATGTCGGTATAACGTAAGATGTTTATGACCCTATATTGACTTTTTTTTATATCTACACTTTTTTAAACGTTTAAATGAAAATGTCATGAACAATTCTAGCGCAAAAAAAACTTATTTTCTCAAATTTGTTTACAATAAATATATATATATATATATATATATATATATATATATATATATATATATTAATTTTGTAATGTGAATTGTGAACTAACTCGCAGATCTCTTTAATAAAAGTCGTCTACATTATGGGGAAACAATTAATGTTCTAACTTACATAACAGCTCTGTGTATGAAACTATCTTCGGTTTAATATCCGTTTCTATACATAAAAGAAGGGTTAGTTACGGGGTCTCCTCTAAGTACACTTCATGGATAACTTCGTAAAACACCCATATAATTATCAAGCAAAATTGCTTTTGTTTTTGCACTTTTTATCATAGTCCGATGTTATATTAAACAAAAAAATCAAAACTTTATAGCACAATATCGTGCTTAACTTTTGTACCAAACAAGCATGACGTACGCAGTCCTTTTCTACCTTTTATCATCACCATCATCATGATTACGGCCAATCACAAGTCCAACTATGGAGTGTAGAAGTAAGGAGTACCAACTCCCATAGTAGAATAGTTGAAAAAGTGGTCATCTGTAAGCAGTAAATAACAGCTCAAAAACTCTCCACAACAGCGCTGGAGAAAATACTGGGATGAAATGAACTTAGCAGTTGTCGCCGGTTTAAGTGTGCTGCTAAACTGATCAGTAGCTCTAAAATCTAAAATAATATTATTTAGTAAATATAACCTCGATAAAGTCGTGTATCCTACTAATATTTTTCGATGCGTTATTTAAAATTTACCCCGTAGCTATAGTGGCGCCACTTATTTAGAGTTTTTTATGGACACTTTTTAATACACAGTCTGTACTCCTTACTTCTACACTCCATAAGTCCAACGTTGAACAGAGGCCACCATCACAGATTGCCACCTAGCACGGTCCTGAGCCACCTACATCCATCGACTCTCTGCATGTTTTACACACCATCTAGTGTTGGTACAGTGGTAGAGCCACGCTGCAGCTATGTTATGGTTGTAGCACCAATGGTTCGGCTCGACCAGGGTATAACCACGCTCTCACAGAGTTTCAGCATGAAATAGCATTTTAATGCTGCTATTTTTCGTATAGCGAGTGTAAGGAACTGGAGATCTTTTTTACTGGAAACGAGGCATTCCATCTTAGTCCTCAGGAGTGACAACACATCTGCATTTTGATTCTTTATTGAGAATAAATGCAGATATCTATAGGCCACAGTATCCACTTACCATCAGGTGGAATGTGTGCTCGTTGTCGTCCTATACTATAAAAAACTGGATAATCGCCTAACGCTGCCAATACGAAACTTAGCACTCGAGTACCTTTCTTCCCATTCGGTTGTCGGTTCTTAGAACAGTATGGCCCGCCCATTGCCACTTATTACTTTTTTATTACAATAAGAAGAATTCGTCATAAATTCTTCATATCTTTTATCATCAGACTACAAAGTCGTTCTAGTAACTTAGCTTTTCAACCTTTGCATAGAATAACCATGAAGCACTCAAATGTATATGTACGAATTTTCCAGTAACAACTCTCGCGCGCAGGCGCCGCATCATACACTATTTTGTAATACCGCTAAATTCGTGGTAACCAGGCCAAGGCTCAACTTATTTACACGTACGTGAGGAATACTATTCACTCTTAACTTAAAATAATGCTATTAAGTTATATTTTTGGTATACGACAATACGTGAACGCAGTTTCTAGCTAGACTTAGGCACATCCCTCTTAACATACTCATTCCTTCAAAAAACCTTTACTAAATATTATATAATTTAAAAAAAATTTTAACATTTCAGTTATTCTTAAACAGTTTTTAACGCGTTAAGCCTTTATTTTAAACAAATAATATTGAGGTGTCTTTTTTATATAGGAGAAGGGGCAAACGAGCATACTGCTCACTTGATGGTAAGTGATTACCGCCGCCCATGAACAACTATAAACCACACATACACACACATACAGATGCGTTGCCGGCCTTTTAAAAAAGAAGTGGGCTCTTTTCTTGAAGATCCCGAAGTCGTATCGATCCGGAAAAATCTCTGGTAGTAGTCGATTCCACACGGAAGTTGAGCGAGGTAGAAAACTTCTTTTAAATCGCACGGTGGTGGATCGCCAGTCATCCAGATGGTATGGATGGTATCGCGAATTATGTCGCGATGCGCGATAGTGAAATTGTGCGGCTGGAATTAGTCCGAACAATTCCTCAGAGCACTCGCCGTGGTAGATGCGATAAAATATGCAAAGAGGTGCAACATCTCTTCGCGGTGCCAGTGAGTCAAGCCGATCGGAAAGAGCTCGATCGCCGACGATTCGAATAGTTCTGCGCTGGATGCGATCAAATGGAAAGAGCTGGCAATGGGGCTCAGAGATAAGAACAGTATACCATGTGCGGCTGAACCTGCGCCTTGTAAAGTTGCAGGCGGTGAACTGGAATGAAGTACTGTCCCGCTCTGCTGAGCACGCCAAGCTTTTTAGAGGTCAATTTGGCCTTCTCTTCCAAGTGACCACGAGACTGCTCGTCTCTCGATATGTCGACGCCGAGGATTCCGATACTGGCTGAGACAACAACAGGAGTGTCTTGAAACTGAGGAGATACGATGAAGGTTTTTTTTTAACGGTAAACGCTCAAACTTGTGTCTTCTGGGGATTAAACTGGACTAAATTTAGTCGCCCCCAGTCCGAGACTTTGTCCCGGTACTCTACAACGTTTTCCCGAGAAATATTGGCACGGCCGGTGTATAAAGCATCACTAGTGCTGTCATCTGCATAGCAATGAATGTTACCGGTTTGCAACATGTCATTGATATGCAGTTTTGATATAACTTATAAGCAGTCTTGGAACCCCAGCGTTAATGGGCTTGTAATCGGAACATGCACCGTCTACTACGATCTTGATGCTCCGATCAACAAGAAAACTTGTGATCTAATTGCATAATTTTTGGGAAGCCCATAGGAAGGAATCTGCGTAAGAAGCGCTTTGTGCCAGACCCGATTGTAGGCCTCGCTATGTCCAAACTAACGGCCATCGCCTCCTCCTTGGACTCTACTACTTCCGCTCATTTTCGTTTCTGTTTGTAATTTCAAAATATCTTATAACAAAAACAAATTTTGTCTGTCTGTCTATCTGTTTGTTCCGCCTGAAACCTTAAAGAAAAATACAATGGTTCTTTGCAAGTTTATAGAAATGTAAGAAGAATTTTAGAAAGAAGGAACACAGAAAATAAAGAGTGTCTTACCTCCTGAAAAGTATTAAGACTTAATTTTATAAATGGATCAGATATTAAGATAATTTTATTCATTATGGTTAAATTTATTTAATAATGTGTTATTTATTCTTAGTTGTTTATTTTAATGTTTAAAAATCCAATTATCCATCTTTAGAGCATGTGACACCCCACTGATACTTGTACTCCCGGGAGCACGCTACAGTAGGTATACCAGAGGAGGTCAAATAGTTCGCGGAATGACAGGGAAGCATAATGAAATAAAACATTTTTTCAAAAATTTTTCGTTTTCAATGTGTAGAATTATTAGAATGTAAAATAATAATTAGTTTAATAACGTGTAAAAAAAATTTTTGTCTTGGGCCCCAAAATAGGCCGAAATTGCCGACTTCATTTCATCATCGTCGCCATTTTTTTCCCACGCAGTTCTTTCTTCATTTTCGGAAACAAATAATAGTCGCTTGGGGCCAGTTCTGGGCTGTAAGGATGGGTGGCGCAATTGTTCAAAACTGCACCGATGAATACCAGCCGCTTGTACACAAGCCGCGGCTTGTGTACAAGGGCGCATTGTCGTGCAAAAGGAGCACGCCTTTTTAAAGCTTTTCTCGCCTTTTTTTAATGGCTTCTTTTAGTTGATCTAGTAAAGAAGCGTAGTATTCTGCCGTTATGAAAACGCTACGTTCCTTAAAATCAATCAAAAGCATACCTTCTGTATCCCAAAAGATCGTTGCCATGATCTTTCCCGCCGATTGAGACACCTTAGAAGGGGTTGTGCCTTTTTTATGCCACTGTATCGACTCTTAATTTGACTCAGGTTCGTAATGGTGAACCCAAATTTCACTGTCAGTTACAATTCGGGTCATAACTTCCTCCCTTTGCTCTCCACAGCAGTCCAAAAACTCGCGACAAATTCGACGCGCTCATGTTTTGATGCGCAGAAAGCATTCTCGGAACCCATCTTGCACAGCTTTTAGTAATGCCGAGATGTTAATGTAGGATGTTTAAAATGGTTATTTATGATATCCCAACTAATGATACAACCTGTTTTTTCTTCAGCCGGGCAACTTCCGATACAAGTTTTTCAACTTTTTCGATTATTTCTGGCGTGGTAGCCTCAATCGGCCGTCCAGGTCGGGGGTTCGTCTTCAATGGAATCCCTACCTTGTAATAGGGCCCATAAACAGCTGAAATCTCTTGAAAAATGTTTTGAGGTGTCTTCCTTGTTTGGTTAGAAACTTAATGGCGGCGCGTTATTCAATTGACTTGTTTACTCGTTGATAACTCAAAAGTTTATGACCCGATTCTCTATTTTCGAGATGTTTGTGCTGTTAGCCTATGCGGCTCCTGCAGCTTCATCTGACTCAGTGCTCGCAGCCTGCGAGGACGCGAGCTAATTATAAAAGGGAAAGGCAATGAACGTGAGGATGATGATAATGGTGGTTTATGGTTTGGTATTGTTACCAATCGTCGTGTCACCTCGTTGGGCGTTTTTGAGCTATGTAACCGCTGTCCGAATAGGGCAGTACGGACCCCCGCCTCTGACTGCTCAGCTCGTGTCTGTCGATGTCCTGGGCGGTGAGAACCGTCCAGGTACGCGTGTGTACCGTGTGTACGCGGTGTGCGCTGGAACACGTCGTGCCTGCCTACGGGTGCGACGCGCCCTATCCGTTATCCTATTAGTGTTTGTCTCATTTGGTGGGTCGACTGGATCGAGCAGTCGTGGTGGTTCTATCAGTACAAGGAAGGGAAGAGGTTGGAGAAGTTGGCTGCGTTTGCCACTAGCGGGTTTGGTTGGGTTTCGACGCTATCGAAGTAGCCCTGAAACATCTCCTTGAAGTATTTGGCGATTGAGGGAATTTCAGAATCGTCTTGCAAATCTGAGTTACGTTCATACCACCGTGCATCGGTGGCTTTTCGGATGAAATAGTTTTGAGACTCTGAAGTTCGAGAAGATGAGTCTTATATACGTGGGCAAAAGCTACACTTGCATAAGACATAGGTACAGGTGAAGTTTGTGTCTTAGCGACAGCTTACTCTTACTGTTAACGAGAGGGTGTAGACGGCCAATGGCTGACTGGCTTTGTTGCGAACTACACTTAAGTGTTTCGCGGAACTCATACGGGCGTCGAATGTGAATCCCAGGTATTTGACCGATTCTTCCCAAGGGATGGGCGCCCATATAGGGAAATAACTTTTAGTTTTCGTTTTTAACCACGGGTCTTGTGGTATGGTGTTGGATTCCGTTGAAAGTATATACACTTTTTTAAGGATTCACTTTTATTCTCCATAGTCGAAACCTTTCGCCTAGGCAGTTGGTAGCCTTTTGGAGTTTCAAAGTGAGACTATTTTTATTGTAGTTGGATACACAGAGTGCCGTATCGTCGGCGAAGAGTGCGGTGTTCACCACTGAGTCTCTTGGAATATCACTCGTGAAGAGTGTGAAGAGGAGTGGAGAAAGGACGGAGCTTTGTGGGAGCACGGCCTTTAGGGAGCGTTTCGTAGAACGGGTTGCCTCCACTCGATAGCGGAAAGTGCGATTTGAGAGGAATTTTATGTTGAGATGGATAAGTTATATGTAGGACAAGGTTGTTATTTCTTAAGGTTATTTTCAAAAGATTTAGCTAAGAGGTAGCTATCAAGCGGCCGAATTCGGTCGCGGCGATATTCCGTCAAATACCAAGTGATCGAATTCGGCCGCACCCACTCACAGCACTTTAACCCATAAATACTTATGGTTAGAGTCTACTTTCTATGCAGAAGTTTGGCGTTGTAGGCTCAACATAAAATTTTCATCCTCTAGTGCAATAAAAAAATCAGTTATTCTATGGTTATTTATTTATAATCTACGTTCATTACGAACGCCATTTTCGTGTGGATGTTTTGTTTTGTTGTGTTGATTTTTAGATTTTTTTGGTGTTTTATAGTGTTTTAATATAGTGTTTTATTATAAATTTTGAGAAATATATAGAAATAATAGTGACACGCTGCCGACATCCGCTTGGTATGTACCCGTTTTTTTGTTATCAAAATACAATAAAGTCTTTTTGTAATTAAGTAAAACCTGACTTTTGTTTAGACCACAGGATAGAGAATTTAGTATAGATTTTATAATGCCAAACTTATTCATAGAAAAGTAGTCATGCGCATGCGACCGCTCGGGAATTGACGGACGCATGCGACTGCATGGGATTTTATAGGGATTGAAGGGTTAATCTGTATCTAAAAAATTTTAATTACTTTACTATGCTGTTTTCTCTTTAGCTCTGAAATTCGTAGCAATTGTGAAGCTTGGTATCGCACTACAACAGATCATAACTCATAATACTAATGTAATCCCCGAACGATGCATATCATACAATTACAATCGAACTTCACATACAAGATAAGGTAAGTTCGTTTAATTATTAATTATAGCACGTTTAGATTATCCCTTATTAGAATATTAGAAACCCCTATTATAACAGGTTTTGAGCCTATGAGTGAGCATAAATTATCACTTTTGTAAATACTCGTAATATGTTATATATATATATATATATATATATATATATATATATATATATTACGTGTCACGTTGTTTGTCCGCGATGGACTCCTAAACTACTAAACCGATTTTAATCAAATTTGCACACTGTGTGCAGTTTTGCCCAACTTGAGAGAATAGGATAGTTATTTTGCCTATGAGTGACCCACAATTTTTTTTCGAATTTGATTATTTGTAATAGGACATGACAAAGCGTCGTTGAAAAGGGCAGAACAACGTCTGCCTGGAAGGTAGTGTATAATATACATACCATATTACGAGTATATACCTACCATCGACCTGCATATCTTACCACGTCTATTGAAATCAATATCTAACCACCACAAGCAATTGTAAAAGAAATCCAAATAATAAAAAAATAAGTTATCCAAATATAAATTACTTATTACCAACAATTGTCACTACTGTAAGATTTATATAATATGAGCAACATAATAAAAGCAAGTACTTTAATATGTAACCGTAACTCTAGGTTATCAATATCAGTTTATTCAAATGTAATTAATTAGTTACTTATAAGGCGGTCAATATTACCATTGCGGCATCATTTTGTATAAATAAATGTCATTGGTTAACTTTCAAAAATATTATATTATCTTGGCTCTACATTTCATGAATAAGCTAGCGTTTTCATCTACTATAACGGAGGACAGGCGATATCGGACTTAACTACTGTACCTACTAAATTTTATTCTAATATTTGCACCTTGTGATTGAATGTATTTATAATATTTGCAGTAATACTCCCTGCGGTAAAGTACCTCGAAAGATAGACGCGCTACCTCGATAGATGGCTATTAATTGCCTTTAGACGAGAGAAGAACCAGTTTCTTTGTCACAAGCGGCAACGAACAGTCACAGATAACGTTCCTTTAGAAATATCACCGCGTGAACCCGTGCCGATAGTCTGTCTCTACAGCAAATGGCACAATGAGATTTTGAGCACCATTTACTCATAGCAGGTGACTCAGATCTCAGATGCGAATATATAGTAAACACATACTATAATATGTGTTTACTATATACTTCCGGCATCAGTAGTAAAAAATATACAGGGTGGTCCAAACAGTGACGTTATAAAATTTTTTTTGATTCCTCACACCTAGGGGTATCCGAAAATACCCTATGTATGTTACGCGATTTTTTGTAGTTTTCGAGTTATGATTTTTTTTTACCCTTTTTTTTGAAAATATTCACCCTAAACAGCTTAACATTAAAAAAAATGTAATTGTGAAATTTTTTCCAAGTTTTTTTTGTTTGTAGCATGATCCTTATGAGTTGCCCTATTATGCGTAAAATAATTAGCTTCCTAACATTCACCAAAGATACAATAATTTTAAACGAAACTTAAAAATTTTCTGTCAGGAGAGTGGGGCTTGAATTTTCAACATTAAATGAAAAATAGTAATAAATGATTTCATACTTTCTAATTAATTTTAAAAACTTTGCAGTACCTTAATCTTTCATAATAACATTAAAAAAATGACACTTAATAGGCCAGTTTTTCTGTTACAGAATTCTGAAGTTACTCAGGAAGGAAACTACCTAAATAGTTAATTTGATTTAAAAAAATCCTTTTATCATTTCTAGGGCTAAACTAAGATAGTAATTGCTCCAGGTTAGCAAAGATAACTACTTATTGTTAAAACGTGACATTTATTAAGGTATCATTTTACTACAAACTACATGTTTTTTTTTATTTCACTGAAACTAAATGATAGCACATTCAGTCACAAACACACAAAGGAATTTTAAACAAAGGCTCAGGTAAACATTCCTGCTTTGCGCTCTATTTTGTTACCAGGCCGCACCCCGCGCCCCGCGCCACACCGACCGCGTCCCTTTTTCACCTCGCTCGGTCCCGCCAGTCGTTCACTGCTTTCCCGCGTGCAACCACTACTCACGTTTACGTTTATTTGGATCTCTTATTTGACTACCTTCGCTTTGTTTCCCGGATTCTTGATTTGCCTTACGATTGACCTGTGCTTGTTTTATGGACCTTGAGTTGCTTAGTGATTTGGATTACTTTTAGCAATGAGTTATTCTCTCAGTCAATACGCAGAGATGCACTATTTCTACGGCGTTGCCCAAGGAAACGGCGCATTAGCGGCACGGCTTTATCGAGAGCAACTAGAGCGGCGAGGAGAAGTGTTAGAGCATTACCCGGGCTACAGGGTTTTTAATAAGACCCACGAAACCCTGATGGCTGGACGCGTTCCTGGGCGTAATCAACGTCGCGAGGGACTACCCAGAGTGGATCCAGAAAGAAGAGATGTAATCATTGAAGAAGTAGAAAGAGACCCTTCTACTAGTTCACGAGCGATTACGAGAAGGACTGGAATCCCAAGGACTTCAGTTTTAAGAATACTGAAATCAGGTGAGTGCATTTTATTATTTTGTAGACCTCTTTATTCAAAATCCCAACACATTGCTGCACTGCCATTTCAAATCACACTCATTTAATTTACTGTGAATTGTCGATGTCTAATGTGTTGTGTGTGCGTGTAAAAGAGAGAGATGTAGAGACCCTTAAACAAGCGCTCGTAATTCAAAAATAGGCGCTAGGACGCCACTCTAGCGAATCCCAACTTTTAGTTTCACGTTCACGTGCTCTATTGGTACGTACCTCTAGTATTGTGTACAATGACAACCTACAATAAAAATACTAATCTTTTTTTCCAGAGGGATATCACGCGTTTCATATTCAGCGTGTTCAACAACTTAACGACGCAGACTATCCAATGCGTGTTGCTTTCTGCCAAATAATGCTGGAAAGATCTGCGGAAGACCCGGATTTTTTTAACAAGATACTCTGGACGGATGAATCCCGGTTTGAAAGGACTGGCGTCTTTAACATTCACAATCATCATAGCTGGGCCATTGAAAACCCAAAAAAAGCAAGGCAGTCAAATTTTCAGAATAGGTTTAGTATCAACATGTGGTCAGGAGTCATAAATGGAGAAATGGTTGGGCCCTTTGAATTGTCGTCTAGGTTGAACGGGTCCCAGTACCTGAATTTTCTACAAAATAATTTAAATGGTTTATTGTTTGAAGTTAATTTACAAACGAGGAGGGATATGATATTTCAAAATGACGGTGCTCCTTGCCATTTTGAAAGACAAGTGAGGGAGCACCTCAACAGAACTTTCCCAGGAAGGTGGATTGGGTGTGCAGGGCCAATCGAATGGCCTGCACGCTCACCAGATTTAAACCCTATAGATTTTTTTATTTGGGGATTCTACAAAGAGATGGTGTATGCTAGAAAAATTAATTCGGAAAATGAATTAAGGGAAAAATTGAGACAGTCCGCGGAAAAAATCAAAGAAAATACGAATGCTTTTCGAAGACTAAAAGCAAATTTTTTAAGACTATGTAGACTGTGTATCGAAGTTAATGGCCGCCATTTCGAAAATTTACTTTAAATAAATTTATCTTAAATTATTTACTACTTTTATTATGAATCATTTGTCCAGAACGTAGAAAAATGATACCTTGTTGTCTATAAATTTTAAACAATAAGTAAAGACACTTGATGTTATTTTTGCTAACCTGAAGCAATTACTATCTTAGTTTAGCCCTAGAAATGATAAAAAGATTTTTTTTAAATCAAATTAACTATTTAGGTAGTTTCCTTCCTGAGTAACTTCAGAAGTCTGTAACAGAAAAACTGGCCTATTAAGTGTCATTTTTTTAATGTTATTATGAAAGATTAAGGTACTGCCAAGTTTTTAAAATTAATTAGAAAGTATGAAATCATTTGTTACTATTTTTCATTTAATGTTGAAAATTCAAGCCCCACTCTCCTGACAGAAAATTTTTAAGTTTCGTTTAAAATTATTGTATCTTTGGTGAATGTTAGGAAGCTAATTATTTTACGCATAATAGGGCAACTCATAAGGATCATGCTACAAACAAAAAAACTTGGAAAAAATTTCACAATTACATTTTTTTTAATGTTAAGCTGTTTAGGGTGAATATTTTCAAAAAAAAAGAGTAAAAAAAAATCATAACTCGAAAACTACAAAAAATCGCGTAACATACATAGGGTATTTTCGGATACCCCTAGGTGTGAGGCATCAAAAAAAAATTTATAACGTCACTGTTTGGGCCATCCTGTATAGTATATATTAAATTTTATATTAAACAAGTGAAATTTTTAAATATTGTTTATTAATTTATTTATTATTATATAATATAACCACGTTTTATTTTTCATATTCTTACATTGTTATCCGATTCTGTTTAAAATCATCGAGAAGTTAGTTCTACGATTACTCATTTCATGCCTTAAACGCAAAGCGCGTAGGTATGTTCTACGAGCGCCCAAAAATCAAGAATCCAACGTTTTATCGCATGAATTCTTATCTAACAGTCATATTGAACATATTAAGTGATATAAAAGGCACATTGTCAGGAAAGATAAATGATTGATGATTATTATTATTTTATTTTCTTTTAAATCGAATAATTGCTATTTTCACATTAGAAAATTGGTTTTAGTGCTTCTTGGTGTACATTTATCAAGTCCGCATGGAGGAGTAAACATAATAACTTTTGTAAATATCAAACGTTCAACTTAATCTTTTTTTAATCTCTTCTATTATGTGGGAAGCCATGGAATGTAAATGGCTGTTTATTTTTATTTTGTTTAGTTTTAATAAAAAAAATTCGGCTGCGAAGTTCGAAAATATTCGGTGTTTTGAGCCGCCTTGTAATAATATATTACAATAAATAGTTAATACACTTTGACTCACTCCGGGCTCGACCGCCGTCGTGAACGGTTAACAGCGGCTTGTGATGAAAAATATCGATCGCTGTAGAAATACAAAATATTAAAGGGTCAGCTAAAAAAACTAGTTGTTACGATAATAACTGAGTACAAATACCCAAAAATTAAAGTAATATTAAAGTTGATTTTTGATCGTTTTAAAATAATTCTCTAAAAAGGTTTTTCAATTAACAATATTTAAAATAAATTTGAATCTTAACAATAATAACATAGTAAAATGTAAAAAAGTCGTGCATTTTTGGATTTTATAAACTTTTTTGTTTAAAATTAGGTTATAATATAATAAGGTTATTAGTGAAAACTTGTGTGTATTTAATACTTTAAAAAATTGACGTATAATATGAACGCTTAATGCATGCACATTTGGATTTACCAACTCAGCCATTTTATTTAAATAATATTTTTCCATAGGTAATTTTTTTGGATTTAATATTAATATTCATATCACCAAAGATGATTAAGTTAAGTTTTTTAACGAAATTATCTTTTATTATGTGATACAACTCTGTTCTCATTCGGTGTTCTATAAATTATATAAAGATGGAATGTTTGAAAATTATTATGGGTGGTAATTTTGCTTATGAGTGATTCACTGTATATCGTTTTAATAGTTATAATTTCAAACTTACGGTTATTACGTACATAAATAATTATCCCACCTCGCTTTCTCTTAGTTCCTAAAATACTATGCTGCATTGTATAGTCAAGATTTGTATAGTACGCCTAATGAACTATCTTGATGCCGTGTCTAGGAGCATTAGACAGCTTATATATAAACAATATTTAGCTGAAAATCAGGTAAATATTGTTAATCTAAGTGCTGAATTATGATAGAATAAGTAAAAGTGAGATTATGTACATACATTGTAACAGGCGATTTTGCACTATAATTACTTAAAAGTATATACAGTGAAACCTTGTTAATTGGGATCTCAAGGGACTAAGGATTATGTACTATTTAAAAAGGTTTTCATTTAGCCAGTTTTCCAGTTAGACAGGTTTAAAATTTAGTTGTCTCATTTATAGAGGCCCCGTGTCGAAAATCTATATACTAACTAAAATAATCGTGTCGAAACCTGTCCCAACCTGATAAATTGTCTCACTTATAAAGGGAATTGAGCTCCAGAGTCCCAAATATAGAGGTAAATATCGAAAAAATTCTAGAAATCAAATCTCATTTAACCAGGTTCGAAAAGTCCCATTAACAGAGGTAATTTGATGAAAACGTGCCGGGACCTCATTGTAGTTCTCAATAATATAGGTTTTTCACTTATCCAGGTCCCACTTAACCAGGTTTCACTGTATTTATAAACTCGCACACCTACTCGTATTTGTATTAGTGTATTGCAGTTAAACCAATGGTCCAAAATGTCAATATGGAGTCAGTTGTCTCGATGCATATGCCGGTCAATATAAAAGCAGGATCAGTACTAAATCACTAAAGAACGGCTGCAGATGTAGATACGAAATGTTGAAACGATTAACGAAAGTTAAAACAACAATAACTAAGTGAAGCGAATATGAGACGTATCGATTTGAGATCGATTACTTGAATTGTTGTTGCTGTTACTTTTTATAATGTTGATATTTTTTTTTTTATTATTAAAAGGGCATATGTGATTTGCGTCGTACACTTCATTTTTTTAAGAGTTTCTCAAGGGCGATATCGTAACGATGTAAGCAGAGTATTTGCAGAAAATTACGGCTTTAGAAAGAAGAAATCTTTTGTTTAGTGCACTACAAATGAAATCATAGTTTTAACGCTGTTTTTGTAGAGCGAAGACAATCCTTCCATAGCGTTTTGCGAAAATATGTGTCAAAGTTATCTTTCAGGGTCGAATACAATCATTATTATAAGCTAAAATACTTTAAGTGTTATCATCATGGACTATATAGTCATTTTGTGCAACACAAAGCCTAAATAACGAAAATATTTCGATTTAATATTAAAAAACAATACCATAAAATCACCAAAACTGTCCACGTTTTTAACTCGTTTTATTTAGTTAATTACTTCATATGATTATTTTTAAAATACTATAAATCATCTTCCCATGGTATGGTTCCGGATCTGCCCATGTTAAGACGTATCACTTTTTCCTGCCAACCCCCGCGTTCGTACGTTTTACACCGATAGCGTAAGCTAGTGTTGCCAAGTGTCCCGTTTTTCGCGGGACGTCACGATTCACTCTTGATCGTGACGCCAAATGTCCTGAATTTGCACTAACCTCCCTAGTCTATATTTCGATCGATCATTTTGAAAGCAAAATTGAATATATCTGTAAGCTGCTACTACCTTAAAATATTTTTGCTTTGCATATTTTCCCACCATCAGAGTTTTAAGCTTTGCGCATAATGTGTTGGCATGGCAAGATACAGATATCAATCATGTCGGTTTTTTTTCTTACTGCATATCGCCAGTTTGCGCTATGCATGGATGTCATTAATTCGACGGTCATTTATTATTTCATTTCATTACTAGTAATCACTACAGAATCTAACTTACATGCTGCTGTTTAGATAAGTACATTTTAAGTAAAATGCAAAAGACTTGTGTAAAAGTTCTTCCACTAGTCAATTTCTTTGTTTGTTGTTTTCAATAAATAAAGTAACATTATACGTTCCATGGAAGGATTTATTCTAGGCTCTCAAGGTGTGAAGTATTAAAACCGTTTAATTAAAGGACTTTTTGAACTGCATGAGTTGTAAGTTGACAGGATTTATTACTATTTTCAGAATTATATTAATCAGAAAGTTCGGAGTCTGCAACGATGTTTGGACGAATAATTATTCGTTCATTTGATGAGTCCAATTAAAAAACGCGTCTAAAAAAAGCAGTATAACTATTAACTAATAACGACTACAATAGCTACAAAAAATCTGTTTTTTGTAGCTATTGTAAAGTAAAAAAAGTAAAGTTACAGCCTATATACGTCCCACTGCTGGGCACAGGCCTCCTCTCATTTCTGAGAGGCTTTTAGGGCAAGGAAGTGTCCGCCACGCTGCCCCAATGCGTCTTGGCGAACTTCATATGTCTTCGAAATATTTTTTTTTATTTCTTATTCTTCAGACATGCAGGTTTTCCTCACGATGTTTTCCTTCACCGCCGAGCACGTGGTAAATCAGCACTTAAAATTGCAATTAACAATTTCATTGGTGCCGGCGGGGATCGAACCCGGGCTACTCGCGTTCTGTTATATTTACAGCGAGCGTTAACCATCTGAGCTACCACGGCTCAGCTATAGTAACTGCTCCGGTTTTAAAACCCAATTCACGATTTTACCTGGCCACACTATCAGAAACGATGAAGGCGCAACTATCAACTACGGAATAAATAATAGTAGCCGCAATACAACACAACGAACGATACTTTATTAAATCATTCTATTTAATATAATTATTAATAATTTTATTTAGTAGTAAGCAATTTATAATTAAAATATTTATCACTATAAAAGATATATTTGACGGCTCCGTGGCGAAAAGTGGCTTAGCAATAAGTTTTAACTCTAAGGGCCGCGGGTTCGATTCCCGCATGGAACAAAAATTTATATTCCTACAAATAATTGTTCCGGGTCTGGATGTTTGTCTTTGTGAAATTTATGTTCTTATGTTAACTGCCCCTACGCTATACCTAGGAAACATTCGTAGTGTGGAGGTAACGTTATTATAAAATAAAAACAAAAAAGATATTAGCCATGGTAGGTCAAGGCCGAAGTGCCTCCCGGGTTCGATCCCCGCTGACACCAATGAAATTGTTATTTTGATGAATTATCTTTACATTATGAACTGATGTATATCAAACGAAATCTGTTTTATATAATACATATTTTTCAATTCGAACATATATTACTTACCCCTTTCTAGTTTTTAATTTGACGTTGGGCCAATCCTTAGTCTACTCAATAGAATAAAAAATAAAAACCGACTCAATTTAACAATAGAATAAAATAATTTATACATATTAGCTTCCGATGTTGGGGCTAGATCGGATATTAATTCTTATAAATACTATATCTTGGCATCGACCTCATAAGCTATTAAGTGGAAATTATTTTATTTTTTTTAGTTCCAATAGTATCAAGATTATTCATGCTAGATATCACTGCGCTCGCCCCACCTCGAGCAGTCCACGCACACAGAGAACATTGTAGTGTGTGTGCGTCAATATTAAGCTTCCCAACAACTTCTTAAATGTATACCTATTTTGATAGGGTTGTCACCTGACGAATATGAAAAGTTTAAGTTTAAAATAACAATGAAATATAGTTTAAAACAACATGTCCTATTTATTGTAACTTAAATTGAAACTGCAAAAATTGTATATTTTGCAAATTTTCATAGTATAATGTCTTATGTAACCTTGCTGTAGGGTAAAGCTGCGGCAAAATATTGAGGAAATACGTGCAAATTGTAATAAAAATCCACACGAATCCCTTCGAGAGAATTTTAAGAAAATATGAATTCTCACAGAAGCTTCATATTACATATTTCTGTCACATACAATATGGGGCTGTGCTCAGATTATATTCTTTTCTTTTTTAACCGCTTAATCCCCTAGCAGTCTCATGAGACCACAGCAGAATCCGTCAAATCCCTAGCGGTCTCATGAGACCGCACCCACCCACAGCACTATAACCCATAAAATCTTATATTTAAAGACTACTTTTCTATGAAGAAGTTTGGCAGTATAGAATCAATTTGAAATTTTCTATCCTCTAGTTGAATAAAAATTCGTATGACAACGTATTCATGAGTACAAAAAAACAGGTGGTGGTATTAATGGCTGTGGTAGTGGTAATGGGCAGTTCTGGTGATTGTGGTGTTGATGGTGGTAGTGGTGGTAATGACTGTGGTGATGATGCTTGTCGTCGTGGTGGTATTAGAGGCGACAGTATTGGTGGTGGTTCGCTACCCACGAACACCAGCACCACTACCACTAACACCACCTTCACTACTGTTTGATAGTTGTATTATTTTCTCTCGAATTTTTGTACATACTGTAAAACTGTTAGGCATTAATTTATACAGAACACTAATTAATAGCTTATATAAATTTATACTGTCTTATTTTATAATTAACAATACCTAAACTTTACTCTAATAGTAAAAATATTGATTTATAAGATCTCGAAATATTATTCTTCCATTTATTTAAATGAGCACGACCAACAGCCCTTTCATGGATACTCTGACTGAGCCGGCGCAAACCGGTTTGTACCCCTACAAAGCGTCGGTGGACCTGTCTGTGAGAGCACACGCACACATCGCTGCGCGTATGGGTATAGCCGTAGCGAGCCGTTTGTATGATTGTATGTATTTAGCTTACCCTCTGGTCGGTTTCTTTACTCATATGGTTCCAGAGCGATTTTGACTTGCGCATATTTGAATATACGCTCCTAATGTGTAGATATTTTTGCAATTCTTTCTTATCTCCCTAGTTATCAACAAAAAAATACATATTAAAATGTTCAAATTAATCGAGAATGGATTATATTGTGCGCCTATGAAATTGATTCGAAAATCGGTCTTTTCTTCTAAGCGAATAGTTTCGAAGTTTGAACTGTCAAGTTTCAAAATGAGAAGTGCGTTTCTTTTGAAGTGAATAAAAAAGAAATATATCATTCGAAGTAAATAATGGAATTTTAATGAAAGCTTGGAAGCTTTTTATTCTATGTTTATGTTTTGAACCGAATAAATATAAAATCTATTTATTTCATTAGTACAATCGCCATTTTTCTTATTGTATTGTTTTTTAAAGAATAAACCAATTTGTTAACTTTAGACCTAAAAATCCTATTCTTTTTTCAAGTTTCTAAGTAACGTAGCAGTGGCTCAAGTTTTTCATGGGTTTTCAATTATTTAAATCTTACGATCTACGTTACGTTCTTGGAACTGTTACAGAAGAACGCCCGTGCAGATCTCAACCATTTAATCGACATGCCCACAACCCCGAACGCAGTTTGTTCGAACTTAGCCTCCTTTTCACATGTATATTGCTTTTATGGGATACCGATCTAGCTTGCCCTTGTTACCACACTGGTCGATTCATTAATTTCATAATAATATGTACAATACAATATAATAATATATAATACTAACTAAATGATCCAAAACGTTTTCTGCCGCGATTTAACGTATCTATCTTCATCGAATTTTGAATTTATGAATCAATAAAAACCTATATTCTTATTTAAAGATACGTGAGAATATATACCAACAGTTCCGTTTCGATACAGGTTGAGATAAAGAACTGCAGTTAGCTTTTGTTTTTCTCTTTATTAAAATTTCCATATAGCTTTGTTTAAACGATCGCAACGAAGCAAGCACATTTTGTAATTTTACCTAAATGTGGGTGGTATATTTAATGTGTAACAGAAACAGAAACTTTTTTATTCAATATAAATACAGTCACTTTTTTCATTTAGCACTGGTTCGCAAAAAAACATGTGTCCTGGGAAGAACCAGCAAAAAAAACTAGCAGGACTATTTAAAAAAAAATAAGAGCTAAAAAAGTAAGAGCTTAAAAAAAGAGCTTATAACTTATAAGAGCTTGTTTTTTTATGTGCCGAAATTTTAAAATGTAATGAATATTAAAAACAAATGATGAACAGTTTATTATAGACTATTTCATATACTATGTACCTATATCTCATAACTTATAAAATAATGAATTGATTACTGTTTTCTGCAAAATTTGTGAATTACAAAAGCTTTTATACGAAAACATAAAGACACATGTATCGTATATATTTTAAAGGGTTAAGTGCCCTAATAAATGAAACTTGAAGTGACTGTTAAAAAAGATTGAAAACAAAAGTAAAAAATGAAAAGAAGTTGAGGAGACAGTTGTTCCGCGTGCACTGCTCGACGGCCTTGATGGCCCGCCCATTCGCTTGCCTCCGAAACACTTATTATATCGCTTGATATTTTAAGTCCGCAAACATTCAAAAGCGTCTCAGTACTTTTAACACTATATGGTTTACTGGTTTATTTTTATTTATAAAATTAACCAACGTATCTTAATAAATGTGAAATTGTATTGTGGTACATTCAACCAAAATGTTTGCCTTAAAATAATGGGTAATGTGTTTTATTTCTTAAAAGAACTCGTTATAAATTTGAAACTGCCATTAAAATTAGGAATGCATAGCTGTCAATGATAATAAAACGTCTTATCTTTTTTTTTAATAGTACTTATTAGGTGACAAAGGAGCACACAGTTCACTTGATGGTAAGTGGATGCAGTGGCCCATAGACATCCACATTTATCCTCCACTAAGGATCAAAATGCAAATGCGTTGTCGCCCCTGAGGACCAATATGGAATGCCTCGATTCTAGTAAAAAAGGTCTCCGGTTCTCTACACTAACCATACGAAACACAGCAGCATTACGCTACAACTATAATATGGCTGCAGCATGGCTCTACCACGTAAAAACGTATGTCATTTTAATAAACAATAGTAGTTATGCTCATCGCAGGCATGAAATGCCGCAGTGCACATGTACACAATGTAGGCACATATTATAGGCAGCTAATATGGGTACGTCTTTTACTTGAAAGTCTTGATTGTATCCGGGAACACATACTCCAGTTACCAGATTTGTATACGGATTGATCTTTTTATTATTTCATTATTATAGATACGTCAGAAAACTTAAGACGTAAATTAGATAAATACATATAATGTTGCTAGACATATAATAAATATTAAAAAAAAATTACAACTGAAAAATATAAATAAATATTTAATACTGGGGATGATTTTTTGTCAGGCCGATTTTGACTATGGTGACGAATTCGAATATGTACTTATTTCGGAAACTTGCAAGCGTTTGCGCTGCGAGAAAAGTCATTGATCGTTGGCTACACGGGGACAACTCGTTGTCCACTAACTTTGAAGTCATCAGTACAAACATATAAATAAAACAGAAGTGTCTGTCTGTAATATTGAAATGACTTGCTTTAGTCTCTTGGAGATCGAACCTCTCTGTCTATCCCGCAAACAAAAACGTAAAGATATGTTCAGGATCTCCCAGAAGTCGACATCAAACCGGAATCAGGTGATAGGGCAAGTCAAAATAGTTATTTTTTTATAGGATAGGGTGACAAACGAGCACACAGTTCACCTGATGGTAAGTGGTTGCTGTGGCCCATACACATCTACATCTATCCTCGATTAGGAATCAAAATGCGGATGCTATGTCACCCGTGAGGACTAATGGAATGCCTCGTTTCAAGTAAAAAGGGTCTCCGGTTCTCTACACTCACCATACGAAACACAGCAGCATTAAGCTACTATTTTACGCTGGTGTTCTGTGAGAGCGTGGTCCTTCCCCGGTCGAGCCGACCCAGACAGCATGGCTCTACCACGTATAAAAAGTTAACTAACAAATGTGAAAAAAAATTTTCTTATATATTTTAAAAATTAAAGGCATTTATAAAAAATAGAGGGAATCTTCACCCTGTGACGGCCTTTTAACTCCTGTTGCAACAGGATCAATAATGAACAATATGTGCACTTGGATTAGTAAAAATAAACATTTTGAAAAAAACGACTTGTGCAATAATATAAAGTGCAGTTTTAGGTTCATTTTATATAGAATTGTAACGAAATTTTTACTAATCCAAGTGCACATATTGTTCATTATTGTTCCTGTTGCAACAGGAGTTATATATATATTGGTTCCAATTCAATATATAAATATATATATATATATATATATATATATATATATATATATATATATATATATATATATATATATATATTATTGCACAAGTCGTTTTTTTTTTCAAAAATGTTTATTTTTTTGCAATTCACAATAAAATAACAAGGTCCATACAGCAAGTTTTAGGGTCATTTTATATAGAATTGTAACGAAATTTTTACTAATCCAAGTGCACATATGAGTTGGTCGTCTAATACTCGTTAACTTGTTAAGCGTACTTAGATGTAATGGTTTTCTTAATTTTATTATATACTACTATCCTGCATACTTTTCATATTTCTTAAAACAACAGCTTAGTTGGTAAAGGAGCGGCGACATGACTCAATTAAAAATACCTCTTTAAAAGCTAAATATTTCGCAAACCGACTCTTGAATCGAAAATGTTGTTCCATACCCCCAGTATTTTAAAAGACCAACGATACCCCACACGATAGAATAGACGGGTAAAAAAATCACCCATGGAAGGTAGGTAACTAAAGTAAAATGTTTTGAAAAACATTTTGTAGGAATGATTAATCAATTACAGCTTTGTAGTTTGTGTACAGCTAGGGTATCAGAAAACCCGCAGACGGAAGGACGGACGGACAACAGACATAGCGAAACTAAAGTGTTCCTTTTTGCTTAACTACTAAACTAGAAATATATTATGTTTTAATTTATAAATTTCTAAATATTGAAAGAATATCCCATGCAAATTCGTCTATTCGATTGATTCGTGACTAATATTAGGTGTAGCTGGGTTGCCAGTAGTTGAGGTGCGGCTAGGGTGGCCCGAGGGCCGCTCCCAAGCCTCGAACTTTTTATAATATGATAAATCGAATAGGTATCGAGATAACTAACGAAAAAACTAAGTTTGTCTTGGATTCAAAAAATATCCGATCCTTTGCAATTATTGTCACACCTAAGATTTTTGATGATTCTATTTGTCCAATTATGCTACGATATATAATATACTTGGGTCTCTCAGAAAAGTTAAAGTTTATATTGTTGAATATTTTCAGATATCTCTCCGTCAGCAATACAAAGTATGAACCAACTTTTGATACACCTTTTTCCAGTCTGCCTAAGAAAACTCATATACGGCCTGCTCTGACGCTGCCGCCATCTTCCGGTGAAAACATCCCTTCCGCTGATTTTATTTTTGGGAATAAAAATAATTCACACGGTCCCAAATCGGAACTGTAAGGAGGGTGACCTAAAAACCTAACAGGTGATCTGTTTATGAAGTCCCTTCTTTTTGAACTCTGTGTGCGAGAGCGCTTTGTCATGATGAAGTTGTAGCTCGCGAAGCTCCGCGTAAGGCGTCTTGTTTACTATTCAGCATTTATGCTACTTCGATATCCTAAGAGAAATTTCACCAAATACCACACCGCATGGGATCTCTTACAGATAAGTAAAGAGGAGTATTCCAAAAAACGCGAAATTACAAGATTTTCTCGTTGAAATTATATGTTTTAGGTTCGTTGCTTGAAATAACAATTATTTGGTAGAAATAGTTCGTTTTCTTGAAGCAAGGTTCTGTTACTCAACACTTGATATGCTTAAATAATTATTCATTAATACATAAATATATCATAGATTGTTATTACCCACGACGAAACGATGGTGACAAATTATAATATGTGCTGATTGAGCATAAAAGTAAGTAATATTCCCTATTATAATAAGAACATTGGCTTTAATCGAAATAGAGATGATGCAAAGCGTTAATACCTACTAGTAATAAAATAAAATTTCACTAACTGTTTCTTTAGAACTCGAATTTGCACTCTTTGCATTTTTATATTGGTAGCTCACACACAATCTCCGGAACAAAGCCTCATTTACTAATACGACTCATTTAATAATACAATACTAAGAACAATGAAATAAAAATTACAAGGGCTTTAATTTCTTCTAGGGACGCAACGTTAACGTATTTTATCGTCTCCAATTACGCGCTAGCAGTACCTATGTAATCTACTCCATTTACACTAGAGTTGTTCAAATTAAAACAACTTGATTATAAAAGCGCACCTCAAGGGCCTATACTACCTCAAATGGCTTAACAAAATCCTCCTTTATGCCGAAAATATTGCAGCATTAATTTTGAAATAAATATATGGTAAAGTTGAGGATTAATGTTAAGTACTATGTTAGACGAAAACACGATTCCTTAAAATTTTCTCCATAGAAAAAAAATCCAAAATTACCTCCAAACTGAACAATAAACCGCTGGTATTCATAAAGTACTTTTAAATAGATCATTAAACTGTATAGTAACTGAAATTACTATAAAAGCAGGGCTTATTTTTTTTTTAAATTACCATTATTTTCACTGTAAAAAGAAATTACCTAAACTATCGGCGTCCTGAACCTTGTTCCCTGCCGCCTTGCCGTCTTGCTTCAACAGGACGCATTGAGGTACTACTACTGTAATATAGTTCGATGACAGGGCGACGTAAAATTAAAAAGGGGAAATAAGCGTAATAAAAATAAGAAGCGACTGGGTTATCGTAAAGAAACAGGCATAAATATGATAAACCTAATGAAATAAGTATCTAACGATCTATCTACTTACAGTATTAGTTGCTTACAAAATTGTCGGTACAAAGCATACGCCGCGCGGCGAAGTGGGGGCAAAATTAGAATTTGAGCTGAGGTAGTACAGGCCCTTAAGTATAAACCGTAGTTGTACAACAGATAATTAACTATAACAAATAGAAATCAAAATTAAAAATTTTGAAAAAACCTGCGACTGTTGTAGAATTTGTAATCGAAAAAGGGATTTATTGAAAATAAAACAAATTTTTTGGAAACCCTCCGACTAAAAGGAAGTATAAATCACGAAAGATAGGTACAAATAAAAAACGTTATAAAAAGGGTTGATTTGTGGCGAGGTCTGTCATAAATCATAATAAACAACTAATTATGACTTTCCTTAGTCCTTCTTAACTTTCTGTAACTATTTGTTTATGCGACAGATACAGCAATAACATCAAATATAGGTACTACATATATTCACATAAGGTAAAACTGCCTATTAGGTAAATAATTACAAACCTAAGTAAATCCGTCGGGGCTGCTATTATGTGGATCGTTGAAGTGTTTTCTTTGATTTAGAACAGTTACTACTGCAAGATTTTAAGATCGTACCCTACTAAGAGTCATCTAAACTTGCCCGTTGGCGACTTTTTTTGGGTCGAAAATGTATGACCGACCACTTTATCGACTGCAGTGCCCTGCAAATTTATGCACTGTAACGGCCCAAAATAATATGAGATGAATCATTACCTTTTCTATTTTGCTAGCACCGTTGTTGTCTTGAAATGATACATCATTAGAGTTATACCTACCCAACCAATTTGATGATGTAACCTCTGCCGATAAAGCGGCCATTTTCCAACTGGTCTCTTTTTAACCCTTCCCACTGACAACCTTGAACTACTGCTACTCGTCCTTGATGTTTATTCTTACATCACTCGAGTACCCACACCCAACTTAATGTTGATACTAGGACTCCTATGTTATTTTAGTCCACTGTACGGCAGCAGGTGAAGATTTCTGTCCATAGTTGTTGGGTTCCCTGGATTCATCTTTCGCATTTATTGCATAAAATTTCGTTGTAAGTTTGGTTAATATAGTCTGATTGAATGCGTTAACGAGTTGTGAGTTGGGATATATACAAACAGCCTCCCCGTCGGCAAAGTTTTCCTCTAGAAAAACACGAGTCCTCTCAAGCAATAGCTGATACTGTTCCATGCTCAGTTCTCCCACTCATAATATCCCGATAAATCGAGGAAGCCGAAAATATCTTTGATATAGATCTGTTATTATTACATTAACATAGCAATTACTTTGAAAAATCATTAGAGTTATCAAAGTAATTACTTTGTTATAGTCATGTTATAGCTTATTAATGCTATGTGAAATCGATAACCGCATCTAAATCGGTAAAGCCGTCTCAGGGAAAAATTCGCTACAACGAGTGATCGTTTTTTATTGCAACGCGAGTCAAAACCATAACACATATCTAAGAACCATTGTTAATGAACTACAAACCCTTACAGAAAACGGTCAAACCGTTTGGAAGATAAATGGGAACATAATTTTGCACATATATGTTTATTGCAGCACCCCTTAGTAAATTAATATCATAAAACCTATCTAATAAGTAATAACTATCCGCCCGTGAATCACAAACCCTATAGAGAAAACTGTATCTAAATTCTCCAAACAGTTACGGAAATATGTGGGAACATTCCTTTCCACACACACACACACAAATAAACAAACAAACAAACAACCTCTCACCGTTCCGTCGTAGGTAATAACAATTTATGATATATTTTTGTATTAATAAATAATTGTTTAAGCATATCCAGTGTAATTAGAGTAACAAAACCTTGCTTCAAATGAAATCTGTATGAAGGAATGAATGAGCCTTTTTTGTTTTTATCTGTGGGTGTTATTTAAACTAGTATTATAATATCTATATTATATAAAACTTACTAATGGATCCTCGGATAGTTTTTGTTTTGCAAAAAGCACACGTTAAGATTCTTGTATTAACGTTAACAATTGTATCTAACCTAGATATTTTTAGTATTGATTTAAACCAGTACTAAAACTACTTAGACGAGCGGTACAAGTAATATTAAAAATAATAAGGAAAAAGTAGGCAACGAAAAATATTAAAATTACGATTACTTTAGTACATATTACTTTATGGTATACATTAAAAGTAATAATTATATATTTGCCAAATTTTTGCCAAAGATTCCTCCACAACCACACATTATCACACCCGTATGTAAATGCGTTCTGAAAGAGACCTAGTTTCCAATACATGATTCAACTGCTTAAAGACGGTTCGGGTTCTCCATTATTAATTGGTTAAGAAACGTATTTTGTGAGCGAGTGAAATCGGCGTATCTTGGAATCGGGTCGACTGTCTCTATGCAACTGTTGGATTGGGCAACAACTACTTTGTTATTCGTCCATCTCTCTGTCATAGAACTCTCTGTTTAGTTTAGGTTTTCAGCAAATTATCAGTGTACTTGAGTTAGGTCATCAAATGCAGAAATCCAATAAGTAGGTATTGTGCATTTAATGTTTATATTTTTTTACTTGTGCGATGTTTTTACCTTAAACAAGAAACGGTCCAGGAATTTTAAAAAGAACTATTAACGCTATCTATAATTCCACTTGCGTTGTGCCTTTCTCATAGTAAGAGGATATTTAGGTTTCTACGTAACCACACCTTCGGCTGCTCACGTTTATTAAACTCGAGAACCTTTGTCGCTTATCTGTGGTCCATTCTTGGAGCTACATATATAACCGATCCATTGAAACTTCAGCAATGGTTACCTTGAGCTCTTGAGCTGAGAAAACTCGATTATTTTAGTTCTACTGCAGATTGCACCACACATTTTTATTTTATACAGTTCCGCATGATAAGTGTAGAGAGATGCCTAGCGACGCTTTTTACCTGGTAGCGAGCCATGTTAGTCCTCAACGCATCAGCATTTCTATTATTAAGTGAATATGCTATTGTTTGTCACCTGTTTATTAAAAATATAGTTGCAATTGGAAAAGTGTGTGAAAGATCATTAGTAACTTGCCGTTATTAAGCAAAAGTATTAGTATTAATATTATAATATTAATGAGTATTAATAAAACAAATGTAGTTTAGTTGTACCATTAGTTTTCAATATTTTTCTTTTTTTTACTCTTACGAGGCTTAACATAATATGTAAGTTATTTTATTCATTAGTAACTTTTGGTCAAAAACAACAGTAATTTCTGGTTTTGGTAAGCTATAAATAACAACTAGCTCGTTTTCCCATTTCTAATCGCTCAATAGCATCTTGACCCTTGAAATTTCTGACAGCGCGCGACATGTTATTATACTCCCGTTCGCTCGGGACCGTAATGGCGGGAAAATTTGAAAATTAGCAATTTTTTTGCTATATTGCAAATTTTGCTATATTTTCACTTTGAGACAATATTTATGGATAAAACTTACAGGAATTCTTGTTGAATGTATAAACTATCGAATAAAATTATTTTTGGTTGCTAGAAATTGTAATAAAATACGTAAATTACCCTGTATAGCTGTATAGTGGTATATACTTCAATTTTAGTGACAAAATTACTACTAATTTGAATTCTACACTTTTGTTTTTAGAGAAATTTATATGAAAATGTTTGGAAATATGTATATTTTTATGTTTTATGTGTTTCCATTCGTTACTCATACCAAAATATTAAAATATAAAGAAATTAAAAAAAATAAAATAATAATATTTTATCTGTGTGACATTTAGAACAATATTTCTAAAATAGTTTTGTGTGAATTTGAAATAAATACAACGTCAAGTTATTTGGAATATGTAAGAAAACTATTTTTACTTACATTTTACACTAAAAATAAATGAGAATGTGAAAAATACCACATTTATGACCCAGCCGCCATAATGGGCCTTCCAGATTTTGAAGCACTTTTGGCAATTTACTTTTCACTTTTTATACCACAAATTATATATATATATGTGTTCATTATATTACAAGGAATATAAAAAAGTATAATACTTTCGTTTTTAGTCCAGACACAAATATAAAATTCTATAAAAAAAACGGAGCACCTTCATCAAAACGGCACGTGGAACGCCGAAAGTTCAGAGTGATTTCTTTTTTTTTTTCTATGAAACATTGCCAGGTTATGGTTTAAAATAAAAGAGCATATCTTTGTCTTTGATACTATTATCTATTGCATAGTGTCTTTGGTTTTGTTTAAAACGAAAAAATAGTTTTTTCATAGGTACACATGTTTACATAATTCTGATCAAATTAGATCACTGCTTGGCCGGCGTACGGTAGGTATTGTACGATCAAAAGTGCGCATGGCTTGGCTTACAGGTTAACGTAGTGGATAACGTAGGGAGTCGTAAAAATACACTAAAAGTTGGCAACGCAATTTTTTGAACCTGAGTACTGAACTATCTCAAACAATAATTTTATTCTTCCATTCATTACAACCCTTCACAAGTCCGCTGCTGAACATAGGCCACCCCAAGTAATGCCACAAAGCACGGTCCTGAGCCACCTGCATCCATCCACTTTCTTACCAGGTCGTCACTCCATCTAGTGAGGGGTCGCCCTATACTTAGCCTACCGGTAGGAGGCTGCCACTTGAGTAACTTTTTCCCCATAATTTGTCGGTTCTTCGAGTTATATGGATTTCTGTGAGCCGGACCATAGCCACTTCAGCTTACTAATCCGTTGGGCTATGTCGGTCACTCTGGTTCTACTGCGGATATCCTCATTTCTATGTTTATCACGCAGAGAAACCTCGAGCATAGGCCTCTCGGTAGCTCTCTGAGTGATACGTGCCAACAACCACGTGACAGATTCATTAGTCATCACTGGGAGCACGCACTGGTTTCACAAACTTGTTTTCAGCCTTTGAGGTATATACCTGACGATAAGTTGTGTCGAAATCTCCCAAACTAGCTTAGGGTTACCAGCTGTCTCACTGAAAATGTCAGGATTTTCCAGTGAGACACCAGAAGAGTCAGAATATCTTTAAAAAACAAAACGAGGTTGCAATAGCTTCTTGTTATTAACATAGGCATACACTAAGAAATATTTTTGGATAATTCACATCATTAGAAGGTAAAATAGGTGTTACAATTTGTACGTCATTTTATTTTACGGGCCAATATCAGGTAACACTTTATAATATTATTCGATTTAATTTTGCTCATAGTTTCACAGTGCACTTTTAAGTTCTTTTTTATGTAGGTAGATAAAAAGAATTTACAATTATTTTTATGTTAATTGTGTCAACTTCATTAAGCTTTATTGTTCAGGTAAACAAGATAGTATTTAGTATTTCTTTATTTTTCTGCTAAGTATTAATTTTCATTCCCAAAAAAACCCTGGATAAATCATGACGCCTGATAACCCTAGCCCATTGAATCCGTCGATTGACCTCTCGTTCGAATTTGGACTTACCTCGTCGCACTATTTGTGCTAGGTAAACATACTCATCGAAAACTTCGATCGTAGCGGTCCGTACAACTACCGCCATATGATATGTGACATGAAGGTCCCACAAGACCTTTTTTGCGTCATAAAATGTTTTGCGACATATCTGGACTTTTTCTCAAATCCTTTTGTTAACGTATTTTCCATATTATAAGCTAGTACTTGATTACAATCCCACTGCATGATAAATGGTGATGAAGATGGTAAATCCTACTGACTTGGTGTGTAACAAAAGCACTCTTGCCTTAAAACATCCTGATTTTAATCGGACGGAAAGAAAGACACCGGCACGTTATTATTTTAAGGGAAGAAGCTTACTGCAAATTCGAGGCAGAATCGGAGCGTCGGCAATCAAATACGCAGCAAAATAACTCTCTCACACATTTAAAAGCCAGATTAGTTCCCAAAGAAAACATAAAAAAGGCGCGCGCCTCTTGAAATTCGCGGCCGCAACTATATCGCTATAAGCAATAAGCCCACCGGAAAATGTTGGGATAATAGATTCTCCTGTGTCTATATTACACGATAATTGATCACAGACTTGATTAACAGGTTCTCTACGGGCAACAAGTAAACTCGAGATGCAACCTACAACTATGCTTTTGATGCACTGAGTAGTGAGCTTACTCGTAGCAGAACGTAGTTACTTCAAGTGCTTAAAAGGCTTTTAAAATGTTGTTGAAAGTTCTTAAATATAAATTAATATATATTTATTTTACAAAATTATGAATAAAATGTATACATTGACTAGTTTCATATCCTTTTTTTACACGCTTTTATTAACTTCGCGTGTATCTATCAAATTATTATCTATGTAACATAATCTTTTAATGTAGGTAATTTGCACCAAATTTTGTACCGCCGATTGACTTGAAAATTTTAACTGGTATCAAGAACTGATGACAATACAATAACTTATAATAACACTATCCAAGTATCATCAGGATAAGATAAAATAATTTAATTTAGTTTGTACCCACTTCCGAACGTCTGAATGAATAATCTGAAACTTTACGGAATTTATATCCGATGACAATACGTAGTACTATTATGTGAGCACTAATCCAGGTCATAGCACAGAATGTGCTATGACCTGGATTAGTGCTCTCTCACAAGTCTCTAGATGTTGTACTCGTAGATGTTTGTCAATTGGCAATTATGTATGCGTCCAAAACTTACTCTTACTTTATATTATGCATTTAATTTGACAGTGTTAGGTTTTTGTAGAAATTAGCTTCAATTTTTTCTCTAGGTTATAGAACTTACGTTGTTCAAATATCCAATATTTTATAAAATATATTTTAAGGGATTTTAAGATCCCTTTTAGGGGGATACATTAAAGAGTTAGATGAAGTACCAGCGAAAGGAGTCACCATATTAATACCTAAAGCCATTAATTTGATTTTCTTTATAAATGTTACGTGCATTGAGATTTAAACGCAGGGCCTGCGTTGTGGTAACCAGCTACAATCAGTATTACTTGTTAGTAGTAATATGTGCCTTTATTTTTTATTTTTAATAGGCCTACTTCGTTAAGCGGAAAGGCCATGGGAGTAGGAAAAACTAGTACCCGTAAGCGCCACTCCGCCACCAATCACGTTTTAGCCACGGAGGATATTGAACGGAGTTAGAGTAGATGGGAGCCAGTTTTATAAATATACAACTTTTGATTTATTTTATATGACCTATTTAATAAATCATTTGCTTTGTTTTTTTCGTCTCGCTTTAAATGGTTACATTATTTTCTTCCCGTCCTACTTTCTGTTTCCTAAGTCAACGCTAAAGGTCTATGCTACATCTATGCTGATAGACGGTTTGCTGTAATAACAAAGTTGGAAGGCAGAATTACAATCGCAGTCCAACTACCTCGCAATTTTAATTTTCCCTATAATTCGAGATTTAACAGCTATCTATCGGCATCAAAATAGATATTGGGGTCGGTATGCGGAAACAATCGAGTTTTAACTCTTTCACACTGTCAAAATTTGTGTAATATAATATTGTCTAGACTCAAATGATCCAGCCATTTGAATCTAGATCATATTGTTCCAAGGAGTCTTGTCAGCCGATTTATTATGCCATAATATTATCAGCTTTCTCTATTTCTAAGAGCATCTATTGACTTATTATTTCCACCCGTTCACCTATTACTTACTTATTCACATATTCCTTTCACCCTTACTACGAAGTCACTTCATAATATAATAACTTGCGAGGTAGCTTAAATACAATACTTAAAGAATGCAGTACTTTGAATATACTCTAAAAAGATATACACATATCTTAAGTTGAAATTTTTTCGAATATTTTTAAGTATAAATGATTTGAAGTTATAAGTATGATAATTTTACTAGGTTAGCTTAACACATGCTTCATACTATGCAAACATAATTTTCCCATGATTAAGACAATGCAATCTTCGTGAGAATATACAACATAAGAAAATGAAGTTTCGTAGACTATAAAATGTTATTATAAGCATAAAATTGATCATGTATGATGAAGTCCTAAAATAATTTTAGTTTACCTTTTAAAGATATTTCAGATAATTAATTCCTCTTTTGCGTTACTTTTTAATCAAAATCAAACCTACGTGGTGTTCAATATAGTTAACGACAACTTACCCGATTATAATTCTTACCCAGAAGCTATCGTTGACCTACTAATCTACTGACCTAATGCACTTGACTCCAATACCCCGAATTGGAATCATACCCCTACGCTCACGACACCATCACCCCCTGGCGACCCAGCCACCCTCTTTATCCTTCTTACAGGTGTACTTAGTTACGTAGATTTGAGTACTGGTTTTAGTGCTGAACTCAAACTAGTTAATTTTTAAAATTTTAATTGTAAGTTAATATTCTATTTGGACATTTTTGTTATTTAAAAATATAGGATTTAAAAAAAATATTGTCACTTTATGGGGCAGTTTTATTTTAGTCTCTGAGACGAACAATGTATGATAGCAGAGTAATGTCAATGAGAATTTTGTCATTTTGTAATATTTTCTTGGGATTAATCATCTATAGCACATCACACCACACATAATATACAAACAGCTGAGGTGTAACTATTTACATTTATATATTGTTTTATTTTTATGTTACATGGGGTCACTGTACTGAATAAAAATTGTAAATAGCAGTTATTAATAATGTTTGTGAAATAGTGTACTTTAATAGCACTATAAGATATTTTTAATCTCTTGCAAGAAATTATAGCATATTTCATTTAATAAATCCAGGTGATATGTAAAATAAATTGATAATCTGAATGTTTTGATCTTAAGAGATCAACATATACTTAGTTGTCCGTAGAAGAACAATCTTTCCTATATTTTAAAATATTTGTATGATTGACTGTGATTTTTTTTAATATTATTTCAAGTTGTTATATGTAATTAAGTTACTCAAACTATAACTAAAACAATTCTTATGTTGGCCATCACATAAGATTATCTTGTTCTGATACTTCCCTGCCCATAATCCTATTAGTAGGAGATTCGAAAAACTTCACAACCCAAGTAGACTCAAAATAGGGTTTTACTTGTCAGTTCATACAATTATTACCTCGTGTTTCCTAATAAACATACTTTCTGTATGTAAGGTAAACTAATTTTTTGACGACAACTTTGGCAAATATTGATTTTCTTATCACATTCCTGCCATCTAAGTATAAAATATAATCAAATCCGTCCGCACGTCTTCACGTACAATCAAACAAATCCAAACTCTTAACTATTATACTAAGAAGCATAGATTTGTTTGGTATATGTAGATTCCAATAAAGCTTTTTAGTGAAGAAGTGCAATGCTTACACAGGTTACAGACAACCCGGATATGTAAGAGGTCAAAGCTTTGTGAAAATGTTTATGCTAATTTTATTTCGGATGGTAGCAATCATTCTATATTGAATAGAATTTTATTTTGTTTATCATTCATCCCGATTTCGAAAGACCTGTCGCTCAGGTAAATATCTCACAGCGTTATTGTAATCCATGCACCGGCATCACGGCAAGAAAACCCCTTTATTTCAGCGAGGCAAAGTTGCCGAATGAATAATGAATACGACAGCCCGCATAAATGTTTTCCATGTTTCGTATTATGAAAACCGTGGCTCGATAACATAATCGGATTGCACGTTACATCGATTCGCGTCACCGCGCCGGACGTGAGGAAAGTATGACGTCAGGTTGCGCATACGAAGAAAGTAAAGTTGCGCGTGCGACTCTTGCTTTCGTACGGGGCCGCGACGTCTGCAAGATAGCGAAAACGGCACACTTCTGTCGCCGCACCATCCGGTATTCAGGTCTTGATTATGAAATCGAAACTTGTTCGATGTTCGTACGCTAAATGTGCTTTTTTCATGGGAGACGTGCGATAGGCAAATCATGCTAGTTGCTCTGTTCTTAAATTGTATTTATTTGCTTTATCCACATCCACACAGGCTTGATAAGGATAAGCTAAGGTAGAGCGTTTAGCGCTTGAGGATACGTATAGGCGCGTTACACAGCGAGCGCAAGGCTACTACTGTCACTCGTTCGTGACCCGTTGACTGATTTTAAGAAACTAGGTCAAGATCTTTAATTTATTTCGCTTTTGATATTGAATTACTTTTGTTGCACCTCAGTAAGACACGAGTGAAGTGCATTCGCAAATTTTTACTTTAACAGAATAAATATACAATCCCTTGGTAAAATAATGTAATAAAATATTACTTATCAGGGAAAATATAATAAAGTAATTACAGTATGATTTTGGTTTACTTTAAAATATAGTTTTATATTGATGATATCTATATAAAACTATATATATATATATATATATATATATATATATATATATATATATATATATATATATATATATATATATATATATGTTTTTTATAAAAATGAAGGAAAAGTAATAATGTGTTAGCAAATAGCTGAAATCATTATTTTTAATCGATGCTCTGTTGTGGGTCTTCACAAAATACGGTAACTAAGCAGTTGGGCGTCGCGTCGGTTGCCTGCTTTTTCTGCTTACAGATAATCACGTTTTAGGGCTGTAACAAATTTTATTTATTTCATCATAGACTTCAGACATTATAACAAATGAAATTTTTTAAAGCTACGTATTATTCACCGACTATTTCTTTCTTTTCTTGCCCTTAACGGGACTTAAGTACGGCAACTTTATGGTCATTTTACGATCCCCCGTAGAAAGTCGGGTTCAAACTCACCGCTTTTATACTGAATCTTTGTTAAAATCTTTACATTTTACAATATTTTTTTTAACTCTGCGTTTCATTGGATGCGATACAGAAGTTGTTAACGTGGATTATCTAGAATTTTATAAACGTTTGAAAAAATTGCCGAGAAAAATAAGACAAGCACATTATCAGTATCAGTAATTAGTTGTCAACGCTTATTCCCAAGTAAATGTATAATAGCACTCAAAAGCGTAATGTAGGCGTTTGACGGTTTAACAGCTCTTAGAAGGCATTCGTCGTAGCAAGGTCCGTAAACATAATACGAAAGCGAGTAAAGAGGTTGCGTCTGCGTTGTCAATCGTCGTCGCCGCAAGCAGAACTTTTTTCGCAGATGTAGCTATGTGTGTGCGGTGCGTTAGCGAGTGGTGCGCGATTGTGCGAACGTAAACAAGCAGCGGGCGCGGCAACCCTGCCCTGCTGCGGCACCGCGCGCAACTGGGTCAGTGGGCCGCCCCCCGCGCCGCAGCCGCCCGCGCTGTGGCGCAACCGCGCACTAACATAGACCTGGATCGCGAGAAAGTGGGTCACCGACTCACTTTCACTTATTACATGGGCTCCTAATCGTTTTCCATTGTGCGAACGGGCGGGGGCCTGCGGCGGGGCGCGCATGCGGGAGGCGCCGGCACGCGCACCGCCGCCGCCGGCCGGCCGCCAGTCGATCGCGAAACGTCCCCTGAGCGGCACGTGTGCTGCCGCCGATCACGCTTTCCACGCGATCGCAACTTCGCGCGTCCGCACACCGCCGCCGACCACACGAACAGTCGTCGCAGCGATCGGCTGCGACTCGCACGCACTTCTTCCGTTCATCTTTGTACTCGCTTAGAAAATGTGCCGGATTTATGTGTCGCCAATAATTGTGTTCAAACAGGTGCAGCCCGCGAGCGGCAGATAGTGTTGCGGTTAGACCGCTAGTGAACTCTGTGACTGTGTGAACGTTGTCGCGGTTGAACGCCGCCGTAGGGATTCGTTTACGAGCAGCCGCTCTGTGCGGCCGAGCATGACGATGGACCAGCAGACAGGCCTCATGTCCCTCAATATGTCCCCGTTCGACTTGAGCCCGGGTCCTGAGGGCTCCGGATCAGGCGGTGGACCATCAGGTGCTTCACAACAATATGTGCCGCAAGGTGCGGCTTATCAGTGCGCCCCGGACCAACAGCCTTTCGGTTATGCAAATTTGGACACTTCGTATCTATTCCCCACAGGAACCGGTGAACCAGGCGCATACTTGCCTGCAGCCGGCACTGTATGCGACCAAACCGACACCAAGGATGTTATAGAGGAGTTGTGCCCTGTTTGCGGAGATAAAGTCAGTGGTTATCACTATGGTCTGCTTACTTGCGAGTCCTGCAAAGGATTCTTCAAGCGGACCGTTCAGAACAAGAAAGTGTACACGTGCGTCGCCGAGCGCGCCTGTCACATTGACAAAACACAGAGGAAGCGGTGTCCATTCTGCCGCTTTCAAAAATGTCTAGACGTCGGCATGAAACTTGAAGGTGAGTGTTGACTTAACTCCACATCTCATATTATTTTATAACTGATATTATCCTGAGATTTCCTGCGTCAACATGAATTTAGTTAACACCGCTATACGAATGTATGTGGGTCGTACGTATGCGAGGTTGCAAATCGGGGCCCCGAAGGCATTACATCATGCAGCGGCGCCGGCGGCTTATGCATAAAAATTGAAAGTTTTCAGCGCTGAGCAAAAGAGTTATCATTGCAACTGCAATTTTACGGTTCGGGCGATTGCAGCTCGTCGCCGACCTTCACCTACTAAATATTTTCAACAGACGACTGCCATCTCTCTCTGTTAATGACTTTATCAAAGGGTTATTGATGCTGGGAACTACATAATATATTAGTTAATAAACAAGTGTATAGTATGCAACATTCCAAACACTTTCAAAGATGTATCTATAAATAAATAAGTGTTCACTTCAAGTTTTGATTAGGCTTTAATAAAAGTCTCCTATATATTTGTAATATTAACACATTTTGCAAGTGGTTTTTTCCTCGTATTTAATTTTGATACTTTAGTATCAAAATATACTTTAATACTGAATTTTTGTTTAAATTTAATATATTTAAATATACTTTAATATCAAAATTAAATACTAAGTTATACGAGGAGGCGAGGGTTTGAATAAAGGATTATACCTAGTATGAAACATAAAATAACTTATTATTTTTTCAATTATTTAAATTTATATTTAATTATACCCTTACTTATTGGAATAATAGATGAACTAAATAAAATAATTTAAAACGAAGTATCTAAAATTAAAGGCAGTATGTATGTCAATCGATTTTAGTAAAAGGTATATTCAGTAATTATGTTTGTGTTAATAGTGACGATAATGATATTTTCCATAAAATTTAAGTTTAATCAGACATTAAACGAAGTAAAACATATATAATGAAAAATAGATTTATGTACATTATATCCGGTTAAATTATTTTGTGGGCGTAAATTCCCTACAATATGTTACGGCAGTATCAGTTTTATAGTCACTGTCATTTTATGTTTCTTTTCGCCATAACTTAACACGCAGGATATAAATGTCAACGCTAATTCATTGTTATATTCATTAAATTAATTAATAATATTTAAAACAGCTAGAAATTTGTCATAACAGTAAAAGTCATCTTCAAGATTGCAACGAACAGTCAGCAACAGCGCAATATTTAGTTAGCGGTTAAGTTGCGATATAAACTTGTTTATTTGCTATTTTGTAAGGGATACCAAGTCTATATAACCAGTTTGCATGCAGCAGGGCAAGCCCCAAGGTTCTGCGCGAGTGACGACCGGTACTTTTCAATTCTTTCCGCGCAATGTACCTAATTCATTATTGTTAATATCGCTTAACGTTTTGAGCACAACGCCTAATTTCTATGTTTATTACAATAATTAAATGCTACCGAGGTATAAGCATTGTTTCATTATTATTTTGTTAGGCTACTCAAATTATTTAGCTATTAAATTGCAATTGCAAAATATTAAAGGAACCTTTAACAATTAACAAACATATTAAGGCTAAATCATAAAAAAATATTGCGATAATGGTATTCAGTCTTTCATTATGTAGTCGAAAATTGAATAAACTAGATATATTAACGCGCCATCTTAGAGTCGATACAAACAAGCGTAGGCTATAATGAGACCCTGGTCGGAGATAAGTTTAACTAAAGTATGTGAGGATAGAGAGGCAGGTGGAAATTTTGAAGGTAGCGCATTAATTTGTATAGTTAAGAGATCGCGGGGCGGGGCGGGGCGGGGTTTTGTAGCGCGGATCGTTCTAAATTTAAAACGCGCGCGGCCGCAGGGCGCCCTGACCTACTTGCGAGCGGGGCCACGATGCGGCGCGCGCGCGCCTGTGCGTGCACATACGTACATACGTAACGCGAGGTTGCCGCTGTGCGTGTGAGCCGCTCGCCGTCGCGTTTCGCCAGATGCTGCGATGTTTGCAACATCTATTACCCGCGCTGAAATCTGAATAAACAGGCCTGGAAAGAATTCGCATGCAAGGCTACTATGGATATTCGCAAATGCGCAGCGGCCTCACTAAAACGGGATAGTTGGGGGGATTTCCCAATGTTTTCCTTTTAGCTATAATTGTCAGTCAATATTTCACCACAATGCACATCAATAGTGTTGATGTTATATCACTGCAGCGCATACATTAAAGTCGATCGAATTAAGATAGAAGTGGAAGTTGCGCTACAAATGATAACAATTGATGAATAAAATATGAATTCAAACAAAAGAATTTCTTTTATTAGAAATTAGGTTTTTGTATTGTAAGTGGTATTTTTAGATAATTTGTAACTCCTGTGACTTGTTACATTTGTTTAGAATTTAGATCAACCGGTGGAACCATGTCACAGATTATAATTTAAAATATTTCAACGACTGTAGCATAATTTCACCACAAATTGTTTTTTGAATAAATGACTACTATGATTATGGCTATAATATACTATTATATTGTGTTAGTAAAACTAGAGATAGGTACTATCAGATATAATATACAATTCAACTTCCATCCAGAAAACAGAATGATTTGAAATAATCTGATAAAGATAATAATATAGCTATCATTACATTAGTTGATGATACATTTGTTTATAAAAATATTCAGTAATTTAAAAAAAAATATATATATATATATATATATATATATAATCGAAATACCATTGACTGACCGACTCATCATGAGATCTCTATCACGCCCAATTGACTTGAATTTGGTAAAGTTACACATTTCGCCATGTAGACGCTCACTTAGAACGATTTTACGATAGTCCCATCAAAAAATAAAATAGGTTCCTCTATAAAATATTATCGTGGGCCTATGATTGCAATTGTGTAAAATAGAATCAGTACGCTAAGAACTACACGATTCATTGTCAGTATAAAAATGATGTTTGTAAGAATTATAAGTCACACTGTTGATACTGTCTTCATTGCAAGACAGAAATAGTTATTAAATGGTACAACCGTCACCGATTATATCACGAACCAATAAAACAGCTTTTACGTGTCATTTCGCGATCGAGGTTCTCAATTGAGCAAATGTTACGCTTGCAATATACGATTACAGTCTTTTATTTGACTCAAATAGTTATCATTATGTTTTATGCAACGTGTCGAATTCAAACTCTGCCGCTTATCAGACGGTTGTCCCAACGTGAACTTTAAAAACTATCTATTATACGCTTTAATTACTCGCTAAAAGGGCTAAACTTTTATTCGGCAATTTATTTTCTTCGAAAGTTCTATAGGTATATATGGAATGTCGATTAAACCTATTATGTGAACGAAATTACTAATTCTGGCGTGATAATTAGCTCAAGTATTAATTTACCATTTACGGTATAAATTTGGTTTAAGTTATAATAAATATAATATCAAAATAGAGTAACTTTACAACTAAAGAAATCCATTCTTCCATACAGTCAAGAATTTCGTCAGTGGAGATCGTTAAGTAACTGTTGTTGAACAATGTTGCAAATTACGATAGCGAGGTTTTAACAAATATATTGCAAGTATTGTCGGAGAAAACTGCAAAAACGAGCCTTAATATAATGTAATAGCATAATGTTAGATGGCATAATTGTTGGCTCAAACATATAGCAGTTATACACGGCCAGTGCCTTGTTAAACGTAAATAATCATAAGCAAATGAGGGTTCCAACAGCTTCACCCGCAAACAGTATACGTTTTAAAGCTATTGCCCCTAATTTGAGACTTAAACAGTTAATAGATCTGTACTATTTTATTTTTTGAAATGTTTGTATCAAATGACCGACTTTACGTTAGACTTCATTGTTATATAATTAATTATGCGATCTGCTTATAGGAAAAAAAAAACATTAAAAAAGAAAAGTTCGTGCCAAAGCTCTGAAAGTGAACCATAACGACATAACATGAGAAATATCAGGCAACAATGAAGAACAATATTACTATACTAACTTGATGACCCATTTAGTGAAATGTCAGCAAAAACAAACAGTACTCGGTTACCGCGGCAGAGCAGGCATTATTCGTGCAAAATTACCCATGGGTTACGTAATCGGGCTCTATCTGAACTACTGACATACTGAGAACTTTGTAAACGTGTTGGCTTGACTATTGGAATTGACTAGAGATATAAAAATTGCACGTTTTAATGTATTTCAGTATAACGTTAACATATTACAGTGTTTGACAAAGCGAGATAGTGGGAAATATCTATAGGAAATAATATTGAATTCGGAGAATTTATAAGAAATGTCTGGATGTTTTTAAATAAAAAGGGTGTGAAATTATAAGTTATTTACGCCTCACGCGGAATAGCGAAAATTGGACAGCTTTTATCGTACCATAATAGGCACAATTATTTTTAACGTGTACAGTGTACAGCCTGAGGGTAGTTGCGATGGGTGTACTGCGGCGAGCATATTACATTTCGACACAATCGTCGCCGGTGGGGTGCGCTGCGCAAGCGGCGTTGCACAAGACGCCTCGCTCGACCTGTCGCAACGGACTACCCAAATGTGACCTGAACACGTATCACGTTACATGTTCATGGGTATGCGTGCCGAATTTACTCCGACCAGATTGTCTGGACGCTTACAACTCCACTTTAATACATTTTATACTGTTCATTAATGTACATGATATCAGCCTATTTACCTGCTTCGATAATAGGTATCTAATTTTATAATTATGAACATAAGAGCGCCCTACGTTCTTCTTAGTGCAAGTGGTAGTGGTAGATTTATGTAAATCACATCAAAAAGGTATAGCTTCATATTCAGTATGTCAAATAAGGAACTAACGAGTTATTAGTAACCCCAGGATGCTTAAAACACGTGTGGTTTATTAAGTCCACCAGGTTTGGAAATAAAAACTGGTGATTAAAAAAAAACAAGTCCGTGTCAGTCGCCGAAATCAGGCATTCTTAATTTGTTCCCCTGTGTGGGCACAGAGGCGCGACGCGGCCAAGCGGCGTCGGGAAATAACGACGGTTGTTACTTGTTACACGGCTCGCTGCCCGCACCGTGCATGCCACCTTACGTAATACACGCCATCGCCGCACTGGCACCTTGTGAACTTTTCTATCGTTTACGTTTTCTACAAGCACTCTTCGCACGTGAACATGTCGCCAGGAGTTTCGATTACGTATGCCCCAGCGCCAGCCATGTAATATTAGTGCTTGATGCGTATCTGTCATTCTGCATATGAAAATCGTTACGAAATTGTGGCCTCACGCTTAATTGACGACCCTCCGATGATTCGGAGCCACTTGACATTTATCCTGTTAGAGTCCAATAAGATTACAAATAGCAACGGTCAAGAAAGTGGAGTATTTTTAGCGCTCTCGTTATTGGAATTTAAGCAGGTGTTGCAGATGTTTAATGTTATTGTTTTGATTCGAGTGTGGTTAGAGAAACTTAGTGTATCACGCGGTTGCGAACCGCCACTCGCGACAGATGTTAGATCACAATAAAAACTCGCGCCAACCGTCTATTTCGGCGTGCTGCCTTGACCTGAATTGAGTGTTTCGACAGTACGGCCTCGCGTACCGGGCCTTTCTATTTTTTAGATATTACCTGTCTCATTATTACGACAGTATCAGGGGCGCCGTCATCATGTATAAGTTTTAAGTGCGCTGACACTTCAGACACGCCCTCGTGGTGCACACCAGTTTTAGTGTGCAAAATCTAGTTATGTTAGCAGTTCATGTATACTTATATAGTCTTTGATGTATACATATCCTTCATTCCGCATTGTGCGGCAAACTTTGCGTTTGTAACGTATTTAGGTCGAATCAGAATGTAATCAAAAAGAAGTTGTGTTACAGACAATGTTGTCGCCTCTAAATGTTAGATGAGCTCTTGACACAGTTCGGCGGATCATCGCGGGTGATGATTTATCTCGATTGTTGTGTAACGATCGCGTCACTATCTGTGCGCGCGATCGGGTACGTGCGCCGCGGCGGGCGGGTCGGACGCATTCGGTCGCCTTCGTTTGCTTTCGGCTCGCAGCGGGCGAGCGTCGAAGGGGCGACGGGGGCGGGGCAGCCTTGACCAAGTTTCACCGACTCGTCAGTACAAGGAGCGTTCCCCACCTCTTCCCGTCCTTTCGGAACATACTATTTTTTATCCCGTTGACACGATTACTTTATTTGATGGCCCTGGTGCGGGTACCAAGGTCGAAGAGATTTCTTGGAGCCCAATGACATTCTCTCTAATGTACAGTAACATTTACGAAACATTATCCTGTAACTTTCCGTATAGCATTTGCGGCGCACCTTCAGTCAAGTTCAGCCTTGACCTATCTCTAACAAGTGGGCCACGAGCACAAATAGCAACTGGTGAACTCGTTCATGTGTCTATATCTGCTCCCTGACTGTTTGTCGCTGAGATGTATGTTTTTGATTTGTAAAAATGACCTTGACCTTGATCTAGTTTAGTCTTGTAATAAACACCTGACCTCGTTTACCGTATTATCGGCTGCTATCGCATTCTCACTATAATAACATTTGATGATTAAAACCATTGGAACTGTTCTCAATTTGTATTTTGTTACTAAGCTTCGAAAAAAGTCTTTCTTACATATTCATTAGACATTTCGGAGGTTACGTGTCACAATATTTTTATTAGATTTTTTAAATGAAGATAATTATCCTACCAAGTACAAAGATAAGGAATGCATGAACATGAAGCGGTAACACTAAACGTGGCCGCTGTTAGTCATGAAATAATAAATACGTCTTAGTCATAATATCCTGCTCCAACTGTCCATTAAAGCAGGCTAAGGAAAGTTCATAACTAAACGCAGATCTATGCTAGGTATCTGAATGTCGGTTTCTTCAGTAAAAAAAAAAATATATAAAGAGACTGTAGACTTGTCTAAGAAAATATTTTTTATTTGGATAAGGTCACTAAAAGAACCTATGCTAAATGTAATAATGCAGTTGTACTTAACAACCTTTGTACCGACGGTAACTTTGCCTGGAGGCACTATGTGCTAGCTATCGTCATTCCGTCACATCCCAGCATTTCAAACGTCGCATCGACACTACAGGCGAGCCATTGTGATCGTAACAAATACCGCGTGCTAGTATCCTAATAGGATAATGTATCAATCGACAGCTACGCTAGATCGCAGTGGCTATAATAGCGACCTTCGTTAGAGGAGGGTACGGTGAGAATAGCACCTCCTAGTTCGTCAAATAGATTACAACTAAGCTAGATACTGTGAAATTTAAAAGCTTGGGGCCGTTTAATTGGGATTCGTTTTTCGAATGTAAACCATTGTTTTCTAAAGAATTAAAATGATTGCTTAATATTTCCATTTAAAACCTGTTTAGACAATCGTGTCAAGGGACGACCCTGGAGACCTGTTTTGGTGTGACAATTTCAAAGTAATTAACCGTAACAATACAAATTACCCGTTATTGATCTTAAGATGTATGAAAAAAGGTGTTTGCTTCCACATTAATGAACAATGTAAAACGTACGTAATGTAAAGACTCTGTAGTGTTTGTTTATTTGGTAAAGACACTACTGGTCACAGTCATCTTGCGAATTAAGTCTGAAGCTGAATTTCGGTACAGCATTAGTTTCTAAATTCACCCTCGATAAGAACAACTAGGTCTAATACGAATCAGTGTGTATCCCTCTCCTTAATATGAATTCTTTCAAACCGCAACACGAAACTTGTGGAATTGCACACAGTAATGCTTTAAATCCGTTACTCTAGGCGTCCTTTTTTCATTCTTCACCGAGCCCTATAGGTGCGTCCTTATCGCACAGAGGCGCGCTGGCTACAATAAAAACTGGTTGTTATTTTTAACTCGTGGGTTGGGCGAGCCGGCAGCTCACTCTGAAATCCCCCTTCCGTTCCAGGTTAAGCGTTATTTATTTACAGCTTTATGCCGTCTCGATAAGTTAAGACGCCACTAGACATCCGCACGATAAGACAAATATAAAACCAGTCGCCCACTTATCATTTTTATCTCGCCTGCACATCTTTCCGACTAGTATTCCATGACCTAAATTGGCCGAATCATTCTGAAAATGTCACAAATTTTCCTTTTTAAAAAACAAAACTTAGTACTACACTATTTATAGGTAAAATTTTATTTATAACATGAGTAAAACAAATTCAAATGGAAAGAAGTGAGTAGAGTTTTTACATAATATTTTTTACGTGGTAGAGCCATGCTGCAATTGTATTAGTAGTATAGTTGTAGCACGAATGTGTCGGCTCAACCGGGCAGGGACCACGCTCTCACAGAATACCAGCGTCAAATAGTAGCTAAATGCTGCTGTGTTTCGTATGGTGAGTGTAGAGAACCGGAGACCCTTTTTACTGGAAACGAGGCATTCCACCTAAGTCCTCACGGGTGACAATGCATCTGCATTTTGATTCGTAATAGAGGATAGATGTAGATGTCTATGGGCCACAGTAACCACTTACCATCAGGTGGACTGTGTGCTCGTTTGTCACCCTATCCTATAAAAAAAAATAAAAAAATAATATCCTATATACGTTCTAATTCCTGCAATGCATTTCTGTGACTTATGGAACCGCGCTGAGGCGATGGTGACAGCGGACAGTTCACATGTCCTAGAAGTGTATTACTTCTCAGATAATTTACTTCCTCACAATTTTTGCTTTCAACGCCGAGTGCGTAACACGTGGTAAAATTGCAATTAATTATTTCATTGCTGGCGGACCCGAGTTGCCCGCGTAGGGTGGATCGATTGCCCCTATTGTGTGCTAATTAGATCACAATATTTGTAAACTCTTGTTTAAATGAAGGGTTATTTGTTCAAAATGTAATGAACATTCATTTTCAATCATATCAATTACAGACCAGTTTCAAAAACGATAAACAATAAAAAAGGCGTTATGGCTCAAATTCCAGCCAGCTCGTACGCCAGGAATTTGTGCTGGAATTTACCACTCGCTTACGTTGCTGTTTTGGTTTTAAGACGGACGATTTTTCATTTAACATTAAACAAAAAAGTTATAGCAATTTGTGATAAAAAAATATGTAGCCAATCGATTTCTTTCAAATTAATCATCGAAGTTTTCGAAACATTGTCGTCATTACAATCAATCACAATCCAATAGCTAAACAGCGATTCCTATACATTGCCGCAACGCACGGTTCTCAATCACTTTGGTTTTCGCGAGTTTTTTCGTTATATTATGTCATAAAATAATGAAAATATAAGGTGTTCTTAATATTCAACAAATGTAAGCAAGTACCTACATTTTTTGCTTAACTTTTAATTCAAAAACGAATTTTAACAAAGACATTACAATTATTGATATTTATTTCAGTTTATGTCAACCCTGATTTTTATTACATGGTTGAAATTAGGTACTTCTTATTAAAATATAACAATAACAGTCTGACGGCTAATATTCTAATTACTGCCTCATTGGTTTCCCCTAACAGAAAAAAAAATATAAATAAATACATACTATGTCTATGATCATAAAGCCTGCATAGAGCATGTATTGCGCCTAAAATGATATTATGTGAAAAAAGCCTAATTTTATCGGGACCATAACCTGTCAAAAAACTTGGAAAATTAGTGTTATTTTTCATTCCTCCAATCATGAAGAATTTTTAGTTGACTACATACATGCCACTAGAAATCTTATTTTCTTTAAAAAAGCGAAATGGCTGTTCATGGCTGGCATAAGGGGCATACAGAGTGGATGAAATCCGTGAAATTTACGGCAACCGTGTTTGCTCTTGGGCTACTATGGCTATTAAATAGAATTTATTAATTATTATTAAATTTAGACTACAAAACCTGTCCAACTGTCTCTCTTAATATTATTATAAATATAATACATACTTGTAGTTCCTCTTTTCAACTGTCTACTTACTACCCACGGTTACATATATTATATAATATATACTCGTTATATAAGGTACATTCTTCTGAGACAATTATATTTTAACTGACTTGAGTCAATAGAATTTAAGTTTATTAGGTTTTTCTCGGTTAAGCCCTAAAGAAGATTCGTGAACAACAAATTGTACTTTAAAGTTGCTACATTGAAAACTGCTGGTAAATCAGAATAAACTGAGTAATTACTGACAATTGCATTGTAGTATTTGAAGTAAAAAATATGCGACGATCCTAATTTGTGAGAGTTGTCTGTAGTGTGTGTAAGATTGAGTGTCAAAATAGTTTTCGATTATCGTCTGAATGGAAGTAAAACGCGGAAAAATTGTTAGCAATGAGGTTTATAAACTTAATGTATCGGAAGTGTCATTTATTCATACGATAATGTGACGATTTATTTTTTATTATTTATACGATTAGCGTATGATTTATATATTTTTATTAGTCCGATATGTTTCACATATTTTGAATTTAAAAAATAAATATAATAAAAAATATTTGTGATAATTGTAGACAGTTGAATAAAATTAATACTTACTCGTATGATTATACTAATGTTAACCATAATATAATTAAAATATAATATTAATGACGAATGAATATTTTTTATTTTACACGATTATTGTTGAATAATTAATTTTTATACATACAATTATCTTATGATTAGCAACAGCTTCTTCGCTAAGCAGCAGTGCGTAAGGATTTAATTGTAACATGTATTAAATGTATTGTATGTCATGTATTACATGTCGACAAATTATCAGTAGTATGTATTACTTTCTCAAGACGTTGATTGATAAAAGAATATCATATGGCATTAAATACGCCCTTTGTAACGCCTAGTTGAAGGTATTTTAAACGAACGTAAATAAAAAATAAATAAATTAATTTTAAATATAAATATTCCTTTTGATGTAAACAATATATATATATATAGCTGAACCAAATAAAAAATAACATAGACAAGACAAATGTTAGCGTTCACAAGTTACAAGGAGTTAGTTCCGAAGTTAAAAGGGAAATACAACCACCGCTAGCCGTATGGAAAAGTTCCAAGTTCTCGCAGCGAGATATGGAGGGGATTATGCACGAAGATACTCTTGGTTAATAGAATTGGAAATGAGGACAGTAGAACCATAGTAATATATAGCCCAACAAGCTGAAGTGCACTTCAGCTTGCTTCATTAAGCTCAAAGAACCGACAACTATGAGAAATAGATGTTGAAATAAAATGAATGAAGGCTGTAAAGAATAAATGATATAGACTTCATCGTCCTTTTTAACAGCCCGTAAAAGTAAACTACTGTTCATGGGCCTTCCCCTGCTTCCCGTCGCCGATTTAGGTACTTTATGCCTGGCGTTAACTAGATGGTTAAAAATGCCATCCATTGGAAGCCATAAAGTTTTTGGCATATCCCAAAGTCTTCCCTTACGACACTAATGGGACGTGGAATCGTGTAGCGGCTGTGTTAACATACTCCGGTAACTTACATTATTTTGTTCAGTTATAATAAGCTTACTACAGTACGCACATAAATACGCATGTCAGTACACATCACAACTACAAGTGAGGCACGCCAGGCTTCGTGAAACAAAATGTCTGTACCTGATTCACGTGGCAGAGCCACGCTGCAGCATATGTGGCTGGTGGCTGGAGCACGGTTGGCGTCGACGTCGAAGCTCCCGCACCTAATACCACTGTGAAATAGTAGTACAATGCAAACACAACTACATATAAATGACATATGCAATAAACTTTTTGTATATAATTTTATTTGATATTGATATTCAGTTTGTATTAGGTATCTAAGATTTAGAAACTCTACCAACGAATGTATCAACTAAAATATGTTGCATTAAACTATTGTGATAACGTTGATTCATTATTTTTATGTAAAGAATACAAAATAGAGTATTTGATGACCAGTCTGGGCCTAGGGTAATGTCATATAGTATAGGTGCGAAGCGAGGTTGAGCTTTAGGTTACGTCAGTGTTACCAACTCTACCAACTTTTCGGTAGATCTACCAATTTTCAGTATCTACTACCTTGCAAAAAATCTACCAACTTTTCGAATTTTTGAAAAATTTTAATTCTAAATCCGCAAGAATGATATTAATGCCTTAAATTTTTTGTCCTCAATCTATCTTTCTATTTACCTAATCCCTCAATCGGTTTATTGAATATAATAAAAGAGTGGACATTACTTTATGCTTTGACTAAAGTCACTAAGTTTAAGAGGCGATAGTCCCGTAGTAAAAGTAAATGTATGAATATTTCGTAACTCAAACTACTTTTAATATAGAAAAATAAAATAAAATTGCTCTCAAGGTTATTGTATTGAAGACTTTACATTAATTGATTCTAATAATAACATAACATAGCGTGGTGAAGTAAGTTTATTTATACGAATAAAGGAATTCAATATTTATAATTAAAAACTATTAAATGATGATAAACTAAACGTATCATGATTCGTTGTTCAATGTTTTATTTTGAGAATTGACGATCAATGATCCTGCTTTCACATGGGGTTCCTTATAAAAAAAAGGTGAAATATTTATTACCCAATAGAAACATTAATTATGAGTATCACGTTATCGGGAGGTCTCTAGAAAACTTAAAAAATATAGGTGGTAGATCTATTAATTTTAAATTTCAATCTAACGTTAGATGACTACATGATTATAACAGAATAAAAGTATATCAAACGTTTGTATTCACATTATATACCTAGTACATGGGAATGAGAACACGCTTGATAATAAAAAGTTGAAAATAAAATGAAAACCACTGCGACTAATAATTCATACGGCATGTCAAATAAGATCGTGTCACCAAAGCTCGTGGTCACAAATCGATAAAACTGTTTTAGAAGTTCTCCTACAAACATTAACGCAAATAATTAATGTCTGATTGGAATACTTCATTTCTCTATGACTGTTACAAATCTGAAAATAATAATAATGAGAGGCACATATCGGAGCAACATATCCTACAAGGTTTTAAACTTTCTATAAAATATTTTCTTTTTATTTGCAGCCATATATTATTACCATATTTTTTTAATTTTTCCCGCTTTCGTCCTCATTCCAACCAGCACCAAACACATGTGCTCTAGCGCCGAAACACAGACGCATCTTCCTTGACAACCTCACACTCAACCTGCTTAAAACTGACCCTCCCCTCTGCACGCGAGTTCCGTTCAGTCTTAGAAGCACCAGCCTTTCCGGCCCCTGCGGCGGATCTTTGACTTCTTCGCTTGCCGTTTCGGCCGCCGTGAGTAGCAATAGCAGCGAATCGTAATATCGACATTCCTTTATTCCCTTAGCCTCACTGCTGTTGCATCAGCGTTGGGAACCGGCCAGAAACGGGGAGAACATGATGAGAAGTGCCTCGGAGCCCACTTGAACCGGCCTCCTCAGGCCAGCCATGTGTGTTCCTCTTCGTTCACCGTGAGTGATTAAGGCCAAAACCATATAGGCATAAGACAGAAACCCGTTCGAGCAGACATTGATCCACCTGCTGTAATATAGTTATTAAAACTAACCTAGCCAACGAAGTTATAAAACAAATATACAGAAGTAGATTTCTCTATATGTAACTTCGGTTTGAAAATGCAGAATTCAAAAGAAATATTTCACCGCCGTCAAAGATATTATTATTTAAAAGATTATTCTATTAAAAGTGACTCGAACAACATTTCGCTACAAACGACTGGAACCGTTAGAGTAGCTATACATTAATGTTGATTAGATGCTCGTTATTGGAAGTTGACGATGGAATTGCTCGTTCTGGCGTAACCGTACCTAACGCACCTTACCCTCGGAATCAGAACATTCATAAATCGCGAGGAGTGTGGCTGCTCGAAATTTGGAACGTAGCCAGATAGATACCTAAAGAACAAATTTAGTTGGTACATTATGAGTAGTGTTGCCAGGTGTCCCGATTTGCACAGGACGTCCTGATTTTCAGGGGTCTGGTGTCACGTCCCGATTCACACTTGATCGGGACGCCAAATGCCCCTATTTTTCGCTAACCATTTTATTGTATACTTTGATCGATAATTTTGTCAGCAAAAATTACATCTGTAAGCTGTAACTAAACCAAACTCGGACTAAATAGTCAACATACATTTTAAAATTCGTGCATTTTGAGTTGGTCAATACAGATATTTCTCATGTTGTCTGGTTTTTTCTTTCTACTTGATGCCGCTCGCTCCGCCGTGTTAGGCATCGACACGTAGGTCTGTTAAGCTGGAATGGTCATTTGGGCAAAATCACTTCAATTTTTGCTAAATATTTAGTGCTCATTTAGTGCTAATTTAGTGCTGCAAATTTAAATTTCACGCCAAAATAGCTTTATCAAAAATTAGAAAACTGCTAGCTTTTAATTAAGCTAGCAGTGTTCTACCTATTAAATCGATAAGCACTTAATACAGCAACAAATAGAAGCATCAATAATTTAGTGCTTATTTAGTGCTGCCGATATACACAAAAACAAATATTGGGAAAATATATATTTTTTAATATCATAAATTCTGCTACTTTGACATCTTTAGCAGAGTATGTGATGATACCTTGACATCCAAGTGGATTCTCACCTAATGATATAAGATAATAATTTAGTGCTTATTTAGTGCTGTCGATGTACGCAAAAACAAAACTTGGGAAAATATTTTTTATTTTTATTTTCATAAACTCTGCTACTTTGACATCTTTAGCAGAGCATGTAATGAAAAAATTGACATCAGAGTGGGCTATCACCTAATTATATAAGATAATAAATTAGTGCTCATTTAGTGCTGTCGGTATACGAAAAAGGATTTGGGAAATTATTATTTTTAAATACCGTAAACTGCTACCTTGACATCTTTAGCAGAGTATGTGATGAAACATTGACATCCAAGTGGATTCTCACCTAATGATATAAGATAATAATTTAGTGTTCATTTAGTGCTAATTTAGTGCTGCAAATTTAAATTTCACGCCAAAATAGCTTTATCAAAAATTAGAAAACTGCTAGCTTTTAATTAAGCTAGCAGTGTTCTACCTATTAAATCGATAAGCACTTAATACAGCAACAAATAGAAGCATCAATAATTATCGATTTAATAGGTAGAACACTGCTAGCTTAATTAAAAGCTAGCAGTTTTCTAATTTTTGATCAAGCTATTTTGGCGTGAAATTTAAATTTGCAGCACTAAATTAGCACTAAATGAGCACTAAATATTTAGCAAAAATGAAGTGATTTTGCCCAAATGACCATTCCAGCTTAACAGACCTTCGACACGTCGCGTTATCAATTCGACGATCATTTATTTTTTCATTCCTTTGCTAGTAATTAGTATTAATACAGTATCTGACTTACACGCTGCTGTTTAGATAAGTAAATTTAATTGATAAGTTACTTTGCAACCATTCGCTCAATAAAATAAAATGATATGTCTTACCTAGTTTGAAGAGCACCTCCCGCCCTCCCTCAATTGCGTGCTCTAATCCCGTCACCACCAATCCCAGCACCAATACTCCGAACGCCACTACTCCCAACACCACTATTCTAGGAAAGACACACCATCGACGATAATACGACACGTGTTTCGCCTCTACACGAGGCATCCTCAGGTGATATAGACTCTACGATGGCTGACTGCTAAGTCAGCTAGGAGGCTGATCTTAGAGTGACACTGACTGATCTTTAAGTAAATTTAGTAAAATACATACGTCTTGTGGTTAAGTTCTAGTATTAGTCAATTTCTTTAATAAAGTGATATTCATGCGTGTGGAGGCACAATTTCATCTCAGCTTTAGGGGTTATAATTTGATTATGAATGAATGTGTGCTTTTTATTATATGTATTAGTATTACTGTTTTTGATGTTTTTTTTTTGCATATACATGCATTGTGAGTTCGTAAGATTTATTACTTATTAGCCGAGTTCAAAAACTTCTCCTTTTCGCCTATGTTTTTTGCATGTTATGCGATAAAAGCATCGCCAATTATGAACCTAATTGGCGAAGCTTTTATCGCGTAACACACAGAAAACGATTTTTATTTTATTAAATGGGTTATATCGTACTACAAAAATGTCCTTTTCGTCTAATTTGGAGAAAAAATTTCACCCCAAAAGATGGAAAAATAGGTGATGAAGTACTAAAGAGTATAAAATAATTCCACATTCTGAAGTCTGCGCTAAAATATAGTACATAGAGTAATTAAAGCCCCGACTTTTGTTCTTTGAAGTCGGCTTTTATGTTAAGTTTAAATAAAAAAATAAATAGAATTAGATTGCTATGAGTCGGCCACGAAAACAAATTGTACAACAAGTTTTAATTCACCGAAAAAGAAAGAACACCTTTTTTCCTATGTTTGGACAAAAAATTATTCGTTCATTAGATCAATCTCCAATAATAATTGTAAAACACATTGCGCATTGTATCAAAATACTTTAGCATAACTCATGATGGCCAAAATGGCTACAATAAAGCAGTTTTGTTTTTGTAGCTGTTCCAATGTAAAATCCAAATTCCCGATTATTTTTACCTTCCGTCCCTAAATTTGAGCCACTGGACCTGGCAACATTAATTATGAGGCCGCTGTCCTAAATTTCAATCCTGCAATATTAAATATTTATTGAAATAACATTGAAGTAGTTTACCTACACGAATCAAGAAGGATGTTATTGCATGCTTTGGTACCTTATAAACTTCAACTATACTCGCATATATAGCATTCGAAACGTCGCATCGGCAACATTATCATTGAGCTTTCAGTCACCGGTCACCTCACATTAATTAGGTACTTAATAAATAGATAACTCAAACATGAAATTTAAAATCTAACAATATTGTTACCTATAAACTATTTCAGTAACGCTATCATTGCACTTCAAATAATTAAATTTTTTTTAGACAATTTTAAATCCTAAAATATCCATAACTGCAAATTTTTTAAGGTAAATTCTTTAGGTGAATACATTATTTATAATTGTTAAAGAAAAGAGGTTGAATTATATTAATATATTCTATTCTATTCTATTCATATCTCAATCGCATCACACCAGTCACGTAGATAGATCGTAAATTATATACAACATGTTTCTAGCGCTCTTAGTACTTAAGCTCATTTTTCTTGCTTAAGTATATAAAAATTAAAGGTAAAATTTATTCGTCGTGCAGTGTAGCGAGTCAATTTAAAAGTGTCATTTGGACGGGCGCGTGTCGGAATCGGGTTGAGCGATCGCGTTAACAAATTTATGAGATACAGCGTGCGCTTGCGCTTGGATCTTTCGAGGTCGCCACATTTGGAAATCTTTATCTTTGTCCTTACCATTCTACTACTCAAAACAAAATAAGGGCCACCACAAATTTTCCGATTTATTTATTTTTGGTCAGGAATAATGTGCTCGGATGTTTTTAAATTCAATAAAACAATGTTTTTTAGTTAAATATAATGTAGTTAAATTAAAAATGTCTGTACGCGCTTTGTTGTTATTTTTGTTGTGACTATAAACGGGTATGTCCTTCTTTTTTAAAAACACATTCTTGGAGCCATGCTTTCATGCTCTCAACAAGATGGCGGATGTTTTCCTACCAGGATCCTAGGATCCAGGACGGGAACTCTTCCTAGCACCTTTTCAGTAACTAAGAAAGAAAAACAACGTCAGTTTTACCTTGTAAGCTGACCCCGCCTCAGACATTACATTAGGACAACCGTACCTGTCGCTTCGTGAATGCAAGGATCAGAAAATCTTTCTCTGCTTCCTCTCCAGACTCTCATACGTCTATATTCACAAAAAAAAAACTACACCTTACACTCATCCGTGAAAAGCACCTCCATTCCTCCATGCCCTATTCTAAATATTGACGTGCAAACCTTAATTGATTTGTACGATGAGTCCTGGTCGCTTTAGTGCCAGTTACAGGTTTTTGTTAACGTTGCTGCTTGTTTTTGTGCAAACGATTTCTGATTGTCTGGTCACCGACAAGGGTGGGTACCAGTAGTCCTGGGTAAACGGTTCTGTAATGCACGCGCTGTCAAAGTACGATCACGTCGTATCGGTCTTCCTAGTCGGTGGTAGCACGAATTCTTTGAATTCCGAGCCGCGACGGCCTGATAGACTCCAGGTCTCTTGATAGCAGTTCCAAAGGTTTTGAATAGACCTTCGCGAATATCCCAGCTGTAAAGCCACGGAACGTTGCGACTGGCCAGCTTCGATCATTGTTACGGCTCTGGTAGCTGAAGCTTTGTCCAAACGGTGTCGGATTCTTAGTATTTTAAGGTTAAATGATTAAATTACACGTTTAATTTCCAAAAATAACCGTGGCAGTCAGTGGACTTGTGTTAAAAGAAAAATAAACAAAACTACCAGTTTCACGATAAGTGAGACATAAAAAATGTTCACCATGCCCTCAAGACTAATATCGCCTAGTACTTCACTTATCGTTATGTCTCAACTCTTTTAACACTTGAGAGCAATGGAATTCATAAAATTCGTTATCTGTATTAAGAGTCATCAAAAATGGTCTCAAAATAAAAATACTCGGATAGCCCTTATTTTGTTTTAAATAGTATATTAAGAAGACTACGTACTTGAATTGCCGAAAACAAATCTCAACAATAATAAAATATAAAAAAAAAAAAACAATTTTAGAGATATAGCTTTTAGTTTATAGTCTTATCATTTAATGTTTTATTGTGTAAGCGATGATTACCTATAAGTGATTGTGCATTATGTCCTAGATACTAAGTTTTAAGCAATTAAGATTTTTACTGGTGTAACAATCGTTGGTAATCTAATTAAATTAAATAATAGCGCGAAAAAATAAAGAAAGTGTAATGAGGAACATCGCATTCTATTTTCAAAATTATGAAAAAGGAATATAATATTTTCGTTCTTAATTATTTGTCCAGTCAGTGTTCCAACAACTTTCTAAATTCCTATCATTAAATAAGTAGAAAAACGAAAAGATACATTATTTTGGCAAGATTTTTATACTATTAATAATAACACAGATTAGTCATAAGAATAATCTACAATACTATCAGATAATGTTTAGAAACAAATTGTGTACTGAAATTATAGCAAAAGCATATTATTGGCTTAATATGAACCGTAAATAATTTTATGACCACCACTGAACCTGACCAAATTCCTGAACGATTTTAGAACCATTTAAAATATTTTATCTTAAATCATTTCTAAAATTTTAAGTTACTAAAAATTTGGAACTGAAATTACCATGTGACTCAAATATAGCATTAATTTATTATAATTATACTATAGGACAGAACCTAAATACCCTCTCAGAAATGAAAGGAGACCTGTGCTCAGGCTGTAATTTAATATTTTTCTGATCGCAATTTAATAGTATCGCCATTGTCAAGGTTTATTAATGATGTAAATGTTTTGTCGCAGCCGTGCGTGCCGACCGTATGCGCGGTGGTCGCAATAAGTTCGGTCCGATGTACAAGCGCGACCGCGCCCGCAAGCTTCAGATGATGCGGCAGCGTCAGATCGCCGTGCAGACGTTGCGCGGATCGCTGGGCGACGGCGGACTCGTGCTGGGGTTCGGGTCGCCCTACGCGTCGGTGCCGGTGAAACAGGAGATCCAGATCCCGCAGGTGTCGTCGCTGACGTCGTCGCCGGAGTCGTCGCCAGGGCCGGCGCTGCTGGCGCCGCCGCAGCCGCCGCAGCCGCCGCCGCCGCCCGCGCATGACAAGTGGGAGGCGCACTCGCCACACTCCGCCTCGCCCGACGCCTTCGCCTTCGACGCGCCCGCCACCGCCGCCGCCACGCCCTCCAGCACCGAGCCCACCACCACCGAGACCCTCCGCGTCTCCCCCATGATCCGCGAGTTCGTTCAGACAATCGACGACCGCGAGTGGCAGAACTCACTCTTTGGACTCTTGCAGAGCCAAACCTACAACCAGTGCGAAGTCGATCTCTTCGAATTAATGTGCAAAGTGCTGGACCAAAACCTATTCTCACAGGTCGACTGGGCGAGGAACACCGTGTTCTTTAAGTATTTAAAGGTGAATTTCCAGATAAGTATGAATATCCTGTCCCGCCATCCTCTAACCTAGTCCCGGTGTACACCGCTGCTTGCGAATTTGCATTGCGATGTTATGCGTTATTTTCATTTGATTAAACTTTTAAGGCTTTGCGAATGATTTCACATACTGTGTGCTGGCAGGCCAGTAATTTACAATGTGCTTGTGTGAGTGGGGGCGCGTGTGACGCATCGGGGACGCGGGCCGCTCGCAATCGATACACCGCGCCTCGCAACTGGGTCAAGTTCTCACGACAAACGCTTGTTCATCGTTTTTCTATTTCACTTCCACATAAAAGGGCTATTATTATTTATGTTATCATTACACACGACGATCTGCTAAGTTAGGACATCAGAGCTTTCGATTCATTTATCGTGAACATATAAAAATTCGTGTGTTAGTTTATTTAACTTCACCTAGTCGAAAGATGTACTTAATTCATCGATTAGGTCTAATAAAACGTACGACGGAATCGTGCGTCGGTGACGTATACGTAGAACGTGCGTTGGTAGTGATCAGGCAAGAGTTGGATCAATCAGGCAGGCAGTTGAAGCGAAGAGTAGCGGCGGCACTCATCGTATGCTTACGCAAGAGGCGCGCGGTCACGTGGTGGCGCGCTGTTGCCACTCCGTGCTTTGTCGCGTCTCGCTCCGACAATCAACCTCCGCTCCGCGGCTAACAATTCTCATTTGCGTTAAATGGCGGAGCTTGTTTACGACCTATTCATAGAATTAGGGCATCTAAAATGCATAAATCTCGCGGTCGCAATTTGCCTGCGGAAGCTGCATGTCCGTCAGCTTTCTCCTAATACCTAATGAACTATTCCGGTGAACCCGAATGATGCCTACTCGGAACGATGACATGAAAAGAGGCAAGTTGGAGAGAAGTGTTGATGACCCGCGCTTTCTCCAGTCGGATATAATGTAACGGTCTGTCGCGGAGCGACAACGCTATACTTTCGTCGCGCACTTGACACAGTGCCCGTGGCCGAGTTGCCGCGAGAAAGCACTTTTTACTGCATAACCAGCGGTAACGGCCACGTAACTAACTAGGCGGTCGGCCTTTCTTCGCTTTCTCTTACGTAACACCGGTTACGATTCGCCGCATAACACAGCGATGAACTTGAGCGGTCGATGACGTTTCCACGTTCCTGCGTTGGTTATATCTGTGTTTATGTGAGAAATAGAATTACACCTTTCCTAATAATACAGAAAAGTTTCATATAAAGTCAAGATATAATAATACAAAGTTATTAATTGAACAAATTCATTAGATATATTTGTAAGGAATTATTTTCTTTTAGTGTAGATTATTTAAGGCTACCGTTTGACTTTCAGCTTACATCATATCGCCTTCTGTGGTCTAGATATTAGCCAAGCGCCAGTTTCGAAACTGTTCATAATGACAATAAGCCAGTTAGGTAAATTTAGCGCTCAAAATAATCTATATAATATATATTCGATATTTCACTTGTACCATTCCGGCTAGCCTACAATTGTATCTTATGTAATAAAGAGCTTTCAGGTTTTTAAGACTACGCATTTTAATAAAGGTCTGCCGGATCTGTTAGATCCGCTTGACGGAGATTAAATGACAATTCCTGGTACTAGACTACTACTTACTAGAGCACGGACGGCGGACTTGCGGATAACTGAATAGGATGTATATTTCCACGCCGATATTACGTAAAAATATTTTTCTTTTATAGTTTTTAAATAGTTATATTATTTTCTCTCCCGGAGTTAGCTCCGTATTATCCTGAGTTATAAGCCCCACTAGCCAGCGCGACTTTGACCTACATTACTACCGGATGGCAGCGCGGGAGCGATCACGAACATGTTTAGAATCAAAGCATACAAAATATTTAATTCAAAGAACGAAGTCACCATCACCATCATTACAGCCATCACAAGTTCACGTGGTAAAGAATGTGTATCCGTCGACGAAGAACGTAGTATTTTTCATAAATTATGTTACGTAAAATAGAATAAAAAAGATAACTGTCAGTATTTGCAAATAAAATAGTACCTATTGTGGCCTATTTAAAGACGTTAAGAATACCGTAAAATCAGTCTGACATCAATATTTTATAAGCCTTTTTCGCAACTTAGTTTACCCCGTCGTACACCTTTCGTTGTTTCAGTTAACAAAATTATGTTGAGTATACATTATTTACGACGCCTTTGTAGAGTTAAAGATCGATTTCATTATTTGCAATATGCCATAACATTTACAGATACGCTCCAGCTGTGACTAAAGGTTACATGTAAAGAAATTATACAATACAAAGTCGTGATTTTTAAAAAGTGAGATATTGTAATAACGAACGGCACGACTCTACTTCTATACTTGAATCATCGGGCATAATTTAATGTAATTGAAAGATGAAGATCTTTCCGATAGATTTGATAGTCCGATTTTGACGGTTCGATCTCGATCGGGCGTTGAGCAAGAACCGGAATGTGGCAATAACTACGAGCTCTAAAATTTAGTTGTAACATTTCGTAAACGGCGAATTTAACGCGCACACCGCCCTGTGTATTTTAATGCAACTCGACAGAATGTAGGTCACAGAAACACTGCGCGAGGCACACGCCGCCCGTCTGATACCGGCCTGAAGTAGATAACGAGACAGGGGTTTTGTTTAACTCGACACTTATAATCGAAAATAGAACTATTTAAGCATATATACAGGAGACACTCCACGACACGTCACGGCACGGCCGATTGCGTCACACCAAACTGACGTCACACAATAACATACAGTGTACGAAACTGACGCCGTCTGTAATTACATTCTAAGTGAAATTTAAATGCATCGAGTAACGGAGTAGTACGCATAAAAGTCTTATTTAAAATAATATGCATCAATTTCGTATGCTGCTATGCATATGTTAGATTTGCAAGCGAATGTATTATAATAACTTTGAAGCGAGGTATTACTCCATTACTCGGCAATCAAGTCGGCGGCGTTCCATCCTCTAACACCAGTGACGTGCCTGTGCACATATAGCAATGCGGCTTTTCTTTGTTACAGGTCGATGACCAGATGAAGCTACTGCAACACTCATGGTCCGACATGTTGGTCTTAGATCACCTCCACCAGAGGATGCACAATGGGTTACCGGATGAGACTACCCTACACAACGGGCAAAAATTCGACCTTCTTTGCTTGGGTCTTCTTGGTGTACCGTCTCTGGCTGATCACTTCAATGACCTCCAGAACAAATTGGCTGAGCTGAAATTCGACGTGCCGGATTACATATGCGTCAAATTTTTGCTCCTTCTCAATCCTGGTTAGTATTTTCTTCCCCATTACGTGAATATGTACGAAATGCTATACTTGCGAATGATTATTGTTTATTTATATGTCATGGTTGCTTAGTGATTGAAAACGGGCTCGGCTGACGATGTCGTATTTATTTTGAAGAGTAATCTTGGGGTTTCAGAGGTGAGAGGCATCGTGAACGTGAAGTGTGTGCGAGATGGATATCAAACTGTGCAAGCCGCGCTCCTCGATTACACGCTCACGTGCTATCCAACGATACAGGTAAAATACACTGTTCTGTTTCCATAAAATAAATAACTCATTGAAATCTATAAACCACTAAAAATCTATTAATTTATAAATACTTTTGGAAATATGTATAAAGTATTTCGGGTTAAAAAATTATTTCTAAACTGATAAATGTTTTTCTATACTTTGAAAAGACATTATGTAGAGATTAAGCCGTACCTGACTGAAAACGAGGCCCCACAGTATTTTCATTTCAATAGAAGTAGTCTAGTATTGACAGACAGACATATCTTTATCTCTAACAGAATGGCACCAAAGTAAAGATATAATTTGTCTAACTAATCTGGTTAACAATATTCATTGAATTGTAAATTTGAATATATCGTGCCGCTTTTAAAAACGCATAATGTTCGAACATAAGTTATCATGTTAGCTGGGGTTCTATTGTTTCCTTTGTTTTCCGCCATTGTCTGGGTCATGTTTTCAAATAATTTCGTTACCAACTAATAATTTAATAATAACCAATACAAATTATTAAACCTATTCAAGCCGCCGCGGTGCCTGTGACGTTTGTTAATTTACTAATTTGTGTAGTAATCTTTGACTTTGCTTTCAAAGTTATTGTTACTTAAAATTTAACATTAACAAACTTCTTGTATTTTCCAGGATAAATTCGGGAAATTGGTGATGGTTGTCCCAGAAATACACGCACTAGCAGCCAGAGGGGAGGAACATTTATATCAGCGACATTGCGCCGGGCAGGCCCCTACACAGACTCTCCTCATGGAAATGCTACATGCAAAGCGCAAGTGAGTTCAAGTTGTATTGTTCTTAAAATAAAATTACATGTTCATTTACTACAATTTTACAGTATTTGTCACTATAGAAGATGAATAAACGACATCTGCCTTGCTTCTCTCATATGAAACCGAAACCGTACCACTGATGTTTTATTCATATAAATTTAATGGATATTTAAGTGTTTTTATGTATTTTATTTTATAAAAAATATTTTTTCTCCCTTTTTCTTCTCCAAATAGGGACAATGTATACGAGAAATCCAGTAATGTGTCTTATTCTAGGCCAAACGGAGGCGAAATGGTTAACCGGAATGCTGAGCACACTTCGACTCTAGACAGATTGTACGTTACCCTATCTTATATGAGAATATCATAATTTATTATGCAACCATTCATGTGCTACGCATTAACACGGAGTAGTAGTTGCCAGTTTCACACTATTTGACTAATAGAGTAATAAAAACGAGCACCAACCGCAAACTTCTTTTCATTAGTGAATTTGCGTTATGTAAATTTTTATATAGCCAGCTTAATTTGAATTTGCGCAAGTTGTGTAAAAAAAAATTATTTAAATTTTCGTTTGCTGTGCTTGTATATTGTAGTCAAAGATCATGTCTCTCAATATCGCCCAGTTATTTAATGGAAATCCCTTTTTTCACTTTGAGTAATATACATCTATCGTCATAACCATAATCTTAAAAAGATAAATTTCTATTTGTAATGTTGAAGGTACTAGAAGATATAGATGTTAATTGTACTATATAAATACATGGCAATTTTGCTAGAAATTAATTAAAAATGTATCAATTTTACAGTTATGTTGTATTGCATAGTTTTCTTGTAGATTTTAACTGGCAACTCTACAGTTCATCCCAGGCTTTTAAAATAACATTGGTGTGAGCATTTCACTGCACATATAATATTAATTTAAACGCTTTTTAATATTGTATTTTATTACTATAATTTGTACACATTTCAACTTTATTTTAATTTAATATCATTCATATTCATTTTTATTTAGTAAGTTATATAATAGGACATGAAAGTTCATACATAAGCTGCAGAAGTAATATGCTGTGCGAGTGTATGTGACTGATTCTAATTGCCAAATAACAAATCAAAAATCATGTAACATATTAGGCACTTAAACATTTATGTGCTAAATTAATTAAAAAAATATTTAAAAGCTATTTTAATAAATATAAAGTTATTATTAAAATAGCTTTTAAATCAACTTTAAAATTAAGCGTAGAGTTAAAATAAGATTACAGACGAAAAAAGGTAATCATTGCTGAACGATATAAACATGACATGTTTATTTATTATTAAAAAAAATCAACAGTGCTTGTCCTAATGTTTGATTATAATAATTATGATCAATTACTGTTTATGTTTAACATAAATTATATTTTCACTATTTAATAAAATAATTATGTAGGAAAACCGATAACAATATAATTTTCAAAAAACAATTGCAAAAACTTTTTGAAATATATCGGAAGTCAATTACTTGTATAATATTATTAAGAAAGTTAGTTGAAAAACCTAAATTTCAAGTAACTAAAATAATTCGACGAAATACATAGAACAGTAGTATTTGCTACAACATAGCCTAGGTTTTTAGGATGACGATAATGTTCCTTTTTGTTTAAGATCATAACCTTTTACAGTAAAAAAATAACGCTATTCACTTGTTCTTGAGCGTATATACAAGTAAAAATCAAACCGAAATCATTTGTGAATGAGTTAAATTTCGTTTTAAGCCGTGACATCTTTTCCGTTTTATACGACGCAACGCCTTGGTTTCATTGAGTTGGTCTTGGGCCAAATTTTAATCTTGTAATGTGTTGCGTTATGTCAAATACTGTGCCACTAATACACTTTATTGACCCAATTCACTCTAGTGCTGGACAATTGACCTAAAACAAGTGTGCTCTTAATGTTTTATTAATTGTAAGTATTCCAAGTTAGAAGCTTTTATGAAAGCTGACGGAGTTTAACTACACTCACCCCCTAACATATCCTATTAATTAAACGTTTTGTTAAACAAGCTATCTATTATTGGCTCTTAAAATGAAAACTTTCCAATACCACTCAAATGTAAATAAAAACATCCACAAAGCACTTCCTTATGCGACATATAAGTCTAAATAACTCTTTAATGACAAGTGGAGCAAGGTGTTAATAGAGCGGCGTTACTCACTGCGCCGTTACAGCGGTGTAAAATTATTACAAGATAATGCTCTGTGTGTGTCAGGTGCGGTTTCCTGCCAAGTGACACGATTGAGCCGCATTCGCCCATATAGAGTAAGCATATACTTTGTTGTGCCTCAAATTCGCTTATGCCAGCACGCACACGCACTGTCGATCAGCACTTAGTTCGCACACAACCGTACAAAGAATTTAACCATATTAAACCCACCTATATAAAGCAATGCGGTTTGATCGTTTTGCTGTATATTTTATCATTTACTTTACAATATTGGATGCTATCTTTAAAAAAAAACACATTTACTGTAGTAGAAAATTTGCTTAAGCGTTTAAGGTAGGCGCAATTTTACAACCACTAAAGGTTACATAAGTCGCTCGTTATTATAGATTTAAAAAAAGTTCACTCTCGGATTCAGTTAACAGTCCATTTGCGTACCGTAAAGACAGTAAAAGTTGAAACAGCAAAATTTTTACAAGAACTTTTTAAAAGAAGCAACTTTTTAAAAGATTTATTTTGTCGTGTACATTTGAAGTAACATTTCTTTTTTTGCCAATCAATTGGCAAAAAGTAAAAATTACTGATCTGGGGTAGACTTTATTGAGTTTGAGGACTAGGCTAGAATGTATAGAGAAGTGGGACTGAGGCAGTACCTATTTGTAAAATTATTCTGATCCCTTCACGAAAAACGTTCAAGAATTCAATGCACGATATAGATTTACAACTATGTTAAGTTATAAGATATTGTGATAATAGATATTATAATAAATATTCAAATTACAATTTTTAATAACGAAAGTTACTTTAGTACCGGGCGAAATAACAGACTTGAATGTGATTTAAAATTAACGGTTAGTAAATATGTGATTTGACAAAGATAGTTAAGATTTTATCTGTGGCGTAAAATTTTAAGTGAAATCATAGAAAAAGGGCGTAATTGCTTTTGTTTACTTTTAATTTAAGATGGTTATTTTTTTAGCCTTATATTAAAAAGTAGTAGATTCCAAAAGTAGTTACAAGTACTTGTACTGAATGTGATTAACATTACCATGAAGAATAATGTTCAATGTGTTTATATAAAAATACTAGCTTGCCAGGCATTCGTTGTTCTGCCCTTTTCGACGATCCTTTATCATGGAAAAAAAATCCTATCTCTCAAGTTGGACCAAACTGCACACGGTGTGCAAATTTGATTAAAATCGGTTAAGTAGTTTAGGAGTCCATCGCGGACAAACAACGTGACACGTAATTTATATATATTAAGATTTAACATACACTATTTTAAGTGTGGCTACACCAACGCTTTATCTCTGGTTGTAGCACGAATAGGTTGTACCATTAAGGGGCCAAGCTCTCACAGAATATCAGCTTAGTGCTGTGAGTGTAGAGAATTGGGGAAGCTTTCTGCTGGAAACGAGTAATTCCATCTTAGTCCTCGGGGGTGACAACGCATCTGTGTTTTGATTCACTCATCACGAGATCTCCAAAACTACATGCCCAGTTTACTTGAAATTTGGCATTTTCCTCGAGGCAGAAACCAAATGACAAACTAACTATGATAATACTTACTGTGCTATTGGTTAAATCGGTTTTTATGAAGAAGTTCTTTGCCCTAATTTTGACTTTTCTTGTAAAATACAGTGATATAACGATAAAATAATCTTTTATGTGATTAAGTACATAAGGATTTTTGCATGTGTTTTCGAAACGATAATACTGAGTAAAATGTAGTTAGTCTTTTATTATATTATAGGATAGGTGTAGATGTATATGGGCCACTGTGTTTGTGATTCCTTTATTCTATAAAAAATGAATGTGCAATCCAAAGTGTGATTTGACGTTGTGTCACCCTATGAATACTTATTTGTCATTAAACAACAAGCCCCTGAATTATTTATCTGGGATGTAGTGGTTGTTCACGGATTTACTTAAAATAATTCATTAAGATTAATTTAAACTGAACTTTTCTGAGTGCGATAGTTAGTGATTTTTAAAGTAACTAAGCTTTGAAAACAGTTTCATACGAAATATTTAAGAAATGCACAAATGTTTTCAATTTGTCGAGCATTACACTCAAACTTTTTTTACGTCGTCAAATATTATATAAAGAAATATACAATTAATATGAAAACACAATAAAAGTTCTAAAAATCAAAAGATGGTAGCTGCTCATTTCTAATGAATGACACTAATAGCACCTTACTGTGCTAAAAATTATGGTTACAAAATGATAATTAGAAGTTCATCATCATCACAGCTCTTCACAATTCTACGCTAAACATATTATATGCCTCCGAAGGAACACCACTAAACACGGTCATGAGCCTGAGCTTAATGTAAGACGTTTAAAACTTTATTTAAAAAAATATTGATTTCTTTTATAATAAAGTTTTTCATTTTTTCAGTAACCAAAAAACTTATTCGTGTTGTAATGAAATCTATTATATGTATTTAAAATCATTAAATAAAACATATTTTCTTAATTTCTGGTTTTTATGTATTTTTTTTTAAATCTAAAAGCCTATCTGACTTAATCATCAGTATCGAAAGCAGGAAACCATATTTGTGCATCTAGAAATATTTGCTTTTAGGCTAAGACTGCTTCCTAGACAAATCAATATGACTTAAAATATGAGGTTACACTTTCGCAACTCTGTATTTCAAATGATGGTAGTCCCAAAAATTATTTCATATTTTTGTAAAGTTTTTAAGAACTACACAAACTACCCATAAGAAAACTTATATATATACGTTTGATTTAACTTTTGTTTTATAAGCATAAAAAAATGCCGGAAAATACCATTGTATTGTTTTAATTATTTAACCGTTTATGTTTCACTATTTTGAACCTTTTGAAATCCACTTTAACGTCAGCGCGTTAACAGATTTAACCAAGGTCAATACTTTTACTTTTTTTATGTCGTTTACCGACGCTCAGTAAATATCGGCTCGTTCTACAACGCTTTATAGATCAATGTACAAATTTTTATTAAGGCGACACCGTGAAAAAATGCACCTCCTTTCATCGAATAGTATAGGACTATGATACCACTAACGAAAGTGGAATTTTGATATAGGTAAATTCTTGTCTTTATCTTGAATTTGATTGTTCAAAAACACGATTGTACAATTTTGACTCGATCATAATTATTTGCGAAAACACCTCTAAAAAATCACTATAGTTGAAATTACAACGAAATTACTTAATCTATATGCTTGGGAATCACTCAAATATATTCATAACATCAATATCCATAATTTATTTGCTCATTATTTTGATTACTTAAATCAATAAAATATAAGCGCTTTTAATCGTCGCGGGCGCTACGCAATTTTAGACCTTATGACGGCGTTTTTACAAGTTTTTATAGAAATTATGTATTCACTCGGATCAGTACGGCGATAGCCTTTTCGATGTGTCGTCTTAAGTATTATATTTGCAGCGTGGTAGCTCGTTGCAGTTTGAGCCGTGGTAGCTCAAGGGATAAGCGGTTGCTGTAAATTTGTGTACATAATGCACAGTATACGAGAAACCCGGTTCTGAACCCCGCCGGCACGAAAACATGCATGTCTGAGATATAAGAAAAAAATATATTTCGAAGACATGTGAAGTTAGCCAACACGCATTGGGGCAGCGCGGCGTACATTTCCTTGTCTTAAAACCCTCTCAGAAATGAAAAGAGGTCTCTGTTACGGATGTATGTATATAGAAAGCTTTACCAAATTTACGTTTGCAGCAGTTTCTTTTGATGCAATTTACTAAATGGGTTATATGAGTACTTTCGTAATATCCAGATGGGCACAACTAGGTCTAAAATAGCAGTTGAAAACATTATTATAAATTTCGGTTACTTGGGAATACAAAGATCAACAAACTGAAGTGGCAATAGGGAGGCCATATAGCTCTTCTAGGTATAACGTGGCTGCTAGAGCTACATGAGAACTTTTCTTTTCCATCGGTTATCGGTTTTTCGAGCTATATGGCTGGCTTATTACCACTTTAGCTTACTGATCAGTTAGGCTATGTAGGTTAGTCTGATTCTACTGCGGATAATACGTGGTAGAGCCATGCTGCAGTTATATTAGAAGTATAGTTGTACCACCAATGGGTCGGCCCCATGGCATCCAGGACCACGCTCTCACAGAATACCAGCGTAAAATAGTAGCTTAATGCCGCTGTGTTTCGTTTGGTGAGTGTAGAGAACCGGAGACCCTTTTTTACTGGAAACGAGGCATTCCATCTTAGTCCTCACGGGTGACAACGCATCTGCATTTTAATTCGTAATCGAGGCTAGATGTAGATGTCTATGGGCCGCAGCAACCACTTACCATCAGGTGGACTGTGTGCTCGTTTGTCGCCCTATCCTATAAAAAAATAAAAACATAGTCCCAATCCAAATCTCTACTCTGAGCATAACCGACAGCTCGCCTAGCGATCGTGAGCTTCTTCAGCGGTGAAGAACCAACTGCAAAGGCATACTTTAGTTAAGCTGAATGAAGATAACACAATTATCCTATATTTACGTGAATATTACACATTTAATAAAAATAATTTTCCGGTTTTTATAGCGATATATTTTAATTTAACTGTTATCCCCGACGTTTGCTTTATTGCACTGCATCGTTTCTGACTTTAGATTTTGATAAACTATAAATTCTCGCCACAGAACACTTACTCCTACCAAGAAATATTCCCGAGGCTATTGAAATTAAAAGCAACCAAATTACAACAGAGAAGATGGCGTGGCGCTACAATCTGCTTCTCCTCTGATGGGACTTTTTAGATAGCTCTGTTTGGCCCAATTAAATGACTCTTTACTGTGGACCCCCGGTATTCCGACAAACATTTTGCAGGGCAGTGTCGAACTATTATTGAATTTGTCGTATTATAGAGTACTGCCTAAGAACCCCTATAGTCCCGATTTTTTTTACAAAAGATTACCTTGTAATCTGACAAATTACAGATCCAATGATAATATTATATATGTTATATATATGTACTCTGAAGTACAAAACTTACTTCATTGTGTACGTTAAATTTAGTAAATTAGACAACACAATAGAGAGCTTATGTTTTATTATAAAATTAACGTCATTATTGCTATAAAAATATATGCAATAACTTTACATTAGGAAATAATTGTGTACAAATAAATATACATACTAAGATAATCAAAAATTATGAATCAATCAGTTTAAGAAGCATGAAAATAGTAATCAATTTTTTGTTGCTTAACATTGTTGAAACGCGAGATTAAAACTTTGTCCCTCAGATGTAGTTTTCATTTTGTGGGTCTTAATACTATACACTACTACAATATATACACATTCTGTTACGCAAACCAATAAACATATTCCAAATGAGTTAGTTATACGATACTTTGATGTTCATTACGTTTTCCTGATGTATTGAATTTGATCTAATTTTTTATCAATGTATTACAAAATTTAATTCAATACCAAGATTCAGAGCAACTTCTTAGATTAAGTAAATATGTTGAACCTATATAGCATATTTCTTGATTAATGAATATGAATTCACCACATTAGACCAAACGTTCTATACATTTCACTAATGTGAGAAAATAAAACGGATCCATAATCGCATAAGCGACATTGCGGATCCGTTTTATTTTCTCACATTATTTGATATTTTCTAACGTTACTGAGCTTTATTTGCTATGAATGTGGTGTAAATATTTAAGGTTTTTATATAGTTATATACAAACAAATCATCATATGTGACATAATTGCTGTGTTCCGAAATGTTTCCAGTATACTGGCGAATGCAATTGGCGTCATTAATTAACGCCATATTGTACTGACCTGCCGCCGCCATATTGTGTCGGATATCATTACGCATATTAAAACAATTTTTTTTAATTATATGTACGCTGAATGAAGCATGCCCGAAATTGTTTTTTTTATTCAAATACAAAAAATTATAAAATTATTGCTGGTATCTCCATTATTCACAAATTAATTGAAACAGAATATTATAACTTTTGGAGCACAAAATGACATAAAATAATCGCCAACACTTTTCCAATATGGCGCAAATGTATGATGTCATGTCATATACTGGTCGATTTATGACGTCATTTGCATTGGGCAATATAACCAATATATAAAAAATAAATATTGGGCAAATACTGGGTTCTATTTCGGAACACACGCAATATAAGAACTACTTTATGCTTTCATGGCTTTCATGCTGCTTCTCTGATGTAATATATTAAGTCATGAAAAAAAAAATCAATAGATCAAATTGTTCATCTCATAAAAATTGCCTAATAATTAAGAAAAATTAATAGAACTGTATGTAAACTCGCACTTACTATATTGTATTAGACAACTATTTATAATACAAGTCAACTTAGCTTAATACTTAATTTAATATGCTTTAATAACCTTAAAATTATTTTATGTACTGATACAGCCATTCTGGTATTTCATACATATAAATAATATTAGAAGGAATGAGATAAGTAAAATAGAGATCAAAATTGAAGGGTGAAAAGTTGCTTATCCCTACAGTACCCTCAAAGGTCACAGTCCATTTGTCCGTTTTCAACACAACTTTCCCTTCACAACAACTGACATTAAAAATAAGTGGTCAAAACTTTGTAACATGAATGGTTTCTGTTCACAGATCTTGAACTCTCAGTGACGTTTAAGGTGGAGAGAGAAGATGCGCCAAGCGCTCCTGACAACTACATCAGATAAAATATTTTACAAATATTACTTATCTCTTAGTTTTAGTTTGTAACTTGGTGTGTGATTAATTATAATAAGTTATTGCACCGAGCGCCGGCCGAAGCGCCGCGCGTGCCTAGTCCCAATACAGATAAAACAAATATTTATCTATCTAATGTGTTACATAAATATACAGGATGTTTTACACCAGTCTCTTGTAGCTATGATTTATTTATTGAGCAGCCTATATTGTGTTATTTCAAAATGAATTAAGTTTATATCTACATTAAATAGACTAGAGTCATTTTAACACCGGTGCGAAGGGAAAATATTATATATATACATTTAGGAAAGCGTCTGTGATTATAAATGATGAAATTTGGAAACCGCTGTAATGATAGTGGAGGTCGTATTGTATAAATGTTAGTTTAATTGCAGTACCTTAGTAAAAGTAAATGCGGCACCGCCCGCCCCTTGATTTCGTGTTACTTATTAACTATACGGTTTACCTTTTCTTTAAGACTATGAAGCACTGCAAAGTACCGTTTTCACTGATGACTAATGAAGTGACGCAGAAGTTGTCCCCTATGAGGGGCAATTTCAGATTTTATGAAAAGTTGATATTTGAAAATTTGATCGTTTAAGTATATTGTAAAAAATTAAGTGTTCGCAAATAAATTCATGTATTTAAAAATACAGTTATTCCCTAAAGATGTTTATCTTAATGTTGTAAATTAAATTAATCATTGATATTTTTATCGGCCGTGTCAGTACAAAAAAAAATTATAATCCTTGTAAATATTATATTAGCACAGTACAGTGATTTATTCTACTTATATAATGTAATTATGTAAAATATTTTTCAACATACGTGCAAGAGAGCCTTAAAAATCATAGATTTTTAAAGAAATGGGTACTAGCGTCTACCGGCCAATGGCCAAGCGAGACGATGTATTTTTATAAAGCATATTGTTCTTTATTAACATATATGATATGTTAACTGAAAGTACATGATTTCGTATTTTTCTAATATAAATATAGTAGCGTACGTAAACAAGTGTAATGATCAACTTTTATTGTGGAAATGGTTATATAAAATATATTAATGTAATTAATAACAATGTCGGTCGTGTGACACAAGCCTACCTATGCGTTGCGCAATTTATTTTGTTTGCTTCGTTTTTCGGCAATTTTTGCGCCAGTTTTATGGCAGGAGAGACCCTCTACGCGTAGGACAGGAACTTTTTAAGGGGCTATAATGTACACTTGTGTACGTAACGAAAAGATTTTAGTTAATCGAAAATGTGATTAATGGTTTGTGTTTCAAAGTGAATGTTTATATATTTTTAAATTTTAATTATCATAGTGTCGTTGCACCAAGTGCAAATGTTATAGTAAGCCGCATCAACGAGTAAGTATGGTAGATATTGTTATAAATAAAGATTTTTCTTTTAATTTGGCTTCAAGGCTCTTTTCTATGTAGGCTTGTTAAACGTAATACATAAGTTATGGCACCGTGTTTTTGTCTATAATACCGTCCAGTGAACAAAACTTTTGTCGTCTTGACGAAAACAAAACGTTAGGTTCTAAAATTTACGTCATAAAATTATGTACAACTCGGGCGAGCGGATTGTGAATGCAAATTGTTTAACAGCTACGAGTTTCTTTTTAATTTTTTATCGTTTTAACAATAGTATATAAAATAAGTACCTGGCGTATAATTAAAATACGGATTTATGTAAATATCAACTTTGATAAAGTTCCTGGAAACAATGTTGTGGTATGTTTTATAGATTATACATGATACATTCAGTTTGCCTGAAGAACAACTAATTTTATATGAGAACAAATTGTAATCAGTTGTGCCTCCGTAACGTTATTTTACGAAATTTGTTTCTAGAACGTGTTAAGACTTTTCATCACATCGACTAGCACGCGCACGTTCTCTACACAAATAAATACATTGGCTAGTTCTTTATTAGGAACCACACTTCTGTACTTCTCTTTTTATCTAAAATAGAAATAATTAGTGCATTTTACTGTGAAGCTGCGATATGAACCCACTCCGAAAATTTTGTATTTAAATACTAATAGAATACAATTTACTACAAATATTACTCTAGCGGTAAACTATACATTCAAAGTCTATCGCAACTTCACACTCGTAGATGCTTTATCGAAGGCAAAGCTGGTCTGTGATGGTATGAAATAGTTAGGTACATTAGACTGTGTGGGTTTCATCTTAGCTTTAGAGGCACGAAGCACGACAGATTGCGAAGATCTTTTGAAATCGTCCTATTTTATCCACAACATGTTTTAAAATTGACCTAATATGCACCTATTTGGAAATTTTTATTTTCGTTCGCAAGAATAGCGTCATTCTTTCCAAATTCCCTGTAGCTTAATTTCCTTTTAATGTTTTACCGAATATAATATGCCAAACGTTTGTTACCATTTTACAGTATTTATGTACACCAGAACTATTTTATTTATTATTTTTAATTTATACAGTATTAATTAACATCATATATAATACAAGGAGTCTAAATTTGCCTCGAAAGTAATTACTTTAATCACCTGACACTAATATTTTTTAGTACATTTATGTGTATTAAAAACATGTTTCGTTTAAATTTTGCAATTTTATTATGATAACTTTTATTACATTAACTTCGTATATTATTTATTCAATGCATGAATATCGAAGACACACATTAGAATTTTTCATTTATTTTTATTATTTGACATAATATGAACTCGTATGAATCACATATATATAAATATGTACTACATACATTATATTAGTGATTTTGTCTGTAAACTCATAGCGGTGATCAAAATAGAAGTTACAATGTCGTGTGCTATTTTATAATTGATTGTACTGGGCTGTAACTGCGACGGTCGGGGGAGGTACAGAGCAGTCCACAGTCCCTACACAGTCCAGTTCAATGTTTGGAAAGGGTACCTTTACATATACAGTGCTACCTTTCTTGCAAAAGTGACTTGCTTGGTAAATTATACTGACCTAGAAATGCTCAGAGTTCTATTTTAAACAACACCTATCTGATCGTTCGTATTAATTCAATTCGATTCGGGTCGACATGCCACGGCATTTTCTTTATCTTAACAAAAGAAACTTAGACAATAACGGTTATCGTGGTGCCAGCGTTCATGTTACTAATTTTATTTTTAAACAGTTTGATCGCTGCTTCACTTTTATATCGTTTCGCTTCACTTCCGTTCGACAATTATATTTAATTGAATAGAGTTAAAAATTATGCTTGTAACATTAAACCCACTATTTACGTCTAAGATTAGGTTGTAAAGTACAGCGTAATGTTGTATGTAGTTTTCTTGTAAGTAATATCTATATTTATGAATTTAAAATTTAAGTATTTTAAACTATTAAGGTACACGTGAGTGTTCTATATAAATGTACATTTTGAGTTCAATTAGATGTTAAGCGAGAATAAGTAGTCGGATAAACTGCGCGGCGGCGAGCGGCCGCTTCCAGCGTTCGGGCACTGTTTCTTCGCTCAGATTCGCTCGCGCAGTACGCTTGGTGCAACTTACGGGGCGGCCTCGGGTCTCGACTCTTGATCGGGGTAAACTTTTCGTATTAATCATCATCACACATGCTTCATTTGACGTAGTTCAAGGATCGAAGGATAGGATCAAACGCGTCACACTCACATTCCAAACTAAACGCTAAGTGGCGCGCGTCGACGAACGCGTTACTATTTGTAAGTTAACCACTTTGTTGTTCATTAACGGTAAGTTAGGTTTAATCTCAGTCGATGTTGTTTAATTTAGTCTGTGTATAGTATTCTATCAATTAAGATCGTGTGAGAACGTGAATTTGAGCGAATCGACAGGCCTCCGCCTGAAAATTTTATAGTAGGTGTAAATCTTTAAGTACCTAATCGATTACTTTGCACCTAACTTTATTTTGCGAGCCGTGTTAGTTTTATTGATTGTACATATAGCTAGGGCGAGGTATACAGTTTTCATTCAATTTTAGATGGTTATTGTTGAATCTGAAAATGTGGGGCTGGCAAATACCAATGCAATGTTGCATTTGCTGTTAATAAATTTAATCTATCTGATACCATAGATGTATAGCTATTTATGTGTTAATATTGCTTAACTGGTGTAGAGGCCGTGGGCAGGGTTGAAGGTGAGCCTTTAGGCCCATGCGTGGGACGTACTATAGTCCTATTGGCAAGGTCTAGCGCATTCTTCGCGCCACCATTGGAACGCAACCCTCGCAACTATGTTCAGTGACCGCTTTATGTTTTTATGAATTGTAATACCTAAGTACACTCGTTAAGTTCTGCCATTCAAGGCTCTTATTTTTGTAAGGTTGCTACCATTTTAACTGAATTAATCGAAAAATGAATTTTTATTTGTCGACCAAACTAACGACACTTATGCAATTTTATTTTTTATAGATTTATTGTTGCTGTAATTTTTTCGAATAAAAAAACTTGAATTGTTACCAATTGTTTAATTAAAATAACCAACAACTTTGTGTTACGTTGCCACTTACTGTTATCGTAGTCCAGTTAGGAATGGAGCAACCGACGTTACGTACCGCAGCCACATGTGTACCATGTCATTACCTCACATTACATCTTTTGTATATTACAAAATGAATGTTGTTGTTGTCGCTAAATCTTTAAACTTATTTTTATTATCAATATTGTTTCGAGATGTCATTAAATTTCAAACTGTGAACACTGATCTATTTTTAGATGTCCACTTAGATACGTGTATATGGCGGTGTAAAACGTCGACCGTGCATCGTCAATGTATTTATTTTCATTAATAAATATTGTGAGACGCATGAACGCGCCCGTTATTGTAGAAATAAATCATATTTTCGTTTAAATCATTGCGTCTTTATTTGTTCTCGACATATCTGAAGAGGATATCTGGGCGGCAAGACATAGAGTTTTTAACAGATCTATCGCTGTGTGCTCGAATCATCAAGTTAGACAGCAGAGAGAGACAGCTGAAGCTCGTTTCATAACTAATTCTACTATTTTTAGAAGCAAAACTGGACCAATAAATAAAAAACAAAAAATAAATACGCGAAGAATATTAAGAGACATATTATATATAATTTGTCTAATAACGATGGTATAACTAATATTTTGGGAAAATTTTAAAAGATTCAAATTTTTTATGGACTAAACGCTACCCTGATATCCTTTTATCAACCCAAAAAGAATAAATTTAAACAAATAAAGTTAATGCTGTCCTGGTAATTAATAATAGTTATTAAACTTACAGATTGATATATAAGGCGATAGCTATTGCTATTAGAACTGAGCATAATAAAAAAATTAAAACAAATATATTTTATGTAAGTGTTTAATATCCAATTTCCATACAAAACTATTAAATATAAATAGTTTATGACAAGTCTAAGGTTGCATTCTTAACGATCCATCAAGCCTTATTACTTCTCCGTTGAGCATTGTATTTTGAATGATGCTTTGAACAAGCAAAGCATATTCGTGTGGATTTCCGAGACGGGACGGGAATGGCACAGAAGCTTCCAATTCTTTAATAGCAGGCTCTGGTAGCTGCTGCATCATCGGCGTGCGGAATAAACCTGAATAACTTATTCAATTATTATACAAAAAAAAATTACAAATCCTACATAAACTGAAAACAAATTAGTGAACTCGTTTGTAATGAAATACAAAAAAATATAGAATCCCACCATCGATCGATAAGGTCGCTCAAACCAAGCATTTTTTTAATGGAATTATTATTAATAATCATGAGTAATTGTTATTTAAAATCACCCGCCTTGTTTAATTAATAAGCAAATCATACAATGCGTGAACATACTAAAAATGTAAAATTTAACAATAGATGTCGTTCAAAGAATAGATGTCATTACTATCAATAAACGATGTATTTTAGAAGCATGCGTTAACTAATAGAAATGAAAAAAATCTATACTATTGCACGCTGTTAATAATTTACGAAAAAGATAAATTATTACTTGGACATAGTTATTAAATAAATAACAATTTCTGTGTAGTGGCGATGTAAGAATATCCACAACCCCTATATCATCCCGTGGGTGTCGTAAGAGATGACAGAGGAAAAGAAATTAAGAGATGGACTGCAGCGTCTTTTTAATAACAACTAATAATTTAAAAAAACTGCGGTTGCCAAACGTGGCAACTATGGCAATTACCCCCGCTGTAAGTTAAGATGTGGGGGAGGCCTATCTTCGGCAGTGAACTTCTAATAGGCTGTAACAGTAACAATAATAATAATAGGTCCTTACGTAAGAAATTAGCGTTTTGTACGGGAGGAATATAAAGTCAATTAAAAAAAAAATACATTTAATTAATCAAAGTATGCACCGTCAAGTATGTATCTCATAGGTAGTTCACTGATCCCTTTACTGAAGAAACCATGGGGGCGAGAATCAATAAACTCTTTGAAGGCGGTTTGGACTGCCGCATCGGAGTTGAATTTTTTCCTTGTAAGAAGTTGTCCAAATCCCGAAAAAAATGGTAATCTGTTAGAGCAAGGTACGGGGAGTACGGTGGAAGTCGTAGAAATTCCAATTGTAGCTCATCTAACTTAGTAGTTGTCTGTTGTGCAGTATGTCTTCGTTGTCATGAAGCAGCAGTGGCCTAGAGCGATTGACCAATCTCGGTTGTTTAGCAGCTAGTTCTTCCTTCATGGTTTGCAGTTGCTGACAAAAGATATCTGCCGTAATCGTTTGGCCAGATTTTAGAAAGCTGTAGTGAACGATCCGGCGCTATTTCACCAAACACTCACAAAAAACTTAAAGTCAATTTTCGTTTAGGGCAGGATTTGACTGGGTCTCCAGGGTTCAGGCATTGCGACGAGCGCTTACGAGTATCGTACAGTATCCACTTTTCATCACAAGTAATGATTCGATTTAAAATACCTTCATTTTTGTGTCGGTTGAGCAAAGTAACACAGTAGTCGACGCATGTCTGCAAGTTCGATTCACTCAATTCATGAGGTACCCATCGTTCAAGTTTTTTTACTTTCTCGATTTGCTTCAAGTGGATTAATACAGTTTTCCCCGAAGCATGCAGCTATCTCTGAAGTGCTTTGTGATGGATCCGCTTACACAATAGCCTTTAATTCTTCATTTTCCACTTTGGTCTCCGGCCATCCATGGGGTTGATTCTGAAGGTCGTCATTTCCAGAACGAAAACGTTGAAACCAAAAACGTACCGTGCTTTCTTTTGCGAAACCAGCGCCTTACACATCATTAATCCTTCGAGCTGTTTCTGCAGCACTGGTGCCACGGTAAATATAGCAATATTTCATTTTTTCTATTGTGCGGTAATAAGCGATGCCAAAGAAAAAAATAATGAGGAAAAAAAAAACAAATGAATGGCTGTTTTCAAAACTCAAATGTACCAGCTAAATGAATTTATAAATTTGCAATTGGAATTCTTAACCAAAAAGAAGATATTTCAGATCAAAGGGGTCAGTACGACAAAACTCTAATTTCATATGTAAGGACCTAATAGTAAGCATTTATGAAAGTTATTTTCTGGCATTGAGAATAACAATGATGAGGAAATGTTATAGCATTAAATATATTTTAGTAAATTACATGAGCAAACAGTACTCACCTGGTGCGATTGTGACTACTCTAATGCCTTGTTTGGCGAGGTCTCTGGCTATAGGCAATGTCATACCTACCACGCCAGCTTTTGACGCTGAGTAGGCTGCCTGCCCAATCTAAACAGTTTTAATATTTCGCTTCAAATATTTATTTCGTAACTTTTACAGTGTTAGTCACATGTTTGAAATAAAAATATTAGACTAAAAATTATGAGAATTAGCGATAATCTTCACGAAACTACCGTATAACGACCTCATGGTCTAGCGATCACAGAACCAGGTATGCAACGGGTCCCAAGTTCAAATTTCAATCACATTCATCATCAAAATTCATGCATCCATTGTGTGTAAATACAAATTTGTGCGTTTTTCAGAACTGGTTCATCTGTATGTGTGACACTGCGTTCTAGCCTTACTCATATGGTATCTAATAAGATTTATATCGAGTACCTTAAGAAAAACAAAAACTAATGGGTTTGCGCGGACTTTTGGTGCGCTATAATATTGGGGGTTGTATGAAATTGCTGTTTTGTGTTAGTTCCAACACCATTTTTCTAAGAAAATATATTTTTGAAGCAAAGAGCATAGAGAACACAAGAGGGAAGATTAGTCGTCGCCTCGGTTTACATGCCGGGGAAAGACACTCCTCCCGCTCATGACCTCGTCAGGTTGGTGAATTTCTGCGAGTGGGCCGGACTAGAGGTTGTGATCGGGACGAACTCCAACGCGCATCATCCCTTTTGGGGAATGGAAAAACCCAATGACGAAGTAAGGTGTTAGTTGAATACTTGTTTAGCACTAACCTAACCATTTTAAACACTGGTTCTGAACCTACTTTCATAAACAAACGTTGTCGCACAATAATTGACCTTACACTTGCAACAGAAGGAGCAGCTAAACTAATAACGGGATGGCATGTGTCGAAAGAGGCCTCATGCTCAGACCAGATGGATCCGCTGCGAACTACAGGTTGATATCTCCGCTATACCACCATGGAGAAATCCCCGCAGACGTATAAAACAAAACATCTGAATAGGCTGACGTCTTCGTCGCGAGTGTTGGGGTAACAAATACCATAGCAGGTCAATCGCTCCTAGAAGAACAGGTAGCAGCTGTTACTAAAGCCATGATCGATAGCTAGGAAGGAAGAAACGGCGGCACACGTGTTGCTGACATGTCCGGAGGCCATTGCATACAGGGTTAAACATCGCGGCACGCCGGGATCACTCCTTGAAGTTGCTTGGAACATCAAAGGACTGTCAACATCTTTGGGGAGATTTCATGGCTCGAATAATTACATTATTCCTGCCCGCACGTAAAATACGCACTTAGACGTGGAGTTGCGGAAAACAGCCCGTCGTAAACTAAATTAAACAAAGTATATTTTGTTCTTGTAGGTTCTCCAAATTGCAAAATATGATAATCGATTGGACTTAAGTCTGCCAAGTGTATGCTGTATGGTTTCTAACTGCAGGTCTGGTTATGTTAAAAGATTTGTCGAGCAATGTGAGGTCTTGCGTTATCGTGGAGTAATAATAGCGAAGATTAATTAACAAGTTTCACCATCATTGTCCAAAGTTCTTTACAATATGAATAAGATGTCTGCTTTTATTGATAAACCGAATCTCAAAATGATATAGTGAATAACAACACTTAGTGATCACCATACAATTACCATAATTTTGGATTTGGTATTTGGGTTTAGCTATTGCTAGTCACAAGTGCACTGCTGGACTTAGTTCTCTCCCAAGTAATGCCACAAAGCACGGTCCTGAGCCACCTGCATCCATCGACTTTCTACATGTCTTACCAGGTCGTTACTTCATCTAGTAGGGGGCCGCCACACAATTTGCCTACCGGTACGAGGCTGCTACTCGAGAACCTTTCTTCCCCATCGGTTGTCGATTTTTCGAGCTATATGGCCGGCCCATTTTTTAATAGGATAGGGCAAACGAGCACACACCACTCCACCTGATGGTAAGTGGTTGCTGTGGCCCATAGACATCTACATCGATCCTCGATCACGAATCAAAATGCAGATGCGTTGTCACCCGTGAGGACTAAGATGGAATGCCTTGTTTCCAGTAAAAAAGGGTTTCCGGTTCTCTACACTCACCATACGAAACACAGCAGCATTAAGCTACTATTTTACGCTGGTATTCTGTGAGTGCGTGGTCCTGCCCCGGTCGAGCCGACCCATTCGTGCTACAACTATACTACTAATATAAATGCAGCTTGGCTCTACCACGTAAAAAGCTTGTATATATTATACCATTGCTTGTATTGCTTGTTACTATTGTAAAGAAGCCACTTTTCGTCATAATATGTCAAAAGTCTGTCGCAACGCAAGCAAAAAAAAAACGCACAGAGCGTATGTTTGTCGTATTATTTCCAAACGCAGCATTGATGTTGCAAGCTGTGCTGTATTAAAACTTTACTATTTTTGGACCAAGCAGATTCGAATTTATTTAAATTATTAAAGTGGGCACACAACTTAAACGGCAACTTCACACTTTAACCCTTGTTTTATGTCCTGCGCCTTTGATGGTTTCAGATTTTATTATGGCCAACAAGACGTTTTAAAATAAAGAAATTTTCTCTTTTTTGACGATATAAAATTTTATCATTTTTAGAGAATCCAGATATTTTTTAATGGACTTAAAACATCCATTGATTTGTTTCTCAGTGGCTCAAGCACAATTAAAAAAGATTATCATAATATATATGTGCAAATTTAAGTAGACTATAAGTACAAAATAAGAAGAGCTTACTCCTTTCTAAAAGACAGGCAACGTACATGCGATTCCCCCGGTGTTGCAGCTGTTCATGAGCGGCGGTAGTCACTTACCATCAGGTGAGCCGTGTGCTCGTCTCCTATAAAAAAACCCAACACAACATTGCATTATGCAACAGTGCATCATTATAAGTAATAATGTCCTCCAGACCGAATTTCGGTCACGGCGGCCTGCCTCAACGGAGGCTAGCCATCGGCGCAGGACAAGATTATAGTGCCCAAGCGTATGCGACAAGCACAGGTGCACTCTCTATTCCCTCACTCCCATAATCCGATGGGACGGTAAACCGACACGGCCGGGAGAGAGATTAGGCGCATGACCAACGGCTTTACGTGCTTTCCGAGGCACAGGTTTGAGACATCACCAACTTCCTGACTCCGGGCAGCTACTGAGGATTTTTTGACGGAAAAATTCAATAGTTGATTTTTTGGCCCGACCCGGGATTCGAACCCAGGACCTCATGATCAGTAGTCGCACTATTACGACCACTAGACCAACGAGGCAGTCATCATTATAAGTACCTATATCAAAAATACTACAACTAGTTTTTTTATAAATTATCAGTTTAATATATAATCTAGCTAATTAACAATATGAAGTTAATAAGATTACATTATGCAATAATAATATTAAAAGCGGACGAATACCTGGCCATCAAATGCTGCTATGCTCGCAGTGTTTATGATAACACCCCTTTGTCCATCTGCATCAGGCGCATTTTTTCCAATCATACCAGCCACTAGTCGGATAACATTGAATGTGCCTACTAAATTGACCTGCAATAAAATAATACATAATATAATAATGCATAAATAATAATGTAAACTAGCAGTCGTCCAGTGGTCTACGTTTGAGCAAATTTTACAAAAATTTTAAGTTCGTATATTAATCAAACTCTATTTTAATTTCAAATGAGGTAGGTGCGCCTAAAAAGGGCCGGTTCCAAATAAGGTCCATCTTTTCAAACGTCTCCTACTTAATACTTAAAACAAAACGGATACCACGCGGCCCCTTCCCAGTAACCAATCACAAAAGCGCACCGACGTTTATTGTTTTCGCGGTGACCATTTTGTCAGTGGCTCTGTGTTTAACCCCAGGGGCGGTCGGCTCTGTGACTCAATTTTGCGTTGTTTTAGTTATAAAACCCGGTCGTTTTGTAATAATTCTGCAACAGTAGTGTAAAATACTTTCAGAACGTGGATTGACAGGGTAAGTTATCAAAATTATTGCTTTTTTATCTCGATTTTGTTTTAGTTTTCTCAGTACATATCTAAGTGCCCAACAAGGTCCATTTGTTGTCTCCAAAGAAGGGCCGGACCTTATTAGGGGTACGAAGTTTTAAAATAGACATTTATTAATTTATATACGCTTGTTTTGATTACATTTTAAACAGAAAAATATATAATAAGGATAAGTAAATACACACTGTGAATATATGTGCATATTTATCTTTTAATCTTTAGCTGCAATGGTTGCCATGTTTGTTATTTTCAAACACTTAATAAGGTCCAGACTATGATTACAGAAGTGTAATACCTAATAAGGTCCAATGACTAAGACTGAATAAATGACTGATTAGTAACATTTTGTGATTTTCTTTACTAGAGTAAATAAAAATCAGCATAAAACTACAATTTGTTTCAATTATAACTAGAAAATAGATTAATTATAACTCGTAAACATTTCCTAAGACTTTATAAGGGCCACGACACTAATTTATATAAATTTCTGTTTCATCATTCGAAAGCTACGAACTTAATAGTAGTTTAAAGCCACTGATTTCTAAAGATGTAATTTTTCTGGTATATAACGCCTAAAACCTTGCAGTTCAATTATGGACCTTATTTAGAGCCCTAGTGCCCAATAAGGACCATAGACAAGCTTTTAAAGAACTTTTTTTGTAAGTAATTGGCCATTGGTGCTTTGTTTTTGTACAATATTTTCTCTTCAAATAAAAACAATTTACTTGGTCATGATGTCTTACAAATTAACACACTTCCCTAAATTGTTTTATAAGGATTTGCAAAAACCCGGCCCTTATTAGATGCAATTGCCTTGTATTATCAGGGTTTTCAACTGTACATTAATATATAAAACAGATTATATATTAGATATTATCAGTTATCATATTCTTATACACAACGTATGTACAAAATATAAAATACTTATACACTTTTTTTGACATACACATATTAACTTATATATTACTCACTACAGATTATTGCAAAAGCACATCAAAATTATCGCAATCTATTTTTGTTTTTAATTGTCAATCTATTTTTGACCTGTCCCCGTATCTTAATATTCAGCTAAAAGTAATGTAATCCAATGATAATTTAGTTAAATAATAGATCAAACTTTGTTGCTGGAAAGTGTAAAAAAAAGTATCTCTCTAAATTCACTCTCGAGATTTTACAATGTATATAGGTATACGTCCCACTGCTGGGCACAGTACTCCCCTCATTTCTGAGAGAGTTTTAAGGCAAGGAAGTGTCCGCCGCGCTACCCCAATGCGTGTTGGCGAACTTCACATGTCTTCGAAATATTTTTTTTTCTTATTCCTCAGACATGCAGGTTTCCTCACGATGTTTTCCTTCACCGCCGAGCACGTTCGGTGGCGGGACGCCCCGAATTCTGAATTCATAATGGCGGCGAAATATAAATTTACAACTGAACATAGAGCCGTTAAGACACCTAAAAATATGTGTGTTGGTATTTAAATTAAAAAAATTGCAACAGTTACAATATAATTATAATAGGTATAATTTGCGAGTATGTATCTACTGTAGGGATACCTATTTTATGTACCTATATTATTTTATTTTTACGTAAAGATTAACCACTTAATTTTAAATTTATTTTCAGATTTTGCTATATAGCAAGATAAGAATATAGTGTGTATAAAATTTGTCAATAACTTGACCAAAGTACCACCTATGAAATCCGATAAACCATTGGCTCGATGAAACAAAAAATTGTTATGAGTATGTCCTAAATCTCCCTACTTATTCAGAATTTACACAATCATTAAGCGGTACACCAATAACTACACATAACATACATATAAAGATTTAGGAGTTGCAACTGATACACACCTCTATAGTTTTTTGGAACAACTTAAGGTCGAAGGGTTGATTTTTCTTGAAATTATAAATTCTACAAGCTGACGCTATGCCTGCACAGTTGACAGCCACATCTAGTCGACCAAACTTGTCCATAGTTGTTTGCAAAGCATTTTTTACGTCTTGCTCTGATGTCACCTATAAGTTCACATCTGTTTTCAATGTATATAAATGAAAGAAATATATTTAGATAATTATTTCAAATTTAATTAAGTTATGATTACAACATTAACATTCTAAACAAGAGTGAGAAAAAGTGTTTTGGATTTTTACCTGATATTCTTTTCCAGAGCTATTTTTTCCAGAGCATGTACTTATGTATTTTACTGCTTAACAGATTTTAAAGTGTGAGGTGTTGATAGATTGATCTCCATCTTGGAAGTGTCATAAGCTAACTTTTATGGAAGGATAATACCATAACAAAGGCTTTTATTAAGGTAAGTCAGTGCACTTCTAATTATTTAGTAGTAAAGCACTCATTTATAATAACAAAAATCATTTTTGTGTTCTTTGATTTTTTATAATATTTTGTTCACTTCAATTTTTATTCACTTACTACAATACAAAAATCCTAATCTAATTCCGCTTAATTAAAGCAGAATTAGATTAGGCTTTTTAATTAAAGCCTACCTATTTCTGGTTTTCTTTAACAAGTTAGTAGAGCAACTACTACTACTCGTATGTTCCAGCTTGAAGGGTAAGACAGTAAAAGCTGCTGCGGCTGAGGCAAGTCATCCTAGATTTAGTAAGTGAAAATGACACCGTGACCTTTTTTGTTTAAAGTTGGTTACAGATGTCTTTGGACACCAGAGCTACTTGCAGGTGAACTGTCTCTCTTCTTAATTTTGATTAACTCATTAAATTTCTCTGCTGGAGATGGGCTAAACTGATTTTTCTGGGAAAACGTCATGTGGTGGCAACTCAAAGGAATTTGTTATTCAATTTTGTCCGATGGTCAAATATGAGAATACCAGAAAAATCTCATGGCATCTCAAAATCATCTTGTTAATATTGATGAATAATTAATATAAGAAAAATACTTTGAACAGGGATTGCCAGAAGCATCAAGAGAGCAATTTTCAGTTACTGCAAATATCAATCCACCTGCTTATTGTGAGCTTGAGACAAATCCTCCTAAAGAAGCTTAAGTCCACTACACACACATGCCGGTAGTTGTCGGGAGCACTAAGCTCCAAGTTATTGACAAGTTTGTTTATTTAGAACAAAGTCTGACTATGTAACTCAAATTTCGACTGAGAGGTCAATCGATGGATTCAACTCGGCTGGATAGCGGTCCATAGATTACGCCATCTTCTCGTCAGGCATACCTCAAAACAAGGTTATACAACCAGCGCATGTTGCCAGTAATGGCTTATGGATCTGAAACAGGGCTCTGTACTGCTAGCCATATGAGGAAGCTCTAGATCGCTCAGCGAGCTATGGAGAGGGCAATGCTTGAGGTTTCTGTGTGATGACTTGGAAATGAAGATATCCATAACCAAAATAAAACCAGAGTGACCGACGTAGCACAACAGATTAGCAAGCTGAGTGACAATGAGCTGGCCATATAGCTTGAAGAACCGAAAATGGATGGGGAAAAACGGTTCTCGAATGGCAGCCTCGTACATGTAGGTGAAGTGTGCATGCAGGATTCGATGGATGCATGGTGCTTTGTGGCAGTGCTTGGGGGAGGCCTATGTTCAGCAGTGGACTTGTGAAGGCTGTAATGATGATGATGATGAATGATAGTATTTGTGGCTGCTAAAAAAACTAATGAGAAACCCATTATTTACATATTGGTAAAGTAGTGGATAGATATATCAATTATTTAAAATTTAATAAAAAATAATAAAGTCCATAAAATATTACATCAACAGGTACAAATGCTGCATTTTCACCAAGTTGTTTAGCAGTATCTGATCCAGGGCTAGTGGGAAGATCACAGACAATGACACGACCCCCTTGCTTTATAAGTAATTCAGCAGTGGCACGACCTAAACCTGAAGCTCCTCCTGTAATTATACCAACGAGGCCCTGAAATAGAAAAATGTTATTTTTACATTAAATTTCAGTAACCTACAATTATTTCATCATAATAATATTGTTTTCTGTTCGCCCCATTATATGTAAATGTTTTTTGTTAAATAAATTTATTATTATTTGTGAATACAGGTAATGAGACAGAATAGATCTTTGCCAAATATAATAATAAAAGTTAATAATAGTTAATTAAAAATCAATGTGATCAAAAATTTTTAAAATAACGTGGTCAGAAATGACTTTTAAAACTTTCATAACCTTGCTTAGGTTAATAAATCAAGACAACAAGTTCCACAAAATCTAAAAAGCGTTGAAGATAAAAAACTCACTTTAAACATTTTAGTTCGAAATAGCTACTGTAATAAGTAGCAATAAAAATAAGTTTTTGCTAATAGCAAGAGTCTTATAACAGTCCTATAAGGCAAACAGCTCTATTATTCCAGCACTAATGTTATATAACCTTTAAAATACTTGTATAAAATTGTTAATCTATGAAATACTTTTTTTTACACCAAACAGAAGATTAAAGTTTAATAAATTAATAATGCTACTACTACACTGATAAGTGATAAGCAACTGATATCGCAATCACAACATGTCACGGAGAGTACATACATATTGGCGGGAATTATTATTTATTTAAATATATTTAGATGCGGATTTTAAAACGTAAAAGTGATGCTATTTGGTGTACTACGTTGTGTTGCTTCTGCGCATGTACACAATTAAAATATTAATAGAAACAACGAAAGTGAAACATAAAGATTTTGTAAGCCCCCTTTAGGGTATATACATAGTAATCTATGGGGGTAGTGGAGTAGTGGCTATATCTGGGGTATGCTATGTTCCAAAGTGTTTCCAGTATACTGGCGAATGCAAATGACGTCATTAATTGACCATGGAGCATGATTGATATGATATAGTAGACAGCGTAGATAGAGAATTGACACCATATGTTCTCTAACCTCCATACTATGGCGTGTAGCTCCATGCCGTAGACAGAGAAACCTATAGACTAATGATCGGCGTGGCCTCGAGTGAGAAAGGACGATAACGAATTTTTAGGTTATACAATAATCATTATGACTTTTAAACACATTTAGATAATAATTTAATCTTTCTAAGAACTGAACTGAACAAGATTCACCAATCTTAGGCTCACAAAACACTTTTTTCTCACTTAAACCAACTTGTAAACTCCTTAAATCGCTACGCTTTCAAAGTTGTTTAGCAAACTGTAGAGTTTGCTAAAACCGCAGTAAAACCAGAGTGACCGTCTACATAGCCCAACGGATATAGTAAGCTGAAGTGGCAATGGGCCGGCCATATAGCTCGAAGAACCGATAACCGATGGGGAAGAAAGGTTCTCGAGTGGCAGCCTCGTACCGGTAGGTGTAGTGTAGGGCGACCCCCCACTAGATGGAGTGACGACCTGGTAAGATATGCTAGGAAGTCGATGGATGCAGGTGGCTCAGGACCGTGCTTTGTGGCATTACTTGGGGGAGGCCTATGTTCAGCGTAGTGGACTTGTGAAGGGCTGTGATGATGATGATGATGATGAAATGGATGTGCAAGTAGTTTAGCATCTGATCGGAAAAATAGACTGAAAATGACTTTTATTGACCGAACTTAGTGATCGCAGCGCCTCACTTATGGTGTCCATATTTCTGGGACACTATTTTCTACGGCGATCGTTCTCCTGTTCTCTAACCTTTATGATAATATACTATTCTACGTTTTTTTATTAACTGGCTTAACGGCTCTGGGTTCTAGCCCTTCTGAGCCTAAAGTTACAATATATGTCATGTACGAAACATTCATCAAAAATTCACTTTTACACATTTACACTGATTCACAAATGACAAAGTGCTCATTCACGCTTACACTATTAAATAATATCACGTTTTCATTTATATATTTTGAACACCAGAAATAAAGGAATAAAACGGTTGCAAGAATTTTTCATCAGCGAATAGATTTTGAAGAGTATCAGGACTTTATCATTGTTAATATCTTGAATGGAATTAATGAGGAGTAATCTATTCAAACCAAATTGATAACATTGAAAAACCAGACGTTTTAGGTCTCTATTCGTGTCACCACAATATTCACAATTTGCATTTTCTTTCATTGCCAGACGATGCAGGTGGGCGGCTACTCTGCTATGTCCAATTCTCATTCGGTTTACAATCGTAATGATTTTTTTTATTATTAATCCCTTTTTTGTTGTACCAAGGAGTGGCTGGCGGGCTTTTTTTGTATTTCATAATACCAAATTCCTTTGGACTTACTTATTTCTTCCCAGTATGACTTCCACAAGGATTTCAAGTTCTTGCTAAACAAGGCATATGTATCTGTAAATGGTATTTCCAGCATTGAGGAGTGGTCTGAACACGATGATGAGGAGACATCTCTTGTAGCAAAGACTGCTACCTCGTTCCTAGTTATCCCAGAGTGTGAAGGGACCCACATAAAGGTAACATTCTTCTTTACTTTATTAAGCTTGTTTAGTAAAATTATTATATTGTGTAAACGTAATTTGGCTTGTAATCCATTTTGTTAGTTTCTAGCTAATATAACACTTTTTGAATCAGTTACAATTAGAAACTGTGAATTCGCAATGTTTTGTATGTACAATATAGCTAAGTAGATTGCATAACATTCAGCTGTAAAAATAGAGCATAAATTGTGAATTTTAAAAGGTTTACATATTTTCTTTTGCGAATCATAAAATGCTGAAGTTGTGTATTCTTCAGATTTTGATCCACTTGTATAATTAAGGCATATTTACTAAATACATCAATAACACAAAGTATGTAGTTGACACCATCATTATATTGATAATAAGTTCATCTATCAGCTTGCCACAGTTCATTAATACTTGATAGAATGTACCTATTACGCGGGATTTTTTTCGAATGGGTTTATGTAATGTGTATGTTTCTTGTAATTATATCCATTCCTTTACTTACTTTTTATCCATGTTACCCTTAATGATAATTTATCAATACTACCAAAACCAGCAGGATTAGATGGATCATAATAAATTCTGTTAATTTCTTCTAGTATGGGGTCCATTTTTCCCAATCAAGCTTTTTACGTACTTTAGTTATAGGGACTTTACTATTATTTTCATCTTTGAAAAAACCTAATTTCTTTTTATTTAATTTTGGATATTAAAATGTATTATTTGTATCATAAAATCTGAGGTATCAAAGTATGAGTAAAGGTCAAGTTTTATATAAGTGTAGAAATCATCTGTAAATATATGATATATGAAACTATCCGTATCTGTATACAATAATTTAATTTTACTAAACTTTTTAATCATATAGGTAGTTATAATGAAAATCATACATGAATGTTTTTGAAATATCTATGATACAAAACCCTAAATAAATTGGTTTGTTAGATATTAACTTAGTTTTTCGCAACTGAACCGCAACTAGGTCTTCCGAAAATATAAGACTATGAAATTGTGGTTTAGCCATTAGATCTTGAGCGCCTAAAGCTTTACCCTGGTTTTCCCAGTGTGTAACTAATTTTACGTTAACTCTTTTTTCAATATTCTCCATAGTCTTACCGCAGACTGTATTTGTTATTAGTTCTAGCTTAACGCTTACTACATTGAGATACACCGCCACTGATACTTGATTTAATATACGCAATTTGCTCATAATCTGTTAGTAGTTCCTATTCTATTTTTGTATATTTCAGCATTGCATCCCACCTTAAACCGGGAGCTGTTTAATAATGGACAGGGTCTAAACCATAAGTATTAATACATAGCTTTCTTACAATACCGGCGTGACCCGGAACCTATCTTTAGGGCGTTTAAACGGTTCACGCAGTCTCCAACTAGCTTCCAGTTCACTAAGTTCGACCTCAGCGCTAGTAGTGCAGCTTGTCTATTAGAGTTTGGATAAATTATATAGTTAACGTAGGTAATGTTTTTGTAGATTGATTTCCGCACACTGAAGTATGGCGAAAAATTCTGCCTGGAAAATAGAGGTGAATCTACCCTATTTCATATTAAGTTTTAATTTGGGGCGTTCCCCAGTTTAGACCCATCGGTATACCATATGAGGCTACCGACCTCACAGATAATCTGATCATTCAGCCAGTTTTCTCTGGAGGTCTAGTTCCTAGTGTGTGATGGACGTATAAGACCGGTGTTTCCTTAATTGAGTCGAGCATGGACTATGGCTGCAAGGCCCAGTTGTTCCCGACCAAAAGACTGCACGTACCTAAATTAATTTCTGCCTTATGTCATACGTTGCTAAGGTGAGAGGTTCACGTTAGTTTTTAGTCGATTGTTACGCCCAAGTACTTAACTTCAGTGGATAACGGTACTTCCTTACCATTGAGTTTTGGTGTGACTAATTTGTCCAACCGTCTCTTTTTGGTAAAGGGTATTATAACAGTTTTATCAGCATTAACTGATAAACTGTTATTCCTTCACCAGTTATTTATGGTTCTTTGTATGATTGCCGATGAAGTACTTTGGCAAAACTCCCTCGCAATGAACAGAAGGTCATCAGCGTAACCAAGTGTGTCAATGCGTAGGTCTGCCATCTTGTAAAATAGTTGGTAAAACGCAAGAGTCCAAAGAAGTGGTGACAAAACACCTCCTTGTGGGCAGCCTCTTGTAGTTGCGACCTCAATCGAAGTTTGAAACAGCGCTATTTGTGCCTTTCTGTTTGAGAGCATCGACTTAACCCATCTGGTTAACATTTTTGGATTTCAGGCCCCCGATCAGCAGTGATGTGGGGCTACGTTCGAAGGCGCTCCCAATATCTAGAAAGGCACAAAGAGCTATTTCTTTATCCTCCAGTGCTTTTTCGATCCTTTCAATGACACTGATCAGGGCTGGTTCCGTAGATTTGCCTCCTGTGGTAAGCATGATGGTTTTATTGTATGGGCCTTGAAGCTAGAACTACATCCCTTATGTATCTATCTATAACGTTTTCCAATGTTTTAAGAAGAAAGGAAGATAGGCTTATGGGTCTAAAAGACTTTGGTAAAGCGTAGTCCTTTTTACCAGCCTTAAGTATAAATAGAACTTTGACAATTGACCATCGTTGTGGAATATATCCCTATGCTTGCTTGCTATGCTAACTTTCTCTGAAGATTTTCACCAGATAGCTAAGAAGGATATCGATACATACATAGTTTTCAAATACGTCGGATAAAAGTAAAACAGGATACAGGGAGCTGAAGAGTTAGGTAATTACAGCATAACAAAATAAAAAGCGCGTATTTCAATCAATATACAAACCGTTACCTGTATAATTCTAAAGCTCTCTGGAAGAACCTGAAACTTTATTCTCATTTAGCCGGCAAACACAGTGTTACTGCAATCATTGAGAGCTTTATAGTCCGGACAAACTGAATTCTCATTTTTTTACGGTACCCGAAAAAATGTAACACCAATGTCGAATCTTATTTATTACAAATTTCAAGGTTTTGGAAACGTGTCTCTTAAGTTAAAGCCCACTGATGAAACCAGTTTCAGAAGTCATACATTCATTAAAATCAAATGGAGTTTCCCTTGAAATGTTGCTACTGACGTTTCCGCGTACACTCAAAGTTATTACAGTATTATAAAAGCGTCACTTCGCACATCTACCTTTCCCGACGCCTGAAAAAGAGCCATAGTTAAGGCTCTACCAAAAAAATGTGTCGGATGTAAAGAACTTACGGCCAATTAATATTCTACCTTATCTATGAAAAGTACTGGAGTAAATCGTATGTATGCAGCTTTTAACTTTATTAGAATGTAGTAGTAGTAGTTAGGTTGTACCAGTTCTGGCGCACGACGTTCGTCGACTAACAATCCTAAAAAAAAAAAAAAGGTTTTGGCATGCTCTGATCACGAATCTGCGGTCCATTTTTGTGTAGGATGCACGGTTCCGGAGATGAGCAGATCAATTAACTCTTATCTAATTGATATCCGCTACGAGCCTCAACCGTCATTAGCACTCCATTGTCCTTATCTACTTATCTATTGTTGATTTACTACCCTCATTATCTATTATTCGTCAGCGTGTGGGTCGGCTTATGCTATTGTATTATACTCCTTTGTTCCTATCTACAACACTAATCTGAATCATCAATAAAACACATTACCTAATTTTGTTAAAATTTTTATTTATAAAATACAAAATCTTATTACTTATTATCTATAAAATAGGAGTGAAACATCTCATCCACTAACATATCGTTGTACAATGTGTTCTCTGTAAATATACTCGTAAAACTACGCATTGAACATCCCTGAAACTTATATAGCAAATACATTAAGCAATATTCGCCACAAACTGAAGTCCTATCGACATTCCAGTTCCATCTTTTAAACACATTACCTAATTTTGTTAAAATTTTTATTTATAAAATACAAAATCTTATTATTTATTATCTATAAAATAGGAGCGAAACATCTCATCCACTAAAATATCGTTGTACAATGTGTTCTCTGTAAATATAATCGTAAAAATATGCATTGAACATCCCTGAAACTTATATAGCAAATACATTAAGCAATAATCGCCACAAACTGAAGTCCTATCAACATTCCAGTTCCATCTTTTAAACACATTACCTAATTTTGTTAAAATTTTTATTTATAAAATAGAAATTCTTGTTACTTATTATCTATAAAATAGGAGCGAAACAGCTCATCCACTAAAATATCGTTGTACAATGTGTTCTCTGTAAATATACTCGTAAAACTATGCATTGAACATCCCTGAAACTTATATAGCAAATACATTAAGCAATATTCGCCACAAACTGAAGTCCTATCAACATTCCAGTTCCATCTTTTACAATTTCGTACAGGTGCCCGTCCATATGAATCAAAATATTCACCGACGTCATTCGTATCGATATATAAAGCTACCCAATGTGACCCTGGTTTATCATCTGTACCCAAATTGCATATTACCTAGTCAGGTCATAAATTCTATCACATGTTTAATGTAAAATAATTGAAACAAGTTTATTCATTATGTAACCATTTATATACCAAAATGAACTTAACAAAACATAGATTCTTATGACACTATAGTTTATTCAAAATGACCTCCGTAATTTTGAATACAGGCCTTCAATCTGCGCGGCCAGTCGTCTATCTCACCACGAACGAGGTCCATGTCATATCGGCGGCTGCCTTAATTAAAGATGTCTTGAGTGACTCGAAATTGGGATGAGGCTTTGAGCACGCCTTTTCCTCCAAGTGTTACCATATCTTGTAATCTAACGGATTCAAATCTGGACTGGTCTTTGTGTCAGATGAAGTCGATTTCACGCGCCGCCAGCCAGTCTTTTTTTTTGTTTTTAAAGAACGTTACCGCCACACTAGGTTTTTCTCCTGTATCGTGAGGGCAGTTTACAAACACAAATTTCACAAGGACAAACATCCAAACTCGGAACAATTACTTGTAGGTCGTACAAATACTTGTTCCGTGCGGGATTCGAACCCGCGACCCCCAAGCGCAGCCACTCATTGCTAAGCCACTACGCCACGGAGCTGTCAAAAGTCTTGTGTGCTCTTCGCTCTATGAGCTGACACCGAATCTTGTTGGAATACCCAGTGCCTGTTATTGAACATGGTATGAGAAACAGGTTACACAAGGTTCGTCAGGACTGTATTTTGATACACAACTGCATTCGTTTTTAACCTTTCTCACAAAAATGTACCTCTGTTAAGCCCCAATAAGAAACTCCCAACCATACCATGAGCGAGGATGGAAAATGACCTCGTTGGACACGCGGAATACGGTTGCTCGCTTCTTCACTACTGTGTGCGTACACCTTATCATTTTGTTTGTTGTAGCTCTCTTCTACGGTAAAAATTTTTTTATCCGAAAAAAGAATTTCCCGATATTTTTTTTCCCGCGTACCGCTTCACCAAAGCGCGGCATCTCTTCAGTCTCAGATCCATTAGACGAGCATTCAAACGATGTCCTGTTTTTCTTCGATATGCCCGAAGCCCTAAGTCTTCATTTAACGCCGTGGTTCTGCTTAACCCCATCTGAAGGGCCAACAGTTTCTGCTTACGTTTGGGATTTCTTTGAATTCGCACCTTTACAGCTTTTATCACTGCTGGAGTCCTAACAAATCGAGGGCGACCACTTCTTGACCTGTCATCTACACTAGATGACAGGTCAAGAAGTTGTATCGTTTGATGGTACGATAAACGAATCTTTTGGTTATATTCAAATTTTTCAGTATATCAAAAAATTTAATTGGCGCGTAATCGCAACTGCAACACGGTCTTTTTTAAGCGTCCACTCCATATGTAAAAATGAGTAAAATTCTAAAAAGTATACAGTTTTATTTTCATGAACAATTCGAATTCAATAAACTTTTTTGTGGCCAGCATTCTAAAAGAAAAGTTTTTACTGTGTGACAATACTTATGACCTGACTAGGTATATACGTTGGTACGTGGGTGTACATGGGCAGTCTGTTAGCAGCATAAACATTATTTTCTAGACTGGGGTGAATCTTTTTCAGATGTTGTTGTACATCTAGTGTATCCATGATAATACTGCTATTAGTAGATTACTACAGTACAATCTACTCAATGACTAACATAGGAATGATCAATTATGTGATTTCTAAATATTAAATTGCATTTTTTCTGTTATACAAAACGTATTTGAGTCATCAATACACTGAATAAGACGCAACACGAAGAATGTGAGATAAGGTTGTTGACGCATAAAGTTATTATCAATTCTACTGTAGAAATTCTTTAGATTAGAATTATTACTTACTGGTACTATATAAGACCAAGCAACTGCAGTCATGGAGTTAGTGTATGGTCGTTTGACCGCAGTGTATCTATCAATAATACATTTGCGTTACTTCAACGCATCAAAGGCCATAGATGTAAGTGTTTAATCTATTGACAAACTTACTTTTCTTTCTGTTATTTTTTACGTGTGTATGATTTTGAACGACAGGCCTGTTGGTCTAGTGGTTAGTGACCCTGACTGTTATGCCGGAGGTCGTGGGTTCGATTCCCACCCAGGACAAATGTTTGTGTGATGAGCACGATCATTTGTTCTGTGTCTGGGTGTAATTTATCTATAATATTTATGTATTTAGAAATATATAAGTATGTTTATCAGTTGTCTAGTACCCATAACACAAGCTCTGCTTAGCTTGGGACTAGATGGCATTGTGTGATAGTTGTGGAATATTATTATTATTATTATTATTTAGTGTTAACAAATTATATTTAAATATTTTGTGTGTGTATATGATTAAGCCGTGGTAGCTCAGATGGTTAGCGCAAGCTGTAAATTTTACAGTACGTAACGCGGGTTCGATCCCCGCCGACACCAATTAAATTGTTAATTGCAATTTTAAGTGTTTATTCTATTGACACACTTACTTTTCTTTCTGTTATTTTCTTACGTGTGTATGATTTAGTGTTAACAAATTATATTTAAATATTGTGTGTGTGTGTGTATATGATTAAGCCGTGGTAGCTCAGATGGTTAGCGCAAGCTGTAAATTTTACAGTATGTAACGCGGGTTCGATCCCCGCCGACACCAATTAAATTGTTAATTGCAATTTTAAGTGTTTATTCTATTGACACACTTACTTTTCTTTCTGTTATTTTCTTACGTGTGTATGATTTAGTGTTAACAAATTATATTTAAATATTGTGTGTGTGTATATGATTAAGCCGTGGTAGCTCAGATGGTTAGCGCAAGCTGTAAATTTTACAGTATGTAACGCGGGTTCGATCCCCGCCGACACCACTTAAATTGTTAATTGCAATTTTAAGTGCTGATATACCACGAGCTCGGCGGTGAAGGAAAACATCGTGAGGAAACCTGCATGTCTGAGAAAATTTCGAAGGCATGTGAAGTTCGCCAACACGCATTGAGACCGCGCCGCGGACATTTACAAATATATGATTATTACATACATAACGTTTGTTTAAATTTATGACATTTACCAAATCATTGTATTTTGGACATTTGTATTCTTCAATATTAAAAATTCTATCATTCGTCGTCAACATTTTTAAAAATTGTTTTTCTGTTGAACCACCTTTGTATGCGATCACTTCGTCTTTGCACAAATTTCTAATATACCAATTTAATATGGGAATGATGTTCTCTTGTTTGTAGGCACATTTTAATTCTTCGGTCACATCAAAATATGGAATGCCGTGCACGTGTATTTCACAATAACGAACAGTTTTTTTGTCTTTTGGCGACAAATAATTGAAAGGATAACTTGGCTGAAACAAATAATGATCGATAAACGAATCATTTTTATTAGATAGTTTTACGTCTAGAATAGCCATTTCTCTACATTGAAAATGTTTATGAGGATATGTAATGTAAAATCCGTCCATGTCGATGATGTATCTAATATTTTTTAGATTTTGTGTCATTTTGAACCAAAATGTTAAAAGTATTTACACGTGACTAAAATATGTTTGTTCCAACAAACTTCACATAACAATTCATTCTTCATTACTTCCCATCACCCCATTTCTTCCTTCTGCTCTTTTCTTCCTGTAATTTAAGAAAACAGAATCACATTTACTAATGATCAACTAATGACTGTCATTGTTAAAAAAGTATTTTTTAACTTTTTACTTTCTGCTATTGTCTTTGTATTTATGGCTAGGAAATGTCCGCGGCGCGGTCTCAATGCGTGTTGGCGAACTTCACATGCCTTCGAAATTTTCTCAGACATGCAGGTTTCCTCACGATGTTTTCCTTCACCGCCGAGCACGTGGTAAATCAGCACTTAAAATTGCAATTAACAATTTAAGTGGTGTCGGCGGGGATCGAACCCGCGTTACATACTGTAAAATTTACAGCTTGCGCTAACCATCTGAGCTACCACGGCTTAATCATATACACACACACAATATTTAAATATAATTTGTTAACACTAAATCATACACACGTAAGAAAATAACAGAAAGAAAAGTAAGTGTGTCAATAGAATAAACACTTAAAATTGCAATTAACAATTTAATTGGTGTCGGCGGGGATCGAACCCGCGTTACATACTGTAAAATTTACAGCTTGCGCTAACCATCTGAGCTACCACGGCTTAATCATATACACACACAATATTTAAATATAATTTGTTAACACTAAATCATACACACGTAAGAAAATAACAGAAAGAAAAGTAAGTTTGTCAATAGAATAAACACTTACATCCATGGCCTTTGATGCGTTGAAGTAACACAAATGTAGTATTGATAGATCCACTGCGGTCAAACGACTATACACTAACTCAATGACCGCAGTTGCTTGGTCTTATATAGTACCAGTAAGTGATAATTCTAATCTAAAGAATTTCTGCAGTGGAATTGATAATAACTTTATGCGTCAACAACCTTATCTCACATTCTTCGTGTTGCGTCTTATTCAGTGTATTGATGACTCAAATACGTTTTGTATAACAGAAAAAATGCAATTTAATATTTAGAAATCACATAATTGATCATTCCTATGTTAGTCATTGAGTAGATTGTACTGTAGTAATCTACTAATAGCAGTATTATCATGGATACACTAGATGTACAACAACATCTGAAAAAAGATTCACCCCAGTCTAGAAAATAATGTTTATGCTGCTAACAGACTGCCCATGTACACCCACGTACCAACGTATATACCTAGTCAGGTCATAAGTACTGTCACACAGTAAAAACTTTTCTTTTAGAATGCTGGCCACAAAAAAAGTTTATTGAATTCGAATTGTTCATGAAAATAAAACTGTATACTTTTTTAGAATTTTACTCATTTTTACATATGGAGTGGACGCTTAAAAAAGACCGTGTTGCAGTTGCGATTACGCGCCAATTAAATTTTTTGATATACTGAAAAATTTGAATATAACCAAAAGATTCGTTTATCGTACCATCAAACGATACAATGAAGACTCTAGTGTAGATGACAGGTCAAGAAGTGGTCGCCCTCGATTTGTTAGGACTCCAGCAGTGATAAAAGCTGTAAAGGTGCGAATTCAAAGAAATCCCAAACGTAAGCAGAAACTGTTGGCCCTTCAGATGGGGTTAAGCAGAACCACGGCGTTAAATGAAG